>CM056583.1:78000619-79313119 GCA_029721435.1 Gymnothorax reevesii
AATTACTGTGTGTCTCCAAGATTATGAATGACTGAGTATCTTCCACAGAAGTGTCAGAACCATGAAAGATCTGTTTGGATATGGTTACATGTGCATATCCTTGTACTTTCAGTTTTGTCTGAAAAAGTGACAGAGTGGAAAGACCATGTAAATAAAAATTTCCCATTGTGAAAAGAACAGGAGAAATCCAGCTCTGCTGGTATACTGGTTGTACACTACAGGGCCCACCCTGGCTACCAGTTTATTCAGTTAGATTCTGCAGCCTTTTTAATCAGTCAGTTGTGATGTCTAATTGTGCCCGTATTGAAAAAAATCACCCATAAATAAATATTTTTGGACTCTGGTCGAAAGATACGGTAGAATCAGTGGCTTTGGTATCCTATGTGTACCTTTTAAATGGATCAGTGCACAAATCACTTCCGCATTGTGATTCATGCCATCTTTGTGAAGGTTAATGTCATTGGAAGTCAGCTTCTCCTGAGTTACAGATTATCTGCCATTTTTGAAACGTGTGTTCTACCACTGGGCAGTTCCTCTCTCTGCTAGTAGATCAGCTGCCTCATTTGTTTTTTGCTATTAAAATATGAAGTGTAAATGGTTGTAATGCTATTTTATTGCTACTGTTGTCTTAGGGCCAAATGGGAAGTCTACCAGACACCAGTGTCCTCACTGCACAACTGGAGAACACACTGATATCTTACCATAGCACCGCGGAGGATGAGTGGAGATTGGCCAAAAAGGCGGTGGGTCTTTTTTGTGAGATGGCAGAAGCACATTTTCCAAGAGTTAACAGGAAAAAAAACTGCTAAAACTGTTTTTTTCCTTAATTGTGCAGCCCATATTATTGAGGTCTGTATTTTGACAGTCAGTAATGAAAACTGAAATCATGAACTAATGACTTGGTGGTTCTTTTAACAGATAAGGAAGTCATTAGCTCAAGCCACAGTATTATGTTGCTTGATTACAAGATTTCATACACCACAGGACTTCCTCATTATCTTGAAAGTGTTTAACAGATTCTTCCACCTTTTTACAGAAAGATGTAACCGTATGGAGAAAGCCGTCTGAGGAGTTCAATGGGTTTCTGTAAGTGTTTCCTGTTACTTACGTATGCTTTCATACGGCCTCTTTGCTATACTATTATGATATGCAAACAAAAACTTCAATTAAGTCTGCTAGTTTTTTTTTTTTTTTTTAGTTCAAACTTTTGTATTTTTGATAAATGTTCTGAAAAAATAAATTTATCCGGCATTCATTTTGGTCGCTCATAGGTATAAAGCCCAAGGTATTGTGAAGGACACTCCAAAAAGAATTGTTGATTATATTCGCCCTGGGCCGTACCGATTGAATTGGGATAGTTTGATGACTTCAATGGACATTGTAAAAACATTTGACAAGGTAGGTTTCCAGCTCTGAACTTCACTTTTATAATTAATATCTGCATAGTAATTTTCTGACACTGCATGTGGTCAAAAATACATTCATTTGCCCTGAGGTGATTTATAACTGTTATGTCTGGTGGAAGGAACCAAATGCAAGTTGTTCATAATGCAGAAATTAAGGTCTTTATTCTAGTCTGAATCGAAGCCAGTTAATCAGAGAGACGGTACAGAGGGGCAATCCAAAAAATCAGGGTTCAGACACAGGCAGGGGTTCAAAAGCTAATTAGCACAGATTACAGCACCAAATCGTAAGGCAGTAGGAGAGTTGAGTATCTGGAAGCCGAAATCAAAAGCAATACACAGAAATCGTGGTCGTGCAGAAAAATGGTCGCAATCAGGAGGCAAACAAATCCAGGCAGACACAGACAGAAATTGGAATTTGCCAGAAGGATGTCACAGAATCTCAATCAAATCACTGGCGTACAAGGAGCTCGGCGCAGGAAAAGATCACCAACGGTCTGACAAGGGCTGAGCAAAAGTGACGGACATTTATTCACAAGGGAGGAAATAAGCAGCCGGTATGAGGGATCATCTAAACCTTAACTGAGAGGGGAAAACACAAGAGGTAATTCTACAATACAAAATGGGTAACAATGACATAGACCAGTTTTCACAGGACATCCTTAAACAATAACAGCTCCATTCAAGGAGTGCCTTAGAGGGGAGAGATGGGAGAACAAATTAGTATAAGAGACAGTCTCTGCAGAAACAAAAGAAATGCACTGGGAGAGCAAAGAGGGTGGAGTTGCTGATTGGAGTGGAAAGCGGAGAGAATCAATAAGTAGAGTTAGTAGTCTGTGCAGTAATATTACCTAAATGTGCAAGTTAGGATATTAGTTATTTAAAGGATTAGCATATTAGTCTGGGTTAGGAAATAAACTAGACAAAACATAAAGTCTTAGTAGGATTAGGACTTAATTAGTTATCAGTGTTGAAGGAAGTTAGCAAGGCGTGCAGGAACTCGTGAAACTCAGGAAACTTCAGAAATCACCCGAAATGCGACAGCTCGCAGACAGGGGTGTGCGCCGGCAAAGGACATAGAAATGCAAGACAATGCAGCGGAAAACAATGTGCATGAAACTGGCATATGACACAGCAGAATGAGTAAACCACAGAACCAAGTGGACAAAAGCATTTACCACAACATACAGAAAAATGCAGAGCGTAACAATAACACTATTATGTCCATCTGTGCTATTGGGTCGTCAAGCATTGTGCATGTGCTGATGTATTCAGAACCATTTTTCTTGTTTTTTGTTGTCTTAATATAATTTTAATAATATAAAGCAGCCTTAACCTCTTAAACTTGAGACTCACCGCAGCAAAATACCTACAACGCCGCGCTAATTAAGTAGCAATATAGTCATATTACACATCAAATGAAACAGGAGAGCCTCTGCTACAAGCACATATAAGTCATTTTTACATACACCAAGCACAACTCAAACGCCAAGCATATTAATGTTCAAATATCAAAATCCGAGTAGCGTCAGAAAATCAACCCTCTCCTCACATTTCCATGTCTCCCTCTCTGATACTTCATGCTACACAAACAGAGATATACTCTATTCATTTTGGGTATGTCATTTTCAAACAGAAACCTAAAAAAGAGGCTGGGGCTTAAGAGGTTAACATAATTTGTTGTATTAACATCTGCATTGTGTCCTCTTATTCTTCTTCTTTTACAGCAGGAGTGCTGCGTGATGCGATATACCACTGCTGGGCAGCTATGGAACATCATTGCTCCTCGGGAGTTCATTGACTTTTCTTACACTACAGACTACCGAGATGGCCTTCTCTCCTGCGGTTAGTGCGCCTGCCAACGTTCTGGACACATTTTAACCTGTGGTGGCTGCTGAGCTAAACATTGTAGATGCACGAAAAACCCTTTTAACTGATGGTTTTTGCTCATTTTCATTCATTTTACCTAAGTAATAGTGAATTAAGTCTGCAAACACTCCATAGCATCAGATGTAGCCATTTCTGGACATTTTGGTGAGAGGAGAAGAAAAATTCTAATTGCATGCAAATTTCAATGCAATGCACTATATGTTCTCAGGATTGTAGACATGTGTAGCTTATAATTGTTTTAATTAAAACACAAATTTATTTAAATCGTGAGGGTACATAGTCCATCAGCATCCAGGTGATTCGCAATTCAGCCTTCAAGTTTACGCATTTAGGTATTGGCAAATTATGCAGGATGTCATATAACATGCCTTAAACTGCGTGAATTTTTGTTTAGTTGAAAATGGGAAATGCAAGTTAGTTAATGTACTCGCATAGGCAATCAGTAGATGTCGCTGCAAAAAAAAAAAAATGTTTGAAATAATGAGAGTAAATGAGCATGTGCTATAAATAAATTAATTTTGTTCATAATAATGACACAAATTCTCAGTTCCTGCACAGTCTCATATCAATTTTCATTTCCTTTGTTGCTCAGTATAGAGAATCTTCTGGGCGCATCGATGATGTAACGCAGCTATATCAAAATAAATTTTGAATCAACCTGACCCACAAAACAATACCGGCAATCCGTCTGTCCAGCTTTTGTTATCAAATACAGGACTCAGTGTTTCATTTGAAATGTGCCAATTATAACTTGTTTGGCTGACAGAAGCAACCATAAAATGAGGAACTTTATGAGCATTAAAGTCACGAATGAAAGCACAGAGAGTCACAGTTTACAATCAACCCTAATTTCCTCCATACATCTGACCCAGCCTTCAAGGATAAGATGTCAACAATCTGGAATTCACCGGCAGTTATTTTTGTTCTTATATCATCCAGGTTGATCCATTTCATTCCCAGCCTCACTGTCAATAAAGCAGAAGCAAGTTCATTTCACTACTGCTGGATATTATTCAAGGGGTTACAGTAGCGTAATCTAAATAGCATTATTTCATTTTGTTCTCCCAAGCTATTTTCCTCGCTCATGTTAATTTCTCTGAGTCATCGCCCCATCCGCACATCATTTCTTTTACTCGAGAATCTGAATTTAAAGTTTTTAAAAATTTTGTTCCTTGTTTTATGCACACTTTCAAATGCGACCACGATATTCTTGCTGCATGAAGACTTTTTTCATCAGAATATGACGAACAATGTTGAACAATATTTGAAAATACATTACTTATTGACTAGCATCTTTTAAGCATTACAGAATCAGGCCTCAGCAGTGGTTTGCATGCGTGCCTTCACTTCGCACATTCGTCGACTCGTCTCTGCATAGAGGTGTTTTTCTTAGAACTTGGAAAATCCGACCTTACAATTGCAATTATCGAATCTCAAGCAGGGTGATTTTTTTTTCTCTACACACCCAAATCTAGCACAGACTAAGCAGCCATTTCATTTAAAACTATATTTAAGAAAATGTATGGTTGTCACGCCCTGACACCCCAAAATATAAAAGAGGGCACCAGCAGGGCAAGGAGTGGAGAGGAGGACCCACATGCAGGGACGTGGGGTTTATTAAATAATAAGTGAGGGAGTAACTAAACTAATCCAAACATTAGAGGAACATAAAGGGAAGTGCACTAAACACAAATGGGGAAACTAGACAAGAAGGCTTCGCCCCCAAGTGAGGGAAAACTAAGGCATTAATACTCTTAGATAATGAGATTAACTGAAAGGAAACAGGCGAGGATAATCAGGAGAGTCAACAACAGATAATTGAATAATTGATGAAGGGCAAGTAGTCACGGGAGTGGAATGCCTGAGGGGGGAGGCATTACAATGGTGTTTTAAGAAATTACAAGATATAAGCAGAAGTCAGTGTAGAAGTCAGCATGGATCACTCACACACAGTGTCACCTTTTTCATCTGTTTTAGCATGGCATTTTACTGAAACTGTTCCGACTCTAGAACATGCCGGATATGCAGATTCTTTCTTTGCAGCTGAAGGATCTGCCACTTTCCCTCCGCCTGCGGCTCTTTTCTGTGCCCTTTTCATTTTTCATCCGGTCTAGTTCACCAACCTCCTCGATGGCATCCAGTTCTCCACTACAAATGCTGCGACTGCACTGTAAAGATATTTTTTAGATCCAGGCTGTGTTTATTGATTGAGAAGCCTACCTTGCCTTCGTGATGACACTGTTATCCCCCGCGACAAAGTGGAAGGGGGGCATTGGAATGATAGTTGACTTTCCACGAGTCCGTTCGTCTGTCAGTCCACTTGTCTGTTTGTCACACTTATTTTCCAGGCCAGAACTCCTAAACTGTTCAATATTTCTAAGCTGAATGTAACATGTGGATACATGTTATTGTGTTGATGCGCCATGTTTATACTTCTGTCTGTCTACCTGTCTGTCTGTCCACGCCTCCGCCATATTTTATTTCCGAGCCAGATATCAGGCATACCGTGGTGGGGAATTGGAGTATTTTATTTATTTTTAGTCTCTGATACTCTCCACTTCTTTAAACTTTGTTTGGTTTATGCATTAGAATACTGGCTATAATGTAATGAGCTCTCAATAACATTCCAACTTTGCTGAACCAATTGAAATTATTGAGCTTTTTCTTAGTTAACTGAGACTCTTAAGAATTGGTGGTGATATCAGATGGGTATTTGCACAGTTTCTTAGCTCTCCTTTGACTGTATTTGGGCAGGTATCAGTGTGGACCACGGTGAGCAGCAGCAGAACTCTGTCAGGGGCTTCAATCACCCGTGCGGCTGGTTCTGTGTGCCTGAAGACGGAAGCTCATTCCAGAGCCTGCTAACAGGCTACGTCCAGACAGACCTCCGGGGGATGCTGCCCCAGTCTGCAGTGGACACTGCCATGGCCAGCACCTTGGTCAACTTCTTCACAGACCTGCGTCGGGCACTCAAGTGCTGAGCCCCTTCTACTCTTCCAGTTCCCAGCTGACCTCCCATTACCATCCCTCTGACAGCACAGTTAAACTCAGGGTTCCTTTGGCTAGGCCAGTTCACTTTCCATCGCCTACAAAATACTCATATATCATAATTTCTATGTATATATATATATATATATATATATATACACAGTCATGCCCAAAATGATTCATACCCCTACCCATTTTTGGGTTTTTTCAAGATATTTTCTGACAAATCAAATTTATTCTTGCACAAATGAAACAAAAAGTTGACATAAGGCTGTAAGAATTACAGAATTATTCATACCACTTTCTCAGTAATTGATGGCAAAGCCTTTATTCATGATTACAGCCTCCAAACGCTTCCTGTGGTTGATCACAGGGTTTCTCCACGTTTCCACTGGGATTTTGGCCAACTCCTCTTTGGCAAACTTCTCCAGGTCCTTAAGTTTTGAGGGTTTCCTTGCCATGACCTTGGTCTTCAGTTCCCTCCACAGATTCTCGATAGGATTGAGGTCAGAGCTCTGGCTTGGCCGCTCCAAAACGTTCACTTTGTTGTCCACTGACCATTTCTTGATGGATTTGGCCGTGTGTTTAGCATCATTATCCTGTTGGAAGATCCATTCCTGCCCAAGACCGAGTTTTTCGGCGGATTGCTTGATGTTTTCACTGAGGATCTGGATGTACTGGTCCTGTTTCATAATGCAATTTACTTTAACAAGGTTTCAGGGCCCATTCGCTGAAAAGCAGCCCCAGAGAATGATACTCTTGCCACCGTTTTTGACCGTTGGGACAGTTTTTCTTTGGTTGAACACTTCACATTTCTTACGCCTCTTAGACTTCTCCAACCCAGACAGACAAAGACTAGTCTAGCCTTTGCAAAAGCTCACCTGGATGAAGATAAATGCTTCAGATGAAACAAAGATGGAGCTGTTTAGGCACAGAGATGGGGCTTTTGTTTGGCATAAGAAAGGTGAAGCGTTCAACCTGAAAAACATGGTCCCAGTGGTCAAACAAGGTTGCAAGAGAATCATTCTCTGGGGTTGCTTTTCAGCGAATGGGCCCGGAGACCTTGATACAGTTAATTGCATTATGAAACAGGACCAGTATATCCAGGTCCTCAGTGAAAACATCAAGCAATCCGCTGAATAACTTGGTCTTGGGCAGGAATGGATCTTCCAACAGGATAATGATCCTAAACACACGGCCAAATCCATCAAGAAGTGGTTCGTGGACAACAAAGTGAATGTATTGGAGTGGCCGAGCCAGAGCACCGACCTCAATCCTATGGAGAATCTGTGGAGGGAACTGAAGACCAAGGTCATGGCAAGGAAACCCTCAAAACTTAAGGACCCGGAGGAGTTTGCCAAAGAGGAGTGCGCCAAAATCCCCATGCACACGTGCAGAAACCTTGTAATCAACCACAGGAAGCATTTGAAGGCTGTAATCGTGAATAAAGGCTTTGCCATCAATTACTGAGAAAAGGGTATGAATAATTCTGGACATGGCACATGGTAAATCTGTCAAATAAAATACCAAAAAGTCCTGTATTTCTCAAAAGATTATTTACTGTAATTCTTACAGCCTGATGTCAGCTTATTGTGTAATTTGTGCAAGCATAAATTTGATTTGACAAAAATATCTTGGAAAAAACCCAAAAATGGGTAGGGGTATGAATAATTTTGGGTATGACTGTATACATATACTATACAGCATATAGTATCTATATATATATATATATATATATATATATATATATACAGTGCTTAAAGTTGAGCTGAAATGGCATTTTGAGAGTATCTAACTCCTATATCGTGAGGTATTTCTGACCGAAACAGCATAGACACGCGGGACATAACATTGCGCCGAATTTGATTTGACCGTTGAAAAGTGGGTATGCACCGACGGGACAGCAGCATCCGTCAGGGAGAGAGAGGCGAAGCCCATGCTATGCTCCATATAGTTGGTGAAGCAGTCCACTGTAAAATGCCTTGTACATAATCTGGAGCTGTCACAGATACCACTTTCCTCAAAGTGAATAAATTCTAGCCAGCATGCCCGTAGCCACGATATTTTGGGGAAACGAAACGAAGTTTGAGGTGATGAACACCCAAAGACGCACCGACGTACCATATTTGCTCGCTAACAATTAAATCTTAGCTCTGTGCCGCTAAAAGTTTGATTTGACAGGTGTATGTCGTGATATTATTGGTTGAAATTGGTTGTTACTAGCTTACGTTAGCACAAGGCATATTTTGTTTTACATGAAGAAAACATAATTGGTTTTTGATATAAGAATACAAAGAAACTGATTTTTTGTAATTTTTTTGTCATTTATGGTTAAATAGATACACCATATGACCGGGGATGTGATCTAAAAGGGTTGGAAAGGCATTTTTCATTTCAGCTTTACTTTAAAAAATTTATTAGCTCACCACCCAATGTGAGGTTTATGCCACAGCTGCCCAAAATGAACAGTTTTGGTAATTACCAAAATAATTTTTATGTTTCTGTAATGGTTAATCCACCAGTATGCGCAAGCTCTTGAGATGAAATATATTTTTAATGCTAAAATATAATCATTGTTGTTATCTATGAATTTTCTAATTTAACGTTTCTCAAAAAAGCTGAAAAAATAGGTGCGCACATTATTTTTTTGATTACGATGCCAAGTAAGTCATTTTCTTCCATTCCTGAGTATAAAAATTAGTTTTAGTTGTCCAATGCAAGAATGCAGGCTATTATCAAGGCCAACAGAAACAAAAAAAAAAATTGTTTTTTTTAATGTGAATAAGAACTATTTAGTGGTTTCAGTTTGTTATTTGCCAAAGAAATAACAAAATTATTTTTAGTTTTAAACAAGGTTTTGACAAATTTCTGAAATATTCCTGTTTTCTTGTTTATTATTTTTTATGACAGGTGGTCTAATAAATTTGCTCAGCACTGTGCATATATTTATATATATATATATATATATATATATATATATACACACAGTACCAGTCAAAAGTTTGGACTCACTTTGCTAATGTGACAGCACTCGGTTTTATGATTGTTAATTCAAATGGCTTAACTTCTCTATATAATCTCAAATGGAATCTCGCAAGAGATAAACTATCAGGAAAAATAAAGGGAATAATTTACTTGTTTGTAAAGAGTTCAAAGTTTTGGAATTCTCAAAGAAGCCATATTTTGCGAAGTAAACAGACAGACAAGCTCTTTCAGTTTCCAACTCGGCAAATTAAACTCAAGCTGTTTTGGGACCGTTAGGCAAAAAGGTGGATGAAAGTCAAACCACAAGTGCAGCACATCTAAGGGAACTTAGACAGGGCTGAGCAGCAGCAAACTCATTATAGCCATAAGACTGCCCGAATAACAAAACATTGTGGGTATGCTCAGCCGATACGACAAGTGCTGGTTAATTTGATGGATTTAAAAATGTGGTATTTTTCCCATAATAATCAGTGCTTATTTCTTTATCTATCATGTCGTGTCAGAAAAATGTGGGTGTGTCCAAACTTTTGACTGGTACTGTATCAGTGGCGGCTGGTGAGCTGGCGATAGGGGAGGCTCAAAATCCCTTAAAATGAATGATTGGTCACAACCTGTTTACAATCATTCATTTAAATTGCCATTACAGAAACTCCAAAAACTCTCAACGTTATCAGGTGTGGCCAGTTTTCATTTATAACGCGCACCTGTCAACTGTCACGCATTCGGTGTGAGTTTAAGTGGCATATTTACGTTCCTCTGCTGTAGTCAGCAATTATTCAATCAATATGTATGTAAGAGATTCTCGCGAGGAATTCAAGGCCTTGTGCTCTGGAGGGGTTGGAAGCAATGGAAGTTCATAAAGGCGTTTCAAATAATCTTATTTAATTTAAACGATCATGAAACACATGCATTGCTTCCAATCCCTGAATAAAGAAAAGCGTGAGAAGTGTGGAGTCGTAATCAGTATGCGTTATAAATGAAAACTGGCCACACCTGATAACGTTGAGAGTTTTCGGAGTTTCTGTAATGGCAATTTAAATGAATGACTGAAAACAGATCATGACCAATCATTCATTTTAAGGGGTTGTTTTGAGCCTCCCCTATCGCCAGTTCACCAGCCGCCACACAGACGTATATATGT
Organism: Gymnothorax reevesii; assembly: GCA_029721435.1. Lineage (NCBI taxonomy): Eukaryota > Metazoa > Chordata > Actinopteri > Anguilliformes > Muraenidae > Gymnothorax > Gymnothorax reevesii. The sequence continues at coordinate 78,011,027 of CM056583.1, forward strand.
GTGTGTGTATTCATATATATATATATATATATATATATATATATATATATATATATATATATATATATATATATATATATATATATATATACATACATTCATATACATATATACATGCGTATACATACGTATACATATCCTGTTATGGGCACTTAAATGTAAGATTGGTTTAACTGTTAATAATTCGTATTATTGTTATTATTCCAATGTATACATTCTTATTTGATTGCCTGGTGCACTCGAAGAACAATTTATACTTAGTTGTCATGAGACAAGTAAATTAAATATATTGTACGACACAGGATGATTCCTTCAATGGAGGTTGATATATTTTATCAAATATTGGAGAAACTAAAAATTGTAATGAAAACCTGTATAATGAAATTCCTGGCATGGAAAGATGCATGCAATTGACTGTGATAATTTATCATATTTCAATGGTGCTAATTTGAGGTTCACTGTATAAGAGGTTGCAAATAGAAAGTTCTTTAAGGGTAACTTGAATTTTGTAGGATTTCTTTAAAGTGTTATATACAAAATAATTGATTATAATATAATCAATATATTGCCTATATAGAAAATATTTATTGAATGCATGACATTAAATGTTTTATGTTGTGGTAAACCTAGCAAGCATGAATAAGTAATTTAACCAAAGTTTTTGGTCAAAAAACAATGTGTGTTGCTGTCATAACCTTAGTTTGCATCGTTGTGTCCATGTATTTCTAACTTATGAATAATGTGACCATAGAGTAATGTATGTAATATATAATTCTGTGTGTAATCCAGTTGGGACTGGCTGAAGACTTGCAAGAATCTCCGTTGTAGCAACCATCATCCTATTTGGAATTTTCTGGTTGTGATATATTTAATGATGTTTTCCTGTTAAGTTGCCTCTTGAATGAGGTCTCTGTAAATCCGACATGATCTGCCTAATAATCACAACTTTAAACTCCTCTCTTTAATACAGAGGCAGCAATATTTAGTAATACCCCCTCAACCACAATATCAACAACTATTGTTAATTTTAGTACTATTTTTTTAGTTTGACAGGTCAACCACTTACCAAGCAGAGAACGCGATATACTATATTGCAAGATGGAGCATGATGTCACGAGGACAGGTAATTTATTTTAAGAGTGCTAGTTTTTGGGCCTGATCAGCATTTTTGACCAAAGTAAATTTCCTACTATTTTGGGCAGGGGGACTGAAGTCACATCTTTGTGCACTTATTGAACAAAATAAATTGATTTGTTAAGCAGCAAATTTCTAATTCTTTAGTCCTGCCAATTTAAATTCATGAAATCTCTAATGCAATGACTCCATGAATGTCGTTAATGTAAAAAAGTGCATTTTTCTGTGGAATTATCCTAGAATATTCTCAATTTTGACATGGTGATATGAAAAATTTATCCAAGATGTTGTTAATTTGATGATCCTCAGAGATTTTTTTTTGGCTTAGAAGGGAGAACATTTGGCTCACACATTTTTCTGTGTATGTATTTTGTTTTGCTCCATTTATATTTTTAAATAAAGTTTATTTTGGATCCATCAGTATCATGGAGGTGGTAATTTTTTAAGTCTGTGGTGTGTGACGCAGTCTCTAATTACATGCCAGTACTCTGCTCCATGTTACGCAACTGTAGCTACTGGCTGCAAAGAGGGCCAAAATAACAACCTCCCAGTACTGTCAATAGAGCACAGTTGAGTTCTATATTTTTTTCACCAGAATGCAGAGCAGGGCTTCAGATTGATCTATTCAAACCCGATTTAAAAAAGGAAAAAGTTCCAGTCCAAACATAAGATGCACAACACAACTGTTGATCCAGAGTTCATGCCAAAAGTACTTTTTTGTTTATTTAATTATGTATTCTTTTAATGATTGAACATGGACCATTTCTGAAGCATTTGTGTGTTTACACTCATTTTCAAATACTCCCCTGGATACATAATCGTACTGATATACAAACCAATATAAAAAGGGAAATCCAGCAATTTTAATGCAGGTTGATGGATGATAAAAAAGGACATTACGCCTTGAAAATATTTGAAGTTGACACACATTCATGTAATTCACATGAATAAATACTGTGATATTCTTTTCATAACTCTGGTCAAAGTAGGCATAGCCTTACTATCTCAACCAGATCCAAAGACATTACATGAATTTCTGCTTATAAGCTAGAGTGTAATCATCGGAGGGAGAACAGATTGACAATTGATGTCATTAAATATCACATTCTCTGAACTCTAACCTGTTTAAAAGTGTCAGGAAGTCCCTTTCAAACATACAAAACAGACCTTTTAATATATTATATGGCCTACAGGTGGCCGCCAACACTGGAGAGTGTTTAAGAAAAACATTCCCATACAAGTACATCCATAAAATATAGTGCATTATTGAAAGACTACTGCAGCAGTTCAACATTCCCACATGCAAAACGGCCTTGTTGCCTTCTCCTCTTTTAATGCCTGGCTTTATCTAATCACTAACTGAGAGGGGTGAAGGAACCCAAAACACACACACCTGTTCCAGAACATTCCCTGATGCTAGAATTAGAAAAAAACGAACATGCTGATGAGTACATTTCTCAGGTCAAAAAAAAAACAGCAATTTCATTTCTCTTACAAATACACTATAAACTTCCATTTCTTTCCTGAAAGCTGCCTGTTTGGATAGTTTCAGCCCGATAGCCGATAATAAATATTAGTAAACGGAACATTTTCACACGTTAACAAACTCCTTGTATAGTTATGTTAAAGCATGTTCAGGGGAGGGAAATTTCCATCTAGGCAACTTAAAAAAAATAGTACAGTCATTCTGTGTAACTGTTTTTGGCACTAAAGTTGATTACTCACTTGAATTACCTATCTTTTCCCCAAATACCACAAGCTTCCCGGGGTATACTAGAGATGAACGCTAACATTTTAAGTGGGGTAATGTGGTAAACTAAACCCTACGCCATAGCAAAACTTGCAGAGATAACTGAACTTGGATGATGGCCAACGTGGATGACTCCTTACACTTGTGCAGAGCTTGTGTTTTCCCCATGCTTATATAGTCTAATAAGCAATTTTATATTAAACACTTGTCTCTCATAACGTGTATGAACCAATGAATAAGATACAATAAGGCATTCTCTTAACAAGGTCTGGTAAAGTTACAATTTATGGCCATTTTGGAAATTGTCTTCCATCTGTAATTCTAAAGGAATGTACTTTGCATAAAAATCTAAAGAAGTTCTGTAAACATTCAAAGTATCCTGTTTCTACCAAAGCAAAATGTCATGGTATTCATAAGGAAGAGCCTTGCCCTAGAATGCTTAGTTGTATGTGAAAAGATGTGGTTTACTTGCAAAGTAAAAAGAATGTAACCTACAGCAAAATCTACTAAAACACAATCATCACAAAAAAGCTGAGGGACGATACATCAAATAGTCAGTCAACACTCCTCATGACAGCCAAAGAATCGGGCTTGGTCAGGGAGAAATTTCAGCTTCACACAGTTTTCGAATACTTGTTGGCATTTAATGAAACTGTGCCAAGTGACTTTGCGCAGACCGTCTCGTGCGGGTAGCATTTCATAATCGATAAACAGTCACATGCAATAAAATCTGAGAGGTCATCTCTGCTCCCAGTCCATAAGATGTGACATAGCAGTTATTTTTGAGGCGGCAGAGTTCCCCGTTTGGTTTCCCGCGGGCTGAGAGTGCCCCAGTGCTAGGGGAATGGCCTCGAGAGAGGAAGACGACCAATGAAAGGCCTAGGAGTTCTCTTCCTGTGTCTGCTGCTGCTGCTCTTCCTGTGGCCGGCCCTCAGACGCCCCCTCCTGGATGGGAGAGTGACTACAGCTGTTCTTGCTGCTGTCATTGCTGCTGTGACTTCCAGCACTGCCCAGCCTGGTGGAGGCCACCACGGCCTTTACAGCTGCCTGTCGAAAGCACACACAACATTGGCCAGATATTTCAGTACTAAGTATTACTATTAGCTATTTGACCTACCTACATTACACAAAAACATATGGTACTCATTTTCATGGACTTTCAAGCGAATTGCAAAAACTATCCATTGGCATAAATTTGGCATCTCCAATCCCACCCGAATCGGACAGGAATGTCTAATTGGGGAACCATGTACAAGGCTTTATACGCGGCTCCCTATTGCCATCTCAGGAGAGTGAGACAGCTCGCGGCTCTCCTCCGAAGCACGCGCCCGTCGCCACCGCCTGTTATTCACTCATTGGTCGAACCCTCGCAAGCTCAGAACGAGGATGGAGGATACCCGAACATGAACGAGCTTAGAATCTTCCTAACGAGCGCCTGTCTGGCCAACAGGAGGCGTCTGAGAACTTGTGATTTACGATATCCTATCCTGGCGGACCCTTCCCAATTTGCATCCCTGTAGCGCACTGGCCAATTGTGCGCAAATCTGAAAAGAGCTGCCGACCACTGCCAGCTGGTATGAGGCGGGGATCGAACCCGCGTTGTGATAGTCACTTCTGCTTCGCAGCGCGATGATTTACTGCGTGAGCTATCTGGCAGCTCAATTTGTTATATTTTTGAAGAGTGTCAAAAAGATTAACCAAAATGTAAACTGAAATATCAGTTATAATCAAAGAGTAAAAAATATCAGTAGTCAGTCGTGGTGGCGTCCAAAACGCCAGAATTCGTAACTTTATTATGAACTGTCACTTAAAGATGAAGTTTGGTTTCGGATTGTTGCAATCAATGCCTGCACCCTCCAGTTATCAATGGCACAAACTCAAATCCAAGTCAGAAGACCAGGGACACCACCAGAAGCCAGCAAACTACAGAAGTTGCCATGTAAGTACCTCCTACCAAAACACAATTTTTGATTGAAAAAACTCTAATCTAGTCTCGAAATATCATACCATTTTCTGCAGAACTTCAATTTGGAATTTTGAAGTTGGAAGTTGGATATTTTTTCAATAAAATATCCTCACAGTGAAGGATCTACATGTCGGGGGACTGAGTTCCCCTGCTTAGACTAGGGGGGTCTAAGTATTTACAGATTAGGGATAACCAACATTTGCTACAGTACTCCAATTGTTTTATTAACAATAGTACTTAACTTCCTATAAGTGTACTTAATTTGCCATTACACACAGTAGCCAGAACACTAAGGGGGTTTATTCAACAAACAGTACGCGTCAAGTAGTTATTTTTAATCTGTTAAATATGCAAGACGAGTGGTTTTTAGGGGTGATGAGTGCCCCAAGCTCTGAGCTGCCCGGCATGGTACAACAATATGAAAAAAAAAGAATGACAGTGTTCACAGTTTCAAATACATAAGCAATCTGTGTAAGTTTGGTGTTGAATATTCACAAAGCATCCAGGCTTATGAGAGTAGACGACCTTGAGCTTGCGTCGAGCATTGAACTCCTGGAGCTTCTTCTGAGCTGTGTCCATATGGGCGAAATTGACTGCCTTCCCAGTCACCCAGGGGTGTTCCAGTGCTTGGACGGTGGTCAGGCGCTTCTTCGGATCCTGAACAATCAGCTTCCTCACCTGGGGGGCACAAATTAGTCACTTTAACATGGGCGGATTCCCTTCAAAATGTGTGGAGGATCAGCTAGTCTCAAACCGGATGATATAATTAGACTTTTCTCATTATCCGCAAACTAAAAATAAACCAACAGAAGGCGGTGGTTCCTAAGTTGCATTTTTTCTGTATGTAAGTCCACCAGCTCAGCTGTATGATCGTGGCATCAAAGGAATATAATACATGGTATTGGCACGTTTCCTGCAGAAAAAGGGTGTTAGACCAACTAATTGCTATCAAGAATCTGAATGGACGAGATAAATGTCATAATGTCAGTGCATTCATACATTTGATGTAAAATGAGCAGATCTGGGAGCCAACTTGAGGCTAGTAGTCAGTATTTGCATCAAACTCATGAAAATGGTTTGAAATACATCAGTCTTCAAACTGCCATAATTTATGGTACATAAGCCCCAGGCCATGACACAAGCCTATGCAGCTTGGCAAATATTTGAATATCTGTTTGCAGTCAATTTCTGCCATATATTTTGAATTAACTATACTACAGAACCATGAAAATTTACAGAATAGGAGAAAAATGACCTTGTACTCAGTAAAATATAGAGAATTCATCAGTGGGACTGTGCTAACAGCTTCTGTCAAACAGCTACACATTTGCGGAAAAAAAAAATACAATTACTAAAACATAGGGCGAAGTCAGGTCATTCTGGACATCAAGCTAAAGAGGAGAAATAAGGTTTTATAACACAAGCCTTTTAAATGTTAGCAGCCAATTACCAAACGTGTTCTTGCATTGTTGCTACAAATGTCCTATACAAGAAACAATCATTTTCATTAGTCTGCAGTAACAGAGCGAAGATTAAGAAGAATCACAGCTCCCTGAACTTGCGACGTAAGCCATGTGGCATGTTAATTTTCTGTTTTTGGTGATAACAGTACTGCTGCTAATCACACTCATACACACACACACACATACACATAAACACACACTGGCACACACCCACACTCACATATCTTGGTGAGGGGGGGAGGAGTATAGTTTGAAAGGGAATATTTAGCATTTTTAATATCCAAAGTTGACATTATGGCACCATGGGAACAGGAAGTGAAATAACAGGGAAAGCCAGGCAGGAAACGTTAGAGGAATGCATGATGGGTGAGAGAAATGAATAGAAGATGTTGGAGACAGGACAGAGGCCAAAACTTAGAGAAGAATTAGTGAGAAGCATGGACTGTGCCACAGTCAACATTACAGTCGACTCAAGGGGGAAATAAGTGGCACAGGATATGTGTCCCGCAGGAAACGTTATCTCCCTGAGACAGCTAAAAAAAAGAGCTACATTATACATTATAGTTAGGAAATGGCTGAACCGCTAAATGGATTTAACCCTATATATAAAAAAAAAAAACAAATAAACATGAAGTACAGTTGTTCCTCCATTAAGCTGAATTGTTTGGTATTGTTTTTAACCATCAGCCACTGTTCCACTCTACTCTATCAGCTGTCCCATTTTATATGAACATGTCATCGATGCGAGGTAGGGGTTTTTGGTGTTATTGAAGGTCGGAAGTATCTAAAGCATTATATTTGGCAACAAATTTTCTTCAGGGAAATACAGAAGATATCGATAACAAGTTCTAAAACTAACACTGAGGATAGTCTTTAGAATTTTATGTGGTTTTCTTTGCAATTTATGAAAAAGTGTCCCAAATTTCCTGACTTCATCCACTGTCAACAGACTGTATACTGTTTAAATAACATTCAACTTTGAGAACTAATGCTCTTAGAAGGATACTGATGAAGGGAATAATTTACACTGTCAATAAATATTTTTTAAATATATTTGAAAATACGAATTCTCACCTCATCCTGCTGGTACTCACCAGATCCTTGGCGTTAAGAGAAACATCATCCCACCAGGGGGAGACAAACTCGTATTCACAATTAAGAATCCTCTTGAACATGTACTGGTCTCCCCTGTCGTCAAAGAAGGGCTCAAAGCCACACAATCTGTCAGGGTAAGAGCGCATGACGAGATAAGTCTGTGGTAGTTAACACCCACACAACTATTATAGCAACACAAACTGAAATGCTCCCTGCTGGGTTTGAATTTGTGTGTGTGTCATACAGCAGGTGTCTTCTGGGCTGTTGACATGATGAGTGAATTGAAATCTCTGATTTCCTGTCAGGCTTGGCAGTATACTCTCACTGATTGGCCATCTGTAATTCTGCAGACTTCGCACTGCAGGTCATTTTTTTGCAGACCAGGGTAACATACAGCGAACCGCACTGATGCAGTTCAGCAAACTGAGTTTGCACTGTGGCTGGTACATGCGCGCTTTGCCTTGCGTTAATGCATAATTACCCAGAATAGGGCTTGTTGGCCACAAATGAATTTAGCTGGACATGTAACAAAGAAATTCTCACTTCACTGAGCTTTAGGTAAACAAGCAAATTTAGATGGAAGGCTACAGATGACAGCCATTGTGGCTCTTGAACAGAGCCAACATGGAATGCATTTTGAAACAGGCAGAGCACATTCAATCCTGCTATGTGGGAAACTGTTCTGACCCATTACCAAACAGGTGTACGCAGAGGGAGGTAAGGCTCAGCTGGGGACCGGGCTCGTATAGTAATAATATCAAACATGGTTTAATCAGGCAAAACTTCTCGTTGGATGCCTCATTAGCCTGAATTCCGTCAATTTTCTCCCCCGAAGCTGGCAAAAACAGATTGGTCAGGAGCCTTCACTACATCATCAAATTGTTTCCGTAAAAAAAGACCTCTTTAATATCATGGCACACATTTTGAGACTAATTTATAAATACTGACAATAATTTGGCACAAAAGTGACCCATATTATGAGCAAATGTGCAAGCAGGTGAATTAGCAACCTCAAGATTTCTCCAGCATATTATATTGTACAAATGGAAGAAAACTGACATCGCTGACAAACTGAAAAAAAAAATCTGCGCATTGAATTTTACAAATACAGACTGTGCTGTACTCAAATCTGCACTATTTGCATTCAGATATAGGCATTCACCAAATGTTCACATCCAAAGTGATGCAAGAACGAGTAGGAACGAGCACGTCTCTCTCGAGTTTTCAGCACTTCAGGACCTGCAAATGCTCTCTGTGTTGCACGTCGCCCTCCATTACAGCATCTGCTAAATGCCAATAATGTAATGCTACCTGTCCAGCACTGAGGTTCCATCAAGGGCCGGAGCTGCACCGTAAAGTGTTAAGATTGCCTCAGTGCGGAGGACAAATGGAGGTCACTCTCATTTTATGTGCTGGCTTCACTTTCCAGCAGCTGTAATTGGCTATCGGCTTTCCCAGTGAAGCGGCTCTCTTCCTGTCCGGCGCACTCTCTCCCCGACATGGGCGATGTGACACTGTGTTCAGAAGATGCGCTAAGAGCCTCGCTCCACTGTCCTGGCCAGGCAGGAGGAGTGACAGCAAATATTGGGTTTTGTACCCCTGTGAGTCATTCGCTAAACAGGTGAGAAGCCTTTCATGGGATCTCCAGCCTCTCTCAAATTGATATGCATTGATCACCTGACCGTCATTGCTGCACACTGTTGCAAGTGTCAGCTACAGGAGGCAGAGAAATTCTCACACATTTTCTGTATGAACATATGGCTGGGGTAAAAAAAAAAAAACAAGAAGCCTTTTTGTGACATTGCACAATATTTGATTTTGGGCATTACTTTGTTTAATATGATAACAAACATGCCATGTATATCCAGTTAAGACACATCTACATACAAATGATATCAATATAAGTATACACAAACGGTACTCTGTTCAAATACATGTCAGGAGTGTAACATTTTTTTTGGTTAAAATTGAAGTTAAATTCAAAGAGCAGTATTTGGACAGAGTACCGCTTGTCTGTACTTATATTGATATTTCTTTACTGGATATACGTTGTACATGGGATGTTTGTTATCATGTAAAACAAAATAATGCCGAAAATCAAATGTTGTGAAATGTCACAAAATGGCTTCATTTTTTTTTTACCATGGTGATATACGTGCCATGTGAATGGGGGAAAAAATCTGTTCTCAACCAATAAACATCAAACTATTGACCACAGGTTTCGGAGAGGGGTGTTAAAGAATGATTGTGCAGAGCTCTAAGCATCTGCAGCCATTTTCTTTTGCCAGGCTTCAAGCCCATAATGCCTTCCTTCGGCGTCAAATACATTTTTTATGGTAGGAAATTATCAGCAAATACTGTATACGCTACAATGCTGGAGGTTTGCGATGCCGAATACCCAGCCTGCAAGTGCTTGTTCCTTAATCGGAAACCTACACTTCTTAAACATGGCTTCAGCTGGGACGTGGGCTCACTAATCAGTCATCACCTCGGCTGCTCCCACAAGCTGTTTCGAAAATCTTCATTAGCTGCTGCAGTTTACACACCACTGTTTATCTGACAAGGAGCTGCGAGTTAATTTGATCTGACAGGAACCGCAGGTACATTTTGTAGGGAACAGGCATAACTTACAAGATGTACGTAATGACTCCCACAGACCACATGTCCACTTCAGGCCCATAAGCACATCCCCGCAATATTTCCGGAGCTGCAAAAACAGGAAAAGGATAGGTTGACGGGCAGAATGAATGAACTCGAGAGGGAAAATCTTAGAGATAAATACTCCTGAAAAATAGCCATATACAGTGAGCACCATAATTGATGGGACAGTGACCCATTTTTTATTATTTTGGTTCTGTACTCTAGTGCTTTGAGTTATGAAGGATACGATGGCAAGCGATTTAAAGTGCAGACTGTCAGCTTTAATTTCAGGGTGCTTTCATCTATATCGGATGAAGTATTTAGAAATGACAGCACCTATAGTGCATAGTCTCCCCCTCCCTTTGGGTGCATAAAAAATTGGACAATTCGACATAATGTAGAATAAAGGAATCATTTGCACGCATTTCCTTTGTGTGCACTGAGTGCTTGAAGTCACCAGAAGCTGGGTATCTGCTCCAGTGATGCTCTGCCACGCATAAAATGATGCCACCTTCAGTTTCTACTTCAGAGGAAACTTTTGCCTTCAGCCTCATTTTCAGCTTGTAAAATGCATGTTCTGCTGGATTCAGAGAAACTGATTGACTCGGCCAACAGAACAAAAATAATACAAAAAAATAGGCGTGCAATGCACGGAATACCCCTCAGCCCGATGTCGAATATTTTGGAGACGCCCGCCCGCCCGCCGCCCGACCACCCGCCTGCCCGCCCAACCGCACGAAGGATAGCAATACCCCGTCAGCCTTGAGGGCTGAGTGGTAAAAAGTGTCACTGTCTCATGAATTATGGTGCTCATGGCAACTGGATCCTTGGTCATGTACTCTTCATAAATATGAAATGAAGCGAGATAAGATTGTGCGAGTCAAAACTGTCACAGTTTAATATTTGTAGGAATGACGGGCACCCCTCCATATGAAAGTTGGTGCATGGTTGAAAGTAAGATCAAGATAAACGAGGAACGAAAAATTATCTCTGTTAATCCATCACGGCAGAATCTTTGAAAATAGATATTAATGGAAACGTTGACATCACCTTAAGTGTACTGCCCAGTGCTTTACCATGAGTTTTCACAAAAGTGTCATCAAGCAACACATTTGTGAAGTATTCCACAGAAATACCCCAAGAGCATTCACCGTAAAAACTGAAATTTTCGAAGCAGACTTTTCAAATTAAGTTTCATGGGCTCAATAGCCATTTATAAAGAGGAAGAACTATGATTTTGGACTCAGACAAACGCAAATGGGCATTTTCGGAGCCATTTTAACACATTAAGTATTACGGCCACAAGTGAAAGTGACTCCCCAAATCCTGCAGGTTTTACAGAACATACAACAATATTTGACATTCCCAAAAATATCAATTTCTCTGCCCCCGTAGTAGATAAAGAGATAAAAGATAGAAGCAGTTATCTTTCACAAGTAGTACCAACACAGTAAACAAATCATTATGACATAAAAAAAAAAATCATATTTATATATGAGGAGCAATTTTCCAAAATGTGGTCAGTCACATCGAAGTGATAAAGTGAAATCCATTTTTTTGCATCACTGGAATGGCTCTTCTTTGTCGTAGTTGTCTGTTATGATGTCAGTTCCCTCGTTGGTGGCAGAGAACATTGCTCCGTAAAAGGCTGCAGCATCATCAGGGCCCGGAAAGAATTAAAGAGCCTCTTCACATCTTGTGCCTTTTCCTTTAAACCTGTCAGCGCAAGATGGACGGATACTCAAGCTATCGCCTAGCTGATGCCACTTGGACTGAGTGCGTTGTGCCAGATCAGAGCCAGGAGACTAAACACGTCTTGAAAAAATAGGAAAGGTTACATGTTTTTATTACGCTGAGCACACAGGTGTAGATTTGGGTAGGGAACTTTCAACATGGCAACAACAACAACCTACCAATGAAACCCAACATATGTAAATGTAGCCCCAGTCCAAAGTAATGTTAGTACATCTGCGGTCGGCGGCTTTGTCCAATTCATAGACAATCAATGGTATAATCTAAAGAGTTTATCTTGGCTGGAGTCATGTAACTAACGTTGTTTCAAGGAAACGATACACCAATATTATCACACTTCTGGTGCCCAGCTTTCCAGTGCCTAGGTCTAATGCATGCGCATAATAACACTGAACGATAGCGATCATCCTCTACAGGGTGTATCAAAAAAAGTGTAGCGGACAAAGGGTTAATCCAATTTTCATGAAAATTGGCGAGAAAAAAATTAAATCTCTAAACTTGCCGACCATCATGTTTGTTTCGTTTTTAACCCTCTCAATTCTGTGCGCAAGCCAGTTTAAATCCAGTGAAAATAAACAATCCGTGTTCACTCATGCGGAACAGCAGGCGATTACAAGGTGTCAATAGGGGTATGAGGGCATGGTCCATCAATACATCATAACAGATTTTTGGAAAATGATATCAATTTTGGAGAAATTTATAAGTTTATAATTTTGTTTTTAAAGCCTGACAAGTCAGAATTCTCTATAGATTTCTTCCAGATCTCCCAGAAGTTCATCGTTTTAAATCCCATGTTGAAATCTTTATCTTTTTAAGCTAATGTTGCATAAAGGTGATTTCTTTCATCGATGCATATTAGTTATGCTGCTTATTTTGGTTGGTTCCGTACTGCAAAAAGTGCGGTCGCCGTGATGGCTATACGCTTTACATGTACACGTCTAGTTTAGAAAGAAAATACATTTTATATTGGAGTCATGATACCATTCTGAGGAAGGCTGGATAAGCCAATTCTCTGGGCTACAAAAAAAATAGTATTTAATGAATACGTTCAATTGGACTCTCATAACAGTGATTGACTGACATAGAAATATGGAGTGACGAGGTCGATGCCATTTAGAACACAATCGTAACCTTCAAATATCTCCACCCAATACCTCAAGAGCAGCCTGAATCGTCTGCCTGTACTTCTCATGCATTGAAGTTCAATTTTAACTGCTTTTTATAGTTGTTGTATCTCTTCCCATGGTACTTTCTTCAACTTCTGGTCCTTCCTCTTCCATGATGGCCAAAACGAAACAAAACATCAAATCTAATTACATTAGATAGTTACAGTAAACATAATAGAAAGATCTAATGACAGGCAGCTGCAAGTGCATGAACAATATGTAATCCTGCGTGAGTTAAGGGAGAGAATACATTCTAAAAATCTTCCTTTCTTGTTTTGTCGTCGCTCTTCTCAAGTCTAATCATCGAAAAAATATCATCATAAATTAAGGTATCAGTCCTTCCCCGCATTTACACGATTTCCGTCATATCGTTCAGCCTATATGTCCATGTTAATCTTCAATGTACGATATAGAATATGAGTTTAAAAAAAAAAACATAACGCGTTGCTGAATACCCCTCGCCCCGAACACGATTTCCTGCCTCAACGTCACAGAGTTAAGGGTAAAGGTCAAATCCAACAAAAAAAGGTGACGTTGCACATCTATGTGTCATAGTGAGTTACCATACCAAATTGGGTGAAGCTGCAAGAATTAGTTGCTGAGTTCTGACCAGGACAAGATTTCCAGGGTCAAGGTCACAGAGCTAAGGTCAAAGGGCATATCCAGCAAAAAACCTGACAAGCCAGATATATAGGTCATAATGAGTTATCATACCAAATTTGGTGAAGCTATGATGATTAGTTGCCGAGTATTGACCCAGGCAAGATTTCCAGGGTCAAGGTCACAGGGCTAAGGTCAAAGGTCAAATCCAGCAAAAAATGTAACTTTGCATATGTGTGGGTCATAGTGAGTTACAATACCAAATTTGGTGAAGCTGCGATAATTAATTGCCCAGTACTGACCCGGACAAAATCATGGACGTACGACGGACACGAAGTACGACACAATTTGAACCTTGAATAACAAAATATAAAGCTAAGAGAGAGACGTACACCACTCAAATTCAGAGCAGAGCTTGCAAAACCCGTATGTGACATCATCCAAAGCGGGCGTCTTTCCTAGCACCACGGATGTATTCATGCTCGATAAAGTACTGTCGTTTTGTGCATGTTTCCATTTTCTCGTATCATACAATTATGAGACGGAATGACATTACACTGCATTCTTTGCCGTAAGCTTTTCATTGATGTCAAAATTGCCAAATTTCAGTTTTTCCTTTGAATACGTACTTTAAAGAAACACATAGCAATCTCCGTTGAAGGCAATATTTGCATTCAAATTACTGCAAAAATTTTTCCCACCTCCGCGCTGTGCACGCTCGCATTACATGTGTCCCTACCAACTATCACATTAAACCTACGTGATGTAAGGAGCATGTAATGCTGTCTTGAGAACTTTGCTAATATAAAACGACTTCAGAAGAATGTGCTAATTCCATTACATCAATTTTGAAATTTCGGACTGAGGATATTTTGCAAATCCAGAGAACTTAAGTACAGCGTATTTTTATATGTTTATCAAATGCACAGGTACATAGTAAACCAACAGAACAAAATGGTGACAAATAAGCTGCCAGTACAGTCCAACAAATTCTCCTCCTCAAATACCTCTCTTATTCACTGATCCCTGTCAAGAGGGTCATCATAAAATTTGTTTAAATAATCATCATCTTTGTCAACAAAACTTGCAAGGACAGCTTCAGTATCGCTCCCATCACTAAGGCTGTCTGACAATTTTATGCATCAGAGTACATTATTTATATATGACTTAAAAATACTCATGGCCAGAAAAATATTACATCTGGTTTCTCACAAAGGAGTTCAGGTTGTCTAATGTATTTTAAGAGCATTTCAGCATATCTTTAAACACCCACTTGTTTTCAAAGTCGGTCATATAATCAAACACAGCAACACAGACGCTGAATCCATCCTAAAAGGGAGCTGTAATGTGCACATTGCATTCGTCCGTAGTCTATTTAAATCTCTTCATTACAATACTGAGAGTTTGCATCATGTTCCACCAAGATAGAGGAGAGTGTTAAACGGTTGATTAACTTTAATAGATATTGATTCAGTCTGCCTGAGTGGTTGGATACATTCACAAGTGTCAAAATCACCAGACCACCTTTGTGGCCTTAAAATAAATATACTCAGAGGCAATGAAAACGCAACACCAGTTTGGATTCAAATAATTTAGTGGCTCTAATTTATTTTCTTATTTTAACAATTCAAATTTGTTGGATGGGTTGACTTTGATGGATTAAATGTGTTAATTTGATTTGGACAATAACAAGTATTTGCCATTAACGTGTCTTTGTCCCCTGCCACAAAATGTGAAATCGTGTCAAAATGAGCAATCTGTTGGTGTGACCTTGAAAGTGATGCAAAGGTCACCAAAATCGACTGGCGCCGGTGTATCACCCTAATACATGTTGACATGAAATTTGAAGAAAATCCGTCAATTCGTTCTTGAGATATCTCGCTGACAAGGATTCGGGACGTACAGATGGACGTATGAACAGGACGGACGGTTGTGAATACTATGTCTCGCCACTTCGCGCGTTCCACGCGGCGGGGGACAATAAACAGATCCATTAAACATAACGAGCATAAATCACAACAAGGCTGAACGGAACACACATTTAAAAATGAACTCAAAAGAACAGTCAGTATCAAGTGTGACCCCCACGAACCTCCACACAGCCAGTACAACGTCTCCTCATGGACCTGACTAAGCATCTTAGGTTGTCTTGGGGAAGTTTCCGCCACTCTGCCTGTAGTGTATTCTGGAGTTGCTGCCTGGTTTGAGGTCTGGGTACTCTTGATGAAAGAGCTCGTCCCAGTTGGACGTACTACACCCAAAATGTACTGATCCACTTGCCGGGCACTTACTCCCGCCTCTAGCATACCCAGGGCCCTGTTGTTCAGTCGACAGACGTGGCATTTATGACGCTTAAAAATGTTTTTTGTGTGGCTTTTATCATGCCGTTATACAGGGAAGACAAACCCTCCTTCATTTCAACCACTGTCCTTGCACAACTCCTAATCCCACATGTTGATTAATGAGAGTCCAACTCACACTGTTGAGTTACATGATGATCATTCATGTGTAACGAGGTACACATTGTGACCCCAACGGTCACTTAAGAACTCAAATTGGACGACTCAGGTCCTGAGTAGAAATAAACCAAAATTTTGAGTGTTGCGCTTTCATTGCCTCTGAGTATATGAAAAAAAATGCAGTCATATATTTGTCTTTTTAGACAAATCACAATGTACGCTGACATGCACACAGGCGCGCGCACACACACACACACACACACAAACAGACATGAAAGTAAAGAGGTCTTGTTAGACAGCATCTGAGAGTTGTATACCTTTGAATTTAGTACACGGTACACTTAGTACACTTCACTCACCTGTAAGAGTAACAGCGCAGAGCGATTCTGTCACACCATCTTTCACACAGGGAAGATGTTCCTCAAGTTTACACAGAAATCTGAAGTGCGGTAAATGTCCCCTGGCACTGCTATGTCAGTTCTCAGAGATTTATTCGCTTCTTGCGTTCAGAGGTGGGGAAGTCTAATTCAGGCCCGTGCAGTATTATTAAAAATAACTACAGGGTAAAAAAAAAAAAGACAAACCTGGGAACACTGTACTGCAGCTTCCAAATTAATAAAATGCTATTGCAGCTTCCAAATGACAGCAGCACAAAGCAAACAGATAGACCCTTAAGGGAGTCAACAGAGATATCCAGACTCCGTGTTTTTATTTATTTATTTATTTTTTTTACAAGTGCATACATTTTGTTGAACAGAGGAATCAGGCGGTACAGATACAGTTTACCCATATGTTGCGGTGGTGCAAAAACATTCAGCAATGATTTAATCAAATATGCAAAACTCAGTGCCTCCGTACGCCCAACGTGATTAGATTTCCGTTCTAACAGTAGGGGAGACCGGAGACTAACTATAAACAAACACTTTTAGCAGTTACATTAATTTAAAAAAATATCAACACATATTTGAGAGAATATTCTCCGGCCACAAATGAGATACATGCTTTTGCTACATTTAGAGACCATCAAAGCAGTCCCAGGACTCTTTCCAGATGATTACAGTTCAACTCACAGTAGCAGAAGTTCATTAGTTGAGGCTGATTGCAGAAGACCCGGGATTCATTATAATAGCTTTATTTTAAAGAAATTGAGATGCTCGTGCATTCAAATTTTCTGACGGAGTGCATTTTTTTCATTTTCAATGCCTGTACTTGTTCTGTAGAAAGGGTCTAGGTTTTGTCCGTGACATCATTATTATGGATTACATTAGGTTTTGTAATATGTGAGTGACAGAGAATCTGTGTTTGAAAAAAAAAAAAAGATAATATAAATTATATATAATAATAATTCAAAATATGTGATTTAAACTAATCAATTTTCATTTACAGTAACTTAGGAACCTGCTAAGCAATATGCAAAAAGATGCTGGTGGTAATTTACAGAAAGCAGTTCAGAGTTATTGTAAGGGTTGTGCTTCGCTCACTGGTGATGCGCACAGAGGACAGGAAGTCAAGGGCTGGACTCAGGTGCGAAGATGGACTTGGTTGTATTTAATATGCCTTTGGCACAGCGAGAGGGCATAACTGTTACACGAAGCAACACAAAACAAATAAGGAATCGAGGTTCCTGAATGATACTATTAGTAAAACAGACACTGGGCTCTAGCAACAGTGACAATGTATTACAAATAAAAAAGGAAAAAGGGAAAAAGGTTCCTCAATAATAATAATAACAGTGCTGAAACAAACAATAAGCATCACTTAGTTCAGGAGTTATAACATACACCCGATTTGCGGGAGATAAGTCAATTCAAGACTAGAGATTCAATACATGCTTGTGGATTCCGAGACTTCGCAAATACTAAGTGCGAAGCTCGGTCTTAAATAGCACAACACTATCGCACAGCGGAAATGAACGACAGATGCATGCAATAATCGCCGAGCTGAAGAATGCAGTCCATGTCGTAATAGACCGGGGAGTTTGAAGAGTTTGGAAGTGTGTTCCATCACAAGAGAAGGATATTTCCAGAATGCTTTTAGGTAATTTATAACTGATGCTCCAGCACTCTAAAGCTTGTATATCAGCTTTAATATCTATTAAAATGCTTGGCAGAGGGAAATGTGGATATTTTGTACAAAATCCAGCTTTTTAAAATAAGATGAGGTCATTACAAGCAGTAAGGAAAATAAAAACAATTCAAATTGACCCTGTGAAAGGGAACAGAGGGACATAAGAGGGATCTTTCACTTGAGCAGATCATATGTTACAGTGAAAGCATAGCAGTGAACATTGCATTGGTAAGCACAACAGGGATTCATGTGGGCTTGATAAAACATTTCATGTTCGTGGTGCTGCCAGAGATTCAAGATTCTTTTAACTCGCCAAACAGCTAAGTGCTCCTGTTCAAGTACATAAATATGGCTGCCCGAAAATCGTAGCGCAGAAAACTGGTTAAATGCAAGTCATACGCACTCCACACTCACTGATTACGTGCGTCAGACGTACACTTTCCACTGGCAAATGGTGCAATTTTTCCCACGCCTCGAGCAAGTTAAGGCGTGCAACCTGTACTTGACAAGTCCTTTGTCTGTACTCTTTCCCAAACTTTCTCCCGTGTTCACTGTGACCCTGCAGCTTGGCTGCGAGCTACCAAATTCTCTGACCCGGGTATGTCCTAAACACTTATGGCTGGTTGTGAGTGAAGCATTAAATCAGGTGTAGAAAAATTTACCTCTTAACATGGGCCCCCTGCCTTCTTTGAGCAAATTTCCACCCAAACTATATTGCTTATGGTTCTTGAACTCAGAATAACGGAGAATATTACCCATAGAGTAACAACGCTGGAAATGATCATTTTTGTCTCGCAGAAAAAGATTCTGTGTTCTTGTCCTGCTGTGCTGTGACCAATCCTCATCCGGTTATAGAAATAATACACTGAATAATACTGAACAATAGAAACTGAAATGGCCGATTTCCCTCCTGTGCATTTGAATTTGTAATCTTGTCTTTTGGATTAAGCAATGAACCCTTTTCTTTTTAGCAATATTGTAATGCTAAACATTCAAAGCAAAATGTATGTATCAGCATGTTTTTAACATTAGACATGCAAAGCAAAGTGTGTGAATATGTATGTATATGCACGATGCAATTTGAGTAAATGTCGGCTTTGGTGAATATTATTGGTGCATTGAATTTTGGTAATGGCCCAAACATTTTGATAATGGCCCATTGATTTTCCATGACACGGGCCATTGGCCCATGGGCTTTGCTCTCCATCAAAACCCCTGTATTGATATTCACATATTTTGGCAGATCTGAACAAAGCTATGAAATCAAACCTATGGGACTACATTCATAGTCAGGCATGGGTCATTATGACACAAATTTAAATACTGTTTTTTTCCGTTTTGCTTGCATCTCGAGATCGCTAATGCAGTTATAATGCTGAGTCCTCACACTTTCAAATGACACGAATCTCCAATGCAGCTAAAGATTTTACTGCGTAAAAACACAGTCCTGCCTCACAGTCCACCCTCAGGCCAAAATTTGCAGAAGGGTGCTCCTTTGCTGAGCAAATTATACTGAGCATATAATTTGAGATTCCAAATTAGAGTTGAAAAAGAAGGAAGACAGATTTTTTTCATCCAGATGATGATCTGAAAAATATCAATTGCAAGAAAAACCCTCATTGCTCCAATTGAATTGAATGTTTAATTTCTTTATGCTAAGAACCTACCCAGCTCCTCCCCTTTTCCCTTCTCTCTCTTTGAAATCCGTAAATGCTGAAATATTAAACTTTTTTTTTTTTTTGATCTCTATATTTCGGACTCACCACATATCATGGGCCATTAAAATATTCCAACAGAGCAGCTCAGCACAGAGTTGGTGAATTATCATTATCAACCTTCTTCACAGCCAGGGCATTGGAAGTGCTGAGCAGACAGTCATCATAATGATGTACTAAACAGATTTAGAAAGAACCACCAAATACCAAGTATCTGATCTGGCTCACCGCAGAGGCATTGCATTGGGAGAATATGAAACAATACAATACATAAGAAAAAATGGAAATGGTCAACTCACCACAGTACCCTGGGGTCCCACACACTGTCTTCATTGTGACCTGGTCATCCACAATTTTTGACAGACCAAAGTCAGCTAAAATAGAAACACCCAGACATTTTCTTAATCGAACGGCCGAATTTGAAATACGTTTTTTTGAACGGACATTAACGTTCATGCATAAATGTCAATGCAAAACCCCTTGCATGAATCATGATATGCAATATAATTCAAGTACATTAAAATAATATAAATTATTTGAGTGACACAAGTAATTTGTGCATGCATACGCCAACAAAAATTAGACCAGACATTAGGAAATCTTCATTTGTGGACATGAAACTACTTCAGTGAACTAGAATGTAAAAGAATCATTTCCAGCGAGATAGCACTGTGTAAGAATAGATGAAAGAGAATGTCAACCAATGTCTGCACTCATTAATGACCCCTGAGGGAGTGTCTTTAAAGAGCTTAATCAATAGCCAGACATGTTTCAGTGAGTTTTTGTCTTCAGAAATGCTGGATATATTATGGGCATGGACATCTCACCAGCTCTTGATTGAAAACAATTTTCCCAGGGGCTCACAGAACAGTATATTATAAGGCATAGCTTGTGACTCAGCTCACCCATGTAATTATTGATTCATCAAACTGCCATCTGAACATAGGTACAGACTCATATCCTCAAAAAATGGCATATCTCCATAGATATTTTGAGCCATCTGTCATCAGCATAATACATGACAAACACAACTAATCCACATCCTGAATTTGTCAGTAGACAATCCGCAATAAAATAGAAGGTCATTTGACAGCACTTGCAGATGTTCTGTGTCGGCAAAGTCACCTGACCCATTTTAGGAATAAGGCCCGAGTAAAAGTACCTTAAAGTGTTATTCTGTCTCTCTAACGCCTGCGGAGTGTGAGGCTTACCGATTTTGAGTGGGGCGTCCGGTGCGGGCGTGGCGTACAGGAGATTCTCGGGCTTCAGGTCACGGTGCACCACCCCGTGCTCATGCAGGTACTAACCGAGACAAAGAGGAGAAAAATGCAGTCAGCCAACCTGCATCTGCACTCTTCCTCTGGTGTTTCAAAAATGTCAAGCCTTCAGCTCAGGAAAACAAAGTATGTCACAATGCTGAACTTCAGCCATCATTTATATAGGCGCCCAGGGGATAAATACAAGATATTACACATTTTTCTACAGAAAAGAAAGATGGATACAGGCTGGGGGGGGGGTTACTTTATACTTCACGGACCAAAATTCGATCAACATATTTTATGACCTACATTCACATTCCTTCCCCTAAATCAGAGAAGTGGTGGCTTATGAAATTCTAACACGAGGTGACAATGAAGTTAAGTAATGCCCATGGGATTGAAGGCAATTAATTATATTATCAGGATCATTTCAATGCGAAAAACCTCCCTAAACCAATATCCCCAATGCAGCGCGCCAGTGCGCCAGGTGTGACTTTCCAATTACCATTCTGAAATGAGGAGAGGGTCAGTCAATCATTAAAAGATCACAGTCAAGCTAATGTAATGTGAATACTGGCTCAGGGCACCTCCAGGGACCTTTAATTACCCGGCAGAACACGCGGCCACTTTCTGCACATCAAGGGTGCAACTGGCATGATGACAGTCACTCCGTTTCCTCTTGATCCCAGTACTGCTCAGTGCTCAGGGCAAAGATCGCAACCAATCTCTGCCCACATTTTCACTGCTTTCCACGCGAGCCTTTGAAGAACCCGCGCGAACGCATGCAACCCATGTCTGACTGCAAAATGTGCAGCTTTATGGCAGACTCTTAGAGGTATACTGATACACCTCCTGCCGCGGGATGAGAATTTTCATTTTATTATAATTAACAAATTAAAGGGTATTTACGGTATGTTCCATGGTGTTGAATTTGTTGATAGCCAATAAATTAGCAAAAATGACTGCAAATTTTGACAACTGTCAACGTTTCAGATGCTAATTGTAACATCGATGCGTCAAAACATTAAAACCATTTGCAGATGAAGCAGATCATCTCATAACGACGAGTCGTGTCAAGGTCTGCAAATAGATGCTCGACAGTAAGCAAGCAGTTGGTTCTTCTAGTTAATGTGTTGAACGTTAGAGAAATGGAACCAGAACACATTTGAAAAGGGCCAAATCATTATAGCCAAGTGAGTGGGACAGAACATTTCCAAAACATCTGGGTGGGTTTCAAGTCAGGAGTGGTGAATACCTACTGACTGCAATCCAAGGCAGGACACACCATGAACTGACGACAGGACACTGGGTGCCCAAGGCTCATCAATGCACGCGGGTGACAAACGCTATATGCTGTCTGGCTTAAGCTAATAAAAGGGCCAGTGTGGCACAGGTTCCAGAGAGCTTTAATGATGGATGTGTGATGGATGTGATGCAATACAATGTATTGCACCCCGCTGCATATAGTGCTATGTAGCAGCAGACCTGTCAGCGTGCTGATTCTAACCCTGGTTTACCACCGAAAGCGCCTATATTGGGCACAAGAGCATCGGAAATGAATTCTGGAGCCATTGAAGAAGGTTGTCTGGTCCATCGAGTCTCATTTTCCTTTGCTTTATGTGCAACAGCTGGGTACTTACACACCGTTTACCCAGGGAAGAGATTACACCAAGATGCAGGGGGGACAGAAGACCAGCTGGTGGAGGGAGTGTGATGCTCTGGGAAAGGTTTTGCTGGGAAACCCAGTGTCCAGGAATTCAGTTAAATGCAGCTGTTTTCACAACACCAGGAGGACCGACAATATTATGGAGGTGGTTTCAATGTTGTGGCTGATATGTGTAAGTATAACTGCAAATTCATGTCAGTTAATAAACTATGTGGGCAATCCAGCACATCTGCACACATAACCATAACAGATGCTTGATAAATGCAACATAAGCATTGTATATCAAAAATAAGCATAGCATATTTTTGTGCAAACTAAAGCGCAGTATCTGTGAGAAACTTACAGCATTTTTCAAACCACCAGCAAACACTAGAGGGAAAATTCTCAAGCACAGCTTGGAAACAGCTTGCTACAAATAGAAAATATCAAGGGTAGCATCCATTAAGTGAACATGCCTGTAATCTGTTCTACTGCCTGCACCAAGCAGTTTTTTCTGAACAATGTTCCCATAACAGCGCACTATTAATATCTCTCAGAAACCATATGGCAGTGCTGTGATTAATGTTCTGAGTTATCACCTTCTGCATGCACTTGTATGTCACTTCCCATAAAGGTGTCTGCCAAATAAACACAATGTAGCGTATTCCGGGTGCTACTTCCAAGTGATGGAATTTGGTGACAGATGCATCATCACTGGTGAGAAGCTGAATTTCAGTTCCAATATAGCGCTTGTTTTCAGGTGCTGGAGGGAGAGTCAAGACATGTGGACTCATTCCACCGTGTGTGATAGAACTGTCGAGGAAATTGGTCAACCAAATGAAAGACCACAATGGAAAAATGATCAGAGTCACATTTTCATGTTCTGGAGAAATGATGAAGTTAAAATTCAAGATGATCTCAGAAACAAAGAACTGAAAAAATATGAAAAAAATATAAAATATGATAATAACATATAATACCATTATATATTATTATGAATATTATAATAATATATAATGTAATATATAAAATATATAAAAATGCAAAATTTGGACTCTGACTATGATAAATAAATTATGCTACGATAAAAATATTTTCTTTTTAATTTTTGTATTTGTGTTGCTGCCTCACAACTGGAAGGCTGTGGGTTTGAATCTGGCCTGAGGCCTTTTTGCTGGGAGTCTGCATGTTCACATGAGCTTCCAACTCTGGTTTCCTCCCAAAGACAGTGGTGGTCAACCCTGGTCCTCGAGAGCCGCAGTGTCAGCTGTTTTTTGATGTTATTCAGCACTTAAAGCAGTTGATTACACGTTTAATTCATCAATTAACTCATCTTCATCTCATCTGGTGTCTTAGGTTTAATAAGCCAATCAATCAATTAACAGGAACCACCCACAAGACTCCTAGAGCCAATTAAGCAGACATGCAGGTTGTGACAGCAGTCTACATGGAAACCAAGATTTGTCAGTGTGGTTGGACATTTAGCATAGTTGTAATGCAGACAAAGTAAAGATAAGAGTTTATAGGGCAGGGGTAGCAAGCCCTGGTCCTGGAGAGCCACAGGGTGTGTGAGTTTGGTTTTCTCCACCTCATTTAAACCTAAGACACCAGGTGAGATGAGTTAAGTATGTAATCAACTGCTTTCATTCATCAATTAAGTGCTGAGAAACATCAAAAGCCAGCAGACACTGCAGCTTTCCAGAACCAGGGTTGACCACCACTGCCCAAAGACATGGATGTTTGGCCACTAGGAGACGATTAATTGCCCATAGATGTGAGAATCCACATGAGTAGTATGTGAGCCAATTTCCCAAACCCTTTCTGAAAGAGTATGAAGGATGACATGATATAGCAGTAAAATAATGAGTTGAAAGTTAAACAATTAATAAACTCTTTGCAATTGCGCAAGATTACGGCAGCTTCTTATCAATGGCACATTATACAGAACATCTGTGTCTGACAGAGGGTCCAGAGCCTGTGGGAGAAATCAGTTTTCAGAGCAACTTTCAGTCAGAGCTGAATCTACAGACAACATTGGAATCAGTCACCTGTTCGACAGAAACTGGTTTAAGCAAGATCCACCATCATTCCTCGCTCTATCACTGCAGCTGAAAGTGTTTAGGGTATAAATCTCAAACATCACACCAGAAAGTTTCCATCATTGAGTCATACCCCATGAGGTCATATTTAATCCAGTAAACACTCTGCCACAGTAACCTCATCAGAGCTCGCAGGCCGACAGCTCGGCGGATCTGAGAGTCATGCGCAGACCCCCTGTTGCTCCATGGCAACAAAACAAAGAAAAAATTTCAGCGAAGATCTTAGCACCTCAGGAACAGACAAAGGGCTTAAGGTTGGACAGTGGCCCAAGAAAACGGAAGCCCTCCTAATCACACATCGTGATGAAAAAATATTCTGCGAGCAGTTGCTTCCGATTTATATTATCATCTGGCAAGTTCAGGCATGATTGCCAAAGCTTATATAGTGCAAGAGGCTTGTGCACAAATGGGATGTTGTTCTCTGTACAAAAAAACCAGGGAGAGAGGTTTATGCTGAGGAAGTGAGAAAGGTTTCCTCTGGGAATGCCATACAAACAGGCTCAGATGCAAAGGACCACGCAAAAGACACTGTATAGCAAGGGAGAGGGGAAAGGTCATCTTTAACACTGGGGGGGTGGGTGTTACATACAAACTGATTAAGTCCCTGATTCCTTCCAGAGGTCAATCACGTCGACCTTCATTAGGGCCTAATTAGGGTTTGTGTAATCCATCCAAAACACCCATCCACCATAGCTCTAATTCTCAGCAAAAAATCTGTGCAGGGGAGAGAATTGTACAAGAAAGATAAGCAGTAATAAATTTGTAACAAAGGTTCAACTGATGCAAAACATGATGCATTGCTTTAAAAAATATAATTATGTGTGTACTTACAACCAGTCTAATCTAATTCGACCTTTCTGTTATTTTCATTTTTTTTGTATATTCAAGGTTCTGGCCACAGTATTTTCTAGACTGAGAAAATGTGAGCTTGTTTAAGGCATCATGTTCCAGTCACAGTCATTGCAAAGCTTTATAATATAGTGCTTTAGTGATATCAGAGGGGAATACTAGTACTGAAAGACTCAGAGGAGCTGACACAGATAACGTGTCCTACCTCTTCAGATGAGTACAGAACTACAATTCCCATAAGACCCCCCCCTGAAGTTCCTCACTGCAGCCGAAGACTACTGGGAAAAAGTATTTCTGCAGAATAACCCAGTTTTACTTACCGAGCGTATGTGTTTCATAAACACTTCAACGCTAAAAGAGGACACCAACAGAGCCTTCTGTTCTCCAAAGGAAATTAAGCCTGCGTTTCCCAATATTGCTTCTATGAATTGGAAGACAGCAATGGAGGATAGATAATAGTGTCTCGCAAACAGATGCCCTGGGCAGGCAATGGAAACAAATAAACTCATACAGCAAATCTAAACTTAAATGGCAGGACTTGTACTCCCACAGCAAAGAAAAAATCTTTAAAGATATATCGTTTACACTTAGCGATCTGACAGTTGGCTTGTATCAAAAGACACCTCACTTGAGCCCACGTGTTTGTACTCATTTGTAAATCACGCAAATCTCCAGCACCTTAAAATTCACATTTATCATTCAAAATTTTCTTTATCGTCCAAAGCATTCTTACATATTGTGAATATAAAATGCTTCAATGAAGGAAGAAAAGCGTTTCTGCAAATGCAGGAGGAAATATAGTATCTCTGGTGCACATTATCGTTTCACAGTTAAAGTAGAATGAAGGATCTTTAGTCCTGTATATACCCATTCCGCAATACTTGCCAAAGCAGTGGCAGGAGGTAGAAGAAGGCAGTATAAATTTTAAGGTGGAAGAAATCGTTCATGGGGCATGAATAGGCTATGAAACCAGGTTGTAAGGAGTAGCCCAGCATTTTGATGCAGTGCAAAAGACGCACGAATACATCACCTGATTGCCTTTTCTTGGCTTTGTACATCCAAGAGATGACACTTCCTTGCATGAAAAACTGCTTTGTTATAGTGATGGATGTGGCTGCACAGCCTATATAACGGCCAGTTGTGCAGGCTTTTGCCATGCCAGGCTGCAACATAAAGTGATAACCTATAGCAACAGGATAAATGCTATTGAAGCCTTTCATGCAGCCTTGATTGGTCGGAGCAAAATTCAAAATGGCATAAAAGTGAAAAAGCATTGTAGCTTTTCCGTAAATTACTTTTATTCCGTAAATTTCATAAATTATTATTATTTTCCTTGTTGCAACCTGATTCCAAATTGCAGCTTAAAATAAATCCTGTTTGTGGAATGCAATTCATGCTAATAAAAAAAAACTTGCATCCAAAATTAATGAAATTTGTTAAAACTGAATGCCTCTTAATGTTGGTGGTATAACAATGGTATTTAAAGTAAAGATAAAATGTAGTCCTAGGCTGCTGTACTTCTGCTGTAGAGGACTGCTTTCATTACAGCTGTTTAGATACAATAGGCTGCTGCAAAGTAGATTACAGCCATAAAGCACTATTTATTTCTCTTATATCAGCAATAAGCTCAATAGAGACAGCTCAAATTGGACGGGAAGAGCGCTAGGTGACCACGCAGGTCTGCAGAGATGAGAAAAAATCCAGATGGCCTGTGCTGTCTATACCAGCCACGGGTGCCAAATCTGCAGTGAGAGTTGCCACGCTTCCGGAACTCTCTATTTAAAAACATGGCAACAAGGCTATCTAAACACTACCAGCAGCGCGCAGTGCACAGTACATTCCAGAAACCTATTTTCTTTTAAAAAATCATTTGGATATGTATCCCATACTGCCTTTGTGGAATCAGTCCACAGTGTTAGTTTCTGAGTGCTCATTTCTTGACCCAGCATTCCCCCTCTGTCTTCCTAGACTTAATCATGAGAAGAAAAAGCTTCATAAGCAAGCCTATGTGAAAATGATGATGTCGGAGACTCGAGTCTGAGGAGAGGTCGAGAAATGGAATTCTGCAGATGTTCTCTCCCGCCCTATCGCTGAGATGTGGAGGTTGGGGGGGTAGTGTAGGTGCTGTTTGATGACGCACAATCACTCGTTTGTTCCTTCTTTTTTATAAATATGAGCAGCTATTTCTTACTTTTTTCCCCACAAGCCAGTTACTGCCAATCAACACAGCCACGCCCTGAGAGAAAAAGGAGGCGCCATTTCTTAACTGGCTCCAAACGGACAGCGCATAAAGATGTCACCAAAAATAAACCGTCAGAGGAATGAAAAGGCCGACACTGTCAAAAATGAATTGTTACCAGTTCCCCCAGTTTCTTTGCATAGCGACAGTTTTAATATTAGGATAAACAAATAGGACGAAAACAAACACGCTGTTGAGGGATGTTCGCCGAAATGCCCTCAAATGAGCAGGAGAACCCACTGGCCTGAGCAAGAAATTCCCAATGCAGCTACATATCTCAGCAATAATCCCCCCCCCCCCCGTGTATAAGAGTACAGCTTTCCAGCCTCTATAAATAGTATGCAGATATTGGTGGCAGAAGTGCTGAACAACAGGACCTAACTCCACATCCTGCGCAGTGTGTTCAGCATCAAACAGCGAAAGTCACAATCCAAATGCAGCATTCTCAGCATGTCACTGAATTTTTAAAGAGAACACCACCCAACTCGAGGCACGTTCCAACATTATCCTCTTCACACCATCAAGCAAATCTAGAGCAAGGGCATTCAAACTAATGTCTTAGCACAGTACACAGCCAGCTGATTCTACTTATCAAGGCTCGTGTTTCACATTGAATGCTAGGAATGTGCTTGCATCAAGTATAGAAGGAAATGGTTGGCTGCTCAAGTACTTTTAAGTTTGCAACCTAGCCAGTCTGCATAGAACTCGTAGAATTTTCAGGAAGTCCTTCTGGGAGGATTGAAAAATGAAGTGTACATCTGGGCTTTGAGTAGTCATTACATCTTCTGAGTTGAAATGGCAAATATTAAAATATTTAGCCACAATAATGGAAGGCAGTTCACGCAAAGTACGACATGGACAAGTAAACCAAACAGTCTGCCAGGGAACTGTCAGATAGAATAACTAACCAGCAGGCAGTCATGGCAGATGTCAGTTGCTGCTGCTGCTGCAGTGACAGATAATCTGACTTGAGTTTTTTGTCGACATAACACATATAAAATCTGATCTTTTATTGAGAAATTTGAGAAACTTCCATCAGCAGTCCAAGCGCAGATACATCTTTGAACTGAGGCCACACAATCTCTGCGAGATGTACCCGATATGAAGGATAATTTTGTGTAATACTATATATATTCTCCTTCTGTTTATAATTAGGAGGATGTGCAGTCGTCCAGTGCAGACATAATTAATCCATTTAATGCACAACAAAATAATAAATTGTACAATGATCAACAAAACAGCTACCAACCCTGAGCAAATGAAAATATTAAAGTAGTCACCGTTAAAACCAATGAAAAAGTTGTTAATCCGCCAGTACGGGGGCGTTAGGCTCTCAGTAGGACCGGGAAATCTCGTTGTGAGCTGTCCAGTAGGACCAGCGTATTGACGCGCATGAAGACGAAAGAAGACATCCCGCCGCCTACCGCACACGGGGTAGCTGGGCGAGAGCCCGTTAGCCGGGTGTTTGTTTAATCATAACTGAGCCACGAGGGCGGTTGGGGCGGTCGTTTTGATAGTAGTCCGTACATGTAGATAATGGCACAGCTTGTTGGCGATTTATTTCCATATATGAATGCAAAATGTTAGCCTACATAAAATATTGATTTGCTTTGGCGAGGGTGATGTTGTCGGTAATCATTTCTGCAAACCTTTTTATATTTGACGATACAGTTTGCTCAACCTGTGCTACTATTTAAAACTTAGGTGTGGTTGTAATACGCAGTTGGATTATTACATATCATGCTATTTTTGGTGAGGATTTTGTTCGTCGGCTTTCATTTCTGCAATATTTAATGTTCTGAGATAATATGTGCTTTTATGTGCTATTATTTTACACTCAAGTGCTGAAATAGGCTATATTATTTTTCCTGTTACAAACCTGTAATTTAGTAGCTACATAACGGCAATCTAACAATAAAAAATGCCCTGTATTCTATAACTAACACAAGGTACTACATTCATTTCCGCGGAGCCACATGTGGTTTTTCCTGGCGGAAAATTGTCCTGTGATACGGCTCATTGGTTAGATCGAGGTTAGAAATGGGCGAGAAGGGCAAAATGTCCGAGGGAACCGGGCGTGAACTACCTTCTCTTAGGTTTTAACGGCGACTGTACTGTACCTTAAGTAGTTGAGTGGGCACCTTTCCTCACTGATGTTTACATCACCTTCAGAAGGTTAAACAGTGATGTCTGATGTCCCAGACAGCCATCACCATTATTACCTCTGCAAGCGAAGTTGGAGGAGGTTGTGTGATCTTTTCTGTTAGTCTGTTGGTTAGTTTGTTGGTTTTCTTGAAAGCAGGATTACGCAAAAAGTTATGGATGGATTTACCTCAAATTTGGTGGAATGATTAATTATTGTTCAAGGAAGAGGTGATTTGAATTTGGGAGGCCAAGGTCAGAGGTCGAGGTCATTGGCATGGGAAAGATCAAAAACACAGTTAAAACATATTTGCACGAGGACTACAGGACTGCGTAAACACAAGGGTGCTAGCTAATACTGGCAAAAATGACATTGAATATATTGGCGAAGGTACTTGTGTTCTTTGAGCGCAGCTCTAGTTGTTATTGTTATCAGTTGTTTCTATGATGTACTCTTTCACCAATGTGTGTAGCAATTTTGTAATTAATGCGCACGTGTTTATTCATTAAGAGCAGAAGTCAATTCACACTCATGTCAGGCATTGGTCACTTACAAACATGAATGAAAGGAGAACACGCAAAACTACTGAATGGAAGAAATAAACATATATTGAGCATTAAAGCCCAGAATGTGAACAACTGATTTTAAGGGAATTTATTTTGTTGTACATCATCATGCCATACAATTTTCATAAAAATAGTGAGTTGTTAAAAAGAAATAGCATCATTACCAACCCCATTCATGCAAAACACCATTCCTCAGCACATTGACCTCTTTAAAGGCAATTCACGTTACCAGACCAAACCAAAGGAAAGACACAGTTAATATTTGATAAGACACTATATATAGGTTTCCACAGACTATTTCAGACCAAATGAGGCAGTAATCATTGCCAGTAAAATAAACCATTACACCATTCCATTACTTCCAGACCGGGACAAGAAGGCATCAGAGTTTAAGGAGTAGCACATTTCATAAGTCACTAAACCGATATAGAAGCAGTGCATCTTGGGCTGCAAAATTTCATATGGGTTTCCTCTATCTCACTTTCAATGGTGAACACCTCAGCTGCCCCCAGCTGAACCGACTGTTCATTTACCATCTGAAGTCTGTCTGCAGACCTTGACATGCACTGTTGTGGTGAGATAATCAATGTAATTGGCTTAATCTGTCAGAGGTATTCATGTTTTTGTTCATCGGAGTGCGTATGTGTGTGTGTGTGTGTGAGCTTGTGTGTATACCATGTTTACCTACCCTTGTGGGGACCAAATGTCCCCGCAAGACATGGAATTCAAGATTTCTTTGTACTTGCGGGGACATTTTCACGTCCCCCCAAAAAATCGAGCTATTTTAGGGCTAGATGTTAAGTTTAGGGTTGAGATAAGGTTTGGGTTAGGGATGTACTGTTGAGGATTAAGGTCATGGATCAGGGGTAGGGAATGAATGGAAGTCTATGGAATGACCCCGCATATCGTGAAAACAAACGTACATGCCTGCCCGTGTGCGTGTGTGCCAACCATTAGCATAAACAGTCTTAGCAAGGCGTTGGGCCTCCATAAGCTGCCAAATCGACTTCAGCACAGCTTGGTATGGATTGTATGCATGTAGAACTTCACTGGAGGGAAGAAGTACCTTTCTTCCAACAGAAATAGCCTCAGTTGGTGCTTTGATTATGGTGACGGAGCGCTGCCTAACATGTTGTTCATAAATCTCCCATATGCGCTCAGCTGGTTTGAGATCTGGTGGCCGAGAGGGCGGTGACAGGATCATTTTCATACCCATAAAACCATTCAGGGACGCCTTGCGCCCTGTGGGGCTTGGGCCATTGTCATTCTGGAAGACACCACTCCCATTATGGTTAGAATGCTTCATCTTAGGATATAAATACGATCACACAGAATAACCCTGCATTGATTGACAGTGACCCTTCTGGCTTTAAGGGACAAGTGTTCTCAAATCATCAAGAAAATTAACAGATGTGTCTGAATTTGTTACATTTGTCCATGCATTTATTCATGTTTTTTTCCTTTAATTTGTCACCAGTCTGTTGAGACACAAATGTTTATGTATGTTCTTCTCTGAGAGAGGCTCTCCTATGAAGTAAGTGGCTCAACCATGCGAGGTGAAAAGGAAAGCGAAAACAACTGTCAAGTAATTGGGAGACCAGATCCACTGGAGGAGCGGGCATCAAACTGTGAGTCCGCACCAGTGGTGGATGCAGTTGCAGAGCATAAAGGGGTTTGTGCGGGATAGATGTCCGTCTACTTGTTGATGCATTACGTATCAAAAGATATGGGCCGTTCCAACCGTTTGCAAAATGGCACTTGTGGTATTAAAACAAGGGTGAAACTAAAGTTTATTTGCATTTCACCCCACACAAACAAAATATTCAGCCCTTCATCCCCGCTTCCTATTACACCCCCAGCCATTTTGTAGGCATTATTCAAAGGGGACAAAACAAAATTAAATTTTAAATAGGGAAGGAAAACACTATAAACTTGCAAACAGCTCCATTGGCTGGGATTTATTCCTATGAAACTACCACTGAGTGACACTGTTTGCATTAAAAGGTAGTCTGGGTTAAAGCGCATGAGATGAAACTTTCCTGGAGCCAGCTTTATGCGTTGGCACACCACCGAATGGGCTGTTCAAACTATCGTGACACAAATGCTTTTATTTGAGAGCAGGAAACTACCAAACTGGGCAAAGGCAATGAATACAATGAAACTGAGAACAACATTGTCGCCACACGTGTTCCCATTTGCAAAGGCATGAAAATAGAGCCCCGATGTGTGAGTTGCACTTGGAGTTTTGGCACTGTTAACTCTCAAGCCTCAAGTCCAAAGAGCTGTCACTGCCATTGAAACAAGCCATCATTAGGCTGGGAAATCTAAACAAACTCATCTGATAAATGTTAAAAACATTTGGTGTCATGGCATAAACTATACAATGCATTACTTAAAATAGAGAATGCACCATTATTTTCCAGATGCCTTTCACAGTTGGATCAAAAATCTGAGTCAAAGTCAACAATCAAGAGGTCTTCCAAAATTGAAAAAATGCAAAATACAGAAGGTTTATCTTGAGATGTGAATTATTCATTAGCCTCAAAAATAGAAGCATCTGATTCCAGTCTGCCAAAATCATAAACAATCCAGGGGATAGATTAAATAAAGATTAACTTGTATCAGACAGATGTGAAGAGAAGAATATGGAGTGGGCAAAGAACTGTTTAGGATCTGAAGTAAGCCACTTCATCTCTGAAGCCTGGTGGAGGTATTAGTATAAAGAGGGCATGTATGGCTATCAAAGGAATAGGTTCTCTTGTATTTCGTGATGATACTATAACTGCAGCAAAAAGCAGCAGTATGAGTTCTGATCTGTATAAGGCTATATTATCTGCTCAAATTCAGCCACATGCTTCAAAACTCATGAGCTGTCACTTAACAGACCAGGCAGACAATGACCAAAGAATACAGAGAAAGCAGTCAAAGACTTTTTAAGGCAAAAAAGTGGAATGTTCTACAAGTCAACTTAATCACCCGACCAGAATACAACTGTACATGCAATTCTCTTCCTGAAGGCAAAATTGAAGGAAAATAACCCCAAAAGAAGAGGCAGCCCCACAGCGCAGCCGCAAAGACAGCCAGGATGAGCATCAACCGGGAAGAAGCATCTGGTGATGTCAAGGGGTCCCAGATATTAGGCAGTCATTGATGGGAAAGGATCTGTCACTGAGTATTAAAAAACATTTTAATTTATGATTATGATGGTTGCGTTAAATTACTTTTGAGAGCATAAAATTGACGGGGAGGTTATGCATAAAAATGGTTGAAATTCGTACACGGTTCATTTGCTGAGCAGAGCCAAACACTGAAAAGAAGCTGAGCCAGTCCTCAGCACTACATATGCAGCGGACACTTGAGAATAAGACGACCAGAACACTGTGCACAGCTGCACTGAAATTAAAATGTATGGAAAATTCAGAATGATATGCATCTCCAGCTTGTCTCCGAGCCAGTCACTCAAATACACATTAATTACATTTTGCTCTTTAGTCACATAATTTATTTTTTATTTTTTTACTTTTTCCAACAAAATTAGTAACAAAATGAAAATGAATCCTTGATATTAATTAAATTAATTATAATACACTCATAACGTAGGCCTGGGACATGCAGTGGTGCAGTGGTTAAGTGAGCTTGACTTGGGGTGGAAAGGACCAGAGTTCATGCCCTGGCCATGTCTTTTGTGGTGTGTTCTTACGCAAAAACACATACTCCCATGGTACCCCACTCCACCCAGGGGTACATTTGGGTACCAGAAAATGTTTGGGGAAACCTGACTAAGAGCTGGGGGAGTAACCTGTGATGGACTAGCATTCCATCTAGGGGGATTAGCAATACTCCTAATCGCTTCATGCTACAGAAACCGGAGATAAGCTCCGGCCCGATGAGCCTCCTGGCTCGGGACAGAGTGCCTTCTTGCTTTGCATAACTTAGGCCACTGCACTGATTTGGTGCTGCCAAGGGGTTAACCCAGCATATCAACTGAGTGATTATTGACAGCAAGAAGGAAAAAAGAGCCAAACCAGTTCTTTTTTTTTTCAGACAAAATAACCATCAACACTCAGATAACCACGTAACACACAAAAATAGAAAGGCTAACTCACCGCCACTGCTTCCAGAATTTGTTTCACAGCATCTGCAGCGTCACGTTCACTGTAGTAACCCTTCTCCACGATCCTTAAAGAAAACAATAACTGTTAAGGGAGAAGCTAATTTAATTTCGAAGAAAATATTGAGTTATTGGCACACATGAACTAGATAGCCATTTTGTTTTCTTAGTTTTCCAAATGGCTGAATGTGTGAAATGTTTTATTACACTAGAGGCAACATTCTGGAAATGCTGAACAATAAAATGATGAGATGCCATTTGAATTCGTCTTACAAATCTGTGACCTACATTCTCCATCAGCGCACAGAAATAGACGAAGAGAAGAATTTATAGTGCAAATCATTTCATTAGCAACCCTAAACCTCAGAAAATTACTACAGGAAAAGGTTGAATCTAATATTCACCATAAAACCACCATCTAACTGTTGTCTAGAGGCGATGGTCTCAATATTTAACATATCAGTCCTGGCATTACTCCTGTCTAAAATTTGTGCTCATTAACTCAAACCACACATTCCGTTTTTGAAACAGCAGTCATAGATTAGTCCTCTAATGAAACAGATGAGCTAAAAGAGGTGTCAGCTGTGCACATCAGTAAACTCAAACAAGCTATTCTGCAGATAGTTCAACAACTTGACTTTCTCAGTTTTAAATGTGCCTCATTTGTTAATTATTGTATCTGCAGCATTTTTTTAAAATCATGATCTTGGTTTTCTAATATGGATCAAAGGAGACACATATCATCCCAGACAATCATAATTTCAGTAAATTTATGTCTGTCATAATATTGTTGAAATATGACATGGCAACACAAATGACTGAACACAATATGTGTCCATGGATATCCATACATTCATGCAGCAGTTAAATGCATTGTTACAATATCTATTGCCATGAAAAACATATCATATGCACATTACCATGGGGTTCACACAAAAACCACGAAAAAATCCCAAAGAACCCATCAAGGAAAGTGAGAATCGCTCTATGCAGGCAAAACTGCAGCACCACAAACATATAAGATCAGGGTCAGGACAGCTAACAGGCCTGTAAAACTGTAATTAGGCTTAAAATATGTCAGCAGAACTGAAAAACATAAATTTTATTCTTTCCTGCAAAAAAATGAAAGTTTTGAATCACATGTCTGCCAGACTTCAATATGGATGAGCACTTTAAATGCCTCATCTCATTAAAAGTGAGCGTCCATGCTTAAGAAAAATCTTTTTGAACTATCAAACTTTGAAGTACCGCGGGCAGCTTTATTTCCTTAGATTTTGACTGCCGTTATTATGGGCAGGAATTTATAAATCCATAATTACATGAATATTTAAGCTGCTGAGTGCGCAGCCACAAATATTCTCGTGATAATTATATGCAGTGGTGCGACAAACCAAAGAAATGAATTAGAGGAAATGAAGACTACTTGGGGATTGGATGAAAAACTCCATGAGCACTACAAACAAACAGAGTCTAAGATCGAAAAGACTGCATGTGCATCAAGAACATTAATAGGACAATCTATGGGAATAACTCAGGGAACCAGTAAATACAGTGGCAACTTTGAGTTAACAAATTGTATTCAAAGAAATATGACAGAACTCACCAGAAAATATTTTTTAAAAAATGTGATTGAAGGCCCCTCTGATCAGAGCCACTTCAAGCAAATGCAGTTAAAGTAGCTTATTCTCCCAAGTTCTTGCTCTGTTTAGGCAGGCAGAGTTTGCATAATCAGCTCGGAGTGGAATGAGAGTTTCATAATTACAATGCAAATCTGAAATCTAGATCATTCAAGTACCTACGTTTTTTTGTCTCCCAGCCCTATATAACGTTTCACAGAAGTTTGTTCACTTGGTTCTTCAGTCCAATGTTGCTTTCCACAGACGGTTTCATTCATTGCTAGTTCTCTGAATATTACCAGCGGCAGTCTGTCCTCACTGTTGTCTCACTCCCTGCACCTGACTTCCATTGTTTCCATGTCGTCTATGAGCTTATGAGCCTGTCTTTGTCACATTGTCCTGTGCCTGCCTTGAGCTTATCGCTTGCTTTCCAGCATTATTCTGTTTTTGTTCTGAAATTCTCCTGCCTGTCTGTACTCATCCGTCTGTACCTGTTCCCTCGTCTCAACCCTTTCAGCGCAAAGTCAGATGCTGTTGAAAACCTATCATGTGGCAACTTGTTTAAAAGAGCTCCCGCAGGGAGGGGCTCTTTTAAACAAGTAGCCACATGATAGGTTTTAAACCGCTCAGGATGACTACATTTTTAATTCCTTGAAAATGTATTCGGCGCTCAAAGGGTTAACTTTGTGGCTCTGTCCATCCTGCTCTTATTTGCCCTCGCCCGTCGCCTCTACTGCCCCCTACAGTTTGACTTTCAGATTCTGACCATCCCCTGAAATCGTCTCTTGAGTAACACAAGGTCGCAAGTGACATTCCTGGCGAAACCTGTTCTTCATCTTGTGAATTAA
Organism: Gymnothorax reevesii; assembly: GCA_029721435.1. Taxonomy (NCBI): domain Eukaryota; kingdom Metazoa; phylum Chordata; class Actinopteri; order Anguilliformes; family Muraenidae; genus Gymnothorax; species Gymnothorax reevesii. The sequence goes on from CM056583.1 coordinate 78,048,209, forward strand.
GGGGGAACCACTGTAGTATTTCATGGTGGGAAAAACAATTTTCACCAGGAATGCCACTGGAGACCTTGTACTACTCATGTGACCAATTGTCAACCTCATCCTGCCTGCCTGGCATGTTCCTGGCTGCCGTGCTCCTAACTCTTGCCTGTCCCTCAACCATAACCAGCCTTTTCTCCATTTCCTGTTTGACTATGTATCAACCTCTGCCGGTCATCCACCCACTAAAGTGCCTGTTACTGCAGCTCCTGGGTCAGCTAGTGGTTCTAGGTTTCTGCATCATGATTGCAACCAATGAAACATGAGTTTCACTTTCTGATTGGAGTCTGAACTTAAATATAACTGAAGCACAGTAAAAGTAGACACCAGTTATATATTCAGCAACCGCAGGGTTACATTGAACATCAAATGCGCAGTCCTTCTTCAGTGCAAGTGCCTTTTTTTTTTCCAGTCGCAGGTCCCATGAGCAAATTGTAGGAGGCTAGAGCCCACTGACCTGTCAAATAACTCTCCCCCAGTGACCAACTCCAGGACCAAACTGATTTCAGCCGGGGTCTCAAAGATTTCTTTCAACTTAATCTGCAACAGTAAAGAAGACAGATGCTATAAAGGTTCCTTTGACAATACACCAGTAATTAAAATAAATCTAAACATAGAATGAATGAATTTCACTGATGGCTATCCCCATTCTATCAGGACAGCACTGAACTGTATTGATCATTTTAATTTTTTATTGTACACAAGCAAGGTTACACAGCAGAATACTTTTTTAAGCAAACTACTTTTTATTGTCAGAATCAGTAAAAAAGCTGTGCATTAAAATTTGCACCAGTATGTCATTCAATTGCTCAATAAAAGTACTTTTACTTCACTTTAATACGCTTATATCACGCAAGGCGCCATCTTGAAAATTTCCGAGGGGAAAACGAGGCTGAGGTGGGAGGGTTACGCTGCAGTAGGCGAAATGTCAAATTTCTGCATCAAGCATAGAAAACAACAGAGGAGATTGCTGAAACTACTAAATGGTCAAGGACTATAGCCATCGAAGCTCTCAACCCTGCTCAGACAATGGCCATTGGCATATTCCATTAGTGTAATCATACGAATGTAGAAAGAGGAAGGTAACATTACTAAAAAGAGTGGGAAAGTGGCATCGTTGATCGAAACGAATGGGCACTCTGACAGAGCGGACGTGTGCAAAACCCATTGCAAAATCAGAAGCATCAATATTATCTAGCCACCATTACAAAACCCTGAAGGAATATGCTGAAGTAAAAAATGCAGATCTCGGATCTCGCTCACTCACTGTGAAGACAATACCAGGGACTGAAGAAGTGACATTGCCGATGACCAGTAGAAAGTACTTAACTCCAAGGAGTCACTGAACTTACCACTGCATTTCACGTATCTGTAAATCTTGTTGATGATTTATCAGATATGGCCAGCCAGCAAGCAATGAAACTAGAGTGTTTAATAAGCGGCAACAGAACCAAGTGCACGCAGTAAGTAAATTCATTCTCGTATCATATTTTAATGGAGAGCATATCGGAGTCCCTATACTCTGAGTTGCATATTTTGCATATAGTTAATTTGCATGTGCATTAAGTACCGCTCCAAAAACACAGTAATATGTCTTTAGTTGCAAGTTGTTTTGCTAGTTCGCTTATAACTTACTTCAGCGAAGACACACAAAAATATTACTGTAATTTACTCAAGAGAGCTAGTGAGCAACTTCATGGTTAACTGCTGAAGGTTAATATGATGTGCTTAAACAAATAAACGGATAGACAGCCCAAGTTTTGGTAAATGTTTTTGGGTGATTTTTATACAGTTGAGTGGATTTAGAATTAGTTTTAGGCAGGAAACCATAAGAACAATCAAGAAACACTGTCTAAAAAATGAGGATAAGATGGCGGAATTTGTTTGAACTTCTGATTTGCGTATAAAGATCAATTATGTGGTTGGATTGTAGGAATATTCAATGAAGATCATGCGGAATGTTCACTCGCCAGCCAGCCAAGCAGTCTGAGCTTATTTGGCCACCGGAACAAATTTTCGGTCGCCACAGATCTCGGGGCGAGTGCGAGGATCGAGCCCTGCAATGGTTAACATTAACATCAAACACTGCTTGCACAAACTCACCAAATAATTTGGTATGTGATTACACTTCATTACTGTCTAAAACACGTAACGAAGTTTAGTTAAGACCAATCGCATTCACAGTATTAGTCAGCATTATCAGCTGAATTAGCGTTGAATTAATGTTAGCTAACCGCCACCCACCACTGCAAGAGAGGGAACTTACCTTCGATATTTGTAATGTAGCCTTCGATCCAATTGTTGTAGACCTTTAGTAAGACTGCCCTTGGTATCCAAAAACCCTCCTCGGCTATTTTTTTATGTCAGTTATTGTTAATTTTATGTAACAGCTCAAGGTTATCTGACCAGGACACTGAGCTTGGTTGATGCATAGGGGTGACGTGCATTACACCTGACAGCTGACAGCCCATCCCACCTGAGCCTCATTTTCGATTCAAAATGGCGGTTGCGTGAAATCAGTGTATTCCCTGCAGATATTTTGAAAGCTTCTCTCACTCCAGAAATGAATAAAAATACAAAATTTAAACATGTAAATTGAGTTGTATAATTCTGTCTACAACTGGGGTCTCCACCCCATGGTGTATGGGATCATGTAACAGTGACAGTGAAAGAGGCTCTCTCTCTTTCTTTATTTACATCCTGACAGCTGCACAGGCCTCATGTTTGCTTTTGGAGAGAAGAGGTTACCAATTTAGATTACAAAGCCACTCATTAATCAAGGCCATTCAATTAGACTACATAGTCCATCCATGTTATAAAGTGCTTCAGCTGTCTGCTGTAAACAACCAGCGAAAACATTAGGCAGTCTGGGTCTCTTCTTATGCAAGCATGAATCTAATTTGGGTCGGGATAACATTTCATCTGAACAACATCACTCATAACTGACAATTATAAATCATTGCGTAACAACCAGAAAATGTCCACCACAATACCATGATTGTGCACTTTGGAAAATTCTGTGAGGAGTGCACGCCTGAAGCTAAATAAGTTTGGATATGGAAAAACAGAAAAATAACTAAATGTGGATTAAACTAATTTATAACTAGGCAGTAACGCTAATAGAAAAATAATCCAGAAGGATTTATGAAATACAGGATGAGTCATTTTTTGTGGTTGCAACCAAATAGTCTGAGTGAGAATTCAACGAACACCATGGGGGAACATTGAGAAGAAAATAGTAATACAAATGCATTTCTCAGAATGGGAGGTACAAATATTAAATTAGCAACTATTCAGTCAACACATGCAAAATACTTACAATGTTGGGATGGGAAAGTCGAAGTAAAACTCCTATCTCTGTTCGTACAATCTTCTTGTCAACCTGTCAAAAGAGATTCATAGAATCAGGAAATATTTAGAGATTCTAACACAGAATAATTGCATTAGAGAGCCGGAGAGTATTCAAAGATGTCAAATTTAATAATTCAATATAAATTTGATTCTTCAATAGATAAATATTATGAGGTCAAACTCCGATCATTTCCAGCACTTTATTTATTATAAAATAACTTAAACTGGTCCCAAAAACATAATCAATTTTACTTTCAGCTGTTGAAAATGTACTTTGAATTTCTGCTAAGCCTGCTGGAAATAATAAAAATAACTTTAAGTCTATCAAATTAAGACAAGGGGAAAAAAAATTATTGAATATACTGTACAGGCCAGCATATACTGCCTAATTCCCGCGAGACGTCTCGTGTATCTCTCGTGGCTTTCTGGCGATAATCTCCTCTTTTTGTCGCATGCTATTATCAACCTCGTACTCTGCAGAGACAAGCTTCGCAGTAGGCCAGCCACCGAACCTACACACGTATGCCTAGAGCCTATCAAATTCGCAATGTAATTTAGTCCGAATTAGGCCTATACAGAATTTATTTTTACTGTAAATACACCGTAGAATGTTTTCTGTGCACGTCCATTGTGTCATAAATAAAGCAACAAATCTATCAATTCACATGTCAAATTATATTTAATGCAACACCTTGTTGCAGTATCCTGAAAACGGCAGAGCTCACATCCCTTTTTTCCTTCAATTGGAATTGGTTAAGTGTACAGTAATTATTAGTTTGATATTTGTTTGGTGCATAGATTTTGCCGCTGTATGTACAGTTAGATGGATTTTGTTTGAATGGATATCCCTTCTTCTGCGATCAGACAGTGTCTATTGTGCGACGGCGTTTCTTGATTTTCATACAGAGACATTATACGCACTCCTAAATAAGGGGAAATGTGATGCATTTTCTCTGCTGACATTTTGCTTTCTGAATGATAATTTTGCACATTATGAATGAATTTTAAGAACTAATGAACGGGCCTCAAGCTGCAGATTTAAAAAATGACTCCTTTCCCATTTTGACATCTGAAACTCACGGGCTTTGTATTATCTAAGCGGTGGCTTCTTTCTCCGATGGCATGAAACACTTGAGTGCAAAAGGACATCTACTCAATAATCAAGTATAGGATTATAAACATTATGTCAAGCAAGGTTGCATTGTTAACAGAAGAATTTGGCTTTTCCTTTCTATATTTGTGATAATATAGCTATCCTTAAACACACCCCACGTCCCAATCAATCAGTCCAATTTTTTTCTTTAACGGCGATTAATAGGTTCTTTTTTTGCCCCCCCAAAGAGAACAAATGTCCACCCAAGCATGGCATCCTGGTAACGCCTCTGAATACATAAGAAAATCAAAAACATAACTGACACCGTCCGGGAGCCATATTATAAAGCGTGTGAGACAGTAAACCACAGAACTGGATGTTAAACATTCGTAATCTCCATCACTAGCAATGTTGCTTACCGACACCAGATTCATGCGAGACTTATCGCGATACACATGTATACTTGTCACCGGCGCTAGGCCTATTACTTTTCCTATGCAAGATAGCCTATATGTGACTAGTACATTTACGCTGCGTTGCGTTGTCTCGTGTATTTCTCCCGATAATCTTGCATAGAAATGGCACTGTCTGCTGGCCTGTACGGTAGAGGCAAAAATGGTCAGTTCAGTCATCTTTCAAGAGGCTTCCAGTGAAGGTGAAAAAAATACTCTGCTCGATATGTTTATTATGAATGACCTATTACGTTTTGACAGCAAGGCGGTCCTGATGCGAAACTCTGTTAGTGAGCGTGTAATTGCATTTTCTTTGATGGGGGCAAAGCATTACAGGATATCCACATTGCTGACAAAACAAGAGTGAGCCGATTCAGGTGAGCGGAGAGGCATAGCAGCTGTGGAGGTGGGGACTTCGAGATGCAACCTAAATTCACTCGTCTCATTCCAGTGTTTCACAAGAAACTGAAAGCACAAGGAGGTAACGGTGACAATGGTAAGACTCAGAGCTGATGAACAGATAGAGAATCCGTTTCACAAGTTTACAGCAGAGTTCACTTTTGGCCTGACAGTCTGATTCAAACCTGATCAGAACACATGCAGCACAAAAGGGGTAATCCAATTCGAAGTCAAGGTACAGTCTACAGGTCAGAAGCTAAACTGTCAGATTGCCAAAATCAGGGGTGAGCAGAGGCATTAATCCAAAAATCAGCCATGGTCAAAATCAGAATATATCAAGACACGAGGGACAGAGCAATCTCACAAACTTTGGGACAAAACTGAATAAAAACCAGAACACTCTGAACAAACAACAAAGGCTTGTACTGCTGTCCCAGAATTTGTGACAAACAAAAAAAAAAAAAATAATTGAGCTATATAGGGGAAGAAAAAGCAAACAGGGAAGTGACTGCAGTTGTGAGTACACAGGGAAGTGTGGAATGGGATGTGGTTAAAAACAAGGATATGAAAGAGCTAACAAGTCGACATGGTCTACAACATCCCACGCCAATTGAGTGCTTCTTATTTTCGAACTCCATCAAGGCCTTTATGGTCTGAGACAACACACGAAATTTGGTTTCTGTATCTGTAGTAGTTTCTGAGTAAAGCTGTCCCCTTTATCTCGGACGGACGCACGGACGGATGCATGGACTGGCAGCCGGACGCACGGACGGAGGTCAAACCTATATCCCCCTCCCACTTCGTGTTGGCAGGGGATAATAAACTTGTAGAACAGGAAGAGCGAGTGCGGAAGTGAAGATGTAACAAATGCATGTGAAAATAGAATGGGGAGTGAGAAAAGAAATGCGAAAATAATAATAATCTAAAAACTCAATAATACATAAAACATTAAAAATAACAAACACAGATCTTCAACGCTGAAAAATAAACTGTGGGAGAGATAAGTACTCAAGTAGTGTGTTCTGTCAGTTCAGCCACTCTTGCACTCCAAGATAAAGGCAAACGAAGCACTGCCCAGTGTTTGCTCTGGTCGGCCGTTAATTCAACCGTGCTAACAGTTCACAGCTCATTACTAGCATGAGAGGATCCTGTTCCCCTGTTTTCCAGAAGTATGGTTCACTTTAATAAATTCCCCACTGCAAAGACACAAATTCAAGGGGAAAGCACGGACTGTTTGATCATCTGTTGTTTACATTCATTCTCACAGTATTTACACCCCAGGACAGCACTCTGGGTCTGGAGCACATCACAAATAGTAGCTCCACATTGGAGAATAAAGCAGGACCAACACTGATGCATGATTGTGTGCTGTTGTATCTCTTTGATAAAAAATAATGCTATGAAGCCTGTGTTTTCATGAGTTAATCAAAATGAAAAAAAAAAAATTGAAGATGATGAAAGGAAATTACTTACTTTAAGAGTTGCTAATCCAGGCAAGTCTGAGTTTTGAGCAAAGCACCATAAGCTGGAAACGGCTGAGGTCAATCTTGTAAAACTGAGTCAGCATCAAAAGCACTAAAATAAGTGTTGGTGGGCGAGATTTGTTTTGCCTGGCAACACTTGTTCTTTGTAATGGTCAAGACAATTGAATACACATTTTACTGTTGTTTACTTGTTTATTGAGCATATATATCAGGTGTTGCTAAACTTTCATTACTAAGTATGTGTGTGTGTGTGTATATATATTGTTGCGACTCTGCCCCAGTTTGTTTGTTTAACTCTAGAAAATAGCGGAGTATCGCTATTGGCTGCACTGGGTGGGGAGAAAGAGCCAATCAGGTCCGGGGCGGGGGGTATAAGAGGGCTGAGTTGCCAGCTTGAGCGGAGTTAATGTTGTGTTGTTGAAAGAATGAGTCTGTTCGTTAAAGCTGAAGACACGGCCCTTTTAAGGGCCGAACAGCAAATAAAGCGAAGCCCGCCCCGGGCGATGCGAGAACCGCTATTCCTGCCTCAGTCTCAGTCCTTCAGTAGCGAGACCGCTACTATATATATATATATATATATATATATATATATATATATATACGTATATATATATATATATATATATATATATATATAGAGATGCTCTGAGTCACTTGGTCACTGAATTGAAGCACATGATTTGCTTTACTGTGGTCAAGGTGAGAGAAATGTTTGTGCAACCCATCCTGATTTTTACAAACTTGATTTTTTTTCTAATTACAGTCAATCTTCAGTCAAATAAAAATACTGATTACACGAAGGCAAGCCACAAGAATTTTTAGAATTTTAGTAACTTTGTGTTGCCATAGCAACAGGGTAGAATACCTGACTGAGAATTCTCTAATTGTCCTTCACAATCATTTTTATCAACCTAATACAATAATTTTGTCTTCATGTATCAAAAAAGATTGGAACAGCAAAGAATGTGAAACCAATCACAGCAACACGAGGTGACAAACAAAATGGTAAAACGGTATGTACTTGTCAGTAGAAAGTTGTTTCAAATAGTACGACAATACATGTTTCTGAGCTTTGTAAGAGTGCAGAATATTCCCGACTTCTGCTGCTGGGTGATATTATGAATTGACTGTTAACCTGACTGTCCTTTCCTGTGTAACCTATCTCCATGAAATTTAATTTTGTGCCGTTAATCAAAAGGTGGCTTAGGTCAATTGTACATATTCAAAACTGCCTCCATTTTCCCAGGGCTGAATTAGACCCTTGCATAAAACAGTGACATGCAGTATGCTTGGTAGATTGTAACTCTATTCCACAAAAATTGCATCAATCGAAAATGTTCCAAATGCCATTGATTATACGCCCTAATGAGCATTGTCTGCAGGTGCTTTGGTGTTGTCTGCCTGAGATGTCACACTGTGTGCATGTGCTGCTGCTCGACTGGCTTGTCTTTGTAGCCTGTTTTCTATTTTTTTAAATCCCCTTTTCATCTTTATTCTGTATCCAGCTCACCCACTCATGACAAGCATGAAATCAATTATGTTCAATAAATTTCCAATTAAATTCTGATTTAATAAGAGAATGGTAGTCACATATCTAATCAGTGTCTCCGCTGCAAAAAAAAAGAACTCCTAGGCTTAATTGCCAAATTCAAGGGATGATTATTAGGCAGTGAGGTGGGTGGGACTGTCCGCAGACATCAAGAAGGTCATGCGTCCTAGGGCCTTTCAACATGGAGTTTGCATGTTCTTCCTGCGCTCGCATGGGTAATCTCACCAACTTCAGAATGTAGTTCCAGTCACTTCACTTGGCAGTCCATAGAAATGCATGTCGAGGAAACTGGAGATTGTATATTTCCCATAAATATGTGAGCGTGAGTGAACGGAGTATGATCTGGTGATGGATTGGCAAACTGTTCGGAGCGCGCTATTGCCTCTTGCCTATTCTATGTCACCCAAGACCAACACCAGGAATATGCTCATTTAAAAACATTGAAATTGACAGACCACAGCAATGGACCATTAATTACTCCTGAAATCAATATCTCATTCCATCTACGGTTAGTGCGCATAATTAATGTGGTCATATATGCAATGAAAATCACCTCCCAGTTCTTAATTAGCAAACCGACTTTACACCTTTACAAATTTATGCCTTTGAATTTCAGACGTGAAACTGGTGGCTTATCTCAATAACACAAGCACAGCAAGAATAAATCAAAGTTCATCTGACACATATCTCAATACTTCATCTACAGCTGCCTGTTACAAATCATCAATGATAGCCTTGATTGGCTCATTGTGATACCATATAAGCCTAGCATAGTGCTTCCTGCTTTAAGGAAAGGGCAAGGGAATTGCATAGGGTGGGCAATATCTGTTTAGAAGTTTTTACCGAGAAAAAAAAAAAAAAATCAATAAGCATCATGACTCATGATTGCACAAGTTTTCATATGGAATGGAACAAGATATGTGTTTGTCCCTGAAGGTAATAAAAAATATCCTCCCACAATCAGCGTGGCACTCGATTTAAGTATCCATTACCATAAACTGTGCCCTAAAATGATGCCCCCAATACTGAATTTTATATGTCTAAAAAAAACAGAATCTACATGAAAATTAGTCAAATCACTTTCAGAATTGCAGGTGCACAAGTTCTCATTGTGATAGTAATGCATGCAAAGTTTGAAAAAAAATTCACTGAATGGTTTATGAATATAGTTCATAAAATTGGAAGTTCACGTCGCAATTTCTTTTTTTTTTTAAACGGCCATAAAAATATGTTGGACCACTTTTAAAATTGCAGGCGCACAGATGTCTCATGGAGAAGATAATGCATGTCAGGTTTGAAAACAATCCACAAAATAATTAGGGAATAAAGCTTTGAAAAGAATTCACCCCCAATGTTCAATTTTTTAATTAAAAAAAATGGAAAAATCTCCATGAAAATACTTTTCATTTTCATCATTGCAGGTGTGCAGGTTCTCATGGTGATAACAATGCATTCCAAGTTTGAAAGAAATCCATCACATGGTTTAGAAAAAAAGCGCCGAATAAAATGAAGTCCACAGCTGGACGGATAGACGGAGAGACAAACAAACGTATACTCCCGAGTAAAAACATGGAGTGGAGTAAGACACACTAATCTAATCTAAGACGGAGATGAGATGACAACATTGTTTGTGTATAATTTATCATTGCAGTTACCAGCCCAGGTCTAAAAAATACAGCCCTCTTCACAATTATTGGCACCCCTGGTAAAAGATGAGTACAAAGGAACCAAATCTCAATTTTCTAATATCCAATTTCAGCATTGATTAATTGACTCAGTCTCACATTGAAAAAATGTGAAAAATCTAACCATTAGATGGAGCAAATTTATTCTCAGACAAAAAAAATGTGGCTTTAAGGATTGAATCGTACACTGTTATAAACTGGAACCTTTTTTGCCAGTTAATTCAATTGCAATTTTAAAATCGGTTTCTGACGGAGGTTCCGTGTATGTTAACTTTAAACCGGAGGTTAATGTGCACAGGACTCTACTTACAGGTAAAATAACAAGGAGACAATGCGTTTACCTCTTAAAATTCAGTCACTTTATAACAGTGTATACAGTGAGAAACAAGTGATCTGCAAAGTTTTACTTCATAACAGTCAGGCTTTTCCAGTCAAGGACATCCATATTACTTTATGCATATGACCTATTATGTAATACTTATCATTAAAAATATCCATCCCTCACATTTCAGCTATTCTGGGCCATTTGTTAATACGCGAATAAAGGAAATGCAATGATGTGACTATACACCATCCATTATTTTTGCCCTAAATGAATCACATTGTTTTAGGCATTGAAAACTGGAATGGGATATTTGAGTTATTGTAATCTAGCTGATGTTGTAGGCATTGAATATCAAGTAATTGAAATGGGAAGTAACACAATGATTGTTCAACACATATAAATGATACTTTCATCCTTTTAAACAGACCTAACTTGGTTAGTAATATTTATGGAAAAATCCATTTAAGAAATTTCCCATTGGAGTGGTCGCATGTTATGTGGCAAAAGCACTTAGCTTCTCAATGGGAGTAAGTAGAAAGGGACATTAGACACGTGGCAACATGACCGGTTGCTAAGGAAGAAAAAGCTTTGCGAGTGCTGCATATTCAGCCTCCATCCCCCCCCCCCGTTCAAAAAAAGGGGGAAAAAGCTGCTGTCATTACATTAAAATCACTATCCGCTCAGAGGGATGCCAGCTACTATAAGTACTTGACTCTTGACATCATTGCATAGTGTATGAGCTGTGCTTAAGAGAGCCTTCCTGATCTTTAGCTGACTGCATAAGAGCCATTATGCCCTGTGATGGCTTCAATTGGCATGGAGTCGTCTTTAGTGTACATCAGCGCGCGCGCACACACACACACATACACACACTCGCGCACACACACACACACACACACATACACATACACACACTCGCACACACACACACACACACACACACACGCGCACACACACGCGCACACACACACACGCGCGCACACACACACACACACACACACACGCACACACACTCTTTCTCTCTGAGTGAGTCACTCCTCAAAGGAAGTCACAGGGAGTCCAGACTACTGCCGATGGGCATTATTTCTCCATCCCTTTCCAAACTTTGGTCAGTCCCCCTACCCAGATTGGCTGTCCTCAAAAGCGTCAAATATGTCCAGAATAGCCCAAAAATGCTTGGGGTGTAGGGCTTAAACACTTGGCCCAAGATTTAGGGCTAAAAACCTACAAGCAGTGAGGAGCGTAACCCTCAAGCACCACCACATTTTTACCTTGACTGACATGAACCCCAACAGTAAAATATTGAAGGTAGCTATCTCATTAATGCAAGGAGTAAGAGTATTGTATATTACACTGGTAGGGTTAACTTAAAGCTGACCTATTATCATACACTGACTGATAAAAATACAAATACACAGCACTGAAAAATGCAACAGCATTGATGTTTTCAAAAACTTATAGGCAGGTCAAAACATATTGGATTTCAAATTAAGTTAGCAAGAGCATGCTATAAAAATGCCTCAGGACAGCCTGGCAGTTGCCAGATTTTTATTTTCATTAAGGGTCAAGAAATATAGATTACTATAATAGTTGTTGGTCTGAATCTAAGCACGAAGAGAATGCATGAATTCAATTTCCTATTCAGTGGAATGGGCTGCATGCTTTCTCAAATCCTGTTTGATCACTCATCACACCAGCCATGAGATAAGTAAGGAGCAATCCTCGTCTGTACAGAGCAGTGATCTGCCATGGAGAAGTAATGACCGCGCGGATGTAAAGAAACTCCTGACATGAAGCAAAGTGGGGGATTTCCTCTGTGAAGGTCTCAGTGGGATAATCCACCTCAGTGTGGATTATCCCTCTTTTTTCACAAATTGTCCCCACTTAAATTATATTTTTTACTTTAATTAGCTCCAACAAATTGAAACTTGCATGACAGTAATTTTCCATCGCATTCTAGCTCTTGCCAGTTGTGCGCTGGGATGGGCCTGAGTCCTACTCCTGTATGAAGAAAAGCTAATCTATAAAAATGCAACAACATTCATGTTTTTCTCCATCTCAAGCATAAGCTTCCCGTTTCAACAACAAGGCCACTCGACTCACTTGAACCAACGAAAATGATAACTTGAATGCAATTCATGAACGACACAGCTTGGAGCTTTTTCAAGTGTTTCGAGGGGGATTTTGACAGCTTCACAGTATAAATAGATTCCGTCGAGAAAGTCTCCTCTGTACAAAATCAGGTCAGTGGAGGGAGTTCGAGGACAAATGAGACAGATGTCACAAAAACCTCTGGATGAACTCCACCAGAGGAAACAGACATCTTAGATAAATCAAAGATAGCAAGCAGTTAACAAAGAGATACTGCTTTAGAATTACAAAAAAAAAAAAAATGTATAACTTGCCGTCTTTTTAACCACACAGCAGTGAGAAGTTACAGCTAGCGTTTTTTCAGGGACCCACAGACCCTAGAGCCTACATAATAGAACAGGTAGGATTCAAATCACCAATTTCCACTCATATCTCTGGGCAATTATCCTAGCATGCATGTCTTTGGACTGTGGAAGGAAACTAGAGTCCCCGGAGTAACCCCAGAGAACCACAAGGAGAACATGCAAACTCCACACATAAAAGCCCGGGGCTAAATTTGAACACACAACCTTCTTGCTATGAATTGAAAGCACTACCCTCTACGCGGTTAATAACCCCTTAACTGTCACCTGCATTTTCTCACATTTGGCCCGGCCCTAATTAGGGCCCAGTGACAGATAAGGGGTCAAATCTGAATCCAAAAAGAGTATAGCGGTTAATTAAGTGCCATGTTTACTCCAAATTATAACACATTGAGTGCAGCGCTGGGTTGCTCTCACATCATATTAAGGTTGAGGTTCACGCATCTCCAGGGTGTCACATACTGTAGTTTCCATTCCAGACGCATTCTTCGAGAAACATGAACCTTAGCTATTTCATCAAATCAAGCAACATATCAAATGGTTTCCTGCACTTTCACATGGTTCAAGTACAACTATAAGCACTGTAAACTAAAACATGCCACCTCAATAAAGCAACACAGTGCTTGTATTGAATATAAAGTGTCCCTTTCGACTCATCAGTCAACAGATTTATCTAAAAATTCATGAAAGTGTTCTCTGGCAAATGAGAGACAAGACTTTGTGTCCTTCATGGTAAGCAGTGGTTTCTGCCTCAGATGGATACCATGGAAACCACTTCTGCCTAGTATCTATCTAAAGCTGGAATCATAAATGCTGACCCTAACTGACGCCATCGAGACAAGCTGTTCCTGAGATGAAGGTCTGGGTTCTTGTCACAACCCACAAGTCTCATTATTTATCTCCTCCCCCTTTTCAGCAAACTGTGTGAATTTTAAAGGTGGTCTCCTTAATCGGAATGGCATCCTGCGAGGCTCCCCTTATCCAGGTGTAATTAAACTATGTACCCATTTTCTTGTGTTCCTGCGGTGTATAGGTCTTAGTTCTGTACTTCAGTCCTTAAGCCCTTAAGCTACCAGTGGGTTTACATCTCCTCGTTTAGAATTGTCTTATCGTCTTCAGAAATTATCGTAACTCCTATGATAGCGACATATGCATCTACCCTTCATAACTTTATTCACAGGAACAAACTCCAAAGCCTTATTGTTCGTCTCCAGCATTAGGACCGCGTTCCTGTTAACTCGCTTCCCAAGCATGTTCCACTGCCCAGTTTATTAGGAATACCTCTTGACTCTTCGTCGGTGTCCAGGGTTGGGACTGCATGCCTGTCAAACCTTTTGGACGTGCTGTCTGACAGTCCTGCTTCGGCGAGGGTTAACACCACCAGACTTCTGCCCCAGGACGTCACTAACCAGGTATGGACACACCCATTACCCTTACCAAGCTATACCACCTATGTTGGACTGTGTATCTCCTGTTCTGGGCTTCAGCCCTTCGTCTGTGGTTGCTGTATCCCAATCAAAACACTCCTTCATTGGATTGTACCCTGGTTCAACATCTGGTTCCTTACCTGGATCTAAACAGGTTCTTATGTGGCTTCAGTAACATTTTCTGTACTTTTTGGAGGTCCTGCTACTCCAAAATTCAGTGGCCGATTCACCACTGTTCCACATTTTCTCCATTTGGAAATATTGGCTTTCACTGCAATTGGAATCCTCAAGCCTTCACATTTTTTAAAAAGCCCAGTTTCCAGCCATAACTATTTTAGAAACATTCTTTTTCATCTCCTATGGAATTAGACTGTGACACAGTAGGACTTGTTGAGACCTTTACGTCTATTCCTCATTGCTAGAAAGGTTCTATTTAAGTGATATTCAGATTCAACAGGGTGGGCAGTGATGAAGCCTGGGGGTGCCCAGTCTAACCCGATTATCAATTACATTTTGACTAAGTAACCAACGATACAATTAAAAAGACCAGATGGTGTTGAATAGCTTATTTCCTTCACTTAATGAAATCATCTTTAAAAACTGTATGCTGTGTTAGCTTCTGTTGTCTTTCGCTTATTAAATTCTGAAGAGAGAAGCAAAAACAAACAAACAAGCAAAAAAAAGGGGTAGGAATGGAACATCTCTTCACGGCACTGTCCGAGAATGTACTGCGCGGACAACGTGTGGATCATCATCGCTCACGGCCCGCAAATTCAATCTGCACCCAATTGTGGCATAGGTGCTATACAGAACTCTGGGGACTTAAAGGCTTAAATAATTAATCAAAGTAAATTGTAACAAGTGTTGCCACTAAACGTGGCTATGTCCCATGCCAGGTCACGGAAATCGAGTGGGGTCGGCTTATCACACTAATACACATTGAAGCCAAAGATGAATAAAATCGGTTAAACCGTTCTTGAGATATCGCGTTCACAACTAATGGGATGCGATGGACGGATGGAGCTAAATACTATGTCCCCCGATCCGCTCATTACCGCGGCAGCGGGGGAAAATTAAGGCTAAATACAATCACACCTTTAAGTGAACACATATCAGCCGCTGGATAGCTCTCTCGGTTAAAGCACCGCATTGCAGAACAGAAGTGACTATTACGGGGTGGGTTTGAGCCCTGGTTGTGCCAACTGGCAGTGGACGGCAGCTTTTTCAAAAGTAGCGCACAATTGGCCATTGCGCTAGAGGTATGCAAATCGGGAAGGGCCTGCCGGGAAGGGAAAAATATAAAATGGTTGCTTTGTTCGCAGCTCAAGCGCCTGCTGTTGGCCAGTCGGGGGCTCATCTGGAAGATTCTAAACTTGTTCATATTCGGTATCCTCCGCCCTTGTTCTGAACTTGCAAAGATTCAACCAATGAGTGTAAAGAGGCAGTATTGATGGGTATGTGCTTCGGAGGAGAGCCGTGAACCGCCCTCCTCTCCTGAATTGGCAACAGGGTCGCATACGAGCAAGTGTTGGACATAGTTCCTCAATTGGGAATTCCAGATTCGGGTCGGATTGAAGTTGCCTAATTAAAAAAAAAAAAAGAAGAAAAGCAAACACAGAAGACCTGAAAATGAAGTTCAAAGAAAGTTGCTATGAAGTATCTTGCATATGAAGAGCAATGGAATGGCAGCAATGGGTGAATTAATTTCACTTAAAAGTTAAGCTTAAGCCACTTAAATGAATTAGCACCCTTTGGAGCTGCATGCGTAGGTGATGTATTCTGATCCTCAACGCTACTGATGTGATCTTACTGAGGCATCACATTTTGCTTAATTTCGAGTACTGTCACTTGGCGAACATCCACTGCCTTTTCTTTCAAAAGGACTGAATTGAACAAGTTAACTATTTACTTCCCTGAAATGGTACTATAACTCTATGCCTACAGTGAAAGAATTTAAAAGCATTCAAGCTAACCTTATACTATTACACAATTAGAGTAAAAGAGCATTGAAGAACTGATAGGAAAGGCAGAAAAAAATTAGTAAACCCAAAAAATGCAAAGGTTGATAAAGTAATCACTCGGGATTCCATGACAAAAGTGCTTCTGGATACAGATGTTATTCTTATTTGTGAATCTCTAGAGACAGCAGAAAAAAATGCAAGAAAATAAATAAAGTGAGAATGTAAGACTAAATCATACAAATTAGAAATACAAGCGTTGCCACTGGGGTGGAAATCAACTGGGGTCGGCGTATCACACAAATACACATTAAAGCTAAAGATGAAAAAAATCGGTCACAGCGTTCTTGAGATATGGCGTTCACAACAAACGGGATGTGGCAGACAGACGACCAGATGGACTGACAGAGCTGAATACTATGTCTCCCAGCCCTAATACACCTTGACACAAAAGATGAATGGAATCGGTCAAACCGTTCTTGAGATATCATATTTACAAGGTATTTGTAAGTGGTAAAATGGTTGCAATGACCTTGAGAATAATGCCAAGATCATTTATTTTTATTATTATTATTTTTTATTTAACCTTTATTTTACCAGGAATGAATCCCATTGAGATACAAGTCTCTTATCCAAGGGAGTCCTGGCCAAGACAGCAGCATAAAACTTTCACACAGAAAACAACAACAGACAATGACAAGGCAAAAAATACAGTAACCGGTTTTAGCATTAAAGCATGTACATGCACTGCTTAAATAAGCCTTAATTCTGGTTTTAAAAACATGTAAACTTATTCTATGATCCAGTTTAAGATCATTCTGTAGCCCGGACTAAGAGGAGGGAGCAAAAACAGAGAAAGCTTTATTTCCAAAAACAGAGCGAGTTCGAGGGATGAGAGCGAACCTTAATCTACGTAAATTCTGCTGAACTACATCAAAGCACCTTGTAGGTGGTGAACTGCACTCCCTAAAGAAGACGAAGTAGTATATATAATTGTATCATCAGCATAGAAGTGGAACTTTGCATCAGTAACATTTTTACATAAATTATTAATATAAATAATAAATAAAATTGGACCCAATATAGACCCTTGCGGGACACAATTTTTTATATTTAAAAAACCATTAACTTGAACACACTGTGTTCTACCACTCAAATAGTTTTCAAACCATTTAACAGATTTTGGAGAAAACCCTATATTAGTGAGCCTCTGTAAGAGAATTAAATGGTCAACAGTATCAAATCAGTATCAGTATCATGTTAATTAAGTAGGCTGTGAGCACCTCCCTAATACACCTTGACGCCAAAGAGGAATGTAATCGGTCAAACCGTTCTTGAGATATCGCATTCACAACAAAAGGGACATGACGGACGGACGGACAGACGGGGCTGGATACTATGTCCCCCACTCTAAATACACCTTGACACCAAAGATGAATGGAATCGGTCGAACTGTTCTTGAGATATCATGTTGACAAGGAATTTGTAAGTGGTCAAATGGTCGTAATGACCTTCAGAATAATGCCAAGGTCACAGAAATCGACTAGGGCTGGCGTATCACACCAAAACACCTTGACACCAGAGATGAATGGAATCGGTCAAACCTCTGTTGAGAGATCATGTTGACGAGGTATTTGTAAGTGGTCAAATGGTTGTATTGACCATGAGAATAATGCCAAGGTCACAAAAATCGACTGGGGTTGGCGTATCACACCAATACACCTTGACACCAAAGATGAATGGAATCGGTCATACCGTTCTTGAGATTTCGTATTCAGAACAAACGGGACGTGACGGATGGCCAGACGTAACAGACAGACGGAGCTGAATACTATGTTCCCTGTCCCGCACGCTACCGCGGCGGCGGGGGATAAAAATGAAAATCTAAACAAGGCTGTGGAAAATTAAAAAAGGAAAAATTGAGGGATGTAAATGAGCAAAGAAATTTAAGGGAGGAATATCTTCATCAGTACAGTGCGACAGTGTGAGTCACCACGCCACGCTGCAGTACCTTGGTAAAGGTTACAGCAAGTGTGATTCCATCTCATTTTGAACCAATTAACACAAGAGATTTTTGGATGATTATATATAGAGGTATAAACTTTGATTTCCCACTTCTACCTATGAAAGGTCTCTTGCAATTAGGCTCCAGAAATGACTAGTTTTGCTTGAAAAGAAATTAAAGCTACAAATAACACTTGCAACTTTCAAGCTAAAAAATCGAAATCATAGGGAAAGTGTAATAATGCGTTTTGACCAATGGATGGCAATGGAAATATTATGTTAGCTGAAAGTTTATAAATGTATGACAGCACCATCATTTCAAAGTGTTGTCATCCTCATTTACTTAAACTAGACAGTCCGGTCGCCCACAACCGCATGGGTGTTGCCTCCGAAAGCCACAAACTGCACTGCATGCGGGGCTCTGAACTTAGGACAGGCCATATGCAATTAATCCTGGAACACACGCCAAATTACAACCTCAGTTACATAAGAATTGTAAAACAAAAGTAAATACAGACCTAAATGATTTGTAATTTCTCTTTCGCCAACATGTGGTTGACAACAGTGCTTGAAAACAGGTGATTAGATTTTGAGAGTAATTCATATCTGGACCAGGATCCAGGATATTTTTTTATGGATTCTGAAACATTGCGAAAAAGGGCAAAATTTTACATTTTGCGTCAAATCCTCGCAAATACACTGAAAATGAGGAAAATTGGGGGCATTGTCTAAATAATGTCAAAAAATATCACAAATTGATCTGGCTTCAAATATCTTTCAGGACTCAACCCCTCGAATTTGGCGTGCCACCAAAAATGTCACTGTAATGTATCTTATAGAGGGATAAATGTCCGACTAACATTAAAGTACACTCATTTATCCTAGATGAAAAGGTTAAATTATTCGCTAGATTATCATAATCTCTACCAATCCTGAATTTTTCATTGATTTCCAAGGTCCTTTACCATTTTAAATCAATTTTTATTGGCCATCAATCTGCATTTATGAGCGCTGCCATTCTTACCAAGTCACATGATCCCGTAGAGGGAAGTGACGCCAACAGTGTTGCTGACAGCCGGGATGACAAATTTTCGGCTAAACTGCTAGTTTTGCATAAATCAAAATGCGTATTGCAGGATTTCCAACTGTAACAATGCCATTTTAGTTACAACATACTGTCGCTATTGCACAAACTCTACAAGAGACGTCATTTTCATCCCACTGGCTTACGCTTTTTCTAGTTTCTACTCGGGATCAAGTACTATGCTGAGAATGCAGTAGTACAATCTGTATCTCGTTCAACTGCCGGACAGCCAGACGCTGTGCACCGGATGACCTAAAATGCATTAGCGGACAGTTTTTGGCTTATAAACAGAAAATTCTTTGTCCAGGCCATGTTCATGAAAATTAATCATTGGTTATTAGCATACATCAACCACACTGTAATAATAAAATGCTGGTTGAAAATCGGTAAAGTATCCCTAAGAGAACCTTTCTCATGGGATGCGTTTCCCTGAAGCACATTTCCTAACTACATTACCAACCTACATAGTTCGTCCGGTCAGTCAATGATTGCAGCCATGTAAGCTAGCATCAGTGGTTTCGAGAAATGCACCCCAGTCTGCTACATACCCGAGCTTACTTGTCACTATCTCTCGATCAGTGTTCTGTCAATTTCCGCTACCTGTCAAGATATGCTACCTCGCGGTTCTGCGGTTTCTTCCCTCAATTAAATATCATTTAAAAATCTTGAAAATACAATTTTGTAGTGCGCTTTTCAACTTATTGGCAAATAATTGCATGTACACTCTGGCTTTTCCTGAAAATGCCAAAATTAGAGAATAATGTGGGGCAGCATGATGTCTTTAAATCCGACTTATCCAACTCATTATGACATCTGTGTATGTTATCATAACCAACAAATAAAGTTGCTACAGTAGGATTATTTGTATTGCAATATTAAGGGGAAATCTAAGACTTTACTATCGCCCTTTGCAAGCCACTGGCTTTGTCTCCACGCCTTCCAAGGGATTTTGGGAAAATGATTATTTTTGGGGTGGTTCGCAACTGAGACACGGCAGTAATTCGCCACACAATAGGGCACTGCCCACGGTAAATCCACACATTTGTAACAAGAACACAACATAATTCTCTTGTCATTTGCAGTGAAGTGCACTGATGATGTCATATTGGCTACTTCTTTTTTTCTTTTTTTTAAATCTTCACACAAAATTTTATTGTCATCCATCCATAACTTTTTGAGATATTCCACCGATGACGGTACGAATGAACAAACAAGCAAACCAACTCCAGAGAAATCATATTGCCTCTTGGCGGACGTGTAATTATGGCTGACAGTCGGTACTTCAACCTTATTGTCAATGTCCTTTTTTAAAATTATATTAATTGAGCTTCGGATAAGTAACCTCCACAGATAAGTACAAAGCAAATGACATTTTTAAGTTTTACCCATTGAACAACACAGAAACTGAGGAAAACATAAATAAATTAATTAATTTAAAGAAAATTAAAAAAAAAAAAACAATAAGGTCCAAAACTGAAAACACAACAACAACAACAGCAACAAAACACAGACACATATTGGCTACTTCTGATCACGTTACTGGTCAGAATGGCCCCACCCATGGAAACTTCTTGTTTCTCTAAAAAATACATTTTCTCAACCCCATGTTGTTCGATTTGCCTGGGAAACACATGGGAAATAATATATGAAGTGGAGCATCACATGCTACTGGAGGCTTGTAAATCAGTGTGATGAATGAAGTATCCCTTTAAGATGAAAAAGATTCCTGCTATATAACAAGAAAAGAAAGTACAGAGAACAGTTTTCAGGGGTGTTAACAAATGGGGGATTGTTCAGCCTTGGAAGAGGTTTGCAATCTCCGATTGCTCTTGTTTTTATCATGCAATTTTTACTGTAGAACATTCTGAGTCATTGAATGTAAACAAATTTTGCTGTTGTAATTACAAACACAATAACACTCAAATAGGTGAAAAATATGTCTCGTCTCATTCAGCAATATTACTGAATATTTCACACCACTGAGAATGGCTGAATTTAGCTTGATGCTTGAGGCTGACTAAAGAGCGAACTGTCTATCCAAGAGGTGTAGGCCTTACAGTATAAGTACACTGCACGGCTCCATCAAGGTAACAGTAGGTAATGCGCTAGCATTTTGCAGATATCTAGACACCAGGTAGTACTGTGACAGTGACAGGAAAAGCCTGGTGCGACAAAGTGTTGTCATGCCCCAGCAGAGAATGCCATCTGTTCCTGCACTGCACTGCCAGTGAAAGCCCTCTGCCCATGAAAACCAGCACTTGCCACCCACACTCCAGCCAAACTTGAAATATAATATTTGAAGTTTGATGTATATAAAAGTGGAGAACTTTGAAACATGAAAATCAGCCATGTTGACACAAACTAAAACCTGAAAGCATGTAAAAATGGCATTCATTAATTCCCCTAGTTTTCATCAAAAATGCAAGAACTGTATCAGCACATGCTGTAATGCTTGCATGCGTCCTTTAGGGAGGTGACGTTTTTGAATAAATTAATCAGTCATTGGAAGGTGCCGGAAGAAGCATTGACTCACCGTCTTCTTCAGCATTTTAACTGCATACGGCTTCTGTGTACCTTTCTGCCGGCATCTGAACACCACTGATGTCGCTCCTCTGCATGAGAGAGAAAAAATGTCGAAGGTCTAAGAGACTCAATACACTGAAAGGGAATCATCTTGCATCATCATAAGGAGGCTCATTCATACACCCTGTCCAAATCAGCACAAGCGCTCTGCTTGAGCTGTGAGGTACGAGTCTCTCCTGCCGGAGATGTGGAGGTCAAGGGCTTCCCGCCCAGCTGGATGAGCACATTTAAATGAGAAAGAAAAATAAGCTCTGAAAGGTTGGAAGCTGAATAGAGGCTAAATGGTGATGACCTAAATCAGTGAAGCAGCTCAGCCACCAAACCTTCAAAAAGACATGCTCTCTCTCCGTAGATGGAACAAAGTATAAATAATTTTTAATTGTGGCTATATGCCACAATTTCAAAACTGCCGTGCTTAGCTAAGGTCTTAGAGAGGCTAGTCAATAATCAAATTAGATCATTTCTATCTGACCGTGCAATTCTGAATGCACTTCAGTCAGGCTTCAGACTGGGTCTTAGTACTGTGTCATCTGCATCTAGGGTATTAAATGATATTGTTTCTGCCTGGGACAGTAAGCAGGATTGTGCTGCCCTTTTTTATTGACTTATCAAAGGCATTTGACGCAGTCGATCAGTCTGTACTCATAAAGCGCCTAGATGCCATTGGGTTTGATATTAAATCTCTGAATTGGTTAAATAATTATTTAACTGGTAGGTGTTAAGCAGTTGTGGCGGATGGCTATCAATCAAAATTCACCTATCTTAGCAAGGGTGTTCCACAAGGTGCTATCTTGGGGCCCTTGCTATTTGCCCTTTTTATTAATGATTTTGGTGCTAATTTTACCAATAGTTCAATTCATCTATATGCAGATAATACAGTCATCTACTCAGGTGCTCCTTCTGCTGAGCTAGCTCTTCAAAATTAACAGTCAGATTTTCAAATCTTCCAGCAGGCTCTTTTAGACCTTAAACTTATATTAAATTCTGAGAAGACTAAATATATGCTATTCTCTCAGAAACTTGCTGCTAGGTTTTATAATGGTAGCATTTCTACAACAAGTGGAATGCAAATTGAAAGAGTTCCTTGCTACAAATATCTGGGCATCTGGGTGGATGAGAAGCTTAATTTAGGAAGCACGTTGATGAGCTAACCAAGAATCTGAAAGTAAAATTGGCCATGCTTTATAGAAATAAAGCCTGCCTGCCGAGGAGTTGCAGACCGCAGATTGAGGAGGCAACTATTCTCTCTAGAATAGATTATGGTGACATAATTTATACGCAGTCTGCTCCCTCATCACTGAAGCCTCTTGATGCAGTATTCCATGCTGCCTTAAGGTTGATGACAGGAGACGGCTTCAGAACGCATCACTGTCATCTTTATTTCAAGGAGGGTTGGCCTTCACTGGCGGTGAGAAGGGAGCAACATAGTTGTCCTTTTATTTACAAGGCGTTGTTGGGCCTGGAAATATTGCCAGTCTGCTTAATTTTAGAAGGGGAGAGTGCCAACTTTGTGCTCTTGATTATATGACTTTAGACGTCCCAAGGGTTCATTCTGAACCGGGTAAAACTGCTTTTATGTACTATGCCCCACAGAAATGGAATAGGCTTCAGCAGACACTGAAACTGGAAAAACTTCTCATTTAGTTGTTTTAAATGTCTGTTATTGGATGCCATGAAGCTGGAATGTACACATGTACTGTAGTTCCTTTGTTTTTTTGTTTTTAATTTTTTGTTGTAATGCATGTTTTTATTGACTCACGACTGGGCTCCTTTGCAAAAGAGAGCTTGCTCTCAATTGGACTCCCAGTATTGATAAATAAATAAATAAATATTTATGCAGTATGTGATATTCAGATTCAGATTCAGATTAATTTTATTGTCATTGTTACAGAATAACAACGAGATTACGTTTGGAGAGAAAGTGCTCCGGGCTGCTGCAACGTGCATCGCGCTGCCAAAATATTATTTGTACCTATTTGTACCTCTTAAAAAATAATCACTTGTTGTGATATTCACAACAATCCATCCAACTATCAATCTATCCGTTTATTCATCAATTCTAAAACCTGCTTAGATCTGAATGCGGTCGCGGGTCGTGCTGGAGCCAATCCAAGAAAACAGTGGGGGAGAAGTGGCCTGAACGGTTTGCCGATCCATCACAGGGAATCTATCAGTCAATCTTCAATTTGCATGTCACACTTTACAAACAACAAGGCTGGCTCCAATGGATAGGGAATTATAACAGTATACTAGTATACCAGTATACCAGTATACATATGTGTACCTATAATATATGAAAATGGCCACTTAAAACTTAAGTTTGTTTTTTTTTTTTTTTTTAATTTGGCATTTTCAAACCCACTCAAGTCTAGGATATCTAATTAGGGAACAATGCACAAGTTCTGAGGCTTTTTTGCATATGCGGCCCCCTGTTGACAGTTCAGTAGAGTGTACACAGCCCGTGTCCATTAGCGTCTACATTTCACATAATTGCCTGGCCACACTTCGCAAGTTCAGAACTAGGGCAGAGTTTAGCCAATAAAACTACTGGTCAGAATCTTATTTATGAGCGCCCGTCTAGCCAACATGACGCGCCTAAGGGAGCTCCAATCTACATAACCATTCCCAGCAGGCCCTTCACAATTTGCATCCCTGTAGCACATTGGCCAATTGCGCGCTACTTCTGAAAAGAGCTGCCAACCACTGCTGGTTGATACTAAGCAGGGATATATATGTTTGTATATGTTCTTCCTGTGTGGAAATTTAAGAATCCTTGTTATTTCACATCCCTGTAGGAAAAAGTCTGGGACCTTTAATTGCTATACAAGCATCTCAGATAAAAGACAAGTGTCTGTTCATTAAAACTGTGAACAGAAATGTCGGCTTTGTCCTCAAATTCATTAACCTCATTAACCATCTATTGCTCAAATAGATGTGGGGATGAAAATGATTTTTGAAAGGCACGTTTACTTCTATGTACTTTTATTTTGTTATTTTTGTTTTATTTTGCTACATTTAAACAAAGGACCTCTAGGCCATATTCATCTAGAAACTGCATAACAGACAAGATAGAAAACATTGCATTTGGTGGATGTAACAGCATTGTGTATAACCTTTCAGTGGATGTGTATGGGCTGTTGTAATGTGAAAAGAAGCCACTAGATGGCAGTATTGACCTTTACTTTGTTAAGCCCAGACTGGAGCTAGGTTTGAGCATGTCCTGGGCATGTCTGAGGCAGAAAGTCCCAGAGAATAAAAAAAAGTCTAAAAGGTGGGAGGGGTCTGCAATTGAGTATATAATGAGGAAAATTGAGACAGTAAAGTAGTAGGAGAAATTGCTAGCAGAAGGATACATTTTACCAGACGTGTCATTTTTTGTTTCATGACCTGTGAAGCTTTTTGTGGATTTTTGCCTGTGTTGGAGTATTTTCCTCACCCAGGACATCACCAAACAACCCCACCAAAGGGACTGTAAATATTTTTGTTCTTGTATTTACAATCTTGGTCAGTAGAGTAGATAGTAAATGAGTTAAAAGTGTTTGTTTAATTAAATCTGTTTAAGTTTTAAAATTTTGTCTGTCATCCCTTGCTGTCATATATGTTATAACAAACTGGGGCCATAACACTGTAATGATGTGAATCCAATTTTATCTAATGTGGTGAATCTGGCAGTGACTTAAACTTGAAAAAATGCTTAAATGATGAAATAAGCATAATCAAACTATTTTGTTTTTATACATTTCCTTCTCCTCCACAATACACAACTCAATCTTCATAGAATGGAAATAAGTATGGTCAAGAAAGAATTGATGACCTTGTTATTGTTAATGTTTCAGGAAAAAAATGTAACAAATAGTATTAGATATTTGTGTTGATATCATAGCTTTTTGTCTCCTCTCACTTGCCATAGTTAATAATGACTGGTTTACACATTACATGCCGTTGTCACATGTCAACATGTATTTAGGATCAAATGTGATGCCAATTTCACGTGTTCACATGCGATTAATAAGTTATTGCGTGAAATTCTTGTTATTTCTGTAAGGGACTTTGGACTAATATGCAGATATTACCTTGAGAATAAAAATATGAGCTAGGCATCATGTATGACAGTTGCAAAAGTGAGATATGAGCTATACAATAGGTATGACAAACAGAACCTGCCACTGGGTATACGAGCTATATAGGACACACATACCTTGCATGTACCATATGTGGAAATAAAGAAGCGATAGACAAGACCTATATGCCCTGTATGTGCACATATATGTACCTGAATTTGGCCTATATGCTCCTGGTGCTCATGCCATAGCCACTATAAAAAATGCAGTCTTTTGAATGCATCTTTGTTCACCACTGAGATCGTCCATTTATTCTTAGGCCTGGAAGACCCAATGCCCACTATTGCTACAACAAAGTTGAAAGGTCTAGTGGCCTGACAACAGCATTTTCACTTTACATCGGTCCATTTGAGATGAGCTCAAGCCTGGAGAAGACATCAGCGTTTTTGGACGTTTTTCATATTTGGCTTCCCAATGCATACAAGCATTTGTAGATGCAATAATGCAAACTGTTTTCTGGCGAATGTTTTTCCAAAGTAGTCAAATCTTTCACGTCCCCCCCCCCCCTCTCTCTTTTCCCTATCTTCTGTCTGACATTAAACACAAGTCAGTTTTCAATGCAGTGCCATCCAAGGCATGAATGAACAAGGGCACTCAGTATTGACTTTCAAACTCAACCTTTACAAAGCAGATTACTCCTGACTCCCTGAATCTTTCAATAAAATTATGTTTTATAGTTTTTAAACCATTGATTATTAAATTACGCAGTTTTCTGCAAAGTAGTCTGCCTCTAACACTCACTGCTTTTAAATAACTGGGCCTTTACTGGATGCTCCTGTTATACCCAAGCATGATAGAATAACCCATTTCACATCTGCACACTCATCCACTTATTAGTATGCCAATTCTTTCTGACATATTTTGCCTTTTTTGGATGTCGCCGGAAAAATTCTGAATGAGAATGTCATATATTGATATGGTCAGCCATAAAATATTTTTATTCTTGTAAATCAAAGATAATACACTGGCCAATCTTTTTCAAGAAAGGGGTTGTAAAAAATTATACAATGAAGAAGTAAAGATTCATGGTATTAGTACAGCAGTGTTATATTGTAAAGAATTAGAGCAACAAAAACCAAGTCTTTAAAAAAGCTGTCCCACGTAGTCATTAGCAGACCCCTCATACTTAATTCTGGAACAAGTAACAGCAGACTTTCGGCAGCAAGAATTATATCTCAAGAGTCGTAAGACATTGGTATGATGTATGGGTATATTTTTTTGTGCCCTAAACTCATGATTATTGAGTGATTCCCTCCCGTGCATATATGGACTTCTACAGTCTCCATGGTGACTCTCAAATACATGGCAATACAACATAATGTCCAAGATTTGTTACACCAGCTGAGAAAAATACCAGGTCATGAATGCTGAAAATGCAAGAATAGCACTGCCTCAGGTAGTCTATTATCTGGACTCATTGTACTTCACGATCACCATTAAAATATAATCCCCATGGCCAGAAAATAAATACAACAATAACTGTAGTATTTATGCAACATCAATAAAAATTTACTTTTAAAAACATAAATGCATTTAAAATGTTAAAATTCTTCATAAATTATTACTAATAACAAAGCCCCCCTTCTCAGCCAAATAACAGCACTGATTTATTTGATATAATCGACATCACGCTTCAATGCAGTTCCCTTCAGGGAGTAGAGAGACTTCATAAAACTTCATATTGAAGTAATTATATAAACAGACTATTAGGCTCACTCAGCCACCCTCAGTGTATTTATGCATTGCTGTGTAATTAAAATAGGTGATTTGCAACCATGAATTATTAAAGGAGCAAAATGTAAAAAATGTATGTAGATTAATCATGAAATGGCCCTGATATATCACCAGACATTAAGAAATTATGTTAATTTCAAATACTTATATCATTGACAACAGTAGTCCGGCCAGAATATTCTCATTACAAAAGCTAACTTGCAGCCCACAACTAATGTTTATGTTTTTATTTTGTGTTTTGACCTGTTGCGCCGCCCTCCACCTATCTCCTAATCACGAAGTCAGTAGCATTTCGGCATCCAGATTACCAGTTACCACTGGAGCTGCAGCAGCCAGCGTTTCGGAGCACAAATATCTGACGTTACCAGACCTAAAAGGCCTCGTTATGGTTCCGAAATGTGTCATGACAGAGTCAGAAACAAAACAAGGATCTGTATAGGATATGCCTTTGAAAGATGGAGACGGCTGAAAGCAGAGAAGAATTTGAAGACCGACACCGAAGTTGTAAATTTTTTCCTACGCAGGTAAGATTCAGCTAAGTTTGGCTAACTTAATTCTATTTAATGTAGGCACTGAGATTTCATTTATTCTCTACAGTCGAATAACGTTATGTATGTTCGTTCATGGTAGGTTAGTGCCTACGCAGGTGGGTCATCGAATTGACTAGGTAACAAATTGCAAAATAAAAACTGTTGCTCTTCATTGCTAATGTTAGCGATGCATTATTAGTCTGTTTCTCAGGCTTCATGCTGAGACACTGTGGAAACCTTTCCAACATTAGCACGGCCATTATAGCAATATGAAATGTAATGGAGGTGGTTCATCAGTCAAATGAGTTCTCATTCTTTCTTTAGACATATTACAGTATGGACTTTAGTGGGCTATCCACGCAGAAGAGTGACGAGCAAGTTGACCAATATGACCATTGCTAAAGTTATTTAGTCATTAGTCTCGATCTTTTCTGAACTGAACTGACCTGAACACAACCCTGTCAGATCAAATCATTGATGATATTGAAACGTAGCCATGGTAGCTTCGTGTAGTAGACGTTCTTGATGGATCCAGCAACCTAGCTGGCAACCTCTAGTCTGGGGGAGAGGAGGAGGGGATACTGGGCTCTGCACTATTTTGAATATGATTGCACCACCAGTTTTGGCCACAAACTTACATACTACTCCTTTAAATAAAAGCTTGAAAGGCAATGGTAGCTGATAAAAGGTATGCAGAATAAGTTAGTCCTGTAACCTGTCCTAATCTCCGAACACTTTATGGGGAACTGCAGTGTGAATAACTGCTTGAAAACCAGTCAATCAGTCTCAGGTAAATTAGGATTTCCAAACATTCCTGAAATGGTCAAAGAATATTCACATTTTATTTCAAAAGAGTATTTTAGAAATTCACAAATGTCAGGATGAATCTATACATCTCTGGACAGCATGGAGTCCCTGACATCATTGAGTAGCCAGGACACGTCCCCTCTCATCAGAGTCGTATAATGCACCATTTCATTGACTCATTAAAATTTAATAGTTGGCTGGGTTGTAGGATTTGTATTAATGAGTCCTTGACTCTCAGCGTGATGAACGAGAGGATGCGTAATGGTTGTACTTAACCGTTAGATCATGAGAAGGGCTTCAGAAACAATGCTATCGGAGCATTAAGCTGAATGCACCATGTCGGTATGTTGTGAGGGTGGATTTGTTCAACTTCACATCCATTTTTTTTCTGGCAAGCATGCAAAAGTGATTTGCATATGCAGATTTTCAGTAGTTACACTACATCATGACGTGTCTCCCACTTCAGTGAAAATTTACTGATATGTACAAATAATTTACCAAGATTTTCAGAAAATATGATGGAAACCTTTTCAGATTTTCTGAACTTTTACATTACTCATTGATCTGCAGACAAAAGTGAGTCTCATCCTGTTTCTTTCCATGCGCACCTAACGTGAGAATAAGCTCCAGATCATCTCCCACAAAACATACAGAAATGCTTCGGTTGGTCTTAGAGTAATTAAATCCAAACCAGTGTACTTCCATACATCTTGAATTTGGACCATACTGTAATTCGGGGCTGGATAAGAAAAGCCTATCAAGTGATAATCCCACCACACAACAGATACTCTCTCCAGACCGTATTCAGAGCTCAGTTCACCAGTGCATGAAAAAGAACAGCCCTACAACGATCTCCACAGGCATCGCTGGTGATTGAGCCAAGCTCAATGGTGTGTACAACAGCAAAACAGCCCATACTTTCACGGGCAAACTCTTAAATGGGAGTCACACATTCTACCAAATTAAATGAATAATGTTAATGATAATGTTACAAGAAAAAAAAAAAACAAGTATATATATTAATTATATATATATATATATATATATATAATTATATATATATATATATAAATTATATATATATATCAATACACACACACACACTTATCTTTATTCCTGTAATGTACATATAGTCAGATTGTGAAACCAGTCATTTCATGAAATAGCCAGAAATGTTTAGTCATTTCATAAAATGACTGAATTTTAGGGGAACCATTTCATAAAATGAATGAAAATTTTAGTCCTAGTATATACACTATATATATATATATATATATATATATATATACACACGCACTGTATAACAACCAGTGGCGGCAGGTGAACTGGCCATAGAGGAGGCTGAAAACAATCCCTATAAATTAATGATTAGTCACGACCTGTTTTCAATCATTCATTTAAATTACCATTACAGAAACCCAGATAACTTTCAACATTATCAGATGTGGCCAGTTATCATTTATAA
The DNA here is from genome assembly GCA_029721435.1 of Gymnothorax reevesii. Lineage (NCBI taxonomy): Eukaryota > Metazoa > Chordata > Actinopteri > Anguilliformes > Muraenidae > Gymnothorax > Gymnothorax reevesii. Next base: position 78,078,749 of record CM056583.1, read on the forward strand.
TGCATACTGATTACGACTCTGGACTTCTCGCGAGTTTCTTTATTCAGGGATTGGAAGCAATGCATGTGTTACATGATCGTTTGAATGAAATAATCTCATTTGAAACATCTTTATGCAATTCCATTGCTTCCAACCCCTCCAGTGCACAAGGACTTGAATTCTGCCGAGAATCTCTTACATACACGTTGATTAAGTAATTGCTGACTACAGCAGAGGAATGTAAATATGCCACTTTAACTCACACCAAACATGTGAGAGTTGACAGGTATGTGTTATAAATGAAAACTGGCCACACCTGATAATGTTGAGAGTTTTTGGAGTTTCTGTAATGGTAATTTAAATGAATGATTGAAAACAGGTTGTGATCAATCATTAATTTTAAGGGATTGTTTTGAGCCTCCCCTATCGCCAGTTCACCAGCCGCCATGTTCAGCATATCTATAAAATAAAACTTAAATATAATATTACATGATAATTTATGAGCTGGAAGCAAATTAAAACTGAATCACGATTAATGAAGGAATTTATGAATGGATGGATGAATGCTGTGCTATAAAATTTAGTTGCTTTTTACAGTGGTATTAGCTCATATCCTGGAGACTACTTAAACAGTGGCACTTAGATACCATGTCATGTCTGACAATTACAACCTGCAGACAGTAGTGTGCTGTCAAACTGAGGCAAAGCATTGTTTCATGGGAGTGTCAGTTGACATAGCAACTCCAAAGCTTGACGCAGGCATGTTCACACTTGTATAATTCTAATCTCAGACTCACTGGCTTTCATATTTCTTATGAATCAATTTTGTTCCACATACCATAGAAAATGCAACACTATGCTATAGTTAACCAATGTTTGTCCACAATAGGCTTCTCGCAGATTTGAACACTTTGTAATGGCTAGTGGAATACGGAGGCCAGGTGCAATGACCAGAGAGAGTAGCATAGACACAGAACAAACACAGAGAATAATACATGATGAATCCTGCCGGGAATCATCCATCCAAACCACAAACGGATGTTCAGCTCCCTCCAACCAATGGCGCCACTCTTCTAAGGCCAATATAACAGCTACCAACTCTCAGTCACCAATACTGTAATTCCGTTCAACCGCTGACAACAACCGGGAGAAGTAGGTGCATGGGTGCAACTTATTGTCCCGAAGGGGTTGCTGGGACAAAATGTCACCCACCCCGACCTCCAAAGCGTCAACCTCCACCACCAATGGGAGGGAGGGGTTGGGAAAAACGACAATAGGTCTAGAACTAAGTCGTTTCTTCAACTCCTGAAAAGCAGCCTCCGCTGCTGGAGACCAAGCAAACAATGGAGAGGAATTCCTCTTAGAAAGTGCAATGATGGGGGCAGCCACAGCGCTAAAATTGTGAATAAACCTCCCATAAAAATTAGCAAAGTCCAAAAATCGTTTAACCTCCTTAACATCCTGAGGGGTAGGCCGATTCCTAACCGTTACCAGCTTGTCAGGGAATAGTTTGATCCTACTATCGTAAACAAGATGCGGAGGCAAAGACAAATCCCGTTGTTTGCCAAAATCCTCCGCGAGATCAACATAATCATCTGACACGTTGGGAGGTAAACCAATGTTCAGTGAGGTCTCCTACACACCAATCTTGTTCAGAACCCGACGCCTCCCCCATGAGTCGGAGGCGACTTGCCAAAATCTCACTACAGTGAGACCTACAGTCTGAGCCCCACTGGACGATTGAGTCACTTTGACTGCCTCAAAAGATCTGTGGCCTACGCTTGAGCAACCAGGAATGACCCAAAACCAAAGGAAAAACTGGAGAATCGATTAAGAGAAAACGAATTTTCTCTGAATGACCACCAAAAGGGCTAAACATAGCCAAAAAAAAAAGAGGCCTTGGTGAGAGAGAGCGGATGGGAACGGAATGTTTTCAAGCCCACTCCACATCCATAAAACAATCAACAGCCCCCAAATCAAAAAAGGCTTTCACCCATATTTTCTATTTCCCCATAGTCAACTTTACTGAAACTCACTGAAATGGGAACTCCGGCCAATTGGAAAGACTTGAAATCTTGAACTTTGGCGTATATGTCAGCAGTACTTTGGCCTAGATATGCCAAAATTTAATCACCTCTTCCTTGAGTTGATACCCACCTACCCTGAAAATTTCATCAAAATCCGGCCATAAGTTTTTGAGTTATGTTGTACACAAACAAACCAACAAACTAACAAACCAACAAACAAACAGCACCGAAAACATATATCTCCTCGGCGGAGGTTAATAAGAGTTCGAACAGGAGATTGGGTCTGTCCCTCTAGCGCCCCCCCCCCCCTACCACAAGAGGAGCTTCCCATCTCCCTTTAAGCTCGGGGCAACTAGGATGGATATGTCCCGGTTTGCTGCAATGATGACAAATTATTTGTCTGTGAACAGGCTTACGAGCCCGGTTCTCATATAAGCCATCAATCTGCATGGGCTCACTAGAACTGGGCATTTCAATGGGCGGAGTTAGGGCTGTATGCCTGTTGCGCGGAACATTAACCTTGTTGCTATCAAGAGCCAATGCAGTAAGTTTCTCCTTGTTTCGTTCGCGGATGCGATTATCAACTCGCACCGCAGTACGAACCAACGAATCTAAAGAAACGCAAGGCTCTAGTGTAGCCAGATCGTCCTTAACCTCTTCCACCAGAGCGTGAACAAACACTGTCATAAGAGGTGCTCCTGGCCACCCTGTTTCGGTGGCTAAGGAGCGAAACGAGATAGAGAGATCGGCGACGCTATCAGAACCCTGCTTCAAATGCATTAGACGCGTAGCTGCGTCCTGACCATACACACCCTGATCAAAAACATTTCTCTCACGAGAGTTTCCACTGAATTTACTACTGGCAATCTAGCCCAAATGAGTGGCCCCACCCAAGTGAGGGCTGTGCCGGTCAACAGTGATAAAATAAACGAAACCCGTGATTCTTCATTTGAGAACCATGAGGGTTGCGCTTTAAAAAATATTTCACATTGCGCAATGAAATATTGACATTTTCCTGCCTCGCCTCCATATCTTGGGGGTAACTTGAGTGTAGGCTCTTGTGGAAGGCGTACTGACTGTGCTTGTGAAACATTCTGTGTAATCTGAGCAGACAATGCTCTAATACTCTCGGAGAGACTTACAAGAAGACTTTCATGTGTCTGCATAGCCTGCTCCTGAAGGTGAATTCTCTCAGTCAGCTCCGCTTGCCGACTGTCTAAGCTAGAAAGACCCTGGCCATACGCAGTAAGGACAGACTGCTGGTCAGCGACAATGCTCTCTAGCCTAGCCGCTGCTGGCGACTCCATGTCTGGCTAAAGTGTTCTGTAATGGCCGGTGGAATATGGAGGCCAAGTGCAACGACCAGAGAGAGAGAGTAGCATGGACACAGAACAAAATAATAGGAGAATAATACAGACTAAACGAAAGTACTCGCGCTTCCAAAGGACATATAATAGTCCTAACAACGGAAGAGGGAGACAAAACTCAAATAATAAGAAGATAGAAAGTCAAACAAAACCTGACTGCAAATATCTTCGGCAGTATTGCTTAGCTACAAACAGACACTCTAGTGAAGGAGGCGTGCTGGACTTCCTGCTTATATAGATTCTGGGGAAGCACCGCCCCACTTCAATCGGCAGCTGGGCAAAGAATCCGATAGCCCAGGAAACGATATCGTCCCGGGACGAGAGCCACAAAGAAAAGTCAAAAACCGACACATAAACATTCAGATCCATGACACATATGGCATTTTTTGAGTGCCATTCTCTTTTTTTTTTTCTTTTTTGCTTAAGTGTCATTTGTAAACTGAATGACAGATATCAACAATGGCTTGAAAGACAAGGAATGTAAGCGGAATGGTGCTTACACCAATACAGTGACTATCCTAAATGTACCAGGTAAAACCACACAATAATGTCCACTGAAAGAAATAAAAGACATCTGACCCACATTTGGCATGAACAATCATACAATGTGAGATTCCCTTAAATTGTCCAATAATATTTAGATCTTCACATACGCATTAGAAACCAACCAATTAGAAATGACTTTGCTTTCAACAAATCCAGCCAACCTATAAAACAAAGCAACAATACTGATTTAATTAATCCATCTGACCAATTGAAGAGGAAATATAAAAAATTCTGAACCATGAAACAAGCCAGAAACAGTATCGTGGGTTAAATAATGCTGCCTCAGCGTAAAAAACAGAAATGTCTAATCTCTATATTGACAGCATTTGAAGAGCTTGTTAATTTAGTTTTCTTGCATTATAAAACTACCCCAGAGTTGTGGAAGATGCTTTCTCCTGTATATCTCTATGTTTTAGATCCCTTGATGAGTCTGAAATGTCAAAAAATGAACCGTCTCAATCGGAGCAGTCGATTGCAACGTAACTCTTAATTCCCATCAAATTTCAATCATATTATTTTACATTTTGGCAAAGTATTGCAATTAAGATAAAAAAGAGGATCTACAATAAAACTGCACCAAGTGAACTGTAACTCAAGTCTGATTCAACCCATTACGGGTGAAATACCTCTGTGGATGCAGGAATGTGCATACCGGGAGCACTTGGCGAGTGGTAATTCATTTACAAATGACAAGGCAGGGAAGCTAATCAAAATTATAGCCGTTTTTGTAGCTGAGAGCCTGGGTGCTGCAGCACTGAGGAAGGCCGGCTTTCCTATTCATTAGCACAGAGCGATGCACGGGAGCTCACTGCTGTATTATGGTAGGGTAGCTGCTCAGATACACGTGGGAAGTAACCTCCTTCTCCATTCTGTGTGCATTACATAATGTAACTGGAAAAAAACAACGGGCACATCGGGAAATCTGAAGGCACAGACCAACCATATGTCATTATTACTATGTATGTAGGATGATACGGTTGCTGAAAAAGTAGCATCAATTATCATATTAATGTATTGCAAAGCATATCTATCATTGTCATTTATTTCCTTTCCCTATGTTATTTTTGGAAATATAACAGAAGAGATAAAGCAAAAATGTTGCAGCTGAATCCAACTGCCATACTTTAATGAGAGCTGGTGAAGGGTTTTACCTTATGATGCAACAAAAATGTAGGTTACAGACTCCTGCATCACACAGAAATGTGCAAGAAAAAATAAAGAACTGAGGATGTCAGACTAACTGAGAATAAATTTTTCAGCCAGAAAATGAACCGCTAATTACACATCACTAATTTCTCATACAAAAACAAATGCCATGATGTAGAGTAATAATAATGTGAACTGGAGGGTTTTTAAATCATTGAAAATTGGAGATTGAACAACGAATTTAGCTCTCTCTTTCTGTCTCTCAGCTGTGTTCAGAAGAGTGGCATGCAATACTGGCCTCTCAATTTAAAGTACATAGTATTCAGCGAGCCTAAAGCACCCAGCATCAAGATGCGCCGCTCTGGTCCGTTCCAAATCACAAGCGGAGCGAAAGCATCCACCGCCTCCTCTGCTACCTTCTCCGGTTCATGTAATCTACGTTCCTGCTTGGCGGAGGAGGAAACCAGCTTCAAAAGGCAGCAGCGAGGTCATACCCACACAGATGTCGATGGTAACGAGATCCAAGCAACGGGAAGCAAGCCTAAGGCCCCAGGAAAAATGCCTCAGGAGTAGCATAGTGTTTGAACACACTCGAAAAGGTGTTACCACCCAATCACGATAAAACTCGACGGCAAAGTGCACCAAGAAGCAGATGTAAATTCAGCGGAGTGCTGACTTGTTATGAGTCTTGCATTTGGAATGGTGGACATTCAATGGAGCGCAATAGAAGCTGAGCCTTCCATTCCTAATTATGCTCACGCGGCCTCACAGTTTGACTCGTGCTGAATGTGATGCATTTCAACCCGCTTGCGGCCCCCTCGGACAACGCCTGCTTCTCTTCAGAAAGCAAAAAACAATCACTCAGCATAAAACTGCAGATAGACGGCTTTGCCAAGAAGCTAATGAATCCTTTGCAGTCTCAGCTCGCTCTTCATTACTTGGCTGATTCATTCGCACGCAGTTCTGAATAACCCAGGCCCTCCATTATATAGAGTATTATTATTGATCATTCCTGAGTGCTTCAACCTTTACACACAGATACACAGACACAGATAAAGATAAATGGATAATGTACAAGAATACAGTGAGGTCTGTGTGCATTTGGTCATAATTTGCGCACTTCAGCGATTCAGCAGACTGAATTTCAATTTGAGTACCGTGCATACTAGGGAAATGCAGAGCCTGACTGCTTTAATTTGTGGGTAATTACACTGATGATGTATGCACCATTAAGGAATAGTAGCCCTTTTAGTACACTATTGCTGTTTAATTAAATCCAAACTTCACAGTAGACACAAAAACATTCAAAGGTTTGGGTTCATTCGTAAAGGTCACGTGTTAAATTTAAAAAAAAAAACAACATTAGTTCAACAGTAAAATGAATATGAAATAAAGTTAAGATGCTCTTAAAGTTTTAAATAATTAACTTGAAAAATCAATTGTCCTTCCAACTTCGCTTTTGTCAAATAATCCTCCATTGCCTGGAAGGTGGGAGGGGGCTGCAAAAGAGTATATATGGAGGAAAATTGAGAGAGTAAAGTAGTAGGAGAAATTGCAAGGAGAAGGATACATAAAGGCCGCAAATACAGCCTTGCAGACCACTGGCTTTATTTTGTTGTCAATTTTTCAAGTTAATCCACAGAATTTGCACCTCCCACACATTCGATCGGCTTGACGCGCACACAGGGCAGTCAAGTTACTCCCACAACAGTTCAAAAAGGTTGAGATCCGGTGACCGTGCTGGCCACTCCATTACAGACACAATACCAACTGACTGCTTCCTCCTCAAACAGCTCTTGCATAGTTTGGAGCTGCATTTTGGCTCATTGTTCTGTCGTAGGAGGACATTGGCTCCAATTGTTTGTCATCCACAAGGTATGACAAGGCGTTGCAAAATGGATCGATAGCCTCCCTTCTTCAAAGTCCCTTTTACAATGTAGAAACTTCTAACTCCTACAGCTAGAAATCACCCCCAGGCCTCCACTATTCTTGACAGATGGCGTAAAGCATTTTTTCATAAGTTCTCCATCTCATGAATGTTCTTCTTCCTGATTCAAATGACTCAATTCAAATTTGTCGTACATTAATTTTCCAATCTTCCTCAGTCCTGTGTTGCTGTGCCTTTTCTTTTATTCATTTTCTGGCCAGTCTGACATTTGGCTTTTTCTTCGCATCTCTAGCAGAATCCCAGAATTGCCTCTTCATTGTTGACTGTGACACTGGTGGGTACCATTTAATGAAGCTGCCAGTTAAGGACCAATGAGACATCTGCTTCTCAAATGAGAGACTCTCGTGTCCTTATCTTCTTGCTCAGTTGTGCACCACAAACTCCCATTTCCCAATTTATCGCATGGGATAGCCTACATTGCAAGAACAAAAACAGACTGCCATGTTTCAGAGGAATGTTTTTTCTTTTTCCTGAACATTTTGAAGATTTGAAGGTCATCCTCTGCTGAATTTTCCTAAACCCTTTAAGGCCTAATGGGTGATTCTCACGAAATCGCATTTTTTCATGTCTGTAAGGATTTGATAGACTAAACTACTAAAACAATCATACTTTTGCATTATATATCAGCCTATGGTATGTACTAATTGTAGGACTACTGTTGTCTTTGCATTTGATGGATTACTCTATATTTTATGGCAACATTTCAACCTAAAAGCTCATTACCGTAACGTGTCCGGACTTTTATTTTTTACCTTAAATAATCACAATACATCCCCATAATTTAATATACATGTAAATACAAAAAATAGTAGGGGTTATACCCTTTAAATAGCAGTGTTACCATTTTGGGCCAACCATTTGTGAATTATTGAATTATTTTCTGGGCCAAAAAATGCGTCCTGAGAATGAACAATTCATTTCCGTAACAGAGATATTTGGCTACCTTAAAATCCCTGTGTTCCAATAAATAGAGTTTTTTTTGTCCCATGATGCATTGTGTGGAAGAGAAATTGCAAAATGGCTACCAGGTAAGATCATCTTTCAAGTTCTTCCAGTAGATATGTTAAAGATTGTAATTATATACACCCCTTGGCACACTACTACTGTTCATTACCATAACAGGGTATATTTAAAATAGTTTTGAAGAGAATTATTTTATGTTCTGTGGAAAAGTAACTTTTATAGAGCCAAACTGTTCGTGAAAATATTTCTGCCGAGTCATGCTAGCTATGCTAATTATTGCTAGCAACATGGGACTGCCATTCATTACCGTAATGCTCTGCATTCATTACCGTAACATATACAAGGCTGTTACGGTAATGAAATGAAGTGTTACGGCAATTCATTATATATGTATAATCAGGGCTCCAAATTTTGTGGTTGGTTTTCTAGGGGTTTTACTGAATAATTAGTTGGTACTAGGTGCTGTGTGGTCTACTAGGGGTTGGTTGGTACTAGGGGTAGTAGTAGTAGACAAAAGGAGATTAACTTTATTCACTGGAGCAGGGGTCCCCAAACCCGGTCCTGGGGCCTCTCTGTGTATGCTGGTTTTCATTCCAATCAGAATTGCTATCATAGGATTTTAATAAGCTCTTAATTTGTACTAATTAGGTGCATTTTGTGTTTAAAGAAGTTATTTGCTGTCTTCAGCCAAATTTTAATAGAAATAGCCATGTGTGCCATGAAGAATAACGGACCCTTGAATATACAGTATTGTTTTTTTCCTGATGTCATAAGCCATTTCAGATAATACTTTAACATTTTTAAACTGATCAAGTCAGGCACTGAGTAAATCACTTGCCACCAAATCAGGTTGCTCAACACAGGTGATCAGAATTCTCTCCAAATAATTTGCTTGCTCAAGAACAAAAACAACATAAAACAGGTTTGACTATCATTGGCTTGTCTAGTAAATTATAAGTTTTTGAAACCATGTGCCGACAATTTCACCAAATAGAAACCCATTAATTTATTTTCCTTTGATTGGGTAATTTTTTTTTCCACTTCTTGTTTGGTTGTTACTCATATATCGCAATGTGGATGTGGAATTTATTCCTCACTGTATGTATGCATATCTGTCAAAATACTCAATGTCAAAAGAGGATAAATTGCTGCTCTAAATTTAAATGCCCCCAAGTAAGACAAATTAACAGCCTGTTAAAATCCCACGATTGCAATCAAGGGTGGAACAAAAACCAGCATACACAGGGAGGCAACAGGACCGAGTTTGGGAACCACTGGCCTAGAGTAAGCAAAATTGAATGGATTTAAATCATTCTGCCAGTCTTGATACAAGTATATTTCTAATATTTCCTAATTCCAAATGTATTCCTGTAGCAGCATTCTTTTTATTATTTATTTATTTATGTTTTTCTTTTTTTTTTTGCCAATATTGCTTTTTTTCTTCCTTTAAAAATTCATTAAAAATTAGAGGAATGGGTTACAGACTCACTTTTTCTTCTCAACATGCTCAGGGAATTATGCTGAACACCACATTAGTGTTCATTTTGCCAAAAGGAGAAATTGAAAAATCACTTGTTTTAACATGCTCAGAAATAGTAAGTCTGTAACTCATTCCTGTGATTTTTAAAAGGTACTGTTATGGCCCCAATTTGTTATGACATACAAGACAGCAAGGGAGGACAGACAAAATCTTAAAACTTAAACAGATTTCATTAAACAAACTGACAACTAACCTACAATTTATGCTACTGACCAAGATTGACATAACGAGAAAAAAAAAAAAAAATTTACAGTCCCTTTGGTTGGGTTGCTTGGTGATGTCCCGGGACAGGGAAATGTTCCAACACAGGCAAAAATCCACAAAAAACGCTTCACGGGTCTTAAAAAGAGTGACAGGTCTGGTCAAATGTATCCTTCTCCTTGCAATTTCTCCTACTACTTTACTCTCTCAATTTTCCTCCATATATACTCTTTTGCAGCCCCCTCCCACCTTCCAGACTTTTTTCAATTCTCTGGGACTTCCCCTCTCAGACATGCTCAGGACATGCCTAAGCCTAACTCCAGACTGAGCTTAACGAGAAAAAAAAAAGGTCAATACTGCTATCTAGTGGCATTTTTTTTCAAATTTGAGTACATTGTGTAGGAATTTCTCCCATCAAGCTGTGAAATTGTATTTTGCACTCAAACGAATCGTGCTCTCTAGCGCCTCGCTTTTTCAAAGGCGTGATGCAACTACGGTAGCCGTTATGTATCAAGAAGCTATGACATCATGTCATCCAATACCACTACACAATACCACGCTGAACTGCAGTCTATGGCAGAGTGTTTGTTTTTTAGACAAATGCTCAGACCGCTTTCATTCAAGGTACGATTGTTTGGCACCGTGCCACAGTGCGATTGTCCCCTCACCCCGCTAGTAATATTGTACCATACCTGAGTATGCTAAAATTCCAAAACAGCGCGTTGCAGTATCCCCCTTAGTAGTTTTAAATGGGGAGATATACAGAAAGAAGGAGTAGTTAACTCTTGTGTAGAAAGAATTCCATATCTAATCTCCGCTTTTTTCTGGCTTTTTATTTGCCACTTCGATTTTAAAAGGAGGCGCCAATATGTTTTGGGGGATTCTATTTTTGAGAGGGGGCTTTAGAATAATGATATTGCGAATGCGTGCTGCACGTGCCCGAACAACCCGGTGTGTCATCAGTAACATGGATTACCACGTATAGCAGCACAAGAAATTAAACTCAATTTTCTTGACCGAATTTCAGTGGCTAAAAGAAAGCAGGCAACTTCAGCGTCCCTGTGAAAGTCTTTCTCCTTCATTACCTCTTTCCACCTGGGAAAACCTACCCCGATGTTAACCCTCTTTTTTTTAAATTGAAGTTACTGATTGTTATTAGTGTGAATGCCGAGTCAGGATTCACACGATTGTTATCCAAATCTTTATATGTTCTTATTATTCTGAGTTCTTCCATCTTTTTTTACAGTCTAACTAGTCCTTCATTCTTTGTGCTAGAAAACCCGTTCAAATATCAAAACTTTCAGGTGAATCAGGACATTAGGGAAGTTATTTATACTTTTTAAAATATTATGCTTTTTCTGAAAAATTTTCTTCATTCAAAATGAATGGAGAGAATGTTGAAATCCTTCAAATCTTCAGCCTCTTTAAACTTCAACTACTTCAGCATACATTCAGTAAGAGACTTCATTCAAACTTTAAAATGCTCTCAAGACTTTCAGCTATTCCGCTACCATACAGCTTTTTAATATGTTTTATACTTTTTATGAATTGCTTTTAATTAATTGAAAATGTTAGAAAATGTTATTGTATACATTGTATTGATTGTGGTAGCATTACACCTTCTGTTATTCTATTATGAATTGCTCTTGATTCATTTTATTGTTTTTTTTGTGAAGTCAAGTTAATTTGTCATTACCCAAAACCATCTAATCATGTAGCCTTACAAGATAAACAGCAAAAAAGACTGGACCATATAGCCTAATTAGTTAATACTAAAAACATGGATTCAATAATGGATGAATGCCATGTGAGGTCATTACCATAACAAAGCTTTTAATTACCGTAACACTTGCTGTATATGCAAATCTTTGGATGGGAATGGGTGATAACTTCAAATTTCATTTTTGCACAGGAACTATTTGTCAAGTCTTTTCAGATTACTGAATTTCCTTTTTTTATTTATTTGAAAAATTTAAACTACGGGAAAAATTAAGTATAAAACACGTCATTTTGTTATGGTAATGAGCATAATAACCAAAGTTATTATATCAATAAGCATTTTTCTGAATGTTTACACTATATGGCTATTCTTAACTATTAATAGAACAAACATGAAAAAAAATAAAAGGTCTACCTTTCATACATATTCAGTTATCATCAATTGAAAATGTGTGATGGTAATGAACTTATTTGGTCAATGACTCATTAATACATTCTAAAAATATATTAAACAACAGGTATTGATCTCTTATTTTAATTGAGCCAGTTAATTGAGACCCTGCCAGCTACAACACGCAAAATTGACCTAAAATTGTTTTTGTAAAAGTCAGGACAGTTTCGTGAGAATCACCCTAATGCAAAAATCCCAGCAGAGAATCATGCCGCTGTGTTTACCATAGTAACCTGTATTTGGCTGAAGTACAGCTTCTCAGCTTTCAGGAACAGTTGGAATTTTTTCGATTGCACCAAACTTACAGCAGCGGTCGTCAACCCCGGTCCTGGAGGGCCGGAGTGTCTTCTAGTGTTTGACTTTACTCTGCACTTAATTGATGAATGAAAACAGTTCATTACACACTTAACTCATCTCACCTGGTGTCTTAGGTTTAAATAGGGTGGAGAAAACCAAACTCAGCACAACCTGTGCTGTTAGCAATACTCCTGCACTGAGGGAATATTAAGCTAATCAATCAATTACCAGGAACTACCCACAAGACTCCTAGAGCCAATCAAACAGACATGCAGGTTGTGACAGAAGTTTAAGTGGAAACCAAGATTTGTCAATGTAGTTGGACATTGAGCATAGTTGTAATCCGGACAAAGCCCTGGTCCTGGAGAGCCACAGGGTGTGTGAGTTTGGTTTTCTCCACCCTATTTAAACCTAAGACACCAGGTGAGATGAGTTAAGCGTGTAATCAACTGCTTTCATTCATTAATTAAGTGCAGAGTAACATTAAAAACCAGCAGACACTCCGGCCCTCCAGGACCGGGGTTGACGATCACTGACTTGCAGTAATTATGGTACTTTCAAAATTACGCACATATCTGTGTTGGCGATGACACCTTCAGCGTAAAAGGGTCATTAAGCAGCAGTTACATAGAAGAAGAAAGTGTTGGCAAAGTTTAGCAATAAAAATAGTCAAGTTCTTCACTAAGTTTGAAACGATATTCATCTTATGCCGTGTTACTGCGTTTGATGAGTGGTCGTACTTCGATGATTTGCAGTAGTTCGCCAAAGTACGCCATAGTTCGCTCAGGTTTGGGGAAAGTTTGAAATGTTCAAAACTTTTGCCTTTTTTGTCAGTTTGGTGCTATTCCTCATATTGTCACAATTGTGAAGCTGTTGTGTGGTCATTACGGGGCCACTTAATTGTGCTTTGTTGTATTAACTCGCCGAATAGTTTTCATTTTCTGCATTGGTGACTACAGAAATTTTATGACACCACATAGTGCCAGGTAATACTTAGATCCACACTGAACATGAATTTGCCATACTTCTTTCAATTGTCGCCAAAGACTCGCCCGTGACTGGTGTCACTGTGGCCACAATCCTCATAATTATCCTAAATGTATGCACATTTTGCTGGCCAACCATGACAATAACCTAGTGGCTCTCTGTGACCTTGGTACCCAATATTGCCAACATGGTCTTCCTACTGTCCTCTTCCATGTGCTTTGAAGCCTACATCAGTGACGAACATTTACAGTACAGCTGGAGGCAATCCTGACATTCAGTAAAAATGATCAAAATGATTTTTTCCTCAGAGTTGGGCTTCTTACAATGGACAGATGATCACTTGCATTACATAGCTGTGAAAATATGGGCATCGTTTGGGACGTATATCAGGGCACAGTCTACTGAAAGGAAATATTTATGCTGCTGTGGGCAATGGCATTCAAGATGATTCTGCACTTAAAGGGAAGGCTATTCCCTGCTACAGCATGACAACAGCTCTTTGGAAAGGTGGTGGGAGTGGTTTCTCTCGATTAGAAGAGCTTAACTGGTTGACTATCTTGAAAACAATGACAGATGTCCGGGTCTGGGATATATTAAAGAGTGCGGGAACGATGGGACCCATCTGGTCTGTACTGACAAAAGGGCTATAGTGGCACAAATCACTAAAATTTGAATAATCATTGAGGGAAGAAGGTGTTACGACACAGTGCATTGCATCCTGCTGCGAATGAGGCTGCATGAGGCTGTAGACCAGTGAGGTTGCATGAGGCTGTAGACCTGTCACAATGCCCGTGCTAACCCTAGGCTATCAGTGTAAATACCTACAATGGCCAAGTAGGCGACAGAACTGGGCCTTAGAGCCGTAGAAGACAACCGGTGGTTAAATCCGTCCCATTTTCTTTTACATCATGAGCATCATCCTGGCACAAGTGCACCATTTACCTGGGGAACAGATGGCATCAGAATGCAATGTGGGATGAAAACAAGAGAAGGGAGGCAGTGTGATGCTCTGAGCAGTGTTCTGCCCACGGCCAAGCTTTCTGGAATCTGGGCATTAATGTGCACATCAAACTGACACGTGCCACCTACTCAAGCATTGTTTTGCATCAGGAACACCCTTCATGGCAATGGTATTCCCTGATAGTAAAGATCTAAGGATAGCTTTCCTTCCACAATGCAAAAATTTTTTGGGAAGTTTGAGGAAAAGATAAGGAGTTCAAGGTGTTGCCTGGGCCTCCGAATTCCCCTGATCTCAATCCAATCAAGCATATGTGGAATGTTCAGGAACCACAAGTCCAATTCATAGCTGGTCCACCTCACAACGTACAGCCCTTAACGAATCTCCTGCTATGTCTTCGTACCAGATACAATAAGACATCTTCAGAAGTCCAGTAGAGTCCATGCCTATGCAGGTCAGAGCCGTTTCAAAAGCACACTGAGGACAGTGCATTAGGCCAGTAGTCATGATGTTTTCGGTCTTCAGTGCATTTTCATTCATCTGCAGGGATAAATCTGATGCAAGTTTAAACTAGAATTTGTTTTTACTCGTAAAACAGACATATGCCCCCCAGCCCCCTTTCCCTGCCTCACCCAGCAGACAGATAGACAGACGGACAGACAGACAGGAACGTACCAAAAAGCATCACTTCAGGACCTGAATAGTAAGTGTGCAAAGTTTCGTTTAGATCATGCAAATGGTTTTGGAGTTACACTCTGGAAACAAAGTGGGAACGCGAACACGAACAGGAAAGCGAACACAAACGCGAAGGAAGTGAGCCTAAAATAAAATGTCTTTATCTATATTTCCCTCTCCCTCCAGGGGGAAATATAAACACCAATACAATGTAATGGATATGATTGGCCATACAAGAGAATTTCTCCCAGGACTCCACAATAAGGAAACCAACATATAGTTTATGTAGGTGCTCTAGAGCTTTCCATCAGTCGTAGGCAGTCTGAATGTAGCACAGAGCTAGTTCACTCATGACTAACACTTGGTGCCCACGTCACTGACCACCGCTCTGCCAAAGAATAAGATCAGACCGTCAGATTTTTTTTTTTTTTTTTTTTTTTTTTAATTTACTTTTTATTGTTGTTTTTATGAAGGGATAGTACAAATACAAACAGTAATAGAAAAAACAGCAGAGGAAGGATCCAACAATCGAGTACCATTTACACACATACTTCCATATGTTCATATAACCATAATAATTATCTCTTTTACAATAATGTTTGATGATATTTTTGTTAGAAGTGTTACTAAATAAAATCAGGCCTTACGATTAAAACATAGGTGATCCATTTTGACCAAATTTCAACGAAGGTGTCAATTTTACATCTCAGTTTGGATGTGATTCTCTCCATAATGTAAATGCTGTACACAACATCAATCCAGTCATTTATAGTAGGTATGTCTCTTTTCAACCATTTTCTGGTCAAAGCCTTCTTACTTGCCACTAATAGTATTCTCAATAGACATTTATCTCTCTTTGTACATTTAAATTCTTCAAAATCGTTCAGGTACATAATTTTAAAATTAAAGCATAGCTTAAACTTAAAAACTGCCTCCAGGACACCATGGACACGTCTCCAGAATGGAGCCACAGAGGAGCAATCCCAAAAAATATGAAAGTGGTTTGCCACAGTACTTCCACAGGACCTCCAGCATGCAGTCTGGTCAGAGTATTTAGTTTTCTGTGCTGGGGTACAAAAGAATCGAGTCATGTTCTTCCAACTGTATTCCCTCCATAAAGGAGAGCTTGTTGTCAGGCGTTGCTGTCTGCAGATTCTGTCCCATTCTTCCATTGATATCGTGATATTGCCCTCTGCTTCCCATCTTGATTTAATGTCCAGAGTATGGTCTCCCTTTAAATTTTGAAGAGCACGATACGTCAGATTTTTTTTATCTGAAAATCAATCAGAAGTGTGTCCTGAGGAGGCATTAAAACATTGCCCAACTTATAAAGGATTTTTCAGAATACGCATTTCGTAATTTAAATACAAAGTACCTGTCACTGGTTGGAATGCTTTCCATATTATTTAATTTTGTCGACATTAATTTTGTTTACTTTGATTATTTGGGCCTGGAGGAGTGATAGGAATTGAAAACATATATGGATGCAGTGGTGATCTGTATCCTCCAAAACGCCCACATTGAAGATGAACAGCAACACAGCAAAACACTTCAGTGAGGACCTCAAGGCCCACATCAGTGACTAATGTTCACAGCTGGAAGTAATTCTGGGACTTAGTCAAAATGACTAATTCTTTCAGGGTTTTTTTTTTTTTTTTTTTTAATGGGAAAAGACAGATGATCACCATCACTACATACAGTAGCTGCGAGAATGAGGACATTGTTCGGGACGTTAATTAGGGTTCATTCCAGGCCTCATAGCTGCTCTGAAAGGAAATATTGCTGCTGCAAATGGTAACCAAGAAAATCTGCTCTTCCAACAATTTGGGAAAACTCTTTCCAGCTCCAGCGCAACATTAGCACTTTGCAGGGGTGGTGGACGTGGTTTCTCTGGATTAGATGAGCCTGATCTGTGGCCAGCACAGGTCCCAAAACTCAACCCCATCAAACAGAATTAGCATCAACTGCAAAGCTAACGACAAGCCAGGCAGGAATCACCCAACATGTCCTCCCCACCTGATAAATCATTTTCAGGCTGGTATGGAAGCAAATCCTCACCGCATTCTCCCATTATCTGGGTTAAGCTTTCCCCAAAGAATCGAGGCTCTTATAGAAGCAAAGGAGGTACCAACTCCATGTAAATATTCATGACTTTTGATTGAGATATATGATGATCAGGGGTCATACTTTTACGATACTCCATACTTATATACTTCTGTTGGTGGGTGACCTCATATAATGAAGCTCGAGCAAAAGCTCAGACAGGGAAACTTTCCTTTTGCATGATAGTGCCAGTAGTTTATTTCTCATTCTATCAGTCTTTCACTCCTATTATGCACGATTACTCATGAAATCTAGCTGTCATTGTCAGGGGCTGTTAGCTAAGACATGAGCTGCCCTCTCAGCTGATCACATCAATCCAGACACCTAAAATTGCGCCAGTGTCGTTAGTCTATCATCTTGCTGCTGTCTTTTCCATATGATCCCCTCTCAGCCTTTAGTACGTTTGTGATGCTGTTGTGCGCCTCCTCCACCTCCCCGTCGCTGCCCCATCATCAGCTTTAGTGCTGCATCAACCTTTTCAGCCTATCAGCAGCAGAGACATAAATCATTTCAACAATATAATTTCACCTTTTTTTACGTGATGCATAATAAATTCACTTGCGTAAACTATCATAGTCTTTCATTTAATTTATAAATGTTGCAGACCATTCTTTAGCATTTTGCCCAGAGATATTACCTTACTTGAAAAGAGCAGTATAATGATGTAAAACAAGATACACACACACATATACATACATATATATATATATATATATATATATATATATTATTTATATATCATCACGTGGTTTTTCCCTGAGAATGTATGACTTTTAACAGTTCAACCTCACAGGCTTTCCGAGTATGTTTAAAAGTCGTAAAAAGTATAAAACTTGATTTCTAAAAAATGTAAGTCATAAAATGTCGCTAAAAGTTTTATTTTTACTTGTACGATGTCTTCAATTTAGAAATGATACTAACACTAACTGAACCATTTCTGAATACTTCATCAAACCTACCAACATTTCCGTGCCTGGACAGTCTTATACGAGCACTTAGCTAGGCTTCAGTAACATAGCCCACGATTCCATGGAAAAAAAAATGAATCCCTGACTGCTTTGACTGGAGATAACCACACTTTGGGGCCTATTCCGACGACTTAAATGAAAGGGCAAGACCTGACGATATTGCATATCAGAACTGTGCATGTCTGACTCCATTCCGGTAATTTTGTGACGGGAGGTGATAGCACAGCAGTGGCACTGTTGCGAATAGGGTTTGACGAAGGCGAATGAATTAACTGTGGGTGTGGCGTGGTTTTGGGTTTATTAGGGCCAATAGATTAGCCCCTGTCATTCCCTTAAAAACTAGTGCATTAATGCCATGTAGTGAACTGGGAATTTCGTCAGGTGAGGAAAAAGCACCTGTCCTGCCTAACTGTCACATGCTTTGGTCCTCTGAGAGCCATGATCCAATATGGTAACGCGTGCAGACATTTGGGGGGATAAAGGTCAATTCGCTAGGTGATTGCCGTATAGTATACTAAATTCTATTGCATTTTTGGACTGTCGGTCAAAGTAGTTCGATTACCATACTCAGGGTTCAAGAAACTTTCCGGGAATTTCGTTTCGCTTGACACCCAAAAACAATCAATAAATCAATTAGATTGAGTCCTAGTCCTCTGCGCTGAGATCTTATATCAGAGTTTGGTTTTTGCTCATTTTTACACCTCTGTTACTGTGCATTTGTTCTGTAGAGGAAATGGTATTATAACTATTTTTTAGTATTAAAAAGTCTTAAGATTTTAACAAGTGTAAAAGTGAGCACAGCTCACTTACACCCCCGACCCTTGTGCACTGAAGAGATTATGGTATATTTTCATATAAACTGGCACTACACCTCTGCGTGAAGTATAGAATGCATGACTGAAATTTGAAAACAATCTGATCAACAGTTTTCGAGAAATCGGTCGGAAAACATTTGCAGCGGTAAATTTTCAAAGTTGAAAATATGGAGATTAGAAGTCATTTTTGAAAAGGAAAAAAAAAAAAAAAATCTCATTATCATGAATCTTGGCAGTGCAAGTCTCCCAGAAAAGCAGAATGCATTCCGCACTTGGAAAATAATCGGATGAGCGGTTTTTGAGAAATCGGTCAGACAAAGTGCTGCAGACGGACAGAATGACGGACGTACAGAATTCTTTGGCATATATTATACACCCCCGCCCCTTATGGATCGGGGGTATTATAAAGAAAAGTGAGCAGTGACCCACTGTCTGCAGCGTTTAACAGGCTGGGTCTACAGGAACATTTTTATGGCTGCTCAATTACAAAATTTCCCTGTAGAGCCCGAGCGTAAAAACTTTATTCCAAGACTTTATCATCACAGATCATCTATTAATCTGTACAGTCTGTAACCTGGGTAAATAATTATGTCTTTCATTTGTTCTCCTGATTGAAACGTAATCACCTCTCACCAAGTCAAATAATGACAATTGTGAAATAAACCCTTCCTATTATTTCAGAGCATTCTTCCAGGAGGAAGAAAGGTAATCTAATTCCAACACATTTGTGATGCAGCGACTACATGTGATTATCCATAAAACTGGCGATTTATTAATAAATTCAGCTGACCACTACATACTAGTGCCTGTACGTTGTTCCATATCTTAGTTGCTTCAGAATGTTCCATAGCAATTAGTTCATCTAATAAATATACACAATGCGCCCACAGGACGAGGATGAGAGGTCTAATGGAGCCGAGGCACTTTGAGTTATGAGGTCTAAAAGCAGTTTCATTGGGAATTCATGTAATATTACTGAAACCTAAGCTGTGTGCATCACAAGATAAGATAATAGATTTTGATCTGTTTCAAGAAATTGAACTGCAAACCTGACCGGGAAATCAGCACCAGTTCTAATTTCCTGCCCACCACACCCCTGCTGAGCAAGGCAGCTATGGTCAAAAACCATATTATGGATTCCAAGATATAAGACCATTACTATACGGCCAATTCTTAGTTGAGACTTTCTGTGATTAAAGATTCTCGTAAATCACCTAAATACAAACCCCAATTCCAATAAAGCTGTGACGTTGCGTAAAACGTGAATAAAAATAGGATACAATGATTTGCAAATATTTTTCGACCTATATTCAATTGAGTACACAACAACAACAAAATATTTAATGTTAAAACTGATAAAGTTTATTGACTTCTTTTGGAAATATTAATATTTTTAATTTGATGCCTGCAACACATTCCAAAAAAAGCTGGAACAGGGGCGTATTTACCATTGTGTTACATCACTTTTCCTTTGAACAACACTCAACAAGCATTTAGGAACTGAGGACACGAATTGTAGAAGCTTTGTAGGTTAAATTCTTTCCCATTCTTGTTTGATGTACAACTTCAGTCGCTGAACAGTCCGGGGTCTCTGTTATCGTATTTTGCGCTTCATAATGTGCCACACATTTTCAATGGGAGACAGGTCTGGACTGCAGGCAGGCCAGTCTATCACCCGCACTCATTTACTACGAAGCCACGCTGTTGTGACACGTGCAGAATGTGGTTTGGCATTGTCTTGCTGAAATTATCGGGGCCTCCCTGAAAAAGACGTCGCTTGGATGGCAGCATATGTTGCTCCAAAACCAGAATGTACCTTTCAGCATTAATGGAGCCTTCACAGATGTACAAATTACCCAGGCCATGGGCAGTAACACATCCCGAAACCATTGCAGAAGCTGGTTTTTGAGCTTTGTGCTCATAACAGTCTGGATGGTCCCTTTCCTCTTTAGTCGTGAGGACATGACATCCATGATTTCAAAAACAATTTGAAATGCGCACTTGTCAGACCACAGCACACTTTTCCACTTTGCATTAGTCCATCTCAGATGATCTTAGGCCCAGAGAAGCAGGCAGCGTTTCTGGGTGCTGTTGATATATGGCTTTCGCTTTGCATGGTACAGTTTTAACTTGCACAGGTAGATGTAGCGACGAACTGTGTTGATGGACACTGGTTTTCCAAAGTGTTCCTGAGCCCACATCGTAATACCCCTTACAGAATAATGTTGATTTTTAATGCAGTGTCACCTGAGGAACCGATGGTCACAGCCATGCAATGTTGGTTTTCGGCCTTGCCGCTTCTGTGTAGAGATTTCTCCGGATTCTCTGAATCTTGAAAAATTATTATGAATTGTAGATGATGAAATCCCTAAATTCCTTGCAAGTGCACGTTGAGAAACATTGTTCTTAAACTGTTGATCTATTTGCTCACGCAGTTGTTCACAAAGTGGTGAACCTTGCCCCATCCTTGCTTGTGAATGACTGAGCCTTTCGGGGATGCTCCCCTTATACCTAATCATGACACTCACCTGTTTCCAATTATCCTGCTCACCTATGGAATGTTCCACATAGGTGTTTTTTGAGCCTTCCTCAACATTCCTAATCTTTTGTTTCCCCTGTTCCAGCTTTTTGGAACTTGTTGCAGGCATCAAATTCAAGATGAGTGAATATTTCAACAAACAATGAGGCTTATCAATTTGAACATTAACTATCTTGTCGTTGTAGTGTACTCAATTGAATGTAGGTTGAAAAGTATTTCCAAATCACTGTGTTCTGTTTTTATTCACGTTTCACGCAACATCCCAACTTCATTGAAATTGGGGTTTCTATACACACTGCAGGCCAAAATTTGGGGCCACCCTCAGAATTTTAATGGTGCACCAAGTGCAATGGTTTTGGGGAAGGCATTTATACAGCATTCCTACTTTTTACATAAAATTGTTCACGTCCTAGTGACATAAAGTCATGTAACACAAAGGCATTGGAACTCAAATATAAAACTTAAAACGGTCAGTGATCAATCAGCCAACACAGCTTTAAAATGTGGTCTGAGGTCTGGAATTCACCCAAAATCGATTGGCTTAGTATATTTTAAGCACTGAAGTCATTTCATGTGCAAAAAAATAAGGAAACGATGATGTGTGATTTTTTTTTTAATCTGAGGGTGACCCCAAACTTTTGGCCTGTACTGTATGTGGGCAAGAAACATATTTTTGAAATGTGTTCATCCATGTGAGGATATAATCATGCAAAGTACTTCTCACCTACATTCACAGTATAGAACATGAGAGGAAATAAATTTAGTATAGTATAGCCTAAATGTATTAACAGCGGAGAGCATCCTGGTAGTTTCTCAGCAAATAATGCTGGAGTAGTCATGACATGCAGTCACTTTTTTTAGGGACAAACCCCAACCGAGAGCGTCAAATTTTGCACATTTTCCAGCTGAAATGTAGTTCTCTGATGGTGTTTCATCATCACTGGCCACTCAGGGATGGCAGGTCAACAGAGGAAGCAAAATCTCAACACATCTCAAAGGATTAACCTTTATTTATTTTTATTGTCTTCACTGAGGTCACATTTCAATTTGTTTTTGAACTAGTAAAAGTCAAAGGCAAACAGCCGACTACAGGTAAAACTAGAAGGCACTCGAAGAGTGCATTACCTCCGCTGTTTTGATATTCATTGGTGGAGGAATTATCGTTGAAAAGTGTTGAACGAGCCTCAAGAAGCACATTATTTACGTGGATCAAAAATAAAAGTTGGATCTTCACCAAAATTAAATCATTTCCTCCTTAGCACAGTATCCATCTACACTCAAAATTTTCTTGACATCCGCCCATGACTTTTTGAGATATCTGAGTAACTGTTGAACGAATCAACAACTAACAAACAAATGACAGTGAAAACATATTACGTATTGATATGATGAAAGCATTGTCAATTCCAGAACAACAGTGGATGATTTTACAGCAGCATCACAACACTGACAGCAAATTTAATAAGCTTGTGGTTTGCTGGCAGACAATTTAGGAATTATCTGATAACATAACACAACATGAGTGGCGAGAACAGGTCATTCAGCCTAACTAGGCTTGCTATTTTCCTATAAGGCAACCTATTTTTCCTATAACTGCACCTAACACTTTGGGTACTTAAGGCCAAGACGGTATGTGTATCTAATCAATTTACGGATTTCCAAGTCCATTTGTCAAATGAAGGTTATTTTAGCACAAAATATGAAAGAGACGGAGCACTCCACAAAAATAATAATTGCAGAAATGTACTAAGCAGCAGAACGGTTATTCTCAATTTATATTTCCCTTATATAAGCACTTTTTAAATATAAAACTTGTTTACTTACCAATGGTGATCCATTTTTAACATCATTCTTGACTGAGGCTTAACCTGATGTGCTGTGTTAACATCTAAATGGAATTTTGATGGCCATGTTTGCAAAGCATGAATTTACAAGCACATTATCATGCAAGGAGGAGAAACATAAATAATTAATAGGTACAGTACTTCCCTCCAAGATGAAAGCACTCAGAATCCAACTCAGTTCTTTCCCTCCACAAACTAGACACAGGATTGAGGACTTATTTCCAGTCATACTGCACTTAGCAAGGCACAAAAATATATTGTAGGTATGTACTGTACAACCTCTCGAACATTCAGTTTCTGTTGTCAAAAATCTCAAAGCTTTCCGCATGTTGGAACTTCCAGACGGTAAAAGAAGATCCTGGATTGTGACGTTCCTGATTTATTACACTAGTAATTCCTCATGACACGTGCCCCAATTCTGCCAAATATCGCCCATTTAATTCCGCTCACGTTTTAAACAATACTTGGTCAAGCCAGGTATTAATTCCAGTCCCTGTGTGGCTCCACAGGATAACTGTGAAAACAGACCTGTTGTAAATGGGTCAGTATGGACATCATAGGGATGAATAATAATCAGAGACCATCTCACCATGGGATGAGACCAGCCGCTCATCCTACACCTCTCCCTCTTGTGCCCTTGCTTGGACCACACTCGCCTTCAAACACGGTTTTCATTGAGACCTTAGCTACACACCAGTAATTTTTGTGACTGCACCATGCATGGTTGCACTATCGCGGCAAAAAAATCTGTCCACAGGAAGACAGACAGACGCGCAAGCCGCAAACACCTGGCAAAATACCGAAAACCGCTTCAACAGTAGTTCCCGCTACAATGCGTCTCTCCAGGGTGACATTTTGCCACAATCTCATACAACCATACAGACTCAAAAAGGTGAAAACAATACCAGCCGACGCTGTCGCGACTAAAAATCAAGAGGGAAAAACAAGATGAATAAAGTCTTTGATGTGCTTTTATAATAGTCTGACATTGGAACACGGCTTAACACCTGGGTCGAATACTTGAGCCTCTCTACAGCCACTGTGGGGATGATTAATGTGGACATGAGAGCTCTAACCTAAGGATAACCAATTCAGGCAGGGAAAATAATACAGCCAATATAACAATTTGTGCAGGTCTCCCCATATAATGTAAACGGTACTGGCACATTTCAGCTAAATAATTCACTGCTGGAACAAAAACACAATTAAATATTTTAGCTGACAGTTTTTTATTTTTTTTTTAACAAATCTACACTTGGGATCTATCATTTTCTAATTTGTTATGCTCGAATTAATAACTTAGCTATCAAATAAGGTTACATGTGAATGCTATTCACATTTAATCATAAATCAATTTTTATAGTCTAATCAATGACAAGAGGATTAGAATTTCCAAACAAAGCTTCAGATGAAGTAGAAAGGAAAGCCTGCAGGTCCAGTTATCTGTTGTCTGGGTCTTTGTGACAGCCCATTTCATCTGATAAAACTCACCTCTGAATGAAACACCTTGTTTCATTCACATTGTGTTGTAACAGAAGTAGCAGAGCAGTATTGGAATTTCCCCATGAAAGGAAAAGAATGGTGACCCTGTTTAATTACAGCAGAATAGTCAGAGACACATGACACCTGCACCCAAATGACTTTCCCATTGTATAACATAGCAACTGAAAACATATAATCACAAAGTATAAAGAAAAGATTGAACATAATCATTAACAAACGCAAAAATCAGAAAGAATACAGATTATGTGATCTTCGGGCTTGACATTTGAATATAAACGGTTAATATTTCATTAACATCATCTCTGTCCTGCCGTAAAGTTCAAGTTAATGCAGATCTGTCACCAGGAAGTAATTACTGAAATAGAGGAAGCAGGAGGTTCATGCAGTGTTCAAGGCAAACACATCACAGCAATTTGTATCAA
The DNA here is from genome assembly GCA_029721435.1 of Gymnothorax reevesii. Taxonomy (NCBI): domain Eukaryota; kingdom Metazoa; phylum Chordata; class Actinopteri; order Anguilliformes; family Muraenidae; genus Gymnothorax; species Gymnothorax reevesii. The sequence goes on from CM056583.1 coordinate 78,103,747, forward strand.
GCCAGGTCAGTCACTGAGTATTAACATGTCTAATCATTTGAAATGCATCGCCCCAAAATTAAGCAGATAAAGTAATCATCTATCCTATTAATCACATCATATGGATGCCTGCACTAATTTAAAAGGCGAAATTGCAAAAAGATATGGGAAGCTAATGACTCCAATTTCTGGGAAGCTAGTCAGAAGATTCAATTAAAGAACTAATGACTACTTCAACAAGACACAGTGCAAAGCATGCAGTCCCTTGTCTGATCGAGCAATACGCGACATGAGGCTTGCTTTTTTAAGAGTTTAGAGAGCAGTTTTCTTATTTTTATGTTAATTTTACAAGCAAATTACAAACATTAGATTACATATTGGGCAGGAATAAAAACATAAATCATCATAAGAATCCTTAATGCTGCACTTTGGATGGAGAAAGCGTATCCATCAAAAACCAGACCAGGCTTTGATTTCTGCATACACCCATCCTCAAAGACAAATATCTCTCACACCACCCTTTCACAACTAAATCAACAGCATGATCATAAGCCATTCAGAAGACAGTACTATGCTCGACTTCACAGCTAAAACAAGAATACCTTTAAAACTCACTGTTCATTAAATTGTTCTGATCACAAAATTCTGATTCCCTCCTGCCCTACTATTTGAAATAACATCTCCAGACCCGTTTTCAGAATGAATGACTGCTTGAATACAAAAAAGTAAAACTGAATTATTATTTTTCTATTATTGTTGTTATCATTATTCCAAAGTAGGTGTCTACGGCAGCTCATAGAGCTGATATCTTGTTTTTATTTAAAGATTCTGTGCAGTGATAGAAGGCTATGTCTTCAGTTCAGACAACAAATTTGGCAACCCCATGACCTTCCTTCTAGAATCACCATCAGGCCGAAGTTGTCCTTACATTTATGGCCTTAACTTCTGAACCTTAAGTTGTCATTCAAAAACCTTATTTTGCAAAAATCCTTTGGTCCAGCAGAGCTCACTGCCACCAATTACATAATTTTCCACCTCATAAGATTGACCACCGCTTATTGAATTAAATTAAACACCACAACAATTTTATTAAATACTTTTTTTGCAATCTCCTCGCACTACTTTAGCCCAGTTTCCACTGAGTATTGTTAAAATCATGTCAAGCCTTCTCAGATACTGGCTATTTCTTTTTTGAGGATATGTCAAACCATATGTATGTGAATCTCAGAACATGTCACTGTATTGACATTATGGCCTGCATCATAGGCAGCAAATCAATTTTTGGCGAGACAGGTTGTCAGAACATAGACAACTATATGATTGGTTGTGCAAAATTATGTGAGTCAACAACAGAATTATATGCAACATTAAAAACAGATGCATACAAAGCATGTCTTTCATTATTCAACGTACAATTCTCATTTTAACAAACAATATTTTTGTTGTGTCCAAATGCAAATATTTCCAGGTAGTTAAAATAAAACTATGATATTGTTTTGTTTATGTCTTGCATCCTTCTGCATATCCAAAACTTTGGCAATATACCACAACATAGAATGAGCGGCAAGAAAAGACCATTCAGCCCAACTAGGGTGACCATTTTCCCATGACTAAAGTGTCTCTTACACCTTGAATACTACAGGACTAGATGCTAACTAGCACTGTATCTGGTCTTGAAAACGCTCACCGTTCTAGTTTCCATGACATGACTGGGCAAGGTATTCTAAACTATGACTACCCTCTCGATGTGAAATAAATCATAACTTTGGTGCTAAATGTGCCCTTTGTTAACTTCTATTCATGACCCCCCTGGAACAAAACAGAACTTTGCCGAAATAAACCTGCATAATAACATCGTTCATCTCTTTTCTGCATTCAATGCTGCAATTAAATCGCCCCGAAATCTACATTTGTACAAAGGCTGAAAAAATAAAGATTATCCAGTCTTTCCTCATAGCTTATACACTGCCCGGACAAAAAAAAGTCACCGTTTGGAAATTAATGAACAAATTCCATAATTGGATCATTATTGCAGTTATTAATATGTTTCAGCTGGCAATAATCATTTTAACCCTGACAGATGAAGCGCATTGCTACTCATTTCTTAAAAAATCATGTCGGAAGACGCATCCCTTGATGGTGGAAAATATGTCACAGTATTTCAGAGAGGGCAAGTTATAGGCCTGTATTTAGCAAAGAAAACCATGAATGACAAAAACAAGTATGAGGAATCATTTTCACAAACAAATTTGCCCACTAAGTCCTGACCTTAAACACATTAAAAGTTATTGGGATGTGCTCAAGAAAGACCACCAAGTGGTTCAGCCATTATGTCGAGAAGACAAGATCTCGGCCAAAAATTACGGCATTTCTGAAAATAAATGTTCTGGCATTGCACATAGTTGTCAAAACCATGACAAGACGAATATGCAGTGTAATCAAAGCTACAGGGGTTCCAACTAAATATTTGCGTGTGCGACTTTTTTTTGGCCGGGCAGTGTATCTTTCATACAAGCTTTTCTAGTGCCTCTTTCTTGTAGTACAGTCCTCAAGACGACACAATATCCCAAGAGTGATCTAACAAAGGTACCTTGCAAGGTAAGTAGAGGCTCATTTGATTTATACTCAATACTTTAGGATACATCACCCCGCTTACCCAAGCTTTTTTTTTTTTTTTTTCAGTTACAGCAAAATGGCTACAACCTGAAGACTTTGGTGAACAATCTTTCTTTTTTCTTTGCTGATATATGGACCGCCTCTGTGTCTCAAATAAAGTATTGATGATGATGATGATGATGATGAATCACTCCAAAGTCTTTTTCTAGTAGAACAGATTGCAATTTTGAACCTCCAATTCAGTAATTGTGTCTAATATTTTTATTTCCCACATTTAGAACGAAGTACGTTTCATTATATCGAATGTGATCCAACAAGGTTGTGTCCACATATGGATTCTATATAAACCATCCTAAATCACCTAAGCAGAACATAAACTGTACACCATAACTCCTAATTTAGTGCAATCATCAAAAATTATTCATCATTACTGTAGATGGGAAAATCATGGGTCCCAGCACTGATCCTAGCGGGACTCCACTTCCTATGGTTCCTAGCTTGGATGAGACCCTTCTGACCACTACCCTTTGTATTTTATGGTGCTACCAGTTCCGAGGCCATTCAAAATGGCTCCTATAATTCCTATGGTCCTCATTTTATTAATTAGTCTCTCATGTGTACCTTATCAAATGGTTTCTAAAAATCCAAATATTTTATATGATATAAGCCCTGCATAGGTCAAAAATCTTGTAGGCCTCTTAAAATATTTCTAACAAATTAGTCAGGCATGACTGTCCCTTACGGAAACCATATTGGCTATCCCTCAGGATGTTGTTTCTTTCAAGAAATAATCCCGATTCGTCTAAAATGATGTATTACATATAAAATACTGGAATCGGAGTTAAACTTATGGGACTGCAGAATCCTGGCTCAGTACAACCCCCTTTCTTCATTATTGATGTTATATTGCCTTGATTCCAATCATCTGGTATTTCTCCAGTTTCTAAAGACAACTAAAATACCTGTTAGTGTGTTAAAGATGATCTAACATACTTCCTGAACTACTCTCGGGCATATGCTATAAGGGCCCTGTGGGAGAGAAATATCTTCAGCCAAGGCCAGTGAGAAAGTGTTCCTCTCACACTTGTAATGAATCCTCAAGCAATGGACACATTCGCCAGATTCTGATGCAACTGGGTTGACTGTGAGTTGCTCAAAGTGAAATACAAACCCCAGGCTGGTCTGCGCAAACCAAATAGCATTCATTCTTCAACAATCACACGACACAGACTGACTACCTATTTTCAGGTTTCTTATTTTATTACCATTTTCAGGCTCCTCCTGGGGGATGACTAAATTTGACACCATCCGCCTAATCAGACTTTATTTGCTCCTGATTATTACACTGTCTTAATTTTACACCTTATCAACAAGTTTTCCGGAACTACCTTTTTAGAAAGGTGTGAAGTCACTTTAAGCCTCTAGGGTCGCACGTGCACTGCAGCTGTCTTCCAAAAACCTGGGGTTTTCTTCAGGATATAGCTATCCTTGGGTAAACCTTCTGGGTTTCCATTATTTTAGACGTAAATTGGCAGGACCCTCTGTTTTGTCCAGACACCCAGTATTTTTTAATGAGGCCTCTCATTAGCTGTTACCAATGTGGTCATTCCGGAAATCTTGTTACACATTTTAAAGGCTGCTGGAGTGTCCTTAGATTTCTGAGTTTTATGTCCTTTCACAGTGATTCTTCAGTGATTCAGAGCCCTATGAGTCTGCCTCAGTTCTCTCTGTTGAACTGTGATCATGGTTATATTTTGATTTTTGTACATTTAAGAATATTTTACCATGATAGCCCGCCTACACATTTGTCTCTAATTTATGCAATTTGCCTAGCACTTCATTATCCCCAAAGTCAAAATCTGCTTTAAAAAAAAAAAAAAAAAACTCCCAGATTTGGAAATGCCTTCTATTTTAGGGTTCAGCAATATGCTTATTCTCACACAGCAGTAATGTATCCTTATTCTTAATAAAGAATTAACTTTCCTTTTTCAACAACAGTATTGGAATAAAAAAATAAATTATAATTTAAGATTTGTTTTAGCATCTTCTGCAATTTGCCTTTCAAACAGTCTTTAAGCCATCTTCAGCTATTTTAAACCTTTGTATGCATTTTACAATATTCAGCCTTATTACTCTTATTGCTGTCACTTTTGCATACAATATAAAGATACCGTTTTCTCTCAAACTCCCCCAAATAGCTACATTCATTCACCATGTAGTCTGCTTTTTCAACCTTTGTGCACCTTTGGAATGAGTTTAAACTGTGCATCAAGTATAACCGCCTCAAATTCGCCCCAAATTTCATTCACAGCCTTGCAATTGAGAAGTTCCATCCAATCTATTGTACTTATGCACGGTATGTGTGCATCCTGTTAAAGTTGGCATGCAAAAAACTATGCCATATACGGTTCCATTACCTCTACGTTACAAATTCTGTCAGGGTCAGCGCACTGCTCTGAATATAAAATTTCCTTTTCTCTCATAGGTTTCCTGATATACGGCACAAAAATTTTTATAACATCAAAAAATTTATTCTCACTTTACTTCAAGAAAGTAGACATATGTGTAGGCTAATGCACATAGAGAATGTCCTTCAGGATCATACAAAGAGAATAAAAATGAGTCAGAACACCCAGCACTAATACCTAAGACCAATGTTCAGTGGAGTTTTTCTCCTTGCAGGGTGACAGAAGAAGCAAAAAAAAATGGTGAACATTCAATACAGAATGATTTTCCATGTCTTAAAATAATTACCAGATTACGACTGCATTTTAATTTACAGCAAAGTAAAATCAGGATTTTATTGATGAGGTTCACTACGAGGTTTACTGAATATGAGTACTACAAATTCATGACCATTAGTATATGTTGCGGCATTTGTTAGATTGATGTCTATGATGCCTGCCTCCTTTTCGCTCATTCCAGTTTGCATGCAACTACAGTGAGCAAAAATGTCCCAATAATCAAAACAGCAAGAAGAATGTGCTGTCAAGGCCAGCACAAGCTTAGAGTCTCTATTCATAAAACTGTGACAGCATTACAAAACCCTGGTGGCAGTACACAGGAGTCTGGCAGGTTGGCTACGGCTTCACTGTATGCAAGTTAATCAAAAGTTCCTGCATCGGCTGTGCTACAGTGAGAAATGGGAACCAAGCATGTTCATGTTTTCGCTCTCTCTCTCTCTCTCTCTCTCTCTCTCTCTTCCCCAATTGGCAATATCATCCTTTGCATAGCACATACAGTGGGCTCAAAAATTACTGGCACCCCTGACTGGCAATGTACAAATAATGTTCTTAAAAATTTTAAACAATATATTCATAGAAAAACTCTAAATAACCTGTGAGATATACTGAACAATATGAATGTTGCAATGAACCCAACCAAAAGCATTTACTGATTTAATTAAAAATCTATTTCTTCCGAATCGAGGTTTCACATTTAATAGCACCCTTAGAAATGATCGTAAATAACATCTAGCAAAATCAGTCCAGGTATTAAGCACCTCATACCCACTGTGAAACATGATGGTGGGTCAGTCATGTTTTGGAGCTGCATTAATTCAAGAGGTCCAGGGGCACTGGTTCAGACTAAAGGCTTGATGAATTCCATCAAGTATCAGGATATTTTGGCTGACAATCTGGTTGCCTCCGCCAGAAAGCTGGGACTTGGCTGAAGGTGAACTTTCCAACAAGATAATGACCTTAAGTATACCTCAAAATCCACAGAGAAATGGTTCTGTGACAACAAGATCGATATTCTGCATTGGTCATCTCAATCACCAGACCTCAATCCAGTTGGGCTGAGTTGAATATAGCAGTTCATTAACGCAAACCTAAGAATGTGAAGCATCTTTAATGAATCCAAAATCCTCCCAAATGTGTGCCTTGACCTTATCAAAAATTTCAAGATAATACTCCATGCTGGTATCCTTGCCAGAGGAGGCTGCATTATGAAACCTTGATATAATTAAATTTATTTTGTAAAAGATGACCATAATGATTTTCATGGTTTCCATTAAAACATTAATAAAGTAAAGTATTTCACACGTTGGTATATTCTTTTTCTCTACAGTTTTTTGTACTGTTTTGACAGTCAGGGGTGCCAGTAATTTTGGAGCCCACTGTAAGTACATGAAAATACATTCTCAGAAATGCGCTTTCGTTTTCAAAATGCAAATGCATTATTTATATCATGATGAATATATGAATGTAATCTTTCATTTTGCGTTTTTATTTTCAAGTCCATGTATGCAATTTTTGCAACAAATTGAAAAGTGAAATACATTCCCCATTCGCCTTTTAATTCTCAAAAAGTGCTCGGCTATCACAAGCAAATATTAAACTAAAGTAGAAATTTTACAAACTTATCATTTGTATCACTGTGAAAATGATAACGTAATCACCCTCTTAGCGTTTTCATTTTCAAGTCCATGTAAGTACCTTTTAAAACAAATTCAAACTAAAATACATTTCCCATTTGCATTTTGAAATCAAAAAAGTACTCAGCCATAACACTAACAAAAACAAAACAAAAACTCAAAACTTACTTTTGTATAATGAAAACGCATTCTCGGAAATGCTTCTTCAGTTTTAAGAGGTAAACACGTATTCTGTCTCATAATTAAAACGATAATGCAGTTTCCCATTGTAATTTCAATGTCATGGCACTACGCACTTTTCATACCAATATTAAAACATAAATGCATAATGTGCGGAGGCAGGACTTTCCCCCACGACATGATATGGATTGAATATTAATGAAAAGAGGTCTCACTGGATGTAAATTGGTAAAGCCAAGAAGCTAAGTACTGCAAAGCGAATGAACTAAACCACGGCCTACCGTGGTTGCCCCCCTGTGTGGCCGTAATGCCTACTACTCAAAACAGCGAGTTTGGCTTGCCCTTTTTTCAAGCGGATGTGGTTCTCAAAATTACCCTAAGTGGTGATTTTCGACACAGTGACACAACCACTGGGCTGTGCGGCTTCCGTCTTCCCACTGTGCTGGACTTCTGAGTACGTGCAACCAACGACACTCCAACTCGCTCAAGAATACGACAGCGTTGTGTGAGGTTGGTACCCTACAACCGTACATCCTTCCGGCTTCAGAAAAATCAGCTCACATTATGTTTTAAGCACAAGCAATTGCATACTGAGTGACTGCTCAGCAGTAGCGGTCCGTCAGCCGCAACAAAGGCCTTCAGAATCCTCACCTTTCGCTGCTTAATAACCTAAACCTCTCGCAGTTTTCTTTTCCCGGGTAGCAACAACTGGCAGATCCGACGACATTCTAATTTATTTTTGACAGAATTGGTATACATTGCACCTTAAAATTGAAGCGTTTTCTTCAGCACATAAATGACGACAAAAAATATCAATATGTCTTTATAATTTCTGTGCTCGTGCAGTTCATGAAACAGCACAGACTTGCTTAAGTTAGTTTACAAGGCTCTTTTAGCAATAAGCCACGAGAATCCATTGTATATGCTGAATGTAGTCACAGCTAACGGGCGTTGTTAGGTACGATGCACAGCTGAAAATCAATGCTTCTAAGCCACCAAAAGTTTTGGATTTTTGCATTTATAGTACCATCCTTACAATATCATATCAATTATATAAATGTAGGCAATGGGCATTCACTTTTTCATTATCATTTCTTATTATAGGTCATGTATTGATCTTGATTGTTCAGTCGATAAATTGCTGAAAGTTGATTTAAAAAATGTAACAATTTAAAAAATTAATAAAATATTGGTGTTCAATACATTGTCTGGCCCCTATTTATTGATTTATTCTGTTTTATTTTCATACAATGTTGTTATCATTTTTTTTTGCAAAATCGATTAACTTGGTTTTGGCCTTTGGTGCCCAACATGTTGGCCGAGTCGGTGCCCCAATTTTAAAAGGCCAAGAGGCCTTGCCCTAAAAATAACTTAATTTGAGGCCTGCTGTATGATGGGGAGAAAAATAATATTATACTATACTAAAACGGCATTTCCTGTCATGATTTGGCCAGGGTCAGATCAGCAGTCTGAATTATTTTCTCTTGAAATCACCAGAAATGACAACTGCACAGGTGCTCCTTAAAATTAGAAAATTGCCAGGCGGGGCTTGCTACCAGACCTCCCTACTGGGTTAAACTAGGGCCCATGCATTACAATCCTTTCCCGCCAGTGCGCATGAAGACAATATTTGCAATTTATTTAGAACATTGCCTTGGCTTTGCAGTATTAGTATTCGATAATTCTACTAAAATTTAAATGATCATGATATTAAATATGCATGGAAAGCTCCTTTAGAACTTAAAATTTTCATTAATGTTAGTGCCCATTAAAGCTGGGTGTTTTCCACTGACAATACGGCAGTCACAGACCTTGCAATGCCCTTTTTGGCATTTCTGAATGATAATTCTACTTTAACAAGTCGACTAGGTTTTCAGTATAACCCTAAAACAGCACATCAACAGAGGTCCTATTGAGCTGCTAATTAGAGTCAGGCGTAGGCGCATGCGGCACATCTTAACAAAAACACTGAATGCTTGGAGAAGCAAAATGTAACAATGAAATGCACTGGATTCAAGATCTCCACCTTTCTGCTGTCAGCCCCTCTAAATAAATTTTACAATGTTTAATGGTGCCCAATTAAAGACCCATTTTTTTACCAAACAATTGTAACTAACAATGCACCTCATACTTTATTTGACAAAAGTCTTATCCGAAGTACGTGCTTCAAGAAATGAAGACCCGTAAATGCTGCTATACACTGAAAACTGAACCTAAAATATTTTATTTTGTGATCATTAACTGAAGATATTCTAAATAAAACGGGACTCTAGAAGTAAAACAGTATACCGAACATGATGCTCAGCGCACAATTAGCTCAAATTATGACTATACAGGGTGAATATTACCTGTTAACTCATAGCCCCACAAAAAGGATGCTATAACGTCACTCCATTTCTCCATTTTTGATATTCACCTATTTCCACGTGCAATGAAAATTTCATCCCCCTAAGGTAAAGCTCGAAGCTTGTTCCCAATAAAGGACTCAAAGTACACTATTTCAAAGAAATCTCGGAAAAAAACAGCTACTGAACTTCTAACACTGAGGAGCGAATATTAAGGCAATGTCAACAACTATCAATATTTTAAGATATTATGCTGGAAAGTTTTAGATGTTTAACCCTATAATGCCCAGACACATGCATCATTATAGGAAAAATATGACCCAGATTACATTCAAAGTCAATGCAAAAACGCGAATACAAGCGAAGCATGGACAAGGTATCTGACAAGTATTTTAGCTCGGCATTACAAAATGAGTATTAACAACGTCACTTAGATCACCACTTTTAGCTAGAATTATCACGTGGTTATACATTCATCGATGAATTTCAACTCTGAGTTCTAACCAGAGAAAAAATGTTATTACACAAACACAAACTGGTTTGCTCAGGCAGAATTGGCAAACTCACTAGCTTGCCAACTGAGAGTTAGCAAAGGTAGCCAACTCGCTCCAAAGAGGAAATATCAATCTCTCTTCTGTTTCATTCATAATGACCAGCATGATCTATACAAGATAGCCTTACAAAAACAATACAAGAGCTTCCCTCAATTTTGCTAGGGACGTCAATTTACTACTCACATCCAACCGAGTTAGCACCAGCTCTACTCACCTCAAGAGGAAACAAGGCGACCTGGGCATCAGAATTAAAACCATTCAACTCTTGGAATTCTCTCCAATGTTGGTATGCTTTCCCGATGTTTATTCGGGACTTGGCATAGCTGCAATCGCGTTCCTTTTTCCTCGACATGCACTCGTTCAAGCTTCTCTTTTTCAGTTTTGCTTCCACCATGCTTTACTCTGGCGCCTCGGTAGTGCCACTGTTCATTTCGTTGCTCAGTCCCACCCACTTGTTGTGCATGAGCACGGAACTATCAGAAGACCCACCCCTGCCCTCCGATTCGTTGGAACACTTTTGTTGATGTTTGGGGAGGCGGGTAGGTCCCCATGAGTTCGTGTGTCTTTCTCTGTGTCTACCTGGCTGTAGGTGGCCTACAGAGACTGGAGTTTTTCACCGCCAACTCATGAGAGGAGAAGCTAACAGTTCGTGAGGAAAAATCTTGTGTACGAGATAATTATGTTTTGGCTCAGAATCGTTGTTATAACCTTTAAAGGAGAAGACTTCACCATGCGAAAGCGTACTTAGCGCCATTTAAAAAAATGCCATTGAGTTTTGAATGGTGCTAGGTAAATAATTCAGCAGAAAGTAGGAAGCCTGAAGTGTTTAAAATCAATAGAGAGGCAGTACTTTGTCACAGTAATGGCAATAAAACAAACGGCAAAAGCTCACATATGTATGCCTTCATTGGGCGGCCATTAAAGACATTAGTCCTCAAACAGTGATATCAGTTATACTCACGCTCTTTGTTCGCTGGAGGTAGATTTTGTATAGCGAGTCTCAAATTAAGATGGCAGAAGAAGTGTACATAAGCGTGCGCGATAGTTCTCGTGATGAGTCAGTGATAAATGACGTCCAAGCTATTGGGAATGGGCTTCAAGCATAGCAATTTGAGCCCCGATGATCTTACACAGTGGACTGCAGTTGCTCTATGGGTCCTAAAGCAGCTTTTGACTGCTCTAAACTGTCTCAAAATCACAGGGCACATAAGAATTGCATCGGTGATTTACAGAAGGGCCCAACTCCAAGTTGAAAATGTGTGGAGTTGGGCCCTTATTTAATTCACCGATTCAAGTGATAACTAAATGGCAACTACGAAAGGAATGGGTTTAACTGATGTCATGAGCAGCACTGCACAATCTAGTGTACTGGCCTCTGATTGGATAAAATTTCACTGAGTTGAGATGTCTGTCCCATGATACTGTCGCCATTTTCAAGACTCGCTGGTTTTAAAATATGTTGCACTGGATTATTACTGAATTAAATCTATAAAGCTATGTGTTTTAGACACTTGTAACAGAAATTGGTATCACAACCTTTGTGGGAATGCCTCGTGTCCCCTCCCATCCAGCAGCTTGAATGCCTTTTAGAAGTATTGTCCCGGGTTTGGTTTACATCTTGAATGCTTTCTTTAACTGGCTGCGGCCTTGTCATTTTTTCTCCTCCTCACGTGCGTTGACATATTTATACCTTCTACTTGGAGTTTGCAAGTAGCTGGATCTTCACATCTTCACGTGCTACATGCCCTTTAAAAACCAGTCAGTACTAGCAAATAAAGCTCATCCTCTTTTGAAATTAATTTGTAACCTTAAATGACAGTGATGTACTGAAGTTCTCTTCCGAGTTCAGTTAAAGGGGACCTATTATGCTGATCCTTCTTTTAATACATATAGGTAATGTTATAATGTTGGATGTCCATACTCAACCTCTGAAAAGTTTTGAAACATGAAATACAGGGGTTTTGCCGTAATCCAAGAACGTGCTTTCGTGAACGTGATTTCCTCTCTGAACAACTCCTCCCGAGATCTTCACGAGATCTGAGCAAAACCTGACGTCAGGTTGTGCCGTCCAATTAGTACAGACCAAACCAAAACCAATCATGGCACTGGACCTGCCCTCACCGGAAACTATTCTAGCAGACATGAACAACTGCGGATCATACTATGCCTTAGTAGCATCTACACTTCCAGAAATACAAAAGAAGAACCGCAGATCATTTGAGGTGCAGTTTTGTCAGTATCTCTCCCAAAGCTGCTCTTCCGTTTACTTTTGGACGCGAAGAAAAGCACTTATTTCTCTCCCAAAAGATGATGCCTCCAGAAATCAGAGGGTAGCTTTTTTGTTTGCTGGCAGCGAACAGGGAACGTTAGCTGTTTGTGCTCAGCATTTCACCAAAGACAGCTTTGTCAATAAAGGATAATCCGACACAGGATAAGCGTTTCAGCTGCCTCTCAAACCTGAAGTCGTTGCATCGATCAAGTGCTCAGAGCCACACGCTGAAAGTAACGATATAACAGCAAATAATGTAAGTGAATCTAACGAGTTACGGGAGGCTAGCAGGACCGCTAACGACAGTTAGCACTAACAACTGGCGTCAAACACAGGCTTTGTAAAATATCTGAAGATAAAGCCTGTATCGGTCGCGACTGTCCGCGACTCACAAGCTATGTTTCCATCCACATGTTATTATTATCTGAGGTTCGCCAAAAATATTCACGCAAATAAAGCTGGTGAAAATGCGTTTCCAGCTCCAATAACTAGCCTTTTGGCTCAGTAAAAATAATCCAATTTTTTTATCTCAAGACTGTACCTGAACACAGCACCTGACCACCACCCCCCCCAAAAAAAAATGTGGATAGAAAAGAGTCTGAAGTGAAGCCTAGATCAAGCAGAAAGCCACACAACCACACAAGAACTGTGCTGCTAAGGAACTGAAGGATGAATCAAGGACCTCACCTATCTATTAACCCTTTTTGCATAGCGGTTACCAAAGTAGCCAAACCCAACCACCATCCTTATGAGGCAAAGACAAAAAGAGCCATCTTAGCCATGCAAAACAAGGAATACTCAGTATTCTGCTGGGCAGTAACATTCTCAGGACCTTGGTCTCAACATTTGATTTGACTTGTTGACTTTCCAGACAGAATGTATACTGAAGGTGTTCTGGGACACAGCTCATATAGAAAGCAGAAGATGGCCAAAGTAATTAAAAAAAAAAAAAAAAAAAACTGAAAAAAACAAACATTGGCGTACAAGCAGATTAATAGTTCAGTGTAACAATAAATAACCATTGTGTGGTAGGAAGAATTACTATTAATTGCAATACTAAAACTCAGATGCAGCCCAAAATAAAGTGCATTTTGTTCAACCAAGAAACACAAATTCCACAAGGTTGTTTGGATATTTGACCCCAAACAAGTCCATACACTTGTGAAAGCCCCCTCTGGACTCAACTCCAGGATTAGAAAAGAGCTGTCATCAATTTCAAATTATCATCACAAGGAAACAACACTTCAATGGCATTATGGGAATTCTGAGACAGAGGCAAGAAAACTTTCCAAATATATGCAGAGACACATGACACTTGTCTGTACCAGCAAACTAAAATCCTCATTTGACCTAATGCTGAGGAACTACTGAAATACATGCAAGACAGCTGCTGGGAAACTAATGACCGCTAAAACACATTACCCGTGTTGATTATTCTTCAGTCATCTGGAAGGACATTCATATGGGCATTCAGGCTATTGATTGCATTTATTTAATTTATTTTCAAAAGTATACTTATGAAATAAAAATGTATTCAAGGGAATAAAGCCATAAAAACTATTCAGCAAGCTACGAAGTAAGAGTGTGACAGTACGCCTGGACCTAACAGAAACAATGGGATTACGCTTAGAAAGGTACCTCCTCATGAAGACAATTATGGAACCTGTTCCATTCAAACAAGAAAATGGAGGTGTAACAATGATAGATTGTGATTTCAAGAAATGTAAATATATACAGTACAGGCCAAAAGTTTGGAAGCAAGATCAAATTTGCGCAAAAAAAAATCATAGTTTCATTGGCATACTTTGCAACAAAATAAACATGATAATTACATAAAGAGTCACTTATCAGAATACATTTTTACTCATAATATCAGGCCCATATCACAGGTCCACGGTTCTAGTGCCCGCTGGATTGCCGTTGGCATCCGATGAGCTGTAAACCATGATAATGAATAATGCTAACTGTGATTTGTTTTTTTTTTTACTTTTTCACACAAGTTGTGACTCTCGCAAATCTTCTCAATCCAAAAACTAAGGCCCTCCTTTCTTTTGTTAACATTTATTCAGCGATGGTCAGGTAACATCAATGTATACAGTACCTAAAGGTAAGTAGAGGAAAATGGCGCATAACAATGAAAGAAAAGTCTAATCATGCAGTAAATACATTCCAAAATCCATGGATTTCATACTGGTTTTTCAGAAAGGCATTGTGAACAGAAACTTAAAGTTACTTCCAAATTTTTGACCTGTATTCAAATTCAAATTTTTTTGGCCTGGCTTGCAAACTTCTGGCCTGTAGTGTATAGTCAGACCAACAGCCACCATGGGGCCTGCAGGCAATCATGCGCCATTTCTTTACCTAGAAACATACCTTCTCACCTGAAGTGTTCTCAAAAAAAAAAAAAACAGCAATCAAGGATGTACGGTTCCCTCTCCTCTCCACTTTCCCTAAACCTTGACGGAAGACGTCTCATGCGTCAAGGGAAAGTTCCTGGGAATTTTTTAAAGTTACCTTGAGATTCAGAAATATCCTTCTGTATGTCATGATCTAGACTCTGCCTGATAACAAGACGGAACCAGCAGGAGAACAATTACAGATAATATATCCAGTCACCGCAGCTTTCGGTCCATGATCTATAATTCCTTTCTTCCAACTTTGGTTCAGTGTTTTCTCACTGAAAGGAAGCAACAGAAGAGCTAATCGCCTCCTTTCCTTCATGAAAAAGACAATTCGGCCACGACTTGTCATAGCAACCAGCAGAACCATTTCAATTTCATGTCTGTTATAAAAAAAGGTTCCTTGCTCTTTGGATAATTTGGATAAATCCCCAGTTTCTGTTTAAGATCACTTCAGGCATGAAGGAATGTTGCAGGAAAAGAAATGCAGGAAGAACATACCCCATGGTAGCAGCTGGTCGCATGAAGATATGAATAACTGTGATTCAACACTGACACACCCCTATTCGAAAAAACTTTATCCCCATAAATACTATATAACGTTAAAAACTGCACAAAGTCATCCAGCTCTCAGTGAGATTTTGAAAGCAATACTTTTTTTTTTTTTTTTAAATTTTGCTATCACACTCAAGAGGTATATTAACCGCATCATTTGGTGAAAGATCGAGTGTAATAGTAGTCTCATAAAATAGAACCATTCTTAGAGTGTTCACCTCTGGGGAATTTCATAGATCTAAACAAGTTTCTGGGCGTGCTTACCTTTTTTTTTTTTTTGCACAAGGCTATTCTTTAAAATTGTATTACAACTGTGCACAAGTCTGTCCTCTACTCGAGAAGAACTGGACAATGCTAAAATATAAATAAAATCAGCAAGCAGTAATTTGCAAAGATTTAGTATTTTGCGTTCAATCCAAAAAAGTACAAAAACAAAAATTCACAAATGCTAGTGTTTCTTCAAAATAATATCTATTTTGAACTGTAATGATTGCAAGATTTTCCAATGAAATTGGGACAGGCGCATGTTCACCGCTGTGCAACATCACCTCTAATTTTAAAAATAGTCAGAAGGTATTTTGGAACTGGAGGCATTAATTGTTGGAGTTTCGAAATTTGTTCCCATTCAGGCCTGATATAGGTTCTTAGTTGGTCAACAGTCCCAGGTCTCCATTATCGTTGGTTGCGCTTCAATGGGAGACAAGTCCGGGCTGCAGGCATAATAAAATAAATCTATTTTGAACTGTAATGATTGCAAGATTTTCCAATGAAATTGGGACAGGTGCATGTTCACCACTGTGCAACATCACCTCTAATTTTAAAAACAGTCAGGAGGTATTTTGGAACTGGAAGCATTAATTGTTGGAGTTTCAAAATTTGCTCCTATTCAGGCCTGATATAGGTTCTTAGTTGGTCAACAGTCCTAGGTCTCCATTATCTTTGGTTGCGCTTCAATGGGAGACACGTCCGGGCTGCAAGCATACCAGATTAGTACCCGCAACCTCGCAACCTCGCGGGGTGAGCTGATTACGGGCAAGGGCAGGGACCCGCCCTGGACAGCTTGCCAATCCATCACAGGGCACACACATCATTCATTCTCACATTAGGCAACTTCAGACCTGAATACCCAGAGAAAACCCACACGAACACTGGGAGAAGATGCAAACTCCACACAGGCCAGATTCGAACCCTCAACCTTCTTGCTGCAAGGCAGCAATGCTAACCACTGCATCACCATGCCGCTTTTGAACATACCTCCAATCTGACCCAGAGAACACAACATCCATTATTTTCAAGAACAATTTGAAAAAAAGAACATGTCAGATTACAGAACTCCTTTCCACTTAGTGTCAGTCCATTTCAGATGAGCTCAAGCCCACAAAAGTCTGCGGTGTTTCTGGATGGTTTTTATATGCGACTTCCTCTTTGCACAGTAGTACAGTCTTACTTTGAAGTGCAAACGAATCCATGTGGTTATGCCCATAACAAAGTTGTTTCCCTCCTTAATGCAGAGCCTTCTGAGGCCCGAAGGTCTTGCACATCCACTATTAGTATTTGGCCTTGTCTTTTACGAATGGAGATGTTTCTGGTTTCTCCAGAATCCCAGAATCTTTACTCTACATTATGGATTCTCAATGGCAAAAGAAATTTGGTGAAAATGGAAGTTGAGAAATGTTGCTCTTAAATTGTTTGACTCTGTTTACACTGCTCTTGAAAAAGTGGTGGAACTCAAACCATCTTGCTAGGAAATTACTGTCTTTGAAACTGCTCGTTTTATACCTACTCACAATTGAGACACCTGTAATGTATTCACCTGTTTACCAGTGGAATGTTCCTGACGGGTGTTTTTCTGAAGATTGCACAAATTTTCCATTCTTCCCCTTCCCAAGTCCTAGTTGCTTAGGAACATCTACGGGCAATAAATTCAGAATATATTTATACTTACAAAAAATACAGTTCATAAACTGAATACACTCAAATAACCCAAAACCCAAATATCTGTGGGGCCTTTTGTTGCTAATGCCATAAAGCCCTACTGCGGGGAAGACAGAATAAGACAGCGGTAATTTTGACATGATTACTCGAAGGTATATTTTTAAAATATCCCATGGAAAAGAGGAGGACAATGACTGTGATTAAATTAATATCAAAGCTGGAAATGGCATTAAACATTGCCATTGTCAATTATATCTTTTACATCCACTTATTTCAGCAGAGTACAAACAGATTCAGCAGCAAATCCAAACAATGAGGCAGAACATGGGCTTCCTTCACCTACGTTGAAGCAGCTGCCACGAACTTTACAACAGTACAATATCTACAAGGCACTGCATCTCAGGGACACAGGAGACCGCATGAATGAGTAAATGTAAACCAACTTCAAAGGAATCAAGGTCCTCTCTCAAGGCTCCAAAACAGCATGTAATCTCAGAAAACAGCTGCCTGTTTTAGGTACAGTTAAGCACATAGGAAATGAAAGAGGCACAGAGATGCACACAGAATCATCCTGCAACACCAATCAGACATTTGTACTTCGAACAAGGGAAACACTTTGATTCTATTTTGGTATTTAATAGCTTAAATGAACAGAGTGGTGATTTGACAACAAAAAGATGATTCTTTTGCCGAAGCATCATAATACCATTGGATCAAACATACTGGGGCAAATGAGAAGGCCTCAAATGGACCGAGTTCTGGTATGCCCATTGATGATTTGATTCTGACCACAGAATGATTATGGGCCTACTCATAAAAACTATTGTTCCAAATAAAAACTCAGCCTGAGTTAGATTGAGTTTCTGACATGTCTATTCAGCTAAATCTTCAGCGACTTATTAAAGCTATGATGACATTTGCACACATGATGTGGACCGACATGCTTGATGTGAAACGATGAAGCTTTATGCGGCTGCGGTGATAAGATATACATCTTCCCACACTACAGTACTGTATCATTATCCTCATCATAGTCATTCTCATCAGAATAAGTTTAAAATACAGTACTCTCAGTAGATAAACACATCCTGTCCTAAATTAAAAAAAAGAAAAATCTGTCAAGTGACTCTTGGCCAAACCTGCACCAATTCTGGCCCAAATTTCAGCCACATGCCAGCGCAGGTCCAGCCATCTGGGTGGGATTTACAGCAAATTAATACAGGCTGCTAAACAATAATTATTTTTCCCCCCTTTTCTTTAAAGCCATAGCTTTCATACTGAACCTTGCAGTTTGAAATACATGTGCTTTATGGAAAGTGCTCAAATGATTTTGCCATGTAAACAGGTCAACAAGGCGCGAAGCTTGATGAAAATAACGGAAATTCTTTCTTGAGACATATTTTAATACTTGAAATATTTGTTTAGGTATCAATAACAAGTCACATCAGGTCACATTCTGTTATAGAGAGGAAACTGTGGTAGCATGCATGCATCCTGCAAGATTTGTGTCACATGTGGTATGTATGCATGAGAGAGAGAGAGAGAGAGAGAGAGAGAGAGAGAGAGAGAGAGAGATTTGAATCTACCAACATCATTCTAGCAGAATTTTTCTTATGGAGAAGCAAAAATCTGCATTTGGATTCAGGATGACAAAGAAAACCGATTGAGTTTATGGTTAAAATGGTGGGGGGGTCTTCATAAAGAATGCATCTGAGGACATACCAACAGAAAACAGTGTACGCTGTGGGATTCACGAAAGCCGCACTCACCGTCCCAGTTCAGACTCCAGCTCATAATAGTCCGCCAATGTCTCCTTTTTGGAGCCGTCAATCCAGTATTCGGAAGCAGCCCCTGGTCTGGGCGAGGGCATGGTGACTTTCAGCATCCCAGACAATTCAGATGGGTGTCAGTAGCCTGCGAGCAGTAGGCTATCCCCAGTGGCGATTCACGGTGTTTTACTTAAACACGGGATGCAGAAAACTGCAACCTGAAATGTGCGAGAAGGATGACTGGTGCAGCGATTGTCGAATGACTAAAAACCGTCACGAATAAGGACGATATAATATTAAAATGATAGTCGATAAGAATGCAATTAAAGTTGCCACTAGTGCACTGAAAACAATCGGATACTTGAAAGGTTGTCAGTCTTGCTACCGTCAGCACCGCCACCTCGCACTTGCAGCACTCTGAGCAGCAGAAGGTAGGAGTCTGTGGAGGAAGGGCAGCCAGGGTGCGTTTTGAGCACTAAGTATACTGGGTCCTAATGCCGGCCAACTAGAACAAACTAAAGAATAATCGCGATAGTTCACGAATTACTTATTTAACTGAGCACCTAAGAATGGTAAGGACATTATCGTACATTCGAGACTTGTCTGGCTGTCTTGAATTGTATTACCCATGTACAAACGGCATAAAATAATCTCTTAAAATGCTTCATCCCCTGTTCTCGGTATGGATGCTGAATACAGGTTTTGGGAGCCACAGACAAATGGGGTTCACAAGATAATGAAATCCCATGTTATACAATCATTTTTAGCGGGGAGCATCTTAATTCCGTTTTTTTAATTTATTTTTTTCAAATGCATGCATTCACACCACATCCTGTACATCTCTGAAGACACGTTGGAACACTGGAAAAAAACACTGCAGAGGGTGAGACTTCTGTCAGTAATTTGATGATAGTGCCAAATGTCTGCTTTCACCTCAGTTTTCCCATAAGAGAGGGAGCGAGATAGAAAGGGAAAGAGAGCACGATTGAGTAAGCAAAATGTTTTGGCTGATCAAAGAGTGTTTAGCTACTCCATTTAGAGACCGCTTCAAGCACGTCATTACAAAGCCACTTTATATAGCGTGCAAGCCAGTGGCCACTGAGAGCTTTCTTTTGTCATTTCGGGGGCCACTTCTATTGCGATTGTTGCAAACTCAACAGCTAATGTATACAATGGTTAGAAATGCATCATGACCTTGTGACCGGAATGTAGTGAAACGGCTGCCCCTCGGTGCTTCAGGCAGACCAGGTTTAAGTGGTTCATTTGAGTTTCGCGAGTCCTTTAACTCTCAAAGTGCTAGCCTACATTTCCCCAGCATTTTAAAGCCACCTCTTTAGTGCTCTATAACTGGACAAAAGGTCAGGCACAAACTCATAAATCACTTCATTCAATGACAAGTTCTAGGAGTTTGAAAAATTTCATGAATTCCTTCATGATATTGGGCCTTCAATATCCATGTAAGGTCCCTGTATTTGCACTTCATTTCAATTACAGTAATAGAGTTGTCTTTTTTCACCAGGAGACATAGTATCCACTCACAATGTGCACTTTCATAAGATAAGTTCACATGTAATCACGTGCAATAGTGGACAGATGAGGGTAACGCAGATGTTGTTAGATCTTGGTCAACACATGAAGGAAATTAGGTTGGTTTGAGAAATATTCTTCACGAAAGACAGTCCATCAGACCCATGGAGTGCATGAACAGAAATTCATTGTGAATTCAGCCCTGCGTGAGACTAGGGATCCCATCTGTTCAATAGGTGTCCTGCAAGCCTTCCTGTACTGGACCTTGGTCAAAATTTGACTCTGAGTAACAAGGAAAACTGCAGACTACCCGGTCAGTTCATTTTTCCTAATAAGAAATACATTAATTTACCTGCACCCTTCAATGTCCCTTTCCCCTCCACAGCTTTGCTTGAAGCCTGGAAATATAGATGTACAGCATCCTCCATGAACTTCTCACAGAGAAACAAAGAGTCTCCAGAGTTTTTTCAGGAATTATACAACCACAGGTTTCTCAAACTGTAGCCAACAGTCACCAGGAGAGCAGATGCTGAGTGAACACAGGAAGCACGTCTAAACATTGTTTTAAACTGATCTACCATCGACGATTCCCTTGTTCCAAAAAGCATTTACTAATTACCCCTGAAAAATAGAAGTCACTGTACCTAGACCATTTAAAACACTGATTTAACACACTGATTTAAAGCGATGATGGTCGAGGAATGCAGTTAGAGATGATGACAATGAAAAAACCGCCAACAGTTTAAAACCCATTAAATGCCGTAAACTCAGAAGTTTTGTTTCATATTCCATCTCGATTACAGTCTGACAGATAGCTTACCACTAACTTGAGAGACAACAACTACCACCAGCTTCAGCGTATGAGAATAGACGTAAAGGATATTTGAGCCTTGCATTACATTCAGCCAACAATATTCTAAATACCGAAGATCCTTATCCATATATTGGGAAGATATTACAACAGAACAGCAAGTGGGGAAAGGTAGAATAGAGGATTTCAGCTCAAAGCCCCCAAGAATCCCAAAATCAAAGCAGTGTGCCAGGGACCCAAGCCAAATCCACCCACAAAAGGCAAGGCATCCAGTATTTTAGCACTTTAGCCTGCATCTCCATTGATTTTCAAGGCTTTATCAAGATGTTGCGAGACACCAGGAATATTCAATAATAATGTAACAAGAATTTATTCCTTCAGGTTTCGAAATCTTATGATGGATGCAACAGCACTAAATTTAGTGCTTGTCAGCACAGTGAGTAGCTTCTCAAGGTCAACAAGCACTGGGCCCATCTAACACCCACACTTAGAATATGTCAAATTAAAACCTGGGATACATCATGACTAGCATTAATATACCTTTTCTTGGAATGCATATAAAATTCTGTTGTATGACAGCAATAAGGGTGGCAGAGGTGGGACAGTATCTTTTCAGTGGGCGGACCTTTCCCCTAGAGCCCGCCATTTCGTCAAGGGCAAATTTGAGCTAACTGGTCCCAAACAAGGTCTTTCATAGGTGAAGGAATACTGTATCTTTCCTCCACAGTATATTATGCACCATTTACCTTCACACCAACTGTAGAGACTCGACCCCTGGAGTTACCAAGCAATGTTTGCAGTGTTAGATTTACTGTGTATCATTAGGAAGGAATGTAGTGGTAGAGCTTTGTTTGAAAACTGCCACTAGTTCTGTCCAACTCTCTCCACCCCCCCCCCCCCCACCCCCGACAACTGGAAATGAAATCTCAACCACTCATTCTGGTGAAATAAACAGACAAAGCTAACAAACATAAACCATGGTTACAAGTGGGAGGCTAGAGAACAATTGCACCGGTCTACTTACGACTCCTGTCAACTAAACCATCAGAATTGAAAGCAAAACTTGATCTGCAACCAACCTGACAATGGCTGCTGAGATCAACAGAGTGCAAATGTCTTTGGGAGGGTTAGCTGCGTTCAGTGCGGTAGATTATAAAGATAATGCGCCTTGGCAGTTCAGGCCCCTCAATACACTTTCACTACTCTGTTGCGGTGCAAACAGGTATTACAACGTGCATGCGTGTCTCGTAAGCTAGTTACAGACACGTGCACAAATGGACTGATATGATGATGACAAAACCCCTTCGGAACACTGTTCTCTGGGAGTTAAAAAATTCACGAGGCATCGCACATCCTACAAGTACAGGCCGGTAATTGTCAAGTGTTAAGAGACGCCAAAGACTTCAGAACAGAAAAAGATCACGGTGTAGAAAAGTTTAATCCAAACACTCATTCATGCACACGAACATAAACATCAATTGCAACCTGACCAGGAGTACAACTTACTGAAAGCATTAGCCTTACGTTGTACAAACACAAAAATGTAAAATTCAACTGCACAATCTGATAGTTCAACATGTTAATCACAGTGTACTTCTTTGAGTCAGAAAAAGACTATCATAACAATGCACTTTTTGTGTATGTCAGTAAGCACAAGCTTTGATTGAAGAGCGTCTGCATGTCGGTCCAGGTCTCCTTTAGCCTCTCAGATACTCTCCGCGCCTCTTCCATGAGCTCTGGCTCCTTTGAGACTGTCCGCAGGTGTAGCTGTGGAGAGAGAATTAAAAACACAACACCTCAGAGGTGTGAGGGGAATGTACGAGAGCTGAAGAGCACATCTTCAGATGGACGGTGAAAAACTGGACGGCTCTTGCCATGATTTGAGGCCTTGAATCCCTTTAGCTTCACTACAGCACAGCCTCTGTGTGACTTATAAACCATTTTGGCTTAGAATAAAAACTTGGTTCCATAATTTCTGGTAACATTTCACATATATGGCGTACAAGTTTTCATAGCCTGAACTGTGCAAGTGAAAGTATAAAAACTGGTCTGATAAATTTCCTAAGAAACACTAACTACAGGGGAAAAGGTTATAAAGGAACGACATTTCGCTTTTCCATTTTTGTTAAAAGTGTGCTGACTTTCCTAAAGGCACATTCTGGTAAAAGAGGCCGTTCAAATCCTTTCCAAACAACTGTTCCAACAGTGAACTAATTGGTTTCCAAGATAATGCAGCTTTAGGATGTTAATGATGGCAGATGTGTTTGAAGTCTGCCCTCATGCGCATGGAAAGTAAATGTTTGTGTCGGGTAAGTGAATCTGACCCTTTGCTTGCCCGAAGAGGCAAGTGGTCTTCTATAACATCGTCCGTCTTTGTTTTGGTTTGCAGGCTAATGCGTATGATCCCAAGCATTTTTTTTATTTTAGAAACATAGGGTGTGACATGCTATCGTGAAGAGGGTATGCAAGTTCCTGAAGCTGTCTTTTGTTGAGTTTACAGTTCAAAGGTCTGAGCCAACAGTGAATATCTGCCTCAGAAGCAAATGGGTTCAGCAGAGATAACAACACATAAGCACAACAAAATGAATCATTTGTCCACATGAGAAGAAAGGCGAGTGGTGTGTCACCGAGAGGTAGTTACGTGAACCTGATTATCCCCCGCTGCACGATTAGCCCGAAGCATGGGTATAGCATTGGGCTCCGTATGTACGATATGTCCTTACAGACACATAAAATTGAGGCGGCGGGGGATATTGCCTTGTTGTCATTTGTTATAAAGTTCGATCGCCCAGACCCACTACAACAGTATCCCACCGATAACCCTGCTGAATTGCATTAGCCAGATGATTGGGAGTATGGAAGCACATAGTTAACAAAATGAAAATGAAAATGCAATGTCAGAAATGCATTTTCATTTTCAAGATATAAGCGCATCATTTGTATCATAATGAAAATGCAAATGTAATCCTCCACTTTGCATTTTCATTTTCAAGTCCATGAATACAATTTTTATAACAATTGGAAAATGAAAATACATTTACATTTGCATTTTCAAGAAGTGCCCTGCAATATCACTAACAAAACGAAAACGAAAATGCTAATCGTATAAAGCAAATACATTCTCGGAAATGCTTTTTCGTTTTCGAGAAGCATGCGCATCATTTCTATCATCATGAAAATGCTAAAGTAATCCTCCACTTTGCGTTTGCATTTTCGTTCTTGAAAAGGAAAAAAATATTTCCAAGAATGCATTTGCTTTATGGGATTAGCGTTTTTGCTTTAGTTTTGTTAGAGAAATAGCAGGTCACGCCTTGCAAATGAAAACAGTGCCTACATGAACTTGAAAATGCAAACACAAAGTGGAGGATTACTTAGGCATTTTCGTGATGATACAAATAATGCGCGTGCTTCTCGAAAACGAAAAAGCATTTCCGAGAATGTATTTGCTTCATACGATTAGCGTTTTCGTTTTGTTAGTGATAGTGCAGGGCACTTCTCGAAAATGCAAATGTAAATGAGGAATGCATTTTCATTTTCCAATCGTTATAAAAATTGCATATATGGACTTGGAGGATTACATTTGCATTTTCCTAATGATACAAATCTTGAAAATGAAAATGCATTTCTGATATTGCAATTTCATTTTAATTTTGTTAACTATACTGACCAAAACTTCCAATGCAACACATACAATTTTGAAATATTTGGTGTACAAAAAATGGGATATTGGTTTTGAGCCAATCAACTACAACTTCAAAGCTCAGAAAATTTTTTGATTTTGTCGTGTGGGCAGCTCGTTCTGCTTGATTGCACATTGTTTAGAATTTTGCCAATCCTGTCAGGTTGAGTAGAACTCATTGACCAACACTTCAAGAATTTGGTCAATAAATAGCCGTAGCAATGGCCAACTTAAATATTCCTTTGCATTATCCTAGGTCAATGTGTGACCATGCCGCGCCTAGGTCAAAATCAGCGAGAGTGAGCCGTTGGTATGCTCACTGGTGGAATGTCGCAAAGACGGGTTGCAAGGAACCTGGGCGTCCACGTGTCGACCATATCACATCTCAGGAGCCGGTATAATGAAACAGGAAGCACCGGTGATCGACCACATGCCCCCAGACCACATGTCACCACCCCTCAGCAGGATCGCCATATTCGCCTCCAACACCTGCACAATCGCTTCCTGCCAGCTACAGTCACTGCTGCTCAGACCAGAGGTCGTCACCAGAACTGGATTAGCGACCAAACCGTACGCAACCGCCTACGTGAAGCCGACTTGCACAATTGACGTCCCCGCCGTGGTTTGGTGTTGACTCCTGCACATCGCCGCGTCCGTCTGCGATGGTCAAGGGCACATTTGGGCTGGAATGCTCTCAGGTGGAACAGGGTGCTCTTCTTTGATCAATCAAGGTTCAAGTTGAGTGCGTCTGACGGAAGACTGCGTGTATGGCATAGGCGACGGAAACGTCAGGAGTACCTGAGGCAGAATAATGTTCAGTGTCTTGATTAATCTGCGTATTCCCCAGATTTAAACCCTATAAAACATCTATGGGATATTCTGGATCGCAGGGTGAGAAAGCGTGATCCAGAACCAGCCAGAGTCAAACAGCTGCGTCAAGCACTCCAGGAGGAATGGAACCACATCACACAGGCTGAAATTCGGCATTTGATTGACTCTATGCATCGCAGAATCCAGGCTGTGAGTGACACCAGAGGAGGCCATACAAGATACTGACTTCGGTGATCCAGAATTGCGCCTTCAACTGATGCAATGAATTGGAAACCAGGAAAAATCTGTTCTTCATTCCTGACTCTAAAACTGTTTTTTTGATTTTAATCTTAATATTTGTTATGTATTGTTAAATTTATCGGAAGAAAATGAAATGAAATGTGTTGCAATAAACTCGAGTGTTGCGTTGGAAGTTTTGATAAGTGTATATGCTTCCATACGAGAGATGGTAATGTTAGCTAGCCTTTTTATTAGCTTTGATGCTTTGACCAGTCAAGGCCTAAGGTTTGTTTTCTAGCTCATACTATGTACCGGGTTCGTTTTTTAAACATAAAAACAAAAATGTGTTCATGATCGTACGTAAAATATGCAAAGGCAAGAACAGGTATCTGCCTGAAGCAAGCTATGCAGAAAAAAATGCAACTGATGGCATTCCTGTGGTCGCTATAATTTTCTGAAATTTTATGTTATTCCCATGAGCTTGTAGACAGCCAGGGACATCCGATATAATGCACATAGCCCACCATGAAATGGTATTTCTTTTTACTGTTGCATTTCCAGGCTACCAATTCCTTGAAGACTGGTTTGGATCACTGAACGCTAGAAGTTTAGCATTCCGAGAAATGGCTCAATAACTCCATCGACTACCGACTGCATTTTATTTTACAACATTTTCACGGGCTTCGCACAGCTCACTGACCTACGGTATTCAAACCTTAATCTCAGGCACTGGAATGCAGCTCACAGTTCAGAGTAACTACCATAAAACCTTCTCAAATCTACAGAAAGACTGAGATCCTTTATTTGACTCAATAACTAATTTCAGTTAGAGTGCATAAGAGGGCTTCATTTTCATGCAGTCAACACCTTTTTTAAAGGATTATTTGACTCTAACATGAAGCGACTATCATAAGGCGACCAAGTTCAATTTTATTCAGCATACAATAAAATACTAGTCTCAAACAATGGAGAAAGCAAAGATAAAAATGTTCAATAATGCTGCAAAAGAGCACATTAAAATTGCTGTAATGCTGCAATTAATGCAGTCATTAGTTATTTACTATATTTTTTTCCTCAGATCTAAGGCTAAAAACGTCCAAGTAGGGTGACAATGTAAAAAGTGAAAAGGGACGATAGCACTGAGTGTAATAATATATATTAAACCAAATACAATACAGTACTATACCAAATTTATGTGAAAATATTTCATTCATAAATAATGAAACAGCTGCTTCAATTCTGGATGCTACCTGGTGATCATCAATTTCAGCAGGGATTGTAAATTTGATCGGGTAACAGTTAATTAAACAGCCTGTTCTTCTGTGTAAACAGCACTACTCTGCGTGCATACGGATACTTACAAATCATATCACAGTACAAATAGCCTTATATTGTGTCATCACACGGTACTCGCTAATAAGAAGCACATTTGCATCGTAACCGACAACATCCCGACCATATTGGCAGCAATCACAATACCGCATAGCCTCTTATGCAGCGCTGCTTCATTATAGTTAATTAATCGGACGTATTGGCCATTCTCCCACATTAACTTTATTAACTATTTATCACTGCTTTTCGCTATGTAAGCACCAGCTGCCTCAGCATTCAGTGACCAGAGGGGGAAATGATTAAACTGGCACAACTCGCAAGTGACGGCATCATTTTCAGCGTTAGGTGGATTCTGGAGGAGATTTTTGGCATCTTAACTTCATTATTTATAATGTCAGCCACACCTAGCCCACTTCCATGGTTACACAACAGCCAATGAATTATTTACAGTCGCAGCAGAAAGCCTTCGAGCAGAGCTGAGCGGCGAGTTAGAGATGCAGCTGCATACTCATTATCTGCGAGAGAGAGCAGTAAGATTCAGGTACAGATATGATAATGTCTGCAGGATGATGAAATGAAAGGATAAGGACAGCTTGAGCTCACGATTAACTGAAGACAGGCGTGGGTTAGCATCGCACTTCTGAAGTACGTCAGCATTCAACTCATTCAGCTTATACTGCAAAATCACTTGTATGACATTGGAAGGTTCCTGACAGAACTTAATTGACGTACAACTGCATCTTAAAAGAAATGGAGCTCTAGAACAGAAAAAACAAAAAGACAAAAACAGACTAATTTTTTTTAACTTTTAGCAGACGTGTTTATCCAAAGGAACAGGAAGTACAAAAAAAAAAAAAAAAAAAAAAAACGGATTTGGTTTCTGCACACGGATATTTTACTGAGGCAAACCTGGCAAAGCTTTGCTCGAGGGAGAGAGGACATGCCTGGCGGTGCGGTGTTTGAAACGATGAGGGATCTAACGAGGGCACTGAAACATGACAGAAGCTGAGAGATACTCCAGCGGGAAGAGTTGGCAGCAGGAACCGAATGGGCTTGTGAGTGCAGCCGGGCGCTTTAACAGATGATCCTAAACTGGGGCCTGTTCTACTATCCTGATATAAACAGGGGCAGTCTCTCTCTGCTACAAATGTCCGTCTCTCTCGATCACGTACGAACATTACTGCGCTCGGTCACGAAACCCCAGTCATTTTGTCCCTCGACTTTACATAGAATTCATTCATTCCAGCCATCTGTTCCATGGTCAAATATCTCGGGCCCCATTTGTGCCGGGCAATTTAGCGTGACTCGTATGTAGCCTTGTGTCAGATCATGTTCAAACACACCGCGTTTACAATTGGTTAATAGGTCGAGTGCTTTTACAGTTGGAAATGTGCCTATTTTACGAAAAACACTGACAACCCACAGCCAGTTTTGTTCCACATCTTGAGCGAAGATAATAATGTCGTCCGGACTTAAAATAGAGCGACCACATGAAGCTCCCCTTCCAGGTGTACTAAAGAGCGATAGATACAAAAAATGTCAGTGGCCACTTCATACACCTCCATGAGAATAATGAAAGTGCCACAGAGCCTAAACCCCAAGGCATCATTCATTTTTCTATTCCCCAACATAAAATAGGAGCTCTTTAGGTTAAATTTGAGCCCAATGAATCCTGGCATTGTCATCTAGGAATATGCTTGTGTCATCTGCAAAAACAACCCATTGATGGGAAAACATGGTCATTCAATATATTTCGGTAGTCGGCGGACTTCATTATTTGGGCACATATTACTGCTGAGCCTAGACCTGACCAAGTGAAGCAACCTCATCACAGCACTGCACCCCCCACAGGCTTGTACGGTCGGTACTAGGCACGATGGATACATTACTTCATCGCTCTTCTCACCCTCATACAGAAATCAATCTGAAACAGGGTAAATCTGAAGTCATTAGACCACAAGACCTTTGCTCCAGCTTCAAATTTATTCTCCCAGGGAGAATGAAGCCTTTTCTTTATTTCCCCTAATTATTATCACTGATAAGTGGTTTTCTTAAGGATACACAGCTGTTTAGTCCCAATCCCTTAAGTACTCCTCGCATTGTGGGCGTGGAAATGCTGTTTGTTTCACAATTGTAGTATTCAGGGTTCTGCCGATGCTGGTTGGCGCCGAACAGCACTCTGAATGCACCGACCACCTCTCACCGCGCAGAAAGGGCTTTTTCCGCTCGGCACCATTTTTTCAAAGATCAGTTAAAACGAATGCATCCAGTGTCCAATAAAACCTCAAGAAACAAAACATAAATGACCCTAAATATATTTCATGAGGAGTGTGCGAATATTCATCGTATTACATAGTGATATTTTGGGCAGTTAGCAAGCCCAAATCCAAACAACTGTGATGCAAAATAGCTGCCCGCAAGTTCCACCATCAGGGTTATGGACATTTAAATAAAGTACTCTGGGAATCGTCCAATGTACATAAAACTTCAGATATATCTTGATAATTGTATGAGATACTGTAGTTGTAATAAATCAAAACTGATTTATGAAAGGTTTTAAGGACTTTTTAGTTTCCATGAGGTGAAGTAAGGCTTTTACAACCCAGAAAGTTTAACGGGTTTTACAAAATTCGAAAACAAGATATTAGAGGGACGTGTGCTCTGTGTCATCAACAACAGCATACTTCCTGAACATAAATCTAATCTGCTAGAAATATAAAATGAAACGAGACTAAGAAATGAACAAATTACAACAGGCACACCACGGTCGATGCACTCGACTCCTTTACAGTGTGTACTTGTCTCCCACAGATTACTCCATCAGAAAGGGGCTATTTAAATTCGGTCTTTTTCGGGATTTGCGGAAGTTGAAAGGGTGTTCAAAATGCCTCTTTTGTTGTCTTCCTTTTTGAGTGAGTGTCCAGAAAGTGTCTTATTTCAGTGTTTAGTATTTTATTCGTAATCTCTGACATTTGCTTTGCAAAAAGTTATGATTTCCTCATTCTCTGATTTCTCAATACATGGCTATTTTAAACATAGCCGCAAGTTCAACGGTTGATTTTAAGATTTGATTTCACCAAACGTTTAAGGTTTCTCCATTTAAGGTTTTTATGACCACATTTCTTCCTCTGAGATGATGGTTCACCACTATCCTTACAGGTTTTGATAATGCGTTGGGCAGTTCTTAACCTATTTTAGTAGTTTCAGCTTCAGTTCTTTTCTTTGCTTGGTGCAGGCGGATAATTTGACCCTTCTGAAACAAAGGAACTGCTCAGTTTAAGAAATGAAAGGCTACCAACGGCATCAGTCAGGGTAAAAGAACTTGTTACCAGCTGAGACATATTGATCACTGCAGCAATTATTCCATGGAAGTCACTTAGCCGTTTGCTTTTTTAAATTCAGATGGTAACTTTTTTTTGGCCAGACTGCATAATTGATCCATAAAATCAGCTAATTAAAGACCCCAGTGCTAATAGTACTTGAAGATGCTGTGTCACAATTAATGCACAGGCTCAGAATGTACAACCTAAGAAGGTGAATCCCCCTGACTGCAAGTCGAAATTCGATTCCATTCTTGCCTGCCCGGTTTGTATTGACAGTCATGCCCAAAATTATTCCTACCCCTACAAATTTTTGGTTTTATTCCGGATTTTTTTGACAAATCAAATTTATTCTTGCCCAAATGACACGGTAAGTTGGCATAATGCTGTAAGAATTACAGTAAACAATTTTTCAAAAAATACAATACTTTTTGGTATTTTAATTGACAGATTTACAAAAAATGCCATGTCCAGAATTATTCATTCCATTTTCTTAATACTTGATGGCAAAAGCCTTTATTCACGATTACAGCCTCCAAACGCTTCCTGTGGTTGATCACAAGGTTTCTACATGTTTCCACGGGGACTTTGGCCAACTCCTCTTCGGCAAACTTCTCCGGGTCCTTAAGTGTTGAGGGTTTCCTTGCCATGACCTTGGTCTTCAGTTCCCTCCACAGATTCTCGATAGGATTGAGGTCAGAGCTCTGGCTTGACCACTCCAAAACGTTCACTTTGTTGTCCACTAACCATTTCTTGACAGATTTGGCTGTGTGTTTAGAATAATTATCCTGTTGGAAGATCCATTCCTGCCCAAGACCAAGTTTTTCAGCGGATTGCTTGATGTTTTCACTGAGGATCTGGATGTACTGGTCCTGTTTCATAATGCCATTCACTTTAACAAGGTTTCTGGGTCCATTCGCTGAAAAGCAGCCCCAGAGAATGATACTCCTGCCACCGTGTTTGACCGTTGGGACAGTTTTTCTTGGGTTGAACACTTCACCTTTCTTACGCCTCTTAGACTTCTCTAACCCAGACTAGGAGTGTCAACGTTTGCAATTTTTTCTACAAATGTACACGGGACTTCTAACCGACGTGTACCCGGTTACACGTTCGGAGATTTATGAGCTTTTTCTAGCACAGTGGCGCTGAATAACCGCAGAAAGTAAAATGAGTTGAAAATATAATCCTCTATCATTTTAACAGATAAGAAAACGTACAAGTGAAAGCTGAAAAAGATTTGACCTTCTTTTTTAATCACTGTTTTAACTATTGCTCACTTTTGTACATTTTTTTTTTTTTTTAACTTTAAGTGCAAACTGCATCCCTCTCTCGCAACGGCAGCTGCGTCTGAATATTAATATGCGTCTCATAGTAAAAGTAATGTGGAATTGGCGAGAGAAAGCAACTCAAGAAGAAGCTAAAGTAAGCTGAAGTGAGGGGAAAAAACTTCACCTTTATATCCACAAAGTTAAAAAAGTAGAGGGGGGGCTCTCGCAATTATTCACTAAAATTGGCGAAAAAAATGTGTTTTCTTCCTCCTCTTTAGACGCGAGGATGTGAGATCAGGTCATGAAAAGCCCACAGAACACCAACTAACAATATAACATACAACAACACGCAACAATATAGGCTAAAATAACAAGCCGTTAACAGTTTTGTTTTCAGCTGAAAGACATTTGCACATGGAGAAGATGATGAGCGCCAAGCTCTTCTCAAGTCCTCCGCTGCCTATTCTTGATGTGGCGCGACACTGGCTGTGGGTTTTTTGGTTGTTTTTTTTAATATATCAAGGTAACATTGCGCCCCATGCATCTGTATGTGGATAACTGCACTAGTGGGAACATTTAAGTGTATTGTTAGTTAATGTTATTATCTGAAGCTTTCAGGCAACATTATCACCCTTAAAAATAGGCGACTATATGTATTGGTGAGAAATGAACGAGGAGGAGGAAGAGGAGGAAAAATGACGTGTACGCGGTTATTGATTTTCCTAAACGGTTTTTATTTGTAATCCGTGTAACCGTTTACACGTGTAGATGTTGACACCCCTAACCCAGACACACAAGAACTCGTCTAGCCTTTTCAAAAGCTCACCTGGATGAAAATACACTGCCCGGCCAAAAAAAAAGTCACTGTTTGGAAATTAATGAACAAATTCTATAATTGGATCATTATTGCAGTTATTAATATGTTTCAGCTGGCAATAATCATTTTAACCCTGACTGATGAAGCGTCTCTCTACTCATTTCTTAAAAAATCATTTAAAACGACGCATCCCTTGATGGTGGAAAATATGTTACAGTATTTCAGAACGGGTAAGTTATTGGCTTGTATTTAAGAAAGAAAACCATGAATGACAAAAACAAGTATGAGGAATCATTTCCACAAACAAGTTTGCACCACAAAGTCCTGACCTTGAACACATTAAAGTCATTGGGATGTACTCAAGAAAGACCACCGAGTGGTTCAACCATTATGTCGAGAAGACAAGATCTCAGCTAAAAATTATGGCATTTCTGATCAAAAAGAAATGTTCTGGCATTGCATATAGTTGTTAAAACAATGACAAGACGAATATGCACTGTAATCAAAGCTACAGGAGTTCCAACTTAATATTTGAGTGTGCGACTTTTTTTGGCCGGGCAGTGTATAAGCTTCTGGCTGTCAATGTAATGGAGGGATGAAACAAAGATGGAGCGGTGTAGTCAAAGAGATGGGGCTTTTGTTTGGCATAAGAAAGGTGAAGCATTCAACCTGAAAAACATGGTCCCAATGGTCAAACAAGGTTGCAGGAGTATCATTCTCTGGGCCCGCTTTTCAGCGAATGGGCCCAGAGACCTTGATACAGTGAATGGCATTATGAAACAGGACCAGTATATCCAGATCCTCAGTGAAAAGATCAAGCAATCCGGTGAATAACTTGGTCTTGGGCAGGAATGGATCTTCCAACAGGATAATGATCCTAAACACACGGCCAAATCCGGAATGAAATGGTTAGTGGACAACAAATTGAACGTTTTGGAGCGGCCGAGCCAGAGCACCGACCTCAATCCTATCGAGAATCTGTGGAGGGAACTGAAGACCAAGGTCATGGCAAGGACACCCTCAAAACTTAAGGACCTGGAGTAGTTTGCCAAAGAGCAGTTGGCCAAAATCCCTGTGGAAACATGTAGAAACCTTGTGATCAACCACAGGAAGCATTTGAAGGCTGTAATCGTGAATAAAAGCTTTGCCATCAATTACTGAGAAAAGGGTATGAATAATTCTGGACATGGCATTTGTTTGTAAATATGTCAAAAAAAAAAAACCCAAAAAGTATTGTATTTCTCGAAAAATTGTTTACTGTAATTCTAACAGCCTTATGTCAACTTACTGTGTCATTTGTGCAGGAATTAATTTGAATTGTCAAAAAATAACTTGAAAAACCCAAAAATGGATAAGGGTACAAATAATTCTGGGCATGACAGAATATACTGTATTTTAGTTACTCTGACCTTATGCTTTTTATATTAATGAGCTTTCTCTGGAAATTCAAGGATTCAAAATGTTATTTTAAGCTTTAGCCAAAGGATACATAGAATGTAAGCTGTTTGCCATCTCCAGTAATCACAGAAGAAGAAAAATACCCACTAGATTTTGACTTGCTGCTGAGCAGCTTTACTCTCTTCAAAGTTGTGAGCATGTGCATTACAACACAGCAACACAGCTCCTTCAACTCACAAAATATTCATTCTGAGAAAGTTGACTCAGGTGACTATACAAGACATTTTCCCATCTTACCCATCCAATGTATTTTCCCCCTCCCACCAATTCAAAAATGAAAAAAAGAAAAAAAAAAAAACCTGTACTGACCACTTCTGATGCACAGATAGACCTGAAATACTTACCTAACTCAGATACCTTTACATTGCATTTTCATGACCTCATGACAACCACTGGCACACTTCTATTCTACTGCCACCTACTGGTTACTTTTGTAAATTGTAGATTGGTACCTTGAGAAAGAGGGCCAGGTACGCCTGCGCCAGGTCAAAGTCCCGCTTAGAGTCCAGCATGCTGCCCACCATTCGCAAGAAGCACCCCATCACCTCCACAGCCCCGCCCATATCAGGGGCCAGGGCCCGCAGCTCAGAGTCAATGGCCGAGGGCCCCATTTCCTTCAGCATCCGCGCAGGGGCCAAATCTGAAACAAGGCAGGCAAGCGTCAAGTCTAATACAGATCTGCACTCTGGAAATGGGCGTCTGAAACACTTAACAGCCCGACTCGGGTATAAAAGAAAAACACACAGCTCAACACAACACAACACAACAAAACTGGGAATTCTGTTCAATGGCAACTACATTGAGATGTGCAAGAAATATAAATTAAAATATCTTTTTTTCTATCATCACCAACTTTGATTTATGACCTTCTCAATGAGGAAAATAATTCACAACTTGTTAGCACATCATATCGCCACAAAACACGGGTAAATAGCGACAACTACATTTTGCTCGGCAATCCATCAACCACTACATGCCAGAGAGGAGGTCTCCTGAAGCGGGCGTGGCCACACTGCTAGAGCTTCACTCCCAAGACAAGTCGCTGTTGTTAAACAAGTTAGGAAACTCCACCAGACCTCTTCAAGATGCTCAACGTGTAAGTAATTATGTCAGCATCTGATTATACACAGTCCATAAGGCCAGCGTTCCTTGGAGGGCAAAAATTTCAGCACGCGTTGCAGTGCAGAGTTCAGAACTTGATTCAGTGCACTGAAATCCCCTTCAATGTAAGTGTGACAGCATGTTTCTGAGCGCCGTTCCAACCAAATAATGACGTCCTACAGTACACACTGCCTACATGAAGGCAGCGTCGATTCATGATAAATGTAATGGGACAATAAAGCAAGAAAAATTATTTCTTGCTCCACCGGGTATCCTTCCAAGAGGGCCATCAGCCTGTGGCTCAGTCGTTTTGCCATTTTTGAGAAATCTTTCGTAATTTTGGACAGAGTATACACAGGATTTAGGCCCCATTTCATTAGGGTGGGCAAAGCAGCAGGATTCTTCATTATGACATAGATGATGAACAGTTTTCTGGAGACTGAAAAATATCCAGAAAAGTCGATACAAAAACTTTTTTCTTTTTTTTTTTTAGTTGCAGTGAAAGCCAACGTGTGGAAACGTGCACATGGAAAGGACACCATAGCTACAGATGGAATCAAATTTTCAGCGAGTTTTGCATAAGTTTCAGCAGGCGTTGCGGGGCTCGGTTCGAGCCTAAAGGAACCAGAGCCATCTCTCATTCTGCTCCCCTGCACGATGTCAGCATGAATACGTCTCCCAGGCGCTTCTGTGGCCGGGTGTGACGCATGCATCCAACTACTATAATTGACAGCTCTGTCTCGATTGTCCAGATTTGCAAGTCGTACCATTGCTCCAATGGGCCCCCCATACTGTGCCAACATATTCCTCAGGGGTCTGGCATATGTTTGGTCCCACCAAAAATGTCCAGAATTTACCGCAATTTAAGACATTTCAAGAATTGAAAAATGGCAACCAAGCTGTTTCGCTTAATTCTGAAAAGCGCAGAGGATGCATTCGCGGGAAGATGAGGAAGGCCTAGCTGGCTAGCACATACTCCATAAGCTGATGTGAATGTGAGCACCTCACAATACCGTGTGCTCTAGTTTAAATTATGATCTACTAAATGAATGCAATGCATTCAGTATGTTCAATTCATAAAAATACCAGTTACTTACAGTCATTGGTGATCCGAGCCTCCTCGAGCTGGACATATAAACTTGATTTCTGCGCCAGCACTCCAAAATTCACCACTTTTGACTATAAAATGAAAGGAAGGTCAAGAAAGAATTAACCCCAGAAAAATGTCTGGATATCAAACATTCTACAGTCAATGAACCCAAACACTCATTGTTTTACGGTAAATTAACCATAAAGATTTTTTCTTAATTGATAAAAGTTTCCACAACTGAAATGTATAGACCTTTCTAGATAAACTGCCAATTCATGCTAATATGATCTAACAAATTATAAACTGCCAACATGACCTAAAAAATGATAAAATGCCAGAAGTGCTAAATCTGTAATTGTAAAACTGCCCTGATTATGCACTCAGAGGATACAAATACTCTGAAGGTAAAAAGAAAAGAGCTCTCCAGACAACAAATTAGGCTCGAGGCCAAGCATCTGAGCGTCATCTGGATACATCATATTATTATGAACCTGGAAATAATCCCAGAGCACATTAATCATTCTCCCAATGTTGCTGTCATGTAGCACCAACGTTTTATCATCGACAAAACATCGATAAAACATTTAGGGAACATTTTTATGAAAGCCAGAATGGTTCCAATTAAAATGACTCCTGTTGAATGTCCGGAGACTTTCAGTGCTACATACGCGGAGAGCAGTGGAATCCCCTATGGGCTCAGGTCCTGCCACAACGCCTCCGTTATCCTCACCTGTTCTTCCGCACCGTTGCCTTCCGAGACCGCGAACTGCGGGACTAGACCGGCCACCGTGGGGATGAAAAAGGGGGCAGACTTGGCCACTTTTGGGGGTTCCTTCGGCCTATTCCGTCTCTACAATAACAAGCAGAACATACAGAATGAACGAGTGCTTTGCAGCACATCTAGTGCATCACATTTCGGAGTCAATTTATTAGAATAACCAAGTAATCAATGAGGGAGCAATAAATCAAGCATCTCTTTTTTCGAAATGAGAACAAAGCTTGAGTACATGAGAAGTTGGCCAATATTAAACATTTTGGCAGGGAGGCAGACACTAATGTCAATGAAACATTTTCTTTTACCCGGATTTATGTCCGGGAATTGCACTCAGTTGGCTTCAAAAACAAAAAATTGAAAGGAAAGTTTGAGAATGCACAACTGAGTCATAGAATTTACTTCTGTTCAACTATGCCCTGCTCACAAATACGTCTCATTACGCTGAAGAGTCTCATCCTGCGTATTTGCAGTTCGACAAAGGTATTTTCTCAGAATACTAAAGCACTAAAAATGGCCACAGGATGGCAGCATTTTCCCTATTTTGAGAGGTGTAATATTCACAGTCAGAAAATGAAATCCATAAACTGTATCGAGTCTCTCATTCATACAATCACATGCGCGCGCACGCAACCACACAAACAACGCACACATGCGCGCGCGCGCGCACACGCACACACACCTTGATGATGTCCAGGTGGAGCAGGTTCTTCCATCTGGAGTCGGGCAGTAGAGAGAGTGTCACCAAATGCTCATCGAGCTGCTCTGGAGATTCGTACTCAATCATCTCCTCAGCAGGCCCTTCCTCATCCTCATCTTCCGCATCTGCACACACATAAACACGCATCACAACATCAGCAATTCTCTCTGCACACGCCAACAGTGCAGCGCACTCTCTTCACTTTAATCCACACACACGCACTTGCTCATGGGAACTGTCAGTGTACACAAGGACAGTTCGCAGTCGATGTGGGGGAAAAAAGCATAGAACTCCTTAGGAAAGTGATAGCGCCTTCGGTATACAGCTGACTGCAAAAAAGTTGTCCCCGCCCGATAGTTCCCAATGTTCCTCTGATAATTAACTAACAAATTAAGACGGTTAGCTGCCTTACATACCAAATATATCCAGGTTTTCTCCATGCATTCAGTAAAGTTTTCAGATAACAGCCATTTAGAAAATGCTCCTTTGCAAACTGCGCGTACACGGTAGAAACATTTGCCCATCAACCGACTTCTTTTATTTATATTTTGCTGTTTCTATTGATTTGCGCATGCGAGGTTGCGATTGGTCAAGAGGAAGAGAGCCAAATTTAAAAAATGAACACAAATGGGGCTTTTTTTTTGTCCACCAATAGATAGTCAAATTTATTTCAAAATTCTACTAATCAAAGGATAACAATCTGGAGTACCTGGAGAGCAAGACTTTTTTGGAAGGTAGGGACGATTCATATATTTTGCGAGACGTTTTCGGACACCTAAGCTTGATAATCCCCCACGAGTCCTGAGCTGCCGTTGCATACAACAAGCAGCACACCCGGCCAACACACACACATATACACACACACCAACACATACATGGCCATAATATTTCTACAGTCACAAAATAAAGCTCTCTGAGGAGTTTCACACAAATCAAAAAGACACTGCATCCTCAACCCATGCCACATCGCACAGTCTATACAACATAGCTATGCCAAGCGCTGGGTCTGACACTTTTGAGGGCGTAAATGACAAAGGATTATAATAATTTAAGCGAGTGCATAAATAAATAGCAATACAGGCTATAACGGCAGGTGCAGGGTGGGTGGTATGAGAGATGTGGTGGAATGTAAGTATATTTCCCATTTATAGTAATGAAAATCCAGTTTTATGCTCATCGTGAATATTCAGATTTAAGCTCAGGGGATGGGAGCTTCTCAGTGAACATGTAGACAGATATGGGGTGAAATATGCAGAGAATGATTTATAAACTGCAACTTTCTCCCTTCAAAATTCATGTGAAGAACACTGCTGCGCTCAAAACGGTTCCTGAGGATTATAATTTCAGTTTTCATATCAGGTTTTATCCATGTCTGGGCCCATTAGCCTGCGCTGCTAACCTCCCAGAGCACTTTGGTCATTCGTTCATAATTTTTTAGGAAGCAAAACATCGGCACGGAAATAAATACCATGAATGCCAATGTTCATAGCAGTGCATTGCACATATATACTCGGTCAGCCTTAGCATAAGCACCGTGAGGCAGGCAGTACCTTCCACTGGGCAGGACCCCGGCAGCGTGACAACAATTGGCTCATAGTCGGACGGCAGCGGCCGAAGAGACACCATAGAGCACAGTGTGTTGTTGGACCTGCGGCATTTGGGAAATCACATCAGTCCCTAAGCAGCCTTAACTTAACAGTCTCAGCCCCTTCAACTACTCACTTAAGTAAGTTCTAAGTCAGAGAAGCAATTTTTTTCATATCGCAGGACACTGTCAGATACATGCTCTGTATCTGCTGGTTGCAGAGCTTCATAGGAGTTACATCACACTTACATGGAAAAGTTCAAACACAGGACCCCATGTTTTAATAGCCACAACATTACCTCAAATGGCAATATCAAGATCTTGTGCAACATTTTACACACATTTCCCTGTAACTCTCCAGGACTTATTTCAGATTATTGGAATCCTTGTGATTTCCATGAGAATTTAAAAAAGACCTGAAGTGCCACAGGTTTGAATTTCACAGACCAATATATGGGTCCGTAGGTTTCAAAGCTATGGCAGAGGAATCTATTTTCAGGCTTCATCGGAACTGGATAAAGGAATTATTTTTTTAAAAAAAACCTAAAAACCAGACAAACCCCCACTGAATTGTATTAATACCACTACATGAGTCCACATTATTTTCTGAAGGATTTCAACTAACTCGTTCAAAGTAACTCCTGAAGTTTAACATGCTGTCAATGAGCTGTACAAAAATTTCAACAGTACATCTGACCAGAGGGCATGAATCCAAATTTCAGGGCCTGGCTTTCTGCGGAAACTGGAACAAAATTTCAGATACAAATCAAACTCATATGCCGCCAGTGCTGGCTGACCAGGTATAGGATGATTCTCCAGCCAGTGTAGGCCTTACTTCCCCAGAGGCTCCCACTGGACAGAATGACAGTTGGTCATGATTGGTGTTGGCGCCAAAATACCTGAGCATGGACTTCAGAGAAAAGTGTACACTATATG
This sequence comes from Gymnothorax reevesii, assembly GCA_029721435.1. Taxonomy (NCBI): domain Eukaryota; kingdom Metazoa; phylum Chordata; class Actinopteri; order Anguilliformes; family Muraenidae; genus Gymnothorax; species Gymnothorax reevesii. The sequence goes on from CM056583.1 coordinate 78,144,172, forward strand.
AAAGCCACCAATTTCCCAATAAAAATACTCAAAGGAAAGGCATACACAGAAGCTAACGGAAACTAGAACTTCTCATTTGTAGCGCCGTTTCTATACTGCCATTGAGGCTTAGTGTGGACATGCAGTCTGATTTTGTGAATTTCTTCAGTCAAATTCATCAACCTCACGTTAATACAGAATAAATGGCAGCAGAAAAATATGCATAAATGTGATTTGCTCATTTCTTCATCCAGCAGGCATAGTAAAGTGAAGGCGATGCTTTGTTTTGCACCATCCCGATCACTAGGCCAAAGTTTTCATAAATGATTCAGTTCTGGACTTCATGAACCTAACTGCAACAGCTGCGCTATGCAGACACTCGTTCATTCCTCAGTTTTCCATCTACAAAGGTCACGTAATGCCACAGAAGAGAGAAGGGCCACACAGACCCAGACATTTCGCGGCCAATTTGCTCGCTCTCGTATGCATTCACTTCCACAGAACATGCACGCACACCCACATATTTGCACACTCATGCACGTCCCACTTAACATTCCAATGACGAGACACAGATGTTCGCTGGCATTTGAGGATACGGCCGCTTTTCGAGTGAAAGAGAAATGACACACTCGCTGGAGCAGCGACAAGCCTCGCTTGACAGCGGCGGCAACATCAACAGCCGTAATTCTCCCGCCATGAGAGTAAATATCTTACCATAAATATATTCCCAGACTGTCTACATGCGCAGAGGCCAGAAAATCCCCGGTGGGGGACACAGAGAGGCTGGTGACCGCAGCGTCTACCAAGAAGCAGTCCACCAAGCTGAAACGAGATGAACAGCAGATTAAGGGGAAAGAGGGGAAAAAAAGTCGCTGGGCAAAAGCACGGCGAGGGGGGGGGGATTCCATCAAAGAGGCAGAAACTTTCGAAATTCAAGAAATTACACAATCAACTAGTAAACATGCTTGAACTTCAGAAGAAGTCCTAAATGATGTTTGTCTTCTCTCCCTCTCCACAAACGTCATCTCAAAAAAGTTTTTTTATGCGGACGATAAGAATGAGAGTGCGCCTAGTAGTGTGGGCCAACTTGCGGTCTTCTTATCAGGCTACGTTCTGAAGTTATCGTTTCTTAGCCACTTCCTTTTCTCACAAGGCTATCTAATAGTGAGGATTGTGGTGTGTTATCTGATGTACGGTCTGAGGTCTTGCGCACGCATAACTTTCGGGAATCTCCTCCATCGCAGGGGGGTTAAAATGACTCTTAACTCAAAACACCTGAGAAGAGAGTTTCGTCCAATTCGACGGACCCTGAACAAAACTTAAGCTGATTTACAGTCTTGATCATAAAGGGGATTCTCTTAAGGGGTTCGTATAGTTCCACTGAAAGATAAGGTTATTTCTTACCAGCCAGTGGGGAGGTCCCAAGTCCTAATGGTGCAGTCCATAGCAGCACTTATCAACCATCGGCCATCTGGACTGTAGGTCTATCAAAAAAAGGAAATTCCACAGTATAGTAAATTGACTATGACTGCCAGAATGACTACGATAAGCCAGCCTGACTCCGTCCTCACCATGTCATTGACCTGGCCCCGATGCCCAGAGAACTTTCGCACAACTCTCCTGGTCTCCATGTCCAAGATGTTGATGGTAAAGTCATCCAAAGATATGGCCAGCATACCACTGTTAATGGCATTAGCATTGAACATTAGCATTGATAAATTCCTTTAATTATCCTTGAATTTAATCATTTTATTTTGATTGTATGTGTTTTATATAAGGGCTGCAGAAAATGCATTACAGGCAAAATAAGGAGGTAGGAAAAAATCTTCAGCATGCACAAAATAAAAATAGAATCGAATGGAAAAGAACAGAAATCAAAGATTTTCGCCATGAAATCCAATCAAAAGTTTAAATCCAAGTGAGGTAAGATAGCGGTAACATTCTCACTGCACCCCAAACATCACCTTCACACCTTGACTCCCACACTCGAGGGCTGCAGGGTGAAATTCCCAGACCCAGGACAAAACTTACTTCACCATGAATTGCAGACGCAACACAATACAATTTATCTCTCGGTCATAGACCTCCAGGGTTGGTTATGCCTGTGGCGACCCACCCACACGGCCGCCCAATCTGCCTGCACCCTCACCTGTCCCGGTGTAAGAGGACGGCAGCAGGGCAGGTACTCAGTGTGGACGTGTGGACCAGCTCCTTCGATTTAAACTTCCAGACCTTCAACAGCCTGTCTGCGCCAACACTAACCATGAGCTGGTTGAGCCCGTCCACGGCTGCGCCGCGTACTGGACCGTCGTGAGCTGTCAGACGGGGATAAGGGGTCAGACACTCAGGCAAAGTAAGCAAGCATGCAATATCGATTCCTGCCGCGGTTCGGGCCAGAAAATAAAACACGACGAAGGGACGGCCAGACGGACATAGCTTATGTGAAATCACTCTGTCATTAAAAGGACTCACCTTTGTCCACACCATAGTGACCTCGATGGATGCCAGACTGCATGTTGTACACATCAATATGTCCAGAAGAGAGTGCAACCACTGCAAAATTCCCGCATGATGTGATATCCACAGCCTGTGGAGGAAGCAGTTCTCACAGTTATTGATGATAAAAATGAAGCAGAGGTGTTCAACACAGCAAACAACCAATGCCACGGCGGATTACATCTAAAATGCGGACGAATCATGCACAGCATGCTAGTCTGCCTTGGACGCATTATATAATGCGCATTCAAAAGGTAAAAATATTGACCCGGTGTGTCTTATCAAAATATTTTACTAGTTCCTATCCAGCCAGCAAAGCAGAACCCGAGACCATGTTTCAGCAGACTGACCGTAACGTGGACATTGAGGGCACGGTTCTTTCCAAATCGCTCCGGCTCAAGCTTGTGGGCACCCATGGAAGTCTTCTGATAATTCCAGGTGGTGGCGGTGACGTAGCCGCGGTGGCAGGCAATGATGCCATCCCAGTCACTCTGACGAGCAGTTTCTACGAGGGATCGCTAAAGGTTATTCTTTATTCATACAAAAAAAAGCAAAGCAAATCTTAAGGTCACCTTGACTCATTCTCCGGAAATTTCTACGTGATCTCCTACAGCCAAAATGGCTAATGTCTTATACGTTAATGTGGAAATGGCTCTCCACCAGAACACAAGCCGCTACAGCAGTATCACCTGAAGAGCTACTAACCTGAAGGTTATCGCCCCAAGCAAAGCACATCTCATTACCCAGTTAGGGATCTTGTTGAGTTTCACATGTTGCCGGTTAAAGCTGAGAGTTAATAGTAATTTTTAAAATGAAAAGTTTGGCCAAGTGGTGGCACTACAGACAAGGTTATATGGTTATTTGGTGACCAGCATCAATAACTGCCCCACTCTGTGCGCCAGGAACAAACGCAAGAAGTGTGACACAATTCCCATCAAAACAAGATAAGATAAAATATACTTTATTGAACCCCGTGGGGTAATTTGTCCTCTGCATTTGACCCATCCTATAGTTAGGAGCAGTGGGCGGCCACAGAGCAGTGCCCGGGGACCAACTCCAGTTGTAAAGCCAGTTCCTTGGTCAGGGGTACTGGTTGGAGTGTTCCTATGATGCACGTTTCTGTGGGTGGGGGAAACCGGAGTACCCGGAGGAAACCCACGCAAACACGGGGAGACCATGCAAACTCCACACAGAAAGGCCCCAGGCCGAATTCGAACCCACGATCTTCTTGCTGAGAGGCAGCAGTGCTAACCACTGTGCCACCGTGCCGATTAAGATGAATTCACAATGTCCCCAAAAACTCTTTGGAGTATGAATATTTCTTTGTTCTCTACTTCAGACCTGTGGTTTACTCTTTAGCGATAAGAAATGTGATGTTTAACAAATCATCATTTTCCCCCTGCAATACACATTAATGAATAAAAATGTGATGTTTAACAAATCATCATTTTCCCTCTGCCATACACACTAATGAACAGCAATAAATTACCAATCTTACCTGAGGCAAACGAGGTAATAGCAGGAAGTTTCAATGCATCATACTTTAACCCCTTCTTTTTTGACTTCTTCTTATTTATTGAACCTGTTTGGAAAATATTTTTTGCATACATTAGGTACATTAGCGAATATTACAATAAAATTATTATTATTATTACACCAAGGGTTCCAAAATTCGGTCCTGGGGGACCCCTGTGTATACTGGTTTTCATTCCAACCAATATTCCAGAATTTTAACAAGTTGAGAGTTTTTCTTAATAAGGTGATTTGATGTTCAAAGAGGTAATTTACCATCTATATCTCCAGAGTGCTAAACATAGCTATGCAATGCCCCAAAGATGACCAACTTCTTATTGTGCTTAATGCACTACAGGCAAAAAATTAAATAACGAGGTAACAAAAGAGCATGAGAATAAGTGGCCAACTTTAAGACTTAACATTTAACCAGGTTGACTATTTTATGTGCAATAATTAGCTTCTTTCTCTTTGTACTTCATTGCAAAACAGTCTGGACTCATCATCATTCCCATTGTTATTGAATTCTTCATCATCTTCCAGATGATTAGGATTGGTGGCCAGGTGTGTAAATAACCAATTAAGACCTTGCTGATTGAACTCAGTCTTTAATTTCCTCAGTTAAAGATAATTTACCTCTCTCAAAAGCATATTGAAATTCACTGTTCGAATTTGAATTCAATCAGTACTAAATGCGCGCATAAGACACATACTTTATCACATGCATAGCCATTTTAGTCAGATGTGATTTCAGAGTTTACACTAGACAGTCCGGTTGCCTGTCACTGCATGGGTGTATCCCCCAAAAGCCTAATTCTCAACCTGTACAGCGTTCACAAGGAAGTCTCCATGTTTCAGCACAATAGGTGTCATATGTGAAGTATAACACATGTCCATACCAAATATGGACATAAGTCAAAAATTACAGCCTGTACTGTGTCCACAAGGGGGTCTCTATGTTTTGGGACATATTTGTGCATTATTTGGCCAATACGGTCACCATGGCAACCACAATCAGCATGTGTGCAAAGTTAAGTATAACACATGACCATAGAAATTTGAAAGTCGTCAGTCAAAAATTGCAGCCTATACAGCAGCCACAACGAAGCGTCCATGGATGCGGAGGCAGAGACGACAAGCATGAATCCACAGTAGCCGCCCGACTTCATCCAGAGGCAATAATAATCCCACAGTATAAGCTCTTAGTCTAGAAAATTAACCATTGCGGTTGGAACAAAAGTCTGCATAAACAGGGGCTCCCCAGGGCCGAGTTTGGGAACCACTGATTCACAGCAACATGAAAGAAAAGTGTAACTCGGTGGCCACCAGCCATGTTCAAACATATCTACCCTCCACAGCATTTTCACTTCATCTGCACTTTATCTGTTACACCTCAATCAACAGCCAGATCACTGAGGAAAGTCAACATAAAGGTAGATCACTAATGTGATGGTAAAGGGAACAAGTGAGAAACCGTTCTGTCATCCATTTGTTATCTCATTAGAATGCTTGAACTCATCTGAAAATGATGAAATCACAGGATGTGGTTTATTTTCAAGGGAGAATAAAAATTCTTTCATAATGATTTAATGAGCCAGATCTAAAAAAATATCCACATGGTCACATTAGATGTTACATCAGCGGATTTGAATGTGACTGATACAGTGAGGATGAATGTATCCTGATGGCATTTCCCATAACTATGATTCACACTTGAGACAACACTGACACAATCCACACAGACTCAACGATTCGTTATCATTCAGGTTTACTCCCGGATGCAAAATGAATAAATAACAGCAAACAAAACGCCAGAAGCATTTTGCATAAACTGATCCAGGGATTCTGTCAAGCTAATGCCAAAGAAGAATCCCCCGGACATTCCCTCCATAAAAGAGTAGGAGGGTGTCTTTTGCCTGCAAAATCTACATTTTAGAGTGAGGGCCCAGGAGTCAATAGCGTATGGGGATTTTAAATGTGCATTTTCCCAGAATATTTCCTAGTTTACTGATGCTGACTTTAGAGGTGCACACACGGACAGACAGACAGACGGACAGACAGACGACGAACCAATGACAATACCCTTCGGCCCGAAGTTGGGCCGAGGGTAATAAAAACCTGTACATGGAAATGCAACGGGATTTTGTTAATCAAAAAAAAAAATACATCTTAAAAATAAAAAAAAATGTATTTTCTTAATTACTGGTATTTCCACTATATGCGGGCGATTTGTTTTATCACTTCACAAAGTGCAGTAATTTATATTCAGTACAAAACTGATTTTCCATCCAATTTTTTTGCCGAGTAAGGACTTTGTAGTTCTTTGCTGTGGGAAGTCTGCTTCAGATTCTCAGCTTGCTCGAGAGACGGGCATCAAACTTCTGTCTGGGAGAGGGGAGGGTGCAGTGACAAGAACAGCACCTCTTTGTTGATGAAATCACTCAAGGTAACTTCGAATACAAAAATTCTTGGTGGGCGTTAACATGTTTGCAGCACATTCCCAGCAGCAAACCGCCGCAGTTTGACATGTTCTGGCAGCTTATGCTGTAACATGGCTGCAGGCGTACTCCTTGTCATGGCAACCGGAGAGGCGCACAGCAATACACGGGGGAGGCCCGTCCATTCAGTCGCGATGGGAAAACCACAGAGCAAGCGAGAATTCAAATGAGCCAGCATAACAGGCGCATACTCATCTTAAGTAAACAGTCAAGCCAAGCTTGGGCTTTTTTCCAAAGACACACAATGCCATTGAACAAGCAGGAGCCAGTCAGTCTCGCCTGGAGCAAAGTGGTTAACAGCTCCAGGACTCAACGGCTACACTGATGTTACAGTTGCAACACTTGCATCACCAGGCTTCTGAGAGTCACCATCAAACACCTTCATCACCAGGGTACAGGATTCATCTTATGCAATGCAACCGTTCCACAAATTATTAGCAAGTGGAAATAAAAATATAGAGCACAGAGATCACAAAATCATGACCTCAAATTCAAATCCAGCCCTGGTCTTCTTTCCCCTCAGACGATTGCCTAATAAAATGAACAATTAGTGCTAGTGACTTGCCAGACTGTATTTACACCGAACATCCTCATTTAGGGAGGGTGAATTACTTGCAGCCCTCAGATCTTGAGGACTTTCCCTTGATGATCCCTGACGTGGAGCCTGACTCTCAAATCCTGTTAGTGGTCTTTGGCTTTTATAGTCTAAGGCCTCCCAGAAAAGATGGTAGAATACGATTACATCACATTTTCCATGCTTTATTACAGGGTGACATTACAGTGTGATTTTTTTTTTTTTTTTTGGCTTGGTTTGCACAGACCCAGCTCTCACAATTATGAATGGCTGGTCTGGTGCAGCACTGTCAGCAACATTAATTGCAGGTTTAGTTCATATTCTAGTGTTGAGTTTATTTTAGCATTGTCCTCTCAACACCTACCGTGGCCCAGGCTCTTATTGAAGCGCTCATGAACTGTGGAGAAGGACTGAAGAGTTCCATCTTGGCCTAAGAGAAGGTTGAAATGAAAAGCTGAAATATATCCACAGGAATTATGAAGACATTATCATTACGAAAAATATCACTTTCCGAAGATCAGTGGTTCCCAACCCAGTCCTCAAAGACCCCCTGCCCTGCAGGTCTTTGCTCCAGCTCAACTCTTCCACACCTGATTCATTTAAGGGCTCCATGCTGATTGGTTGAAAAAAAAAATCTACCTGAACAGGGAGTGCATGAAGGTGCACTGGGCCTTAAATGGACAAGGTCTGCAAACGCAGAGCTGCAACAAAAACCTGCAGGACAGAGGGTCCCTGAGGACTGGGTTGGGAACTACTGCCTAAGATGAAACAATGAGAAAACCCACCACTGAACTAGAAAATTAGGACGCCCCACCCACCTATTTTATCTTGCGGAACCCTCAGCACAATTACTACATCCTCCTTACAAAATTAGCATATTAAATCATTGATTATTTATACTTAAAATCAACTGATCCTAACCAAAATTGATTGGTGGGTGTGACTTACCACCACCAATAAAATCAACAAACATGAGAATAATCGGATTTAATTTGTAGCCTGTAGAGCAACTATGAGAATCATGACCGAACCTGAACTACGGGACTGTGATCCATAGTATCCCTGGTGCTTTCATACAAGGGATACAAATACAACGTACTCTATAGACACATCAGAGGTCCTGTTCACCCTAATAAGAAACCACAGTGAATATATCACTGCTGTGTCAGAATAACGTTGTCAATCATTACGTCAAGGCTTATCACCAAGAATTAATACATTTTGGGGAGGGGCAGTGAGGTTCTCTGCCGCTGGGGGAACCCAGATGTCTCCAGCCACCCACCTGCGCTGAGAATCTGCTGTCCGTTCAGCCCGTGGTGTCGAATTTTTGTGGGCGCGGCACTATGTCCCATTCGGCATCGAAGGAGCCGTCCATCACCCCCCGGTGCATCAAATATCCAAACCTGATTCAGGCACAGAGGTGTAAAATCCAGGGGTCAGAAAGTAGAAGTCCAGCCAAGTTCCTCTCCCTCCCACAGAATGAGCTGATCACTCATATTGGCTTCATCTCCTGTCCGAAGGACACTAAACAAAAATATAAACGCCCCATCTGACACTTTTAAACTTTCATGAGCATTAAGGGTTTTACAGTGCATTAAGTCATCCACAATTCATTGTTCAATATGCGACAGATTACTGTTCATTCAAGCAAGATAGTGGCGTATGGCAATCAGGCATACTCGAGGACACAGTTGGGACCACAATGAGGACGACAAGCGTGCAGGTTGGCTTCTCTCAGGCGGTTCCAGATAGTTTGAGGTGTCGTATGTCTGCTGGGCGTGTTTCATCTGCTGGGCGTGTTGCTGGTCTGAGGCAATCACACAAGTGGGAAAGCCGGAGGTGACAATCTTGGGCTTGTGCGGTCACACACGGATGACGAGGGTGAGGTTGATTTGCTTTACTGCCAGTAAAATATTTGCCATTTTGGGGTGGCTTTTTCTTGTCCCCAGTATTAGGGAGTGTCTGAGTTCTGTTCACACTGTTTGAGCAGCGTCTGCTCTGCACACGCCACACCTGTGTTGTGGGTGGAGTCACTGGCAGAGATGAACACAAATGTTGTATACAAATCAAGACAAATAACCATTTTGCACAATTAAGACATTATCAGCTCATTTAGGGTAAAACATTTCATGTTACATAAATAATGTACATGGGGCGTTTCAATTTTTGTTAAGTGTAAATCCAGGTGGTTGGAATAAAATTCTGGGGAGGATTTTTACTTTCTGAATTCGGACTTTACACCCCTGTTCAGGCATAATAATGAGAGAATGATGCTACTTATCACACCATTCAGAAAAGCATTCTGCAAATATTGCAAGTCAATGCGTATTTAGCAAATGGTGTCAAGCTTGTGTACATCCCATCACTGCATCACAAAAAAAAAAAATCATGTTCTGTGTAAACGAGTGAATGCAATTTCTACATCGATCCCCTTTTACACAAGAATTCTTTTAAAAATTTGTCAACACGCGAGCAAACTCACTGACAAGCTAGAAACTGTTTTCAATACAGCAGTCCACACAGTATAATAAATAAGAAAAAAACATTCCCAGTGCAGACAACCGATAGCCAACAGACACCAGGGCCCACTGCAATGAAAAACAAGCAATTCTGCAGTGGCTAGAGAGCCATCAGCCCCCTAGCGCTGATCGCTCCAGGCTAATATTTGCTAAAGGGCCTCTAAAACTAGGCTACACAGGCCAACCATAAATCCATGTTTGCAAAAATAGCACTTTCACAAACTGAACGTCAATGAGCTCAATGTTATTGATCATGACAGAACAAAGTTAGCAATGCAAATGTGGGGAAATTCTCTGAGAAAGAGAGCGCAAGTTACAGTGCCTTTCCACAGCATGGTACGGCTCTACTCGACTCTACTTGGTTTTTCATGCATTTCCATAGTGGATAGTACCTGGTACCAGGTACTTTTTTCGGTACCACTTCGGCTGAGGTTCCAAGCGAGCTCAGCCGATACTAAAATGTGAGGTCAATGCACTGCAGACCACAGACTGGTCATTGGGAATCGTCATTTGAGCGGTATAGGTCAGGACAAGTCAACTTTATGATGGAATAGGATGATTTTCACAGCAATGCGAGCTAAAATATAAACATTTAGATGTGACTCAAGTAGGGGAATATTTATCCAAACCAACCAGCAAGCTGGACATCTTGTAAGCTAAGCTGGTTAGACACAAAATAAATGTTTCGGGGGTCACATAACAAGAGAGCAACTTTCAGGCAAGACGATTCTTATCATAACTTGACAAATAAACGGAGTAGCAAATGCTTAGTTGTTTTCCACACAGCGACTCGCCAACAATTAGCAGCCAAGCTCAAGCAAGTTAGGTATCAGCCGGCAACACAGAGTAAGACTACTTACGGCGCTAAAACAATTAGGCCAAAATGGATAAGCGGACAGATAAATTGCCACCTAAGGGAACCAGGAACATCAGTCCTCCGACATGTTCCCGTACCTGCGTGAGGTGATGTTGAGTTTGTATCACGTTGAGGATGATGTCGCAACACTTTCCATGATCGATCAAGTCAACAATTGAGTGGGTACTTTTGCTGTGTGGAAAACACGTACCAGGTACCAATGTCAAGTAGAGTCGAGTAATGCAGGTGCCATGCAGCAAATAGGCGCCATTAGAGTCCTCGTCTCAGTGGAGAGCAGTAACAAATCAAGAGCAGTCTGGACACAAACCCGAATAGCATTGTCAGCCCCGTTGGTGAGAAGGAGAGGCTCTGCATGTAGGAAGGTGAGGCCAGCAATGGCTGTGCTGTGGGCATCTCTCATCTGACCAATCAGCTTCTTGTCTTCCAGGTCCCACAGTCCAATGTGCCCAAGAGGGCTGCCAGCAGCCATAACTGGATGTCCATCTTAAGCAAGAATAACACATGGACATTATGTAACAATCTTTTTGTGACAATGATATGTCCACAGCCACTACAGGTATCAAGATACAAAAACAAAGCACATCTTTGCAAGAATTGGCCTCTGACTCTTGAAAATTCCCAAAAACCATACTGATCCACCTTCATGCCTCTTAACGCACAAAACATATCACTGCTGAAGGAAGAGCTCCCAGTAATCAACTTTCAGGAGATAACAACTTTCTTCAATAAATTAAATAAGAGGCCACTTAGTTGGTAAAAATAATACTAATATTTTGTACAAGATGGTACTGAGCAAGAAGAAAGATAAATCCACAGAACCAGGTTTGGAGTGAATATCTGTAAAACTGCAGGAGGGAGGGAGAGAGAGAGAAAAAAGGGAGAGAGAACGAAAGAAAGAAAGAGGAATCACTTCAGAACTTGTCCACAGAATAGCCAGGTATGCACAATGCCCCAGTGTTCACCAAAACCGTAATAACTGTAGAAGAAGAAGCCAAAACAGCTTCTAAAAACCCTGCCTCAAGGCTAACGCTTATTGAATGGCATACAGGGAAGTGGCTACCGGGCAATGCTATATCGATGACCAACACATAGTAAACTGAGTGTGGGTCCTCTATATATCGGCAACCGGCAGGACATGGGTTAATAATGAAACAATCCTGTCAGTACTCCGAAGACACATTCCAGATAAACCAATAACCTGGTTGCACAAGAAAATTTCACGCTGCTTGATGACACACTGCCGCCCTCCCACGGAAGAATGGACTCACCTGTTCGGAATGATATTGCAGTAATAGGCCCCCAGTCTTGCTGGAATTTCATTAGTGACTCATCGTATTTAATATTGTGTATGATGATCTGGCCAGACGTCAGGCCCACACCCACGACATCCACAGCAGGAGTCTAAAATAGGTCAACACAAAGATGGCAGTTACTGAAAACAGATGTCAAAACTGAAAAACTATACAACACCTGCTGCATCCGTAAGTTCCATGTATGTTGTCCATTAGCAATATTCCGTAGCACAGACCCAAACCGATTCATCAACCAAAGCATCTCCACGGACCAATTCAGTCTTACACTGCATTAACACAACCAGTCTGACCCTCTCACCAGCTATTCTAAAGTATGGGGTTTCAGCCTCTCTTGATGTATTGCTGGAATGGCCCCATTATTAAAGCACAAGGCCACGCTTTTTTATTGTTTAGTCTACTAATACAAACAGCCTGCAAAGTTACCCTAAGTCAGGAGAGCCAAATTAAAATAAAAATCCTTGCAACTTTCTCCTCCAACAGGTACAACACATAAATGTACATTTTGGAGGGGGGAAAAAATGAAATAAAATCCCACATACCTGAACTAGCAATACAAGTAAAACCCTTCTTAGGTCTACTTGGACTGCATAACAACAGAAGATGATTGCATCTGGCAGATAAGCTGGGGCATCATATTTACGGGGCCCAATGTGTCTTTCAAACCAACAAATAAGCCAAATTAGTCTCCACCCCCCAAAAAAAGCCAGATTGATATCACATTTATTTAAGCAATATTTGGTTAGAAATTCCCAGTCAGAAAATTGCTTGCATTTTAGGAAACAAATTTCTGCCATTAGAGCAGTGGCACGTTGCGAAGGCCTCAGTTTTAGTCAGCAGGTCTTATTTCTTTAGCCACATAATTTGAATTTCTGCTGAACGGCGGGCATCCACTGACAAGGCAGGCTTTGTAAATGAGTAGAACTACTGAACAGCTCAGCATCGGGGACTGGTGACATCATCAGCGAGCAGCGGTCCCTTAAGGCTGGTGGAAACGTTGTGCTCTTTGCTGCAATAGTCATTTTAAATTTTATCTCATGTGCTCTGTGCTGCAATATCAAGTATCGGTGTCATGGCCCCCCAACTGGATAAATCCGTAACATAACAGCGAATTGAGGTAAGCTGCTGCAGAATAACAATTCAATTCCTTTTTATTTTCAATATATATTTCATTCTACTGACAGTTCTACAATCTTATTTGTCCATTCTGGCCTTGTATTTAATAATGTCAGTTTAAGGAACTAATAGCCTTCTACCAGGCCTCTTGATGACCTGAGGCCTCAGAAAAAAAATTAAGTTTTGAAGCACAATAGAAAACTGCGAGTGCGATGCTCAAATTATTGGAGATTAGACCCTTCATCTTGTTTAATGATGGATAGCCAAGTTTTCTGAGCCTTTCCATGTGTTTGATGATAAGGAAATGATGTGCAAAATTGTTTGACCAGCCAGGGTTGGGAAAAGACGCATGGCAAAACAGCGCCGCTTAAGTATATCCTGATTCCATGTGCTAAAATGACAGTTAATATATGCAGCACAGTCACCCTGTGCAGAGTCCTTCAATGCTGATGTCATAATGCAGTGTGACTGGAAACATGGTTATGTTTTGATACTTCAGTCAATCATGAGCCCCCACAGCCTCCACTCCCCGCCCACTCTCTTCACTAGTCTCGCGAGTCTGAATAAAGTGACTTGGTAATTTCTACACTTGTTTTCATTGTTGTCTCACCTTCTATTCTGAAATCGCCAGTTGGTAGCGGAAGGACCTGTGCCCGCAGGCAGCGTTTTAGCAACCTTAGGAAGGTTAAGAAATCGCGAATAGTCAGCAAGTGAGCCAAAGAATGTTCATTTCCCAATTGTAACGAGAACCGTATACAGACATACAGTGGTGCATGAAAGTTTGTGAACCCTTTAGAATTTTCTAGATTTCTGCATAAATATGACCTAAAACATCATCAGATTTTCACACACAAGTCCAAAAAGTAGATGAAGAGAACCCAGTTAAACAAATGAGACAAAAATAATTTACTTGGTCATTTATTTATTGAGGAAAATTATCCAATATTACATATCTGTGACTGGCAAAAGTAGGTGAACCTTTGCTTTCAGTATCTGGTGTGACCCCCCTTTGTGCAGCAATAACTGCAAGTAAAAGTTTCCGGTAAATGTTGATCAGTCCTGCACATCGGCTTGGAGGAATTTTAGCCCATTCCTTCATAAATAGATTCAACTCTGGGATGTTGGTGGGTTTCCTCACATGAACTGCACGCTTCAGGTCCTTCCACAACATTTTGATTGGATTAAAGTCAGAACGTTGACTTGGCCGTTCCAAAACATTAACTTCATTCTTCTTTAACCATTCTTTGGTCAAATGACTTGTGTGCTTAGATTCATTGTCTTGTCGCATGACTCATCTTCTCTTGAGATTCAGTTCATGGACAGGCATTTTCCTTCAGAATTTGCTGGTATAATTCAGAATTCATTGTTCCATCAATGACGGCAAGCCGTCCTGGCCCAGATGCAGCAAAACAGGCCCAAACCATGACACTACCACCACCATGTTTCTCAGATTGGATAATGTTCTTATGCTGGATTGCAGTGTTTTCCTTTCTCCAAACATAATGCTCCTCATTTAAACTAGAAAAGTTCTATTTTGGTTCCATCCGTCCACAAAACATTTTTCAAATAGCTTTCTGGCTCGTCCACGTGATCTTTAGCAAACTGCAGACAAGCAGCAATGTTCTTTTTGGAGAGCAGTGGCTTTCTCCTTGCAACCCTGCCATCCACACCAATGTCCTTCAGTGTTCTCCTGATGGTGGACTCATGAACATTAACAATAGCCTGTGTGTGAGAGGCCTTCAGTTGCTTAGAAATTACCCTGGGGTCCTTTGTGACCTCGCCGACTATTACACGCCTCGCTCTTGGAGTGATCTTTGTTGGTCGACCACTTCTGGGGAGGGTAACAATGGTCTTTAATTTCCTCCATTTGAACACAATCTGTCTGACTGTGGACTGTGGAAACTCTGGAGAGATGGTTTTGTAACCTTTTCCAGCCTGATGAGCATCAACAATGCTTTTTCTGAGCTCCTCAGAAATCTCCATAGTTTGTGCCGTGATACACTTCCACAAACATGTGTTGTGAAGATCAGACTATGATAGATCCCTGTTCTTTAAATAAAACAGGGTGCCCACTCACACCTGATTGTCATCCCATTGATTGAAAACACCTGAATCTAATTTCACCTTCAAATTAATCACTAATCCTAGAGGTTCACATACTTTTGCCCCTCACAGATATGTAATATTGGATCATTTTCCTCAATAAATGACCGAGTAAAATATTTTTGTCTCATTTGTTTAACTGGGTTCTCTTTATCCACTTTTAGGACTTTAGGTCATATTAATGCAGAAATACAGAAAATGTTAAAGGGTGAACAAACTTTCAAGCGCCACTGTATATGGTTCGGATCATGTAGCTACGATGCTAACGTTGCTCGCAACTATGCTTTGGGAAAAGTAGCTAGCTACCTGGCCCCTGATGCAGACATCTTATGCGGCGCGATTCTCTGGCAAAATAACATCTGCACACTCAAGCCGAGTTTTGTGTTGTAATGATCAGAGAGAAGCTCTGAAATTCCTGAGCTGGCTAATTATATTTGTATATACTGTTGTGGAAGCCTGAAAGGGATGCAAACGAAGTAAGACGTCCAACTACCCCAGTTAAAATAAATGGGAACCTACTTAAAGACAACGTACCTCCCTACAGCCGTTTGGCCGTAGTAGTAAACATTGTTCCAGGAAATATTAATACTAATTAATTAACTTCACAGCAAATCTTGACTTTCCTAAACAAAGATTATTTAGCAAACCTAACTGTTGCTCACTGATTTGAAACACCATAGCTGTTGATCACAAAAGGCCCTCCCTCTTCTTGATTTTGATTTGTCAGTGAATGAGAAGTGACATTGACTGGTCCGGCTGCTCCAAAAAGTGAGTGGGGAAAAAAGCTGAAAGTTCACAGTGTTTTTGCATCAACAACGCTGAACACTATCAACACAGAACTTCAGAGAATTTGTATAGAAAATAGACGTTTCCACATCTCAATTGTACTTTTTTTGGATGGATGAATTCAGAATGTGATTTAATCGTACTGAATGGAATATACAGCCGTCAATGATGGAGTAGCTTATTTTCTGAATGGCTGTGTACATAATTTTATTTCATGATCTAATTATGAAACTCAGCTATACTGACTATAAATGTGGGTTTCGGCTATCTTTGTTGTTAAGTGTTATTGGGCACCTCGTCCTGTGAGCCTAGTGAGTGACATTAATACTAACCAAAACGCTTGATCACCCAGTAATCCGAAGATTCACCAGTGTAAGAGCAGTGATAAAAATCCAACACAACAATAATTTAAACTCAACACTAGTTTTGGTAATGGTTAGCTGCTGGAGTTATTTGAATCTTTAAGCAAACCATTCCAGCTTCATGAACTCCGTTTTAGTCGCTACAGTGTGAAACAAGAGTGGCCAGTCACACACTTAATCTTGAATAGATCTTAAAGCTGTACTTGGGTTAAATGAAAAAGCAAAGCAAACTACAGCAGAAGTGAGGATATCCGTATGAAGAGAGAGGGATGAGTGAATCCATATTTGACCCCTGAAGAGTTGTGTATAAACATTTATTACCCCAGACTTGAGAGGCTTGACCCCTGAAAAGTCACAGAAGTCAATGACGCTTGACTCATAAAAAAAAAAAAACAGTGAGGGCCCTGTTTAACATTGTGTCGTAACTATCCTGTAGTGAATTTGCTCCAGTTACAATCACATTAACTCGGGCATAACAGTTCTCTATTCAAGAACTGCACTCCGCGGAAATAATTTTTCCATTGAAACCAAACAATATAAAAGTAGGGCCTAATAGCTGAATTGAAGCCAGAAAACCATGACAATGTTGGAAGCTTAAAATTGCATGACCTTTACACAGGGTGTATCAGAAAAAAAGTAGTTAGTAGTAGTGGTTAGCACTACTGCCTCAAAGCAAGAAGGTTGTGGGTTCAAATCTGGCCTTGGCCTTTCTGAGTGGAGTTTGCATGTTCTCCCCGTGTTCTCGAGGGTTTCCTCCGGGTACTCCGGTTTCCCACCCACAAATCATGCAATATAGGAATGCTCCTGTATGGCTGTGTGCGAATGTTTGGCGGTGGTCGGAGAGGCCGTAGCCGCATACTGGCAGCCACACTTCCATCAGTCTACAAAACGTGGTTTACCGCCATCAGAGCGTGAATGTGTGAGTGAATGAATAATGTATCCATTGTGAAGCATCTTTGAGTGCCCAGAAAAGCGCAATATAAAACTGTTGATTATACCTGTTGATAGACCATGCAATTCTCCCTTGATTGACGCCAGTATTGGTTCAGATTTCACGCGTCAGTGAACACAGCTAACTTGAAATTTGCAAAATGAAAGTCTGTTGCTCGTGGAACTGCAAGGTTTCATATGAGACCTATTGCCAAGGATGACGGTTTTACTTACATGCGTAAAATAGGTAATAAATAATTGCATGTTTATGGTGTTCTTCTTGAGAGTCAACTTTTTTCTGACACACCCCGTAAAAGGGCATTGCGTGGTATTAATTTTGTTATGGACTGGACATGTAGAGAGGTAATTAAATTACTGCTACTGATGTGTTCGTCCTCAGTTTGAATGGCTAAATTACAAGTACTCAGGGAGTACTTCAGGTGATAAAAAACCTGGACAGTCCAGTCGGCCGCAATCGCATAGGCGTAGCCCCTGAAAGCCAGATTCTCCCTTTTTTTGCACATTATTCGGCCAATACTGTTGCCACGGAAACCAAATCAATAGCAGAGGTTTTTCAAGAAAAACTGAGTATGGGGGTGTGGTGGCAGACCGGAGGGGGGGGTGGGGGGGGGTGATGGTTTCTGCAATTGCACAATTACTCAGAATTAACGGGAATCAAGGGGGCACTGGGGAACAGTATGGGAGAGCAGCGCCCCTGTCACCCTCTTTAGAAAAATCCCTGAATAGGTGTCATAAGTGAAGTATATCATATCTCCATACCAAATATGAAAGTAATTGGTCTAAAATTGCAGCCTGAACTGCATCCACATGGAAATCTCTATGTTTTGCCACTAATGTGCATATTATTCAGCCAATACCGTGGCCATGGCAAGGTAAAATCGGTAGGTGTCATAAGTGAAGTATAACGTGCATACAAAATATGAAAGTAATCGGTCAAAAATTGAAGCCTGTAGAATGTCCAGAAGAAAGTGTCTACGGTCTCGGCAGCGACAACATGCGTGAATCCACAGTAGCCACCCAACTTCGGGGACTACAACGAATGTCATCGACGGTAATTAATGCACTTAATTTCATTAAAGAAAAGCAGTTACGGACAGGACAGATTACGACATGGGTTTTTTCTGTAAAGTGGTTAAATCAAAAGTTCTCTTCATTTTGGTGAGATTCTTCAAATTCAACCATGCAGTGATGTACCCTTTTATAAAAGGAATATCATTCAGGAATTTTCCAAAAAATATCAGAATAGATGAATTCGACAGGGGTGTCAATGTGCGTTACGGACAGGACAGGGAAAAATGTGACGGACAGGACACATTTGTCACTCTATGTAAATATCAATTAATTACCGCTTAAACTTGTATTGATCAATACTATGGATACATTTGCTTTGTGAGAGAGGCGGCTAAATTTCTTTTAATAAGAAAATGTGTCATTTTAATTTCATGTATCAAGACTGGGGCGGCATGGCTCAGGAGGTAGAGCGGGCAGCCCAGGAATCAGAAGGTTCCCGGTTCGATCCCCGGCTCCTCCAGAGAACGTGTCGAAGTTTCCTTGAGCAAGACACTAAACCCCGCCCTGCTCCTGATGTGCAGGGTCGCCCCTTACATGGTAGCCTCTGACATCAGGGTGAATGTGAGGCAAAGTTCTGAAGCGCTTTGGGGTCATATCATGTGACTAGAAAGCGCTATATAAATGCAGTCCATTTACCATTTACTTACAGACTCGTATCTAAAAGCATGTACAAAATTGTTATACAACGTGAATGCACGCATCGAAGTCCAATGCCTTGCATGGCTAACTGTAATGTAAAGATTTGTCGGTCATGGTCATGAAATCAACAACGGTATATAATTGCCATGAGTACAATGACCCATTGTGCCAAAATGCCACGGAATGCCCCTATGCTAACAAACCACATACCTTCCTGTACCTGGGTAAGATCATATTCTCTCAAAATGCAGTTTCTGTTCCACCCGCAGCATAAAGTGCATTCTAATGTCGACACCAAAATCATGTTCAGCTACTTCAGCTGCTTTTGATACTGGAAACAGTCGAAAGAGCCAATCTTCGGTAAAATGTCAAGTCTCTCTACGTGATGGCGGAATACTTAGTCAGTACCGATTCTGTTGGTTTAGTTACCGTAACTGCCTGTTTCAGCCCACACAATTGATGTCAATATTGATGCCAATATTAACTTCAAACTTGAGATGATTAGTCAAAAAAATGTCAGCATTGTGCTGATAATGTTAAACACAACACGGTAGTTCACAATAAGCTGAATTACATTAAAGTATTGTAAAAATAATATTTCCAACAATTTTCCCGAGATACACACAGATACCATTCAACTGCATGTCAAATCGTCCTTTTCCTCACCTGCTGAAGTACGGTGACACCAGACCCCCATCCACTGAAGCTGTACAAGAGTTTGCTAAAAATAAATAAATAAATAAAATAAAATAATAAACAGACTGGAAATCAATGCATCATATAAAAAAAGATGGCTTTAATACAATCAAAGTAGAACAATAAAATGTATAGAGCAATATAGCTGCAATAATGTGTAACATATCCTTTCTTCAGAAAGATGTTCCTCCCAAATGCTGCCTTCAGCAGAGTGAGTTTACATCCTGACTGAGTGCTACTTGTAACACTGCACACTGTACACACAGAAAGTTTTCATACGCGCATATACAAACAACAGCTCCAAACATGTTACAATAATATTGAAAAGCAAATGAAGCCAGCAGATAGAAAAGTTGGACATCGTGGACCACACTATTGCACACAACAAAGGGAACAAAACTGATCATCTTACTTTGACTTTATGTTCCACAACTGAAGCCCTCCTTGGGTGCTACCAAGCAGGATTTTGTTGAGGTAGGTGCTGGGGTGCATTATGGCAGAAACTTCAAAAGTTGATTTGTCAAATTTTATCTGTAAGTATTCCTCTGCAATGAATAACAACAAAAATTTGGAGTGAGAAGCGTATGACCAGCAATGTTGTGCAGGAGGAGACAGAGTTTTGGGGCATCTCCAGGACCCTTGATCAACAGTCATTTGTGCTAAACATCATTCTTATGAAAGTTATTTAAGGAAATATATTTTGCCCATTACAAAGATAAATTCAAGTAACCGAGCAATTATCAATTATAAATTAATTATCTTCACACTTTTTAAAAGATCAATTAGCATTCTACCACCAATTAGTCGCTGTAAGCATAATAGCAAGCAATTGCATGTGAAAGTCGTCCCATTCATGACACTATAAGTTATTAATATTCCATAAAACTGCAAGGTGTCAAACAATTAAGAGATCAGGTAAATTGGTACTGTGTATTTGAGAAGATCCTATAGTATCTCAGACATTTGCTCAGTTTCGTCCCAAGACTTTGATTTGATTATTCAAAAAAAAAAAACAAGGCAGAATTTATTTTGAATTCATTGACAGGATGTCTCCTTTTTAGTAGGGGTGCAACGGATCAAAAAACTCACGGTTTGGATCGTATCACGGATTTGAGCGCTTTTCGGATCAACACAGACCACGTGCCCTTCACATGAACACGCACAACCTAAGGGTATGACGACATCACATTGCGATTATTTTAAAGTGTAATAAGACCATCTCCTGGCATGGGGTGAACATGCAAACTTTATCACTTCCTTTAATTAACCCAATATGAACAACTGCTGAAAGCGCCAAACATCAGTAGTCATGTGAATTCTTCCGGGGGAAAAAAACTGAATTAAATGAGTATTTATTGGCACCGTGTTGAACCGAGCTTAGCTGAGGGCTGCAGAATCATCTCCTTTTAACAAATTACTCTCATCCTGTTCCCATTTATTTTGCACAATTAGCAATCGAACGCTTAATCCGGTTATTCTATTCAAATCTATAGATAGCCCAATTAAGATGGCCTGCTTTTGTCGCATTTATAAACTTAAATAGTCATTGAACAGCACAGATTTTCATGAATACAATTCAAGCATTTTTTTTCCCAGCAGCGCAACCTAATTTATTTTAAGATTGCACTTCATGAAACAGTTTCCAAAAGAATGGCTAGTTTTGTGAGGAAGCGCAGCTGCACACGATGCCGCAAAGGGATAATAATGTAGGCTTCTAATTACTAATACTCTTGCGTCAAAGCGTTGGTAATTGAATAATTTAGTAAATTTTTTATTAGTACATTGTGAAAGTTCACCTCAGTTTATGCATTTAAAGTCAATTCAAATGCAAGCTATGCATCAAACTTTCATGTAGTCAAAATCATTCATGGCGCCTTTTATAGCCCGGCTTCTGGGAAAGTTATACGGAGGCTACAATATGAGATTGTATGAACGGCAATTATCCAGTTAATCATAAACAAAATCTAAACCTTACCAAAACAACATCTTCAGCCGCATTTGCTGATTAAAATTCTACTAGAATGTCAAGAAAATTCTGTTAATTGCCGTTTATGCGATTTCATTTTAGCCCTCCACTGACGCAAAGCTTTATGTCTTAATCATCAATGGTAATTGGCAAAGTATTTCATCAGTAGCCTACGTGCAGTTATTAAATTCAACTAACTGTCCCATTCTAAATTAGAAACAGATTGAGGGTTAACCTGCATTATGGTAATATCACTGGCTGTAGACAGTTTTATTTTTACCCAAGAAAACTTAACACTTGGACCTCAGTCGGCAAAACCGCATTTAAAAGAAATTTTTCTTAGGCATATCAATAGAACAAGGACAGAAAAAAAATATGCCATTTTGTGAGCTACATGAATTCAGAAGCTTCTTAAGACGTTGCCGTTTTATGTCACAATTAGCATGGATGGGGAAATGCTTGATATTTGCAATGAACAATTCAAAATGAGAGGAGCGGGACAGTAATT
This sequence comes from Gymnothorax reevesii, assembly GCA_029721435.1. NCBI lineage: Eukaryota > Metazoa > Chordata > Actinopteri > Anguilliformes > Muraenidae > Gymnothorax > Gymnothorax reevesii. Next base: position 78,166,135 of record CM056583.1, read on the forward strand.
CTTGAATCTGAATGAATGAACACCAAATTGCTAATTGGGAATTGTAAATGGGAACAGGTTTGGAGAAGGTACGGTGAAAGCAGGGCTAGGTAATCCTCCGATGGCAAGTCCCGGGTTCAAGAGTTTAAAATTCAGCTAAAACGCTACAATGAGATACAGAGTTTCTAGTAGTTTTTTTCTAGAGTTTTTAGTAATTCTTTAGATAATTAACATTCTTTCAATGTAACATTGTAGCACAGTTAGGTCTGTCAGCTCTTCTCTATCACTTCATAATAATTATTGGCAACAGTCTAAATTACTTGATTGTCATTTGGAGCATATTATACAGGAGCAGATTTAGGGTTGGCCAGTTGAGCCTTAAAAGGTGATGGAAGCTGCCCAACCTCGCCGAAAATTAGAGGAGTTCTAATCTGAATCCTCTTCCGGAGGTAGGGCTGCACGATATACGGAATCACAGTTATCGTGAGCGCAATAAAAGTAACTGGCACTATGAGGCAGACAGACGAGCTCACTTATTACCATTTCTATGACACATACCTAATGCGGTCATTTGAAATGCTTCCGGGAAGAAAACTCTGATTTGAAGTCCGGAAGCACTTCAAATGACTGCCATTTATTTCAGACCGCTTGTTTGTTTCAAGAAGAAATGGGACGCAACTGTGTAAACACACCCCATAGCGGCAAATTGTCTCATTTCGCTTTGCGATCATCGCGATTCAATAAGGTCACACCTCTTTTTTTCATCAACCAATCCGCGGATCATGTGCGTACCGAACAGTGAAGACGGATCTGTACGGATTACAGATTAACGGTGATCCGTTGCACCACTACTTTTTAGTGCATAATAAAATGATAAACTACAAGAGAATTTAAACATTAATCTTTGTCATTTCCAAACAATACATAAGCTGTTAAAGAACAATTCAAAGCTATAACAAAAAATGAAAGAAAATCAATTATGTTTTCTTTTTTTGATCAATTTTTGTGGCTGAAATTGATGAACTGAAACCAACCTTCGGAATCGACATCCCAAATGATGACAGTGCTGTCCCGGTCCACCGAGATCACGTGATCCCCGAACGGCAGTAACAGATGAACATCGGCTGCATGACCAGCATAGGTGTGGACGGCCTGGTTGGTAAATTGGGAAACATTAATTCTGCATCACGCACTTGCGCTGCCCCACTCAAAAGGGGCTGCCACTAAAACTGTTCTTTTTACATGGATTGACTTGAGAGAAGACTCTGACCATGTCACTCTTTTCCAAATCTCTCGCCTTTTACAGAGCATATTTGGGTACTGGATGGATGCATGGATGGATAGATGGATGGATACTTTTTTGATCCCAAGGGAAATTTAGACATTCAACAGCTAAAATAGCAAATTAAAATCACCACACACAAAAATATTAGAATAAAAAACTAGAACAGAATAAAACCGTCAAAAAAATTATATGTAAGTGCTGGAGATGGAGATAAATATAACTGGAGATAAATATAAGAACAGGTACATGTGCCAACTGTGCAAAGGCTGAAAAGGCCAGTACCTGACATTCCAGCGACCTCATGACCGAATAAAAGTAAGGAGTCAAAGCATTCAATTTACCCTGCGCTCGCTGAGGAGTTGAATAACCATAGGGCTTGGAGGACAAAAAACCTCCTCAGTTTGTCAGTTGAGCAGGACTGAGTCAACAGTCAGTGACTAAACACATTATCCTCTGCCAAGTGAATGTGCCGTCATGTTGTGTATATTATCACCAAGATAATCTTCTATAAACAGGCTTTCTCAAGCATACACAATGATTAACCTGAACTCTCAAACTTTAACATTTAAGACTCAGCCAGAAAGGAGACTCTTCTCAAAAACTGTACGTTTGCACATCCAAATAAACAGTGTCTTCAGATTTACCTCTTTATTCTTGGCAAATGCAGTAACCTTAACACCATGGGCAACGAAGACCAGCATCCTATCTGCAGCCAAGTAAGTAATGTCTTCATGAAGTGCGTTGCCTACAAAGTAAAAGCAAATTAGGCAAGAAATTAAACTTAAAAAATACTAAAAACCAACAGCAAGGCTCACTAATTGATGCATTGTGTAATGTCAGCTGTAGAATATGTAACTCAAGAAGGATAAAACAAACAGATGCACTAAAGTGAGTTCAAACGAAAACACTCGGACAAAATAATCACAAACAACAAAAGTTACAAAAAACAGTAAGTAACTGCGGTTTCACGCCTTTTCCATGTAGGCACCAATGATCAATGACAAAGGAAGCATTCTGTTTGCTTTACTGAGGGACATAGTATAAAATAATAACCGTAACCCTAAATCTGAAAAAAGCCTTTTAGGAACATGCATCTGGGGGCTTTAAAAAACAGAATTTTTTGATGTTAACTTGGTGTCCATGTGTTACCAAGCATATAAGACCCCTCAAATTTAAGTAAAAGCATAATGCGTTGCTGAATACCCCTCAGCTCTGACAAGACTTCCTGCCTCAAGGGCACAGCACTAAGATCAAAGGTTAAATCCAGCAAAAACATGACAATGCACATCCATGTGTCACAGTGAGTTACCATACTAAATTTGGTGAAGCAGCGAACAGTAGTTGCTGAGTACTGACCCCAGACAAGATTGCCTGCCTCAAGGTCACAGCGCTAAGGTCAAATGGTGACATCCAGCAAAAAACATGCCATTGCACATCTATGTGTCACAGTGAGTTACCATACCAAATTTGGTGAAGCTGCGATATTTAGTTGACGAGTATTGACCCGTCCAAGATTTCCAGGGTCAAGGACACAGAGCTAAGGTCAAAGGTCAAATTCAGCAAAAAAAACCTGACGTTGCATATGCATGGGTCATAGTGAGTGACCATACCAAATTTGGTGAAGCTGCGATAATTAGTTGCCGAGCACTGACCCGGGCAAGATTTCCAAGGTGAAGGTCAAAGCGCTAAGGTCAAAGGTAAAACCCAGCAAAAAAACCTGACGTTGCACATCTATGGGTCTTAATGAGTTATCATACCAAATTTGGAAAAGCTGTGAGGATTAATTGCCAAGTACTGACCTGGACAATATTTCCAGGGTCATGGTCGCAGCGCTAAGGTCAAAGGTTAAATCCAGCAAAAAACCTGACGTTGCACATTTATGAGTCATAGTGAGTTACCATACCAAATTTGGTGAAGCTGCAATAATTAGTTGCTGAGTACTGACCCGAACAAGATTTCCAGGGTCAAGGTCACAGAGCTAAGGTCAAAAATCAAATCTAGCTAAAAACCTGACGTTGCATATCTATGGGCAATCATTAGTTGCCAAGTACTGGCCCGGACAAAATCATGGATGGACGACGGATGCCGAACAACGGACCACAGAAGGACATGAGAGTCAGCCGAGGGGTCAAAATTAAAGTGGTCTACTTTATGATTTTAACCTTTTTCTGCATTCCGTTACCTCTCCAAAATGGTATAAATTGCATTTTTGTGATGATTACTTCAGAAGTATGGACTAAAATATGATGAAAAGTAGTAGACTGTCCTCGTGTTACGACTGACTTAGCCCATATTCCAAAGAAGTTGAGACAGTGTTTACCGGGAACGCTGAGACGGGTAAGTAAGATTTGAAACGGGACTGACCGTTTCCAGCACTCAATTGCCGATATGCAAGACGGACGAGCATTTGCATTAAAAACAATGGTTGTCCCATAAAATCTGCGCAGTCGATTTGACTTTCATGCTTTGGTGAACTGATGTGCGGCAGGTCACGCACGATTTTGGGCTCAAATATAAACTTATGACATATGACCAATCCGCGCACTTCTGTCTTATTATTTATGCACCACAATGGCGCCATAACAAAGTGTCGTAGCATGTGAGCACAATTGGGCATTGTCCGTTTGGTACAAGAGTTGAAAAAAGTTGTTTTAGAGGTAGGCCAGAAATTGTATTGAAAACATTTGATTCACTGTTATGTGATTCAAAACGCTCTGCCTTGCACTGACTTGTTAGATTAAATGCCTCTTTCAAGGTGCCTTCAAGTAGTTTTTATTTGTTTGTGCGAGTGTCGGCAATAGAAACTTGTGCATCAGAAATCGGGAATTTGACTAAATGCAGCCTGAAAGAAATACACATACACATATTACAGTAATCGTAGCTCCGCTTATTTATTTTGGAATCATATCGCCAGCTTTGTGCCCTTAGAAGTTAAACAGTCACCGGATTTCATCCCTCGCCGGTCCCCATGATGTGGAGCAAGACGTACATCATTTCCTTCTTAGCTCCCTCTTAAAATCGGAGCCCACAGGACATAAATTCAATTTCAATGGAGACACGTTTCATACAAGTGGTAGAACTGGGTGAATATTCCTATTAATAATTAATTTGAAATGACAATCTTTAGGCGAGATGGTATTCCTTCAACTGCAGCTGATACAAACTATGTGTAAAAGCTATAAGTTCTGCTACGTCGAAACTGCTTGGCTCTTGATCACGTAGAGGGCGATTCCTGACAAGTTATTTTAATCACGTTAATGGTGTTCTGAAAATGCGAGGCGAGCTACGAAATGCAGGTGGTTTCGTCTTGGCCAGGCTGTCCTGGTCGCAGGGGTGAGACACCCTGAGATTCCATTCTGGCTAACACTATGGACCCACCTGGCCCAGGAGAATCCAACAAGTGCCCGTCAGCCTGCTGGCCACCCCGAGCAGAAGGTTGAGGGGTGTCAGGGGGCCGGCTGGCCTCTAAGCCTCTAATCACAAGTAGTAGTCTAGTGGCCGCCTATCCATAGCCTCTCAGCCTCAGGCTCTTCAGCCCACCCTGCCAAGCAGCCCAGGTCCAACAGGCATCCCACTATTCAGTCCAGACCCTGTGGACATCCCGTCACCCAGTCCAGAACCTCCGGGCGTCCTGCCAGCATCTGGCAATCCGGTCCTGGTCCTGTGGGCCTCCTGCAATGCAGTCCGGATCCTGTGGACACTCCACCATCCAGTCAAGGTCTTGCAGGCATACCTCTGCGCAGTCTGGATCCTGAGCTTGAAGTCCAGGTCCAGTCCCGGTCCTTCAGGCGTCTAACCACACAGTCCTGATCTTGTGGGCATTTTGTCGCCCAGTCAAGATCCCATGGGTGTCCAGCCACCGAGTCCAGGCCCTTTGGGCATCCAGCCAGCCTGTCCTGTGGCACTGAGCGTGCCACCTCCTTGTCCCATTCTAGTGGGTGTTCTGCCACCTAACCCCGAACCAGTGAGCGCTCTACCAACTCATGCTTATCCAGAGGCCATCCCGTTGCCTCAAACTGTTCCAGCAGATGCTCCACCACCCAGGTTGGCTCCGGTGGGCGCTCCACTGCCCATCCCTGATCCAGGGGCAGTTTCGCTACCCAGTCCTGATCTTATGGCCTTTCTACTACCTGGCCCTCATCAAGTGGACAATGCACAGCCTAGCGCAAACCTTCATGGCGCTCTGCTGCCCAGCAGCCATACCTCCTCCTAATGATCGAGTAGGCAGTCCTGATACTCAGGGGTAGAATTACTTCGTTGGGAGGGCACAGCAATGTTTGCCTGCGATGAAGATTTTCTTCTGGGTTTGGGGGGCACCGAGGCAATCTAGAATTTTTCATAGGGGCACTAAGGCAATGGTGTATTATTTTGTAAAAGAAAGATCAGAAAATGAGTTTTAGTGGAAATAATTTTAATGAAATGCAAAACCAAAGAAGCCTAATGTTTAGAGATTATCCATAAAAATATACGTGCATCACAATCCCAACAGGATTTGTTAGGATTGGATTTCACACCCCCCTTCCCTACCCTAGACTGGACTAGAGTAAGACCTATACATATAAAAACATTAAAACATTACATTTGGTCGTTGACAACATTGATAATGCTTGATCGATATTTTTTTATAAAAACAATCGTAACAACCCTCCCCTTCCTAAAATTGTTATGATTGTGACGAACACGATGAAAATACCAGCATGCAACACATTGTCATGTCATGTTGATAATTTCACAGCTGATCCTGTAAATATCACATGGCCACGCCTCCCAAGTCCAAATATGGAGCAAGTTCCCGCTGCGTCACCTAAAGTGTCATCCGTCACAATCATCCTCTGCTATGTACTGTATATGGAACAATTTGAATGACAATGGTAACTACTCGACGCTAAATCAAGCTTCAGATCAGCTGAATTTAGACATACGCAGTGTGAAAACAGACTCTCTTTCCCGAACAGTACTGTGATCTTTTGGCATTTAGATGCTGTAGCTGCCAATCCAGCTTGCTTGCGTTTCTCGACACGGTCTTTACGGGGCATTTTTCGAGAAAAACAGAGTACGGCTGGAGATTGCTGAAGATCATCTACTTTCTAGTCGGAACCAATCATACAGCTGTGCCAAGAGTCATACATACACCCCGTTTTACAGCTCAGTTTTATTAGCGACGGCGGGGGTGCAAGCATTAACAATAAATGCCCAGTGTAATTCAAGCATTCGTAGTAGTCCAGAATGCTTTGCGTTTCATTCATGATAGGAGGGGCAAATAGAAATTATGGGATGTGCTTACCTGGTATCCAATTCCCGCTGGTGATACTGCAACAAGTTTGTACTACTGCTAAATGACCGGGGAACAAAGTAGCCTCAGACGAGATCAATACGCACACAATGTATTGCCTCAATGTTCTGGGCGACCAAGAGGGTAGACCGCCGCGGCAGCAACGACAGAAATTTAGACCAAGTCAGTTTGTTGTTTCATCATTTTCATGATCTTTATTGACAAAAAGGGCACAGCAGCAATTGTACAAAGGGCACTGCAACTCTTTGCCGCCGTCCTCGTGAAAACGTTGGGGGCAGCATGGCAAAATAGCTTGGGCACGACGGCTTTTGCCGTCGATAAAATCGACCCCTGGACACTGCAAGCGCTCTGCTGCCTGCTCCTGTTCCTGCAGGTACTCAGCCACCTGGTCCAGATCCAACAAACACTCTGCCCCCTGGTCCTGTTCCCTGCAGGTACTCAGCCATCTGGTCCTAATTCTATGGACATTTCACCACATGGTCCTCATCCTCTCCACAGCTCAGTCCCAATCCTGCATGTGCTCTGGTACCCACTCCTGATCCCATGGGCAATTTGCCATCCATTCCAGATCCTGGATGGGCTTTGTCACTTGGTTCTAGTTCTCCAGGTGTTCCACCTCCCAGCCCAGATCCAGGGGGTGCACCCAATCCAGAACCTGTTGGCACATCATCACCCAACTGAGATGCAAAGGACACCCGTCGCGCAGCAAAAATCCAGGAGACACTTTGCCTCCCGATACAGATCCAGAGGGCGTTTCATCGCTCAATCCAAACCCAGGGGGCGCACTGTTGCCTGGTCGAGATCCAGGGGGCATCTTGTTGACCAGACCCTGCTCCTGTGGGCATTCTGCCAGCCAAGCCATGATGGCTCCGTCTGCCACCTGAGCCCAGAAAGATTTTCCATCTCCTTTCAGCCTTGATCCTATCAAGGGTGCTCCAGTCCCGATCTCATCAACATTCTACTCCAGCCCTGTTTTATCCTCTTCCTCTAGTGTTTTACCTTCCTGTGTTCTGTTCCCTCCTCCCCTGCCCCTCCTGCCTCCAGGTGGCAACCCATGGGGGGGTTGGTTTGTAACTGTCAACTGCCGCTTCTCATATTGTTTTGCTTGCAATTCAACAGTCTGTGTCAGTTTTGCTCTCCTCTCTTTAGGTTCTCATAATTATTGTCTCATAACTCTCCCCTCTCCTGTGCATTCTCCACAGCCCTCCCCTCACCTGTAACGCATTGTCTCAGTGCATTTAAATTCTATTTTCCTTTACCCTTCGCTGGATTTTTGTCTCGTGCTTCATGCTGTGTCTAGTGTCTTTCACTGTGCTTTAAATCTGTTCAGTCTTAGTGCTCAAAATCTTCTATCTGCAATATTTTAACAAAAGTTTGAGTAAATCAGTAACTATTTCCTAGGATTTTACTACAAAATGTAAGGCGGCTCCTTTTTCCAATTCTTCCAGGCCTTGGGGTTCAATGAGGAACAGCTCTTATGGAGAGTAATAATTAATATGATAAGTAGATTACCCTCTTTCCAGACGATCCTGAAAGATTCTCAAGCCCCTGGCTGGGTTTGAGTTCTAACGGACAGTTTATGCTTGGTCTGTAGTTGTTCATAAAGTGTATCCCCCCTCCCAATGAACTATTGAGAAAATAGAACCTCTGTACACCATCAATGTGTGTTTTTTGTTTTTTTTATTTAGTTATTGTATATCAATTACACAATTTCTTGTGTTTTGCATGTGTTTTTGTTGTTTTGGCTTTTTTTTTTATATGAATTGAAAAATGTACTGGCAAACATGTTCTAATTTGATTGTATCTTATCATTTTTGACTTTATGGCTGCCAATAATAATAAAAAAAGATGCTTTTTATATCTCATCCCACCTTAACAAAGAGAATTAACAACACCTGAAAGAGTTGAATTTTCACAGAGATCGCGGATCATTAATGAATATGAAACAATATGAATTGTTTTTTGTTCAGAATTACAACTGGGTTGTATGAATACCTTTATAATATGGGCCATGTAATACAATTTAACAGCGGAGCGGAAAATGATAATCACTTACTGACAGCCACGATTCCAAGTTTCTTGACCTGTAATATAAAAAGTAGGTACACATTGTCAGAGACATTAATGGGGCTATTCACCGACAATAAAACCACAAATAGTTTCAAAACGTAGCCTAGGCTTTATATAAATATGTCGCACACAAACCATAGCCATTTTCACGCAGCAGGTTGGGATATTTGTGCTTTTATGTTGGTTTTTGTTCCGACCATAATTGCAAATGTAAGAACTTAATAAGCCGTTTGTTTGCCGTAATTGAGTGCACTTCAAGTTCAGAGCAATTATTAAATCGTTTTAGCCAGATTTTCACAGAAAAATCAATATATTTTTACAAAAAGTTCCATGTCCACAATGGGATATATTGGGAACTGCATAAAAAGTGAAAAAGTGACTGATCAAATTAAAGACTCAGTCGCCTCCAAAACAGTTTTCTGGACATGTGGCCATAAAAACCAACCATTTTTTTGGCAAGCAGATGATATTAAATCAAATAAATCAAAGCACAATGACTTCAAAATCACACCAGCAAGTATTTCATTCACAATAGAACAGAGATAACATAGCAAATGTTGAAACTAAGAAATTTTACAGTTTTTTCCACAAAATGAGCTCATTTCAAATGTGATGGCTGCTACAGGTCTCAAAAAAGTTGGGACAGAGGCCTGTTTACCATGGCGTAGCATCCTCTCTTTTTTTTTAAAAAACACAGACTGAGAGGCGTCTGGGCATTGAGGAGAGAAGATTCTTGAGTTTGGCCAATGGAATTTGATCCCACTCTTGTTTAATACAGGCTTCCAGCTGCTGGAGAGTTATGGGTCTCCTTCAACAGACTTTTGGTTTCATTATGCGCCGAATGTTTTCAATCGGTGAAAGATCAGGACTGCAGGCAGGCCAGTTCAGCACACAGACTCTCCATCAAATTTGTGATTTATTTGTAATATCTTGCTTTAGAGGGGTGATAATTGAATGTAGGTGAAGCCAAGCACAATGAGTTCACTTTATTACAGCCAACTTTGCTTACCTTTGCTGTAGGGCTGTGAACTTTAATTTGAAATTCAAACTATCGCTCAAATATGTAAAAATAGTCTCACCTATTATTCATATGTTAAAAATCATAAATGTGAAGTCTGCAATGACACTCACTTTAGCATGTGCATTTGCCCTTATCAGAAAGGAAGGGATGACAAGGGGATGAATTCAGCGCTGAAAAATTCAGTTTTAAGAGAACACTTTCACCAACTGTAGAGGCACGTCTTAAAAGACAAAACAAAAAATAGACTCTCGGTTTCCCAGGCTACATAGCCTTATGTTGTCACGTTCCACCAGGGCAATTTAATAACCCATAGGGATTTTGAAAATCAACTTTTGAAAATTTGTCTCTGCTTCTCCAGACTGGCAAAGTAATGATTTGAATAACTTAAAGTACTAACTGGTTTACTGTACAACTCACTGTGGCAATACAATACAAATGGCGCCTCAGTGACATCAGAAAGAATACACAAACGTGATTGACAAAGATGAATTCAAATCTTATTTAGAACTGCGCGTGGAGCAAAAATTAACATCACAGGGACTAGGACCAAGTTCTGGAGTCAGGTGATGTAGAGCAGGGGGTTCAGAACATTGTCCAGTGGGGCCCAGTTTGAGTGGAGGTGTTCATTCAAAATGATTACTGACAGAGAGATGCTACCCCTCAAGATCTTTCAGAAAGACTGAATGGCTCAGATCAATTGCTTCCAGCGTACGAAGCGATCTACCCGTGTTGCAAACCGTCACGCTTGCTAGTCCAATGATGTGGTCTCACACACTTTTGCTTCCACAGTTGAAGCACCACGGGGAGGTGGGCAGAACTCAAGTGAACATGGTGGTGTCCACCTCACAAAAAGAGTGCTCATTTTAAACCTTTGCATCTCTACGATATTTAAAAAGCATGAAGTGAATCAAAGCTATGCAAAGTACATAAATTCATACTAAATTGGGCACCATGCCCAACATTCTCCCGCCATAGCTGCCCCTTTTCTTAAAAGCAAAACAAGGCATAATACAAATGATCTTGACTGATGTCACAGCAACCCAGCAACAGACAGTAGAGACACAGAAATGATTTCACTCTTCTGGAAAAGTTTTCTACAAGATTCATGAGTGCGCCAGTGGGAATTTTGCCCATTCATCCAGAAGAGAATTTGTGAGGTAAAAGACTGATGTTCGATAAGAAGACCTGGCTCACAATCTCCGTTCTAGTTCATCCCACAGGTGTGTGATAGGGTTGAGGTCAGGGCTCAGTGCAGGCCAGCCAATTTCTTCCATACAAAACCATGTCTTTATGGACCTTGCTCTGTGTACTGGGGCAGAACCCCTCTGGAACAGAAAAGAGCCTTCCCCAAACTGTTCCCACAAAGTTGGAAGCATAGAATTGTCAAAAATGTATTGGAATGCAGAAGCATTAAGATTTCCCTTCACTGGAAGTACGGGGCCTTGCCCAATCCCTGAAAAACAACCCTACACCACTACCCCTCCTCCATCAAACTTAACAGCTGGCTCCATGCAGCCTGGCATGCAACGTTCCAAAAGCATCCAACAAAGCCAGACTCGTCCATCAGTTTTCCAGAGGAGCGTGATTTGTCATGCCGCAAAACATATCTCCCACACACCAGACTCCAGTGGTGGTGTGCTTCACAGAACTTCATCCAACACCTGGAATTGTGCTTGGCTTGCATGCAGCTGCTCGACCATGGCGACCCATTCCATGAAACTCCCGTACAGTTTTTATGCTTATGTTAATGCCAGAGGAAGTTGGGAACTCTGCCGTTATTGAGTCAACAGAGAATTTGCTATTTATTGGCACTATGTGCCTTGGCACTCGGTGACCCTGCTCTGTGACTAAGTGGTTTGCCATGTCATGGCAGAGTTGCAGTTGTTCCTGAAGGCTCCCACTTTTCAAAAGAGCTACTTACGGCTGACCCTGGATTATCTAGCAGGAATGGAATTTCACAAACCAACTTATTGCATAGGTGGCAAGACAGGGTCATGTTTGAAGTCAATGAGCTCTTCAAGAATGATTAATTATTTCATAAATATTTCTAAATGCAATTTCATGGCTAGGTGCTTGATATGATACACCTGAGGCAATGAGGCTGAGTGAAACATCAGAATTCAACAACGAAGAGGTATGTCCCAATACTCTTGTCCACATAGTGCAAGTCAGGTCCAGGATTAGAGACATAATTGGAATGTGCTCGAGTGCATCTAGCACTGATCGTGTGCAGTCAATTTCATGCGACGTCATACCCGTTGACACGTCTGGTGGACGTACAGTCGACCAACAGAAATAAGCCCAGGGCTTGATTAGTAGCTATGATCAGGTTTGACACTGCTTTGTGGGAAAGCCTGCGACCTCACCAGCCCTTCCTGGATAATCCAGATAACTCCTGATTTAGACAACAGCCAATTTGGCAGTTAATCTAAAGTCAATCAAGCTACCTAGAAAAGCCAAGGATATTACTTCGGCCAGTGTCTAATGCAAGTTGGACTTGGTTACTTACGTTACTCTCGCCTAAGTAATATAGCCAGCACAACTCCCGCACTGATTCATTTTGCTACCAATTCACCCCAGCATTGGTTCATTTGTCTTCCGGTTAAAACTTTTTGTTGCTGCATCGCTGCTTTGCAAATAAATAATTCTGACGGGGAACTTTCCCTCCCCAATACTCAAATTTGTCGTTAAACTGGTTAAATTGCTCAGCGATCATGCTGAAACCGGTTTATGTCGTTAATTTAATAGCTGACGTTATATTCCAAATGGCCACTTCAGCAATACCCGCGTAACAGGCCAACGCCAAAGCGCGTATAAAACGCATAAATAAAAGTGAGTTATCTTGATGGTGGTGCACTTACATTGTACGTATGGAAGCATTTCCCAACTGCCGTTACAACGTAGAACTCCTGATGTTTCTTGTGATAGCGCACCACGTGTGAAAGGTGGTTGGAGTACAGTCCAAGGGCTCTGAAGCCTGAAAATATTACACTACCTTTTTTACTACTAACAGACATGTCTATCCTGTGGTGCGAGCTTTTCCGTGCGAATTATTTACGTTGCTATACACTGGCTGTGACAATTTAACAAACTGAAGTCGCAGCGACTTATGAAGAAATTAAGTTAGCCAGCCAGTTAGCTCCACAAGCCAGCTAGGTGTATTTGGCACTTCACGAATTGCCGAGTTTCCTGTCAGCGATTGCTGCTGTATGACTTTGTCGGCTGATTCTGGATCAGGTTTGCAATTTTACATCAAGTTATCTACTTTAAGTTTGTCATTGAAAACTGATCTCGGATCTGCATGCCCCAGCATGTAACAAGATCTATGTGTTACTTAGTAAGCTTTCCCATGGAAACTTGTTTTCTCGGTACAAAAGTTCCTTTTAACGCTTAAATGCGAGTACAGCTTGAAATGTGAGTTTTGGCGCACTCTTTCTTAGTGTTAGAGGCAGAACGTTTCAGTCCCTTATGATCCTGGTCTGGAATAATCCTAAGAGATACCCGTCGCGTGTACGTGAAAATACTCAACACCAATAACCTCTGATTACTAATTATGTGTTATGCATGTATACCCGGACACTAATTTGTGCTGAACTGTGATTCGCTGCAGTAAACGTGCACATTTTTTCCCCCCAGGCGTGCTATTTGATGTCCGGCAGTCAGTCAAACTGCAGAAAAATAACCGTAAAATCACCCTGGGTCTCTCTTTAAAGGTCTATAGCTGAGTGATAATTTTTAATTAAATAAACAATGTATGTCACATTTCTTAGCATGTCTTCATCCAAAAATTGCAATATTTTTCCATTTACAAGCTTCCTCGCTGAGCTCATAAATATACATTGTGCATTTGAGTAAGGATATCTTGAAATACAATTTTAAAAAAAAGGATGTTAATCTTCATACACATTCTATAATGGTCCAAACCAGGAATCAAGTGTGGAGAAAAACCTGCAATACAGCTGATAATTTATTTACAGCAGTATGGTGATGACGGGACCAAACCCTGAAGAGCATTGATTGGGGCGGAACCCCAGCGAGAATGAGGAACAGTTTAGCACAGGTTTGATGGGCAATGCTTGGCTGCTGATGCTTGTCAGTGGCTTTCGGTGTGCTGCTAGGTGTTGAAGCACTTGCCAGGACTAGACTGCTCACAAAGAGGAGAGTTGTTGCTTGAGAAACTTGTCTCAGTCCAGGACCTCAATCAGGGTTGGATGCTTGTTCCAAACTTGATAAAGAGTAGACTAGCGGGGGTTAATAAGAACATGGTACCAGTCCTGGACCCTGATGAGGTTTGGAGGCTTATTCTGGAAAACTGAAACTGAAGTTGAAGAACAGGATTGAATTACACCAACTTGAACTCGGTCCCAATCCTAGATCACAATCAGGAATGAAAGCCTGTGTGAATTAAACTAATGCCAATAAAGATTTTAAAGAGACTTTGGTTGCCACCAAAGTGCTAGTTGCATAAGACAAACATTTAGTAACATACGACTGGGATTTCAGTACAAATGTGACCATACAATCCAGTAACAAGAACAGTGGTTCTCAGCCTCAGTCCTGGGGGACCCCTGTGTATGCTGGTTTTCATTTCAACCGCAATTACAATTCCAGAATTTTAACAAGCTGTTAATTTCTTAATTAGGTGCTTTTAATGCTGAGAGGTAACCTAACATCTTAATCCACAGAATGCCAAACATGGCTTTGCAATGGCGCAAATACAACCCCAATTCCGAAATAGTTGGGACAAAGTGTAAATTGTGAATAAAATCAAAACGCAATGACTTTCAAATCACACCAGGCAGTATTTTAGTCGCAACAGAACAGAGATAACAAATGAGTTCATTTGAAATTTGAGGGCTGCTACAGGTCTCAAAAAAGTTGAGACAGGGGGCTGTTTACCATGATGTAGCATTCTCCCTTCTTTTTAACACAGAGTGGAGGCGTCTAGGCATTGAGACAAGTTTCTTGAGTTTAGCCATTGGAATTTGATCCCACTCTTTAATACAGGCTTCCAGCTGCTGGAGAGTTTTGGGTCTCCTTTGACGGACTTTAATTATACGACAGATGTTCTCAATCGATGAAAGATCAGGACTGCAAGCAGGCCAGTTCAGTACATGGACTCTTCTACTACAAAGCCATGCAGTTGTAATAGCTGCAGTATGTGGTTTTGCATTGTCCTGCTGAAATACACAAGGGCTTCCCTAGAACAGATGTTGTCTGGAGGGGAGCATATGTTGCTCTAAAACCTTTATATACCATTCAGCATTCATGGTGCTTTAAAAGATGCAAGTGTCCCGCACTATATAAGTGTCTCCATACCATCAGAGATGCTGGCTTTTGAACTGAACGCTGATAACAGGAACATCGCCCATGATTTCCAACAAGAATGTCCAATTTGGACTCGTCTGACCACAGGACACTACCTCTTTGCTACAATGCATTTTAAATGAGCCTTGGCCCACAGAACACGGTGGCGCTTCCGGATCATGCTCAACAATTGCTTCCTTTTTGCATGTTAGAGTTTTAGGTGGCATCTGTTAACGGCACGGCAGACTGTTTACAGACAGTGGTTTCTTGAAGTCTCTTGAGTGATGCAGTAGCATTTGAGGGCCCGAAGATCACGGCATCCAGTAAAGGTCTTCGGCCTTGTCCCCTTACGCAGAGATTTTTCTGAATCTTTTGATGTTATGCACTGTCAATGATGAGTCCTTCAAAGCCTTTGCAATTTGATGTTGAGGAACAGTGTCTTTAAAGTATTCCACAATTTCTTTTACGCAAACCTTCACAGGTTGGAGAGCCTCTGGCCATGTTTACTTCTGAGAGACTCAGCCTGTCTCTGATTGGCTATAAAAGACACCCCTTTTATAGCCAATCATGTTACACACCTCATGCCAGTTGACTTAATTACTAGCCAAATGTTCTTTCAGCTGATTTTCTTATATATTAATGGCTTTTTCAGCCCTTTTTTGCCTGTGTCACAACTTTTTTCAGACCTGTTGCTGCCAGAAAATTTGAAATAAGCTAATTTTGTGGATAAAAATATAAAATGTCTCAGTTTCAACATTTGAAATGTAAATAACATATTGGCTTGTGATCTGAAAGTCATTGCATTTTGAATTAATGCGCAATTTACACTTCTTCCCAACTATTTAGGAATTGGGGTTTTATTACCAATTTCATATTATGCTTACTGAGATAAAGGCAAAAGATTAATTAATTAATTAATAAAAATAAAGAGATGTAACAACTGAATGAGATTAATTGGACAAATGAACTGGTAACCTGGATGATTGTTGTATGGGCAATAATTACCTATTTTTTTCTTATACTTAAGTACAAGACAAGTGGGCGTAATTATTGTTTTAGTAGTTACTGAATTCTTCATTATCTTCCAGATGGTTAGGATTTGTTGGCAGGTGCACATACCAATTACATGCTTGTTGATTGGCCCCAGTCTTTAATTTCATTGGTTATTGATAATTTACCTCTCTTGATGCATATTGAAATTAAATGTTTGAAATGTAATTAAATATGAGCTATAAGCTCATAGAAGATACATTTTTCATCACTTGTAAAGCCATTTGCGGCAGAATATGTTTTAAGAGTTTCAGTAATCTTTCAGTATCAGCTCCTAGTTTGGAAAATTAATGGCTTGTTGAAATTCAGGGATTGCCATTGCGGTTGAAACAAAAACCAGTATATAAATGCGTCCCCCAGGACCGAGTTTGGGAGCTACTGCACTAGAAGGCTTCACTAACAGTCACTAGCTCATGAGGAAACAAGCGACTGACAAGACTTAGTAGAGAGAGGTAAACACGCACAAGACAGACACCAATCACAAGACACATACACCTAATAGGCTGTTGAATTGTGAAGAGACACACTAGGGATTCACACAAGGGTTGTGAAATATTTTATAAACGTTATCATTATTTTTGAGAGATTTCAGTCATACAATTCTCTACTTTGTTTGCTCAGTTTGTATGCCTTTCAAAACCCAAACTAGGAAATTTATTCCAGATAGTTCCAAATTAGTTCATTTTGAAAAATTTGTAGTTTGATCCTGTTTTGCAAAGGAAGCACAATTTAAGATGAAAGATTGCATTGGGACTACACACCAAACAAAAAAAAATATTGTGATGACCAGCCTATTGTGCTGCTAGTCATCCTGCACACCCCAAAAAGTGTTCCTGAGTAGAAAATATTCTTTATTAACACACTTCTTGTCTAGTCGACTTGTTCTCATCCTCTGGAGCATCCAAATACCATTTATTTCCCAGGTAAACAACGCATACGTACCCAGCCGATGCTTATGATGTAAATCAAAACAGGACTCATTGAACCAGAAAAAACTTTTTCCACTCAGAAGCTTGTGCTCACATTGTAGGTACTTTTTTAAAATCATGGACAAGGATGACAATGGCAATAATAGTATGTGAACCCTTTAAGATTATTTGAATTGCTGTGTTCTTTAGCCACAATAATCAATCTGATCTTCATCTGCATTACACTACTTTAAAAGCTGTGTCTGCCTAAAATAGTGGCATAAAAATACAAAACCCAAAACCAGTGAAGTTGGCACGTTATGTAAATTGTAGATAAAAACAGAATACAATGATTTGCAAATCCTTTTCAACTTATATTCAATTGAATACACTGCAAAGACAAGATGTTTAATGTTCAAACTGAGAAACTTTTTTTTTTTTTGCAAATAATCATTAACTTAGAATTTAAAGGCAGCAACACATTGCAAAATAGTTGGCACAGGGGCCTTTTTACCACTGTGTTACATCGCCTTTCCTTTTAACGACACTCAGTAAACGTTTGGGAACTAAGGAGACCAATTTTTGAAGCTTTTCAGGTGGAACTCTTTCCCATTCTTGCTTGACGTACAGCTTAAGTCCGGGGTCTCCGTTGTCGTATTTTATGCTTCATAATGCGCCACACATTTTCAATGGGAGACAGGTCTGGACTACAGGCAGGCCAGTCTAGTACCCGCACTCTTTTACTATGGAGCCATGCTGTTGTAACACATGCTGAATGTCACTTGGCATCGCTTGCTGAAATATGCAGGGGCGTCCATGAAAAAGACGTTGCTTGGATGGCAACATATGTTGCCCCAAAACCTGTATGTACCTTTCAGCATTAATGGTGCCTTCACATATGTGTAAGTTGCCCATGCCTTGGGCACTAATACACCCCCATACCATCACAGATGTTGGCTTTTGAACTTTGCGCCTATAACAGTCCAGATGGTTCTTTTCCTCTTTGGTCCGGAGGACACGACGTCCACAGTTTCCAAAAACAATTTGAAATGTGGACTCGTCAGACCACAGAACACTTTTCCACTTTGCATCAGTCCATCTTAGATGAGCTTGGGCCCAGCGAAGCCGGCGATGTTTCTGGGTGCTGTTGATAAATGGCTTTCGCTTTGCATTGTAGTTATAACTTGCACTTGCAGATGTAGCGATGAACTGTAGTTACTGACAGTGGTTTTCTGAAGTGTTCCTGAGCCCATGTGGTGATGTCCTTTACACACTGATGTCGGTTTTTGATGCAGTACCGCCTGAGGGATCGAAGGTCACGGGCATTCAATGTTGGTTTTCGGCCTTGTCGCTTACGTGCAGTGATTTCTCCAGATTCTCGGAACCTTTTGACGATATTACGGACTGTAGATGATGAAATCCCAAAATTTCTTGCACTAGCTCGTTGAGGAATGTTGTTTTTAAACTGTTCGACAATCAGCTCACGTATTTGTTCACTAAGTGGTGACCCTCGCCCAATCCTTGTTTGTAAATGACTGAGCATTTCAGGGAAGCTGCTTTTATGCCCAATAATGGCACCCACCTGTTCCCAATTAGGCCGTTCACCTGTGGGATGTTCCAAATAAGTGTTTGATGAGCATTCCTAAACTCTCTCAGTCTTTTTTGCCACTTGTGTCTGCTTTTTTGAAACATGTTGCTGGCATGAAATTCCAAATGAGCTAATATTTGCAAAAAATTACAAAGTTTACCTGTTCGAACATTAAGTAACTTGTCTTTGCTGTGTATTCCAATTGAATATAGGTTGAAAAGGATTTGCAAATCATTGTATTCTGTTTTTATTTACGATTTACACAACGTGCCAACTTCACTGGTTTTGGGTTTTGTAATTGCACTTTACAATTTCTAAATTGAATAATTGGTGCCTGTAATATTTCATCATTCGCTCACCTGACTGGGAAAAGTATGTAAACACTTGAATAAGTAAGGGAATAAACCTCTTTTGAACAAGAATTACCCAAAGCAAGCAGCATACAATCTTGCTCAATTGTACCGGACCCTGTAATGCTGAGTCTTTTTGCATATTAGCAGCATCGCCAACATGCATGAGTTTAAGTGGCATATTCACGTTCCTGTGCTGTAGTCAGCAATCATTCAATCAGTGCGTTTATGAAAGATTCTCAGGCGGTATTGAAGTCCTTGTGCATGGACGTTTATCAGTTTCACATGCATTACTGTTGATTATACCACTAGTAACATGGAAATCAATTATGACTCTTGACTTCTCATGCTTTTCTTTACTTAGAGGTTGGAAGCTATGGAATTGCAAAAAAACGCTTGAAATGGTCTTATTTCATTTAAAAATCGGTCACATCTTTCGAAAACACCACATCCATTTTCACTGCTCCGCGGATGACACCCCGCTCTACCTCTCCAGCAAACCCAACACCACACTCCCTCCCTCCTCCCTCCTCCTCTGCATCCATGAAATAAAGTCCTGGTTCACCTCAAATTTATTCAAACTTAACAGCAATAAAACTGAACTCCTTCTCACTGGCACCAAATCCACCCTAAGTAAAATCAATAATTTCTCTATTCTCATCGACGGTTCCTCCATCTCTCCTACCCCGCAGGTCAGGAGTCTGGTTGTCATCCTCGACAGCACCCTTTCCTTCACCTCCCACATCAACTCTGTCACCCGCTCAGCATACTTTCACCTTCGCAACATCCACCGCCTCCGTCCCTCCCTCACTCCTCAGTCCACCGCCATCCTGGTCCACAGCCTCGTCACTTCACGTCTGGACTATTGTAACTCTCTCCTCTTTGGCCTCCCCCATAAAACTCTCCATAAACTACAACTGGTACAGAACTCAGCAGCCCGGATCATCACACGCACCCCCTCCACCCACCATATCACTCCCATCCTACAACAGCTCCACTGGCTCCCCATTACATACCGTATTCAATACACAATCCTGCTCCACACATTCAAAGCCATCCATGACCTTGCTCCTCCATATCTCTCTGCCCTCCTCCACATTGCCACTCCTGCTCGCTCTCTCCGCTCCTCCTCTTCGCTCCATCGCTCTGTCCCTTCAGCCCGCCTTGTCACTGCGGGGAGCAGAGCTATCAGCTGCTCTGCTCCCCAGCTCTGGAATTCTCTTCCTCCCGATCTCCGCAATGTAGACACATTCCAACTCTTCAATTCCAGACTCAAAACTCACCTGTTCAAACTTGCATACTCACTATAACAACAACTGCACTGTCCTGTAAATATCTTAACTGTATTTAACTGTCTGCTTATCGTGAATATGTTGATTTGTATTTTATTTGAATGTTTTCTACTGTTTTTATGATGTGAGGCGACCTTGAGTGCTAAGAAAGGCGCCATATAAATAAAATATACTAATATTATTGAACATGTCTGGTAAAATTGAGAGGTCAAGTGCAGCAGCCAGAGAGAAAAGAGCAGCACGGGCACAATACAAACACAGATAAATATACAGACCACCGGAAAGTACTCACGCACCCAAAGGACTTATACTAGTTTGAAACACGGAAGCAACGCAAGAGAGAAAAAAGTAGAAAAGGAAAAATGTCTAAAGAAGAAGGAACTCCAAAAATAAAGAGAAGATATAAAGTCACACAAATTCTGACTACAGTCCTCTCTTGAACACAATTCTTCCTGGAAGGTTTTTCTAATTATAGACACTTAAAATGGCGATTAAGTTGCCAGCAGCTGTACCACTACTCAATCTGCTCCAGCCGTATGGCAGAAGCCAAGCAGGTGGGGGCTTCGTTAGTACTTGGATGGGAGACCACCTGGGAAAATGTTGCTGCTGGAAGAGGTGTTGGTGGGACAGTAGGTTGTGATCTTCCCTCTGATGGAATAATCCCCAATTCCCCAGTGCAGTGATGGGGACACTGTACTGAAGGAGACCCCGTCTTTCGGATGAAATGTTCAACCGAGGTCCTGATTTTCAATGGTCATTAAAAATTCTACGACACTCTTCGACAAGAGTTGTGGGTTCCCTGGTGTCGTGGCTAAATTCCCTGCTTGACTCTGTCAACCACCCACCTAATCATCCTAATGCAATGCAACTTGTCCTCTCCCTCTCCACCTCAACCCCCAAGGGCTCCCTTGAAAAATAGATTTCAATCTCAACGGAAATTCCCTGATTAAATAAATAAAATGACTTTGAGAGTTTTTGGCCAATATTTGGTCATTATCTCCTCCTTTTTGAGGACTTCTTTTTGTGTTCTTGCCGTGTTCTTTGAAGTAATCACACTCTTAGTAAGTTTAGCAACTATGAAGACACATTACTAATTTCATCCTTCTGTAGATAAGGCTTTGACTGTAGAGCAATATTCTTTGAATATAGGGCTTAATGTGCAGTTACCAAAGGGTGCAATACATTTAGTAAATGACTCACCAAGATTCCATGCCTGACTGACAAAGAAGAGGTGTTTTTTTTTTTTTTTTGCCCACTAAATAGTGAGGTGTGAGATTATTCATATTATATCTTATGAGCTCCTGTCTGCACCCGAATCTCTCTCTCTCTCACTCACACACACACACACACACACACACATGCATGTTCACATACAAACTTCTCTCGCCCTGCTCCTCACAAATCTGAACAATGCTTATCTCTCCACCCGCCTAAAAGCACATCTCCCCACTCCTTCAAGAAATTAAAAGCCCAGATTTTTCATCGGCAAATTACTTTGCATCATCCATACACAGTAGTTTTATACAGAAAAAACTTTAAAAAAAATTAAACTTGATTATTATTGTGGATGTTTTTTTCTTTTTGGTTATGTAAAACATCTCTCTTTACATCTTAAATGGAGCGGGAAAATTGAAGACATGAATTGTTACTCAAATTTTTAAAACTTAGAGTTGGTATTAATTCATATTATTAAATGTTATCATTGAATTATCTTTCCCTATAGGCTGTTTTGTTTTACTTAAAAGTCTTGAGAATTTTCAATAAGGAACAACACAAAAAACTCAAGGCTACTGAGTGGGCAACACATTCTGCACTCAACTACAAATTTACAGTACATACGTATGCTATGCTCGCTTGTCGATTTCATCCAAAAGTCATGAAACGATGCAAAATTGTATGTGAAAACAAGCAGGTCTTTGTTCACATGAACCAAATATTCCACTTTGCATCTCATTAAACTACCTTGCTTCCGTTTGCTCTCAGATTCACACGCAGAATAAGTGCATTTTATGCTCCCGCTCAATCACTGCGGCGCTGCATTTCATGGATTGAGCACCCAGCCTTCTCCATTATGTTATGCTTCCACAGCACCGCTAAAAGAAAATGGCCTCTGCTTTGGGGTTCAGTCTGATACACAAACTCTCCCACCCTCTCTTAAGATTATTTCTTCTTTGCTCAAAATCACCTGGAGAAGGTGTCTGAAGAAGGACTTATGCCCATATGTCACATGAGGTGATTGTCATTATTAAATGTTGTCAAGAGCAGCTTCTCATATGCAGATTCAGTTTTCTTCTTCTTGCATTTGCATCTCTGTCCAGCAACCAGTCTTTGACATTTTTCGGTTGTGCGTGCTGTTCTTTGAATGCTTTGCATAAACATATCCTACATATTCACTCACTCTCTTTAATTCAGGAGCCATTATAATGACTGCAGTATTTTGGAATTTCAGGTAGAAAGGTAGAGAGTAGACAAATAGATTTGAATTTCAGAATTTCTGACATTTTTGAGACTTTTTAACAACCAGCGATAAAAACTTTAAAATCTGGTTCGTATTATGAATTTGAGCAAGACTGAAGCCATATAATATCATACATGAGCAGTGTCTTAAGGCCCTGTAATTGTACAGAATAGCTTCAACTCTAAACCCTGATATTGCGGGGAACTGAAATGTTTTGTCAAAATCAATTATCTCAAAAAATTATTTAGGCCAACTTAAGTGAACCTATACAGTAGATAAGCAAATTTTTTCCACTTTTTAAACTAAAAATTATTATCAAAATTGATTTTCTGCAGCATCACATCAGTGGTTGCCATGACAACAGCTGTTTTAATAAATGTATCAGTACTTAGAGAAACACAGTCATTGAGATAACTAAACAATGTGTGGTTATAATTTCAGCTTTAATGAAAAGGAAAAAAAACATTCCCAATGCCACTGCAGAGCTTTTTTTTCCAGGCTTCTATGTTCTAGTACTGATTTTGACCTCCCTAAATCAGTTTCGTCAGGAAACCGCTGATTAAATATGCACATTTTGATTTACACATAGTCAGAGATACATATTGCAAAAAGAGCTCCGCACTGACACATATCATCACAAAATGAAAAAAACTTACAAATATGAAGTTAATTGGATGTACAATTGCTGAGAAATCTGTATATTCTTGTTGAAAATCATCTGCACCCAAAAAAAATGAAATGTTATGAAATGTTAGATTTACTTAATCATGTT
Organism: Gymnothorax reevesii; assembly: GCA_029721435.1. NCBI lineage: Eukaryota > Metazoa > Chordata > Actinopteri > Anguilliformes > Muraenidae > Gymnothorax > Gymnothorax reevesii. Next base: position 78,189,508 of record CM056583.1, read on the forward strand.
GCGGTTCCACGCTTTTGCGTAACCTTTATTTGACTTCGAACATTTTTGGCCAGTTTAATTAGTTGCATTGAGTGGAATGCACTTCACTTAATGTACTAGTTTTGCAGAACCAGTTGACATAACATTATTAACTAAATCTGACATTTCATAACGTTTCTTTTTTTTTTTTTTGAGTGTGAATTTTTTCAAGGTTTTAAAGTGCTTTTTAGTGTAAAAGAGTAATTTCAGAGCAACTTTAAAGCAAGTTTAAGACCAATTAGGCAGAAAGTGAATATATGTCCTGAAAGTAGACTATTTGAAGGAACATACCTCAAAACTAAAATTTTGAACCAAAATTGGCATTTTGCTATGCTGTAGGTCCCCTTAATTGCATTGTGTGGAAGGAACCTAAAGGAAGTAAGGTGAATTTTTAAACATGTTTTCTAGTGCTGTGAACACAAGATCATTAAATTGGCTTACTAACATTTATTTTATTTTTATTTTTATTTTTTTTTTGGACGTAATCGGTTTCCACAAAACATTTGAGTTCACCACACTTGTCAGGGTTTAAAATGCAGATATATTTGTCTTTCTCTAGCAAAAATGATGAAGGAACAATAAAGAAGAGAATTACACCATTATAGCTCAGGCTATTACATTTTATTAAGGCTGTTTGTTACAGTTAATTTAGACAGTGTAACACCGAGAGAGCTTTGGATGAACCGTCGAGGTAGAATGTCTTTTTTCTAAGATAACATTTTCAAATCCCGTGGAACATTATGCATAAATATATCAAGAATTAAACATACGAACTCCACCAAAAATGCACAATGATATGGTTATATGTGAATGAAAAAACCGGAAAGACGTGACAGGCGCTATTATGTTCCCACACGTCTGACACCTTGCTCCTTTCAAATGCCTTATATCATCAATTTGGGCAATTCGCTTCTGGCAGGAGTCAGTTAAACGTTCGTAATCGAGTCTAATAAAATCTAAATATAATCATATCTAAAATGTTTGATGAAACTTTAACGTTAGTGCTGCCAATAAATAAATAACTGAATAAATAAATAAATATTCGGGGGTAATTGGCAGCACATTTACACATCATAAAAGCAGACCAGTGCCACGAGTTCAAATGCCTCTTGCACTTGACCGTGCTGGCAGCCCAACAAATGTAGCCTATAGGCTTATTCTCTACATCACATTAAAACATTTTTTAAACATTTACATGAAAGTAGTCAGATTGATACAATTTAGGTTATGCAAAAAGATTTCAATAAGAAAGACTTCCATCCACTGATCCATCATTCTTCAAAATGGGAAGATTTGCCATACGGCCACGGCGAGGAGTAAATCGTTTTGAAATGTAATGACACCAGCATTTCAAAAACTCTTCTTTGGTTTTGTTGCTGGCGGTCCCATTTCCTCGCATTCTCACCGAACTGCCCGGACAACGCTGTTGATAATGAGAGTGAATGATTTCATTAATGACAGAATGTTTTACCACCGTGCGACTGTTTCGCTTAAAGCTCTCAAAATGTTACATTCTTATCGTTAGAAGTTTTGCAGAAGATACAAGACAGTTTAATTGAATTTCATATAATAATGATAATAATAATAGCATGAATGATATAGACCTCATTTTCCTTGAAATGTAAAAAGCATATGCAAATCAAAGAGTCACAGGTCAGAACATATAGAGTAAGACTCACCGACAAAAATACCCTTTTTAATAGGCACATCACCTCATGAAGTTTGTCATCGTCTCCATTTTGCTCCGGGCATTGAGCCCATTCTAGAATGCAGCGCGCCCTCACCTATTTATGGAAATAAAAGACATGAGATGAACAGGCGTTAATTCCGTGAATCCCTTTGCTTTTGTCAATTGAAATTTAAGGACTGTCCAAATAAAAACGCGATTGTTACCGCCTTGTCGTCAGCGCATGATGGATTCATGCCCTAAAAGGAAAACATGATAAATTGAAATTAATAGGCCTATTTAATTAAGTATGCAACGCTTGCATGTAGCAATGTCACTGTACAATCAAAATTTGTTCGCTCTACAGAATAGTCTATTTTGACATAGCAGCAATGATATTATTGAAATGGATGAAGTTATATATGCTGAACTTACATCAACATGGGGTTTAATTACATACAGAGAATCACTGTACATGTCTTCAATGCACTGTCTGCGTGCCTCAGAGGATCTGGTGATGCCCAAATTTATCCAAAGAACGACGACTAAGTAACCTTGAAAGAAATAAGGAATTTTAATCATTATCATTTGACAAGAAAGTTGTAAAACGAATAAAAACGGATTTGTATAATATCGATCATTTAGGGACATGTATTAGGCCTACCTGCGAAATTAGTTTTGCCCATCTTTGCGAAACCTGCTAATACTGAGGGTGGGCATGTTTTATACCCATTCATGAACAACCTTTTCATCATCACCCACACACTAAGGGGTGTGGCTATATAAAAAAGTACAAGACTAGTTCTTGGAATATATTTTGCCGACACTCAAGAATATGATACAAATAATGTTATTTGTTGATGTAGTAATGGTCGTTGACCAGGCCTATTAGTCATGTAGTCACTCACTAGCCTACATCATGAGTGGGCAGTGACAGTCAAATGTGTCTCTGAATTTCACATATACTTCAGGCCTTAATTATTTAATGAGCCATAAAATGTATTGTATGTAATGTAATGTAATGTAAATGTAAATGTAACATTTTAACATTTAGTTATTTCCCCATAAGCACGTGAATGACTTTTTATTTAGAAATAATCTACAAGAGAACGAATATACAGTCACTTACCTCATTTAGCCTTCCTAACCATCGGGAGGAACATCAGAGATAAGATAATCAACCCAATCACCTCTACAATATGCAAAAACTTTAGAAGGTGAAATAGAAGAACAATATAGTATACGTCACCAATGTATTTAATGAGTATTATTTAGACAAAACTCTCTCACTACTTTTCTGCTTTCATAGTCCCAAGAATGGAAATAAATGAATGGCCTATCAGGAAATAAACAAAACTGACTCACCCAGGGAAGCATACAACTGAATCATATTTAAAAAGAACTTACGAGTTATAACTCCCACTTTCTGCTTGCAAATACTGATCCAAAAACAAATCACAAGGCTAAAAGCTGAGCTGAAATGTTCATAACATTATTACACTTGATGCATATAGGATGCAGCAATCTCCTTCTGTCAATACAGCAGGCATAGAGGCAATGAAAATGAATTTAAATGATGCTACCTTAAATAATATGCTTCTCGTTATAACATGAAACTGTTATGAAAAGCAATGTTGCCAGAAATATGAAAGGAGAATTAAACAATTTAAGAGTATGAGATTATAAGCCCCGTGGAGGTAAGGTTGTTACCTAGAGGGCGTCTACAGAGGAGTCAAACATACAGGTGTACGCCTGTCCGCGTTTAACCATGCTTGACCTCATATATATATAAATTCATGTTGTACAGTGACAGGCAGCAATGCAACATTAAAAGGCTGTAACTCACGACGGATATCTGACAATTTGCACTTTAATTAGGAAGCATTCACTTGGGAGCATTCACATTCATACGGATAACCACATAGGAACTGCAGGCATTTAAAATAATGATGCCGTTCAAATACTTATTGCATTCAGTATGTGTCCCGTACATCCATAAACAGTAGAAAAAGGCCAAAATACTCATCATTTCGGCTCTGCACACCTGCAATTTGATTTTATTTGCTTGAAGTGTATACTTCGGCCAGCCAGGACCTGTGTGTGTGAAGTTTGCACGTTCGCCCTTTGTTGGCATGGGCTTTTTCTGGAATCTCTGATTCCCCCACTCGAAAGACATGCTCTGTATAGGAACTCTCCAATCATTGCCCCTGATCAAGGCTCTGGCTGTAGCATTGCAGTTTGTCCCTGAGCACTGCATTCCGGCTCCCCGCTGCTCCTAAGCAACTACTACTATGTTCACAGTAAGAGGCTGACGTGACTCAAATGTGATTTTTATCTTTTTGAGACACAGATCTAATGTTTTCAGAGGTGTGTGGACTCAGAAATCTTATCTTATATCCGATCTTCAAATCAGAATTGAGTGACTTTGTGGTGCTGGATCAGATGCAGATTCGATACGTGGCCGTGCAACATGAATGAAAACAGTCAAATCGAAATCCGTGTGGCTTTTTGCCTGTATGCAGGCGCTGAGCACAGTTAAAATCCTTAAAAGGTAGCCATCTGCCTTTTTGCCTTTTTCCTCCAAGGCAAAATCTCATCCATGTATTTGCTACAAATGTGTCCATTTTCTTGATTTGAATTAGGTTTTAATACCATAAGTGCAGTCTCAAATATATCACTTTTTTGGCTGCTGATGACGTAAATAACTCCCGCAAAAATGCATCAATGTGCCCAAGCTTTCAGTTTCAGTGGGCAGATGCATTCACATTACAGAATAGATAGAGGTCTCTCGTCATTATGTATGTGGACCGTTAAGCAAATCTGATCTTAGCAAAAATCAAAATTGAAGCATAAGGTTTGTAACGTGAATGTGGCACAGAATATTAGCAATGTAGTCAAGACCGCCTGAGCCGAGACCAAGATACTACAAAGACCAAAGGTTAGCGAGACCAAGACAGAGACCAAGACCCAAAAAAGTGTTCAACTTCACTGTAAATATGGGCAGTGAAAGTAATTGCGTGTAGCAACTGCATAACAGCTATTATTGCCCTTTCAGAGTATTGAGACTTTCTAGGCATTTAAATTTTTTCTGTTAGGGATTGGTATGGTAACACTGGCCAAAATCATCTCCCACTGACACATTGCACACTGGTTTGAAATTATGTTGCCATGACAAGTTAAATTAAATACAAAGTACGTGTAACTTTTGATTAACAAATTTAACAAAATGCAACCTGCCTGCACATTATATTGTGTTCCTACTCCCATCAGTCCACTATGTCCAAACATCACAAGAAATAAAACCTTTCAAAAAGCCGACATCACAATGCATTCCTTGATGTCCTGCACTGTCTGGCACCCAAGCAATGGAATCCGGGACAATATAGATTTTAATGAGAAAATGGACCTGAGTGAAGTTGGCATCCCATTAACTGCAAAATGGTTAAAAAATACATGGAATTGCTCGTGCTTCGTTTGTGTGCATAACGCAGGCAAATGCTCAAACCATTCCGGAGACATTAAACATTTAAGATTTCCATCCAGAATGAAAAGCAGCGGCAGGCAATGAATTCTCATTTTGCCGGCACAAATGTGCACAAACGAAGCTGAAACAAATGTCAAGGGTTTCATTTAGATTTTTGTCATATGGGGTGCCGACTTCACGAAGCTGGTAAAGAGACAGCCTATGAAGAAAGTTCCCTTGCATGAATTTTGGGATCTTCTGAAACCAGTGAATAGCTGCCTTATTTTGCGAATTTTTCTTGGCAAGGCTGATATCGGCAGTAATGATGACAAACTGGGAAAATAGGGGCCAACCACCAACAGTCAACCACCTGCCGTTTTTAGCAATTTTCTTGTGGCTTTGGATAAAGCCATCTCTGCTGAAAAAAGTCTGAGAAACCATTAGGCAACCATTAGGCATATTCTATTGGTTTCTAATGGTTCCTGGTGGTTTTGTAATGTTTCTAATGGCTACTTATGTTTGCCTAATTGTTTGGTTTGTTTTCTAATGTTTTCTATTATCTCCTACACAAATCTACAGGACTTCAACTGGTCCCTACTCGTGGTTCCTGCAGGAGTCTTAATGGTTCCCGCAGGAGTCTAATGGTTCCTACAGGCATTTCTATACCAGTCTAACGGTCACTACACAGTGGTTTAGTGGTCACTACAGGGTGTAGTGGACTCTAATGGTTCCTAATGTGAACAATGAGGAACACCGATGTTATAGCCTTCTTTAGCATCCTGTCGTTCACTCTGACAAATATTTGCCAATCATGGGACATATTTGTTTTGTGATATTCGGGCCAAATTCAGCATTTACCTCATGGGCCACTTTAGGCTCACATCTATTTGGTTCGGGCCAAAAGAATGTCAGAAGTTCTGGATCGTGCCTGATGTGGCCCACATCCGTATGCTATTTGAGTATAATCTGTATTGCATGAGCGGCGCACATCAAATGCCAGTCACAGGTCAGTCTGCTGCACCGCTGCATTTAGAGAACATGTGTCCTTTCACCAACCAATCATATCTGCAGACACCACATCAGTAATGGAGCGCACTCTTCAATAACTGCTTTCAAGCTAATGCTATGCAGTTGTTCACACTCTTTGCTTTGCTTGCTATACTGATCATTTACTGTGCCTTGTTTGCTATGTGTACCTGATCGCTGTCATTGCTAGTTCTTTGTTTTTTGCTTCTTAAGCCGCTTTCACACCGGACACGGAACGAATTTTTCGCACGACAGATTACATTCAAAGTGAATGCAAAGACGCGAATACGCGCGCATTCGCATTGACTTTGAATGTAGTCTGTCGTGCGAAAAATTAGTTTCGCGTCCGGTGTGAAAGCAGCTTTATGCAGCTATGTTGCTTTGCTGCTCACCCACCACCACCCCTACTTCCACCTGTCGATTAGATCTGCTTTGTACACTCCTGGGATTTGGTGTCTTTTGTTCATGAGAAAGATATAACTTATCCTCGTATTTTGGGTAGTACATGGATATGCACATCGCGTAGGCAACCAAAGGCAGATTAATTAATACCAGACAAAGATAAACTGAGTAAAAACAAAATGCAGTTTTTAAACGACTTTTTTTATTGAAAAAAAAAAACAAAAAAACAATCCAACCATACCTGGCCCTAAATGAAAAACCTTTTAACTTTAAATAGATAATTGGATTTCATTTCACTAGACATGTTTAATGCCAGCCCTGTTCAATCTAGATATCACTTAAATAGGAAGTGTCTCACAATGGGACGTAATCAAAGGGCAGCACAGGATGCTGTAATCTAAAGAAATTCAAGAACGGGTAAGATACATTATTTTTGGCATATATCGCTACAGTCACCCGTATATAAGGCTTTGAGACTCCAACGAACCAAAGTGATAGTCATTACCTACAAATGAAAAAAACCTGGAACATTGGTGACCGGCCTCAAGAGAGGCTGGCTGACTAAAATTCCTCTAAGAGCACATTGACAACTCATCCAGGAGGTCACAAAAGAACTCCGAAAAATGCCAAAAGAACTGCAGGCCTCAATTGCCTCAGTTAAGGCCAGTGTTCTCAACTCCACAATAAGAAAAAGGCTGGGAAAAATGACATCCATGGGAGTGCTGTAGGGCAGAAACCACTGCTGGCCAAAAATAATACTGCCTTGTCTCACATTTGCCAAAAGACATTCTGATGACCACAAAGACTTCTGGGATAAAATTCTATGGACTGATGGGTCCATAAAATATCATCACCATATTTGAGTTGTCAAAATCTATCCACTACTTCAGTGCACACCCGCACACAGGATGTGTGATGGAAGGAAAGACAAGCAGAAGCCAGTATGTAGCCTGCCCTCTTTATGCATTGAAAACATAATTATGGACACTTTAAGGTTAGGCTATAGGTTTCGGGTTAGGCTGTGTTGGTCATGATTAAGATCAGGGAAAGACTGAAAGACTGACAGAATAAATGGAAGTCAATGTAATGTCTCTGCAGAGATAATAGGGATAAATAGGATAAGCGTGTGCATTTCTACCTCCAACTGTCCCCAAAAGTGATGGTATATTAGATTTCATCCACCCCAATGGGCACAAATTTTGGTCCCCACAAGGTAATGCAGTCATTTTAGGGTTAGGCGTGAGGCGTTTATGGTTAAAGTGAGGGTAAGGAGTAAGGGAATGAATTCAAGTCTATGGGATGCCATCACAAAGCATTAAAACACGTGTTTAACTGAGTTTGAAATAGAGGGAGCAAAGCATACAGTATTATATCGGGAGTGTTTACGGAGAGTATGCTGTAAAAAAAAAAACAAAAAAAAAACCAAATAAAACAAGAATTTTCAGACATTTATTGTTGGTAGTTGGTTATATGGACATCATGAAGAATCAATTCTCAAGTGACTAATGCAAATAATAATATTTACAACTGTTTCTGCTAAGCCTTATTTAATATCCCTGAACTTCAAACCACTTGCAAGTGCAATTATTTCATTACTGCTATAAACTGTAATATTTGTGAGAATAAAATGTATTCTGGCAGCTTTTCTGTTCAGTATTTTACTACAACAATCACATTGACAACAAAGGTGCAAATAATTTAAATACAAAAATCACAGCTTTTGTAATTTTTCTTTGAACAATGTACACATCTTCAAGGAAATTGGCACAATGCATTCCTCGACCTCTTCTAGCGACAGAAATCAAAAGCATTCATTCATCAGGCAGTTTGTAATTTTAATAGAAAGGAGCGGTTCTTCACAAGAAAAAATAAGCTGACAAGGGTTGTGATGAAGAACGCTTTAAATGAAACAAGAAAACAGTTTCAGTTTCACATGACCAGTTTTGTTCTATTCAAAAAGGGAAGTTTCCCCACAGATACACTTTTTAGATAGCAAATGCTGACATCATAAAGCACTAACAAATAAACTGAGAGATTTTATCCGCACTTCAGACAGTAAATCTTTCCATGTGCTTTAGGAGTACGTGTCGTCTGCAGGTCACTGCATTATGAAGACGATGACCCAAAGATCCAAACAGTACAATACAGATCAGATGTTAAAAAGGAACCAGATCGATCGCTTTTTTGTTTTTTTTTTTTAATTCTATCATTTTAAGCATTTTGCAATAACGTTGAATATATCACCTTGGTGATCTGTAGAACAGCAGCATGTAACGTGTACTGCACTAATATCGACCCAAAGCCTTTATAAAACCCCAAGGGTCCCTCCTCTCTCTGGATAATGTTGATGCAGTCTCTCATGCCCTCGTACTGGGTGTTGATGGGCAGGACTTCGAAGCCCAGATCCGTGTTGTCTATGATAGTGCGAGTGCCCTGGATGTGAAGCCTATGGAGGACGGTCTCCAGGGGGAAGAGAAGGATGTCGGCGCACAGGCTGGCGGCAAAGCTGGCAATGAGTTCAGGGAAATAAGCTTCCAGCACGCTCTGGGCACTGTTGGGCCCGTCCGTAAGCTGTCCGGGCGAGGTCTTCCTCCTGAGGAAGAACAGCACCGCCTTCTGCACGGTGGAGCTGATGACATAATGAAGGACCCCATGCAGGACCGTGGGGAACACCAGGCTCCAGAGTGGCAGGAGGCGCTTGCTATGGGGCACGCCCATGCCCATCACCCGGCCCACGCCTTCCTTCACGCAGTCTAGAATTCCCGGATTGTCTCGAATGATCTCGCTCTGCCAAAAAAACCCACGTTTGGAGTTAAAGGAGGCAAAGACCAGTAGAGACATGCACTGTAAGTGCGACAGGCAAAGTTTACAAGCAGATGCAATTCATGTGATTCCACCACATTTGTAATCTAGACACATGATTCATACCAGCATACCCTGCGTATCTCTAGACCGCAGTTAATGAGACAACTATACAGTCAGGTCCATCAATTTTCAGAATTTGACAACATTGTTAATTTAGCTGTGCGCCATAGACCTGTTTCCTGCTATGTGCCACTACATCACAGGAAAAAGACATGCCCCTTTTCAGGGATGAGTTCACCTGCATGTGCATTTCCCTGAAATTTGTTCCAAGGCATCAAATGCCAGCAGATGACATAAAAGCTTTGGGCAGTTCTTACTGTTGCAGTTCCAAGTTCAGTCTTTTCACCATCAAGTGAATAGGCAAAAACTACAACGTGCAAGCAACATCCATCACAGGTAGCCTCTAGCCAAAACATGCCGGCAGATCAATGGTACAAGAACACAAATAAATACTACAACACATTCTCATCCCGACTCGTCATGTAGTGATGGTACCTGACCAAGCGTTGATATACTACGCAAAAGAAGGCTTTTGAAGTCCTTATTTGATGCTTATGGTTAGGGTTCGGGTTAACGGTTAGGGATTAGGAAGTGAGGTTAGTTTTAAACTGGCACAAAATAACGACGCGCAAAGCCCAATTTTCCGTCATATATCGACCTTGGTCAGGTAGTGTCACTGTATGAAGCAGCGGGATGAGACTGGGCTCAATACTAACCTGCACTGTTTCAATGAGGCTTGCTGAGTAAAATGGCATCGCGACCACATAGGACAACCTGGAGGAGAGGGAGAACATTTTCTGGTCAAGAAACTGATAGAGTTGGATGTGAATTTTTCACCATCAATTTATCTCTTTGTGAATCTAGAAGGGCTTTCCCATAAGTTTTCATATTACGCACAGCTTGACCAGACAACTAAATTACTCAATAGTTTTGCAATGAGTGAGAAGTGAAATATCCACTCGAAAAAAAAAAAAAAAAATGTTCAAAAGCCCCAGCAAAGAAATCGATCATGGCTGACAAAGCAAATCAAATTGCTTGAAACCAGGCCATATAAAACTGCTCTTTTCAGACAATATGACAAAATGGAAAATTACCCCTTCAGTGCTAAGTGTCCAATGACTTGCTTCAGATTCCACTTGTGAGACAACTCTCTGAGGGCAAAGAGACAAAAATAAAACAAACGTGAATAATTACACCTCCAGATACTGTGGAATACGGATTTGATGCACTTTCATTCACTGACTTTCAGTCTGGTTTTATGTACAAAGTACCAATTGCAAAACCCCCAATTCCAAAAAAGTTGGAAAATCATGGAAAACGTGCAAATAAAATAAATAAATAAAATTAAAAAACGACCATTTTGAACAATCCATTCACCCTCTCCAACATGAACAGTAAAACAACACATTATTTGATATTCTAACCTGAATTTGTAGACTTATTGAAGACCTACATGTAAAGAATGCAAGTCAAAAAAAGCATGCAGGTTACCACAGGTTACCACTGTGAAACCTGCAGATCACCAAGTCTGTTACTCACAGTCATAACCCCATAAATTCTAGGGACTCGCATTTGCGTCCGTCAAATGCAGCTGCTGTATTCAAACCTGTGGAACTTCAGGCCCATGTTCAATTCTGGTGAAGATCCCAAGGTTTCCAACAATCCCAAAAATATCCACAGCTGAATTACTGGGGAATGTGAATAAAAGGATGTACGAGATCTATACATTTCCCACAGATCCCATTAAATTTTGGAATGTAATGGGTCAAAGTCACGGTCCAAGGTCACTAAAAAGGTCCAAATAGTTTTTGACTATAACTGTCAAAAATGGTCTGATTTACATCAAAGCTAATGGTTTCATTTTTCAATGTGTAAATTATAATCTCATCCATTGCTACAGTGAAAAGTGGTTTCAAAGATCAGTACGGGTCAAAGTTCAGGGGGGTCAAGGTCTTTGATCAAAGTAGCCTAATATCCACTGCATCTCAAAAGCTATGGAGATAGCCACTTGATCACAATTAAAAACATATAGGATATCAAACATGGAGATTAAAATGACACCATGACCTTTGACCTTGAGTGACCTTGAACGGTCAAACCCACGTGCACATTTACCTCAGGTGGTAAATCAACTCATTCAACAGCTAAAATAAGTATGAGCGGTAAGGTTTGCTGTGCCTGACACTGCATCTGGTTTCCATGGTATTGGCGCACTCGCACAGATGCACAGACAGCCACAGAAGCATGTACACATAAGAGGTCGCGTAACCGAATATTTTCGGTCATTGACAGATTTTTTTTTTTTTTTTTTTTACATTGACGGAACATTTTGAAGGCCGTTCGTCATTTTGACAGAATGTAATTCACACCCCCGTCCAATTGGTTATGGGTGTCATATTGTCTTGAGCATTGTCTTTGATCTGCATGATCCTGTTTTACTCACATGTTTGCAATATGATCATCGCTCTTCATTTGTAAAATATGCTGCTCTGCTGCCGGTGGAAGATTGGTCATATGCTACAAACGCCGTCTCTTATGTGAACACGCAGATATCTAGGTTGGGAAAGCTCCGGTTGACATAATGAGTTGATAAGCAGCTCAATCGGACCGCTAAGCGAGACTGGTCGATTATTAGGCTTAGTGAAACCCAGCAATAACCGAAAGCATTGTTCATTTGCGCACTGTTACTGTGTGGGGGGAGAGATCATTTGTTATGTTTTATAAAGTTCATACAGCAATAAGTTCGAAAATCCACGCAGTGCCGTATTTAACACCGTGTGCAATGTGTGTCTATATGAATCACTGTCGGCATAAGCCAATGCGTAATGTATAAATTATTCTGTTTATTAGAAAAATAAACGATTATCATTTTAAAAAATAAAAATTACAATGATGGATAATAATGGATTATGATGGAATTTTTATGCCTCTGTCCGTTACAATGATGAACAATCAGACAGTGTTAACGCAACCTCTGACATATACACACATGCACGCACACAGAGTTGCATTTTCACTTTTTGTGAGCACATCCCAGTCCATAATGTTCGCCAGCCGCCCGTCTCCCCGTCTCTGAGACGGCAATGTTTACCTGAGACGCTGAGAAGGGCAAGTCTGATTTGAGACGGGTCCGAAACAGACATTTGTTTCTTATTTTGCTTTAAAAGCCATCTCTAGATTATTTTGTTTGCAACAAGCTGGTTCGATGGGGTGAACCCCTACTGTAGGTGGTTTCGCTTTGGCCAGGTTGGCCTGGCCGCTGAGGTGAAACACCCTGAGATTCCATTCTGACTAACACCATGTCCCAATCTTGCATTTCATTCCATAACCTAACATTGACCCCTGATAGCTCAATTACTTTGTGGGGACCAAAAACCATCCCCATCAAGGGAGGAAATAAAAATCTTCTACTCCCTCATTTCTGGTGGCATTTAGTCCCCATAAGGAGTAGGAATACACACATACACACACACACACACACACACACACGACTGACTTACCTTGGCAAAGGGGTGCATTCACTAATAAGGCCCTCTGTGCCTAGTGTGACACCTTGAACAACGAATGTACTGCCCATGCCTTTCCATAAGGCCTTTGGACCCTGTGCAGTGAAGGAGAGAGAGACCCACAGAGAAGAACAATTAACTGAAAAATTTAAATTATTTAATACCCCATGTTCTTGACATAGAAAAATCCCTTTAAAAGGACATTTCACATTCATTTGATAAAATACCTCCCCAAGATGATTCCCCAAGGAAAAACTGAATGAGGTGAACCCCGACACTCTGGTCATGCGTCATGAACTGGTCCTCAAACAGGGTGATGGCGTTACATTAAATTTTGCAAACCACATTTTCACATCTCTCCATCTCATATATATCATTGACCATTTTCAATATACTTGGCATCACTTGAAGGCATTTTTTTCCTCTAATTTTCAGAACTGCAATTACTTTTTTGACATCTTGATTCAGTAAAAATTATGCCACAAAGAATGGATGGATGTCCAAGCATTTTCGGGGTGATGGCAGACCCCACAGTATTGTTTCATTCTTTCATTAACTTTGTAAATGACAGGTTATTGGTGCATGTACCTGTACTGTCCATCAGATGTCTCTTGGGTGCAATTAGTTCACCAGTTTCCCCCCAGGTGTCACTTCACTGTTTACGAACAACAACTAGAACAACCTTTTGACATCTACTGACCACATGGCGAAATGTCAAAGATGATGTTGCAGGCCTTTTTATGAAAGGTGAGAAATCGGGCGTACGCGCCGTGCGCATATCCATCAAAAAACTTTCAATTTTTGCACGCCTAGCTATCCAAACTGCAGCGCCATTTAGACAGCATTTCCAAACTCAAGGTTTGAAATGAAATTGTGAGATTTTCAGCAGAGAAATTTTTCAGCTCAATATTTTACATAGACGCTATCAGTGTATCAAAAAAAAAACAGTTGCTCTATTCATACTGCTAAACAAACAGGGAACATTCTGCAACAAACCACAATGAAACTGGCTGGAGTAAGAAGAAAGTTACAGCCATTTTGCTGACAAAGGTCCGTTTTGAGGAAACGATGAAAAACGTTTGAGAAATCTAATGCATTTCCATTAAAATTAGGGCACAAAAGTACCAATACCTAGAAAACTCAACAACATTTGTAAGTTCTGTTCGAGTTTCTGTGTTTAGTTATGTTAATATAATAAAATACCAAAAACTAAAAATTTGACAAACTTTTGCCTGTAACGCAAATTGGACCAGTTCATGACGCCATTACTACACAAAATAGAACCCAACAAGGCGAACTTTCACTCAAATATCCCCCCCAAACATGCACCCACAAACAATTGTGTGATACAGTGCGTGGACATTTTGAGGATCAAATTATATGGAGGTCAGACAAATGCCTCCGATATTCATCACTCCCAAAGCTGATAAAAACTGACATTTTTGGACATTATAGAAACGTTTCCGATTACATGAGATTCGTTCCACTTGACAACACTTGCCTGAGTTTTCGTGACATTGTACATCACGCCAATGGCGGTGAATGGCGACAGATGATAATTCCGCGCGTGGTAATTCACCTACAAGCAGCAAACGTGAAAAATGGGATCAGCTTTGCTCAGCCATGCCACAGAATAAACACCGCATAGGTTTACTTAAATCATCTGGCAAAGAGGCAGATTTATTAAACCAAGGGACCCCTAAGCCGACCCAAACTAGTGGGAATTCCCAACAGCTGACGTCCGTCCTCAGTGAAGACCTCTGAGTCAGGATCCCGCAGATATGAGCCAGCAATACGATAACACTCCGTATCAAGTAAAACAATCAATCCAGGAAGGGAATTCTCAATTTCATCTCATTTAAAAGCCCATAACAAGGAAATCCTGAGCGCCCCACGCCAAAGACTGTGACTCAAGGCGTCTGGGAAAGTGACCTTAAAGTAACCATTCAGCAAGGCCAATATGAATCACAAGCAATCTGCAGTCATTCAGGGACATGACCGAATCCTAGGCTGCACAAATAAAAACAATTAGGTAATAATACACACACACAAAAAAAAATGTAATAAAAAATTTTAAATTCACTTAAAAATATTGTGATAAAACAGTTGTGTGGAGCCATTTAAGTTTCATTGATCAAATAAATTGGAGTTACTCAACTCAGTTGCGGGGAACCACTTGACATAGCATTTAAGTACATCTAACATTAACTTTTTTTGGAAAAGGAAAACAAAAAGCAGAAGTTTATATTTAAGTCATTAGAATATCACTGAATATCCATAGATTCAGTGCCAGACAGTCATTTCTTAAGGCACAACCAATGAACAGACTCGTCAAGTATTGCGCCGCAATGTTTGCTACCACAGGCTGAATACAGGTGTAATACAGCGTGATGCCAGAGTCGCTCATATGCTACGGATAGAGATATTTGCTTTACCAAGTTAATTATTCTTCATCTCATGCGACACAAGACAGCAACTGGCAGGAACGCGGTCAGAAGTTGACTTTAGACTGAGGGCTAAAGCTCTGCAATGGTGGTTCCATTGCACCGATCGTGAACATGAACATGTAGCACACTTCTTCACATGTGTAAATCAGTTATTTTGCATTGCTTTTCCTAGAATTGTAACAGAAAAGTATCTGCAAATTTCCCACCTAAGAAACAAGACAGTTTAGTTCCATGTTCCTGATGGTCAGTTGAGTTTGTGTGCATCTACACTACAGCTTTTAGTACAATACCAATCCTCACTAAACTTCACTCACAAATAGGCCTCTGCCCAGAATAGAAACCCACTGCTTTTTGTGAAAGTGGGTCGAAGTAAAAAAAAAAAAAAGTGGGTCGAAGTTCAAAAAAAAAAACGTATTACACAATGACTTCTCAAAATGGTCTGACTAACTTGATTGTCCTTTCAATGTTGCATCATATGATGGGAAACAATTTTGGGTTTAGCAGGCAGGGGCACCCCTTTTTAGCTAAAGGAAGGTAAAGTCTCAGGGTGGGTGATCAGGCGAGAAGTTTCAAATGTCCCTATATTGTGTGTTAACCTCTTAACGGTCACTGGGTCCCCAATTAGGGCCGGGCCAAATGTGAGAAAATACAGGTGACAGTTAAGGGGTTAACTCATTAGCCAATCAGTGACTTCAATTAATCGCTCATCAGGAAATTGGAAACGCACCAAAAACCCGCAGAAAACCATTTTGCCCATTCCTGGACAACAACTCAGTGCGTCTACATGACGTTAGAGAAAATCGAATTATTGCGTTAGTCCAACTATAATCTGACTTCTAAAATGCATGTAAACATGTTAGTCCGACTGGAATCGCGCTAAATCGAAATTCTTTTAGTCCGACTAACACACCCAGATGATGTGATCAATAGTCGGATTATGCGTGCATGTATATGCTTGAATCAAACCGAACTGGACTATGCGCTCTGAGCACGCTCCACTTTCTTCATACAGGGATTTGACCCGGAAGTCTTGTGGACATGTAAACACCAAACTGCTCAAAAGGTGCCCTGTGTAATGGACAGCCAAAAATTAATTTCATACTCTACACACTCGAAAGAAAAGGGGGCATTATACCTGCAGAAAGTGAGTTAGTCTAACCTAGCGTAACAATCGAGAAATGGCCCAGTCTTCTCCCATCAAGCCTACAGTACATGATTCGCCCCGACCTTCCCAACGACCCCACAGCCGACTATCTACAATCCAAACAGGGCAGGTCTGACTCCAAAACTCTGAGATATCAACACATGAACGAACGTCAGCTGATTCTGTACTGTGACATCTTCAAGCGACTCGCCTTCACCCGATCCAGTAAATATGTCCAAATTACATGTAATTGATCATTCGAAATAAATTCATTAGCTAAATAACATTCGCTGCTGTTGAGCATGCTGGCGTCTACGTAACGTTAGCTAATGTTTGGAGCTAATGCTCAACCAACATTTGCGTGAATAAATATCTAATTCCGGACTTAAGTCGATCGCCAGTGTTAGTTGAGCAATTTTTTTTTTTTAGACATTTTGACCTCAATTCTTACATAGGGCACCTTTAAAGACAACTCTGAGCTTTAAATAACTGGCAAGTTTGCATTGAACAGTAACAATCCTCGCCTGCAAGGGAATGGGTGCTTGAACAGTAACGCCTCAAGGTCACATAACTTCTGCCATTAATCTGCATGCTGCCATTAATCTGCATGATTTGTCCAATGACTTGCGCGCCATCCAAAAATGTTCTTTCCACTCGCCATCGGAAAAACGACGCTCTCCCACCAGTCATTACTCCTGATCCGTATCCAACATGCAGGAGTGCGTTTCCCGACAGCACCGATGCTAACGTGCATAGTTGGAACCACAGACTGTCAATGGACGAACTATGCTAGTTGCAAGCAACTAAGGGCACAAAGTAGAGCATGTCGGCGTTTCAGCCAAGTTTCAGCTAACGCGATAAACACCGGTGATGGCGTGCATTTCAATTATACGAGAAGAATAGCGAACAGCCCGTATTATATGTACAGAGCTGCAAGGCTGTCCATTTTCTCGTCACTCGATTTTATACAGTCAATGCACTCGACCTGCTACAAGTTTGCCACCAGCTAACTTCTTTGTCAAATGTTTGGTAAGTGAAGTAATAAGTCGATCAGAGAAAGATGCGAAACAAACAAGCTGAAAGGCATATTGCCACCTATTGCAGCAGAGACGGGCATGCTTCGGTCATAAATCGAATTACGTCCTGCGCATGTATACTGGGACAAGGACAGTAGTCCAATGGCATGGCTTAATCGAGCCATTACCGTAGGTCGACTTAGCAGTGCATGTAGATGCGCTGACTGTTCCATCGCCGCGTCAAATAAAAGGGGGGGAAAAAAATCAGTCGAGAACAACGAGATGTTTCACATCCAGCAGCAGACATACCTGTAAATAGACACTTGCCTCTGGCTTACCTGGCACTGACGTCGAAACACAATGCAAGGGTGGGCCAGCACATTTTCCGTGAAGAGACTGATGATTAGAACATGAAATGCAAAGCGAGAAATGCCGACCTTTAAATGAAGACAATTCCTTATCTTTCAAAAAAAAAAAAAACAAATTTCAGAGTTGCAACAAGGCATCAGAATGAATAAAAATAACAATATAAATAGTGGACACATTGTTTTCTCAAGGATATTTCAGTACATTAACAATGAATATACTTAACTCATCAGGCTTCCTCAGTAAACAACATGTATCACTTTAAAAAGGTAATAAATACAAGTCAATAATAAATATAATCTACTCAGATAGACAATTTGGCACCATTTTGTTTCTGATTCTGCTTGCCGTGAGTGCCAAACTTCAGAACAAGCCCCAACTGCAAATTTAATTAATTTTTTCCCCTTTTACAGTCAAAGTCCTGTAAGATTCGATCATTTCACTGGATGTTTTCTACAGCAGCAGTTCACCGGAAGTTCGCCCTCCCAAAACCGCCCCACCAACAACCCCTGCATTTAATTTACATTAATATCCCATTTTTGGTCCAATTATTGACAAAGACAAAAACCAATGGCAGAAATATTTAAGGCCATATAAAAAATAATACAATAAGTCATTATTATTTCATTTCAATATTCAGGGGTGGGCGTGACAGTTTTTTTTTTAAATCCTTTTATTTTATAGTAATAAGAGTTAGAGATCCACATCAGTTGACAAATCCAAATCACAAGTACATGTATTCACATAAAGAATCAGGGCAGTTCAAGCCATAATTGGTGCAGTGATTAAAAGCTAAACAGATTTTCTGCTGCATGGACAGGGATTCTGAAAGCTTTCATTTTAACAATTTTTTTTTTTCCAAAAAAATTAATTAATTAAAAATTGTTAAAACGAGGCGGGAGGGATTTTTTGGGGAGAGCGGGGATGCTAACCGACTAGTTTCTTTCCTTTGCATTGGCCCAATTATGCAATAATGTTGTACTTTCAATATTACAGTTATGTTCACCGTCAATCTCTCATACGCAGCCTACCAAGGGAATAACCACACAAGAGAAGAGAAAAAAAAAAAAAAAAAAAAACTTGCAAGGAGAGATATGCAAGAGGTACATTACCTAGCCAGTCCGATGCCAAATCCAGCAAATCTGTTCAACTGCTCTGTGAGAGAACATCAATAACAGAGTCACGTCAGCACATGCAAAGGAGATTTGAGGCCAGGTATGTGCTGAATTGAATAAGAAAAAAAAAAAAAAACACAACTTCATCTAGTGACTCAACAGAAATGAGGCCACTTTCCCTTTGAAACAGCTCAGCAAAATTTAGGAGCAGCTCATCATAGCCAAAAATTATTAATCGGAGTATTACATCAGTCCATTTGTTTCATCACTCAAAATATCTAAACCATGACAGGGTCCCCATTATTACCCACGCCCAACGAGGCGGCGCCGTCTGTCTGCCTGCCTGCGTGTGCGTGTGCGTGCGTGCGTGCGTGCGTCGGTCCGCGCGACAGCTCAGCCTCCACTGAAGCTAGGGTGACCAAACTTTGTGGGGTAGATGATCCTGGGGTGCCCTGTCCAAATTTGCATTTTGAGGTCAAAAGGTCAAGGTCAACAAGAGGCATGGGTTAGCATCTCTATAGAGTGCGCATCATCTAGTTGATGATTAAAAAGAATATATAGGCCTATACATGCACATCACCAGCCTAATGTTCCAAAAATTATGAAATTAATATCCTGCCCCGTAATTCTGAAGTCTGGTCAGAGTGTGGTCTAACTTAGACCCTGGTCTTAGTATGGGTTAAGTGAAGTTTATTTATCGATTCTATCAATACTTAACCTGGGGTTAAAGATTGACTTCTTAATGTGCAGCATAACTTAGACCTCAGTCTTGGTGTGGTTTAAATTTGAACACGTTTTAAACTAGGTGTAGGGACGGTCTAACTTTGGTTTATCACCCTCACGTGACTGACATGGCTCATCTTTAGGATGTTTTAAGGGGACAGGACCAGTCGCTCAAACTACTCAAGCGATCACCAATGTAAAAATTAAATAAAAGAATTTAAAAAAAATTGAAAAAAACTAGACATATGTCAGTGTCGCACATCGTTAATCTCCATGTTCCGCAACGAATGTTATGGGAGTAGTAGTAATTTGTCAGAGGGCAATTCACTGAACTGGCATTCTGCTGCACAAATGATAACCTGCTTGTTACAGTGACAAAGCACTGATACTGATCAGAGTTATAGGAATGTGATGTAGTTGGTTAGATGGATAGGAGTACTTTTTGAGTGTCCGTTGAGGGCATAAATTACGCTTCTTTTTGAAATGAGCGCATTATGAAAGGAAAAGACGTACGGTACAGCGATTGGCACACCTGACGCCATCTGACCAAGAAAACGGTCAAAATGAGGTCAAATGAAAAGCCAATCTGATATGTGATGAAGAGTCATCCCATGCACCTCCCATAAAAATTTGAGTGCCCAAGCTCAATGCATAAGGAACTTTTCAAAGAGCACCCTGGTGGCCAGAAGAGGAAATGAATTTAAATTCTAAATGCGTTGTGCTCCCCTCTGGGTCACGTCCTTACACACACCAGAGTTTCAGGTTGATTAGTCTGACGGCCTAGGAGGAGTTACTGTTTTGAATGGACGGACGGACAGATGCCAAACTGTATTCGAAAATCTCCTCGCTTTTTCGGAAGCGCAGAGATAAAAATACCCAGATATTGTAATTAAGCTCTATTTCCGATGCTATATGGGATAGTTTAGCGGCCAAGTCACTTCCAGTCGCGCACAGCTGCGGGGGAAAAGTTGCATTAGCATGCACGGTTACGGATACTTAGCTGTATGATACCAAGCATAGAAGCCGTATCAATTCTTCTAGCATCCAGTAATTTTTCTTGGCTTGATTTTAGCATTTATATTGTTTGCAGTTTCTCAAGTATAGCGGTGTCATGCTGCAACGCAAGCTGCGCACTGGAAGTACGGACGTCCTGGCAGTGTCTTAATTTTGGAAAAAGCCACCTCCGTGTATTTGTTTTGTATTGGCGATCGCTCAAATTGGCAGCAGCTGCGCCAGAGGCCCCACTGGTTGAGGTGAAAAACCCCTTTAAAACCTTCACATCTTCAGTCGCTTCCACTTCTTTTTTGATTCCCTCATGTCTCAGCGGCCATCTCCCTCACCTTGGTCAAACTGATCTCCCAGTCATTCTTTTTGTTCTCCAGGATCTCAACACTTCCCTCGACTAATTCTACAAGGCAGTGTTTTTCCATGCTTCCCAATTAGCCTCACGGCAGGGGTGTCCAATCTTATCCATAAAGGGCCAGTGTGGTCGCTGGTTTTTGTGACAGACCAACACTAATACACCTGCATCTAATGATCAGGGTCATGTCTGAACCCCTGATCACTGAATTAGTCAGATCAGCTGCTGTAGTCCTGAGCTGTAATAGACTCACTGGACCCATACTGGCCCTTCACGAATAAGATTGACTGACTGAGGGGTCTGCGTAACTCATAACAAAGAAGGTAATTGTCTTGTAATTTCAGCCCAAAGTATCCCAATGACCCCCTTTGGAAAGGAAATAAAGTAGAAATATATGGTTTACAAGATGGGTTAAAAAAAATTCCCTTTGCTGGACAACAGTGTTCCTTGGAGTTGGGCCCTTTGGAAACTTAAGGATGCAATTTAGACGGGGTGTTAGGTTAAAGCTGACTTCAGAATGCGGGGGCCTGTGATTGGATCAGTGGCCACAAACCCTATTCCAGGAAATCCACCATCCTGCAGGTTTTCAGTCCATTACAAAGCTCATTGCAATCCACGATTGGATATTTCCTCAGACTGCTAATGTGTAGAGTCAGGTGTGCTAGATTAAGGCCGGAACGAGAACCTCCAGGATGGTAGATTTCCAGGAACGAGGTTGGTGACCACTGTTCAAGACTAAAGTCCACTGTGGCCATTGGGGATATAATGTAACGGCTGTACTAAAGCCGTGTTTCCACCAAACAATTTTGGCACAGTACCCTTAGAACCAGTGTGTATCCTGAGCAGGCCGATGCCCAAACTCTACATCTGGTCTGCCCTTCTACAGCAGACAGAACTGAAACGCAGGCAGGACTGGATGATAATAGCCACTTTAACCACGCAAGTGGTGGATTCGTGTTCAGTCCTTGTCGAACAAGAATGATTCACTCTTGATTAATCATTGTTTCCAGCTCCAGCATTTAGTATCAGACCAGTGCACTAGGTAGCTCAACAGAGGGAAAAACAAATAAATTAAAAAAAAAAAAAAATTAGATTGATTGGAATGGTTCCTTTGGTACCAGCCAGAGCTTTTGATGATGATGGAAATGCAAAAATGATCATTCTAAATGTGCAATGAAATGCAATGAGCTGATCAAAACTGCTTGGTGGAAACAAGGATTAAAGAACATGTAAAAAATTTCAAGAGCAAGAGACTAGAACACAAAAATTCTGGACTGTATGATTCAAGCACCAAGTAGTAACAGTCACATAGGGAACAGCTGAGTTTATATTAGGACAACCTTTCTTAAACAGAATAACCAAACTTGTGTACAAGACATGCCACATTCGAGCCGGGGCTGTTTAAACAGTTTAGTCAGATATAAGAGTTGACTCGGGTCGCAGTAATTCGTTTTAGAATGAATAAATAATTAAACAAGGAGCAACAGAAATTTAGTCAGCAAAATTTTTAAAAAGATGACCATTTGCCCCATCACCCTACCTGTCACAAAAAAAAAACTAATCCTAAAAATTAACAAATATGCTACATCCCCTGCTTTATTTAACTTACACACTCATGAAAATACTTACAGCACAGACAGAGGATGGCCCCCTTAAATCCTCCACTGAAAATCGAGTAATAATACATTTCAAATGATGGCCGAATCATCACGATGAACCTAGACTGCCTACTTTCACATTTGAAATGCCAGGTGACTGCACTAACCATGTAAAAGGCCAAAATTCTGAAATGCCACTGCTCAGGGGGCATTTTCCAAGCAACTTCCGTAGTTCGTCCACTAACAGTCAGTGGGCCCAACTATGTAAGTTAGCAGGAAACGTATGCCAGGTCATTTGTAAAAAGCCACTGTACATGTGCACAACCGAGTTTTGCATCCAGATAAAGTTTAGCTCATCACTATTCAAAGAAAGCCCACTTTGGTAAGTCCGCCGAAAGTGAAAAAGGACTTAGTAGTTCCTGATTACTGTTTAATTTTCATGAACTAGGCCTATTATCATTGAGCTAGATTACTTGGGAAATGATTAGCAAGTCATATTCTTTGCAATGCTCATCAAGCAAACATTAGGTAGCCACTAGCCTTTCGTGACATCTTGTGTCAATAGGTTCAAGACTGTAGCTGAAAATGATCAATTACTGCAATTAACTGATTTGAGAATGAGATTCCTGAAACTAAAAGAAATAGGCGTGCAATGCATGGAATACCCCTCAGCCCGATGTCGAAGTTTTTGGAGACGCCCGCCCGCCCGCCCGCCCAACCGTACGAAGGATAGCAATACCCCGTCAGCCTTGAGGGCTGAGGGGTAAAAATAGGGCGAGTTTTCGAAGTGAACATTGAAACAGATTCAATCAGTTTTTTAAATGGTCCAAGAAAAGTAACTCAAGGCTCACTGCATCAACACCAATTTGTTTCATTGTTCGGTAGATCAGGTGTTCAGGAAGAGTGAATACATCACAAAAAATGGGATAAAAACATGCTCTACTCAGCCACTTCAGAAATGCAACCGGGGCAAATCGGCAGACAAAGTATAGGACATCTCTACATACTGTGTGTTCACTCCGACTAGGCAACACAGCATTTTGTATCGTATGTAGACACTGTACACCAATCAGCTATAACTCCCGTCTTAATATTGTGCAGGTCCCCTTTTTTCTGCCAAAAGAGCCCTGGCCCAGTGAGGCACAGACTTCACTTGACCTCTGAAGGTGCGCTGTGGTATGTGGCACCAAAACGTTAGCAGTAGATCCTTTAAGTCCCATAAGTTGCGAGGTGGGACCTCCATGGACCGGACAGGACCCAAGGTTCCCGAAAAAACAATGCTCAAAGTATCGCATGGCCTGCACTGGCTGACCTTCTGCCCATAGAGCATACTGGTGCCGTGTCTTCCCCAGGTCAGTGACGTACACACTCCCCACAATGCACAAAATGTAAAAGAAAAAGGGGGCCGCCAAGCCAATGTTGACATGGAGATTAAAAAAAAATTTTTGAAGTATGTATTATGATTGGTCATTATAAGTGGAAAACTCATTGTAATATATTGCTAAACTGTAAAAATGTAAATAATTATGTATATATGAATAATATATTGAAATAAATAGATTGAAACTAATTAATACTATTGTTGTCATTCTGTGACAATTTTCCTCTTGTAATTCCGTGACATTGACTTTTTAAAATTTCTTGCCCATAAAGCAGGGTTAAAGTCAATATTTGTTTCTATAACTTACAGTGTTAACAAAAAACACCTTAAATATGAACATATTGAAGTTTCATAACTCAACTATGACAGGAACATCACTTTCTGGATAGTTAAACACAACATTAAAAAAAACCACGTCAATTTTGTGTAGTTCCGTGACGGAGTAGTTTTTGCTTGTTTCTTCTATGAAAATTTCTCAAAAAATATATTTTCACTTAATAATATTAAGGAACAAGTTAATGCCTTCAATAGGACATATCATACTTGATGTTATCTTATTTAGTTGTAGAGTTACAACCCAAAATGTAATGGGACTGTAATTCCGTGAAAGCTTGGCGGCCCCCTTAAGCAATTCATCAGACCATGCAAGCTCTTTCCATTGCTTTGTGCTTTTGGCAGTGGACAGGTGGTCAGCATGGGCACCCTAACCGGCCCACGGCTACGTAGCCCCATACACTGCAAGCTGCGATGCGCTACATGTTATCTAAAACCTTTCAATCAGAACCAGCATGAACTTTTTCAAAAATTTAACCCGCAGTAGCTCTTCTGTTGGATCGAACCTCAAGGGTCAGCCTTCAATCCCCACGCACATCAATGAACCTTGGCTGCCCACACCAGTTTCCCTTCCTTGGACCACTTCTGGTAGGTACTGAACACTGCAGACTGGAACACCCCACGAGAACAGCAGTTTTACTCTGACCCAGTCATCTAGCCCAGTGTTTCCCAAACCTCTCCTGGAGTACCCCTTCACCTGCATGGTTTAGATCTCCCCCTGCTCCAGCAGAGATGATTCAAATGATCAGGTCGTTATCAACCCCTGAAGCTGCTTGATAATAAGGGAATCATTTGAATCACCTGTCCTTGAGTAGGCCTAGATCTAAAACATGCTGGACAAGGATACTTCAGGAGAGGTTTGGGAAACACTGATCTAGCCATCACAATTTGGCCCTTTTCAAAGTCACTTACATCCTTCCGCTTGTCCATTTTTCCCGCTTCCAACACGTCAATTTGGAGAACAAAATCAATGTTCACTTGCGGCCCAATATATCCCACCCACTGACAAATGCCAAAGTAACGAGATATAAAAAGGTGATTCACTTCACCTGTCGGTGATCACAATGTTATGGCTTAATAGGCGAATATGAACTTAGGGGAAACTCTGCACAAAAATAATGTGCGACTTCATCATCGGCCGCACACTGAACGTATTTGTTTTTAAGTAGTGCAGTGGTTAAGTAACATTAGCAAGCAAACACTGAAACAAAGTAACAACTGTCATCCGTATTTTCTATTTGTTAATTAATGATTGACTTCCATCGAAGCTGCACGCATGTGCCAGCTCGGTGGAGGAAATGCCGAATGGCCCGCGTTAAACATACAAATACACAATTGCATCCTAATTTCATGCCAGCAAACGTTAGCAAAACACACCGGTCACGTCACTGGGCCGAAGGTGACGATGCACCTGTCTGCATGTTTAGAACGGCCAGATACCGTTAGACATTTGTTTGAGTCGCTCTGATTGAGGCGATTTCCGATTCCGATCTCGGCTGCGTTGACAGAATTGCCAGTGCAGTGTCGCCCAAATGTCACCGGTTATCCCCTTACCAGATGATCCTGCAGCAGGATGGATGTCTTCGGATCCAGAGGCTAAGGATGGGGCCGTTTCAAACTGGGGAGTACGCTCCGCATGGTGCAAATTTCTGCTACCGGGAATATCTGGGGGTGTTGTAACCCAGTGTTGGAGATCGGTACCGGACGAATTATTAAATGACCTTGCAGCATATCCCCCATAGGAAGGATCCTCCCGTCCCCTGTAACCTAAGCCATCGAAGCTTTCTGGTCGACGAGAAGTCATTATTGGGAAAAGACTACGCAGCTAGTTAGCTAGGTTACAAACAAATGGAGACACAACGTATTTCGAAGTGCAGCTATTTCCAGACTAAGAGCAGCACCTCAAAACGGCACCATCTGGACTATTATGCTACATTAGGTGTAGCCAACGGCGACTCCCTAGCCAGCTAGCAAAACAACGTAGCCAACGCCAAGCAATGTAGCCAAAAACCGGAATTGATTCAATTCTTTTCCGATTTTATAGTAGCATTATGGGAAATGTATGCAATGTGGGCAGCCAGTGTAAGGAAGCAGACTTTTTGCCGATGATAAAAACATATGTATTATAATAAAACAATTTCATGAAACATAGAAAACTAAGTCTCAAAATATTTGGGAACCGCGGTTCCATCTCATCCAGGCAATTCGGGTTACCTTGCTGGGCATTCTTGGCCATTATAAAAAAGCTGGCTGGCAGAGAAGCAGCTAAATTGAGGCACGGGCCTAAAATGGTGTCTATGCTCTATTGTAAATAAAATATGGGTTTAAGAGATTTGCAAATCATTGAATTTTGTTTTTATTTACATTTTACGCACTATCCCTTTTTTGGTATTGGGGTTGTGTTTATTTCTTGTAATATTGGATCATATAGAAGAAAATAAGTAAACCACTGACGATAAATAGTAAAAACAAAAATAATGATGTCTTATTGAGAGAAGAAGTCAATATCTAGTATGGGCATCCGTTGCTTCGATTACAGCATTTAATCTTTCAGGCATAGTTTTCACATTTTTTAATTTTCTCACTCACTAAACCATTCCACATGGTTTGAAGTTCATTCTAAAGAGATTCTTCCAATATTACAACAGATTTGCTCAATCAGATTAAGGTTTGGATTTTGATCAGGCCTAGTCAGAACTTTGATGCCACCAGCTGTCTCTTACTGACTGAGATCATTCTTGCACAACTTGGAAGTGTGTTCAGGGTCATGGTCTCTTTGAAAATCCACTGAACAAAAATATAAACGCCCCATGTAAAATATTGATGCCACATGGAGTTAACAACTCTAAGTGAGCATATGCTGACTTTTTCTTGTACAATAGGGATATTTCTCTTGATTTGTGTACCATTTTTTAATCCATCTCTCTGTCAGTGAGCATTTGCTCAGTGATGCCGTGATTTCACTCAGTACATGGGTGTGGCATTTCCAGACGGTGATCAGACAGAATGAGCAGTACCCAGACACTCCTTATATCGGGGACAATAAAAGGCCACCCCAAAATGTAAAATTTTGTCAAAAATCTTCACGCCTCAGATGTCTCAGGTCATACGAGAACGTGCCATTGGCATGCTGGAGGCAGGGATGTCCACCAGAGCAGTTCCTTGAAGCAGAGCACATTCCAGTTCTGGACTAGCCTGCGTATTCGCCGGAAATGTCACCCATGGAGCATCTTTGGGAGGTTCTGGATCGACGTGTCAGCGACTGTGTTCCAGTTCCAGATAATGTGCGCCAGCTCCATGTGGCCCTTCGGGAAGAATGGAATAACATTCCACAGGCCACGATAAACAACCTGATCAACTCCATGCGAAGGAGATGTGTTACTCTGAGAGACGCAAATGGTGGACACACAAGATATTGAACATTCAATTTCTTCAGCCTGACTCCCAACGTGTTCAAAGGATTGCCATTCCTTTGCAGATGCCAATATCGAGATGTAATGGATGGTGATCTGAAGATTAGTCATTAATAAAATAGAATTTTGATTCGCTTCATATATTGCATAACCCTAATGTTAAAAAAACTCAAAAATTTGACATGGGGTATTTATATTTTTGTTCTGTGTAAAATCCCCAACCAATCAGTCTCTATCCAGATTGCAATGCATGCCTCGCAAGGATCCTGTGATGCTTAGTTTTATTCATGATTCCATTAATTTTTCAGAGATCTCCAGCTCCCTTCGAGCAGACTGAACCCCAAACCACAATATAACCACCTCAATGTTTTACTGAAGAGATTAAACGATGATTTTTGAAATGTTCTCCAACTTTTACGGTGCACATAAGTTTGGATGAGGAAATTTCTCATTTTGATTTATCAGCCATGAGGACTTGTTCCACTGGTGTCCAATCCTTGAATTTCTTGGCAAACTCAAGTCTTTTTTTGATGTTGCCAACTCTTGGCAGCAACACAACCAATCAGACCGTTTTCACAAAGGCATCTTTAGATCTTGACCCTTTCATCTCTTCCTTTCTGGCGTTATTAATATCATCACGGAGTTGTAGTGCTGTTAACTATTGATTTTTTTAAACTTTTCATACACAGATAACGAACATCAGAGGCACTCAACTTCTGTTTTGCGCATCTAGTGCCAATAGTTTTCAACAAACTCTTTGATATGCTTGATGGTGTTTCTTACAGTGCCATAGCAGCATTTAAAGCCTTCAGCATCATGTAAGATCACAATGTGGCAACAAACAATATCAGAGAGACCCTTCCACTGTGCCATCGTTTTTAACACTGACACTGCTTTAAGTTTATATCACCTTATATACTGGAACAACTGACCAGCAGAGGTAATTTTGCAGAATAATGTGGCCTCAAACCACTTTAAACAAATTTTTTTTAAAGCAGCAATAATCATGGAATGAGCCTTCAAACGTGCAAGAGTCAAAAAAGTAAAATCTATGACATCTTTCAATTGTTATAAAAAATTATTATTTTCAGTGTTTTTGTTTATTACTCATATGTTTACCTCAACGTTGCGGGAATAATTTTTTTTGTTCGCATTGCCTACAATCGTATTTTTCAACACATTTTCATCAAAAAATTATAGAGAAAAAGTATATTAAGACCCCTTAAAGACAAAGGTGGTGGTGTATAATCATCACTGTACGCTACTGTAGTTACACTGTCCTGAAAGTCAACTGTGGGTGTCATACCGTTTCAGATTGCTAATGTCTAAGCTATTAATGCAAAGCTAAGACCAATGTGGTAAAGCAAGGGATAGTGATGAGATTTAACTGATCTTCAAATATTTAATATTAGCTTTGCTTGGGGTAATGAAAGCAGGTAATGTTTTAAACTGTGCCTTAGGGTATTTTAAACTGTAACGTTTGGACTTCTGCTGTTTTGCTTCTATGTATCTTGTATAGAATTGTATTTCTCCTACTGTGGAGGTTTTATATAAATAATAAATAGTAATGAAAATTTTATTATTATTAGTTTTAGAAGTAGCGTGGTTATTGTAATGATTTCCAGGAGTAACTGTATAGGTGCAAAAGGGTAACACCTCACAGATCACATAAGCAAAGCTGTAAATACAGTTTGGTTCAGAAGTATCTGCGGAACTATTTCCATTCTTTGGCTGCTGTACACCACCACAATGGATTTGAAACTAATCAACAAAGATTTGTTAGAACTGTGGACTTTCAGCTTTAATTCAAGGGCTTTCACAAAAAGCTTGCAATACTCATTTCGGAATTACAGCCATTTTAATAAAAGCTTATCCACTTTCAGAGACTCAAAAATAATTGGACAAACAAGCATAATTATGAATATAATGATTACTTTTAATACTTACATGAAATTCCTTTACAGTCAGTGACTGCCAGAACCCACAGACATCGCCAAATGCTGAGTTTCATCCCTTGTGATGATTTGTCCAGCCTTTACAGCGGCCGCCTTCTGTTGCTGCTTAATTGTGTCTTTCTGCTCTCAGTTTTGTCTTCAGGAAATGAAAAACAGTTTAGTTGAGTTGAGGTCAGGTTACTGACTAAGCTATTGGCGAATATTCCATTTTTTTTTTGGCCTGTTGTTGCTCTAGCAGTTTGTTTTGGGTCATTATCCATCTGTACTCTGACACACTATCCCATCAGGTTAGCAACTTGAATCTGAGCTGATGGTATAACCCAGTGCTCTTCAGATTTCATCCTGCTACCTCTATCAGCCAATAAACCCCAACGACCCAGTTCCACTGGTAGCCATATATGCCCATGCCATAATACTGCTACTTCCATGTCTGACAGATGGGATGGTTTGCTTTGGATAACCCGTTCCTTTCCTTCACACTCATCTCTTCTCGTTATTCTGGTATAAGTTGATCTTATCAGTCCAAAGAATCTGTTTTTGTTTGTTTGTTTGTTTATTTTTGTGGATGTTTTAGATGTTTTCTGACAAAGTATAATCTGGCCTTTTTGTTCTTGAATTTTACCAGTGGTTTGTGCCTCAACATTCGAGAAGGCATCTCTGACCATCTTTCTTTGACATTCATGCACCTACCTCCTCTAGAGTGTTCTTGACCCTGCTAGATTTTGTAAAGGGGTTCATCTACAGCAAGGTAAGAATTATGTGATCATTTACTTAAGTTGTGATTCATGGTTTCCCGGGTCTTTTGGTGTTGCTGAACTCACCAAAGCATTTATTCTTTTTAAGAATGTACCTAGTTGTTGATTTTGCTTCTCCTAAGGTCTCCGCTTTCTGTCTGACAGATTTGTATTGTTTTGTTTTTTTTTTCAGCCTAATGATTGCCCTCTGCACCACCATTGACACCTCTTTGGACCACATATTAAGATTTCCCTTGAACAACTACCGAATTCAAATTCGAAAATAGGAATGAACTCCAGGTTTTTAAATCCGTTTAATATTATGAGAGAGCAGGACGCACATGGCAATGAAATGGATTGTCTGTCACTTGTCCAATTACATTCAAGCCCCTGAAAATGGAGATCGACTAGTAAAAATGGCCAAAAGACCGAAATGGTTACTGCAAGATTTGTGTGAAACCCCTTGAATTAGAGCTTAAAGTCCACACCTCAATCACATCTTGACGAATTCATTTCAGAACCATTTTGGTGATGTAAAGATACAAAATAGTCCAAATTGTGTCACAATCTAAATAGTTCTTGACCTAACCGAAGCTCTTGTACATATTGCAACTTTGAGCATGTTTTCTGTCTTCAGGCTCAGAAGCATTATAGGTCTACCAACTGTCTCGTTATGTGTGTCACGATTAAGGCCCTGAAAGGCCTCAGACATTTGATTCAGGTGTGTTGGAGAAGCGAGACACCTAAAATATACTGGGATATGGCTCTCTAGGAGCAGGCTGCCTTATTCCTGGGGTAGGTAAATATGACAGAACTTGAAATTACATGACCCTGCAGTGCCCTGTATAATCCACAAGAGGGCACCATGCTTCATCAAATACTCAAAAAGAAAGAAAGAAAAGAAATCCTTTCAATGGGCTATGAGCACGCCAGAGAAGAGTAATTGATCATGTAGTCACTGAAATACTATAGAAAATCTCAAGCAAAACATGTTGTCAGCATCCCTTACTGTGTGTGTGTGTGTGTTTTTTTTTTTTTTTTTCCATTTTTAAATTTGAAATTAGGGTTACCCTTGTAAAATCCCATCCTCAATGCAATCAAATGTAATCGATATTTAGCAGTCCTTAAAAGTCGTACCGTACCGTGTATCTGATTTAAATGAAAATCAACAATTTTAGCACAATTACCACAAGTACAATGTTTAATGTTAAATGGAAGCTTTCTGGGCCAGTATTTCAGACAGGGATTAAGGTCAGTGCTGGAATACTTGGAGTATTTTTTAAATGAAGAATCTCCATTAGTAATTCAATTAAGTCCATAATTAAGTTTAATCTGTGCTTGTCCTACCATGTCTATTTTAACCCACTACTGCAAGAATAGTCTCTGTCAGTGTCTAATAGCCTGTAATATGAAATGACCACAAGCCTGGAAAAAGAAAAAAAAACCTGCATTACTTTGTATGGATAAACTAATCAATGTTGCATATAGTAGCCAGTGGAGAATCAGGAAATATTATTCCATCAGTTTATCAAGGGAGAAAGCATATTGACAGCAGAGATGTGAGCTTTCTCGAAGCAAAAGTAGAAGTGCAAGACAGAATAATGGATGGATCGAGGGTTTGAGGGGATGGAAACAGGAGGATATGCAATTGCTAGCGAGCGGTTTGACTGGCAAATGTAGAGTTGAGGCTTGGGACTTATACTAAAATTTGGAGAAATTAAGTAGGTAAAAAACTTTGCCACAGGGCCCTTGAACCTAAACCAGTCCTAAATCGCTAGCAAGTCTTGACAACCCACTTGCAAATAGTCGATCTGGCATTGAAGAAGAGAAACACATTCTCAAATCAAGGCAATGTCCAAACCTTGCCACGGGTGGAGCAGGAATATTTGTGCCATCAAAGACACCTCTGGCTTCAGCCATAGACTGTATACAGTCAATGGTTTCAGGAACTGGTTTTCCCTTTGCATGTTCATGCTACAGGCCGTACAACCGAGTTACTATTTCAGAACTGTTGATGTATGTTTTTTTTTGTTTTCTGGTGACATAGTCATGTACAACGTTTGTTCACACAAAACATATACCGTTTCTGTGTATTGCACACTGACCTGGCGTTCCATTGCTGGCAAACAATAATAGCTGCTGCATTTCACGTGAGCGAACATTCTGACGCAGCATCCCCCTAGTGGTAACAGCAACATACAGGTTTTTCTGCGGCGAGGCTCTGAACCCTGAACACATAATTGCATTCAAGCTGTTTTACGCTAAAATTACGCATAAATAAATAACATCAGCATAACAATGAGGAGGCAATGTATTTATAGAAGTTGCAAATGTGATGTCTTTTTTTTTTTGGCGTTAATATGTATAATTCCAGAAGGCCAAGGTTTGTGAAACATTTTATTATAATAGCATTTCTGATTGTCGTTTGAAGGAAACTCACTTGCCAAAAGAGGGAGGGCTTCAAGATTTTTTTGCAACCTGGAGGCGTCACAACCCTCATGAGAATCCCTTTTGCGTTTTGTAACATCCAACAGCTTTCATGTCTTCTAGATATATTGTCTCTTTTGATTCGTTTGCATCCCATGAGCTTTCCTCACCATCTGTTTTGCATTTGTGTTTCCCCCATTCCCTCACATGTCTTTTTGCATACATGTAGACTATGTATATGGTTAGCTAACATGCTAACGCTTTTTGCCATTAAATTAATACATTCAAGTTTCTGCGATAACAGTTAGACCTGTGAGTCATTGCTTTAATAAATGAAAAAGCTAGCAAACTATTTATCCCATTGACTTGAAAAGACCACCAAGAAGAAGCTAACGCTAGCCATGGTTAACAGTTAGCCACAAGATTGGCTACATTACCGTTGAGAAGATAATGGTTGAGGTTTGCTGATGAATGGAATCTGACCAATCGTGACGTGAGAAAGCTATATTACCTGTGTGTATTATCAAACGTATGAAATGGCAGTATTACACCCACTTTTAATCGTTTATAGGATAAATTGTAATTTGTTTTATGCCCTTTAGTAACCAGTCGGTATTTTCCTTTTAAAAGTTTCATGTCTTTACACAGCACTAAAAATAACTTGGAAAAAAAACAGATAATCTGCACTAAAACCACATTTATTGTTTCATTATGTACCAAAAATGGACTTTTGAGAAATCAATAACTATATGACTGGACAAAATCAGAACAGAGTTACTTTTTTACAGCACATATGCAGCGGGGCCAGGTCATGCGGTAACGGAGTTACAAAATTGGTGTATTTCGTAACATATCTGCAGAACTAAGTAAGACAGAGTTACAATTTAAATGGCTTTGTGTATGTCTTTCCTAATACTTCAAACAACAAAATAGCTAAGTTTGTTCATTTGACTTATTTTGGGTGAAAACGGCAAAAATCTTGTCAAGTTTGTAACTCCGTTACCTACCAGTTTTTTGCCGTTTTCACCCAAAATAAATCAAATGAAAAAAATTAACAATTGTGTCGTTTGAATTACCCGGGAAGACCTACACAAAGCCATTTAAATTGTAACTCTACCTTACTTAGATTTGGAGCTATGTTAGAAAATACACCAATTTATACACCATAAATTAATTTTATAGAAAATACACCAACTCGGTTACCGCGTGACCTGGCCCAGCGAGAAGAAAGAGAGAGAAAGAGAGAGAGAGAGAGAGATGGTTCCCTGCAAGGACAGGGTATCTGAATATGTGTGGTTGACTACCATCTGAATCTAATGTGTTGAAAGTAGAGTCACGAAATAATTGGGTAGTACGGGCAAGTTGTAAAAGCGCTTACTATCCACTGGGACCATATATGTATATTTTTTTAGAGTATTATGTTCCAGTGCGTTTGTGTTTTGTCTTTGTGTGGATGTGCGGACAGCTGCATTTGTTTTGTGTCTCTTCTACAGGTTCAGATGACATTACAGCTATGTTTGTGGATACCCTGGAGGAAATTCATGCAGGGACCATTGTTTGGGAGATGACTCTTTTGAAGGTTCCAGGGATGGTTGCCAAGTAGTTTGTTTAAAAAATATGTAACAATATGAATACTTCTCATGCATCTTTTATATAAGACTACCACAGACAACAGCTGACTGCCATTGCAGCCTGATACTGCCCGACGTGCCCGTCTTTGTCAATCAAAGTCTGTTGCTCCTCCACATAGTCTACCTCAATTCACTGAGAGATGTCCCATCACCGATAGACTGAGAACACCATCCCTTTGCTCTGTTGTCTGCTGCCAGTTGATCCTATTATTTGTTGTGCCATAATATTCTGTTAGTGGTCAGAAGCTTCCCAGGAAATAGTAAACAGAGGACCATGTATAACTATAACCCCTTGCTGTGCTGTAAATAAGTAACCAGATTATACTTTAGTACAATCTCTTTCAGCTCAAATTAGTTTGATTTCCAGCTGTGCTAATTAGGCTGCCGCGTTAACTTGACGTAAAAGCCATGAGTGTATATCGGGCACAGGAGAATCATAGGTTTTATCTGAAAGATTGAATTATATCTCATATTTTATATTAACCTGCACCTGAAGCCCACTGCAGGCATTGTCTGTGTCTGCAAATGAATCAACACAAAGGAAATGCTTTTAAAATAAGAAAAGCCGCAATAAAGTTCTCTTTTTAATAAGTGAATTGATGATCGGTTCAATGACAGAGCGCTTTTCAGAGTCCTACCATTAGGCTAATACTAGTAACAGCAGCTGTAAAATTGAATTCCTTAAAGTGCAGGAAGCTAAACCATGGATAATGTAGCACAGCATCCCAATCAGTGCCACCACCAATAGCATCAAAGCAGGGGAGGGATTGGATCGTGGAACTAGCGATTTATACACCAAGCTAACTTGGCTGCAGCAGCATTGCTAGCAGGCGATGATAAGCTTTCGCCTGTAAATGTATACTGAAAGTGCACTGCTACCATCCATTCTCGTTTGTTCAGTATAAATATCTATGGTTCTTAGTCACACATTGTCCAATGCATTCCTGTGCCTTTCTGTGTGAATGTGCCGAAATGTACTATTTTAACATCTAGACAATTGTATTTCTTTGGCCGCCAAGCCATGAATGTGCGTGCATGTGATTGAATCACTATGAGTGAAAGTATAAACTTCCGAGTCTAAGTGGCTTGGTTTTATTTCATGGCCTTTCGACTTACTGTACCATTGGTGTGAGCGCTACTGCACCGCCAAACAGTCAATACGTCCCTCTAACTTAGAAATTCTACACAAAAAGGCTACCTGGCAAAACTGATAATGTCGTCGTCACATATATACATTAGACGAGGGTATAATATGAAGGGAGGATGGGAGACATGTTCCCCCCCAATATTGAAATCATGCAATTTCATACTTCCCAATAATGCGCTTTTATTAACAAAACATGAATAAATAAATAAATAAACGTATTCTCCTGGACACAAGCATTGCAGTCGTCCTGTACCCCCAATCTTAAACTAACGGTTACTCCAAGGCAATAAGTGGTCGGTCTGTCAGAAAGTATTCTTCTTACCATGAGCAATATCCTGAAATTATGTACATTGTGCACTTCATGCTGCAAATATAAGCGTTCAGTTACGTTAAAACTCACTTCTAGCCTTTCACTAATCAACCATTTCATTCCAATATTACTGAAGTCCTTTCAATGCACACTAGTCTTCATGCATTTATCTCACAGAATGTCCCAGTGAAATCGCTTCTGATTCTGAATCGCCTCCATGTGTTCTCACTTTATGTGTTCATTATATGAGGGTCATTTTGCAAAACAGTCCATTGAATATACCCAGTGAAGTGGCCTGTCAAGTAACACAAATCACTTGGCTCTTAATCCGCCACTTATGTCTTTCCAAAGGTACTCATTAGGTTCACATTCACTACTAGACACAATCAGCAGTCATAACATAATCCCCTGACTTCCAGCTAATATCAGTGCAGAGAATGCAATTAAGCGTTATTGTACATGAACACAGGCCATTGAGGTTACTTCCTGATGCCCAAAATAACGTGTTTTAAAATTCTCTTGAAATATTTGAGACTCATACGCTTGGAAACTAAGATTATATGAAATATTGCCATGAAAGATATGGCAGTCCCAGTAATAAGATTTTACAGGGATCAAATATCAGGCGAAATAATATCTGTCATGCTTTATCAACGTCATGACATTTTAGACTGATGGAGTAATTTTCAGTGCATTTAATTGAGAAATCAGTGATTTTCTCTGCTACTCAAAAAATAATCATTTAATCTTCCTCAGTCTTAGACTTCCTATTTCATGCATATTAGATATGCTATCATGCTTCAACCAGTTAATAAATAAGCATCCAAATAATTACATCATTAAAATCATTCATTCTATCTCTGAGCTATGCAATATTCAATTGCCCTTCTTTAAGACATTCTAAATGACTGCCTGCATGCAAATAAGCAAAGTTACAGGTGAAAAGTATTTTTGGAGCATGTTCATGAGCTTGAATAATAATTTCACATACAAAACAATTTGAATGATAATGCGAAGACAGAACTTGAGAGACTAACATTTATAAGCAGCCTAATGAGTCGGATGTAATTTTCAGAATGATCACTTACAGATTAATGGATATTGTCAAATCTGTGCAGGGAGCAAATTAGTATTGGAGCCACATTTTTTATGTTTTGACCAGTGGATTCAAGCAAACGCAATCCTATTGTGCATTTTAAGATTGTGAGATAGATCGGCACAATGGAGACAGCCGCATATTCCTGCAAATGGTAAGACTGGCATTAAAGGGAAAGGCTCAGACCTGGTACAGATCAGACTGATCAGATCGTTCACAATACATTCATGTAAACAATGACTCTTCGACCTTTACCAAAGTGATATTTAATGGTCCCCAAGGGTCAGTACTTGGGCTCTTGCTTTTGTAGTGGTCTGCAGAGTCTCTGATGTATGGGTCTGTCTTCCATGACATTTTGTCATTGTTGGGAGAAGCTTTTCAGCCTGCCGTCATGATGGTGATGATTCAACGTATTCCATGCCTCAGTGAGGCTGTTACAGGCGAAGTCAGCCAGAGGTCTTCTAGATGACATACTGAGTAACCATTCATCTCGGTATTTCTGAGCCCAACAGTATGTGGCTTTTCTCTCTCCCAATACCCCATACCCCCCTCCCCAGTAGTGGAGGCAGAAAATAGCTAAAAGTTGGGCCCAGAAAATTGTGGATGTGGGGCTGGGGGGCGGTGGCTTGCACAACATTATTACATTAAATGCGAGGAGGCTATCAATACACATTGTTAAAAGCTATACCGTGGCTCTGTTGAGAAGCTTACTCAATTGTCATTGTGCGATGGAAGTTCTTCTAGCGTACTGAACATCCACGTTTAACTGATGTGTAACTGAACATCCACAAAGTAGTTCCAAACAAAGGCATATTAAGCTTTTGATGCTTCACATCAACTTGCTCCATTGGAATTCCAGGTTAACTGTACTGTACCACTTTGTGTTACGAAACTGCAAACATGGGAAGTGAAGGCCAAAATAAAACCAGACATTATCTGAGAAATGCGTATGCCTACCTGCAGCTCTTTAGTTGCACACAAAGGAAAAAGACTTAATGACTGCACTTCATGACGCAGCAGTTTTGGATGTATCTATGAAACAAGTTCAAAGTGAGAGAAGCAAATAGTTTGCATATAAATGCAATGTTTGAACAAAAGCTCTAAAAAGTCGCGTTTTTTGTTAAAGGTCCCCTATTACGTCGCCAGACTCATTCGGAACCAACATTGTCCCCAACCCCTGTTGTCCCAGCGGAACCCAAAACCTTGCTCTTGCCCGTACCTGCACTTCATTCTGTATTTTTTAGCTTTGTAAGCTATTTTAAGCTCACATACACTATAATGCTGTTAATGGTTTGCCTTCTCCCCTCTCCGGTGAAATGTTGCCCGTTTCATGTTTCTCCAGCCGCAGTCTGTCCTCTCCATTCTCCGGTCTCCTCATTACTGCGGGGCTAACCCAAGGCAGTTGGGTTCTCTCTTTTGGAGCTAGGTTCTGCCCAAGGGTTCTTCCTGCCAGGCAGTTTTTTCCTTTCAACCGTCACCGTTAACTTACTTATTAGGGGTTCAGGCCCTGTGCAGTGTGAAGCGCTTTAGGTCAATTTCAATTGTGACACGTGCTAAACAAATAAAATTTAATTTAAATGCAAAAAAAAAAAAGTAAAAATCTAGAAACGTCTCCTTAGAGTTGTACAAAAAAAAAAACTTCCTTGGTTTTTCCGTAATTCAGTCATTTTGTCTCCCTCATTTGGAAAGAGATTCCTGTTGCCTCAGGCATTGTATCAGCGCTTCCAAGAGGAGTCCATAGCCGACCAAGTGTAAAGGCATTCAGAGTTTATCTTCTTATAAAGCACAAAATAAGAACTAAAACTCATGTAATTAAAACTGCTCTATTTAAGGCCTTTAAGTATTCTCAAGCATTAAATGGTCAATAAAATTAACCAGATGTGGTGCACTGTCTTCTCACTTGGTACAGAGCAGAACAACTGGAGTATTGCTTTCGCCAGCGCTGCTGGGATTGCCCAGTCAGAGAGCCATGCACAGGACCCGGGGCACTGTGGCCCACCAGATCACACGTTGCCCTGACAGGCTCAGTGGGATCATCCGTTGACTGTGTATTGGGTCTAGGACTGGCGCTCGCCTAGACGATTGCCGAGGCAAAAATCCATCCCTTTATTGGCAACAATTAGTCCTGTCTTGTTCTTAATGGTTTTCCTTTAAACACGTTTTCCAATTTAAGAATAATCAAGAGGCAATTGAAGATACAGCTTCTCTCCCCCTATGCAATCAAACAGCGACAAATGGGATACATTCAGTTCAGAAAAATAATTAATTATAATTAGGTCTATGCTCTAGCACTCAGCGATGTAACTTTTTTTTTCCCAGCGAGAGCAGCATTACAGAACTCTTCAGCGAATGAAGGTAATTCTGGTGACAAGTACATAGTTTCGTCCGTTTACATTTTCCAATCGGACAGCTGTCTATTTTTTACAGCAAGTTGCATGACCGTGCTGCAAAAACTGGTGTGCGTACTTGTCGCCGAAATTACCTTCATTCACGAAAGAGTTCTAAAATGCCGCTCTCGCTGGAAAAAAAATTAACATTGCTGAGTGCCAGTGCATAGACCTATTTATATTTAAATTATATTTCTGTACTGAATGTAGCCCATTATTTTGTCACTATTCGATCGCATAGGGGAGAGAAGCTGTGTCTTCAATTGCCACTTGATTATTCTTGAATTGGAAAACGTGTCAATAAAGGAAAACCATCTAGAATTAGTCAGGACAAATTGTAGTCAATAAAGGGAGGGATATTTTCTCCCAAATTTTTAGGTCAAGCGCCGGCCCTGATTGGGTCAGTGTTCGCACCTACACAAAACAATGAGTTCACTTTAAAAAGTGCCATGATCAGTCATACCAAATGTGTGCTCAATCGCTGCAATTATATTGCTGCAAATTGAGAAGAAGAAGAAGATTCAAATATGCAAGAATTGACTGT
This sequence comes from Gymnothorax reevesii, assembly GCA_029721435.1. Lineage (NCBI taxonomy): Eukaryota > Metazoa > Chordata > Actinopteri > Anguilliformes > Muraenidae > Gymnothorax > Gymnothorax reevesii. The sequence continues at coordinate 78,229,581 of CM056583.1, forward strand.
GTTTAGGGAATAATCATAACTGGCAGTTCACAGGAACATTTCTTTCATAAGAGCATGCAAATGACACTGTGAGATCTCACAAAAATGTATTGACCTTAATGGCATTTTGGCGATAGTATATGTGTTCCACAATCGTGCTGTGAGGAATTGTGATTGGTAGGTCTGAACAATGACAAACTTGTGGTTTGTTTTCACGGAAGCCACTCGGACATTTTCAGAGGGATGTCACACCCTTAGTCCCAGGAGTAAATTCTGATTATAATTCAAAAATACACTAAGAGTTTTGCATATTCAGTCAAGAGCACAGGCGGAAATTTCTTATAACACCTTTTAAATGATGTCAGATTCCATTCTTTTTTGCTGTTGAAATAAAATATTTCTGGAATGCTGTTTTGCTTTGATAAAAAAAAAAAAAAAAACACTACTGTGCACATACATTAGTCTCTGAACAATGTATTTCATTCACGATTAAAAATTGAGAGAAAAAAAGCTGCTTTTTGATGTAATGAACAGATAATCATGTCTGCGGTTTCACACCATTTATTTTTTAATGCCTGTCATATCTCAAGATGTCACCACTTGGCAAGGCAGGTTGTGAATTGGGTTCGATGGTGCCAGGTGAGAGTGCCAAATAAAAGTTGCCCTGCTCTCACATCCCTTAGGAAGTCCGAGTTAACCACAGACAAGACAGGAGTCAAACAGGATGTGACTAATTTCCTCAGGCTGTGCCTGTATGCAGTGGTAATATACCCTTTTAAAGCATGGTCAGTCATTGTCAAGACTTTATATGATTGTGGTGATTTGGGCTAGAAATATCAAGTCAGTGATATTTCAATTAAAGGGTCCATTAAGATTTTCCCCAAATTTCTTCTTCGCATTAAGAAGCACCCTGCTCTTGAACTCTATACCAAAATCCACTGACACATATGAAAAACAGTATGATTGCACCTCATTGTTGCTCCTGCGAGCTATGGTGGGCACTTAGCACTTATATCACAGCAAAAAGTTGAAATGATCACCGCTGTCATCTCACACAAGTGATGTTAGAATCAGATTTGTTTTTTGTTGCCCTCGTATCATTGTTTGTGTTGCAGTTTCTTTGAAAACAACTTGCATGGATGCTGTCATCATTTTAGAACCCTTTTTCAGCACCTCCAAGTTTGTCTAATAGAGCAGAAAAAGTCATTCAACATGCTACTCACCTATCCAGCAGAAAGCAAGCATCTTTGAAGTCATCAGTTTTTTATAAGATGTCATATGCTTTTTGGGCTTCAGACTCCACAACATGACGATCTTTCATTTATTTTGTTGATCCAAATGGAAATTTGGCTCACCTGGCATGGATCTAACGCTAATTGGGCGCAGGAATTCGGACAGGATACTCGGCAGCAGCTCTAGGCAATGATCGGGAACCGACACTTATAGTGTCGGTGTGCCTTTTCATACCTCCATCCTTCCCCCTGGCCAACTATCCATTGCGTTTTGTTTCTGGGCCAGAATGCCAAAACCCTGGCAGGGGATCTGAGTATTTTGTAATATTTTTTTTGTTTAAAAACGCCTTAGTGGCCCTTTAAAGAAATACACAGGCTAAATGACCTGTTGATTTCAATATCTCACAAAACATGGTCGGAGATTATAATTAAAACAAATAATGCCAGGGGATCACTAGCAAGATTTGTGAAGTTATTGGTTCCAGTTTTGATTATGTGTTCTGTCGTGACAGTATCAGTAAACCTTTGCTCGGGAACTGGCTGATTTTGCATCCACAATATCACAGTTTTCTCTGTGTGTCCTCGTAAATAAACTGTGTCCCTTGACAATAAACACCCTGGACTTAGTGTTCTGTTCTGAAAGACAAACATCGAACAGTTCAGATGGGAAAGGCAGTCACCTGGACATAATCGCTTGTCTACAGAACTGAAAAACTATTCAGGTGGTGTACTGTTGAATCCTGCCGGAATGTTACAAAGAAAGCTGAAGTTGCTTTGTAATGTATATCCAGCTTTATATTATCTGGAATACATTTTATAGAAATTCAAAAATCCCCATCAGTCATCTTGCTTTCAGTCTTCTGGTAAGCCAGTAATGAAATTAAAGCGCAAGCGCGTGAAGCATGACTGTGGGTTAGCGAGTGGTATCATTTAGGGGCTGCCATACTCAATCCTGTCCTGGGGCCCAGCATGTATGCCAATTTTCTCTACAAGCACGGTGGTGACCCTGATTGATACAAGCAGCTAATTTTTCTTAATTCAACTCTTTTAGTGTCAGATAAGAGATAATTTGCCCCCTAAAGACTATATAATGTCATAAATAATCATGCGCCATGTTTAGAGTGAATGTCCCTTATTAACATTCAAGTATAAAATAGTCTTTATGGGGATTGATAAGTGAAAAGCTGTCTCAGTTTGCTGCGTCTAAAATTATAATGCTCTTTCTCAAAATAGAAGGCTTTCTTGTTTAGAGGTCTGGCCAGCAGAATATTAGGTCCATCAGTCCCTGAAACGTAGGTATGTTACATTGCAATATCTCAAATATAGTTTCATCCCCTCAGGGGTTTATAGATATCTGGTTTTTACTGTTAATGAAGGTCACATTAAACCAAGCCTAATGATGCACACATTTGCCACGAGGAGGAATGAAGGAATAAAATAATTAAAAAGTTTATTTGGTGCTAAACATGTTATATGATACACAATAAAACATACTGTTCTTCCTAGAGTCCTAATCTTAATTAAGTGGCAGGAAAATTCAGCCAAGGAAATGGAACTTAATTTTATGATTTATGTATGTGCATCCTCATTTTTCAGGCAGGCTATGGCCAGGTCAGTTCTCATTTACATGTGGAGAAAGATAGGTTCCCAGTTAGTTGAAGAAGGTCATCCACGGAAAGTCAGCTTGGGTGAAGCAATATAGCAAAGCAAATGGTTATATGGGGTTCTGTTCACATGGTGCCAGATTATAGTGATGATAGCGATGCCTTCTGGGTGTGTTATGCTAGAGAGGGCTTGAAAAATACTGCCTGGATGGTCCAACGGGAATACCTGGCCAAACAAACTGAGTCATTGAGGCCATCAGAATCACTGAGGCACTCAATCATTCTTATATGCCCTCAGACCAACCTCATGAGTGTGACTCTCTGGGGGTCAAATCAAAAATGCTTGATTCTTCAGTGTGAAGCGCAGCTTGGAACGTGCAATGGGTGATAATGATCGCATAATCAGTTGGTTTTACAAATTATTTTAAAATCCTCATCTTTCTCGCCGAGGCCTCGGGCTGTTAAAATCAATATGTTCACCAAATGTCAAAGAAGAAGAAGAAGCCAGAATGTTGATTCATGAGGAAAGAAGCCAACAGGTATTGTACATTATTGTTTTGGCAGACTCAGAGCCTACACTGCCATTATTTTTGTGCATGGACAAAGAGATAGAAAGTTCTATATTGTAGGTAGATTAAAAGAGGACATTTTCAAGGATTTAAAAATGTATCATGTCTAATCAGGACTGCTTTTGCAGAGGAATTTGAACTGCAAAACCATGCAGGTAAAAGGCTTACTGAAATAATTTAGCGTTATGTGGTCATATACAGAAGTTGACTCGTCATTTACGGTAATGCTACACAGTATATTACTGTACAAGCAGTGCAGTACATATGAAGCCCCATATTTGCATCTGAAGAGTACAGATGAGAGTGATTTCCAAAAAAAAATGGATTAATTTTAATTAGTGTCATGGCTGAATGTTATTTTTGTTTTTGTCCTCATGATTCATGATTTTCTCACACTTGATTATGCATTTCTTTTTTCTTGTAATGATCAGAATAATGAAATGAGCCGCTGCTGAGTAGGTGCTAATATTCTGAGTGAGCAGACAGTCTCAGTTTGGATGTGACCCCTGCCAGAATAGACTGTGGTCTGCAGCGTAGCTGTGCTAGCATGCAATTAGCTGTGTGTTGCCTGTTGCACCATGAAATTATAAGGTGTTTTCTTCCGCACATAAATGACTACGTAAAATATCAATATTTCTTTATAATTTTTGCAGTCATGTAGCTCGTGAAACAGCACAGATTTGCCTAAATTAGTTTGCGAAGCTCATTTAGCAATAAGCCACGATGGCTAAAGGGTGTTGTTAGGTACTATGCACAGCTTAGAGATGGTGAAAATAATAGCTGCAAAGTCAGTGAAAGTTTCGGATTTTTCACATTTTTGAGTTGGCAATAGGTCGTTCAGTTGATAAATAGTTTGATTGTTAACAGTGGCGGAGCCAGGGGGTGGCCAGGGGTGGCCACGGCCACCATAAATTAAACTTCGGCCACCCCTCCGGCCACCCCACCACCACCGTTTTGCCTGCCACTATTTCTGTGCGCAAGTGCTCCCACAGTGACGCAATTCAACCTCAAGCAAGTAGTTCTCCACTATTACAGATGGAGGTGGTAATACACTCAACTTGACTTTATATCACCAACATAATTACAGAGAAAGAAGAAGTAGTAGTTGTGGTTCATGTGCTCCATATGCAAAAAACATCCTTGGCTCTACGAGCGAAGGTGCAGATTGCTAAGAGGGTTCACTCAAGCAACAATACTGAGCGACAAATGAAACGCAAATTAGCTAGTTAGTATTAGTTAGTTAATGTACTCTTATCGTTATTCAGTCAAAGTGACTGCAAAACAAATAAGTTTGATGAAACGAGTGTAAATGTGCACTCGGTAGTAATAAATTTGATTTTCTGTAATAATTACGCACAAACTTATTTTCCGATCTGTCTTTATTTAACTTCCGTTTCCTTTGTTGCTCAGTACATCTAGGTCATTGCGCTCAAGTGAAGCACCCGGAAGGAAAATTTGCACGTAGACTCCCATTCATTTTCGCCTACTTTAAAATGACATTTTCAAAAACACTTGTGTGTGAGTCGGTGTTATTTTGGTATCACTGTGCAGAGCGACATTTTGTCTCCCTAAATACGTGCTTTTTGAGGGATGGAAAGCGGCACACTTCTAATGGGAAGATCGAAATGTGACTCGGTGTCAACGTTAAAGTGCGAGCAGAATGTTAACAGAGATGCACACACATTCGGCATAGGTCTCACGCATCTTGTAGGCATATTCACCGTAGTCCGCTATTATTCGTTGCAGGCTTAATGAGATTCTCACGCGGTATTAAATTCCTTGTGCATTTCAGTTTCACTTGCAAAGGTTGACCACAAGTAACATGGAAAGCGATTATGACTCCCGACTTCTCGTGCTTATATTTACTCAGGGATTGGAAACAGTGCATGTGTTTCATGACCATTTAAATCGTTTTAATGAGAAAAGACTATTTGAAACATGTTTATGGAATTCCATTGCTTCCAATCCCTTAGTAAAGACAAGCCTGAGAATTCCCGAGTCATAATTGATTTCTGTGTCACCAGTGGGGAAATCCACCGTGATGCACATGAAACTGATTAACTTGATGCACAACGACTTAAATTTCGCAAGTGAATTTCTTCAGTGTGCTTTGATTGAATAATTTCTGTGTTAACTTGACCGAGGCTCATAACCCACTGATAAGATAATTGCTCGGACGTTTTCGCCGTTTTAGGAAACATCGATGAATGTTCGTACACGTTTTCAAATTGCTCCCTGGTTTCCTCAATTCATTGTACCCTGGTTGAGCATATTTGCCATCAACCGAATTGTTATCCCCCGCCGCGCGATTAGCACGAAGCATTGGGCTCCGTATGTCCATACGGACACATAAAATTGAGGCGGCGGGGGATATTGCCATATTAGTGGCAAACACTTGTTTATATTGAATCATATGCCTAATACCAACGTTGATAAAAGGAAGCGCTAGTTAACTCTGGCTACTCCTTTCCTCAGCTTCATCTTTGCCCCAGTCCTGTTAAAACACTGCTCTCAGAAATGATCACTGCACAGCTCGGATCGATGGGACAGAGAAAGGTTTTTTTTTCCCTCCTGATTTTTAACACCTAAGCCTTTTTCCCCTCCTTGTCTTGTCTCTGTATAAACAGAAAAGCGACTTGTCCACTGTTTTAAATATTATGCAGGTAAGAAGTATTGTTGTTGAATGTCAATTACAAGTAGCTAGCTTGATAACCACCGTGTTAATTTTATTAACTACTGTAATGTGAATATAGGCCACTAGATGGCAGTATTTACCTTTTTTTTGTTAAGCTCAGACTGGAGTCATGTTTAGACATGTCCTGAACATGTCTGGGGCAAGTCTCAGAAAGTTAAAAAAAAGAGGTCTAAATGTGGGTGGGGTCTGCAAAAGAGTATATAAGGAAAAGAATTGAGACAGTAAAGTAGTAGGAGAAATTGCAAGAAGATGACCAGACCTGCCATTCTGTTCAAGACCTGTGACGTTTCTTTTGTGGATTTCTTTGCCTGTGTTTGAGCATTTTCTTCATCCAGGACATCACCAAGCCACCCCACTAAAAAGGGACTGTAATTATTTCTGTTTTTTCTTATTTATCAATCTTGGTCTTTAGTTGTAGGTTGTTATTAGTCTTTGTCTTTGTTAAAAATTAAATGTGTTTTAGTTGTTAAAACTGTGTTTGTCATCCCTTGCTGTTGCTGTTGTGTTATAAATGTAATAACAAATTGGGGCCATAACAAATTGGGGGCTCAAGGTCCGGGATAGACCATTGTGTGAGTAATTTATTGAAAATCTAACATTCCAAATTGTGAAATTGTTTTTGTGAATTTTCCTAGATATATATTGACAACAGCAATGGATGATTTCTTGGCATCACCAACCGTAGGGGTTTTGAAGTCTTTTAAAAAGACAGAACTGCTAGAAATTTGCAGACAGTTGGAGCTGACAGAGGTAAAACCAGCCATGCGAAAAGCAAGACTGGCTAGAGAGATAGTTGAATATTACATTGATGAAAATGTGTTTGCACCAGGAGATCTGGAACAGTTTCCAGTGGAAAATCCAAATATAGAAATGGAACTTAAATTAAAAATGCTAGAGATTGAAAGGGAGGAAAGAGAAAAAGAAAGGGAGGAAAAAGAGAAAGAAAGGGAAGAAAGAGAAAAAGAAAGGGAGGAAAAAGAGAAACAAAGAGAATTTGAGAGGGAAGAAAAACAAAGGCAGTTTGAGTTAGAAAAATTAGCAAGAGAAGAAAAACAAAGAGAATTTGAGAGAGAGAAAGAGGAAAGAGCAGAAAGAGAGAGACAGAGACAGAGAGATTTTGAATTAGAGAAATTCGATAGAGAAGAAAGACTCCAAATGGAGCAACTAAAAATTAAAATTGAAACTAAAAATAAATTTTGTGCCAGTCAGGAGGTAAAACTGGTGCCTCCATTTTCAGAAAAGGATGTTGACAACTATTTCCAGTGTTTTGAAAAGGTAGCAAAGAGTTGCCAGTGGCCAAAGGAACACTGGCCTCTGATGTTGCAAACTGTCCTCAAGGGTAAAGCTCAACAAGCCTATTCGGCTTTGTCTGCAGATGATTCCTCTGATTATGAGGTTGTCAAAAAAGTTATTTTGAGAGCTTATGAGTTGGTTCCAGAGGCTTACCGACAGAAATTCAGAGGTCTGAAGAAATCTGAAAATCAGACTTATGTTGAATTTGCTAATGAGAAGCAGGTTTGCTTTGAGCGCTGGTGTACTTCTATGGAGGTCAAGGATGATTTCAACTCACTAAAAGAGATGGTGTTAGTTGAAGAATTCAAGAACTGTGTTAAGGATGATGTTAAGACCTACCTTAATGAGAAGCAAGCACTGAACTTGCAATCAGCTGCCAAATTTGCAGATGAATATGTTCTCACTCATAAGTCCAAATTTCAGTCTAGCAGTAACAATAAATGGTCCCAATTTCAGGAAAAGGGTTACGGTGATACCCAAGATTCCTCACCCAAAGACAAAGACAAATCTAGTGATGGTGCTCAGAAATCCAGTAACAGGTCTGATCAAAGTGTGAAAGCTGACAGTGACAAAAGTGGTCTAGTTTGCAGTTATTGCAAGAAATCTGGTCATGTTACAACTAACTGTTGGTTCCTTAAAGCTAAGAAAGAAAAAGAAAAGGATACCAAACCAAATGCCTTTGTGAAAACAAGGTTAGAAACCCCTGTAGTAGATAACCGATCTGCTAAATTGCCTGCTTCTTGTGGGGCTAAAAAGCCTAATACAGCTGACTTTGTGAGGGAGGAATTTCTTCCATTTGTGTCAGAGGGATTTGTGGCTCTGAATGAGCATACTACTCCTGTCCCCATATATATCCTAAGGGATACCGGAGCTTCTCAGTCACTTTTGTTGATGGACTCCTTGGAGTTACGTGATGAGACCGCTTCAGGGGATTTCATACTTGTACAAGGTATTGAAGGGAGGACTGTATCTGTACCCCTGCGCTCTATATTCTTGAAGTCAGATTTAGTTACAGGACAGGTAAAGGTGGGACTTATGTCAAGTCTACCTATAAAGGGTGTTTCTCTGTTGCTAGGCAATGACCTGGCTGGGGGCAAAGTAGTTCCCCCTGTACATCTTACTTCACAGCCGAGCACTGAAGATGGGGATGAGGACCCATCTCTGTATCCTTCTTGCGCAGTGACTCGTGCTATGGCCAAGAAGGCTAAAGAAGAAGATGATGTGGTGCCGTCCAGTACATTGAATAGTCAGGACTCAGGTGGTTCGCCTCATGACTCTGATTGGCCTACTATGGTTTCTCCGTTTGAGGACTTATCAGATACTTTTATCAGTTCTCTATTCAGCCAGCCGGATGGGTCTGGTGATTCTGATGTGTCTGGAGACTTGTCTCTGTCCAGAAAGCGGTTGATTGAGGAGCAAACTAATGATCCTGAAATTTGTGTACTAAAGAGGAGAGCCCTTCCTGAAAAAGAAATAGATGCAGTTCCAGTTGGGTATTATCTCAAGGATGGTGTGTTGATGCGGAAGTGGCGCCCTCCTGATATCCCTGCCAATGCAGATTGGGCAGTGGTCAGGCAAATTGTTGTTCCGAAGGTCTATAGGAATGAGATCTTAACAATGGCTCATAGTTTACCTTTAGGAGGTCATCTTGGTGTTAACAAGACTGTTGATAAGATCATGAAACACTTCTTTTGGCCTGGGCTTCGGAAAGACGTTTCCAACTTTTGCAAAACCTGTCACACTTGTCAGGTAGTTGGAAAACACCAGTTAGACCCACCTGTAGCTCCATTGCAGCCTATCCCAGCATTTGGGGAGCCATTCTCTAGGGTCATTGTTGATTGCGTTGGTCCATTACCCAAGACTAGATCTGGAAATCAGTACTTGTTGACAATCATGTGTGCATCTACCAGATTCCCCGAAGCCATACCTCTACGTAACATCAAGGCAACTGCAATCTCGAAGGCTTTGATAAAGTTCTTCACGTTGTTTGGTCTTCCCAGGGAAATTCAGTCAGACCAAGGTAGCAATTTCACTTCAGGATTGTTTCAGCAGGTTGTGTATGAACTAGGTGCAAAACAGATTCTTTCTAGTGCCTATCATCCAGAAAGTCAGGGTGCCTTAGAGCGGTTTCATTCCACTCTCAAGACAATGATGAGGACTTATTGTTATGACCATGAGAAAGACTGGGATGAAGGGGTTCATTTGCTGTTGTTTGCAGCTAGAGAAGCAGTGCAGGAGTCTACTGGATTCAGTCCATTTGAGCTAGTGTTTGGTCATGAAGTGAGAGGACCTTTGCTATTATTGAGTGAACAATGGCAAGAGGAAGAGCCGCAAATCAGTCTGTTAGACTATGTTAGCAAGTTCAAGGAAAGATTGCGTGCAGCTTGTGACCTTGCCAAAGAGAACTTGAAATCAAGTCAGGGAAAAATGAAAACTTGGTATGATCATAAGGCTAGAAGCCGTGAGTTTAAACCAGGAGACAAGGTCCTTGTGTTGTTTCCCTTGCAGTCCAATCCATTGCAGGCTAGATTTCATGGTCCTTATGAAATTCTGACAAAACTCAATGATCTCAATTAAATTGTGAAGACTCCAGATAGGAGAAAACCAAAACAATTGTGTCATATTAACATGCTAAAGCCTTATCATGACAGAAATGCTAGGGTTGCAGCTGTCACTTCAGATTCTCCAATGGTCGAAACGTGTGAAGATGAGGGGGAGTTTCAAGATGATGAACCAAGAATTAAAGCTGAAGTTCTTTCATGTAAATTGTCAAACACTGAAGTGTTGCAAAATCTTGATGTAAAACTCCAGCACTTAGAACCCTCACAGAGAGATCAGTTTGAAAGGTTGATCAAGAAATATGAGGATTTGTTTCCTGATGTTCCAAAGAGAGTTACTATAGCCTCTCATGATGTAGATGTTGGTGATGCCAAACCAATAAAACAGCATCCATACCGGATGAATCCTGAAAAGAGAAAGATTGCTGAGAAAGAGGTTGAGTACATGTTAAAACATGATATTATCAGACCCTCCAACTCCGATTGGAGTTCACCCTGTGTGCTAGTTCCAAAACCGATGGAAGTACTAGATTCTGTACAGATTATCGCAAAGTCAATGCTGTAACTAGAACGGATGTGTTTCCAATACCTAGGATTGATGATTGTATTGATAGTGTAGGGCAAGCAAAGTTTCTGACCAAGATTGATTTATTGAAGGGTTATTGGTGTGTGCCTTTAACTGAGAGGGCCAAGAGCATCTCTGCTTTTGCCACACCATCTGGATTGTACCAGTATGAAGTCCTACCCTTTGGCATGAAAAATGCCCCAGCCACGTTCCAAAGGATGATACAGTCTACAATCGCCGGATTGCCACACACGGGTGCATACATCGATGACCTGATCACATGGAGTGACTCCTGGGAAGAACATCTAAAAGATGTAGAGACGTTGTTCCAGCGCCTGACCCAGGCTAACCTGACTGTTAACCTGAACAAGAGTGACTTTGGTTGTGCTACTGTCACCTATCTTGGCTACGTCATAGGCCAGGGTAAGGTGGCACCCATAAATGCTAAAGTCCAAGCCATCATGGACTTTCCCGTTCCTGACAACAAAAAAGCTTTGCGCCGCTTCCTTGGAATGATCGGGTACTACCGCAAGTTCTGCAAGAACTTTGCTGAGATTGCTCTCAGTCTAACTAACCAACTGAAGAAAGGTGTAAAGTTCACTTGGGATGATGCATGCCAGAGAGCCTTCAATCTCCTGAAGTCTCTGCTGTGTCACTTCCCCGTGCTCAAATCTCCTGACTTCAACAAACCGTTCTCCATCGCGGTCGATGCTAGCGACCAAGCTTGTGGATCTGTGCTCCTACAGAGAAGTGACTCTGATGACATTGAGCATCCCGTGGCATACCTCTCCAGGAAGTTCAATCGCCACCAAAGGAACTTTTCCACAATAGAGAAGGAACTGTTGGCTCTGGTCCTTTCTTTACAACACTTTGAGGTTTATGTTTGTACAGGACAAAAGCCAATGATTGTGTACACTGACCACAATCCGTTAATGTTTTTGAGTAAGATGAAAAACAAGAATCGGAGATTGTTGAATTGGAGTTTGATTGTACAGGAGTTTGACTTGGAAATTAAGCATGTGAAGGGTACAGACAATGTAATTGCTGATTGCTTATCCCGTGTTTGAATGTGTATATATATATCATGTGTTTGAATATTGTATGATATGTATATGTAGACAAGTGTTCACTTAACCATTTTGTATTGAAAAGAAAAATTTTGCCTTTATGAGTCAAAATTTTTCCCTTTTGGAATGGAGGTGTAATGTGAATATAGGCCACTAGACGGCAGTATTTACCTTTTTTTTGTTAAGCTCAGACTGGAGTCATGTTTAGACATGTCCTGAACATGTCTGGGGCAAGTCTCAGAAAGTTAAAAAAAAGAGGTCTAAATGTGGGTGGGGTCTGCAAAAGAGTATATAAGGAAAAGAATTGAGACAGTAAAGTAGTAGGAGAAATTGCAAGAAGATGACCAGACCTGCCATTCTGTTCAAGACCTGTGACATTTCTTTTGTGGATTTCTTTGCCTGTGTTTGAGCATTTTCTTCATCCAGGACATCACCAAGCCACCCCACTAAAAAGGGACTGTAATTATTTCTGTTTTTTCTTATTTATCAATCTTGGTCTTTAGTTGTAGGTTGTTATTAGTCTTTGTCTTTGTTAAAAATTAAATGTGTTTTAGTTGTTAAAACTGTGTTTGTCATCCCTTGCTGTTGCTGTTGTGTTATAAATGTAATAACAAATTGGGGCCATAACACTACTAAGTCAATGCAGTCCCCGCGACGGTAAGGATACTAAGGTAGCTCGCTGGTAACCATTTTCAATCACTAGCGTTTGTTGTTAGTCAGCGGTCTAGTCAGTGGGATGGCTAATTTGCTAGCTAGCACGAGAAAGCGATTTTTTTCTATTTAAGTTACAAATTTGCGTTTCTACATTAACTTATGCATGAAACATTTTATTACAGCCCCACAAATGAATATCGCTGCAAAAAGCAGGGGAATACAACTGTGTAGGTTTGTTGATAAAAGTGCCTTCTGTAATGTTCTTGTGTAGTAAATTGTAATTATCTTGTGAGATTTATCACCAATGAAAAATACACTCATTTCACAACTGTTTCAGATCTTTTTTTTAAAAATTAGCTTAAGGCTCTCGTACATCCCGTCGTGCGTGGTACTACGAGTGGTTTACGTGCCAAAAATGGGCCAAGTAGTGAGATGCACGCAGGTGGAAAGTACTTTTTTTGGTGGTCGCAAACACGACGCATAGCACGCAGCCTGGAAACTGGCCGGCCAGTTACTCGCTACGACCTGGCAGCGACAATTAGCACGCCTGGAGCACGCTCGGAGTACGCAAGACAAAAGTACATGCAGCAATTCCGGGGTATTTACCCACGAAGGCGTACTTACCACGCAAGAGGCTCTACAGCTTGCATCCTTCTAGGTAGTGCCATATTGGATACTGAAACAGTTAATGGTGAAGAGACTCAGTGCACCCTTATATTATTGTGATTATCCGTGCGTTATTCCAATTTGACGCACAATTGTCTTGCTTTTCGTGCTCCTTACGTTTCTCTTACTTCGTAAGTACGATTTCTGAAAACGTACGCTTCACTTGCAATTAACGTTAGATTATCCCACTCATTGTGTGTGACAGAAGTACAGATCTTTCGTGCTCCTTACAACTTCCTACTTACAAAAAGGCGTACAGACCATTTGCGGGCCTCACTTTTAGAGGAAGAAAAACCCACTCATTAAGTACTTACTACATACTTCCCCTCCGATTTAATTTTCACCCGGCGACAACGCCATGCCTTACAGGAACTCCGAGTCCGCACGGTCTCTAACCACGCACGACGGGATGTAAGAGAGCCTTTAGGCATATATTAATTGCGGGTCTTCATGATGTAATTCTACCTGACAGTCACTGCCTGTATAGCTAAGTAAACGAGTGACCAAGAAACACAACTAGATCTACTGCAACTTTCCACGTAGGAAAAAAATAAGACATCAGTTTCTGTGCAACCCCTATGTGAGCAATGGCCTCAGTCTGGCCACCCCGATGAAAATTGTATGGCTCCGCCACTGATTGTTAATCAGGCGAACTTGAATGAGAACAGTGAGAGGACAGTCGAGTGGTAAAAGGTAAGGTTACTGAGGTCCCTCTGATCATGTGAACACACGCCGCTGATGAGATGCATTCAGGAGGTGGAGCTGGCACTGTTTACTTCATGATTTACGGACGATTCCTCCGCCCCCACTCTGAACATGTGTGGCTTGTGGCTGTGAGGCAAAGAGAAGCAGGTGGCTGATTCGGTAAGTTTCTGGTGAGAACCTGAGTAATCATCACTCCTGCCAGCCGGCGGCAGGGGGCGAGCAGTATGAGCTCACTGGTGCACAGTTCACACAGTGGGCATTCAAAATGGACGTAGGATATGCTAAATTTAGAAGATTGGGGGTGGGGAAAGGTATTGATTCAGCAATGTTTTCCAGAATATAATACAACTCACTTGTGAATTGATGATGGAAGAGTTTTTAATTCAATTCACTGATTTTTTTTCCGATATCCACCGCTCTCTGTGTTTTTTTGTAAACAGAGAAAATAGCTGATGAGCGGTGACTGAGATCAATTCAGTGACATATCAGAGTCATTCCTCAACGTGTGATCAAATTCAAGAGCTTTTTTTTTTTAAAAATGGGTAACGAGTGCAGAGCGCACCAACTGGCATAAGAGCCTTGGAAACCTATGAGAGCTCAGTATAGCTCTGTCAAGATAGAGAGAAAAGTGCCATTATAAAGGTTCGACCATACTGTGTACTGAAGGGTTGAAGCAGTGGAAAACACAAAATTTGAGTACACAAAATCAGTCTACAACTGCAATGCTAAGTTAAGCGCACATAGGATTTCAGGGGCAAAGCCATTCGGCATCTTCCATTCTTTCACAAGTCTCTGAGCACTTAGCTTTGAGGAGTTGACCTGTGTCGCCTAAAAGTGTTCAATTTGGCTTTGCTGTCTGACAAACCTACATACAGTGCATAGTGCACATCATCCTATTCATCCACATGCATAGATACCTGGACGATCTATATAGGATTCATGGACACTTCCTGGCTGCAATGTACTCAAGAATGTTGATATTTCTTTTCCTTTCATCGATATACTCAATGTTAAAACTGAGGAGAGAAAATAACACACTTGAAATATGACATGAGTAACCGTGCATCAGCTTTTTTATGCCAAAAAGTATAAAATGCTGTACAGGCCCATAAAACTGCAGAGGCTTTGAAAGACAGGAATGGAATGGTTGTATTTAGCTAGTCAAAACAGGCATCAAAACCATGGGGATTGATACATATTCTATTAGGTGAGATCAATGCATTGATTCAAAATATAAACAGAGGCAAACTAATAAGACTTTTAAAGTCTACTTCTCAATGAAAGGCATGCAGTCATTGACTTGATACTTGTGACACCATGCTTGATATCAATACATCAATTACTATGCATAACAATAAATAATGTAGTACGCAAATGATTGTTTTATCACAAATAATCGTACAACCCAGGTGATCAGATCTGGAAATATTTGAAGGCATGTCCAGCTAACAGCAGAACACCAGCTATAAATGGTAATTGAAGCACTGATTACTAAAACCCCACAAGTCAAGTCAAGTGAAGTGTGACTTATGGGGTTTAAGTAATAGGTGCTTCAATTGAGATAACCTGGCACTGGGAAAAAGAGCTCTGCTAAGCACAAAATGGATGGCAACTCTTCCCTCATACAGTACTGTAGCTCTGCAATACCACCTCTCCTCCAATGCAGCTGCTATAATTGAGAATAATCTTCATATACGGCAACATGCCTCGAGTTCTCAAGAGGATTACCAAATTCCTCCTGAACAAATAAATGTTTTCTTGTTCAAAGGACCATTGAAAAACCACTGCCACCGCCGTTTACCAACCGCAGCTCTGCAGAACTGTTGGGGTTTATACGGATTCAATGTCTATCCTAAGTCCACCAAATTGAGCCCGCGTGAAATTGTGATGTCAATGCGTTTCCGCTCTGTGATGACAAAGAGGAGGCTCGTGTTCATTTGCCAGGGAGAGCAACCTATTATCCCTTTACAAAGGAGAGCAGAATAAGGCGCTAAATGATATTTTTTCCGAAAGGCCTGTCTTCTCTCGTTAATGGCCGATGTTTGGCAAGCTCCGTGATGGTTGTCTGGAAAGGAAATGTAATTACAATGTGCGTCAGCACAGCTAGTCAGAAATAAACACACCCAGGACTCCCTGGAGAGAAATGAAAGCTTCAGCTGTCAAATATCAGCACGTGTCGGGGAGACTCGTTTCATTATAAGAAAATAGCTCAGCCATTCTCCGATGTCATTGTATCTATAAATTTGTTCCTAGAGAGCAGCTTTTTCTTTTAATAAAATGTCAAATGAACATATTTATCATAAGCGATGTCTCGAACAGAATGCAGATTCAACAGGCATGACTAATGAACACTATTACGGCTTTGCATATATTAAGATTATTTTAGTATGCAAATGTTTCCAAGATATTGCTATGCCAGATGCTCTATCATATAAGGATAATGGAATGAATGACTATCTTTTTTTGTCCTGATGTTGAGCAAACAGACATATGACTACCATACAAATAAATACAGTTTATTCTGATTGGGAATATTATGCCTTTTCTTTGTTAAGATGGAAAAAAAAAAAAAAAATTGCAGTGCATTTCAGCGATGGAAAGCTGGTTATTTCTCATGACATAAGAACAGGTGTGCTTTTGAATAATACATCCGCGCAGATACGAAAAATGAAACTGACACAGATGAATATGGCCTGAGAATATTGCTGTGAGTTTCGGAGGGGAGGGGTGTCATTATTTCTGAGAATTACATTTCTGAGCTATTCCTACCATTGACAATATCTCCTTGAGTGTTCAAGTAAGTATTTTCAAGTAAGTTTCTAGGCAACCTGTGCTGGGCAGCTGGGGGAGATGTGTAGCATATGTCAGCTGGAAGCTTCAGTGGATCAGAAATACTGTATAAACAATATCATGTCATTCTCCTGAACGCCCAGTAAATGGCAGTGGTAACCAACCTAGTAACATGATATATACAATCCTGTAGGTTTTCATCTCAGCCCTAATTTTTCATCACTGCCTCTGCGCAGTTTTCATGACAAAGGTGTCCTTTGATAAGGTTAGAATGAAAACTACTAGAAGGGAGGGTTGGTTGCCACTGATTTAAGGAATGCTTTGTTATGCTTTACGCTTTAAAAGTACCAAAGTTGTTGGTTCAGTCAGGACACTTACATCAGATTTAACCATTTATTGCAGAACGACCTGCATTTGAGTTTAGCAGTGACTCGAGTGATTCTCTGGAACAATCTGAGCAAGTATTACACAGACAGTCCCCTCCCCCCGCGGCAGAGCCTGAGATCATTTTAAATCTCGTAAAATTTTAAGTTATTGAACATGATATGAACAAGTGCTGCTTATACCATATTTAAGTCGGACATCTTTTTATTTATCTCTGTCCATAAGAAAGGTCCAAAGAAAATTCTTCAAAAGAGTGGGCTTGATCATTCACACTCTCCCAGAGTCAATCACCTACAAACCACCTTGAGACTCCCTCTGCCTGACAAGCTCATGAAGGGGTTACCCCAGCCCAACAAGCCAATTTAAGATCTGCTCTTTCACACAGAGCTGACAAAGAACAGTATCCCAGCTGTCAGGGATCAGATTCACCCGCAACAAAACTGCCACGCAAGTCACTTCTGGGTACTGCCCCGTTAACCTTACACAGACACAGTAGAATGTACACAAAAGAGCACCTAAAGACAGGGGCAGAAGTAATTTAGGGGATGCCAGTGATATGGAAGCAAATTCTTACATCAAAATAATTACTTTTGCGATGTTTTTTCAGCATTGATCCAGGATGTCAAAAAAAAAATTCAAAAGGCGAAACTATATTGGACAGGGTGTAATCATTACAGCAAATGCAAAGACTTGTTTCTCATGTATTCAAAAGGCCATGGGATTTATGGGCTGTAGAGCCCCTGCAGAGTGGCTGTATTGCGGAAGATTTGTAGATAAAGAGTCAGCCTCGTTGGAACAGCGGGTGTCCCATCATCCCGTTAAAAGGACACATTAATCAGAGAAATGGTGCGGGTCGCTTGTGGACAGCAGCACTGTCTCACGCAGTGCAATAAGCTGCAGAGTGCTGCATGGGATTAATTTGACAGCCCAAATTTGTACCATTTCAAAAGAGAAAATGGGAAGTGTTTGACAGTAAGTAGCAAGACGGGGCCAGCGAAGGACTGTGAGATTTCAATTTTGCACGTGTGACTGGATGCACGCTTAATTGACATCTTGGTTGCATTTCGTATCTCGGATTTAAGTTGCTTGAAGTCACAACTGTTTTTTAACAGTATGATTATGTTGTATCATATGCAGCCAACTAGGTTTACAATGTAAATATCAAACTGTAGTACATCATTGTCAACATTACACACGACCTCAATTCATTATAGCTACTGCTATTATGGGAAAAGAAAACTATGGACACTGGTGTATAAATATATAACCTGTCCTTTTATTCCAATTCCGAAGTCAGGAAGAAGTCAATATGAAGCAGGAGTTGTTGAACCCGCTTAGTAACCGAGTAAAACAAACGGGCCTGCAGTGAAGCAGGGACAATATCATTGGTCAACACGAAACATGGCATTCTATTGTTTTGGCAATTTTTGGCATGGATGTATCACAAAAAAAAAAAAATCCAAGCGCAAGCAGAAATATGCCAATCATACAGAGGCACTTTGAGCTTGAGGAGAGAAGACTGATGCTTGCGCATTGGAAATCTGTCCAAGCAGCAACAGATGTGAGGGTAAGCACACAGTTTGAGCAGAAGCAGCGCAAATCCAAGCGCAGGCCAGTCTAACACAGGCACTCTTTGCCTAAAGCCTGTTGATGTTACATGAGCTGCATGAGGTATGGCATTTTCATGCTGAAATACGCAGGGACATCTGTGAAAAAGACATTGTCTAGATTGCAACATATGTTGCTCCACAATACATATGGACACCTTATCATGAATGGATGGGACGTTGTGTAAAACGTGAATAAAAACAGTATGCAATGATTTGCAAATCTCATAAACCCAGGTTTTATTCACAATAAAACATGGACAACATATCAGATGTTGAAAGTGAGACATTTTACCAATTTTTTAAAAATATTGGCTTATTTTGAATTTGATGGCAGCAACACATCTCAGAAAAGTTGGGACAGGGCCATGTTTACCATTGTGTAGCATACCCTCTTTTTTAACAAAAGCCTGTTAACATCTGAGAAGTGAGCAGACTAATTGCCAGAGTTTTGCAAGAGGGATGTTGTCCCACTCTTGACTGATGTAGGATTCTTGCTGCTCAACAGTCCTGGGTCTTCTTAGCCAGATTTTTCATTTTATGATGCGCCAAATGTTTTCTATTGGTGAAAGGTCTGGACTGCAGGCAGACCATTTCAGCACCCGCACTCTTCCACAGTGAAGCCATGCTGTTGTGCTGGATACAGTATGTGGGTTAGTGTTGTCTTGCTGAAATATGCAAGGCCTTCCCTGAAAAAAACATTGTTGTAAAGCCTCTATATGCTTTTCAGCATTGATAATGCCCATCCAAATGTGTAAGCTGCCCTTGCCTTAGGCACTAATGCAACCCTGCACCATCAGAGGTGCAAGCTTTCGAACTGAGCACTGATAACAAGCTGGATGGTCCCTCCCCTCTTAATCCACACAACATGGCTTTTGTGTTTTCCGAAAATAATTTCAAATTTTGATTAATCTGACCAAAGAACAGTTTTCCATTTCGCTTCACTCCATTTTTAATGAGCTTTGGTCCAGAGAAGACGACAGTATTTCTGGCTCGTGTTCACATATGGCTTGTTCTTTGCATGATACAAGTTTAACTTGCATTTGTGGATTGCACTGCAAACTGTGTTCACAGACAATGATTTCTGGAAGTGTTTCTGAACCCTTGCAGTGAATTCGGGGGCAGAGTTTTGCCTGTTTTTAATGCCGTGCTGCCTGAGGGCCCAAAGATCACCAGCATTAAAAATTGACCTTCGGCTTTATCACTAGCACACAGAGATTTCTCCAGATTCTCCGAATCTTTTGAAGATATTACGTACTGTATATGGTGGCATATTCTAAATTTTTGCAATTTTACTTTGAGGAACGTTTTTCTGAAGTATTTTACAATTTTTAGACTCAGTTTTTCACAGATTGGTGAGCCTCTGCCCATCTTTACTTCTGAGAGACTCTGGCTCGCTAAAATGCTCTTTTTATACCCAGTCATGTTACTGACCTGTTGCCAATTAACCTACTTAATTGTAAAATTCCCCTCCAGTTGTTTTTCATTAGTACATTTTACTTTTCCATCCTTTTGTTGCCCTGTCCCAACTTTTTTGAAATGTGTTGCAGCCATCAAATTCAATATGAGCTAATGTTCTTTCATGAATTGGTAAAATGTCTCACTTTCAGCATCCGATATATTGTCAATGTTCTACTGTGAATGACGTGTGGGTTTATGAGATTTGCAAATCATTGCATTCTGTTTTTATTCACATTTTACAAAACGTCCCAACTTCACTGGAATTGGGGTTTGTATGTTAGAGACAAACATGGTGCTCCTTTTCTGCTTTGGCCTCGAGAACATGATGTCCATAGTTTTCATGAGCTGTGTGAGGGCTCAAAAATCACTGGCATTCAGTACAGGGTTTTGGCATTGCATTTTACACACTTAGATCTCTTCAGATTCTCGGAGTCTTTCAGAAATATTGTGGAAGATAAGTGGTTAAATCCTCAGATTTCTTGAAGTCACTCATTGAGGAATGTTGCTCTAAACCATTAGCATATTTGCTCGGACAGCATTATATGCAAATTTTTGAACCTCAAAGGTTTTTTTTTTTTTTTTTTTTGCTTATTTTATTGTCAGCGAAGATAACATAACCTGCTACCTATCAGCCTGCTTAACTGTGGAATGTTCCACACAGGTGTTTTTTGAACTGTTCTCATTCTTCTCAGTGTTATATAGTCCATTCCATTCTTTTTGGAATCAGTTACATGCATCAAAGTTGGAATAAACATGTATTTGCAAAGATCAATAAAGTTGCTGAGGTGAATCCTTGGAAATAATTTATTTGTACTGTTGCCAATGAAATATAGGTGTATTTCTGCTTGATTTGCGTATCTCATGCTGTCACAAACTTTTTTTGGAGTTTTGCCTTTAGAACATTCCTTTATCTTTATTATTCCTCTATTAAAAACTATTATTGGCAAGGAAAATACATATTATTTATTTGCATTTGTTAATTTTTAACTCTTTACTTCTTTGAAAAGTGTTGTATGAATGCCTTTGCCAAAGAATTTTGAAAAAATGTTGGATTACTTTGTGTTGAATTATTTTCTCTGATATTTATTTATTTATTTATTTAACCCTTATTTAACCAGGGAGGTCCTGTTGAGATTGAAATCTCTTTTTCAAGGGAGCCCTGAGGGTTGAGGTGGGGAGGGAGAGGACAAGTTGCACCGCCAATTAGATCAGGGGATGATTAGGTGGCAGGTCGAAAGAGCCAGATTGGGACTTTAGCCATGACATCGGGAAACGCCCAACTACTCTGTCATGATGTTCTGCAATAGATTAATTTGACATTTGATTGATTTTTTTTTTGGACAAAATTTTCCACTTCAATGGTTGTAAACTGTCTCAGAGCCACATTTGGCTCATTCAGGCATTTCAGCACAGGGAAAGAGTTTGACAAGATTAAAAAAAGGCTTTACTGTTATTGGCGAACGGTTACAAGACTACACCAGTAGTGGAAAGCGTTCTTATGACTTACAAATGCGCAAATATCATATACAAACTGCATTTTCCTAAAAGTATGATGAATATGTCACAAGAGGGCAGCATGAGAGATGAATACTGGGTGAGATGGTGACTAAAAACCTGAACATATTAGTAAGAAACAATGCTGCATCAATAAATATCAAATATTATTAAAACACAAATGACTTACTTTTTCACAATGAAGTGCAGATTTTTGACAATTTTACATACATGTGAGAGCAGCAATTCATCCTTTCATGCAGAACAAATATTTAAAAGATTCTTAATGTAACAGGCTTCGGAAACTCACTTTTAACTCATTTATTCACGATAAAGTATTTACAAACACTGAGCACATCATGCTGACTACTGACTACTACTGCACTAATGTCTTTGGTGTCCCATACTAATCTAATGTAATAGAACATCATCTATAATGAAAAGTCATGTACAATGAAAAAGATGGAATAACATCAAGCCAGGCTTTGTTAAATGCTTTGTGTGCTTTTTCGCTCATAGTAGCACAGAGTATTTATTTTTTTAAGGCGTTTACATACTTATAATGCTTCTGAATGCTGCAATTCAGCACAACAGTATCACTAAGGTTGTGAAAATGGATTTGAATTGAAAAATGACTAAAAAACAAATAATTAAAGAATGAACCTCATAACATAACTGCAGATGGTTAGCTTTACAAAGTGATGAAAGAAGTTTTTATTTTTGTATACTTTTTTGTCCTTACTTGAAAGTGCATTTGCAGAAGATGATTTTCTCAGATTTTATTATTGACGCCAACATGAATGAATGTGGATTTTCTGCACAGTATGTTCTAGGTGCAACTAATATTCTTTATTCTGGTAATTATAGTGACTTTTTTTTGTAATAATTGAATGATACATAATTCAGGGTATAATACACGCTTTCTTGAACAGCTACAATCAAAAACAGCATGCACCCTACCAGCACTCGCAGTGCAACTGTGCACCCTTTCAGATTTCCATAACTCTGAGAAAAGGATTTTAAGCTGATCAGTCATTCATGCTAAATTTACGCCTACATAGCTGTAAGTTGTTTCATTGAATTAATTTCATTTTTTCTCAAGAGTTTTCATTGTTTTCAAGTCAAAGAGTAGATGAATTCCATTTGAGGCTCATCTAAAATGATATATTTCCAGCTGCCATAACATCATTGCTATTCATCGACTTCATAAGCTGAAGCTTGAAATTTTAATGTAACTCTATTCCTCTGATAAAACCCTGCGGTGAACTCAATGATAGTTGGGGCCATGGTATTTACGGAGATCTCTGTAATTTTTGGGATAAAAAATATTTTTTTATTGAATTGGCCCCACATTCTACAATTTTAGATTATTACCAAACACTTCACACACAGTTAAAGTGAAGATTTAACATGAAACAAGTGGAGCCAGGCATAACATACACTGTTGGAGAGAGACATTTTTGTGCTTTGGTTGTTGAATAACCTGGTACCCTTTAGACATTTGACCCCTACAATTAACAGGTATAACAGTGTCACACTGTAATACCCCATATCCCAATACCCTTCCCCCTTCAGGCACATACACAGCCCACAACACCAAGAGCTCCTCCCCCCTCCCCCTTCAGAAGACCACATTTGGGTCAGAGAAATAGCTGCAGGGGTGTTTCTGACGAGTGAGGTGGGTTTCCGTGCTTCATTTGCGCAGTCGCAAACTTCCTGCTCTTGACTTTAGGCATTTAAAATGGAGACTTTGGCAACTGTTATAGTTATGTGTTGACATGAAAACATCAGTTGAGACAACCCAGATAGCAAGCACCTCCGCTCCGGATCTACCCCGGCTGTGAGCCGGATCAGCTGGAGTCGGCACAGAGCTGGGGCAGATCTGGAGCGGAGGTGCTTGCAATCTGGGAATGAAAGTCAACAAAGCAATGTCAAGGCTAAGAAAAAAAACACAGGTCAAACCTTTGGCTTGCCAAAACTGACTGTTCAGAATATCACTGAGAAAGAAAAAGCACTAGTGAGTTTTGTAATGACAAAGGGCAGGTTGGGAGAGAAACACCTGCAAAAGATGAGGAAAGTATTCACACTATGATGAAGAAAATCTGTCAAACGTGTGCAGAAGATTCAGAAGGCACTTCAGCTGGTGG
This sequence comes from Gymnothorax reevesii, assembly GCA_029721435.1. Lineage (NCBI taxonomy): Eukaryota > Metazoa > Chordata > Actinopteri > Anguilliformes > Muraenidae > Gymnothorax > Gymnothorax reevesii. The sequence continues at coordinate 78,253,051 of CM056583.1, forward strand.
GCAAGGAGGTGCCCATAACTGGTCCATGCGGTTTCATAAACAAACCTACAGAGGATTTTCCACATGATGTAAACAACTAGTAAGCCACAAAAACTGATTGCTCGGTAACATTTTTCAGCAGAGCCTTGAAGAGACGCAGAAAGTGACATGTCTGATGAGAAACTAAGATTCATTACTATCCAAGTGATGCCAAGAGCAGACTCTGGAGAGCAGAATTTTACTGTTGAAAAACTAAAAATCATCTCCTCAGTGGTAAAACGTGTAGGAGCACCTAATTGCTTGGTCATGTATACCTTAGTTGCAAGTTGACTGTGCTTTTACTGATTGCAGAATTAAATCTGACAAGCACAGAGGCAACTCATTTGTTCAAGTTCCACCTAAAGAGCGATGCGATAAGGCTTTTGACTCTGTAGTTGATATCACTAAACCGAATCCAATTCAAAGCATGTCTCCTATGCAGCGCCGACTACTGCCAATCTCAGTCTCCTTTCTGAAATGCTAAAGAACAGTCAAAATCAGATGAAAATCCCGCGCCAACAGACATTTTTTATTTGCTTTGAAATTGAAGGCCAGATAATATAATAATAACTGATTGAAAAACTTTTGAAGAAATGTCTGTGCATTATTTTTAGAAAACCTTGTAAAATTGTAAGAATAGCACCTAATTAATGCACATTGGAATAGGTGCAGTTATGGCAAGACGACGTGAATGTTTTTTTATTCCTGTATTATGCAGTGACCACAGTGTGTTTTAATGGTTGAGCTGGGCTGAATTTCAGCACCATTACATCACCTGCCCCTGAAGCGACTGAGCTCTCAGTACTTCAGTAGCCCTTGATGTAGCTCACTGTGATGTCACAAAACGCTTCTCTAATGATCTATTTCATTTTACACTTCATGCGTATTCACTGCTGGTATCTGTCTTTTTTGTGATGCCTGAAATATTCAGTTTACTCTACTTTACCCATCAGTGTAGTGTCCCTAATGTCTAGGTTGAGCCAGGCAGGAGCTTTTATAAGGGAATCTATGGACTCTAACCCAGCTGACATGCCAGCTTTGAAACTAGCGAGACATAATATGTGCTGCAACCTCAAAACACTTCTATGACTTTTACTGAGAGCATTACTGAGCTTTCCTTTTTTTGTTGGTTCACTCTGAAATTTTTAGGTGCAGAACACGACTCCTGGATGAAATCACCTGCTGTTTTTTGCAAGCTGCCAGGCTGTATTTTAAGTCCTATGTTTATGTATTTATTTTCCTTATTTTTTCAGTGTTTTGTCTCAGTGGTTTGGTCCCTGCAGATTTGCCGTTTTGCTGTAAGCTATTTATTGCCCACATCAATCCACAACTTATATGGCATATTTTCTCACATGATTTGTAAAAAAAAGTTTGAGCACAATTCTGAATAACAAAAGAAGCAATTGAGCTGACCGAGGCCTTCCTCTGAAGAACCATTTTATAAAATAAAAGTGAATCTATTCTATGAATCCTATCCTTATCATTGTACTTTGGTTTATACTGCCAAAGAATTAGTTTCATTCTATCCTTTAGAAGCTGGAAAGGAATGACGAAACCATTATTATCTGTAGTTGTATAAAACAAAATGCATGGTCAAGGAAAGGTCAATGTCAAGGAAAGTATGGATCAGAGTCGAGAAAATACTAGGCATTGACTCCAAGCACGGAAAATCATGATGGACAAAACAGCATTGATGTGACTGGTGGCTGAGAGACTTTCCCAATCAGAAGCGGCCCTTTGCCAGTGATGTGCCCTGTGGGAAAAATGATGATGATGATAATGATGATTGTGATTTTTTTTTTAAGACTCTTCCCCATTTATACTTTTGTAGTTGTTTCCAATTGCCTTCTGTATCTCCTCTCACTCAGAAACTTATGTGTTTATGAGATGTCATGTCTCCTCTGATTGGTCTACGCCCTGCATGTTTCCCCGATCCTGGCTGAGTCTCATCTCATAGTGACCCCTGCTGGCAGGTGTGTGAAGTATTTGTTCCCCCTCCTGTGAGTTTGCTAATTGTTGGATTGTCATTTGCTATGTGCACTTTAGCACCAGTCAGTATTTGCTTGGAGAACTCTTTGTCTTTAGAATGTAAAGCGTCGGGGCCACTATTCTGAAGTCAGGTCTAAGTGTGGTTTAACTTAGACCCTGGTTTAAGTATGGTTTTCGCTAAGTTTATTCATCGGTTTGATGAAGTGATGCTCAAACCTGGGGTTAAAGAGTCACTTTCTTAGGTGCAATTGAATTTAGACCTCTAACTTTGTACGCATTGTTAAACTAGGTGTAGAGTTTAATTCTCTTATATTACTGACATGGCTCATCTTTTGGATGTTTAATACAATTGGCAGCAGCTGTGCCGGAGGCCCCATGTCTCAGGGGCCATCTCCCTCACCTTGGTCAAACTGATCTCCCAGTCATTCTTTTTGTTCTCCAAGATCTCTTCCCTCGACTAATTCTACTAGGCAGTGTTTTTGCCGGCTTCCCAATTAGCCTCAATGGTGTCCAATCTTATCCATAAAGGCCAGTGTGGTCGCTGGTTTTTGTGACAGACCAACTCTAATACACCTTCTTCTAATTATCAGGGTCTTGATTGAAACCCTGGTCACTTAATTAGTTGAATCAGCTTCTATAGCCCTGGGTTGTAAATAAAGATCTGCACCCACACTGACCCGTCATGGATGAGATTGGACCCCCCACTCTTACGGCTTTTGGATTTGGTAGATTTAGCACTGTTTCTCAACCCTGTTCCTGGAGTACCCCTGCCCTGCATACTTCAGATTTAACACACCCAGATCAGGTCATTAAATACTCCACTAATGAGCTGATCAGCTGAATCAGGTGTGTTAAATTAGGGAGACCTATAAAAAGTGCATAACAGGGGTACTGCAGGAACAGGGTTGGGCATCACTGATTTAGCAGACATAGTTCAAACACTGGTCACATAGATCACGTGCAGAAATTTCAGCAGAAACTACGACTCCCGCAGGGCAGCTCTTTTAAACAAGTTGGCACATGATAGGTTTTCAACAGCTCTTGGTCACTACATTTTTAATTCCTTGAAAATGTATTCGGCGCTTGAAGGGTTAATGTTGCAAATTACTACTTTAAACACAAAATTCTCCTAATTAGGACAAATTATCAGCTTTTTCAAATCCTGAAATGGCAATTTTGTTTGGAACAGCCTACACAGGGAGGTCCTAAGACCAAGTTTGGGAACTGCTGAACTAGTCTAATGTGTATCTCCAGACTTGGCGCATGCTAGCAAGACAACCCATTGTGTAAGACAATGGCATCGAGCTCTATTCCAGGATATTTCCACTCCAAGCACCCCTCATTTCCCTGTGAGAGATCTTGATGAGCTGCTAATTAGTCAGATCATGTTCGCTTAATTGGGGTTGGAGCAAACACCCATAGGGCGGTAACTCTGTAGAAGAGGGGTTGAAGAACACTGAAGCCGGCACATGGTAAAAAGGTAAGCGTACAAATAAAAAACTAACCTGAACAAGCACACTACATGCCAAATATGGCATGAATACCTTCATAAATGGAAATTATAACCCATTAAACACATGCATCATGAAGTTCCCAACAGTATGCATTTTAGATAATCAGCACTACAGTACGCATTCCAGGAATCATATTTTATGAACCGTCAATTGTTTAAGCTCAGAACTGAAAGCACTGACATTCCTGAACACTAACCTGAAAGCAGCTCACCACTGCTGGCCATATAGGTAGCACTGGAAAATATTTAGATTCATACTACGGACAAAAAAAAAAAAAAATCCAGATATTTTGTTGTTTAACCTTCACTCACAGATAAATAGTGGCAATGCAAATAGTAATTTTTAAAATTGCCTCCAGTCTGTCAGCTGTAAGCACTCTTTTGTCTTGCCTGGAGGTTGCAGTCATTGAGGATAATGCTGCCATGTAGACCACGAGTTTACTGTGCTGTTTCTTCCTGTGATTTATTCTGAATGAAATGAACATGACTGCTGCATATGTCCTTCTCTGCCTTGGTTTGGAGGCTTTGAGAGCTTTCTTGGTTGCTATTGCCTGGGACGATATCGTTTTGCTCTCAATCGGATTCCTGGGCCAGCTGGCATTATTTGGGGGCATCGCCCGGATTCTATTTAAGCCCTATTTCCGCCTCACTTCCCTTGCTGGAGTGTCAGTGTTATGTTTGCACTTTAGCCGGTAAGGTCTCTAGTAAGAGAGTTGTTTAGGGCTTAGCTGCATATTTGAGGAGAAGTTCTAGTTAGCAAGGGCATCTTTCTGTTTCTTCCCTTTCTTTTCGTCCTATCGAGCTCAGCTTGCTTCCTTGCCTCAGCCAACATCTAGGTCCATTGGAAGCGCAAGTCTCGCCCTCTTATTTTATTTGTGTGCCTCTCTCTCATCTGCGGTTCCCCCTTTTATTCTGGCCGCTGCGTTTGGCGTCTCAAATGCACCAGCCATCACATTCTCAGTAAAGGGATTGCCAAATCACGGAATGGGCTCATAAATAATAAAGTTCTCCTGAGGCATTCATTTATCTTCATACTGTATGTCTAATGGTCCTCCTCTTCTTTCTCAGAGATGAAAATAACACTGTTGTGTACTTTGTGTAGCTTTACTTTTTCCCATTTCCATTCATTCTCTACGATTTTTATCCCAGTTTTGTTTCAGCTCTCATTTTACCAACCACCTCTATCAATATACTGGAGTGCAGCCATGGGGTCCCATCTTTTGATCGTGGAGGTTGGTATGATATAAGCCTTTTCATAGTCTGAAACGCACGCACATGATTCTGAGGAAGATGCTTCCAATACTGCTTAACTAGTGGACCACATGTGGTGCTGTAATCCTAAATGAAAAACCCTCTCTCATAAGATGATGCTTTCAACAAATTTGCTTGCTCTTTATGGCTGTTGGCAAGGCTGTTGGCTCCAGAGTGGTTGCGTTCCCAAGATGAGCCGTCCAACAGTCCCAGCCAGCCAGCGCTGTATTTTGGAGGAAAGAAGAAATATTAATTACGACAAAAACTTGTTGATTTTCTGAAAATAATGTTTACAGTCTTCCTAACAGGATAGAATATTATTGAGAAGCTGTAAATTTGGGAGTGTGGTGGGATATGATATAGAAGTAGATGTGGCTCATGGTACCTGAGTTTGGGTGTCTTTTCCACTAAATCTGGTTCAGAAATTTGGCACACACATTTGGTGCACTGTGGCCCTTTCTTCTTCATGATTTCCATAATGGATGCACTGTCACAGGCTAAGACTGGGCCTAAATATACGCAGTGCGCACAATATAGGGAGCCCGATGCAAGAAAATGTATTCACTGCTGGAACATGTCAGACTCCCATCTTAAAAAACATGCAGGAAGAAAAAATGTTTTTCGGAGCAAATATTTGAAATTTATGTGAACATGAGGTGCCAGAACAATGTTTTTGTAGGTGATATCAATGGCATGTTCCATTTTTGGTTTTAAAATCTTTCCGACTAAAACAAGCCAAAACAAGCTGACATTGTCCAAAAATTATTATGAAGGTGGGCTGAGTTCATATTTCTCTTTGTTTTCTTTGTTTCAGTACATTTACTTTTTATAGGTTTGAAATTTTCTGAAAATTTTGGTTCTAGATTGGCAGAAATAGCCTTCATAACAAAAACATCAAAATAACATTATGTACCACCACCATTTCATATTTCCCTGATACTTTATTTAGGGAATTTGACTTTTAAAGTATGCCCTTGCTTCCAGCACAGCTCCAGGAAGGCCGTATAGAGGCAGTGATGGTATTTGAAGAGATATAGCACACTGGGCTGCTTGTTGGCATCCTCTTCTGTTTCTATTTGAGTAGTTAATGAGATTTCTTCATGCATAAAATTAAATTTTACCTTCTTTCATCAGCTTACCAGCAAATGATTCTAGCCGGCTATTGTCAAATGTTATTTATAAGTGTAATAAAGTTGGTCATGGACTTGGAACGATTGCATTTTATGGTAATGACAGTGTATTCAAAAGCAATTTTAGACCAATCAATCAGCCTTGAGAGCTTAACATAGTATGCAGATAAAGCAATGTACCCTGAATGGCAGCTAATGAAAGGTATTTTAACATAGCTCATCTTTTCTCAAGGTCCTGACAGGCTGATTGACTCTATCCTGCGCTGCTACATAAAATATAAGTTTGTATTGACTCACAGATGAAAAGGATGTAATCATTTCTCCAGTGCCTCTCCCCCAATACCAATTTTTTTTTTTTGTTTGTTTAACCATTCATGATAAGTTGACCTGTTAAGACACTACAATCATGAAAAGCGAATATCAGTAAACCAGTTATTTTTTCATCAGCCATTTAAGATAAAGATGGATAAGACAGTGTTCCCCTTTGATAATGTTTATGTGTTTTTGAAATAAAGTATTTATTAATGTGAAAGCAATTTGGGAGGACACTTCACCCCAAAACCATTCAATTAGCTTGTCATGCATGTTCTTGGGCTGTGGGAGGAAACTGGAGAACTCAAAGGAAACCCACACAAACATGGGGAGACCATGCAAACTGTAAACGGACAAGGCCTCAATCCAGATTCAAACCCTCAACCTTCTTGCTATGAGGCAGCAGTGCTACCCACTGCATCAGTTTTCAGTTTTAGAGATATTGAACATGGAGAAAATTAGGTAGAAAATTATTTTTATATTAAAGGTGCGGTAGGTTGTTGTGATTCTGCATTTCAGCCATGTCTTTTGTCTGTTCCATGTTTAAGTTTTGTGCCTGGCTTGCCATGTATGCCTTTTGTGTTTTAGTGACCACTGCCTGCCCCTGACCATCCCCATGATTATGTATTGTGTTTTGTTGTTTGATTTCTTGTTTTATTATGTTTCATGTTTTGTATTGTTTATGTCTTTGCCATGTCTTATAGTCTTGCCATGTTTCACAGTCTTGCCATGTTTCATAGCCTTGCCATTTTTTCATAGTCTTGTTGTGATTCTAGTCCTGCACTTCGTTTACCCTGTCTTGTCTTGTGTAGGTCTTTGCCCACGGTCCCTTGTCTGACGTGCCACTCATTCGGGTGATTTCCTGGTTTCTGGGATTTCAATCTTTCTTCATATCTCATTTTCTTCCTTCCTCTCTCTTTATGCTATCTACTAACCCTACTAACAGTTTATTGTTTTCGATAATTACTAAACCCGATTAACATTGTACATTTATACTAACTAACTAACTTGCACTCGGGATTGTATAGCTGCACATACTAATAGACTAACGATCTCTCAGCATTCGCCCAATCTGTATCTCCGCCCTCCTTGTCTATCACTAATTATCTCCACTGCGGTTTCCTCTTATATCTCTTGATTTCCCTTTTCTTTAGACTGTACACTTTAGTACTCCTTAACCGGAGCCGTTTGTTCGTTCATAGGAATGTCTCGTTATCCCTGTCTGCGTTTCGGCATTCGCCAAATTCATGTAATTAGTTTTCCTCATGTGTCACTCCCATGTCATTGATTACACCTGTTTACCCTAGTCATGTGTTTAACCCGGATATGTATATAAGGTGTCTGCACTTTTAGTTCCTTGTCAGATCGTCTTTACTCCTTTGTCTTGTGCTACGTTCCTCGCCTTGCTCACTGTGATATTTTCTTTCTGACTGGATTGCCCGACACTTGTTTTTTGGTTTGCCCTTTTGGATCTGATTGCCTTCGTGAGTTTTGACCTATTTTTGCCCGACCACGTCTATTGTCTTTGCTGCCCTGGTATTTGGATTCGGACTGTTTACGGCTTATGAGTTTGTCTCTCCACCAAACCCACGCCTGTGTACCGAACCATTTTTGCCTGACCTTGAGTTTTGTTATTGGTGCCCTGGTTACAGTTTTGGACTTTGCCCTTTGGATTCTGTTTGTGGATTGTGGACATTGTACTGTTGCCAGCTCTGTTGGGGGGTTTCCCCCTTCAGAAATAAAGCCTCCATTTTGCATTTATCTGGTTTTCGCTCTTGGCTCATTTCGTAAAACCTCACATTACGATCTGACCATGACGGAGCCAGCGTCAGACCAGTCTCTGCAGGAGGCAGTGCACCAGCAGGGCACTCAGTTGGAGTTTCAGGAACATCAGCTCCGTGCTCTGATGCAGCACATGCAAACCATGAGCCTCCAGATGGCGGACCTCACTCGCTCAGTACAGGAGGCGCAGCAACTACAGTCACCCCAGCCTACCGCCTATACTCCTCCTGCTCCCGCTTCCGCTCCGCCCCTACCCAGCTGCGAGCCACGTCTACCACCGCCGGAGAGGTACGACGGGAACCCGGGAGCATGTCGGGCGTTTCTCACCCAGTGCGAGCTCATCTTCAGCCTGCAGCCTTCGTCCTTCCCCACCGAAAGAGCGCGAGTTGCTTTCATTATCACGCAACTGACGGGAAGAGCTAAGCAGTGGGCTACAGTGGCTTGGGAAGCTGATCTCCCCTGTGTACAGACTTTTCGTCTACTGGGTGAAGAGATGAGGCGGATCTTTGATCGCACCAAGTTGGGTCACGAGGCAGGACGAGAGATCCTGCACATGCGACAAGGTGGGCGTCCCGTAGCCGACTACGCCATTGATTTTCAGACGTTGGCCACCAACAGCAGATGGGGACAGAGAGCTCTGTACGATGCCTTCTTCGACGGATTATCGGAAGCACTTAAGGATGAGCTAGTGTCGCGGGATTTACCGGAGAACTTGGACGACCTTGTCGACCTGGCTATTCGCGTGGATTCGCGATTGGAGGAGCGCCGACGCCTCGCTTCCCGCAGACGACCATATCCAGCTCCCCAGAGTACTCCGCCTCGATCACCCCCTACTGGCAGCCGCTCCCCTGAGCCTGAACCCATGCAATTGGGACGTACGCGCATTCCTGTGGAGGAGAGGGATCGCCGCCGCCGTGATGGGGCCTGCTTTTACTGTGGCAAGGGAGGACACCTTATCGCTCAGTGCCCTAACAGGGAAAAAAAAAAGAAGAGAAGAGGTCCTCCTGGTGCCCGCATAGCGACAGTAATAGGGGTGACGCCGGGACAGGAAACTAACAATCGCACATGTGTTCCTGTAACTTTGGAATGGGGGGGCGAGAGCAGATCCACCGAGGCTCTCGTGGACACCGGAGCGGAGGAAAACTTAATTGATGTGGAGCTGGCCCGGAAATGGGGCGTTCCCACAGAGAAGATCTTCCCTGATCGAGTGGCCAATTCGCTCAGCGGCCAGAGGATCGGCCAAATAACCCATACGACCAGCCCCGTCAAACTCAAGGTGTCAGGAAACCACCACGAAACCATTCAGTTCCTCCTGTTACACTCTCCCCATGCTCCTATCGTCCTGGGCCATCCATGGATGGCCAAACACCTACCAGAGATCGACTGGCGCAAGAATGAAATTAAGGGATGGAGCCCCAACTGCTCCCTGACATGCCTCCGCAACGCCCTCGACCCTCTACACAACCCATCTCCTCCGGAGATTCCAGACCTGGAAAAGGTTCCTCTTGAATTCCATGACCTCAAGGAGGTTTTCTCAAAGTCTCGGGCCACCAGCTTACCACCTCACCGACCCTATGACTGCACCATAAACCTGAAGCCAGGTACTATGCCCCCTAGAGGCCGACTCTACTCACTCTCCAGACCAGAAAACCAAGCTATGGAGAAGTATCTCTCAGAGTCTCTCGCTGCTGGCCTTATACGCCCGTCATCATCCCCTGCTGGTGCGGGTTTTTTCTTCGTAGCCAAGAAGGATGGATCATTAAGACCCTGTATTGATTACCGGGGCCTCAACGAGATAACTATTAAGAACCGCTACCCACTTCCCCTCATGAACACCGCTTTTGATCTCCTGCAAGGAGCCAAGATCTTCACTAAGCTCGACCTCCGGAATGCATACCACTTAGTGCGAATCAGAGAGGGGGACGAATGGAAGACCGCCTTTAACACTCCCACGGGGCACTGGGAATATTTGGTTCTTCCTTTCGGGCTTACCAACGCTCCAGCAGTGTTTCAAAACCTCGTCAATGACGTCTTAAGAGACATGTTAAACAAGTTTGTTTTTGTCTATCTTGACGATATTCTGATTTTTTCTGAATCCCAGGAGGACCATGTTCAGCATGTTCGTCAAGTGCTCCGTCGCCTCTTGGAGAACCGCCTTTTCGTAAAGGCCGAGAAGTGTGAGTTTTTTGTTGAAACCACCACCTTTTTGGGTTACATTATTTCTCCTGGCACCATTCGCATGGACCCAGTAAAGGTGGAGGCAGTTACCAAGTGGCCCCGACCAGAGGACCGTAAGTCACTCCAACGTTTCCTAGGATTTGCCAACTTCTACCGGCGGTTCATCAGGAACTATAGTTCTGTTGCGGCTCCTCTTACTGCTCTCACCTCCTCCAAATTCAAGTTTCGTTGGTCGGAGAAAGCAGAGGACGCCTTTAAAGAATTAAAGACCAGATTCACATCTGCACCCATCCTCACTATTCCCAACCCAGAGCTCCAGTTCATCGTCGAGGTGGACGCCTCCAATATTGGAGCTGGAGCCATTCTGTCTCAGAGGTCCACGGAGGATGGGAAAATCCATCCATGTGCCTTCTTCTCTCGCCGCCTCAGCTCAGCGGAGAGAAATTACGACATCGGCAACCGGGAGCTGTTGGCGGTGAAGTTGGCCTTGGAAGAATGGAGGCAATGGCTGGAAGGATCCAAGGTTCCCTTTATTGTCTGGACTGACCACAAGAATTTGGAGTACCTGCAGACAGCCAAAAGACTCAATCCGCGGCAAGCCAGGTGGGCGTTATTCTTCTCCCGCTTTAACTTCCACATTGCCTACCGGCCTGGAAGTAAGAATGTGAAGCCTGATGCCCTATCCCGATGTTTTGAGATCCAGGAGGAGGAACTTAACAAGGATACTATCCTCCCTAAGGAAGCGTTTTTCAATGCCATATGTTTTGACATAGAGAGAGAGGTTAAGAATGCCCAGACCAATGCTGCTACCCCTAGTGCGTGTCCCACTAACTGCTTATTTGTTCCAGCTGCCCTGCGCCCCAAGGTCCTGGAATGGGGACACGCATCTAGACTGTCCTGCCACCCTGGGATTCGCCGCACTAAGAGCTTCATCCTCCAGAGGTTTTGGTGGCCAGAACTTAGCCAAGATGTCCAGGGTTTCGTTACAGCTTGCTCGGTCTGTGCCCAGGCTAAGTCCTCTCACCAACCACCACAAGGTTTACTCCAGCCCCTTCCGACACCACATCGTCCCTGGTCCCACATTGCACTAGACTTCATCACAGGTCTTCCCCCATCCAACCACCACACCACCATTCTCACTATTGTTGACAGATTTTCCAAAGCCGTTCACTTAGTTCCCCTCACTAAACTTCCCTCCGCTCAAGACACCACCAATCTGGTCATTCAACATGTCATTAGGCTTCATGGCATACCCACCGACATCACTTCTGATCGTGGTCCCCAGTTCACAGCACTTTTTTGGAAAGCGTTTTTTAAAGCCCTAGGCACGTCAGTCAGTTTATCCTCAGGTTTCCATCCCCAGACCAATGGCCAGACCGAGCGAGCTAACCAATGTGTGGAAAGTGTTCTGCGTTGTCTCTGCATTAGGAACCCCTCCTCCTGGAGTTATCAGTTGCCATGGGTAGAGTACGCCTTGAACAGCCACACCTCTGCTGCCTCCGGCGTCTCCCCCTTCAAGGCCTGCCTGGGCTACCAGCCTCCGTTGTTCCCGTCCCAGGAGGAGGAGGTAGCTGTTCCATCTGCCAGCGAGTTCGTCCGTAGGTGCAGACGCACCTGGGTCACCACCCGCCAGGTCCTGCTCAGATCGGTCGCCCGGATGAAGGAACTGGCCGACAAGAAACGCACAGCGGCTCCGGCGTACCGACCTGGGCAACGGGTCTGGCTGTCTTCTAGGGACATCCCCCTCAGAGGTAACGGGGGTAAGCTTTTCCCCAAATACCTGGGCCCTTTCACTATCGAGAGGGTCCTTAGTCCCACTGCCATTCGCCTCCGTCTCCCCCTATCCATGCGACGTATACACCCAACTTTCCATGTGTCACAAGTAAAACCTGCTGTAACCCACCACCTGTCCTCTGGACCTGATCCCCCTCCACCCGCCCGGATCATCGACGGAGGCGAAGCCTACACGGTCCGTGCCCTCCTGGACTCTCGTCGACGAGGCAGAGGTCTACAGTACCTCGTCGACTGGGAGGGTTACGGACCAGAACACCGCAGTTGGGTTCCTGCCCGACACATTCTGGATAAGACTTTAATAAGAGACTATCATGCTGCATCACGCTCTTCGAATTGAACGCCAGGAGGCGTTCGTTGGGGGGGGGGGTTCTGTTGTGATTCTGCATTTCAGCCATGTCTTTTGTCTGTTCCATGTTTAAGTTTTGTGCCTGGCTTGCCATGTATGCCTTTTGTGTTTTAGTGACCACTGCCTGCCCCTGACCATCCCCATGATTATGTATTGTGTTTTGTTGTTTGATTTCTTGTTTTATTATGTTTCATGTTTTGTATTGTTTATGTCTTTGCCATGTCTTATAGTCTTGCCATGTTTCACAGTCTTGCCATGTTTCATAGCCTTGCCATTTTTTCATAGTCTTGTTGTGATTCTAGTCCTGCACTTTGTTTACCCTGTCTTGTCTTGTGTAGGTCTTTGCCCACGGTCCCTTGTCTGACGTGCCACTCATTCGGGTGATTTCCTGGTTTCTGGGATTTCAATCTTTCTTCATATCTCATTTTCTTCCTTCCTCTCTCTTTATGCTATCTACTAACCCTACTAACAGTTTATTGTTTTCGATAATTACTAAACCCGATTAACATTTTACATTTATACTAACTAACTAACTTGCACTCGGGATTGTATAGCTGCACATACTAATAGACTAACGATCTCTCAGCATTCGCCCAATCTGTATCTCCGCCCTCCTTGTCTATCACTAATTATCTCCACTGCGGTTTCCTCTTATATCTCTTGATTTCCCTTTTCTTTAGACTGTACACTTTAGTACTCCTTAACCGGAGCCGTTTGTTCGTTCATAGGAATGTCTCGTTATCCCTGTCTGCGTTTCGGCATTCGCCAAATTCATGTAATTAGTTTTCCTCATGTGTCACTCCCATGTCATTGATTACACCTGTTTACCCTAGTCATGTGTTTAACCCGGATATGTATATAAGGTGTCTGCACTTTTAGTTCCTTGTCAGATCGTCTTTACTCCTTTGTCTTGTGCTACGTTCCTCGCCTTGCTCACTGTGATATTTTCTTTCTGACTGGATTGCCCGACACTTGTTTTTTGGTTTGCCCTTTTGGATCTGATTGCCTTCGTGAGTTTTGACCTATTTTTGCCCGACCACGTCTATTGTCTTTGCTGCCCTGGTATTTGGATTCGGACTGTTTACGGCTTATGAGTTTGTCTCTCCACCAAACCCACGCCTGTGTACCGAACCATTTTTGCCTGACCTTGAGTTTTGTTATTGGTGCCCTGGTTACAGTTTTGGACTTTGCCCTTTGGATTCTGTTTGTGGATTGTGGACATTGTACTGTTGCCAGCTCTGTTGGGGGGTTTCCCCCTTCAGAAATAAAGCCTCCATTTTGCATTTATCTGGTTTTCGCTCTTGGCTCATTTCGTAAAACCTCACATAGGTAACTTATATAAAAAATAAAACTGCCACTTGACACTGACAGTAGTACTTGAAACAGGTCATATATTAACAGGAATAGTCTGCTCCTCCCAGTGCATCTAATGGCATTGGCAAGGATCTATCGTGCCTGAGCAAAATTAACCAATCAGGGCCAGGGGGAGTTTCTGATGAAGTGTCAATCACTGCCTGCACATACACAGATCAGCCCCCGACTTCTGCACATGCTCTCTTGCTTGATCAAGACTATCTTCTGTGTCCGGTTCCTGGAGAGACATCAAGTTGCAGTTGGTGATAATTTTTGTGTTTTATTTGGTAAAAATGTTATAATACCCTTTCGTGGCAGGCCGAAGGCGGGGGAATAAACCCCAGACTCCCGAGTAAGAGTCACACACGCTGACCACATTGCCAAAGAACCAGGCTTGTTGGTAAGGTAGCCAGGGTGCATACTTCTCAGTAGGCTTTCCTAGTGACAGGACCCATCAACTGTCACATCTCTCCCCCTCTTTCGGGAGCCTGTCCTCACGCGCCATGCTTTACGCTGCTGTCATCCATTTGGATTCCCTGAATCCTGCCAATTTCACCAGAATGTGGCAGGCTGAAAGAGGGTCTGGGCAGGGGATTGAACCCCAGACTCCGGGGTGAGAGTCTGGCTCTTTGGCGATGTGGTCAGCACGCATGACGTCTTAACCGGGAGTCTGAGGTTCAATTACCCGCCCGGGCCCCTCATTGGCCTGCCACACTTTCAACTATCAGTAATTAAAGTGGTCTGAGAGTAAATTTGTATCTCTGTATGGTAGACCTAGACAGCAAAAATTCTCCACTTTCAAGTACTGCATAACTACCATACTGGCAGAAAAAAGACCAAACTCACTAGCAGAAAGCAGCCAACCAAGAAGGACATGGAGTTTGGTTGTACTAAATGCAAACTGCACAAAATAATGCATAAGTGCTTGGAAAACATGCTGGAATTGTAACTGTAGGCACAATTAATATGGCTACAGATTCTGAGTATGACATGCCATATTACTACTCTATTACAGGATTGCTTTAACTTGAATGTGCAGACCTGTGTAAAAGTGTTTGGAAAATTTGCTGGAATTGTGTTGGCAAGTAACTTGTCAGCATGCTTCTACATGTGCACAGGTCTTTATTTACAGTGCCTGGCTCACTGCTGTAATAAAGCAAAACAATCCCGTAATTGAGTAGTAATATGGCATGTAACACTCAGAATCTGTAGCTATAGTATGTAACTGTACCTACAGTATAAGTGTATAATTGCCTTGCATAGCTTTGTAGCTTTGCATAGTCAAGCCTGGTAAGGTAATGAAAATAATCGTCCAAATAAAGCCAGATCAGTTGATTAGTAATTAGCAGCTGGGAAGCAGACTTTACTGTAGTGTAAACTTCTAGCCTGTACGCTTCCCTCATCCAGTTTGTCTGTGATAATGTACCTAAAAAAAATGGAATGCAATTTGTTGCTTGGTAGGTTTTGCAGCCAATGTTTGCAGCCAGTTTCTAGGTTTAGTTGCTAATGCAAATGCTTGTGTAAGTACCCAGCCTTAATTTGCTCATTTGCTTGGCTGATATGAAGACTTGTTTCCTCATGTTTCGATTACCAAGCACAATTACAATGCCTTTGAGATGGCATGGTATGTCTGTGAGTAACAAGAATGCGTAATGTTTATTTTTTTGTTATAACTATTTTTTTTTCAGGGGACATGAATAAATGCTTTTTGCTTACTTTGAATCCTCCTTAGAGATCTCTAGTGTCTGCATGTTCTTCCTGTGCCCACGTCAGTCTCTTTTAGGTTTATGTCCATGGGCCAAAGACATGATTTCCCACTGGAATGGATGAATGAATTAATGGTTGGCGCGTCCTGTGATTCTTCACCTGTTGGTCTATGGTGCATCCTTGCATCTGGTCCAATGCTTTGAGGACAGGCCCTTACCCCACTGTGACCCTGACCTGGAATACGAGGGTTACGCGTATCGGAGGTTGGGATGGATGAAGTGGTAAATGAGTGGCTATGCTGCACCTAGTACAAAATAATTCTGCAGACCTTTGGAAAAAAAAAGAGCATATATTCAGATCACAGTGGACTCCAGGCAGTTTTGAAAATGTCCCTGAACAGCTCCTGAAATGGTTCAAAACCAGAGGGTTCTTATGCTCCTCAAGGTCTGAAGAAATATCAGCGGACAGGTTATTACTCAATCTCTCACTCCAAGGTAGGTTCTTTCTGGGTAACAAATAGGACAGGGGAAAAGTGCATGAGATAAGGTAACATTTGGTTTATTTCTGTAAGCACAGAAGTGTTTCAAAGTTGAAACATGAAGCCTGTCAGTTCAAAAACCCAGAAAGGTAAATGACCATTTCAGTTGCCCTTGAAAGGATTCCCTACCATCCAAGAGCTATTAATATCATACCACACCATGTAAGCCTATGAACACAGCTGCATTTGAGGCATTGCTTGAGGCAAATACTACAGACTGCATCTTGACAAAATTCATAGTTATACTGTGTTGTTAAGAATCTGCTTAAAGGCCTTGTTTTTGTTGGGATTTCGGACATACACATGGTAGGTGAGGGGGCTAAGAGAAGAAATTTGATGACAGGATAGGCTAATTAAAAACACTAATAAATTATTTTGATCTGGCAGAGAACTTACAAAGTCAACATCACTCAATCCATTGTATTCAAGAGTGGGCTGTGAAGTTTTCTGAATGACAGTTTTATCCCAGAACATGAAGGTTTGTGGTTATAAATTCAACTATTCTAGCTTTTTTTATTCGTTCATTTTCTCCCGCCTTCAGTATTATCAACAAAATAGGCAAAAGGTTAATCTGATATTTATTCATAAGGATAGGCTGGCATTTAGTGACTAGCAGCTTGCAGAGATTGAGAGAAAACAGATTGTCCCACTAATAAATTCTTGCTGTGACACTGCAGCCATTTGTCAATTTGATTAATAAACTGCTCAGACACAATCTCAGGAATTATACGCACAATTAAATTCTTGCAGTGTTTGGCTGCATTCCTCATGCTCCGATTTCACTGGATAACTGACCCTAATTACCATCACAGTTTATTTTGCAGTGCCCCCTTTAGCAGGTTAGGTTGCAGTCACTGCTAAACTGCTTTGGTATATGGAGTCAGTTATCCAGTGAAACCTGTACATGGAGCATGCAGCTGAACACTGCAAGGATTTAATAGGGCAGATCATTGATTATGGAACCCCAAGTCGGTCTTCACATTTTCACATTTACGAGAGGTTTCAGAATAATTGTCTCGGAAGATTTATGATGACATTAGCAAGTAGATAGGAGGTTAATTTATTGAAATAAACTGAACAAGACAATATAAATTAAGGCATGTTGATTGACAATTTTGTTGACATTGATTGTTTATTTGATTATGATGTAAAAACTCAAAATACAAACCTAGTGGGGAATTTTACGTCAATTTAATGTGGTTGATGATCTAATGAAAGCCCTGAGGGCAGGTGGAAAATAAAGGATGTCAGAGGAACAGTTTGCACCAAAAACAACAGTCAACTGAACTAAATCCAACAGGCTTTGTGCTCAAAATTTTAGAGAACATGCTTCCAATACCTGCCTCTACCAACCTTCTAAAAAATATTTTTTGCTTATAAATAATTATTAATTCAATACAAAAAACCCACCACAGGCATATGCACAAATAGGGCACAATATTTAGAAAATCGAGCCAAGCCATTGCGTGTGATTTGTCCAGAAGATAACGGGTTTCTGGAATGAAATATTGCCTTGAAATGTGGATGTGGAATCTTATTGTCATGTACGCACATATGAAACAAACATTAAATGTCCTGTTTGAGTAATAATAATAATAAATAAATAAATAGAAGAAGAAGAAGAATGAATCTCAATACCATCAGACATTCAAAATGTAAATGTGTGAATATATATTAATATTTGGACATTGACAAAGTTGTTATTTTGTGTGTGTACCTGAGTATGGCGATTGACCTGTTTATATATATATATATATATATATATATATATATATATATATATATATATATATATAGTACCGTTCAAAAGTTTAGGATCACTTGGCAATTTTCTTGTTTTCCATGGAAACACACATGAAATTAGTCTGAATAGGAAATATAGCGAACGAACAGGACATGCTGACATTGTCTGAGATAGAAGTAAAGATTTTAACGGAAAATGATGAATATGTACTTCAAACTTTGCCTTCATCAAAAGAAGAAACACCTTTTTCTATTGATACTGAAACTGGTGTTTGTTGGGAACTATTTAGCACAGCTGCTAGTTGACAACCTGTGAGGCGTCTTTGTCTTAAACTACACACTCTCAGATATTTGTCTTCTTGCACAGTTGTGCATCGGGGCCTCCCACTCCTTTTTTCTGTCCTTGTTAGTGCCAGTTCGTGCTGCTCTCAGAAGGGAGTAGTTGACAGCATGGTAAGAGATTTTAAGTTTTCGGTTTCTCGCATTGAATAGCCTTCTTTTCTAAGCACAACAATAGACTGATGGGTCTCTAAAGGAAGTTCTTTCTTTCTGGCCATTTTGAGCCTGTAAACCAACAAACAACTGCTGATGCTTCAGGTACTTAATCAACCTCAAGAATGCCATGCTCCCTTTTGCACTCCCTTATTAGTTCAATGGTTTTCAGCTGTGCAACACATTTGCAGAGGGGTTTTCTAATAATCAATTAGCCTTATAAAATGCTTAACTTGGATTAGCAGCCACACCAGGAGATTGATGCAGAGGACTGACAGTTGCTGACAATAGGCCGCTATGCAAAAATGTAGATCATTCTTTGAAAATCATCTGATTAATTTTAATCGTTTGTGAAATGGATAAAAATGTTTGTGAAATGGACAAAAAATGTTTGTGAAATGCATGAAAATGCATTTATTTTGGCAAACAAAGAACTTTGCAAGTGATCCCAAACTTTTGAGCGGTAGTGTATATATATGTACACTACAGGCCAGAAGTTTGCAAGCAAGGCTAATACAGGTCAGAAATTTGGAAGCAACTTCAAGTTTCTGTTCACAATGCCTTTCTTAAAAACCAGCATGAAATCCATGGATTTTGGGATGTATTTACTGCATAATTAGACGTTTATTTCGTTGATATTCACCATTTTCCTGTTTACCTTTAGGTACTGTATACATTGATGTTACCGGACCATCGCTGAACAAATGTCAACAAAAGAAAGTAGGGGCTTAGTTTTTGGGTTGAGAAGATTTGCAAGAGTCACAACTTCAGTGAAAAAGTAAGAAACAAATCACACTTTGCATTATTCACTTTATGTCATGGTTTACAGCCCACTGGCTCCGGCGGGCACTAGGACCATGGGCCTAGTAATATGAGCCTGTTAATTTGAGTAAAAATGTATTCTGATAAGTGACTCTTTCTATATTTATCATATTTATTTTTTTGCAAACTATGCCAATGATACTATGATCTTTTTTGTACAAATTTGATCTTGCTTCCAAACTTTTGGCCTGTGGTGCATATACATTGTATATACAGGCACTACTCGGAAAATTAGAATATCGTGTAAAAGTCGTTTTATTTTGGCAATTCAACATAAAAGGTAAAACTAATATATTTTATAGACTCATTACATGCAAAGTGAGATATCTCAAGCATTTGTTTGTTGTAATTTTGATGATTATGATTTACAGCTCATTAAAACCTCAAATACAAAAACTCAGAAAATTAGAATGTTGTGAATATAACCAATGTGTGTGTGAAACAACACACAGACTGATGCTGGACATGGGCTTTAAATGTCGAATTCCTGTTGTCAAGCCACTCCTCAATAGCAAGCAACACCAGAGGCACCTTCGCTGGGCTAAAGAAAAGAAGAACTGGTCTGTTTCCCAGTGGTCCAAAGTCCTCTTTTCTAATGAGAGCAAATTTTGCATCTCATTTGGCAACAAAGGTCCAAGAGTCTGGAGGAAGACTGGAGAGGCGCATAGTGGAAAATGCATGAAGTACAGTGTTAAGTTTCCCCAGTCTCTGATGACTGGGGGAGCCATGTCAGCTGCTGGTGTTGGTCCCCTGTGCTTTCTCAAGTCCAGAGTAAACACAGCAGTCAACCAGAACATTTTAGAGCACTTCGTCCTTGCTTCAACGAACCAGCTTTATGGGGATGCAGACTTCATCTTCCAGCAGGACTTGGCACCTGCCCACACTGCCAAAAGTACCAAATCCTGGTTCAACAACCACGGGATTACTGTGCTTGATTGGCCCGCAATCTCACCTGACCTGAACCCCATAGAAAATCTATGGGGCATTGTCAAGAGAAAGGTCAACGAAAAGAGAGCAAACAATAAAGAAGAGTTCAAGGCCGTGATTGAAGCATGCTGGTCTTCAATAACAGCTGAGAAATGCCACAGGCTGGTAGCATTCATGACACGCCGGATTGAAGCAGTCATTCGTGCAAAAGGGGCCCCAACCAAGTACTAATTACAGATGCAAGATTTTCCTTTCAGACGCCAGACATTTTTGCAATTAAAATCCTATTTTTTTTTTTTTAATCGATTTCATGTAATTTCTAATTTTCTGAGTTTTTTAATTTGAGGTTTTCTTGAGCTGTAAGTCCTAATCAGTAAAATCAAAACAAATAAAAGCTTGAAATATATTGATTTGCATGTTATTTGTCTATATAATATGTAGGTTTCACCTTTTAAGTTGAATTACAGAAATACATGAACTTTTTGAGAATATTCTAATTTTCTGGGTAGTACCTGTATATAAACAACACAACTCCATGGGTTCCCGTTATTTTTTTGAGCAGTATATATATATATATATTATGTATATGTTTTTTTTCTGTTCTGTTCTGTTCTGTTTTTGTTGGCTTTTGGCAAAAAAAAATGTAACTTTGAACTTAACGTAACCATCATGAAATTTAATTTAAAAAAATACAGTTTATGTGTAAGGGAGGTCTAAGGAGTAAAAGTGTTATGATTTTGCCTTGTTCTGTTCATGTTTGGCCATGTTTTGATCCATGCCATGCCATGTTTTGTTCTTGTTCATTCCTGCATATTCTCCCATAGTCTATTCCCTCAGTTATATTCCGGTCCATGTTTTGTCTCATACCATGCATTGCACTTTGTCTCCCCCTGTCTGGTCTTTTGTCATGTGATCGCTCACTGCCCCAGTATTGTGTGCCACACTTTCGGGTGATTTCATGGTTTCTGGGATTTCAACCATTCCTTCCTATCTCATTTACTTCCTTCACCTTTCTTTTCTATTTTATGAACAAGACTAACAGTTGGTTGTTTTAGTTCAACTTACTAACCAAGACGAACATTGTTTATAGTACTAACTTACTAACAAGCACTAGGGATTGAATAGCTACACATTACTAATTGACTAACGAGCTCTCAGCACTCGCTCTGCTCTAGTCTCTGCCCCTTTCCTTCACTCAATTTACTTTGTTGTGTTTCAGAAGATTTTCTGCACCTGGCTAATCACTGTTCTGCCTCTCACTCTGTGCACGGTAGAACTCCCTAACCGGAGCTGTGTGTTTGTCAGTAGGCTGTCTCTGTGATCCCTGTCCGCGTTTTGGCTTTTGCCAATTTCTTGTAATCAGGAACCTCATGTTCATTCGTTTGTAATTAGTCTGATCCAATTAACCTGTTCCCTGCATAGCATGTGACCTTCCTCTTGTCTATTTACAGTCTTTTCACAGCCAGCTCCTTGTCAGAATGTTGATCAATATTTCTTTGTGCAGAGCACCTTGTATGCCATTGAGTATTGTTTTTCTTCTACTAGTTTGTCCGACTACGATTTTTGCCATTGCCCTTTTTGTATTGCTTTTGTCTTTCTGGATTTCAACCCATTTTGTATGACCACAATTTCTGTGTTTGGATGCCCTGTGTATGACCCTTGGATTTGTCCATCGACTACGACTTTCTGCCTATCGTTTATGTACCTTTGCTCATCTGTCTTCCTAGTTCTGACCCCTGCCTGTCTAGTTGACACTGTTTTTGGATTTCGTTTTGGCTTGTGTTTCTTGTGTTTTTTGGCTTTGACTCGGACTTCATTAGAGGCATACGTTTTTTGGATTACTGCCTCTCGCGTGTGGTTCCTGAACTGTACCTCACAAAAATGCATGCACTTACATTGCAAGGAAAAATTTGGGATTAAACAGGTTAAATTAAACAATAAACAGTTATTGAATTACAACACATTTTATGAAGGGTCTCCCCTCTTTATGGGACAAAAATGAATTAGACATGTGGCTGTACAGCCACACTGAAAAAATGGTAGGCGTAAAGCCGGAAGCATCTTTGACAATGGTCAAATCGTCACGACCAGCTGACTGAGTGAACACTTTCCACAAAAAAAAGGTTTGTGGGATGCCATATGTCAGCAGGGCTCAGGACAGTGGTCCGCGGAGGACAAACCACGAGCCAGCAGCATTGTATTGGCTGCGTAAAGTTCATTGATGCTTGAGGGCAATAAAGGCTTTCCTGTCTAGCTCAAGCTGACAGAAGGTGCTACAATGGCATAAGTCTTGGAAAATTTAATGATGGTTTCGGGAGGAATATGTCACAATGCACAGCGCACCCTGCCACTCATGGGGCAGTGTAGCTGCAGACCAATCACCTGTTTACTGAGGGAAGCACCTACAATGGGCATGCGAGCGTCAGAACTAGACCACGGTGCAATGGAAAAAGACAGTCTGGTTTGATGAGTCCTATTTTCTGGCACATGATGTGAACAGCTGGGTATGTGTGTGCTGTCTACCTGGAGAAGAGATGCACTATGGGAAGAACACAAGCTGGTGCAAGAAGTGTGATGCTCTGGGAAATTTCCTGCAGAGAAACCTTGGGTCTGGGCATTGACATGGATGTTAGTTTGATACGTACCACCTAGTTAAACAGGTGACCTCTTTCACCAGGATGATGCCCTCAGACATATCGCACAAATTATTTGAAAATCGTTTGAAGAACATGAAGACAAGTTCAAAGTGTTGCCCTAGCATTTAAATTCTGCCGACCTCAACTTTATCAAGCATCTGTGGGTTATGCTTAGACAAAAAGATCAATTGCTGCTTACAGAACTTAAAAGATCTGCTGCTAAAGTCTGGGTGCCAGATGCAAGAGGGCAACGTCAGAAGTCCTGTTGATCCCATGTTTCGGCAAGTCAAAGCTGTTTGGGTGCCACGTGGAGAAGCAATAGCATATCTGACAGGTCATTTGTTTTGCCTCATTGGCATATATGCTGACATTATTTATTCAATATTGTGTCCGCATTCAGATCCTCACCTTAAGTTGTTTCTGTTACAGGCAGTTTATAATCCAAAAATAATGGTCTGGCAATGCTCCTAAAGGCTGCTCATGCTAGTGCAAACCAAGAAGTTATACCCTTGCATCTATAGCTATGGCCTGATTTCCATTGAGCGCTGAAACAAAGATACTGTCTGCTGGCCTAAAAAAAATGGGCCAGTTTTTTTGGCAAACCAAACTTCAGTAACTATATACCGTGTCACAGCCAAGGGCCAGAAAATGAGAAACCGTGTATGCCAATGGTGGAGTCATTACAGGATAAATATAAGCAAGCCTTCATTAACCCTATAATGCCCAGACATAGACATCATTATTGGAAAAATATGACCCAGTAATATTTTTGAAGTATTGAAGGGTAGTATTCAGATCCACTGTTCATCATTGGGTTTTGTGACAGCAAAATATACATTGCTGAACAGAACTTCTTCTAATTCCAGGAGTATCATATCTGATACAGCCAAAAACCAGCAACCCTCCAGAAATTTCAAATTATTTATATGCTCTCTACTGTCTATAGCTATCCCTTAACATGTATAAGAACAAGTTATTGTGCAATATTTACCTTGGAATGCCAAACGTCACAGCCAAAGTCCAAGGAAATTCATGATTTCCCATTCACAGGGGAGCTACTATCTTGAAGTGAGTGAGTAGGGGAGAGACTCCTGTAATGTCACTTCTGTCTTCCAGGTGGCAGTACTGTGTATCAGATATGATACAGTGAGCAGTCGTGGTTGTGTTCCATCTTACCAGGTGGGCATGGTCCTTCAAATTTTTATGATACAGGGAGCATTCTTGGGTTAAAAGCATGCGTATTACTTACATTCCCGAATAGTGATTTTAGGCCACAGTTCACGGTTTTTTTGCCAAACCTCTCCTCCACTTCACAATATTCAGATTAATATTTGTAAAAAGTTAGCTATTCCTCACTCGTGTTATTACATTTCATTTAGGAACATTTCATAACTAAAGCATGAGAAAATTGCCCACACAAAATTTATAAAAATAAATACTTAGGGCCCCTTTTTTCATACTCTTGGTGTAGAATCTACTGGAACACAAGACCAAAATGGGCATGATCAATGACAGGCATGGTCAATGACAATGGCAGGCGCAAGGCTCAAAAAGTTTAACATGCCATAAACCAATCATTCTATTGTCTACTACAGTGACCTCCTCAAATATTGTCAACCTCTGTGAATATGAACTAACGTGGCTTTGAATTAATGCCATTATCTTCCATCCTCTTCAAAATCATAAGCTTGATCATGAAAAAAATATTTTAAAAAAGAATGCGTACCATTATTATTGTATCCCCGTCATTTAATACTCAGCAGCCTCCCCTTGCCAAAATCCCAGCTCTGAATCCTCTGTGTTTGTGTGTAATGAGAAGAGGACATTGAAAAGAATCTGGGACAATTCCTATGTGTAAAATCTTCCCAGATTCTTCAATTTCCAAGTCTGTGTTATGGAGTCTCTTCAACGACTCGTCCCACTGGTTTTCCATCGGGTGTAGATGAGAGGACTGGGATGGACATGGCAAAGCCTTGATTCTGTGGTTGGTTAACCATTTTTTCTGTTGATTTTGATGTACACTTTGAGCCATTGTACTGATGGAAAACCCAGCCACAGCCCAGTTTAGGCTTTCTGGCAGAGGGTTTTCATCTAATACCAGTCCATGATTCTCTGAATATGAAAGAAAAAATTCGAAAGAAAATTTTCTTTTGAAGAAAAAGAGGCCCCATAAAATCAAAGCCCCATCACCACACTTCACTGTGGGATTTTTTTCAACAAAATTGCTATTTTTGTTTTTACACCAGACCAGTCTGGTGGTCTTTATCTATTTATTTATTTATTTATTTATATTTCCCAAATAGCTTTATTTTAGTCTCATATGACCAGTGCACTCAGTCCCATCTCAGAAGTTTAGAATGCTAGTATCATGGCAATCTGTAGGAGCATGAGTTTGTATTTTGATCACAACAGAGACTTTTCCCTGGCTGTCCTCCCAAACATCTTGTGGTTGAATAGATGGCGTCTGATTATAGCGTTGAAGACTTTGTGACCCCAAGACAAAATTAATGTTTGCAATTTTCAGGTAGTGATCCCTGGATTTTCAATTATCACTTGATCTATCCTCTTCACAATGAAAACATTCAAAATAGTTACACGTTCTCTTCCAGGCAGATTTTTATCATTGCCATATGTCTTGCATCCTGTAATTATTGCTTTGATTGTTCAAATGGGTATATTCATATTTTTAGCAATTATCTTTTCACCATTTCCATATTTGTGTACCTGAATAGATCTATTGGGCATTGTTGCTGTATGTGTTGGTTGATGACTGTAGGAAATTAGAGCCTGCATCACTTGACTTATATCCCAGGACAAAAAGAGGTTATGGTTGAACATTTATTTTTCCTCATCATTATGGTGAACTTCAAAAAGTAAAATATTCATGAAAATTCAATTTTATTGGATTTCATAATTTAATAGTGACCCCTCCCCTCGGGTCACTATTGATAGATAGATGCTTCTTTCCCATCATTTTTCAGAAATTCATGAATAGATTTTTGTTAATATTTTGAGTGAAAGATTGAGAGGATCATTGCTTGCCAGATTTTTTCATAGACTCTTTAATGTTTTCCAAGGGTGCCAATATTAGTTGAAGGTTTTCCCTTTGAAGTCCAGTTGTGCAATGAACAGTCAACCTTGTGGTTTTTAACACCCTTGAGGATTTGTGTTGACGACAGGAACGGAAACTAGGAGCAAGCACAAGCGCTTTACACTGGAACACTAGCAAGAGGCCGGCACAAGACAATCTGACAAAGAACAAAGACAAAAGGCAGGCTTATATGCACAGAGAGAATGAGCTAACAATGCACATCAGGTTTCAGAAGAGACACGAGGGGTATGAGGAGCAGGTGTGGGTCATTTAGAGACAACCAACAATGAATGAAATAAACTATGGAAAGAGACGAGGCAAAAGATTAATCATATTAATGGAATATAACATTCCAAAAAAAAGTGATTATATCCAATCATAAATTTATCTTAAAAAATGATTAAGAATGTCTTATTACCTTCGCCAGCGACTTCGCTGACGAAGGTAATGTTTTGATCCCCGTGTATTTATTTGTTTGTGTGTCTGTCTGTATGTGTATCGAATAACTCAAAAAGTACCAAACGGAATTTCATAAAATTTGGTGGGTTGATTTGGCATGACCTGAGGATCAATCGATTAGATTTTGGGAGTGATCGGGTCAAAGGTCAAGGTCAAGGCCACGAAAAGGTCAAAACCGACTTTCGGCCATATCTCGGTCAATTTTTATCCGATCGGCATGAAACCAACGCCAGTGGCGAGGGATTCAGTGGCGTTGGCGAAGGTATGCGCTCTACCGAGTGCCCGTTGTAGTTGAGATTATGTACTGTATACTAGGCAAGCGCTTAATAATGCCAGTGTCCAAAATTTTATCATTATTTCTGTTTAATTGACTTGATCTTTTTTTCCCTGGTCACTTCTCCTGACTGCAGCCACAGTCCTCTCATTCATTACCTTCGCCAGCGACTTCGCTGACGAAGGTAATGTTTTGATCCCCGTGTATTTATTTGTTTGTGTGTCTGTCTGTATGTGTATCGAATAACTCAAAACGTACCAAACGGAATTCAATAAAATTTGGTGGGTTGATTTGGCATGACCTGAGGATCAATCGATTAGATTTTGGGAGTGATCGGGTCAAAGGTCAAGGTCAAGGCCACGAAAAGGTCAAAACCGACTTTCGGCCATATCTCGGTCAATTTTTATCCGATCGGCATGAAACTAACACCAGTGGTAAGGGATTCAGTGGCGTCGGCGAAGGTATGCACTCTACCGAGTGCCCGTTCTAGTTTGTTTGTGTGTCTGTCTGTCTGTGCGTATGTGTATCGAATAACTCAAAAAGTACCAAACGGAATTTCATAAAATTTGGTGGGTTGATTTGGCATGACCTGAGGATCAATCGATTAGATTTTGGGAGTGATCGGGTCAAAGGTAAAGGTCAAGGCCACGAAAAGGTCAAAACCGACTTTCGGCCATATCTCGGTCAATTTTTATCCGATCGGCATGAATCCAACGCCAAAGTGTGCAGAATTATATACTCGATCCTGTGGCGAGGGATTCAGTGGCGTCGGCGAAGGTATGCGCTCTACCGAGTGCCCGTTCTAGTTACCTTCGCCAGCGACTTCACTGACGAAGGTAATGTTTTGATCTCCGTGTATTTATTACCTTCGCCAGCGACTTCGCTGACGAAGGTAATGTTTTGATCCCCATGTATTTATTTGTTTGTGTGTCTGTCTGTATGTGTATCGAATAACTCAAAAAGTACCAAACGGAATTTCATAAAATTTGGTGGGTTGATTTGGCATGACCTGAGGATCAATCGATTAGATTTTGGGAGTGATCGGGTCAAAGGTCAAGGTCAAGGCCACGAAAAGGTCAAAACCGACTTTCGGCCATATCTCGATCAATTTTTATCCGATCGGCATGAAACCAACACCAGTGGCGAGGGATTCAGTGGCGTCGGCGAAGGTATGCGCTCTACCGAGTGCCCGTTCTAGTTACCTTCGCCAGCGACTTCGCTGACGAAAGTAATGTTTTGATCCCCGTGTATTTATTTGTTTGTGTGTCTGTCTGTCTGTCTGTCTGTCTGTCTGTGTGTATGTATGTGTATCGAATAACTCAAAAAGTACCAAACGGAATTTCATAAAATTTGGTGGGTT
This sequence comes from Gymnothorax reevesii, assembly GCA_029721435.1. Classification (NCBI taxonomy): domain Eukaryota; kingdom Metazoa; phylum Chordata; class Actinopteri; order Anguilliformes; family Muraenidae; genus Gymnothorax; species Gymnothorax reevesii. The sequence goes on from CM056583.1 coordinate 78,280,766, forward strand.
GATTTGGCATGACCTGAGGATCAATCTATTAGATTTTGGGAGTGATCGGGTCAAAGGTCAAGGTCAAGGCCACGAAAAGGTCAAAACCGACTTTCGACCATATCTCGGTCAATTTTTATCCGATCGGCATGAAACCAACGCCAAAATGTGCAAAATTATATACCCGATCCTGTGATGTGAAACACGGTACAATGGGGTCAATACCCTTCTTAGCGGTTGGGGGTCAAAGGTCAGGGGGGTCATTACCTTTCGAACTTAAAGGCGTATTGATGTAAAAAAAAATATATCGTACTCTTGTCATTCATCGATCATTTAAAAAAATAAAAATTGGTCCTCAGAGTTATGTGGCGAGGGATTCAGTGGCGTCGGCGAAGGTATGCGCTCTACCGAGTGCCCGTTCTAGTTCATTCATTCATTCATTCCCCCTTCATCTACTCCCACCTCAGATCATTCCAGGAAGGCCTGTGAAGTGTCACCATCACTAAATAATTCTGTCAGTCTTGCGACTGTCCAGATGTTGTCCACCACTTTTACTCTCCTGTTTCTCTCACAATCCCTGAGGAATGCTGACAATGAATAATTGGAAAATTTCAAAGGAAAAAGGATAAGAGGTCAAATTTTGCATTTTTGTATTTTTATATGTTATATGTTATTATTATACTTATAATATATGAGGAGTCGACTTGTAAAACCTGCTAAGTCAAGTTTCGAAAATAAATCATTTATCTCCTTTAGCCTCTTTTTCAGGCACCTGCGCATGTTCCACTGATGGCTCCACTGCCAAAACCTATTAAACTAGAACGGGCACTCGGTAGAGCGCATACCTTTGCCGACGCCACTGAATCCCTCTCCACTGGCGTTGGTTTCATGCCGATCGGATAAAAATTGACTGAGATATGGCCGAAAGTCAGTTTTGACCTTTTCGTGGCCTTGACCTTGACCTTTGACTCGATCACTCCCAAAATCTAATCGATTGATCCTCAGGTTATGCCAAATCAACCCACCAAATTTTATGAAATTCCGTTTGGTACTTTTTGAGTTATTCGATACACATACATACACACAGACAGACACACAAACAAACTAGAACGGGCACTCGGTAGAGCGCATACCTTCGCTAACGCCACTGAATTCCTCGCCACTGGCGTTGGTTTCATGCCGATCGGATAAAAATTGACCGAGATATGGCCGAAAGTCGGTTTTGACCTTTTCGTGGCCTTGACCTTGACCTTTGACCCGATCACTCCCAAAATCTAATCGATTGATCCTCAGGTCATGCCAAATCAACCCACCAAATTTTATGAAATTCCGTTTGGTACTTTTTGAGTTATTCGATACACATACATACACACACAAACATATAAATACACGGGGATCAAAACATTACCTTCGTCAGCGAAGTCGCTGGCGAAGGTAACTAGAACGGGCACTCGGTAGAGCGCATACCTTCGCCGACGCCACTGAATCCCTCGCCACAGGATCGGGTATATAATTCTGCACATTTTGGCGTTGGTTTCATGCCGATCGGATAAAAATTGACCGAGATATGGCCGAAAGTCGGTTTTGACCTTTTCGTGGCCTTGACCTTGACCTTTGACCCGATCACTCCCAAAATCTAATCGATTGATCCTCAGGTCATGCCAAATCAACCCACCAAATTTTATGAAATTCCGTTTGGTACTTTTTGAGTTATTCGATACACATACACACAGACAGACAGACACACAAACAAACTAGAACGGGCACTCGGTAGAGCGCATACCTTTGCCAACGCCACTGAATCCCTCGCCACTGGCGTTGGTTTCATGCCGATCGGATAAAAATTGACCGAGATATGGCCGAAAGTCGGTTTTGACCTTTTCGTGGCCTTGACCTTGACCTTTGACCCGATCACTCCTAAAATCTAATCGATTGATCCTCAGGTCATGCCAAATCAACCCACCAAATTTTATGAAATTCCGTTTGGTACTTTTTCAGTTATTCGATACACATACAGACAGACACACAAACAAATAAATACACGGGGTTCAAAACATTACCTTCATCAGCGAAGTCGCTGGCGAAGGTAATAAATACACGGGGATCAAAACATTACCTTCATCAGCGAAGTCGCTGGCGAAGGTAATCATGTTATTAATTGTAACTAAGTCATTAGCCAATGTGGAAACGTGATTCTGTCTTCGTTCGCTAGAAAGAACCAATCACAGTCGAGCTTTTATAGCCAATTCAGCTTTTGCTTTCTTTAGCTCAAGATGGGGGATGCAGAGTCAAGTTTCGTTTTGATCGCAGAAAATGCGAACAAATCTTCTCTTGAGGATTCAAAGAGGAATCCCCTCAAGCTTAAAAGGTAAGGAACACTATTATGAGTTCAAATGACATCCTTGCACGTCTTAAAATGCATTCTTGCGTGTAGAGTGGGTCCTGAGTCAAATGCCTTCACCTATTTAGCAACGGGGCTGATTTTAACACTGTCAAAACCTGCTAAATTTCCGCTCCACTTTCAAAACCTGCTAAGTCAAAACTTTGTGTTGCAAAATCAGTCATTTCTTAAAAATATAAATTATAAATTGCCTCATGGATTATGTCTGCAAGGTTCATAGTTTCAGTACAGTGTAAATGGGTATCTATGGAAGATAATTTCTATGCCTACCAAAAAAACATATTTTTCTAATAAACGGACCAACTTGACTGAGAAGGCTTTAGAAGTGGACTCCTCATATAATAATAATAATATTATATGTTATCATAATATCTTATATATTTTTGCATATTTTTCTTGTGGTTCATTCCTAAGATCATTCTGAATTTTTAATTCATCATTTCTCCACGGCATGAAAATGTGACTCCTTTTTTTTCATTTTTTAACTGCAGAACAAAATCCTGAAAGGGACCATCGCTGTTCCTTAGGTGACCCTCAGTGGAAACAGTTGTACTCTCTGTGATTGTGATGGGCTATTTAGTAATCTGGTTTGCTAAGCAAGAATCTCCCACATGAAATTGGGCTTTCCATACTGTTTTGTAGATTATACTGATATTTTATCATTTCATTTCTCTGCTTAATTTTCCATACCAGATTCTTCACCATTCTCTCTATGTCTGAGTGTAAAAAAAGAAAATGTGTGTGAAAGAAATGCATTCTTGGTTGACTGCCCCACAATATAAAAGCAGACCCCAGGCAAGTTCGACATGCTGAGTGCACTGGCCAACTAATTACTAGCCTCGAGATTCACCTCGGATTTCACAGGCATGATTTCTAAGCAAACTGCTAATAGCCTCTGGGTTATGACCAGCAAATCTGTCAGTTGCTATATTCTCCTACTCCACAAATCAAAATGAACTGTATTTGTGTGTACGAGGTGTCCTAGATTTGAAGCATATTAAATATTTACTGCCAAATGCTTCTGACCATGTTGTTGTACTTAGTATGAGTATTGCACTTCTTAAAGTGCAAAATTAGTATACCAATCAGAAGAGCCGATCTTGAGTATCTTGAGTGAGGATCAACTTACTATTGATTACTAGAAAACTAGAAAAAGACATGACAGCAGGATTGCTCACTAAGTACAGCATTCTAAGTGCACTCTCACATTAGGATGGCTACCCTCAGCTAAAGCTCAGCCTTTCCCATGGACCCAACTCTCAAGGGGAAAGAGGGTTGGGCAAAGCTGTTTTTGATTGGCATGATGTTGATTCCAGTGATTAAGAAAATCAATACCATCCTTTCTTTCTGGTCAGCAATAGCTGGATGTTGTGTCCTAGAATCAGTTGATGTTGACCAATGAGATGCAGGCACAGCTACGGATCGGCCTATAAATCCCCTTCCAAGTGTGAGTCCAATCACGATATTTGTATTACTCTGGATGCGATGAACAAAAGTTTCATTTCTGGTAACACAAATATCCAATCAGACAGTCCTCACATGCTTTCCAATGTATTGAAGATACCACCAGAAAATGAATGAGAGTTATTTGTCATATGATTATACTGAGGCTTTATATGACATGACCTGCAGTTTTGAGTCAGCGGAATGGGTGTCGTAAAAGTGACAGCAAAGATGAAGCATGACGAGTACTCCATATCGCTAAAGTCATTATCGGTGATATAATCCTTTAGTGACCACTCCAGGAGACTAGGGATGGTTTTGTGTCTTCAGTTCTATTAATGATGTCTTTTTGGCTGAGAAGGTAATTGCAGTGACATATCATTTGAGTCCAAAATCACTTTAAGGAGGCTGAACTAGTTCAGTCAAAAAATTTTCCCTACTGAGCGAAAATTTAGCCACAGAGGCTTGACTTTACAGGTTAAAGGCCAAGCCCGGTTGTTTAAAGCTCTGTTAATTTAACAGCTGGTTAGCACTATATACCTGGCATTATGACCACTCGCTAAATAGGATTCTCGCGATGCTCTTCACTTTTTAAACTAATCAAGGGGAAAACTACAAAATGCATCAAAGACATACAAACATCTGTGCTTATATCCAAAGATATAGATATTGTGGTTTAAACTTAATCACCGGTTAAAGTGAACAAAGATTTGAACGACTGGGCCCAGGTCATTTCATTGCTTAAACTGTGACATCAGGGGAGCTAAGATTCCACCATTTCAATTGGCTGCATGCTGTGATGGACACCAGAGACAGACACGCCTCCCCTCTGTGGTGTGCTTGATGTTCCATGGCAATGCCTGGTCTGTGGCTTGGAAAAAGCGGCAGATTGAATAAATGAATGCAAACTTGAATGCCAAATGCAGCGCAGTGGTACAAATGACGTGGCACAGTTTCCACGAAACTGCGCTCTAGATTAAATGCGAGAACACGGCCTATTTCAGCTGCGCTAAGCCCCGCGATGTTGGTGGTTTTACATATCTGTAAGCCTCCACAGCTTACCTTGTCTCACATTTGGGACCCAATCAGATCCATCCACAGAGTACACAACCAGCTTGACTATCTGTACCAGTTTATCTTACCTTAAAATACACCGGTATGTCACTTAATCCGATTCTATTCAACACAAGAGTTTCCCTAATATGCAATGCTTTCATATGGTTGCCTAACCTGATAATTGCATGAGGAGCTGGCTTGGTAGGAAACCCACACATTCATACATTTGCTCTATTGTGAACTTGTGGGGTGAAAAATTTCGCCACATTTGAAAAGAAGAAGAACATTGTAAATATGTTCAGTAAATCTACCCACAACCATGATTAGGAACAGAGGGGGAACTTGATGTCTCCAAAATTTTTTGCTGAGACGTGCCCAGATATTACTTCAAAAAATTATTCATTCGTTATTCATTAAATTCATTGTGGGTTCACTTTGGCTGCAGTATCATTATAGATGAACTCGCTGCTCTTAAGGCGTCTGGCTGTGGCTGTTTGATTTTTCTTGGCTGAAAGGGGTTTGATCACAGAGCCACAGAGCAAGAAGAAAACATAGAATTTGCTCAGATAAGTGAGGAACGTTGAGGGGTAAATAGTAAAAAACAAAAAAAACCTGTAAATGATGTCTTACATCTGTTCTGGAGCACACTACATCAGAACATGCTGAACTCCTCAAAGTTGAATGGCGTAGAACTTGTTGGAGGGTAAAATTTTGATGGAAGGAGTTGAAGTCGTTGAATAAAAAAGATGTATGTAGGAGTGTGAAATGCGCTGCTTCGCTGAAATTTAAGCAAGCGAACAATAATCAATAACAACTTGGTTACACCTGCAACAGGATAGGCATTGACCAACATAACCAAGGCTTGAGTTTAAATGAGATGCCCTTCAGCTCCTCAGTGCAGTCACTGAGGTTGACAGGCCCCCAATAGTATCTACCGAAGATCAAAGTGAAAGCCTATCGCAATGCTGCACCATACAGCGATGCTTAAAACAAGACTAGTTCACAAAAATGCTCGTAACTGTTTGATTGATCTTTTAAAATGACCCAGAATTTTAATCTTTGTTTGCCTTTGTTGATTGAAGATAAATCCTATGCAGCTAATGTGCTGATTAAACCGCTTCCCCAATGAGGCCTGTGATATGATATTCATATTGCAGTTATTAAGTTTGGATTTATTTCCTGCCTCTTTTGCTTGGAGATCGTACGGCACAGTGCAGCCTCTGATTTCTTTAGGAGATACTACGCTGTGATTTCATTATCTCAGCCATGGCTTCCCACAAGATAATAATGATTCGTCTGGCTTAAAAAAGGACTTTCAGGGCATTTGTCTTGAATATCAGTTGAACACAGTGATCTAGGGTAACTACAGCTCTGAGGGTCCCTGACTTGTGAAATAACTGTTATGATATCCGCCCTTGAAAATGAGCCAGAAAATCTGGCCTCATTTTTTGGCTTTTAATGTACAGTGTCTAAGCAGCTGTTGCAGAGCTTCTGTGGGGAAGAACAATTCACAAATACTCATTTTATCGCATTGCAGCAAAAAACTCATTTTTTATATTCAATCATTTTTAGAGATGTCAATCCAAAGGGGTGTGCATATTTTAAATTTTGTGAAATGTAAGTTATTCCAGTTTTTGGTTCATTTTTTTTTTGCTGGTCCGGACTGTATGAAGGAGCAATAAAGGATATTTTAGATACTTTGATTTTTAGACAGCAAGACTAATAATGACTGGTTTAGAGACAAATAAACCTGTTGTAACTGCAGAGCAGGTCGCAAACCAGAGGTGGGCAACTAGTACTATAATGCCCTGCAGAAACGGATAAATTGCAGTTATATTTTCATATAATGGGTGCTATCGAAGCCCATAGGGGGCTCTATTAAAATGATTGGGTAAACTTCAAAATGAAAATGTAACTCCATAATAGCATTATAATTTTCCACACATGTATGAGATATTTGAATTAAAATATTTTTTGAAAATGCAGTAATCCAACGAGCATTTTCATTCTCACATCCTTGTTTGAGTGTTCTGTAAGCAGATTTGTCACAACTCTTGTGTGTCTGTAATTGTCACCTCCCTTTTTTTAGCAACCGATGTGTGTTTTGGGGTTGTGACTCTTTTAAAAGATATATTGTCTTGTCTTCCGCCTCACTCCAGGTGTGATCCATTATGTGCCCGGCTCTTTTTGTGTGTGGTCTGTGTATATAAGCTTACTTTCTGTCTGGTAGAGTAACTGGATTGTAACACTATGTTTGACAAAGCCTACCAGTTATTTTATCTTCTATTTTCAAGCAAAGCTTCGATTTCATGTGTTTGTCAGTACTTCAATGATAAAAGAAGATGTAATTACTCCTCACAATAAATAGGAATAAACGGCCAAGCTTTAATATTGGCCCACCAGGATTGGGACTACATTCCTGTTTAATATTTGTTCCAGTCTGTTCCTCTTAGCCAGTTTATTAGAAACCTTCATCGGTCTCTAGTCCTTCAATGAGAGGAACTCACTGCCTGACATTCGCTCCAGAATGGCCATCGGCCGGTGCGGGCATGCCTTCAATCTTCTCCTATTATTACCAACACAGTTGGACTGCCCCCTTCTCAGGGCTTAAGCCAACTCTATTGTTATTTACAATACTTTTCTCAATACACCTCTTTGGATTACATTATGAATCTGCATCTGGTTCTTTGCCTGGAACTTTACAAATGTAAAAATGAAAATGAAAATGCAATTTGACAATTAATAGACTAAGTCATGCCCCACTATATGTGGGACAATTATCAAATGTGATAAGCAAAACAGGACCAGCGATGTATTGCTTTTACATTCACATGCCACCACGGTCTTTTGGGGTCAAAATGAAAATGAAAATAAAATTACCTGATAATATGAAAATGACATGCCATTTGATATTTCATTTTCAAAGGCTAAACCTGCTGTACAGAGGGCAATATTAAAATGCAATAAGTGAAACCAATTGCATTTACATTTACATGTCATCACGCTTCTTTGGTATCAACATGAAAATGAAAATGCAATCTGTTGTTCTTCTCATCAAGGTTGGTCTTCAGTTTGGACATCACTACCTCATTCAGAGCTGAGAGATAGCTATGGTGACCAAGAGAGAGAGTTAAAAAGTTACTGAAGAATTTAAACATTAATTTGCTGTTTTGAATTATGATTTCAAAAGTTTGCATGCATGAATTACCCTGCAAGCTGGAGTCTCTGTTAGCAGTGACAAAGTGAAAGGTAAAATTTACCCTGTGGCATTTCATGCATGAAAAAGCAACAGCGACAGGGAAACTGTATTTCACGCCTAGATGGTTGAATTTGGCTATAAATCCTAAATTCACGTGTGTCAAACTGTGAGGGAGGGGCCTCAAAAATCACAGATCAACTGCACCAATGGCGCGCAGAGGTTATTGTTTGTTACTGTTAACGGGGGATTTTTTTTTTTAGAGAAATAAACCATTGTTTCCTCTTAAGTGTCACGTGAAGCGACGTCCATTTCTGATGACAGAGCACAGTTGGATCTGCTGCCAGTATCTGTCGTTTCTGACTGACGTCCTGGCTTTCAGCTACAAGTCTCCCAGGATGGTTGCTCGGGTGCATTCTCGCTCATGGCTGCCCAGAGCTCTCTCCTCGCAGCAAGAATATGAGCTTTGAAGATGGGGGATCTTTGGTTCTCACGAAGAGTGAGGAAGTGTCAAATAAGAAAACTGAGTAGTACCCGTTTTTGCTTCAAGAAGTTCTGAACCCCACGGAAATAACCCGGAGGTATTTATGAGGCAGCATGAGCTGTTTGAATTCTCTAAATCCTAAGGAAAGGAGTTTCAATGCTTTCTTCGTATTTCATTTTGTGTACAATACACTGGACCATCCTTTATGAAAAATGAACTCACACCATCTCACAATTCTTTGCTGCAGCAATATTCAGTGACACACCACCCATCCAGCCATTCAGAAAAACAAACAAATATTACAACGAAGGTTTTCATGATGACGTCGCCTGATTCTCTTTGCACCGCGTTTGGCTTTTGCTAACTTCGAATGAATTTTCCTTCACATCTTTCCTCAACCTCACAAAGTTTTGCGCTGAGGTCAAAGAGAAGTGGTCAGGAATTTAACAATGGGATGTAAATTTTTCGACTGCACAGTTCGACTGCAGTCATGGTGTTGTATTTTTCTTGTTTCATGACCAGAGGGATAGTTCCGCCTCATCCTCTGATCAAAGTAATAAACACTGACACCCGAGGGGGAGGCGTAATTTTCAGTGCCTTACGCTTTTTGCATAATAAATTTACAGGGCCGCCCGACTCTGAACAACCCATTCAGAAGGGCCAGGCTTATAATTGAGTAAATTTTTGAGCTGTTGGAAATGTAGGCCTATTACAGGTACCCAAGTAGATCTGACAGCATTTCAGTATTTCCCTGAGAAAGTCAATGTGTTTGTCTGCAGCATGTTGTGGTTTACGCAATGTTGCCCTCGATCATGGATTGCACGCAGGTACTGCACAAACAATATTAGAATGCGCAAGGCTGGAATAGACTGTACAGCTCGAGAAAGGCTAAATGCATCTATATGCATTTTTATAAATCACATAAATGCACCAAAGAACATTCTCTATTTGACATCCAAAAAAAAGCCAAGCTCCAGAACTCATCCGTACTTAGTAGTCAGTGCTGTCTGTGCGCCTGCCTATAAATTATTGAATGTATGATGTGATGAGCTGAACTGCACGATTTCATCAACCCACTCTAAAATTGGTATTGAAGCTGAACGAACCTCTTTCGACCTGGTGCGTTCTAATTATCACGCCCGCGCACAGCTACCACATTAAGTATAGGAAAAGAAGCGCTTCTATTGGCAGAACACATAGTGGTAGCCATAGTGTTTGCATGTATTGCATCAATAGCCCTGAAAAAACGACACAAGAGCTTTAGTTCTTTTTGCTATTTAGCAGTGTCTGCTTTTCATACTTTCAAGGCTGTACGCTTTATTAAATTTAAGTGAGACCACAAATTATATTTTAATGATGAATTTCCAATTAAACCATTTTATAAATCAGGCTTTCAAATTATCTTCCCGTAGATGTGAGAAAAGTGTGGAGTAGGCGACTGCTGTAATTTTATTTTCATTTTCATTTTGTGCCAGTGAGGCCTTCTTTCTTCTCAGTTGAAAACTGGCACATCCTCTTCTTTCTCAGGGCTTGGGGGAATTATTGAATAGCAGTGACTCAGACCAAGGGGTAGCCTCCTATTGCTCATACTGTTTGTATTGTAACTTGCCTCACACAGCCAAGGCACAATGCTCTCTATCAGAACATGGTGAACTGAGAGACGGCGGGACGAGAAACCGCTTCACAAACTCCCCGTCATTTGCACAACCGACATACTCATAAGCTTCTAGCGTAAATGCAATATATCTTGTAAGGCCATTGTTACACTGATTACTGAGTATACTGAGAATGAGAGAGAGAGAGAATCGGACATTATATTGTTAACCTTATTTGAAAGAATAACAGCAATTAAAACCTCAGCCACCACAATGATCCATTTTGTCTGCATGGTTTTGATATCCTTTGCGTTGATATTCGGAGAGGACTTAAAACTCTTTTTCTCATAGTCTTGCACCTCTATATATGACTGTAGATAAAAGGTGACAGGCTGTGAATACTCATGTCGGTTTACGGTCTCTGCCACCCATTACTGCCAGTTCTCATAGAAGACGACCCAGTGTTTGTTTGTCACTTACCAGTGCTAGAATGCAAATCATCTTCATCTATGAAGTTCCAAAACAAATGTTTTATTTGTGTCATCATGTTTTAAGGGCTGTACTGCCTGACCTTTGCTTTCCCCAATTTCACTCCAGGCAGTGCATAGTGGAAGGCATACTCAAATTTTTGCCACTGGCGCCAAATTGTAATGTTGTAAAATCGAGACAGCAGACCTGTAGTAGAGCAGAATGTTTGAAAGCATGGAGCAGTCCTTTCGGCGCTGCACTGCATCAGAGGTACTGCACACGTCACGTAATGATATTAGTGTAGATGTGAAAACTCAAACAGCGGGAAGACGATCGGGGAGAACTCACAACTGTTTCCAAGAGGCATGGAACTTCTTCTTTTTGGGTGAGCCAGGTTCCAGTTACTCAATGCAGGACACTACAGCCAAAAAACAAAGCCTGTTTTGTGAATTGAAATGACCCAAACTGTTTTCAATAACCTGAACATAGAACATGAATAACACTGTTATTGAAGCTGAAGACCTGAAACAGGTGTAAAATTAGATTAAATGTGTATCAAAGTGTTCGCCTTATTCACGAGAGACGGGTCCATGCCGTATCATGGTTAAATCAAATGACTGATTCCATGTGAAAGAAGCAGTTATCCCTGGAGAACCCACAAGGTCAAATTTGACCTCACCTAATTAGCCCCAACCCTACATTAGCAGGTGTCAATTTTTATGCTAAGTTAATATTTTTCTTGAGGAAAAAAGATTTCTTGGGTTCTCCAGGGTTAAACTAAACTGTGCTGAAAATAAAAGTAAATTCATATATGGATATTCAGAGGACAAGGAAAATTAAAGATCAATTTATTTACGGATCAGATGCACCGTCACTCCAATGAAAGTTACTTAAATAGACCACCTGTGAGCTAAATGGATACTACTGCATGATGACCTCCAGCGCAACACAGCTACCAGGGAATTGCCATTGAATTAACAGCTTTTACATGTCTTGCATGCTCACATATTAAGTTCTCATTCCTGGCTTAAAACAAATATCACTGCCCATTATCATTTGTTATCTAAAATGAAGAAAATGTGTATTGTCCTAGAATTATTATTCACAAATTCACGGCATCCACTGTATTACAATGCTCAAAAAGTGCACAAAACAACTTAGCAAGCTCTGAGGACTAAGAATTGCTTTTGTCGTGAATTTCTGAATGCTGGGGGGGGGGGGATGACCGGACAGGGATAGAGTTTTGGTCAAAAAAAAAAAAAAAGGCGGGGGTTGGGGGTGGGGGAACCGAGGCTGAGGATTCACATCAACTGTGAACAAATTAAATTAACCGAGGACAATGTGGAGCCTGGCAGAGAGGTGTAAAGTGATCTCTGAACTTGGTCCGCCAAAGCAGATGAGAGCTGAACACCAGCAGAATGACTGGGTATAAATTGGGCAGAATACCAAGCAGGAAATGACAATAAAAGGATTAAATAAACACAGCCAGGACAAAGGTTAGTGCTGGGTCATCTTCATGGGCAAATCTACAGGAATTTCATAAAGGGTTCTTGGGTGGACTCTGCGCCACCATTAAGCAGGGTTAACAGGTTCCTCTGGCAGAAATCATTAATAATACTTGGCCGAATCAGGGTTCAGGCCTGCATGACAGGTGGAATATGCCACTGAGCTCATTCACCTTCAGAGGTCCTCCAGCTAGAAGCCTAATGCACACAACAATGTACTTCCCTCCGAATAAAAACGTCAGCAGAAACCCAAATACATAAGGGCCTCTAGCGGCGGCCTTTAAGATGAACTCAAAACAAAAAAAAAATGGACTGACTTTTTTTTTTAAATCGGGTTAATAGCCAACAGTCAAAGAAGTGACTTGCTGATTCACATTTTTGGCGAAGCGTGAACTTGTTGGCCTTGTAACAAAAAAATGAGTCAATATAGTAGACTACACATGACAAAACCAGTTTCTGTATAACTTTGTTCATATGCCAGACTAACAAGTAACCCATATTTGCAGAAAGGCAGAAATCTTTTACGTTTTCAGGAGCAGACTTGATTCAGTGCTAGATACCATTTAGTGATTGAGAATCTGAAGCGCTAGAATCACTTTAACAATCGGAAAATTGTGAGCCTAGTTGGGCTGAATGGCCTGTTCTTGCCACTCATGTTATGTTAGATCAGCATCCAGTGAATTCAGAGAAAACATTTTGGCAAAGACTATGTCCAGCAGATAAAGGCCAAAATAACAAAGGTATTACACAGAGAAAAGCGGCGGGCTTTAATTCACTTAGGGGCCGTCTCATGAAGGACACACTTCAATGCATAGAAAATGTTCCCAGCCAAAAGAGAGGCAGAGAAAAAATGCTCATTCTTTGCAGGGTAGACTTCTGTTACATAACATTCATTTGTAAAAAACAATCATTATTTCTGGTCACATTATCAAATGCTTTACACAACATGGTAGCAAGGACAGCACAGGCAAAAGGGCCTAGTAACTACCCATCACTCAGGTTTCGCAAGGAAAGAATCAAGGAAATCAAATCAAAAACGATCATTCACTTAGAGAATATATTCTGGATCTTCTGTTGTTTGAGAAAAGGGAGTGGGAAAGCTGTTGAAATTCAATGACAGACTGACTCTACACCGTTCTCACAGAAATACATTCCATTTGCCGACATTATATGCCTGATTTTCCTGCCTGGGTGAAGTCTAACAATATGCACGCAGACTAATCACCAGCTCTAATCCTGTTTCCCCAGGTCACACTATCTAATTGGTCATTTTGCGCCAGCACACCTGCAACAAGGCAGAGTTGAATCTGGTTGTATGATTCTATTTGGGGGGGTGGGGGGACTCCATGTAGTGAGTTAGATGGCGGCTGTGGGAATGTCATTAAAATGAGGTTTCACAAGGTGTGTTTGGGAATTTGCCCGTTGTATAAGGGAATCAACGTATAACTTAGGAAAACCATGTCTATCGCAAAGCGCAGCCTGTTCCTTGATTCCACCCACTAGTGCCGACAAACATGCCAAAAATGGACATCAGCAATGCCTATTGTGGGACACAGAATGATGTGCTGTGCAATTAAAGGCACCAATAAAAGTGATGGTGTATGCTCGCACAGTGAAACATCGTATCCCAATGAATGCAAAATTAAAGTGATTACTTGCATAGTATTTGGAATTGATAGTAATGTAACTCAACTTGATAATAATGTAACTCAATAATTGGGCCTGTGTGCCATTTCTCTCGACCATACCACAGGTGCATATAAGGGTGTGGTTGAAGACTGCTCAAAACATGTTAGATTGTAATGTAAGATTCAAATCTTATCAGTCTCATTTTACTTAATTCGACCCTCTTCATTTAAAACAAATTTTTGGTATGTGGATTGTTTACATTTGTCTTGCTTAATGGAACATATAATCGCCAGGAGGTAGAGACATGGTTATGGTGTACCATTAACAGGTTTCATCTCAAAACTGATGAGGAATGCAGCTCAGAGCAAATCCGTGATCCAAGAGATCCAAATTCCCTCCACGCTGCAGCAAAAATGACATTTATGCTGGCCTTAGAGGACTCCGGGTCATTCCACTAACATTTTAATCAGGTGTTCAAGCAGACATGTCGGAAAGCACAAGGCAGACAGAAGCTGAACTGCATGCACTGCTCACTATGTCCAGCAACACAGAGGGGTCAGGGCTCACAGGAAAGGAGAAACAGAATTGCAGTGATTGGCCCCATTTGGAATCACCTACTACTTCCTACTCGATTATTGATCTTTGCCACTCTAGCATGTAGCATTCAGTATGGACCAACATGAAATGTAGCAGTATACCAAAGATACTCAGATGAAATAGTACGCTGGACAAATTTCCAGAGCCATCTTCTTGGTGTATTCCATAATGCAACACAATCCGTGGCAACATCCCAGAGAGACCCAGGTGATCTTAGTCACTTGGCAGTCGAGTGACTCTATTACACAACAAGGATACTATCAAATAATGGCCAAAACACAGGAATGCCTAGGTCCCAGTCCCAGCCGGTCAGGGCCTCGCTGCGCAGAGCATGTTCTGCTCGTGTTTACGTGGGTTTCCTCCAGGTTCAGTTTTCCCCACTCGGAAGAACATACGCTATCGGAACAGTCCTAACAGCGCCCCTGGCCAAGGAACTGGCTTTAGAACTGCAGTTGGTCCCCGGGCGCTGCACTGTGGCTGCCCACTGCTCCTAATGAACAAAAATGGGTCAAATGCTGAGGACGAAGTACCCCACGGTGTTCAATGAAGTATATCTCTAAGGCTACTTTGAATTGTGTTTATTTAAAAAGAGAAGAGAAAAACATTTAAGGAGATGGATGACCAGCCAGTGGACAACAAAGAGAAAGTGATATGTTCGACATTCGTCTTACAATTGTCGTTGACACATGATGAAGACAGAAACATTGCAGTATTTACTTTTTTATTTCTGAATTATATTAAATTTGAATTGAAGATAGAAAATATTTGAAAAAAAAAAAATCCTGAATGAGCAGCAAACTGTAAAAAGAGATATCAACATCACACACACAAGTAAATCTGCACCCAAAAATAAAGGGAAAAAAAATAACACTCAGATTTCAAAAGGCAATATCACGAGAAATACTGGGATCAGTGTCAGGGTTTTAGCTTTTTATGATTATGCCAATCCAGTCTGAATACTTTACACTTCCTGTTCATAACTGTCAGAAAATTCATAATCTTCCCAAATATCATGTATAATTTAAATAAAAGAAGAAAATGCTTTATTCCCACAATTAATATTTTAGCATCCCATAATTATTTTCCAGAACAGTTTCCAAGCATTAATGTAAAAACAAAAAAAATATAAAATCACAGCATTGTCCCAGTAATATTCTCACATTTACTCTTCCAAAAAAGAAACTATACATTGTTTTTAGCATCAATTTATTATACATGAAATGTTTTGACAAATGTGGAAAACATATTGAAAAGAAAGTGTCATCAATAATTCAATATTTGTATAGTTTCTTTTTTGGAAGAGTATATTTATCGGTCTTCGCAAAGTCTAGCAGTTGCACTTTCCATCTTGGAGCCTCGGCGACATGAGAATTTGCTTTCAAACGTAAAATAAACATAACAAAAAAAAAAAAACCTGCCATTGGAACTCCCTCAATCTCCACAAAAAAGCATGTAGCAGCATTAATGGATAAGATTTGGCAAGCGTTATTTCACGGTTGGAGACACTTCAAGGTAAAGCTGTTCTAGAAATGAGATTTCTAGAATGTCATCCAGTCAGGTGCAACACTGAAAATGACATGCATTTTCACGCTCATTAATTAATTCTTGACAAATAGTGAGATTAAGGGAATTACCAGGACTGAATTATAATGACACGGTTTGTCCGGGTGAAATCTCATCCCATTGCCTTGACAGAGGAAATGCAAAAAAGAAGACTAATCAAAAATCACAGTTAAAAACAGATTGCCTCAGACGACTTTGAAATTGCAACAATAAGCAGAATAGGAGCAAACTTAAAAAAAGTAAATGATTCATCGCCAAGAATAATGAATTAAGGCAGTGGTTCTTCAACAATTCATTTTTTCCAGGGTAAGGAGGCGCTACGAGAAGCAGCATTTTCTTGAGGCTTTGACCGTCCCCATTAAGGATAAACAATGTAATTTACACTAACTGCTATACCGTTGAAAAGTGCTGTATTTCAAGCTTTCCCTCTCATCCACAATTCTGGATGAGGAAGAATGAACCACCTGTTAAGAACCACTGATTTAAGGCATTTCCCCTGCAGCCAAAGAGGACTTCACAAGCTGAGCTATAGGGATAGATAAAATCTGCAGAAATTTGTCAGGCTGGGTGAACTTTGGCATCTTAAATCATAAACGTTGAAAAATGCTAAAGCCTTCCAAGTTAACTGTGCTGCTCTAAGATAGACTCCTTTCCGGGTTTTATGCTAAGCCCCAGGTCTAGAAGAGGAGACAGAATGCATCAATAACAGGTAAGGCAGAACACCATGGCATAGTTAGATTCTTCAGTGCAATTTTTGACATACGTAATGTTTACAAGCACAACCCTCTCACCCCTGCATCTCACAGAATCCCATTACTGAGCAAAGCTGCAATTCAAGAAGGACAGATTAATGATTTAGTGGCACAGCCATCGGTATAAATAAATAGAGTGAGAATTAAAATCGCTTTTAAAACTTAATTGGGACCAAGAGGGAGAGAGCTTCACATGGATCAATGGTAAAAGGTCAACATTAGCTCACTGAAAATGCCATTCTCAAAGAACATCTTCAAATATTTTTAAATATTTTGATTTGGCAAGTTTATTTGATACTTTGTTTTATTTTTAGACAATTTCTTTTATGACCTTACAAGTTCATTTTTGAAGGATAGTGACAATTTATTTTGAAGCTCAGTTGAATGCATGTCCCCGCAAGACTTTACACCAGGGGCAGGCAATTCTCATCAAATTGTTATCTAATCCAGAAACATATCGCAAACTGACACAGTAAGCTAAATTTAGAAGGCTACATTAACACAAGAGACTGTGCGCTTGAGGAAGTGCATTCAAATGGCTCAGCTTGTAAAACACATACAATTATTTTGTAAGATATTCAAGGGCAAAAAAAAAGGTAATAATTTATTTTTTCCTTCCAAACACTGCCACTGCCACAGCCCTCCTCCTTTCACCATGAAAATAAAACCGAAAAAGTTGCTGATTTAACGGAGATAACTTGAAGTAATTTCATCCAAATGGTAAACAATGAATTAAACCTGATTTTAAAAAAATGATGTAAAGCATGTAACATAAATATTATCACTGAACCAAAGGCCAAGAATGTCAACCCACACCATTAACAGGTCAATAGTTGCATTCATTTGTACTAACAGCATAATGTATGCAACAGTTAACTCCACCAAAAGGACACCATGATACAAATACCAGTTAGAAATTTTAGTTGAGAAAAGTTTGCTATGAAATTGAAAAATAAGGCACAGTTTTCCTTTGAAGGAATAAAAAGCATGCCCAACTTGGTATTGTCCCACAAATAAAGACACAATCAATTACGACAAACCAAATATGGGATTGACAATGCATTGAACACAGATTTAGCTAAGTGATTGAAATCACAAAGCATTCGTAACACAGGCAGGAACATGAGGAATTCTAATTTGCCTTCATTAAATTCAAGATAAGGAACAATACACCCATCAACATGGGATCAACAGTAGATCGTCATTCATTCCACAACAACGCAAACGGTAAAATCTGCACCGAACCCCTAGACTAAGTCCATAGTTTCCAGCACAGTGAATTTCCAGTTAAAATGCGGCATAAATGTCCGCAAAGAGACGGGACCTGAGACTGCGCTGGGCAAAGACGTTGAAATAATTCCGTATTGCACTCAGCCGTGTGTAGCTTAAAGAGCCTTTTTAAAGTTCGCCTTTTTGAATGAAGAATTCCCATTGGTTTTGATCTTCCATAACTGAAAGATATAGCCTAGTGGCTCCTGCGTCGCTCCCGTGGCTGTGTTAGACACAGCAGAGGAGCGTGGTCCCCATTTATGGTCAGGCTCATCTCAGCTGTATGCGGAATGTGCTAATCTCCATCGGCTGCAGTTGGATCTCCTTCAGATCCCTCCCTCTGTCGGACGTGTGCATCAGAGATAGAGAGACGGGCGTGACGCCCCCCACCTTCAGGTCCCCAAACAACTTTTCCAAGAGGATCTATCCAGACACAAAAAAAGAAAGACATTCATAAAATGCTGAAAAAATCTTTCATGCAGTGTCATTCTCTTGAATCCCATTAAATATCCTGCCATCTGAGTTTCACCATGTACAATGCTGACTGCATTTTCTAAACATATTGTTCTTTCAAAATCTGTTCATTTTAATCACATAAATGCATACATACTTAAGACCTCCATCCATCTGCATTCAGATCTCATTTACACTTTCCTCCGTGGTATTTCAACACATTTATTTTACTTCTATCAAATCCAGTAGGTGGAAAACTCAAGAGGAAACGGGGGACTTGCACGGCATTTTAGCCTTAAAGGACCCATAATGTGTAAAATACTTTTTCTCAGTCCATTCCTCCAGCACAGTGGTCTCTCCTGTACTGAACAGCCCGGAGAAGGTTGACTTTAAAGACTCGCCAGTTTATTCATTAGACTCCCACTTTTCTCTTCAGAGTGAAAACACGTGGTACGACATTCTGGCTGCTTGCTATACCACAAACAGACCTGCTCTGTATAGTTCACTCCTTACTGCTGTAACGGTGCGCCGCGTTCCATCCCATCGCCTTACTAGTAAGTAAGTAAGTAAGTAACTTAAGTTTATTTATATACAGTACCATTCACAGACAGGGTCACAAAGTGCTTCAGAGTTATTTACATAGAGAAAAGAATAAATACAATAAAATACAATAAAAATCGGGATTGAATAAGAACACAGAAAGAGTCAAATGCCAGTAAGTCAACTCAAATTCATGAGTAGAATGAAAGGGCAGCGCTGAGCTTAATCCTTTACCCCACTACAGCAGATGAGGCAAAAAAAAACTCCCAGTAGGAAGAAAAATCCTCAAAACAGTGGTGAGAAAAAAATCCCCAGTGGGAAGAAATCTCAACCTTCCTCCCTCTGTCCCGCACAGAGCATGAATGTTACTATAGTGTTTTAAGTTCTGCTCTCTGGCCAATCAGTGCAGACCTCAATATCATAGAAAGG
Organism: Gymnothorax reevesii; assembly: GCA_029721435.1. Lineage (NCBI taxonomy): Eukaryota > Metazoa > Chordata > Actinopteri > Anguilliformes > Muraenidae > Gymnothorax > Gymnothorax reevesii. The sequence continues at coordinate 78,300,125 of CM056583.1, forward strand.
AGGCTCATTAAAACCAGCCTGTTCTTCAGAGGAGCGAGATGGAGAATCAGTGAATGATTCAGCTTTTTTGTTTCTGGATTTTTTATGGAGTATTTTGCTAAACAAATTCACAAACCTCCATTCCAGATATCCCAGAACAGCATAACTTAAAAAAAAAAAAAAAACAGCACAGTATGGGAGCTGCAAAATGCATTCCAAAGGTTTCAGACAGGAGAGACGTAAAAACAACTCAACTCAGATACACAGCTATTTAAAAATAAATAAATAAATGGAATAAAGTGTCATGGCTTGGCATTTTTGCAGAAGGCAGTGGGAAATATGTGAACAAAACAGGAAAAGTATCTTCGCTGGGGAAATGGCCCTTGATCTTTCGTATTCCTTGCCAAGTTAACAGTATGCCAAGAAATGGCACGTCGAATTTCAAAGCTGTGTTGAAGGCAGGAGGATGACAGAGGCATAAATGCAGTGGTGATGCTGAGATGAAAGAAAAACCAGAAAACAGCCACTACATTTCATTCTTCTCCTTGAGTGCCGGTTATATCAGTCATGCGTCAAGAAAACCTGCTAGAATGGGTAATTACCCTCTCTCCAGGTACACTTGATCAATATGCCATCATATCATTATCTCAGAGGGAAACGAGACCCCTGGCAGGAAAATCTGACGGCTCAATTTGAACAAACAAAAGCAACAAATTAGCAAAATGCACCAACTCTAATGTTTGGTTGGAAGTCTATATTGGGCTGAGAGACCACACTGAGCATTTAATTTAATACAACAAAACAGAGATGACCTTCTCACTTTCAGTTTTTATGGTTCTAGAGCAGATTTATTATACACAATATACTGAATATAAGGACAACTAAAGTGCCCACACGCGCACATACATGTGGATGTATCAGAAACGTAGAACTTTCCCGATGTGTTTGTTTTCTAAATCCAAAGGAACCAGAAAGACTACTTGCAATGTAAATACCACCAACTGAGTTTCTACAATTATAAGCTTCTCACAGTTAATTGTTAGCTATGGACCAATAAATAGGCTGAAGGTTTAATGATTATTACTTATTAAAAACTAGAGGCACTCATAGAGTGCAAACCTCCGCCAAGGCAGCACAATCCAAATGTGCATGAGTGGGAGCAAAGTTGAGTTATTGCGTGCAAGTACATACACCTGTTTTTGCAGCACGGTCACTCAGCTCACTGTAAAAAATAGACAGCTGTCCGATTGGAAAATGTAAACGGACAAAACCACGTACTAGTCACCAAAATTACCTTCATTCGCTGAAGAGTTCTGAAATGCCGTCGCTGAGTGATGGTGCATAGACCTAATAATTTTATTTTATTTTTTTAAAATAAATTTGGCATCTCCAATCCCAATCCCAATTGGTGAACTATGTACAAGGCTTGCTCGTTTGCGACCCCTTGTTGCCAATTCAGGAGAGTGAAGACAGTTCACGGCTCTCCTCCGAAGCACGCACCTGTCAGCCACCGCTTCTTATACTCTCATTGGTTGAATCTTCGCAAGTTCTGAACGAGGGCGGAGGATACCCGGACATGAGCAGGCTTAGAGTCTTTGACAAGCGCCTGTCAGGCCAACAGGAGGCGCTTGAGCAACGAACAAAGCTGTTTATTTTATTTTCCATTTCCGACAGTCCCTTCCCAATTTAAAACCCTGTAGCGCTATAGCCAATTGTGCGCTACTCTGAAAAATCTGCCGACCACTGCCGGTTGGCACGACCAAGGCTGGAACCCGCGACGGGATAGTCACTTCTGCACTGCAGTGCCTTAACCGAGTGAGCTATCCGGAAGCTTACCATATACATACTTATAATAAAATTATTTTTCTGTACTGAATGTAGCATTATTAAACATTATTTTGTTGCTTTTAGATTGCATGGGGGAGAGAAGCCGTGTCTTCAATTGCCACTTGATTATTCTTGAATTGGAAAACGTGTTAATGAAGGAAACCCATCAAGAATTAGCCAGCACTAATTATTTTCAGTAAAGGGAGGGATATTAGCCCCGGAATTTTCAGGTCAAACAACGCGCCTGGACACCTCCCTTTAGTCCTGGCAAGTTTTCAATCATTTTCCTTTATTGACGCATTTTCCAATTATCGTAATTGGCAACTGAAGACATGGTTTCTCTCCATATGCGATCTAACAGGGATGAAATCATCGCTGTTTCACCAGTTTAGGACCCAGATATTTAACCACAGAGCCAAGTTGCAATAATAAGTGCAGAATGTGGTGTTTGGCATTGTCTTGCTGAAATAAGCAAGGCTTTCCCTGAAAAAGATATCTGGATGGCAGGATATGTCGCTCCAAAACCTGTATGTATCATTCAGCATCAAAGGACTCGTCTGACCACAGGACACTTTGCCACTTTGCTACAGTCCATTTTCAATGAGCCTTGGCCCACAAAACATGGCGGCGCTTCCGGATCATGCTCAACAATGGCTTCCTTTTTGCATGATAGAGATTTAGGTGGCATCTGTGGATGGCACGGCGGACTGTGTTTACAGACTGTGGTTTCTTGAAGTATTTCTGGGCCTGTTTAGTAATGTCAAGGACAGAATCATGCCGGTAAGTGATGCAGTGGTGTCTGAGGGCCCGAAGATCACGGACATCCAGTAAAGGTCTTCGGTCTTGTCCCTTTTTCCAGTTTCTCTGAATCTTTTGATGATGTTATGCATTGTCGATGATAAGACCTTCAAAGCCTTTGCAATTTGACGTTGAGGAACATTGTTTTTAAAGTATTCTTTAATTTTTTTTATGCAAGCGTTCACGGGTTGGAGAGCCTCTGGCCATCTTTACTTCTGAGAGACTCAACCTCTCTAAGACGTCCCTCTTATAGTCAATCATGTTACACACCTGATACCAGCTACTGTAATTACTTGCTAAATGTTCTTTCAGCTGATTCTCATAAATATTAATAGCTTTTTTCAGCCCTTTTTTTTGCCTGTTTCCCAAATTTTTTGAGACCTGCTGCAGCCAGAAAATGAGCTCATTTTGTAGAGAAAAATGTAAAATCTCTCACTTTCAACATTTGATATGTTATCTATGTTCTAACATACTGGCTCATGTGATCTGAAAGTCATTGCATTTTGATTTTATTCACAATTTTCACTTCGTCCCAACTATTTCGGAATTGAGGCTGTATATAGTATCATGCGACATGCTTGCTGCCTTTCTCAGCCAGGTCTCCCTTGCGAAAGAGGTCCTAGATCTCAATGGGCTAATTGCCTGGTTAAATAAAGGTTAAAAAATAAATGAAAATGCAACTTTTCCAGTCTTTTTTTGTCTCTTTCCCAACTTTTTTGAACGGTGTTGCTTTCGTCAAATTCTAACCAAGCAAATATTCAAAAAAACTGTAAGGTTACTCAGATTCAACATTTCATATGTTGTCTTCCTATTATTTTCAATTAAGTACAGGGTTTAAGTGATTTGAACATCGTTTGCATTGTTTTTATTTACATTTTATGCAGAGTTCCAGCATCTTCAGAAAACAAGTTGTAATACACTTCATCAATGAGTAACTACTGAAGGAAAAAGGGACACTGATCAGCCGGTGAGACAGCCTCTCTAAGCTGCTCGAAGTATAATTCATTCATAAACACCGAATTAAAACCCATATTCTACCATGCACAAGAAATTGTTTTTTTTTTGTTTTTGGAACTTCTTAGGAAACTTGCATAAAACTCTCGGAGCTATGATGGAGCCCACATTATGAGATTATGGAGGAAATGGTGTCGTCTCATTTGATTTTCTTCATTTCACACTGTTTCACTTAATCTGCTTTATTCTGAATTTTCTGCATTAACGATAATAACGAAGGTAATCTATAGATTCTATGTATTGCGTAATAAGGAGCTTGAAATGTGACTTTTGTCAGTCATATTTATTTCCTGGTCCAGTCAGTAAAGTTAGGATCTATGGTTTTACAGGATTGTTGATAGCCTAGTGTATTTTATAGCTGTCAATAAAACAAAAAAAAAAAATCAATAAATATTGTCAATTAAGATCAATGTCAATTTGCATTTGCCCTTCGAGTCATGCACGAAGTAAAGTCTCAAATTATTAGAGCAGTGTAAAGAAATGTAAAGGACGGATTCCGATGGTTTTCTCCACATGGGTGCCGATCTTCCAAGATTAAAGAAGAGACTGTCGGGTTCAATTAGAGGGTATATGCCTAGAGAGCTGTGTGAACCGATTAAAGCCCTTTAAATGAGCATTACTGTCAAAATACTTGCAGATCTCACTAAGTATGCAGTTTATTTCAGCTCTTTCAATCCATGGCTGCTTCACAGCATCTGCAGGTGGTACATTTACTTACAGAGGGAATAAATTAGCTATAGTTTACGGCCCGACATCATCTCTAATAGAAGTATTTGTGTGTGATTGTAAATTTATAATTGCATAATTATAGCCTGTGTTTCTCACTGCAGAAACATCCATCACTCGAGAATCGATCAAGCAACGGCTCCACGTTTGTTCATGCTGAACGTGTGTGCTGCTGGTCTCACTTTACCTTGCCGCGTGTGGTCATGCATAGTAGCCCAGTGTTCCTGTTGGAGAACTCGCAGTCAAACCCTCTTCTGTGCAGAATCAAAGCCACTTCATTGGATGGGCCAGCCCCGTCCTGTCGGAGGTGAAGAGAGAAAGGACTCAGCAGCCATAAAAACGCGCCCCTGTTTCTTCCCCCCGCAAACACTCGTGTGTTTATGAAACCTACTCTTTCACGACTCAGCTGCACTCGGAACCATTTTGTACATGAGCCAAGGTTGGGCAGGGTGAAAATCACTGAAGAGGGAAAGGTTACACCAAGTAAAACCAATAAGCAACATTTATCCCAAGAGGCATCCTCGACTCCCTCGCTTTCAATCTTTCAGAACCCATTCTGTTTTTAATGTCGAGCAGAGGAAATGACAGTGCAGCCTGGGTCACTGAGCACCACTCATGCACAACAGTGGTGTAATCCAAAAATTGCGAAAAATGCAGCCTCACTGTTTTATATCTCCACTGGAGGAACAAAATGGGCCATTATCTCCGTTCCCGAGTGGAGCTCTTTGCTGCTAATAGCTTCCATTGTGGTGGGATTGGTTATTCTGATTTGGCTAATAAGGGCTAACAAAGAACGCCAGATGGATTCAACACGCTTCATACAAATTGGAGGAAGTTTCAGATATTTCTAGTTGGTTGTTGCGAATGCAGAATTGTCTTTGAATAGAAACTCTTTCAGAGCAATATCTAAAAATGGCACACACTCTGAGGAAATTGCAAAAGCCTCTTAAATTTGCCATCAGCCATGCATGAAATCAATTCTGTAATTCAACAGGGAACAAATTAATGTTTAACAGCATGCGTCACAGTGAAGTTGAAACTTTTTAGGAAATAATTATTTAGATGCAAGCTGGGCCTGTCCATGGAATAATTCAGAAAGATGCACAGCATTCCCACTTTTTAATCTTTATTTGTGACCTGTCACGCAAAAAGGGTACAATCCAACCAAAACATGGATTTTGAGATTTTTACTTTACTTGACCAGCAATCAGTGATACTGAAGTGCAGAAGTGAGCTGATTTCACCAACAGCTGCTTCTTTCCATCTGAAATGAATTTGAATCTGACCTTTGATTTTCTATTTAAATGAATATCTCAAAAACTACTTCCTGGAGTATTAGTATCCTTTTCGCGTAACAGGTCACATATAGAATCAAGCATATTCATTGCAATGACCAGAAATCTTATCTGTCCCTTCCAGAATATCTCACTGTGAGAAATGTCATCGTTGAAAAAAGAAGTAGGGAAAAAAAATAAATAAATAAATCAAGGGTCCCTTCATGCTCAAATCAATATTTTTTCCGCATTATTTCCTAGAAATTGTAGACAAAACGCATTTCAGTGATATGCTAGACAATCTCCTGGTTACATGCAGCACAAACAGGTGATCTGGGGGTCACTACAGCTAAGTTACTGTCACCATCTTTACAATATTGAACAGATACACATTTTGAGAATTTTGCGTGATCAAGCTGCCAGCAGAATTACCTTATTGATAACCAGAATGACATTAAAAATGCTACATTTGCTACATGCATTGTCACCACCAGTTGGCCTGGGTTACAGCTTAGGGGCCTCACATGTGCAAGGATCCTGGATTGCCCAGACTATTCTTAATTATTTCAGCTTCCTTCTGAGAGAGAGAAAAAAAAGACCTTGATCCCTATAGGCATAAGAAATCCCATAAGAAAAAAATTCTAAAATTAAGCAGCTGACTGGGTAGTTGTGGGCCACTGCCACGCCAAAGAGTAGCCTAGGGCTCAGGAACACCGTAATCCGCCACTGAGCCGACTCCATTAGAGCTGCCATTTTTGGAACATCCAAATGAAGACATCAGGACAAGAAAACACCTACGGTGATGTACTTTCCCCTAAACTTGTACCAGCTCGCTCGCTGCACCCTCCAGCTGACAAGAGAAAAAAGTGACTGAGACTGCATTTATACTGCAAAGACTCCTCCGAGCTCACCTCAATTAGGATCTCAGGTACTGCTCCTCGGAGGAATGAACCCTTTTTGCAAATGACCCTTAAGAGTTTTCAGGGATGGTAGTTTAAGACTTTCCAACAGGGCGTCCCGCACGGCTCCACTTTTATTTCACTAACAGCTCGGGCCATAAACGCTGCAGTGCTACATTCAGACGACCTGTCTCATTCAGGTCCGCACCAATGTGGGCAGAGGCACAATTTTTATTAATGTTTTAGTTTTGCAGGCCATCGCAGTGGATTTAAAAAGACGCGACAAAGATTTGCAGACTTGTAATTTCACTTTCAGGGTATTGTTAAATAAAACAATAAATAAATAACAAAAAAAGACCAAACTGTGTTTAAAGAACACCCATTTCATGCATAGCCCCCTCAGTTTTGGGGCTCAGAAGGAATTGGAAAAACTAGCATAATGATCCAACAAATAGTCATTTTTAATACTCAGCAGCAAACCCTTTGCAGTCGATTACTGCCTGAAGTCTGGAAACCACAGAAATCACCAGATGCTGGGTTTCTTCCCAAGTGATGCGGTGCTCGGTACCATCACAGCGTTCTACAGGTCTCGCTGCGTAGTTGAGGATTTCTGCCCTCAGTTATACCTTCAGAAAGTGATATGGATGCTCAGTTAGATTCAGGTCCTACGAATGACTTGTCAATGGTAGAATATTCCACTTTTTTCCAAAGCGTCGTGGGTAGCTTTTGCAGTATGCTACCATCCATTATCAATCATCATTCTCCACTGTGCAAGGTTGCCAAGTGAGTTCTGAAGCATTAGGAAGAATTAAAGCATATGCTATAGCCCTGAAAAATTTGGAATTCATCCACTAGCTTTTTTCAGCAGTCACATCACCAGAAAATACAAGGGTTCAGCACAAACGGCAGCCATTCCTGCCCACTCATCACCACTCTTTACAGATTATGGGCATTTCCTTCTCTCTGCTAAATTCTCTCCCCGTGTTTCTGGTGCAAGTTGATCTTCATCTCGTCCATCCACAGTCTGCTGTTCCAGAGCTATACATGCTTGTTATTATTTATTTATTTTTGAAAAGTCACTTTTTAAGAATACACCAAATAATTCAATTGGCCACACCAATGGGTTTTACTTTTCCCCTGGTGGGTTTGTTTTGATTTTTCAGCTGAATACCAGCTTGATTCATCGGCAGTGATAGCTCCTTGGATGTCATTTCAAGTAAGTTAACACCAGCAGATTCCAGATGCAAATGCAACACCTGAGATCAGCTACAGCCTTTTCATATGTCCACTTATGAATTAGATTATCAAGGGAAAAAACAGACACATCTGGCCATGGAGGAGCTGTCAACTGTACAAATACTTTTGGTCCCCTAATAAGGGGGGGGGGGTACCTCATGAAATAAGTGTTTTAATTCCTTCACCCTCCGCTTAATTTCAGCGTGTAAATCCTCATATTCAAGCTGAAAGTCTGCACAATGAAATAATATTTACTCAATTAAACAAGAATATTCCATGTTCAAGAGCTAAAACAACAATGTTGTCAATGTTCAAATATTTATATGTACAGTATATGGAATCCCAGGGCACTGTGTAATATTCCATGACTCCTATTCCAATATGTCTAATGCTAAGCTTCCAATATTTTGGTTTCATGCTGCATATCAGGCTGCAGGACACATAACCTCTCGTTTGATGTAGATGGCACAGTCAGAAGATTTCACGCAGGAATCCAGGATGATCTCCTCTGCTTCCCTGGACACAATGCAACAGTGATATGGCCACATCTACTCTCCCCAAAAAACAACAAATTAATTCACTCTTTTCCCATCTGCTACATGCCTAGTCCAGGCCCAGGTTCTCTCAAACCTCGACTCCTGAAAAATAAATCCCAGAGGCATACCTGTTCGCACTGCTCATCTACAGTTACAAGAGCAAATCACTGACTCACTCCTCATCTTCAACCTTCCCAAGTAAGCTCACATGTTCTCAATGCACTTGGATGCTTGCATCAAGTTCAAATCCTGGAGAGAGCCAGCAGACAGAAGAGCTCTACCACTTCTCTAATTCATATGAAAACCGCACACCATGGTCTGGTGCCTACGCTACACAAGGTGAAGGTGACTGACTTTCTCCACTTAGACCGGTTACTTCTGCCAGTCATAATGCAATCAGCCTTTCCCATGGTGAATGAGGCAAAGGGATGTTACATGTGCGCAACCTGATCACAGTAACTGAGAATATAGCGCAAAATAAGTCCTTTGGACTGAGACTTTCATTTCCAAGCGTACTTTTAAACGTACTTCCACGTCATGCCAATATTTTTGACACCAACAGTTTTCAGAGACAAATCTGAATAGTAATGGGAAACATTGAAAGATGAGAAAAAATGTATTGAAATAAGAGCATATAGTTTCCTCATGTTTGAACTTAACCACATGAATGATTATTGGTGTCATGTTACCTAATGCCTTTTTTCTTTATATTTATCAAGGGGGTCAATAATTCCGCAATAGACTATACATTCACAATACCCTGAATACTCTGATTATGACCTAACTAGAATACTCATTAAACCACAGAAGACATAATTAGATAAAGGTGTTTAAGTGGCCATTGCAGTAATCAGAGAACTGTTATAATCAGAATGACAGGAAACCATCAGCATGTTTGAGAACACACTGTCTCAAGGTTGACTGCGGCAGATGAAATTTCAGTTCCACTTCAATCCCCAGGCATTCTCTCTTTTTTAACAAATTAAGATTGGAATCCCTTCGACAATTTGTTGTGAAAGTTTGCAAGAATTTAGCGAGCACATCCATTCTGAATTTGCACATTAGCGATTTGCATCTTTACTTGCTGTTCTAGCAATGCTGTTATCTATGTAAGGCACAATTATCTGCGATAATTAAGTGATTACATTTCACTGATGAATGGGCATCCTTTCCTCCGTGCGGCATATAAATGTGGATAGCTTGTATTACAGAACTTGCAGAACATGAAAAATATACACTGATATACACTGCCTGAGCAAAATAAAGTTGCACAACACAATATTTTAGTTGGGCAGCTTTTAGCTCTGATTACAGCGTGCATTTGCATTGACATTGTTCCAAAAATCTGGGGCAATGTTAGAACATTTAGTTCCAACCAAAGTCGCATTAATTTTTGGCCAAGATTTTATATTGATGACGAGAGTGTCAAACCACTCCACAAAGCCAATTCCAGCACATCCAAGAGAATTTCTATTGATAAAGGTCAGGACTCCATGGTGACTAATTCATGAGTGAAAGTGATTCCTCATACTTGCTGAACCACTCTTTCACAATATGAGGCCCATGAATCTTGCCATTGGCATCCAGGAATATGCATGTGCCTTCATTTTACATTAACAAAAAAATCCATTAATAGGGTAAATCTGATCATTCAGAACATTAAGGCAGTCGGCTGATTTCATTTTATTGCTGCATAACATTGCTGAGCCAAGACCTGCCAAAATTAAGCAACCGCTGACTATCACACTGCCTCTCGTGGCTTTCACAGTGGGCACCACGAATGATGGGTGCATCACAACATGATCTTTCTCTCTTACCCTGACACACCCGTCGCTCTGGAAATGGATAAATCTGGATTCATTAGACCAAATGACATTTTTTCCATTGCTACACAGGCCAATCTTTTTGCTCCAAAACCAATTCAAGTGGATTTTCCCTGATTATCCTAATTAGCAAGGAGCTTTCATAGGTCATGCAGCCACTCAGTCACAATCCTGCAAATTCTTGTTGCATTTTGAATGCTGAAATTCTCTTACTTCACAATTAAACATAGACATGCGTTCTACTGATGATTTTTTAAGATGAGACGTCAAGTGTTTTAGAGATCTATCAGGATCAGTCATGATTTTTTTACGACCCATTTCTTCGCGAAGTTGACTGTGCGCCACTATTCTTCCAGGTTATAATAACCAACTCAAGTGATTTCAACAATCTCCTTCATTGTTTGCTTGATATAGGCCAATAATTTGCCCCTCTTAAAACACAGAAACCTCTTTTCCATGATCATCATGTTAGTTTAACCCTAGAACACTATTGCTAAAATTAGTAACACCATCACTAACGCCGGGTGATTTTTCCCGACATAGTAAAATACCCAATAAAAAGTACTTGTCATCAAAATATGACAATACATGCCAAATTAGAGTAGTGTTCTTTTATTTTCAACTGTGCCATGTCTAACAAATTGAAAAAAAGCACCCTGAGGTAAACAAAACACCCATGCCTTCAAAGATGTCAAAGACAATGCTGAAGCTGCCCAGGGACCCATAACAGTCAGACAAACGCAACGTAATGAAAATCACGTAAACACGTTTGCTCGGGTGAAAATCACCCAGCGATAGTGTTCTAGGGTTAAGAAGTGAGATGCTACACACAACATCAGTCAGGGTTTAATAATTGTTGCCAGTTGCAACATTAATCACAGCAATAATGAGTTAATCATAGAGCTCTTAAGTATTTGCTTATTTAATAAGCTTATTTGCTTATTATCTGGCCAAGCAGAGTGTGAATATGTATCCATCATTCATAACCCAACAAAACTATGTAAACTAAATAAATTTGACGCATAGAGAAAGGCAAAGGCATAGAGATTAGCAAGATGACTGACTTGTTAATGTGGCGACCAGATACCAACTAACTAAATATGGGACAACCAGTATACACTGCCCGGCCAAAAAAAAAGTCACCATTTGGAAATTAATGAACAAATTCTAGAATTGGATCATTATTGCGGTTACTAATATGTTTCAGCTGGCAATAATCATTTTTCCCCTGACTGATGAAGCGCATCGCTACTCATTTCTCAAAAAATCATGTCGGAAGACACATCCCTTGCTGGTGGAAAAGGTGTTACAGTATTTCAGAACAGGCAACTAATGGGCCTGTATTTAGCAAAGAAAATCATGAATGCAAAAACAAGTATGAGGAATCATTTTCACAAACATATTTGCCACCACAAAGTCCTGATCTTAGACAGAGTAAAAGTTATTGGGATGTGCTCAAGAAAGACCACCGAGTGGTTCAACCATTATGTCGAGAAGACAAGATCTCGGCCAAAAATTACGGCATGTATGATCGAAAATAAATGTTCTGGCATTGCATATAGTTGTCAAAACAATGAAAAAATGAATATGCACTGTAATCAAAGCTACAGGGGTTCCAACTAAATATTTGAGTGTGTGACTTTTTTTTTGGCCGGGCAGTGTATTTGTGTGGGACAATGTGGGACATGTTACCGATGCTGAACGGTAGCCTTAAAATTCTGATACAACGCCCAAAAGAAACATAGTGATTTGGTCCATTAGTTCGTAACATTTCTATGCTTTTCCTCTGGCCGATTCAGCAGCAAACAATAGGTATTAAGATATTGTATGTATCAAGAATAAAATATATTGACATTGTAATTTAAACCTATTTAGCGACACACATGGGCAGCTTTGCATTGAAAAGAACATCAAAAGACTGAACAGCAATATCTGTACATAAATACAATGTTCTCATTTTTATTTAAGTCCCATAATACTGTTCAAGATTAAGAAGGCAACACTCGCTTTAACATCTCACCCTTATGATTCATCCTAAACTACGGCCCTTTGAATTAAAAAGGTACATAATAACAATAAATATTCATAACAATAAAAATAAACGTTTTAATATTCTCCTGTCACCATCACAAAAAGGCAATAACTGGCCCAATAGAGATAACTGTCCTTAACTAAAGCTGAAATGCTTTTATAGCGAGTAAAGGCTGATTAATGAGAGGCGTGATGAGAAAGAGCCAAAATGTGTCATTGACTATATAAAAAAAAAACGATCCATGAAGACTTTGTTATGCAACACAAACAAACAGTTCAGAGTTATCGCGTTTAAACGCTAAGGCCTTGCTGATTAATTCACAAAGTCAATTCACAAATCCAACGACAGCAAAGACAAACATTTCATGTCAAGAATCTGATGTAACAATTGTGCAGCAGTACTTGTGAGCCGCTTTTTTTATTTCCAAATCACTCATTGAAGAGTAAATGAATATTTTCAGAATTTCATTGACTACTTTTCAGCTTTTTTTCACGTTAAAGCACCAGTGAAATATCATGTTTCATTTGAGTTTGCAACGCACAAGTTCCAGTTGAAAAATGAATTGAGAATAACGCATTTTTGCCGTAGAATGCCCAAGTTCCAGACCAGTAATAAAACAAACAGCAGTACACATCTGGCTAAATGGTCATTTTACAGCAGCACTGAGAGGCAGTAAAATGCAGGACAGAGTCAAGATGTGGGACACAGGATAAGAGATAAAAATGCGGCCTAGTACAGCATGAAGCAGGACTCCTGGTCACCCAACGTACTTCTTAAACTGGGGCTGAGACAATCGCAGAAATTGGCTGTGTTTTATGCTGGCTCTGGTCCTGCTCTCTCACTCCGAGTCCAAGAAAGTCAGTGTTCATATATAAAACTGCTCCTTCAAAACGTTTGTCTCTGTCATACAAATTCCTCCACTGGGGCTCTGTTCCATAACTGGCACTCAGTCACAGGCCCCCAGAAGAACAGGCCTCGGCAGCTAGACTTCACATCTTGGTGAATCCTTTTAATTAATAATTCAGCAAGCCAGCATGCGCATTAAGCATAACCCCCCACACTCAAAAGTAATTAGAGAACTCTATAGTGTGAGAGGACGATACATCAATCAGGCTGAAAATGAGCCAAGCAATGATGATATCATAAGCATGGAGTTGGGACCAGCAATATAAGCGGAATGCAGCACACTGCAGCCACTGAAAACATTTCACAACTTGAGGTAAAAACTCCTCAAACGGATGAATACACCATCAAATATACTGCTCCATCAGTGTACTGATGTATGGGTGGATGAGAATGATTTGAGAAGGTCAAAAATTGTTACAGTTCTGAAACACTTTCACTAATATTTTCAGCGGGAATTTTTACCAGGAACTACAAGAGGCTCATTGTTTCCGTTATTCCAGCTGACAACGTAGAGTTATAACCATGTTAAGCATGTTCCCGAAAGGTTCTGGAATGTTCCTTTAATATATACAGCACCCTGAATTCCCTCATAAATCTGAACCTACTTGAAACAAAGTGCAACAGCGGGCTAATGGTGCAGAGAGGTTTTTTTCTTACCGCGGACTGAATGGTGCGCATGTTGACCATGTGAACATCACAGGGTAGGGCTGATTCCAGCGGGCTGAAGGGGGTCAGGGTTAAGGACTCGTATTCCAAGCCCACAGCCATAGGGATGAGAGGGTGGTTCAGGTGCATCGAGGACACGTGGCTCAGTAAGGACGGGTAACTGACAGGCCGCGTCTTTTCTCCCTGATGAACACAGGAGTGAATCAACGTTAAAGGCTACCCATCTAATTCATCATTCATGAGAATTAAAATATAGGTTTTGACACAGAAAAAGGACACTAAATACACCTATGAAAACACAATATGCATAAGGTGCATAGATAAGTGCACAACACAATTTGGTCAGCGTATAAAATTTCTGATATCACGGTGGTGCCAAGATAAAACAATTGTTTTTATCATATTGAATATTGATTTAATTCATATTACCATCTCTCAGAACTGATTTTGGAGTCCAGTCTTCATGCATGTAGAAATGCATTTTGCTAGTTGTGCTAGCTGCATTTTGTTAACTATCTATTTTGCTGCTATTTTTTGACAAAACAATCATGAACAAAAGGAAGCAGAACAGCACCAAGAATGGCAAAAATGAGAACAAAATGAAAACAAGAGGCCTGTCGATCTAGAGAGCTCCGCTGAGGATGGCTGAAATGTCCGTGTCATAACTTAATTTCAGAAATCTATTGAAAACTATTGCAATATTAACACATATGACACATTAATGAAAGATTGAAAAAATGAGCATATACACTGATTTTCTAAGTCCAAAAAGCTGAATTTCTCAAAAACGGGGACGTGGAGTTTCTAATTTTCACGGGGTATAATCAGAAGATCATAAGGAAGGCTCACAACAAATTAGACAAAAAGTTATCAGATAGTTTTTGAGATATACAGATTTGAAGTGAGAAGTTGACGCTGGACAGACAGACGGACGGACAAACAGCTGGGTGCCGGATGACTTGGCATTAGAAAAGCTCCGCTGACTGTGACTGTCGTCATAGCGGAGCCAAAAAGAACTCGGATTAAAGTCTTCCTCAGGAACGAAAATTCCACTCTTTGCCACGCAAGTCTGCTTTGCAAAATCTGATTAGCCAGTTGTACGTTTTTTGCAATGATAACATATTTCACGAGCTAGTGGAGAATAACTTTTTATTATCTAACGATAGTTTCTAACTTTTGGCCAGATAATTTTAATGTGATCTGTGAAAAATAATTTATTTTTAAAGTTGCTTTAAAGTTACCAAACAAATTCACTAATAGGACCTGGAACTTGATTGCTCATGATTGAGACAAAGGTTAATGAAAACCTAATTCTGATCAGATGTTATTCAGTTTTGGCATGCATTTATATTTGGCAGGGCTATAGTCCTGACATACAAAAATGGGAGCATTATACTTTACTAATGGGCTCCTGACATGCTTGGCTAAGGCCAGAAGGGATGTTTGCCAGTTTTAAATTGGTTTGATGGCCAGCTAGTTATTTTAGTAAAGGTAGAATTGGATGAGTTAAATAAGTACCTTTTTAAAACAATATAAGAATTAGTACAAGTACATAAATACCTTTTCCAATGTAATTTTTGCTAGATACTATGCAATTAAACGCCAGACATTTCTCCCTAGTTTAGACAGAGAATGCTCTTTTCTGGATGGAAAAAACAGGCAGAGCACTCATAATGTGAATGACTAGTCTGAGTAATTTTTTTGTTTCCAGGAATTAAAGAGGCAATTTTGCACCCAATGCCTTCAAGAAATAAAGCCTAAGTACAGTTCTCAACACAATTTATATTCATAATTTAATGTTTCCCTCCTAAACAAGAATGGCCTCTGACTTGGATAATTCCCCACAAAATAACAACATTGAAATATACAAGGATAATGACTGACTTCTGCAGATGTGGAAGCGGTATATTCTAGTAAGGGCAATGTTAATTGCACACAGGGATTGTACATATGACTTTGAAACCAATAGGGAATAAACTTCTCAACAAAAGCAATAAAAAATAGGAGGGAGGGAGACAGTTGAGAGTGACGTCTACAGAGCGAACCCATCAACAGCGCACAATTAAAAGCAAAAATCTTAAAGCTCTGATTTGCAGTGATTAGCAAACACAAAATTTGTTTAGCTCAAGCTACCAAATGCTCTTCCCTTTACTGGGCTGTTAGGATATTAAGGAAAGTTTTATTCAGTGGACACGAGACCCCCATCTGCCCTCTTCATCCTATGGTATTAAATGGTTCTTTTGGATCACGTAGACTCGACAAAACTTTCCTCGCCAATATGCTTTAAACAGAAAAAAATGAATTAAGAATTACAGGGTAAGAGGTAAGTATTCATGTTAAATTCTGCGTAGCACATGAAAACTCAGCAAACTCAGTTTGAAACACACTGTTCAGGAAAAATGTGGAAAAATAACATTTTACCACTGCACTGTGATCCACGATAAATTGGTAGGTTTCTTTGTTGTATTGTTTGGGGTGATAGCTAGTTTACTGGGCAACTAATACATAGATCAGCAACATAATTTGGATTGTTTGGATTGGTATTAATAGCACATGAAGCTTGTACCGTTTACCGACATTTAACCCTCTGGGGAGAAAAAAAAAAAAAAGTTTTAATTGACATGATATTACGTCACCATGACAACAGACAGGATAGGCAACTGACCAATATTTTGAAGAATTACTTTTAAGGATGTAAAATACATGTGTATGACTACTATAAATACCCAGATGTGTTACTTGTTGAATAAAAATAAAAGTACTTCTCTTTCCTGCATAAATTTCTAACTAAAAATGAAGTCATGACCACTGATACTGTATTCCTATTGGGTAAAGCTGCATTTTATTTATTGAATTTTTGCATACTATGTGATCTCCTTATTTCATCAAATAATATTTGGGTCCTCCTTAAGCCAGTAAATGTAGAAAAATCACAGCAAAATCTCCCTTTGAATTGCCTTATGAATAGAATTCCACATAATTGGCATGGTTTCATCCTGTCTTTTTATATAATTATTCTTCATCAAATTTTTATCCATTTTTATGTAGTGTACATGCAGCAGCACTCAGATTCACACATTAATTTCCTCTCATAAAAAATAAGCATATTTCATATCATCTCTATATGTATTTACTTGTCAACATTATAATGAGGAAGGCTGTAGATGAAATATTAAGAATGATGCTTAACCTAATGGCTCTCATAAACGCTTGTCTATGTGAATGCAGCACATCAGTAAAATTCATGCCTTGATTAATCTCAGCGCAGATTAGAGTGCCCACTAGATGGGTCTAAACTTCTCATGCTGAAAGTGCAAGCAGTTTCGTTCCGTCTAGAATATTTTAGGGCGTCTGGGAACCATCAATATGAACTTCATGGAAAAAACACCACCCTAAATGCCAGCTAGTATCATATGAATAAATTCATTTTCTATCATCGATCAAGGAATTTATTTCATACGTGTTCAAAGGAAGGGTGTGTGAATTCTGTATTTCATGTTGTGCATTAAAGACAATCTAATTTAAGACTATGTTTTCAAAAGTGCCAAAATTACAAAAATTGAAATAATACCATAGCGCTATAGCCCTGTGCTTCCTACACATGGTGCAACAATCTTTTGTAGAAATTCATACTATAAGGAGTATTTGTTCATGGACAAAGTTTGTGTTTTTCTATAAAATGCAATAGGTGCCACCATAGAAAAAATTGATTTACTCAAAATAAGTAACATGGATATTTTGCATTTTGGAAACAAGTGCTTTGATCAGCTGCAGTTCCTCCTTTAACTGCAATGTTAGCGGGTTTAGGCTGCGACAAGCACTACCTACCTCATCCAGCTGGTGCCGCTTTTCCAGGAGGAGGCGGAATGAATTTGCTGTGATTTTGTTGTCTTGGATACCCTGGCCCAGCCCTCGATTATCATCTTGCATCAGTCGCCGATCCATGATGACCTCTAACTGACCTGACAGTAGAGAGGAGTAGAGAGAGGAGTAAGTCATTACTGGGGTTCTGGCAGACAACAGTGGGCAATGCTAATACTATCACAAGATCAGATCAGAGTGGCCTGACCATAAGGGCATCTTTTTAACATCGTCTTACTCACAGCTCACACCTGGGTGGGTTTATTTATTTACATCATTATGAAGATGACCTTAAAATAAAGAAATGATTTTTTAAAAAATCAGACGCATTACAGACTGTATGTTTAGCGAAGGGAGCCTCATGAAGAGCCCAGAATGGATTTCTTCTTCTGTGATTCTTTCACTCAGTGTGAAAAATATAGTAACAAAGAGAAAAATAATGTAAATAGTCTTTACCTGTTATATTACAGATATATTTACACTAATTCAACAATATTCTATTGAGGAAATGTCATAGTAATGTCAATCTGAGCGTGTGAAGGTAAAATTACTTACTCCTCATATAAATGTCTTACATGTACCCTTAGGCTGTTTACATCAGAGAGCATATTTCATTGAACCACTCTATTCATAAAAACTGCAAGTTATCTTACAATAAGTGAAAGGACTTTGTATCCATGTTCGTTCTTTGATCTTTTCAACAATGTTCATCTGATCAACTTCACACTTGGCAGTTGTTTTGCTGATGACACAAGGAAGTGCAGTGTCGAGCATGAAGTGTTTGGCTGTGAGGTTCTCGAGAAAGCTGCGAGATGCATTATCAGACTGCAAGCCATTAGCCAATTCCAAACAGGCGTGTTTTGAATGGGCACTGCATTAGTAACCATTACAGTGATGAGAAAACTGTAATGAAGTTGAAAAGAAAATGGCATAATGCGATGGTGTCACATCCATAATGCTGCTTTTTCCCATTTGATTCCAAATATCACATCCATAACAAAGAAATTGCCTATTTAAATTATGACAAGTTTGACTTTGCCTCACTGCATTAAACATTTAATACTAACAGCAGTGATCCGCCAATCTAGCTTTGGATTCCAAGTCCAGCCCTGGTTTTTCTGCCTTGCTGGTCATTAAGTGATCCATTATTGTCATTGGTTGGCCAGACGGTTGTCACACCTGACTCCCAGGTAAAGGGAGGGAGGAGAATTAGCAGCTCTCAGACCGAAGTGTCCATGATTTAGGAAACTTCGTAACAGCCACCACTACAGAGCAACCTCAGAAGGCTCATTTCACTGAGAATAAAATGAACTGAATTCATAGCATAAATATTGACTAAAACAGAATTAAATACAGATATATCCATCGTGAAGGCCGTTAAGATTTTTTTCAAAAATCAAATCACTGAATACCAAAGTGAGCAGCACTTAGATTAACGTCAGATTTTCAGACAGATTTCACTAGTGCGAGTTTGCGAGCACGAAACAGAAAAGAGAACTGGCGCTCACCGCTTTTTAAGCTAGCTACTCCAAGTGACTGGCCTGACAGCAGAGTCAGTCGAGTGCTGGAGTCCTGGATGTAAGCCATTGTGGTCATCGGGTAGAAATTTGCTTGAAGCGGAAGCTTTGCCATGGTTTTTCTTGGCTGTATCTGAAATTTAAAAAAACAGATAATTAAACAAAATAGTCAATGACAAGTATGTACCAGGCCTGCCTCTCACTAACTTTAGAAGGGAATTACCGTATATGACCATTTAGTAGCCCGGGCGTTTATTTCGCAAAATCGACTTGGACCCCAGGCGTTTATAAGAACCAAGTGGGCATTTGCAACAGGATATTATTCATTTTTGCACCGACCTGCACCAGGCCAGTTTGGCTTTCCTATACACAGTTAAAAACTGACTGAATTTAACCATTAAATTAACGCATTGTCTCCTCGTCATTTTAACTGTAAATGGAGTCCTACACGCATTGAACTGTGGTTTACACTAAACATGCACTGAACTCTGTGGTAAACTTATCGTAAAATTACAGTTAAAATAACTGGCTAAACGTTGCCAGTTTATTCGTTTATTATCAACAGTGTATTCGCGGAAACTGAAAGTGGCGCGGATTAATTTACATACTTCAGTTTTTAGGCTCCTACATTGATCCCAGTTGGGGCAACACGCAATATCATCCTGTTATCCATCGTGTCAGGCCAAAGGCGGACAAAATGATGACAACAAGTAGGTATATGAACACTTCAGGATGAAGTTGTTCCGATCTTAATACACAAAGCATGCATATAAATTTATATATGCATAAAATGACTAGTTTCTTCCAGTTATAGACCTGAGTCTGACTCAAAGGCACAGCTGAATGCGAACACTTTCACTTTGAACAAAACAAAAACATAGGTAATTGAGTGATTATATCAAGGTAAAGGCAATCGTAGAACTTACGCTTTAGTTTTGCCAAATAATACAGCATAAATATTGTTGATTTAAAATTCCTTAGTCGTGTCCTTTAACAACGAAAAAATAAAAAAAGAACACGAAAAACAAGTTCCCCACCCAAAAAACAATAATAACTGTCGACACCAATGTTTACTGTTTACATGCGTCTCATTAGACATTTATACATACAGCTATTCTGCCGTGTCCGCTTCAGTCCAGCCAATGATGTTGTCTACTCTAGTTTTTATGCCCCCGCCCTCCCAAGATAAAAGGGGGCATTATGTCAACACCATGTCCGTCCATCGTCCGTCCGTTGTCCGTTAACTTTTCGTTTCCGTGGGATAACTATAGAATCCCTCGTCGGATTGATGCTATTTCTTAATGGCGTATTGGGAGTGGCTAGAGGAAGGTTCCTTTCAGAAAACCAGTGTCGTGCGATATCTAATATGGCCGCCACAGCAGCCATCTTAATATGCCCTTGATCAACATACAGGCGGGGGCATATGCCTGCGTTGCCCTTGTTTTTATATCTCTATGCCAAAGACCATCTGCTATTTTTTCCCCCACATCTTTATTGACATCAGATATACATATAAAGACAAACCGAAGCTTGTTTTAGCGTCTGTGTTACCGCAACACGGGGTAACACAGACATTTACATACAATAGCGCAAATAATCGGCCGGACGTTTAATTGAACCTCGGGCGTTTAATTGAACCGGCGTTTAATACGCAAAATGAGGTCGGATCCCCCAGCGGCATTTTGCACACATGCGCGTATTTGCAGGCGGGCGATTATTTGGTCATATACGGTACGTAGCAAAGTTCAGATCTTAAATTTTTACATTTTCACAATTATTTTCTTTTTTTCTGAGAAAAACTAATTAACATTGATTGCAGTATTTCTCCTTTAATCCTTCAAAGCTAGTTCAGTAACCAACATGTGAATGGACATTTTGGAGAAATTCTCTCTCCAGAGACTTTGGCAAAACAAAATCAGATCATGACTAATGCTGGCTCCCAAGCATGTGTCCTAATGGACTCTGAAACTAGTACTGCTATTTACCTGCCCGTTCATATAACACTCATCTCTGGCGCATAGAACTTCACCAGTCGCCCTTTCTTTCAAAACAGATTGTGGTGAAAGAAAGAGGGGGAAAGAATCACGAAAAAAGGCCCACAAAACTGTTTTACAGGACTGTGAAATGCAAATTTCAAATACATTTATGCAAAAGGAACTGTCAGGATGCTTTTACACCAGAATGAAAGAAATGTATCTGTGCTTCCCACACCTGAATGCACATCATATGGTTTTGTCACTTACTGCAGAAGCGTCAGATCCTGATTCTTTCATCTGCATAACTGACATTTGTAAATGCAAATATTTAAGTTTTCACATTTTACCAAATCCTAAACAATAAATGGAAATGACTCATTATGCAGTATTTCACTGTCTCACATATTATTAAGTGAAAAAGTTTTCTTTGGTCAAGTCATGAGAAGATTTGATTCACATCTGCAAACGCTCCCAAACTAGACCAGAAACAGGCAGAATATTCCAAAGTGCGGTTATTTTCCATTGTCGTGCTGGGCTGAAATACATTTTAATGCAAGACCAGAACGTGCCAACTTATGAGAAAATCATTTCAAAGGCACAACAGGAAAGTGGAATTCACAGCCTCGGGTCAATAAACACAGTGTGAGTACCACTGTCATCTCTGCTTAGTTCATCTCCAGCGTGTATTTTACTAGGTGTAAAAAAAAAAAAGCGAATGAGGCTTGATATAGTCATACGGCAATGTTGTGAGTGGGAGGTCTCTTTCTGGTGGCATGCAACCTGTTAAATATTCAGATGTAAAAGCAGAAACCTGAAAGCATATTAACATCAGGGCAGCTTTTCAGAATAAATTTGTGTCACCGATTCTGAGCCGTTTCGAGAAGTACAATTGAAAACATACCTCATTGAGTCCTGCTCCTCTTTTTTCCAAGGGCTGAATGTTACCATTATAGTACACGTGTAAAACACTCAAATTCACCTGCTGCTATAGCCCTTTGTCCAAAGAGGAAAATTTTATTACCCCAGAGGAAAATATGTTGCACAGATGGGGTCAATAATTAAAGACCGTAATGGAGGGAAAGGACCAGAGAGATACATGAAGCCAATGATCGTCAGTCCAAATGCGTCAGAAGATTTGTGAAACCATGACCATCTTTACATAAATGTCTTGCCCTTCAACTACATATGCACTCATATTTATTTTCACAGCTGACGGGCAGCCATACAGTAGCTACAGGAGAACAAAACCCACCTAAACCTGACTTAACATGGGGAAGACGTAGGAGAATGTCTTTTTTTTTTTGTACAGAGATGAAGCTTATAAGCAGTTTCACTGTTCACACCGTGTCTCTATTCTCCAACCTTATCATAAATTTTTTAAGCTCTTTTCCACTGCAGCCAGTTCCCTCACATTTGACTAAACGTAGAAACAGTATGATAGGACAAAGGACAGAGCAAAATTTGGAATAAAAAGGTGAAATTCATTCCACAAATAGATTCTGGAGCATTGTGGTTAATAACCCCTTCATAAAAAAGTTCAATTTCTGTGAATTTTCTTATTCTGAGAATTCACAGAAATGGCCAAGAAGAAAATTGAGCAGACTCTCCCATGTCGGTGAGAGAAGCAGCGTCCGTATGGTCACTCAGAATTGAAGAGAACTCCAGCACCCTGAAGGCAGATGTTTGTATTCCTGACACACAGTCTTGCAAGTCCAGGTTCAGCAGGACGAAGTCCAGCCGTCAGCAACCCTCCCCACCCCCCGCTATCTTGCATTCAAGACTTCAGTACAAATCACATACTGCCGTGAGGCATCATTCTCACCAACACACCAAGAAATAATCCCCACGCAGCGAGCAGTGGGCTATTCCTGTAAGGTGCCTCTCTAAGTCAACACTCACTGGCCGCCTGCTGTCCATAAGGTCTAGTGAATTGGTTTTCAATATCAGTCCTGTGTACGCGGGTTTTATTCCAACTATGGCTATAATCAGAATTTTAAACAGCTGTTACTTATCCTTAATGAGCTCTTTTTATGTTTAAAGGCATTATTCACCCTCTAGTCACATTGATAAAAATAGCCATAAGCCATAATGAATGAAAATTGTATTTTTTACTCTCAACATTTACAACAGACCGATGAAAGAATAAGGTCGTAATAATATTGCTAGACACTTGACTTTTTTCCTTTTAAACAATGCAAGATCGGCTTGATATCATTCTCCTCATCTATTAATATGCGATTAACTAAAAAATTGCGGGTTTATTGGGCACCAGTGTCCACGCATTCAACTGTGAGAAGCTTAATAGTGACCTGTGAAAAGCAATAATTCGATTTTTTGAATCGGCCTCATCGGCCTAAGCGCGCGCACCATAAAGGCTGTGTCCCTCCCATGGCTTCTTGGGTTCGGTTCCGGCTCGGGTCATTTGCCGCATGTCTTCCCCCATTTTTCTCCCCAACTTTCCTGTATAACTCTCAAATAAAGGAAAAAAAAATCCCCTCAAAAAATTATAATCTTTAAAAAAATCCTTCCAGTATTAAAGGTACCCAAACAAAAAAAAAAAAAATTAACAGCTTTTCAATGACCCAGAACTGCAAATGTGATGGGGGGGGGGAAACTGCCATTCAAAAGGTGTCCCCAGGACCAATGCTATAAACCACCAGTCTGAGTGAATTGATGCTGATTTGCTACTGACGGTGAGAGCTGAGAGATTTGTCCTTCTTGTTTTATTGATGCTGTTAATGTGGCCGCAAAAGGTGATGTTGCTGATGAAAGACTTCACCTTCACTGCAGGTGATATCCTTGGGACATGGATCTGATTGGTTCAGTGTAGAAAGATATCCTTTGCTTCCTGGCACAATTTCACAAAAACAAACATTAACACAAGAGAAAGAAAGGCACAGGGGCATACCTGTCTCTTTTGTTCCACAGACTGAGACAAGCAGCTGTTTAGTGCTTTGAGTCAAAAATGCATATGCAAATTCAAAAATATGCATATTCCTAACAAGGCACTGAGCCAGCCAAGCAAATTTCAGATGTTTATGACATTGTGATTCCTTGTGAATCGCTCCATATTTTTAAGCACTTTTTAAGCACTGAGTGCTCTATACCTCCACCTTCAGCTTAATTTGGCAAACTTTTACTTCGGTTTTCTTGAGTGGAGTTTGAATTTGACTGAAGTCTCATCACTGAGTTTAAATGCAGGAATTCTTTAGCTTCTAAGTAAAAATAAAATCACGCCCACAATCATATGCTATTGCAAAAAATATTTCTGCGCTTCAAATTTCAAGCACAGGCCAAAGTTTTGCACTATTTGACTGGACACATCTGCCAAATATCCGCAACATGCTACAAGAACGTGAATGTACTTTAAGCGTGTTTGCTCACAAAAATACAATTGGGTTACACCACTGAGAGAATGGACTCCTAATAATGACTGCAATCAGGGGCGCAGGAGGTACGGCGGATGCAAGGGAAATGTCCCACGCAGATTCGAAGAGACAAAAATCAATCCCCCGCACTTTTGATCAGGAAAAAGATACATAAGGATACGCTAAATAAAACTTCTGACAAACAGTATCATATCCCTACCAACCCGAGCTATGTACAGAGATAACACAATCATGCATTCACGATGCTAGTAACAGTTATGGATCTAAAATGATGAGAGAGAGTCTTTTTCAAGTTGATTTTCACTAAAAACACCTTCACACCGTTAACAGGAGTAGAGATAAGTTGTATACACACACAGGCACACGCACACACACTCTTCACAGGAGAAGAGGTAAGTTTTCAAGTACTTCGGAAATCCATACGGCTGCAGTGTCCAAGGCAAAAGATTTTTTCACCAAGAGGTTAATAGCATAGAAATAAACCCCTTTGATTCAGATGCAAGTCCTCCACATCAAGAAAGGCACTACAAGTATTCAGATTGCTGAGGGAACTAGGGCTGGAATTTAATCAAAGCTTCAACTTGTCATCTAATCACATGCTGCCAGCCAAATAAAGGCTGCCTTTAACCTGAGGGAGAGCCCTTTCAGCTACAGGAGCCATATCAGCACATGCAGTGACTGAACTTTTTGATTAGAAGGAGAAATAAACCATGATTTCGCTAAGGTGGGGCCTTTATCAAACACAAGTGCGTCCCCCATGAAAGGCGTCTCAGAATGACTTCAGTATGAAGAATGGGGGAAATTACAATGCCGAACCTTTTCTGCAAATGGGTGAAATTATGATACGGTACAAAACGATCTAAGGAAAATGTGTACATAAACACTAATCGCTGAGATCAGTCTCCGACTCCGCCACTGGAGTGCTGGATCCATTTCGCCATTTTCTTCTGTCACACGGGTGCAGTGGAGCCATTTGTATGGTTCCTTTTTTCTTCAAACAATGCAGTTGAAAGCACACCATTAGCAAACCTGCATCCTCAGCAGCCGACCTGGCACCTAATCCCTGGAACAGCAGCAGATCACAGGCAGATAGTTCTGTGCCCACTGTATTCTCTCACAGTGTGTGGATCCCCGCAACAAACACTCCATAATCTTGCATACACATATCAAAACATACTGTAAAACCACAAAAAAAAAATTTTTTTTTTTTTTGCACATGAAAGCTCAGTAAAATAGGGTAAGATTAAGAAATCACTTATACATGTTATTTAGACCCCTCATTCCAGTTGCTTTACAAAACCTTTCAAGCACATTAAGTTTCTTTTGAAGTCTATGATTTTGTTGCTGTAAATTCAATCTAGCAGTTGAAACTGGTAGGTATGAAAACTTTATGAAGAAAGGTACTGCGTTACATGTTAATCTAAGGGAAAATGTCTAGTTGAAGATGAATGACATGTATTGAATGCTTGTGAATTGTATTCAAGTATTAGGACAAAGTACATTGAGAAATACATCAGTGAATATCCAACTGTTAACATCTTCGTAAATATCACCCAAAGCAACAATTATGATGTTATCAAGGATGTATGCTTGTTTCTGTATTATGCTTTAGAAATGAAGAACATATCACAATTTCAACAAAAGGAAATGTTGAGCCAGTCAAAGTTCAAGTTTTGTGATGAGTATTTTGGGCCAGGGGCCTTTCACTGAATAAACTGTCTGAGTCCGAGTTATTTAGACAATCCAAGTATTTTCAATACCATGTTTCATCATGCCGTTAATTCTGTCTACATAATTAGACTGTGTATCACCAGCTACAGGTAATTAGCAACTAATCAACCACAAAGCCTTTTAGCAAATTCAGTAAAATGCAGACATCTGTCCCGCGGCCATGTTCTGTCGCTTTTGGGTCCATGTTTGTGAGATCAATTTGGGCGCCATGCCCGTATTGCGTTATTATTACCCTGCAGCAAAGCCGCCGACAGCTCTGCCTCATTTTAGGACGTGACACCCTCCCTGGGACCGCAGGCTGTGCGGGTTACAGATCTAATTCCAGCGCCCTGCACCTCGCGCACGACGGCACAATGGGGCCAGCGTGTGCCGCAAATAATGAGAAACCGAGAAAAAAACCACCCAGGACTTCCATTTACAAAACACGCTGAATTCCTCATCGGCATGATTTCACACGGGGTTACGACCTTTCTTCTGTTTGGGGGAAAAAAAGAATATTCAGCACTCCACAAGCTAGCACCTGTCGATTAATTGGAGTCCTTCTATTCTCTCCACTGTGTGATGCATTGGGAGTATTACATTTTCGCCATTGTTGCTCAAAAGAACTGAACCATAAAAAAAATTAAAACTAGGAAGACTTTGCTGGGATACAATTACCATTTTAATAGCTGTATGGACCAAGGAGTACATTAGTGTGTCCAACAACACATTTTCCAGCGGGTTCTAGTATTTTCAAAAACTCATTTATAAAGACTATTACTCAGTAAAAAGTAATCTTCCATTTGCTTATGCAGTGCAAGAAAGAATTTGATGAAAATGATGGCATTTGCAAATTAATCTACATACTGTATGATGCCAATGTCCTCCCTTCATATGGATGAAAGGAAACATTTGTTCAGCAGCTTCAGAACGTAGATGTATATTCCTGATTATAAACCACATTTGCATTTCACACAGTTGGGAACTCCAGAATTGAATTTGGCAAATAGAAAAGATCCAAAGGAAAACTGGAGATAAAGCTGAGTCTGTGTGTCTTCATATCTCTATCCCATCAATTGAAGACAATGTTGTCCATCATAATGGCTTTACGAGGTACTTTGCTTCATGGTCAGGAAAATAAGAGCCCAGAGGAAAACAGACGACTTCTAACATTAACCTTCACAGAAAACACTGAATAGGAAGTAGAATTGAAGGAATAGATTCTGTCCATCCTCTGGCTTCATGGCTCACCGCTGCGTACACTTACTGCTCTCGAATCTCCCTTACAGTTACAGGAATGATTCACTATTTCAGAAATCATATCAATAAAAATAAAAATGAAAAATATTTACATCATGCTGGCACGAGGACACAGATTAATGGCAATAAATCCAAAACTGTAGGAACAAGGATTAAAAAAAAAAAAACACATTTACTGAAATACAGTGAGCAAAATATAAATGATTAACTAAGCGAGGCAAACGAGCTGCCTTGTGTTAGAAGTAGCGCTGCGTTTGGGTGCTTAAATTATGCTGGAGAAATATATAAATGTATTACTTCAAAGTATTAAAAAAGGAAAGGCAACATTTGTGTGCGTGTGCGTGTGTGTGTGTGTGTGTGTGCGCGTGTGCACGTGCGTGTGTGTGCACGTGCGTGAGCGCATGTCTATCCCGCTGGACAAGCATCAGCTTTCTTGGGAAAATCAATTTAGCGTGAAATTGGGAAATTCAGCCATACACTCTTCCTGATTTTTTACTTCTCACCAGTAAAAAATAATCAATTTAAACCCGTAATGGATGCATAAAATAATAATGGAATGGTGGACAAAGCAAGCGATTCCTGAACACTGATGCACGCCAATTTCAGACAAACATGGCCATCAAGAACTGGCTGTGGGGAAAACAAACCAAGCACAATGTCTCAGTACAGATCACCATCGAACAAATCATTGCAAATCTCCGGGACTAAAAGGGACTTTCTTCACAGCAAACACGAGGCTCTGGATATTCTGCTCCATAATTATCCTCCATTACTCCAGGCACTAACAGGCTGGACTCCTGGGAGGCCAGCTCTATTAATCTCCCAAGGACCTATCTTACTGCTGCTGTGTGGCATTTCCTATTTCACACCGACTACGTGGGGAGATGGAACATCCTGTACAATGTATGGATTAACACCTTCTCTCGCCTTCCTCGGTTTTCATATTTACACCTGCACAGTTCTGCCCTTTAAAAAAGTGTGAAGAACCCAGACTTCAGTGGCATTCATAGTGCAGCACTGTTATTTCATTACACTGGCAGGAACCTTTGCCATTACTTTTTCTTCCATTAGCTTTCAGATGACCGCTCTAAATTAAACATGCTCTCACGTACTGTGAGAAATGAGAGGACCCAGACCTCCTTATAATCCACAAATCCCCTCAAAAACCTGGGGAGAAAACTTCCTTTAATCATTGTAAAGAAAAATCAGTTTAGTTTTGCACTTAGAACACACTATAAGCTCCATATATTTTCTTCGCTGATCAGCAATATCAAACTGTGTTCTGCATCATTACGGCAGCAGAAAGACTCAGGCTACAGTTTGTTCAAGAGAAATTTCATAATTTGATGGAATCATTAATCTGTTTGTATTGTAGCAATCACATACATGTTTGGTTAAATTATGTTAACTAAATAATATTGTTCAATTTCGTTTCAGCAAATCGATGCATGGTCAACTGCCTTATGACCTTGGTGACTGACTTGTATCAAATACAAGTGTTTGCCACTAAAGGTGGCCATGTCCCCCGCCACTTCATTAAATACCGCTTCAGTAAATACCACATACTTCAATGTATTAAGAAGAGTTTGAAAAGTGGCCAAAGTGGTGACCTTAAAAATAAGGTGAAGGTCACCCATATCGACTGGTGTCTGCATAATGCCCCAATGTAGGCTGATACCAAATCTGAAGACTGTAGGTGCAACGGTTCATGAGATATCGCATTAACAAGAGTTGGAAAAGCGGTCAAAGTGTCATATTGACCTTGAAAATAAGGTGAAGGTCACACATATGGACTGGTGTCTGCGTGATGCCCCAATGTAGGCTGATACCAAATTTGAACACTCTAGGTGCAACGGTTCATGAGATATTGCGTTAACAAGAAACGGGACGTACGAACGGATGTACGGACGGACGCTGCTGAATACATAGTCCCCCGTTCCGCGTTGCGGCGGGGGACAAAAAACATTTCTCACAAGACAAAAAGTGGCCAAAAAGTATGAATATGGACAATTTATTACAAGATAAGCAGCGCTCAGCATGACAAAACTCATGTGGTATGACTTATTGAAGTGATAAATCAAAATGTGGTAAATCTGTTTCTGTAATACATTATAGGGGATCACATCTAGTACGCAACAGTATGCCCACATTATCGCTTAACGATGGTGGCCTGAGCAACAGACTTTTACTTTAGCTGCAGACGCATTTGCACACGACAGGTTTTGAAGCAGCCATGGCTCCTGAACAAAAATAACAATTTACCTAAACTCATGAAATGTTGAGATACTTTAGAAAATTACTAGGAGTTGTGAAACCATTCGGAGAAATAACAACAACGAAAACCCTAAAACTAATCTCATAACCTAGACTTTAAAACCTGGACAGCATTTCACAGCCTTTTTATTCTACACACAGAAAACAAATCTTTCACCTGTCTGAATACCGAGCACCAGAGGGTAAAACTACAGGTAATGTTTACAAATCACATATTTATAACTTTTGGCCGACTTCTGCCTAGCATTAATTCAGACGTTGTTTTTAACCCTGCGCGAGGACTGTGAATTGGGCCCAGTTTTCAACACTTTTAAATGTTAAGAGCTTAGGGAAATCATGGGTGGTGCAAAAGAGCGAAATTCCAAACAGGTATGGTTTTTACCCTGAAAACCTTAAACACTCCAAAGTCACTAACCCAGAAATATCAAGAATTTGTTTCAGTGATGACTCTTTTCATGGAAAGAAAACCCCATACAAATGAGACTCTTCAGCTCAGTTAAGCCTTTCGCAGGCTCTGGCCCGAGAGCAGGCCCCAAGGCATAATTGCATTTTTAAACCGTCAAATATTGCCCTTAGTTGGAGAGCTATACATCATTCTGAAATTTGAGGACTCCACATTCTGACTATTTGAGCCATTTTAAGATTCAAAAATGATAGCAAAAACAGTATTTAAAATTTTGTCTTGCCAACCCTCAGCCTGACTATGCAGTCCCTTAGGTTCAAATGTATAGCATTGCTCATATTTGGTAAAATATTGTAACGGCCTGAGTATTTGTTGGGGGTATGTCCCCTTTAAGGGATATGTTTGGCACTTATTGATTCCGGTTGGAGGAAGTCAGTCACTATGGTAGCAGCCTATCGGCGGGCTTAAGGGGAGGGTTTTGATGCTTCGGTTGTGGGGGCTGTTTTACAGGACGCATAAGCTGGTAATGGCGATAGTGCAGTGCATAGGCAGACAGCCATTCATTGTTTTCGGCGTGGGCTACGGC
Source organism: Gymnothorax reevesii (assembly GCA_029721435.1). Taxonomy (NCBI): domain Eukaryota; kingdom Metazoa; phylum Chordata; class Actinopteri; order Anguilliformes; family Muraenidae; genus Gymnothorax; species Gymnothorax reevesii. The sequence continues at coordinate 78,330,817 of CM056583.1, forward strand.
CCACAGTAGCCTGTATAACTTTTCGTTGAATAAATATGCAATGTTGCATACAATCTGTTTATTGCTGAACGCCACAATATGTTGAAATTGATGTTCCTACCTTGGAAGCGGTCCAGAAATAAAAACCATTTATGGTTTTAAATCCAGAAAACATAGAGGCAGGAACAAACATCACCAAATCAACTTTGACGCAGAGGCAGTAAGCAGCATGTCTGGGTCAATTTCACAATAATTAGCTTTTTACTCAAGATGCAGAGTTGCAGATTACACAGTAGCCGTTTAGGAACAAAATAAGAGCCCACACTGGCTATTATGTGCTGATCTAACAGAACAGTGAGTGTGTTAGCCTATGAGCTCTCACTCCAATATAGCAGGAAAATCTAATTAATTTAGTTTCTATGGACAGACAGTGGTCTGAAACCTCCAATATGAAGATGCATAAGGAAGCCAAGGGATTAATTTTCACAAGAAGGATTTTTTTTTTTCAATGGTTTCTGACAAGGGGGGCATTTGTCAATGAAGCAAAGTAGTTTTCGAAGCGACTTTATTACACATAAATGATTGCACACCCATACAGAGAATTTGAAGGGTATACTGGAGTGAAAATGTAGCTACGTACTGGAAAAACGACCCGAAAGAAGGATGTTGTAAAACTATATTAAAAGTGAACACGACCATCACCAGGAAGGCAGGGAAAATTGGGCGCTCCAAAATTGTTTGTTGGAACATACAGGAACATAATCAAAGACCATAAAATTTTAATTTTTGGCGGCAGAATCGTGATATTTAAACCGACAGTTTCTTAGTGGTCTTGCTGTGGCAGTATCTTTTTCCTGGGCTGATGAGGTCACAAGGGGAGAAGAAAACATACAGAATCTTTTTTAGTCAGACAAAACATTTTACCTCCAGTGTTATTACTCAATTTGGGTAATATTCTCAGCAGTTCTATTTACGAGCAATCTACTGAGAGTCACCTTTCAACTGAGAGCATGATTATACCTGTAGTCAAAGCGGTTCAAGAACAGTAAGCAATTTAGTTTGGCATGAAATTTAAAATTTTAATCCCTAAAATGGACCTCACTTTCAGGGGTAACTAAAATAAACCAGTGTAATAAGACAAGTACTTCTGTAGTTGTCCAGTACAAAAGTTATTATTTCATTTACATATCAATGTATGTAATGTTATACAGGTGTCATGAAAAACCAGCATGAAATTTTAGCCTCATCAAACCTGGATTCAAAGTTTTTATTTGAGATGCATGTCAATTTTACCAATCCTGTCACTCTCAGCAATACTAGACACTCCTTGGATTGGGAGACCTACTTTATCGATACTCAAACCAAGTCTTTCTGATTATTTTGTAAGAAAAAAAACAGCAATAATATTTGACAAGTTGTGAAACCTTTCAAACATTTTGAATCTAAATTATTTTTAATTTATCAGCCTGCTCATTTAATTCATTATGAGCCCTGTGAATTATGTATTTATAACTGGCATTTCCTATAAATGCTGAGCACAAGGATAGGGTTAGGACCTTGACAGATTTCTAACTGAGAGGATCTCCTTTGTGGACACTTGTTTTATGAACCTACACTTGGGGCAAAGAGCACTGTCACCACTGACAGAGAAAACTGAAAATGAGACCTTCTCCATTTCTCATTCAGTGTTCGACATTCAAGAATGAAGTGGATATTTGGTCACTCTGAACCATGGAGAAAAAGACAGAGGGCCCTATGTTAATGACCTCAGCACATGATCTGAAGTGCGTGGTACAAATATATCGCCGGAATGTTAACATCCATTTTCGCTAGTTACTGGTGAGTTAAGCTAAGCCTGCAAAGTAAGGCACATGGTTTAAAGGGGATGCACATAATCCCTTCAATCGTCATATGTGTGCTTTAGGCGTAATGTGAAAGAAACCAATCAGAGTGACATCTCCCGCTCCCTTTAAAGCCAGATTCCCTTGGTACCTTGTACTAAGTAACTTGGTGAATTGCAATTATAAGGGCTGATTCGCCAAATAGTAGGAAAAACATGTCACTGCAAAGGAAACTGGTCAAGTCTTGGGCAAAGTAAAGGCGCGTGAGCAAACCACTGCTGCAAGTATGGAAACCTAATCACAGTAGCCTCCAAAAATGTTAAGAGTGTTATGATTCTCATGTTCTGATTTATCTTGCCATGTTCTGATCAGTTTGCCATATTCTGTTTTATGATTCACTGCGATGTCTGACTATTCTTTGATATATGTATTGTGATTTGGTAATTTAGATTTGTTCATTTATTGTCTTAGTCTTACTTCTCCATATTTTGCATCTTCCCATAGTGTTATTCCGGTCCATGTTTTGCTTCCCACCATGCATTGCACTTTGTCTCCCCCTGTCTGGTCTCTTGTATTGTCACAGCTCTCAGGCCCGGTATGCGTCTCACTTCTTCGAGTGATTTAATGGTTTCTGGTTTCAATCTTCCTTCCAATCTCGCTTGCTTTCTTCACCTTAGTTTTCTATCTTACTAACCATACTAACAGTTTGTTGTTTTCGCTAAAAGTTACGAACACTAACTAACGTTGTATATAATACTAACTTACTAACAAGCACTAAGGGATTGTATAGTTTCACTTACTAATTGATTAACAAGCTCTCAGCACTCGCCCTGTTCTAGTCTCCGCCCCTCGTCTCTCCCTAATCTCTGTTGCTGCATTTCTGTGGAAACTCCACATCTGATCACGCTGTCCTTTCTCTCATTATCTATGCACGTTAGAACTCCTTGACTGGAGCCGTATGTTTGTATATAGGTTTGTCCCGTGATCCCTGTCCGCGTTTTGGCTTCTGCCAAATTTCATGTGATTAGGTTCTCCCTCATGTGCTGCTCCCTTGTAATCAGTCTGACTGCTGGCACCTGTGTCTCTTACCATGTGATCTCCCTGGAAGTATATATTAGGTGTCTCTTCACAGTTCTTCTGTCAGATCGTTTCTTGTGTTTACCTGTGCTGCTTTTTACCTCGCCTTGTACTCATTGCGTTACTTTTCTGACTGGATCGTCCGACTGTTAGATTTTGATTTTTTGATTTTGGCTTGCCTTTCTTTGATTACTGTTGCATCTGTGTATTTGAACCCTTTTTGCCCGACTACGATTTTGTGGATTGCTGCCCTGTTAACGATTCGAATTGCCCTTTGGTTTATGAGAATTGCTTCTTGCTGCTTCAAGATAGCAACTCGCTAACAATGCACCTGACCACACCTTATTTTAAGACCTACAAGTCCATTGACACTCATTTTGGTGCAAATACATTCGCAATTTACGCAAATTGAGTGCTGAACGTACAAAAAACAACTGCGCCGGTCATATACTAGCAAAGACACTTGGATCGTGCTTAGCGCCACTTTCTGCCATGTCTAAGATAGAGCCCAGAAAGCCATTAGAGCCATGATAATGCAAGATATAACTGGGTTTAGAGTAAGCAAACTGGAAGATTGAGTTCAAAACATCTACTACAGATTCCTCAAAAGTTAATATTGTGGAAATTTAAATCCATAATTTCTCCAGTGCAGATAGCAGAATCAATAACATAAGTTCTCAAGCATCGTTAGTTTTTATAGGAAAGTACTGCATAATGTAGTTAATCAAATTCCCTCACAGGTAATTGTCGTAAGACGGTGAACACAGCTGCTGTGTAGACACTGAATGCTTTTCAATAAGTGGAGTTGTTTTTCCACAGTGACCAAAATCCTCCCTCCATGAAAGGGGCTATGACCAGCCACACTATTACCGGCTGTGAGGACCCATTTGCACCACCTGAGTTCAGTTAAGCGTTGTTTCATATGGCATATAACAACACCAAGAATGACTGCATCACACTGGGTACAGCATTTATTTTAACGTGAACTTTTAACAGGTGAAAAAAGAAGGTGAATTCAAAGCTTTTTAAAGGCTGGTTCATTACACTTAGCCCAGTTTTGCAGCAGTAAGAACAGAAACCGTTTCAATGAAGCACTTTCCGATCCGGGAACCTGCATTAATAAGCTGCCATTTACCTTACCACATCCTTAGAATAGTAGAGCGTGGCAAATCCATCACATAACTTGCATGTTTTAGAGAAAGCACAACCATTTCGCAAAAATGTCATAAGCCATTCTTTTGTCTGAGACCGATGGAAATATTACCACAATTAGTGGAATAAATGCTTGATGTATTTGAAGCAAATTTTCAGTATTAAAAGCTGTTTTATACATTCTTAGTTGGTAGCCTAAGCCTTATAACAACCAGGGAATTTGAGGCCTCTTGCTGATAGCTCACACATAGGGAAGATAACTTGACAGATAATTTTCTATATTATGAGTTTTGAAAGTAAAATTAATGTTTTAAATTAAAGTTCCCTACTCCAGCCTTACTTGCAAGTAGACGGTGAAAAGGTAAACACGAGCATTTAATGCAGCAAACGGTTTGGGCTGCTGCCTATCGGCACCTATTTACCCCATATGTTCTGACCTCCTATCATTTTTTACCATCAATTTCTGTTCATTTTATGCGTGACACCACATTCAGGCTATCAGCCACTGATTGCCATATTCTTTTTGGCTACTTTACAGATGTCATACTGTATCTGTTCCAAAACACTTGATGCATTTGCCTGTTCATTTAATTCTTTTTTTTCTTTTTTAGTTCTGCTGGTGAAAATTTGTGTTCTTGCTGATGTTCAGCCATTTCCCTTGCAATTATTGCACAGGCAGCTCATCTGTAAAATATGCAAAACTTAATTGGAATAAAAAATCTCAGTGACTGTAGCTGGCAGTGCCATTATAATTTGCAATGATAACTTGGCACTGTGGCCCTAATCACCAGACCATCGATTTTATGAATCAGTTTTTCCATGTCTCAGTTTTTCCAGGGAAGCAAGCAATCACCATCTAGTTCTATGAATTACACTGATTGCTTCAGGTTTTCAAATCTACACACAGAGCGAATGATTAGTGGCGAAAAGGTACACGGACAACTCCGAATCTCCCAGTTTACTGCTTATTCTTCCTTGGTAATTGCAACAGTGAAGCTGTTTGAGTACGAGTCCACTTAATCAACCCCCTAGTTGGGAAATTACCTCCGAAAACATCGAAAAATAATTTTGAATTCATGTATGAACAGTCGAGGTAGGTTGATTTTTGCTTCTTTTCTGTTACCTGGAGCAACACTAGAGTGAGTAGCTGAAAAAACAAACCAAAAAAAAAAAAAACTAGCACCTGACGAAGGCCCTCTGATTGTGTTCCTGCTGCACATGCAAATACTGAATTTTTGTATAGATTTTAAAATACAGTATATTCAGAATTAGTAAATAACCTTTCTTTGAGTCGTGAATTTGTATTGATCTATACCGCATTCTTTGGTCTCCCTGCATAATTAAGCATCATAATTTGTTTGACACAATAGTCATGTCACGGAAGACACACACACTATCAGTAAATAAGACCATTTTAAAAAATTTTAGATTCATTTCCAAATAATATGCATAATATTTTTTTCTACTGCCCTCAACAGTACAGCTTCCTGTATCATAGGATATTTTTTTCAAAAGTGATGAAAGACTTCTCTCTCCCACAGGGAGAATAAATTCATTGTCAAGCTTTAAAAGGATAATTGAACTCCAGCCGTCTTGACTGACAACTGATGGGAAAAATGCTTGTAACGTACTCCAGCACAATTATCTATCTGTGTTGGTATCAATATGTTTGTTTACGCTAATTTCATACGCACATTTGTGGAGCGCTGGCAGCTAGCGTATCTGCGGTGAGATGTGGTTTTCCTTGGCAAAATCATTAACAATATAACCAAAGACAAAAAAAAAGAAAAAAATATCCAGGAATACCTGCACTTAACAAAATACAATGCACTGCTGCAATCATGCGTGACACAATGACAACTTCACAGAAAGCAAAGAAATGCTGCAATTTTTCCACGTAAAGGGACCTCTTGGTAACATTACATCCAAGACTTCCAGCAACTGAAAAATGTCATTTTTTGGCAATGGAAGAGCTACATCTGTATTCGCTCTGGAAGACAAAGAGCTTCCCTCTATCAAACCTGCAAGCAGCAGCTGCATGGCTTCTGTTTCATTCACTCAAAGTGCGACATGAAGAAGCTGTTCCTTTCTAAGAGAGCGTGTGAGAGGAAGGGAAAAAGAAATGATTTCTGGAGACAAGATTCAAAGGGAGAGCGAGAGAGAGAGATGTGGAAGTGTAACCTTACCTGGAAACCGTTGAGGTCTGTGAAGAATCGATCGCTGCTGTTCAGGCCTGACGTTATCCTCATGGCAATTTCACGGTTGAACTCTCCCCTTATATCCACGGTATTGGAGACCTCCACAGACTGGCCCTCAATGCCTGGAACACAGAGTTGAAATAGTAACTCAATTAGAGAGCCCCCACAACTGACGACTGGGTCTGTTCTTTTTTTTATTTTCCTACTGGACAAGTGCGCCGGCCCATTTCTCAAGATTTCTGTCGAGCTCTGGTGGGAGCAAAGAGTAATGCTCTAAAAACACCATTAGTCAACAGGATCCGAGCTCACGAGCAGAGGTCACAGCAAACCTGTATATTTGAGAGCTTCAACATGTATTTATACTCGCCAGAACTTCCAGCAATATGGTTTGCATATCAATAACCTAAAGAGAAGCCACGTGAATTTTAAGCTCAGCTAAACACAATTTACTCTTTGAAAGTGAAAAAATGAAGACAGGTGGACCAATGCAATTCATTAAATAATCCAAATGTTACGTTCCACAGTTTTCATCACAGCACTGAATGGCGATGCGAACGCTAGTGATTTGTCAGAACCTGTAACTAAGGTTATATAGCACTGGTAACACTTTACAATTAGGGTACATTAATTAACATTAGTTCATGAAGCATCAGTTAATTAGCAGATAACCAATGCATTAGATAGCTGAATAAGCATTATGCAACCATAATTGACCATTTATTAATTTCTTTGTTTCCCTTATTGTTAAGTCCAAAAGATCCCTTAAGTATCTCCTTCGAAGCACTTCAAACCGTTAAACCCTTTAGTAATGCAATAATGCATAAATTAGTACCTTAGTTGATGTGAACATCATTCATAAATGATTACCAGATGCGTTAGTTAAATGTTAATCAGCTGTTAGTTAATGCCTATTACTGCATTTACTAATGTTAATTATTGTACCCTTATCGCACAATGTTACCATAGCACTTTGCTTATCTTACAGGGGACACCACTTAAAATGTCACTGTGTTATGGAAACCCACTGGTCAAACATTCAGGTTTTAAAAGACTCGGTGATGTGAAAATTACATCAGCCGAGAAAAGAAGGCGACTCTCATCATATTCATTCCAAGAACGGAATCTCCATTTCTAAATTGGAGAGAGGAGAGAAAGCCCAGCAATATCTAGGTCAAAGAACAGAATGATGAAAGGATAACATTATTTATATCGAGCTCTCTGCGCACCACTGGGATGATATACGGCCATAATACGCATGATGATGCCTATAGAACATGCATTCAGAATGCAATGCTAAGGTGCTTTGTTGGATGCCTTGTGGAAGTAAATATAATCAGTCTTTTTCCTGGGCAAAGCCATTTGCAGGCATGGGGTGCATACATTCCAGTTCCATTAATGTCACATTGTTTGTGGAAGCTCAATCACTTAAATGTTGTGTGTCGAGGGGAATGGTCTCTTGTATGCAAATGACTGCATATCTCATTATTTGAAAGCCTAGGGGCTACTCAAGTTACTTAGGGTAAATCCCTTACAAAAACAGATTTAACGTGATGCCGTGATAATGAAAGAGAAAGACGGTGCAACTTTCTGGAGCTCACTCTACACTCTACCCCTGTGGAGTCAGGTTTTCTTTTTTTTTTTCCATTAGACGTTTCTCCTTTGGTTCTCAAATATTTGCACGCAACAAAGGAGCATGATTTCAAATCAAGGTTTAGCAATTATCTTTTGTCTAATATTTGCAGACCTATGTAAACAAGAACAAAATTCCCCACTAATTACGAGCCGTCAGAATTTCTCCTGAGCAGAGAGTATAAACGGTATATCAACATCAATTATATAAGGTGCATTACGAAGCACTTGCTACAGTGTTGAAAGGTGATGGCAAAGCTGTAATCCTTGCTGGTATTTTCACAAATGTTGCTTTATGCTACTCTGCATGTGCATGCTATTTCTGAACAACCCCATAACCCACAAAGCTCTTATTGTAGGGAACTAAAGAGAGGAGGGATAGAAAAAGAATGTTTATATAAATGCTACAGGCCAAAGAACAAGAAAATTCTATGACTACTGCCTCTCTGGGATCCCACCAGTCGCGATTGCGGTTCAAGCATTTTTTTCAGGATAGCAGTTCTCATTATAACGTGTTCAGAAAGTGTGTACTCAGACGACACCCACCTTCAAACTCAGCCTTACGCTATATCCCAGTCATTCACCTGTAATATTTTTGTGGCAGCATCTTAAAAGGTTGCAAAGCTATTGTTCACAAACAGCCATATTAAAACTGGCTAAAATACTCAAAACAGATTTCATCGTAGAGTACTTTTGCTGCAATTTGCCTTGAACACACACACAGACACAAACACACAGATCAAATGAAAATAACATCAGCATCACTATCGCGGCTGATAACTATTCACACTGGCGGTTAAGGTGTATGCAAGGCTGCCATAATGCTAGCAGTTATATTGGGGGGCACGCAATGCACAAACTTCTCTCGCCATTCACACTAATTTTCACCTCCGTCTCAACAGGCTAGTCAAAGATCAAATCACACGATGACCCTTATCCGCAACACATCCCATCTGAACCGAGGTCAATGCGTCCACGTCTCACTAGTTGCCTGTAAAGCACCGCAGAGAACAACATTGTGCAAAGGTGATGAACATTAGCCTGGAAGAAGCGGTCGCAACAGAATGAGAGAGAGCAGTTTACATCAGTCCAATCCCAATGTATTCGTCAACAACTTTAAGGAAATATGGAGGAAGTTCGACGAGGTTATCAGCCGAACGACTCACATTTTAACGACCCCCCCCCACCCCTTGAGGGAGAAACAGCTTCGGTGAATGAAGCAAAGTGCACTCTGCTTTCCTCTTTTAGACTTGGAAGCTCTCGTTTTAGCTCAGCTTCAGGGACTGGTGACCCCCCTTGTGGGCAATTAAGTCCGCAGCTTCCCTCAATCGCCCCGGTCACACTGTCAGGAAACTCCCCCGAAGGCCTATGGCCTCCAATACCATTAAGTGTGAGAGCATGCAGAGGCATAGGGCAGCGGTTCTCCTTTCCCTGAAGCTCCTGGTCCTGCTGAGCACATTGGCCGTCCACCCCTACCCTTCTCCCAGGAGCAGAGTGAAAATTAAAGTCCTGTGGCTCTTTATCCTTTCAGCTTCTTCACTTTTCAGAGGATTTTTTATTGCTTCTGCTCCAATGAGCACAGTCAGCTCCTCACTCTCCCACTTCTCCTCACATTTCTAATCTCCAGTGCTTCAACTCCCTTGCTATCAATAGGCTATAAGCTGTTAGCACAGCAGTCTTGGGTAGCCGCATAATCTCGTTCCTTTGGTCCGCTTGGGCCACTTCGGGGAGTCCCGCACCAAGGTGTCTGCATATCAAAGCACTCTTGTAATTTGTCCCTTTTTGTGACCCGGTGAACACATGGAGCAGAGTAACATGGTGAATGAAAGGCCCTGGTTCCCCGCCTGTCCTCCCTTCTGGAAGGTTCTGACTGTGTTGCTCTGTTATCGTGAAGAGCTGAGCTCCAGTGAGGGCCCCCGCTGGAGTGTTACTTGGCAGGACATGTGCAAGCAGAGCTCCACGAAAGCTCCACACCTGGCTCAGAGTTTCGGCCCTTTACGGGCTCACGACCAACAAAAGCCCGTCATCGGTCTCCAAAGCCAAGGCCCCTTGAGTGTGGAATGGCCAAGCCAGGATTCATATGAGCCCACGCGCTCTAGCCCTGTGCCAGTCCCTCAAAGCAAAATTTACAAAGCATACGAATGGGTTAGGCTACTCACGTCCTCTGCAATTCACTCATGTTGTGAAGGTATCTCCTGAGGTATCACTTCAGACCCATATCCTCTACTGAATGAATGTCTTTGTGTTTCAAAGCATACATTTATTCAACTGTCACAGAGAAACTCCACAGTGCTGGCTCACAATTCACTGGATAGAAGATGCATAAAACTTTAGGGAAACATAACCTGTTGTTTTTGGCTTCTGTTTCATATGGACACCATTAGACTCCATTCAATCAACATTTCCAACAGTCTGAGCCAGTAGAATGGCTCAAAACATGCATTGATATCATCAAATGGAGTTGTTTACACTCCATGGCTTGAAAAATAAAAAATAAATAAAGCTTTTGGCAAAAAAAAACAAAAAAAAAAAACATAAAATAGTACAGAAGTAAATTCAAGGATAAATAGGTTTGATCAGGAAAAGATTATGCTATTAATTTTCAGAACCTTGATACTTCAAGAATAGAAAAGTACTGGACACTCCACGTTACAAGGCTGGATTAATTAAAAAAAAAAAAAGCTAACACGCCGCCTTACTAGTAAAAGATTATTAATTAAAATTGTGTGCTCGCCTTATGTAACCCCTCTCATATCATCAGCGCTGCCCCCAGTCACAATACCATCAGTCACAATACCCCCAGTCACAATGCCATCGGTCACAATACCCCCAGTCACAATACCATCAGTCACAATACCCCCAGTCACAATACCCCCAAGTCACAATACCCCCAGTCACAATACCATCAGTCACAACACCCCCAGTCACAATACCATCAGTCACAACACCCCCAGTCACAATACCACCAGTCACAATACCATCGGTCACAATACCCCCAGTCACAATACCATCAGTCACAATACCCCCAGTCGCAATACCATCAGTCACAATACCCCCAGTCACAATACCATCAGTCACAATACCCCCAGTCACAATACCATCAGTCACAATACCACCAGTCACAATACCATCAATCATAATACCCCCAGTCACAATCTCCATAGAAATCTGAATGGAATCAAAAAAAAAAACAAAACTTGCCAGTACCACAGAGATCAAATGAATCAGGACAATACTAATACAATACAGGACAAGGTGAGTATTGATGCTTTTAAAGGAAACTGCAGACTATAAACTGAAAAAGGAGATGGTAGTTCATACAGCTTTTAGTTTAACGCTCTCTGAAAAGATTGGTAATCTGCAAGTAAACAGCAATTAATCTCACACACGCGCACACACGCACTCATACAGTGCGGAGAAAAAGTATTAGCCACCCTTGGCAGCAACAAATGCAATCTAATGTTTACAGTAACTGGCAACGAGTCTTTTCCATTGCTGTGGAGGAATTATTATTGGCATACCTTTGCCAGAAGCCATACCATTATTTAATCTGCTCCAGCCGCGTGGCTGAAGCTAAGCAGGTGTGGGCTTGGTTAGTACTTGGGTGGGAGACCACCTGGGAAAACCAAGTTGCTGCTGGAAGAGGTGTTGGTGGGACAGTAGGTTGCAATCTTACCTCTGGCGGGATAATCCCCAGTGCAGTGATGGGAACACTGTACTGAATGAGACCCCGTCTTTCGGAAGAGGCGTTAAACCGAGGTCCTGACTCAATGTGGTCATTAAAGATCCTATGACACTCTTCGATAAGAGTAGGGGGTTCCCTGGTGTCATGGTTAAAGTCCCAACCTGGCTCTTCCGACCTGCCCCCTGATCTAATTGGCTGTGCAAATTGCCCTCTCTCTCCCCACCTCAACCCCCAGGGCTCCCTTGAAAAAGGATTGGAAAATTTCAATCTCAATGGGACTTCCCTGGCTAAATAAAAATAATAAACAAAATTAATTAAATAGCTTAAATGGTTGATTTAGTAACACAAGGTGCCATTACTTTTTGAAATAGGGCCAGGCAGGATTAGATAACTTTTTCCTTCAATAACTCAAATAATCATTGGGTTTTGTGATTAATTTGGGTCATCTCTGCAGATATGTCAACCCCTTCAGATTCTCACCTGTATCCCTTCAGTAAATGTCCATAAAATTCTTTAAAAATCCTAAAAAATTAAAATAAAAAAAATCCATTAGGTTACTTTACAGTATTTTTTGAATATAAATTCTTTATTTATGAAATTATAAATGGACTATGAGAATTTCGTAAAAATATTTTTAAAAGCTTATAAAAGCTTTCTATTCAAATATGTATATAAAAAACTTGAAATCCTCATCCAGGAAAGTGAAAATTGCCACACTCATGCCGATTTTAAGGATCCTCAATTTTGCTACATTCTGAAAATCTTGACCTGAATGCCAATTTCTTATCGATATTCTTATCATTCCACTCATCAATCATGAGGGAAAAGGACAGCAGACAGTCTCAGCCGATGCGGAGCAGCCTCAGGAATCGAGCTCTTCTTCATCATTTGTATTGCGCTTGTATGCTTCTACCTGATGCTTATGGCAATCGAGCAGACTGTACCTAATCCTTCACAGTCTATGGTCCGTGCGCATGTTTAGCTGAAGCTCAGAAAAGCGGTTCACTACGGCCAATGGCAAATTGGATAGCCTCCAATAATAAATATTTTGAACAAAGTCCTTTTGTAATAAAAAAATCTGGATAACGTTATTGGTATGTCCGTAAGCTGAGTAAATGGAGGAAAATCCTTGTAACTAATGGATATTCCGAAGAAATTGACATGTACGTTGTATGTCATTGTCGAATATTACAAATAGTTTGATAATTTGAAACAATGAAGTCTGAGAAATATGTCAGATATGAAATTTATATATAAAAAAAAGTATAATGGACATTCCTATTAATCTGAATTCTAATGAGCAGTTTGTGCTTAAAAGAACCCTAACAAGCAGCACTTTGCTAAGTGTGCCTAGAAGCAAGGCGAAGATTTGAGCATCAGCTGTGTTTGAAAGGGAGCCAAATAACTGATGCCCAAATTGCAGGTGCATTGGCCACAAAAACAGCAAAAATATACTGGACAGCAATTATCAAAAATAACGGCAACAAATGGCCAACACCAAGAAACTGCAAGAATAAATAAAAAGTTTTTGGCAGCATATCAAAGCTCTCTTATAGGGGCAGATGGCCACTTGGTAAGATAGTTGCTCAGGACCACAACAACTACTGCAGCAAAAATCATGAGAGAATTGAATCAATCCATACCTGAAGTCATCTCAACAATGAAATAAACACACCTGTTCAACACAAAGCTGTTATTTGTGGCAGTGTCGCCAAGTGGACACCATTTGTATGCAAACATAATGCACAGAGGTGCAGAACATAACAAAATATATGAATTCTGCACCACTGAGCAATGTAATACAGCCAAAAGTAAAGGTTGAATGATCCATCTATTGTTCATTTTAATCCATCTGGATGCGTGCTTATATCTCCTAACGAAGTTGTGGTACCGCTTCCGCTATTAGTCACACTTCAGCCGATCGGATTTTACCTTACTGGAATTGTAACAAATCAGATTGTACATAATTGGAATTTTTCCCTTAGTTGGTGATGAAAAATAATCTGGCTATCTGGACAGGTTTAAGTTTGCAGAAAGCCAAAAGCGGTATTCAATCCACAATGTCTGATGCCAACTGTGAAGTACCGAGGCATTTCTATAAGGCTATGAACAGTAATTTCACAGGACTCAACGTGTCCAGTAGTTACTCACCAAGATTTTGAACAAACAATAAGAAATCATTTTAGAATATAAGACGGGTCCTGTTCTTTCATGTTGCCAGATAAACACTAACAAAACTTTAAAAATGGTTCTAAGAAGTAAAACCACAGGGATGAGTTCACTGAAGTTTAATTTCAACAAATCTGAATATATCTCAAGTGAGCAAGGAAGCTTTCTCAAAGAAATAAAGACTGTCACTCTTCAGTAATCATGAATATCTCATGACAAACAGATATTGATTGAAACTGCTCAGAAGGTGAGGTGTGGGCCCACACATTATTAGGATTATCAGCTTAAACTAAATGGGAGAATCCCACTTTAATATACATTCAAAGCAAAAGTGAAATAAGTTAACTTTGTCTTACAAACAATTTTATTCCAAAGAGATGAAGTGTTCTGAAAATATAGCATAGTGAATTGTATTTACATACCCATGCCCACACACACACACACACACACACACACACACACACACACGCACGTACACACATAAACATACAAAAGCGTACAAACACACACAAACTCAATGTTTCAGAAGACGACTGAACTGAAACTAAAGGAGGCATAAAAAATCCCTTATAACTAATGATAAGTCTCAGCCAGTTTTAAGTTATTTTCCTTAATGAAGTTTTTGTCAACTCTGAAAACAGTCAACACAATCTGATGCAGCCAGTTCTCCTTATTGTGACATGACAAAAACATTAAAATGATTAAAACCAATCAAAACAAATAGAGATTCACCTGCACACTAAGCCCTCGCCAACTGCTGATTAGTGGCCATCACTGATATATAATATACTTACAAACACACACACTGTACATGAGAATTCTTGCCCTGCCTGGCAAAAAGTTCCTTGAAACAATCTAAGAAAAGAAATAATAACATTATGACTCAAAATACCAACATGTATGTAATACTGTACTCTATTAATGTTTTGGGAAAAAAAAGAAAGAACCAAAATGATCTATTCATGCAATGTAAAATCTATTTCCTCCAATCGAGGATTCACTTTTAACGGCAGTCCAAAAGATTACGGTAAATTATGTCCACTAAGTTTAAGCCAGGTATGAATATTCTAATTTAATTCAATCTATGTTTTAAGGAACTACACTGAAATGAAAAAACGCACAAGCAAACCCCTTTGCCATCCAGCACCATAAAGACAACAACAGAACTGGTCGTTCACAGGAGACAGATACTTACAGACGCTCATATCTGGTAATGGCTGAAAGAAAGTTCACAGAAGATTAAACTTACCAATAAGCACAGTCAGTCTAAGCATCAAATTTTTTTTTAAAAGTATGGAACATTCAAAAATCTGACAGGTAGAGGACTCAAAAGAATCTTTGCCCCCCCAAGATAGGAGGGAGGATGGTGAGAGAGGCAAAACAAGAATCACTGTGAAATCAGACCGTTAACCTGTGGGTTGAACTGAAGAGGGAGGTTAGTAAGTGCGAACCAAAGGAATTTGATGAACACAAAGCCAAGAATTTGACTAATCTCGTAAGGAATGTTCCAAGATCCCACCAATTATGTGCCTGACCTTGTGATACAGAACAGAAAAAAAGACTCTATGCATCCTAGCTTTGTAAGAGGAGATCGCACCGAGTATAAAAGGCGTGCCTTTTAGCATCTGCTTCGATTGCTTTTTTCTCAAAAGTAGTCCACTACATTCCAAATGGTAATGACATCCACAGAATATTTTACAGAAAAATAGAATATGCTAGCCATCCTGTGCAGTGATCTTACCGCTACATATTACATTGAGTTCAAAGAGTGAAGTACTTCTGATTGTGCATTGGCAGTCAGGAGATGTTCAATGTAAGGTCTATTTTCCCATTTTATTACCATATTACATTGTTTTACCTACTTTTGCCATCTACATGTTTAAAAATAGAATAGCACCACATTGCTGTTAACACCAAAAACTACATCTGTAGCATAGTATAGAGAACAGTTACAGCCCTTCTGCTAGACCTGTGCCCTAAACCTACGGACATAAATTCTATCATAGACATGACTTTTTATAGCTGTCCGTTCTGGGAATCTGAGCCCACAGGAGGCTACAGACGCACCCGATTGAGGTGCTTGTTTCCATCAGAGAATAATCATGATTAATCTGACATAACTTGCACAGTAATTGTATTACCTAGGAAGAAGATGTCCAACACACAGCAAAATCCCTCTCATCTCTCATAATTAGTAGTGATATCTGTCCGTTTACATGCAAATTTGGAGGTGAAAGCACTAGAATCAGCCATGCACACGTTTCTTCGATGCGGGAGAAAAAAACCACAAAGGTATATATTAAAAAAAAAACCCACAGGGGCCTATTGACCTAAAGATTATATGACTAATATATAATATTTGAAATGGGATAATGATTTTTTTTCATTATTATTCTTATCCTTAATATGATTACTGGAAGATATTGATAGGGGCTGACACATGATTAATAAAACATGGACCAATGACCCTTCTCGTTTCATTGTGCGGCTGCGACTGGTACGCAGTGACGCCTGTGGGAAAATAACCAAAGATCCGCTATGGCAGACGACTGCAACTCGAGCACCGCAAGACAGAAAGATGAAAAATCTTTATGGAACTCAACTCATGAGGAAAAATAGGAGACACTGCTGATGGGCCAGCTCAGCTCCCGCAGAGCGCGTCAGAGTTTCAGAAATATGTTTCTCACGCCAGCTGAACAAATATGACACCGAATATTTGCGCACCAAATCTGTTGATGCGGAGACACTGCTGAACATCTTGATCCAGAGGACAGAGTAATAGAGAGAACCCATTCTATTTATTGAAGTATTTATTTTAGGGGGTTAATACTCATTTCTTCTCATATAGAACGCCTTGTTGTGCTGCCGAGGCCGTCGACAGCTGAGATCCAGCTGCTGTTGGTGGCTCAGGCCAGCCAGAGCACGCAGCTATTAGATGTGAGAGGACTGAATGTTCCTGTTTAAACAGAATAATTCTGCACAATGAAGTGCTTGGAAACCCTGTCGACTTTAGCCCTCCCACTCTGCACAAAATCTGGAGCAAACTATGTGTAATTCCTTCAACACTTTTCACTCTATCAACACCAAATCAGTAAGAAAATACATGGCCCAATACCACCGACTGTGTGAACTGAGAGATGTTCAAAATTCCCAAAAATGTCCAAATATAACTTGTGCCTTCTAGTAGCCTCTCTAGCTGATGTCACTTGGTATTTACACTGTATATTAGCATAGCAGTTCACCAGCCATACTTGCCAATATAACACTTTTTTTAGAAAGCAGGAAAGTGCATAATATCTTGACATCATCACAAATGTTGTATATATTTCATCAATGCAGAATACTGTTTTGTTAACATGTAATAATATTGTAAAAGATGAAATTACAAATGTACTACAGCAAAAGTGTGTGTATGAAGTTTTTAAAGTAGTAAGTAGTGTATTTGTATGGGGAAATCGTTACACTGGGTTAAATATATCTGAAATTGGAAGGGCGGGCTACATCGGCACTGAAGGTTTTGGTAACTGACAGTCCCAAAATTTTTGGCCGAGGTAAACGAAAGTGGAAAACCGCATACAGCGAAGCAGAATGACTGAGGGAATTAGATAGCATTAGCGAACAAAACCTGGATCCCTCTAAAGAAGAGACGAAAATTGTCACCTGCCGTGCGAAAATGGAGAACAGATTTACCGATCGGCCAGTAAGTTGCACAGGCTTCTCTCTGTACTTTGCCACTCTGGTGGATGAAAAAATATAGGAGCCAATTTTCACTCTCCTCTTCCATTTCCACACAACTAACAGCCTCTTTTGTCCGCTGGAACTAATGGACCAACATGAACCGTGTGTATTGTTCTTAGGAGGGCTCTGACGCATGCCATACAGGCTGCGGGCAGGGCGGTGCACATCCATTCGTTTGATTTAACGTCACATTTCAAATAGAAGCTGGGCGAGCGAGTATGCTGGATGATGCCTGAAATGACGTGATGTATTATGAAAACATTTTGTAATCCGCCATCTATAAAAGCCTGCAATCAGAAATTGGGACAAGTACGCTGCCAATCAAACAGCGCCATGTTTCAGAAGAATACAGGAATGAATGATTCATTATCTTGGTACTTAGATATGCTATAACAATGTTTTAATACAGTAGCTATATAAACCATTAAGACAAACTACACCTCTATTGAACCATCCCCGCATGCAACCCATCCCAGTAACTTACTGACTCAATATGCTATTACTCTCTATGTTGTTTGCAGTAGTCATTGAAAATTGCCTATGAGAGCAATATAATTCTAATAAGTCTTCATAAAGTAAAAATCAATTCATAATTTCTGGTTGGTAAGCCAAAAAGTTCATTTTGCACCCCGCTCCCAAATCTGAACTAAAGTAAAAATAGCTCATCTGGGATTTATTCAACATAATTATCCAGCTGAAGTAGTAACCCTGCGCTGTTACAAAAGGGCCCTGTAAGCAGCTAACAATAGTCCCTCACATAGTGTCCTGCTGTACATTGGAGCCCGGGGGACGTAAGGGAATCTCTCACTCGCGACGAACTGCAGTGCCGACTGAAAGCAGGGGCGCACCTGGATGTTTAGCAGGAATTCCAATATGGGGAGGAAAAAAATAGCAAAACTAAGCAAAACAATAATATAAAAATGTACTTTTCAAAGAATGCTTTCCGCATTGGAAACAGGGGGGATGAGGGGCCCCCACTGAATCATGGGATTAAAAGCCATAAATTACAGTGATAAACTGTTTATAGCAGAGAATAATTACATGATCCCTCCCTCCCACTCAACTGCAGCAGAGAGACCCGGCATAAAGTATGGCTGCCTGCATTACCCATGTCAGCTCTTCATTTCACCCTTCCACTGTACACCGCCGTCAGGTCACAAGACGCAATAAAATGTCATCAGTTTTTTATGAATGTTTTAAATTACCTGTGTCTGCATGTTATGGCTATCAGGGGTCAGAGGCATGGGCTTATTCTCTGAAGATAGGAGACAGCGCGTACAAATAATGGGCCCTGTTTACTGAAACAGTATCTGCACGCTAGAGCCATGTAATGCAATACTATAGTGTCAAAAAAAAAACATGCGTAGCAAAATAACTAGCCCTGTTTAGAGAGTGTTTTATAATTATCTAAATATTTTGAAGCATAACTGCACTAATTTCAGCACAGATGATTTTTTAAGACGCATTTAAAATATTTATGCAAAGCCTCAGGGACAAATTGTTAGCCTCATAGCATAACTGCCGAAGTCTTTTTTTTTTTGGCTTACTGTTGCAATATCAAAAAAAATTCCAATGTGCTTGCTTAAAATTGTGTTTTTTCTTCTTTTCCAAAAATGTTCAAATATGACTTAGGCAACTATGCCATTAGGCTAACAAAATGTATTCAAAGCAATAATATTTCAGTCTTCTTTGCTCTGCATGATGCAGGTCATGTCCGATGATGTGCGTAATGGAGTTGCACAGCGGAGTAAAAACTGAATTATGTGGCGTGGGTTTGCTTATAATGGCGTCCCAAAGTGGAAAAAAAATGTATCCTAGCTTTGTCCACTACTGACAAATCTAGCTGAGAGGATATAAAAATGTGAAAATAGATAATATTTTTTCTCTTCAACTCAGAGATCGCGTTATACTTTCTGATTGTCCGTCATTGTGACGGACAGAGGCATAAATATTCCGTCATAATCAATTATTATCCGTCATTGTAATTCTATTTTTTAAAATGATAATCGTTTATTTTTTAACGACATAGACAGAATAATTTATAGATTACACGTTAGCTGATGCTGACAGTGATTCATGTAGACACACATTGCACATTGTGTTAAATACAGCATGGCGTGAATTTTCAAACTTACTGCTGTATGAACTTTATAAAACATCACAAATGATCTCTCCCCCCACACAGTAACAGTGCGCAAATGAACAATGCTTTCAGTTACTGCTGGGTTTCACTAAGCCTGGCAACCGCAGTTTCGCTAAGCGGTCCTACAAAGCTGCTTATCAACTCGTTATGTCAACCGGTGCTTTCCCGACCTAGATATCTGCGTGTTCACATAACAGAGACGGCGTTTGTAGCAAATGACCAATCGTCTACCGGCAGCAGAGCAGCATATTTTACAAATGAATAGAAAATGATCATATTACAAAAATATGAGAAATACAGGATCATACCAGAGATCCCAAGTCTGAAGCATTCGGCTTGAGTCTCTCACCTCTTAGTGGCATTCACGTTCCTGTGCCATAGTAAGCAATTAGCCTATTCAATCAACGCGAACTGATGAAGGTCAAGTCATTCAAGTCATTGCACATTAAGTCAATCAGTTTCACATGCACTACGGTGGATTTCCCCACAAGTGACACAAAAATTGATTATGACTCAGGAATTCTCACGTTTGTCTTTACTGAAGGATTGATAGCAATGGAATTGCATAAAGACGTTTCAAATGGTCGTATTTCATTTAAACAATTTAAACGATGATGAAACACATGCATTGTTTCCAATCCCTGAGTAAAGAGAAGCACGAGAAGTCCGGAGTCGTAATCGCCTTCCGTACTGAGGTCCACCTTCACACAAATGAAACTGAAACTTCACTGCACAAGGATTTTAATTCCGCATGAGAATCTCATTAATAAGCGTTCATTGAATAATTGCGGACTACGGTCAATAAGCCTAAAAAATGTGTGAGACCTACGCCGAATGCATGAGACTTGGCACCGATGTCAAACAGATCAAAGACAACGCTCAAGACAATATGACACCCACCACCAGTTGGACGGGGGTGTGAATTACTTTCTGTGACGAACGACCTTCAAAATATTCCGTCATTGTTAAAAAAAAAAAAAATCCGTCGATGACGGATAATGTTCGGTTAACACGACCTCTGCTTCAACTGATGCAGGACACAGAATATACTCAGTTAACCAGGGACCAGCAGGCTGTCATGCTTCTTAGGAGGAATTTGTGGGCCATCCAAGAAACATTTCTGGAGTTTGCAGACTGCTCAAATGTAGGTCAAATAGAGAGGAACGCCTTTCCACATTGCACAATTTGGATGTTTTAAATTTTATTTCCCATTTCATTGCACAATCACTGACTGAGCCACCTCCTGGAAACAATAATAGGTTTCGACAGTCAATCCAGTGAGGTTGCTCAGGCTGCTTGTCTGAAAGGCTTCTGAACCACCTCACTAGATACCGGGAGGCTCGGGGTGCCAACACATTTAAATTCATTCTAACATGGCCCACTCGCGACGGTAAGAAAGCCACTCAGTCCACTTCTCCGCCGATCGCCAGCAGCCCCCGACAAAGCGAAACACTGAATTTTAATGTGTTCTAACACAACCCTGTGTCACAGTTGTCAGTTTGATTGAAAGCATCATCTGGCCTGCGTTACGTAAAAACAGGCCTCTTCAGTCATGGCTGACTGGCCTGAACGCCTCATTAGATAAGAAACACAAGACGCTCGACACTCATTCTCCTGTAAAACAATGCAAAGGAAGGGCTACGTCGTGATAACATACAGAATAGAAATTAAACCTATTAAGGCCTTCACAAGATGCAAAGTGGAGTTCATTTAGAAAAAAAATAAACAGAGTAGAGCAATAAAACCGCGCATTTATATGCTGCACATTGGCTGTTAACTGTGCTTCAGTGAGTTACTTTCCTGTGCAAATTTGTAAGGACTCTACCTCCACCTCAGAAACCATGCTATTACCTTCAAACACTCATAACATGTGTATGTTAGATTAGTGGTCTCCAACCCTGTTCCTGGAGGGCTACCATCGTGTAGTTTGTCAGTCCAACCCTATTTCAGCACATCAAGATCTTAAACTGGAAAAAGAGGTGTGCTTTGCCTTGGCTGGAATGAGAACCTTCAGGATAGCAACTCTCCAGGAACAAGGTTGGAGACCACTGTGGTAGACAATACTCAAGGTTAACTCCAACAGTCATTAAAATGAGACCAAGAAGCAACCGTTTAAAGTGTGACACCACCAGATATTTATATATGTATCGGTTTATTTTTCTTAATACCCTGAAGCATCTAAAAAAAATTTTAAAAAAAGAACGCTGGTTTCTCTGAGAAACAGGATGGGATTTTTATGTGTACTTCGGACTTACCTTGCGCGTTGTAAAGGCGGACGTTGTGAGTGACGTGGTCATAAACGGTGGTGACTTCAGAGAAGACCATTCCTTTGGTCACTCTAACCAAGGGAGGACTGGTTGGCGTATAAGTCTGAAGGATGAGAAAGTCCACAAAAATGGATTAAAATCATTGTCTACAAAGGAAGAACTATACTCCAAATTCAAATGTATCCATATCAAAGCATAACAGGAACATTTAAGAACACAACACTGGTAGAGAAAAACAGCGATCTTTTGCAAACAAATACTTCTATTTCTTTGACCTTTACAGCAGCATTAATCAATTCATTACAGGATATGCTTATTTCTAGTCAGGTTTCTTGGAGGACTGGAGTCTATCCCACCATAGCAATGGGCTAGAGGGGCATTATCACATTAGATAGTTAGTCAATCCATCGCAGAGCACACACTCCATTCACTCAAGCACTCAAACATACGGGCAATTCAGTCTCTCCCATCATGAAGGTTTTTTGGTCATGGGAAGAGGCTCGAGTACCCACAGAACACGGTACCCATTGCGGGGAGAACATGCAAACTTAACACAGAGAGGCTCAGGCCAGATTCCAACAGAAAACCCTCTTGCCTCGAGGCAATAGCAATAACCATGGAAAGACTTTGCCATGAAAAAAAAATGTACGCTCTTTTAACCCTTTCGAACCCGCAAAGGGAAATTTCCATATTATTGCAATTGATTGCTTTGCACAAATACAGCTTTTTCCATGTTTTTCGATTGCCTCGGGGTCCTCAATATTGTCTAGAAAGGGCCGGTGCGGGTGCAGGCTTTCATTCCAGCTAAGCAGCAGTGACACACCTGGATTCTACTAATCAAGATCTTCGCCAAAGATTCAAATTCAAACTGATCATGCATATCTCAATATTTGCTCTCAATATGCAAAATTTGCTATATTTTGCTGTCAATAAATGGATCCAACCTTTACTGAAATGTATAAGCAACATTCCATTTCACCATGTCGTACCATGAAATGCTAAGACGAATCAAATCAAAACTTTGGACATATCTGAATTGAGTATGAGTGGTCTTAATTAACTTGATAGAGCAGTCGTGTTTGGCTTTGTTAAAGCTGGGTGTCAAAGGGTTAAACTGCATCACAAAGATAAGAGCAGAGTTGTGGTTTATAAAAATACATGCATCACATACCTTGGCTTCTCCATCAGGAAGAAACAGGTAGGCCCCACTCTTATCTTTTTTACTGGTTGTCCCGTACCAGAGAAACTCCACCCGGATCTGCTGTTCCACGCCGTCTTCCTTGTTTTTAATTTTCTGAAAGACACAAAAACAAAAACAGCCCGTCTTTACCAGTTGCGATACAGATTAATCTTTTACTGTCGAATGCAAGACAATTGAATTTGCATCTGTGTGTTTGGAGAATAACCCATCCATCAAAAAAAGTTTTACTTCAGAATAACTCCAAAAATTGATAGAAGTTTTTTTTTTTTTTAACAGCTTTATAACGTTCTTGAAACAATAGGCAGCACTGAAATTGTTTAATCTGCAGAAGCAAGCACAGTCACCCCGTTAGATACTGCCGTCGTTCACAGAACCGGAGTGTGAAAGTCAGACAGACAGATTTAGAAATAAATGTAGTTGTTTCTGTGGAATGGTTTTTTCATTCCTAAGGTACTCTATGAAGCATACACCAGAGATGTTTCACGGTAATCTGGGGGAAGAATTAAAAGCTAAATTTGACAAAAAAAAGTCACAAACGAGTTAGCTGAGACTATAAAGAAAAGAATTCATGAAGACATTATTCATCAGTCAAAGCCAAACTCGGAAACTGAACATCTTTCTTCATCATTATTGTTATTAAAGATGGCAGGATAGAGCCTTCAGTAAATGTTGGATGATGACAGCTCACCTCCATGATCCCTGATGTTGGGGAGCACCAGATCTCCACGTGGGGGCTTTCCATGGTGAAGGGGGCGGGCGCATCCTCCGGCAGGGCCACTCGGAACTGCTCTGTCCCTGTGATTGACAGCTTGTTCCCCTGCTTAAAGAAGGTGTAGTCTGCCGGGACCGTTCGGAAGTCACCTCCCTCGCTCAGCTGGTAAACACTCAGGCCCAAGGCGGGCACCTGCGCTACGAAGGACAGCTGCGGAGAAAAGCCCGAAGCTTAACTTCACCACCTGACCGTCCAGCTATGTAGTACCACTCGAATAAACGAAAAAATTACAAAAATGCAACAACAATCCCTTAAAAAATGAACTTACACAAGTTTTTCAAGTTTAACCACAGCTGCGGTTACAATAAAGACTTCAGCAAAAGTATGAATAATGTTGCTCTGCCAGCAAGGCAATGGTGACGGAAATATAAGACCGGTAGACGGGCTAAAGGTGAAGATATGACGCAGTTCCGGCATTGATGCAAAAGTATCATTCTATATTGATACCATGGTAATTTTGGAAAAAGGGTAGATTGGCTCCCACAGAGGGACACACTCCTGAGACCCTATTGCTGTACATAAAGGCAAAGTAAACTTGGGATCGAATAAAACTTTTCTAAAGGAGTGAATGATTCAGCTGTTACAGCAGCAAAAATTTAAATGCAGTGAAAATAGACACTACAAATGGAATTGCATCTCCATGGGACTAAATCTAGTCTTGACGGCTAAAGTTAAGAAAATAGGTTCTAACTGATATTGCAGACAAAAGTAAGCAGAAAGTCGAGATCTCTTTTGAATGGTGGATAAGACTGAATCCTGCCGTAGGCCTACAGTGGGACTGCGCATCACAACCAGTTTTAGGCAGGACAAACACTCATTTCTTGGCAAAAAACATGCAATGAATAAAAAAATCCAATGAGGACAACTTTTGAAAAGACAAACATAGTGAAATTATTCATCAGCTTATCATCGTGAGCATAAAAATAAATAAATAAATACTCTGCATGCTTTAGCGTATCTTAAGGCTGGATTTTACAACAGCAATTAAATTAAGAGGCAAACGCAACAGCCAGCAAATGTCCCACAGGCTTTGGCACGACCAGCTGAGAATTGCGATCTCAAATCAAATCAATCCATGCGTGCACTTCATCCGCAGACTGAAGAATTCCCTTCTGCCAACACAACCGCAGCTTTCCTCAACACTAACAGTACAACATGGCCTGCGGTGACACGTTTTCCTTCCTTTGCCCCGAAACAACCAATCAAACTGCACTCTGCTGTGTTTATGCTCACCAAGTCATGACCTTGCCAGCATACTGACCATGGAGACCATGAACAGAGGTGACACAGGGGCTTTTGAAGTGCATGACCTCAATACTTTAGTCAAAAGGGCTGGGCTGACGGGCCTGGAGGCAAAATATTGTTGGATTTGTTTTTTTGTTTTTGTTTTTTCTTTAACACTATCCATACAGTGGGCAGCCTACCACAGTGATAGCCCCAGCCTCATACTGCAGGGAGTTTGTAGGCTGCATACCAAAGCATTTTCAGGCTGCTCAGGGGGACTGGGGCTGCTATAGGTATTGGTCTTTATAGTTCTTTGTTTGATAGTCCCAGTGACATGCCTTCTGATTGGTTGATTCGTCATTCTTTAACAGGATTAGCCCTATATGAACCAATCATAAGCTGTTTTTGACAGACCCTGGATTTACGCATATATGCGTCACTGAGGTTTCCCATAATGACGGTAGATGCGCATTTATGAGGCAGTGTTATTCTACCTTATCAGCTAGCAGCACATATATGTGGCAGTGGGATTTTGCCACATGGCGAATTCAACGCATATGTGTGTCTGTGGTATTGATTGTGTTAAAGCACTCATTATCGCCATAAGTTACAATAGGGAATGATAGTGCACTACTACATGCGCATATCTAAAGTTGGCACCTGGTGTCCCCAGTTGAATTGCAGAGATGGTAAGACCCACACCAGTCACCCAAATAGAAGCGCCGCTAACCCAGTACCTGGAAGGCTTCCCTGGAGGCTTTGGTGGGCTGCTCCCAGACAGCGCTAACCTGCGCCACCACAGGGTGACCGTGGGCAGTGACCACACGAGCTCGTGGCGAGCTGACGTACACCGTCACCACAGATGACCTGTCCTGATCTGCGGGGTTGTAGATGACCAGGGACCTGACACAGGAAGGACAGAGCTTCAGTCACACGACGAAGCTGCATTTTTATCCCCCAGCATTTTAGTTCTTTTTGTTCCAACTGCTTAGTTTTGCTACAGAGCAAAATTCTTCAGCTGGGTGTCAGAAATAATTAGTGAAACAAGCCGGCTGGGTTTACAAATTGTAGAATTACATGAAAAGAATTTCACGTTTCTGAAGGAACGAACAAGGTTTCTCAGGCATTACAGAACCATTTATCCCATTAATTTAAGCATCTATCTGATCACTCTAAGCTTTTTTGCTCATTACTGTTTAAACGTATTTAAATCCTCAAGTATTCTTTGTTAATTAACAGAGAAAATGTGTCATATGGCCCTTATAGGTTCATGGGTTTAATGATTTAAAAAATAAATAAATAAATTACAGTATTCTAAGCGAGCAGACTGCAAAGATATGCATAAATGGCAGTAAAACTGAATGAGGAAACACACTTGGGTATAAGATTAAGACGTCGACGGTAATCCACAAGACATTTAATGGATCATTTTTTAAAACACAGTTTTTATCCGAATTTTATACTCATAGTAACATCCATTCTCTGTAGAGGAGGGTGGAAATGGTACAGAAAACGAAAGAGCAAACCAGTACTGTTTTCAGACAGTAGCCTGCTCGTATTACAGCTAATGCACAAAAGGTAACCATCCAACCGAGCAACAGCAAGCACACTGCAGCAGGCCAATCAACTGCAGACATCATATTTGTCAAACAATACTGCTCGTTACATTGCTGAAAAGGGAGCTGAGCAGTTATTGTTTAGTTTTGCAAAGAGGCGTGACGATTGGAGGGGAAAAAAAAACCGCTTGTTGCCTTGGTAATGGCTCAGCCAGTCAGCTTGGCCCGCCTCCAATAAGCCTCGTTTTGCGTGGCTTCAGATGTCACTGAACTGTTCACATGACCTTACTTGGCAGTGAACACGAAAACACCTTACCGACAATTAAAATGCCCTTCAGCTTGCAGTTTTTCCTTCGCCGTGACGAGCTGAATGATATGTAATATACTTCTGGCAACCGACAGTCGAATTATTGATCTTTTGCCTTAAGGGCACTTAAGGCAGAGAATCTGTTCACTCTTGCTGAGAATGTATTTAACACTGTGGAGCACACAGATGCTAATACCAGAATGTTACAGTAATTGGTCCTGTAGAGTTGTAAATACAAATTTGTTTGATATTCATGAGCGCAGATTAGAAAGTCAAAATAATTTTACCTCGGTTTGGCTCCCAGGTTTAGGATAGTTTTAAGGGGCAAGGCATCTTGAGCAGGCTGCACGTCATCCTTTGGAGAAGAATGAGTCCAGCACAAACAGCATTAGGTTACGGTGTTAAAATATGTACAAGCTTACAAATCTACAAATTCCACCTCCGAGAAATTTGAAATCACGTATACCACAAATAAATTCTGTCCGTAATACCACAGTAATCATAACTGGGTTTTAACGTTTCGGTAAAATTTGAGCTGTCTCATGAAATGTAGGGACATTTCAAACTAGTTCACAGTATTTCTACAAGAAAGTACTTGTAGATGAACCTCATATCCACACATGAACCCCTAAGCAGGCGAGCAATCGGGCAGGAAAATTTTCTGCCAAAAATCCTACTCCTTTTCTGGATCATTCCGGTAAAACCCTCGCAGCCTGACAATCGAGAGTGACGTTTGGAGCCAATTGATTGATCCATTTGAGTAATTACAGGCTTTGGATGGATCCGCTCTGAGTTCACAGCTGCCTTTTCCAGTTTAAATGACAGGCAGCTTTTAACGAGTCCTCTCTCCAGAGATTAAGCTCAGTCCTGCACCGCTGCATTAGATGCGGGTTAAACTCACGTTAACTCCAGGCGAACGGGCGAAGACTCACCATTTGAAAGAAAGGAGCGGAAGGATTATGGTTGTACAGCCCTTTGTCCTTCAGTGTCAGCCAGTGAGCAGAGCTGACAATCACCCCCTTCAGCTTCAAAATGGAGTGAAACAACCTGAAAAGAGAAGAAAGGCACTTTTGAACAAAAAAGTAGCAGTCATTCGACACATGCCTGACAGATCAACACATGTCCTGCATGGAGTGCTCAGAGCCTTTCACAGCTGAGTTCATTTCAGCTTATGGCTACGGACTTGGAAAAAAAAATACCCACAGGGAGAGGCATTGATCCATGAAGTTTTCTTTAGCTCAGTTTTTAATTGGCCAAGCTTTGAAGCATAAAGGAGAACTAGAGGAGCAGCGATCTGAAGCTCGTGCCGTCTGTTGATTAATTGGTGGTACCTCATGATGCGACAGTGGGTTGCAAACTTGTTCTGCTTTGGTGAATATCACTGATCTGTGTCTGTAAATATGCAGCAATGTAATCAATGGAAGAATCCCTGGAGTAAACACCGGGACTCTTGCAATAACCAAGTCCAACCACTAGAGGCTGCAGCCAAGAAAACGTGCCATACGCTCCTTAACTCTTTTTTAACTTCTTTTTTCTGCGACCATATGCACCACGCTCAATTTCTGTCTCATAGTTTTATGCGACAACAAAAATGAGAATTAATGTTGAGTTTGTTTAATACTTCACGGACATATTATAAATGTTCAGCAACTTCACAAAACAAAAGAGTATTTTAACAATCGTAAGGAAATAATACGCAGTGTGACGATGTAATCAATCTAATGGCGACTTTTGCAGCATTTTATACAACTTGTATGTGTTCTAACCACACAAACAGATTTACAATCAATTATCCAAACGAGTTTGAGAGCACAAGTTGTTTTTTTTTTTCCCATACAGTAGGTAAATTCTCAAAAACCGGTCTCCTCAAAAAGGCGAAATAGCTGTATCACCGTGTGGTACGGCAGCACTACTGCTATGGACTGCAAATGCCTGCAATGAGTGGTAAAGCTGCTGAGAAGATCACCAGGACCCCACTGCCCTCCCTGCAGAGCATCTACCAGCACAGAGTCCACAGGAGAGCTCCCTCCATCCTCAAGGAGCCCATCCACCCCCAGCACGGACCGTTCACACCTCTGCCCTCAGGCCAGAGGTACACAAGTGTGAAAGGCAGGACGTCTACATTAAACAACTCTTTCTTTCCCACTGCCGTCAGACTCCTTAACAGCTGACAGTAGTATATCATCATGGTCTACCTCATGTTTGCGGACTATTGCACTTACAGCTGATGTTGCGCAATATTTTGCACAAATATATACATAGTTTACTTACAGCATTTATATATATATATATATATATATATATATATATATATATATATATACACACACACACACAAATTTGCACAAATATTCAAGTATAGTTTATATATCTATTGTATTGTAAATATTGTTTATTTCCATCGTATTTTCCACATGCTGCCTTTTTAAAACTGCCTTTTTGTATTATTTTTATCTTTTTTATACTTGGACTTCTTTGTTTGGCATTCATTGGGGACAACAAAGAAAGAATTTAGTTGCATCAGGAAACATGTTCTTTCTGTGCATGTGACAACATACACACTTGAACTTGAAAACAGACCATAGTTACAAAAGCGCATCCTTTCGTATCCTACGAGATAGTAAAATTAAGTAAACTACTTCTGTATCACGGTAGGAGGAAGACCGCTCACCCTGAAGGACAACACTGATGTAATCAGGCAAGTAAGATTTTCATTTTAGTCACAGTTGCTAGAGACAAAGGAGAATATGGTACTGATATGACAAAACGCTGATGTTGAGAAAGAGGTCTCTTGGTAAAAACCCAAAGCTTGCAGAATCATCAACACAGCTCTGCACAAACAAACACATTCAGGTATGAATGGAGGGGCTTTTTTATGTCACACCAGGGAACACAGAGAGAAAATGTCCAAATAACAATAAAATCAATCCTCAGAAAAGAGCGCCGAGGTGCGGACAGCGCTGCAGGAGCTATGAGACGAGCATCAGTAAAGGACCGGTGCGCCCCAGTTCCTGCGGCGGCCCTACACTGGTGCCCCCAGAGCGATGACATTTCATATGCAAACACAAAGTCGGCTCTGCTGTATGAGGGGTGTACACAAGCATCACCAGGTCAATACCGCCGCATTCTCTGAGACCTTCAGAGGAGAAGGCCTTTTTCTCACACACATTTCACCATTATTGCTGCAAAAAACTGACAATAAGCCAGGTAGAGAGAATAACAAGTCTGTGCGGGAGATGCAGAACAGAGAGTAAATGTTTGAAAACGGCGGTGACAGCCGAGAGGAGGGACAATCAAAAATCTGCCATTGGAAAAAGACTCTTGACGGTTTGGTTTTCTGGTTCATTCCTATAAACAAAGGTGCCTTAAATACCTCTTTTCAAGCCATTTTGATGTTCAATCAGCGCTGATTTGAAAATCAATACTTTCATTTGTTCCTCTTCATTAAATCGCCTTGTACACCATCTCTTTATTCTGCCTTCACTGCTCAGACTGACTCCTCATTATTCTGGTGGCACGCATCGTTGTACAGCCAATCAATCAAGACCTTTTTTTCTCACAGCCTCTACATAATAGCAGCTTGAAAGGAAACTACATTCAGGGAAGATAATTTTAATAAGAGGCTAAATACATGTTGCGTTAAAGCACTGATGACAGAATGGTAAGGGAAAGGCTAACTCTTGAGTGTAAGGTCATCGAGGTGCAAACATCGAGGTGCGTTTCTGCTTTGGACCAGAAGTTTAACTGTCGAAGCAGAGACCAATGGCTTGGATCTTGTGATGGCCTACTTGCATATATAAGACTGAATTATTCTATCATACAACCATGTTCCCCAAATCATGGTCCTCTAGGGCCAAGAACTGCTGGTTTTCACTCTCCCTTTACCCGAGAGGCAGGTGTAAAGATGGTCTGGCCAATCAGCAACACTAATTGTTCACTTAATTGCCTGGAAGGACAGAAAACCAGGGCTGTATTTGGATTTTAGGGCCAAACTTGGGGAGCCCTGTCATAAAGTAATTATATCCCCGAAATACGAGTTTCGGGGATATCAGGGTTTCGCCCAACCCGCCACTGCCGCTGTGACTGCAGAGTTTAGCCGTTAGCGCGATAACTCACAAAATACTTTACATTGGCTTCTCATTTTTAGCATATGGGTAGATATGGTAGAGATAATGAGCTGATTAGATTTTTGGGCAAGTATGCACTCCAAGGATTGCCACCAGGTGGCGCTATATATTGGAAAAATCTGTTTTTTAACCATATCTCTGGAACAGTTACTTACACAGACCTCAAACTTGCCTCATATTGTAGGTCTAGTAAAGGGGAATCTATTAAATGGGGCTTCTAGGATTGGGGAATTTTGGGGATATACCCCTTGCTGTCGGCCGCCGACAGCATAGGCCTTTGTTTTTGTTTGCTTTTGTAAAGATTTGTAATAAGTTTGCTTTTGTAAAGATTTCTTATCAATTAAGATTTGTCATGGTGAGTATATATATATATTTTCTGAGAAACAGTGCAGTTGACACTTAAAACAAGAAAACCTTGTATATTAAAGATAACCTGACTGAGTGCAGCAGGTCCTGATTATATCTTTGTGGACAACACTGATAAACAACCCTCCACTTTATAAAAGATATACCTGCAGTACACAGGCCTGAAAACAAACTTGCTGTTCGTACACTTTCTGTATAAGAGCACTGCTTAAAAATAACTACACTCTGTTGAAGTGGAAAATGTCAATGTCATAAACTACGGTCCGTAGGTTAGCCTTAGATTTCATTTTGATAGCAAAACCATTTGTATTTTTCTCCCACCACCAGCACTTGGAACAACAAATTTGCCAACTTGAGAAGGGAAATGCAGTGTTCTGCTTTCGTGAACGCTTCAGAAAAATTTGAATTAAAATGGATTTCTGCATACAAAGTAATTTTCCAGCGATTCATAGATCATTCCAGTAGCAGGTCGGGGCTCATTGTGCTGTAGGAATGTAAGATTCAATTTCTGAGTGGAGTGTATATCTAGGCTTGATAATCCAGCCATTCTAAACATTATAGGTAAGAAACTAGACTTGGAAGGGATGTGTGTGTATTTTATACTGCATATCTTCAGTACTTATTAGAAGTTCTCTTTCTTATTTGTCCAGGAAGTAATATAAACTCACAATAGAAAGTTCCACTTCAGTAAACATTTTACACTGCAAATATCCACATCATTAATGAGTCTCCAATGAATTTCACTCTCTCTTACTTTCTTCTACACCTTCTTTCTCACTCTCTCTCACTCTCAGTCTCTCTCTCACCCACTGTTTGACTCAAGCACTCACGCTCATACAAACATACGCACAGATAATGAAATGACCATCACATCAGACTTCACTCATACAAAACAATGAATAAATGACAGAATAAACAAAAACAAACACCCCAGACACACACTACATGATGATACGATGCTTAGGTGTTTATATGCAATATAGAAACCATACATACCTGAGCAGGAAAGGTAAGTAGGTCAAAGTTCATATGTGCATGCATTTAGATACATGTATATGATTGCAAGCGAGTGAGAACAAGCATGGTGTGCACATACGTGCGATTGTACTTCTCTGCTCCGTGTCCTTGCTTGAATTATTCTAGTTACATGTAATTAAACCGAGTCGACATGATCAAAAAAACATTAATACCTGGTCCCATAGTCGATGACAACCCAGTCTTTCCCGGTTCCGGTGATGGCGTCGTGGTGCTGAAACAGGCCGAGATTGCGTCTGGCCTCAGTCAGTGATCTGTACATCTCCTGGGATGGAAAATCGCTCAGTTTTCCAGACTTCTGGACACTTGCCAAGGCCAGAGAGTACAAAATCTCAGCTGCCCTGGAACAGAGAGCAGAACACAGACATGAAGCTCAGGATCTACAGAAAACCTCCGGGAATAACCACATGGAAATACTTATAAAATCAACACTGAAACAGACTAATGCTATCTTTTTCCATTTATTGGTCTTAAAGCAAAAATTCAAAGGTAGCAAACGTCTGTTCAACTCATAACAAGGAACATTCAACTGTCAGAGATACAGTGAAGCAGCAGATTAGTAGTGAGGTGGGCCAAAATATGGTTGAAATGAAAAGGATGGTAGCTCTTAAGGGACAGGATCGGCAACCAAAAAAAATTGTGGTTTACGATAAAATTGTAATGTTGAGAATGATTACCATATTCTCATTATAGTGCACTCAGCCAGAATGGGAGTCTCAATGAGAGTGACAGGTGCATGGCAAGGCAAAGATGACCAACAAATTGAAGTCATTTCAGACGGTAAAATTAAGAAACCTGTTCACCAACTACACCTATTCTGAAAAAAAAAGCATCTGACCTCTCATTTAAAATAGACCAGACATCAGACATTTTATAAGGATCATTTTCAATTTGAGTAAATGAGCGTGGTTTGAATACTGAGACGAAAGCAGACGGGAAGGCGTAACACCTCAGTTGGCTTCAGAGAAACTGCAAGTGTGAAGCCGTGTGGCTCTGTTTGCCTTCATTTACATGCTGAATCATAGCAGCACCCCAAATGGAACAAAATCAGACTAATTAAAGTTATAAAATGCTAAGCTAATCATGAAATTATTAGCATAAAATACTACGCCTGCAAATTTGCATCCACCAAATATTTTCACTGGAGTCTTTCAATTGTTTTAATGATAACTGGTGAAATTACATAGCTAATGTATTTCTGGGAAGTGAATTCTCATTAATTCACACACATAATTCGCTCTTTATCTCATATGAACAGTCCTTTGAGTGGAGTCAATTCTGTCCAAGATATCTTGGATTAAGGGAAAAGACAATATCAATGATCAAAGATGATTCCTCCCAATCAGAATTTTCTCAAACTAACTTTTCACCAGCATACTGCCTGAACACATCTCATGAAAAAGCCTAAAAAATTCAATGATCCTGGTGGTCGGGATGGTGGTGTCTCAAACAATCTTAAATAATTACGAGTTTGTGCATGGATGTACAATATGAGCAAAGTTTTGCTTCTCTTCTGCAATGTGGAGCAACACTAATGTGAGCAGACTGCAAAAAATGGCTCCCAGCACCGGCCTTCTGTTAGTGTACTAGTTCAGTGAGTGAGTAAAACATGGTCACACATATTTAAACTCAGCACATCTTGACACAATACAATAATCTTTGGGTTACGAATGGTAATTGACATTTCTGCGCATCCTTCAGACAACCTGCATAAAAAGCTATATTCTTTATTTCAGTGTCTTTTCATGTCATTGATGACCTGCACTTTTTGTGAATAACATTTTCAAAATTGTTCACATTTATTTCCAAGAACGTTAACTCAATGATCCCCGCAGTACAATTTTCTGTTCTACAGAATGCATGTTGTTTGAGACAGAACAGTGACTGCTGTCTCCTATAAGGAGATTAAATTCATCCTGGGGTTACACTGGAAATCTGCTTAGTAACAGTAACGGAGTAACCTATACAGCATTTCTATCACTCAGAGTGGAAATGCCCTTCGTTTCTGTCCCACAATACTTATCCAGTGTCCTCCTAAATCCTGTTTGCTCCTCATTAAAGAAAAGGGGTTCACTCTAAGTCGATAAGTGCAGTTGAATTAGTCAGTTAACTCGGCCAAATGTGCCATTCATACAGTAATGGATCGTGACCGCCTCACACAAAAACATATCCACGACGATTCACGCTCAAAAACAAAGGCAGTGAGAGGACGACAGCACAATGTCACGGGGGCCTAAAAGCCATGGTTCCTGATATAGCTCAAGTTGCCACAAACTTAACAGGATGTTTCATGAGAACCCAGTTACCAGAACACCAAAAACAATGACAGATTAGCAACCCGTCCCGGACAGAAACACTGTCCCTTCAAAGTCCCATCAATTAAATAAATTAAATGGCATCAGAAAAAAAATCAATTGGGATTTCAGTCAGACAATTTATTAATAAGCAGTTTGTCTGAAAATGCTAGAGATAATATAATTTGCAATAAGTGAGAATTGAATGGCTGTTAAGGTTGTAAGGGTATGTGTCTAATGGATTGACAATGACACTGTAGTATTCTTTGGTAGATAAGAGACACCAAATCTTCTTATTTGTAAGCATATTTTCAATAAAAAAAGAAATACTTACATATACAACATAATTTATTTGCACTTCCACTGTGCCAGATCTGGAGATATGATACATTTGTTGCACAATAAAGACTTAACAAGTGAAAACGACATTTTTGGCATCAGTATTTCATTCTGGACCAGCGCCAGCCAATCACTATCCAGGTCACACAGCCAACCACACTACTTTCATCAAATGGAGTATAGAACAACATTATATACACAATCCAGAAATATACTGGATAATACTGCATTTACTCAATAGAAAACATTATTCTATAATACAGTCTCACTGTAGTCAGTGCCCTGTGTTATAGATTGAATGCA
This sequence comes from Gymnothorax reevesii, assembly GCA_029721435.1. Taxonomy (NCBI): domain Eukaryota; kingdom Metazoa; phylum Chordata; class Actinopteri; order Anguilliformes; family Muraenidae; genus Gymnothorax; species Gymnothorax reevesii. The sequence goes on from CM056583.1 coordinate 78,366,219, forward strand.
TACGAAAAATGAAAATGCATTACTGGGCATTTAGAGCTTTGCTGCACTCCACCGTCAGTTAAGTAACCTCAGGCACAGGCAAACCTTCATAAAGTATCAAATGAGAGAATGCAGCCAGAGTACAGGATGCACCCGCAGGAAAAAACACTTCAGCCCCCACAGAGCACGATATCAATCCTTATTCAATAAAGATGCCTTGTTTATACCTTCAACAACTTGCTATATCTCATGGAGCTGCCCAGGGTGAAAAAAATGACCTGGGGGTGGGGGGGATGAAATCATATTATTTTCCGCTTAAGGGTATGAAAGGTTGTAACATGGTGTAAAATGGGTCACGACAGTTAATACGAAATTTAAAATATCTGGCCTATCTTCCCTTACCTGTTATGAAAATGAAAATGTAGTTTTATGTGTTTATGGCACATATTTTTTATTTTCTAATGTGCTGTTTGAGGCACTGTATCAGAAACAAACAAAATTTGTATATTCATCCATATTTTGGAAGTGCTGCAATGCCTTGACAATGTACTTTCTTTCAGTATCAGGTCATTTCAATTTCAGGTCATTTCATTTCAATAGGGGAGGATTGAACTGGATGGAAAATGCTTCTCCAAGAAATCACTAAAATACGATGAGTTACCAAGGGGTGGTGCAGCAGCCATTGAACCGATGAGAAAAGAGCAACCAAATCCTGCCACTATGGAGTTCTTACAATGACGGTTGGCAAAAGACGCATCAGATACAACGATATGCTAACCAAAGACAACAGCGTATTCTAAGCGCAAAGAACTGTGGGGCTCAATGTGACTAAATTACCGTGTTTCAGTGGTCCTGAATTTACGATCCCTCTTTTTGGAAAAATAAATCAAAATAATTGTCGCAAAAAAAAAAGGAAAATATGCAAATTCTTTTGAAGGAGAGGGAAAGGAATGGCTCGCGATCTGAAGCAGTCACATCATCAATAAACATCAGTCATCCAGCTCCTTGGGCTGTCATACATGCCCAAGCCTCAGCACTACCCCCACCAAGTTTCGATGTCGTGTGCTTCGGGTCACGAGCCGTTCCTTCCCCTCTCCACACTCCCCTCCTCTCGTTATTCTGGTGGAAGTTAACCCTTAAAGCGCCAAAGGCAGCATTTTCCGCTCGCTGATGCAATAGATAAAACCAAAGCTTATGAAAACTTATGAGTCGCCGCATGACAGGTTTTCAAAAGCTCAAGATAAATACATTTTTTAAGCGTTTGAAAAATGATTTTGGCGCCCTAAGTGTTCATTCTGGTTTCATCCGTTAAAAGAATCTTGCCTTTTTCAGATGTTTACTGGTAACGTCTAATTTGGCATTTCTGTTCGTAGGTGTTACGAGTAACTCTGATAAACCCTCTGAATTTCCATTCACATACATCACTTGAGTGTAGACTTCGATAATGAAGTGCCTAACCGCCTCCAGAGAGCTCATGACTTGACTTGATGTCGTGAATGGGGTTTTCTTCTCCAGGGTCAAAATTCTGCGATCGACCACTTCAGTTGTTTTCCAAGGTTGTCCAGGGCTTTTGGTGATGCAGAGCTCGTCACTGCATTCCTTTTTTCATGAATGTTGGCTTGGCAACTTAAAGTTTCCGCAATCTCTCTGATAGGCTGCTTTTGTTTATTTTTTCAGCCAAATGAAGGCCTCTTCCTCTTGCATCAACACCACCACTGACCACATATTGAGCCTCCCACGAACAGCAACTGAATGCAATTTGAACAAATAGAATCAACTTAAGACTGTTTATCAGCTTAATTTGTCATAAAATAACGACAGAACAGGCCACACCAGGCCGTGAAGCGGCTGATCACTCGACTATACGATTACTTTTGAGACTCTGGAAATGAAGGGACTATGTATAAAAAAGGTAGTAATAACTGCATGGCTAATATGGTATTTTTGTTAAACCCCTTGAATTGAAGCTGAAAATCCAATCTTCAGTTACAGCTTGATTGCTTCATTTCAAATCCATTGCAGTGCTGTACAGAGGGCAAAATGACAAAAATTGCATCACTGTCCAAATATTTATGGGTTCGAATGCATATTCCATCCCAGCAATTGTAAATGAAGCTACTCAATTCACTCTTTTTTACTGGCAAATAAATTTGAACTGCATATATTGAAATACTGTATTTTGGTACACAAAAAACTTTATATTTCACACACGAGAATGAAAAGCATATTGGCTAAGCCATCAAAATAAAATATAATAATGCGCTGCAGGCTTCACCATTTCTGAAAAGGCCTTTTATGCTCGGGAACTGCACTGTTTAGAGAGGCATTTCTCTCAATGAGATGCTGCCCAGCTGTGAGGAAGTGAGAGCCAGAATCTGCCTTTGACATTAATGCACAATGACTGTCCTACGACAATTTCCAGGCATAATCAACATGCTCTATTCAAATACATGCTGAGGTTCACCAACAGGTACTGTGTATTGTGGAGATAACCCTGCGTGTGCTTCATAAAAATAACCCAGCACAGTGCTCCTGAGGGAGAGTACATCTTTTGCGCTCCGCACCCCTCCCATCTCCTACAGAGCTTTTCTATCTAATGAGAAAACCATGCAACCTACAAGGAACAGACATATTCTGGAGCAATCACGACTCGAAGCACATAGACGCACATTCTTTTGCTGCATCCTAATAACTGAAATAGTTACACGATTATTATTAACTTTTTTCTTGACAATTTAATCATGTGAACCCAACATAAAATATCTTCACTGTAAATACCTTCATTTTATTTAGTTTTTTTTTTTTTTTGAGAAGAGCGAGTGCTGATGTAATCCAAGGCAACTATAGATCATCACTGTAAATGCACTTATATTGCAGATAGCTTTTTCTAAGGTCAGATATGGACTGTGTATATATGCTCATGACCTCATACAGCTCATCAAGAATGCCATCGGTTGAAAAGCACAATTTGAAATGCAAATCCATGTAAAAAAATTTTGTATATAATTATCAGGCACTGACAAAGAGAATGAAGCTCTCTGATGTCAAAAAGTCATAAATGTGATATTTGTTGTGATTTATAAATCTCTCTTTTACTGAAAGATTTTTGACATTTGCTCCCAGCCTGAAATGTCAGCTTGTTCCCTCATGCAGACGTAAAGTCAATGATCATTGGACAGATGATGAAAACACAACAGACTGTGAAATGCATCTAAGTTCAACAATCAAAAAATAAATAAATGAATAAATTTTGTACATATACATATACATAAATATACATATATATATATATACATATATATATATATATATATATATATATGTTGTGTGTGTATATATATCTCTACTGCTCAAAAGTTAGGGTCACTTGGAAATTTTCTTGTTTTCCAAGAAAACACACAACATTAGTCTGAATAGGAAATATAGCAAATGAATGGAACATACTGACATTGTCGAAGTTAGAAATAATGATTTTATTGGAAAATTATGAATATGTACTTCAAACTACATCAAAAAAAAACACCTTATGTAAACATGTATCACCTTCTTTTGATACTGAAACTGGTGTTTGACGGGAACTATGAAGCGCAGCTGCTAGTTGACAACCTGTGAGGCGTCTTTGTCTTAAACTACACACTCTCAGATATTTGTCTTCTTGCACAGTTGTGCATCGGGGCCTCCCACTCCTTTTTTCTGTCCTTGTTAGTGCCAGTTTGTGCTGCTCTCTGAAGGGAGTAGTTGACAGCATGGCAAGAGATTTTAAGTTTTCAATTTCTTGCATTGAATAGCCTTCTTTTCTAAGCACAACAATAGACTGATGGGTCTCTAAAGGAAGTTCTTTCTTTCTGGCCATTTCGAGCCAGTAAACAAACAAACAACTGCTGATGCTTCAGGCACTAAACCAACCTCAAGAATGCCATGCTCCCATTTGCGCTCCCTTATTAGTTCAACAGTTTTCAGCTGTGCAACACATATGGAGAAGGGTTTTCTTATAATCAGTTAGCCTTATAAAATGCTTAACTTGGATTAGCAGCCATACCAGGAGATTGATGCAGAAGACTGACAGTTGCTGATAATAGGCCTCTATGCAAAAATGTAGACCATTCTTTGAAAATAATCTGATTAATTTTAATCGTTTGTGAAATTGAAAAAAAATTTTTGGAAAACAAAGAAATTTGCAAGTGATCCCAAACTTTTGAGCGGTATTGTATATATATTTCTTACTTTCATTAGTGGAGATGTTGTGGATTTGTTATTTGAAGTAACTTGAAATGCTTTTGTTTCTGTACAAAGAATAATATACATTTAAGAGAACGCTATCATTCTAAAAGAAAAGTAGTTAAACAAAATCTTATGGCGAACACGTTGTTCACTTCTGCTGCTTATTTTCACAATAAAGGCACGAGTATAGAGATGATGGGAGGACGGAGTACAGTTCAACGGATGTCACATTAGAAGTGAGAAATTATGGACAGAAAGAGATAAACAAATGACGCTTTCATAGTGCGTTCCCGCAAACGTCCCGCTATATTGCCGTGAAAATCTGTGCCGGCTTTTCACCTTGGCACATTCAGAGTGACTCCAAGAAGGCGTGATATTCGGGACGTTTCATAGTGCAGCCCGGCGTCGCTGAAAGAGAGGGGACTGTAGAACTGAACGTTGTGCTGTTTCTCGCTGTACAGATACTGCAAATTCAGGCAAAGATGTTGTGCATTTTGATTAACGTGTTTTCTTTACTGTCGGACTGGAGTGAAGGGCGTGTTTCTGCTATTAAAAATGCCCTGGAGGGAAACATAGGAGCAGCCGGAGACGGTTCGGGGAAGAGAGGCGAGCTGATTCTGCACGCCGAAGACGAAGACGTATGGTTCTTTTAAGTCAGTTGGTACTGATCACGGAAAGAAGAATTTGTCACGCGCGACGTCATATTTTACGCCTTGCCGGGATGGCCGATTCATAGTGGTCCCGCTTCCAACAGCTCCACCAATTTTACGCCGCTGTGACGACCTCTGAAGGCGTTACAGAGGTGGGATCACTTGATCAGAGGTGGGATCACTATGATTCCTTCATAGAAAAGAAATAGACTCAGCATCTGTGTGTTGTTAATTTAAAGTAAAGAAATCAGTGCTCTGGAACATGATAATCAGCTCCATTCTGTGGAGAATGGAGGGGTCCTACAGCAGGCTTCATGTAGACTGTGCCACTTACAGTGGCCAGTAACTCCACTGGGCAAAACATCATTGTCGGTCACTGAGGGAAGGGTCGGGCTCATCTGAATAGAATTCACTGCGCACATTATCTCCTCACCACATCAAGTCAACCGCATGAGGACTGTGCACTTATATTGCTTACGAAAGGCCTTCCTCTGACCCCAGCCTTGTTGCAGTCCACGGTGTTAAAAAAAGTGAGTGAATCTCGCCTAATTCGCTAGAGGGATGTACACATGAATAAAGCCAGCCGCAGACGTTTGACCATTTCTAAATGAGGTGATGCATGGACTTGCGCAGCCAGGCAGGGCACTAAATTTATTGGAAAAAAAACAGGCAACCCAGTACACAGTGTATCACACAGAACATTGTGTTTACCTGAACTGATTGCAACGACCATTAAAATTGACTGCGAAGACTAATCGGTGTAAAGCCATTTTCGCACCGGAAAAACACACTCAGTTAAGCACAGGAAACCCTTAGTCAAGGGGTTTTGTATGTAGACCTGTGGGTCATAATTAGTGAGTAATGCCTGAAAAAAGTAGGATGGTTAGAAAAAGGGCAAAGAACAGTTGAAGTGAAGCAAAAGTTTTTTCTGCAATTTCATGTCTATAACCTGATGAATGATTGTGCTTGTGATGGTTATCAGTGGGAGTTCTTTTGCTGACCATAGCATACGAAAAGCACTAAAGCTGTTCATCCCATTCCTTCTCACATATCACTCTTACACCCTGCCTCCTTACATATTAAAGCTTTATTGAATAACCAAAGTAATATTTGTTAATGGATACGCCAACATACCAACAGTACTGCCGACAATCAATATCCCATTACTCATTGACAGAGGCATTTCCATTTGTTATCCTGGTGTTGCAAATGTCCCGGTCAACCTAAATTAAAGCTAGTTTTTCACTTGCACTGGTGAGAGAGATACAGAGCTAGTGAGCATCTACTCTATATGCAAATAACTGTACAGCGTAAGTGAATATTAGAAATTTATTGAGGGCATTTTTGCCATCCCACTCTCATCCCTTTTGCAGGCACCCTGCCAGTATTTCTGTACGCTTTTAGCCACAGCCAGTGGTTCAAAATATTTAAATTCACCAGAAGAAGAAACCACAGGGTAGCAAACTCAATGTAACAAAAATAAAGAAACCTTTGATTGCTGCCCATCACTATAATCAAATTATATATATATATATATTATAAACAGCAGGAGCAGCAAAACCTTCAGATATGGGGTGGGCAGCAGTAAGGATTTGTTTATTAAGGGCATAATGTTGATAGCAGAGCTTTTTGTCTACAGATAATGCTGCTACAGTCATAATTTCAGTGGAGAACATTAATTTTGAGCTCTAATGGTATAACCATGCAAACAGCATTACAAGGAAAGCAGTCACGTAAAATGCTAATAATTTCTCATTTGAATATGTTAGCAAGTGCAACCATCTCTTGTAAACCCAGCATTCACCTTTCGTGTCTCCAAACATGTTGAGGTTTTTAGAAACATTATTACACACAGGAATAATAATTGAAAGAGGTTGTACTGGTGGTGGCATTTACAGCTCTGCTGAATACACTGATTGAATTTACAACCATTGCATTGCAAAATGGATTAGTTTGCTTTTATGCATGAACTACTGGGATAAATAAAAGCAGACTTTGCCAAGAATGTAAATGCGACAATAGGTCAAGTTCAAAATAATGCCTTGCATAAGCAAAACAAAAATTTTGTGAGCAGCAAAAGTGTTTCCATACAGATGATTTGTTCAGTTCATTCGCTATCAATAACAACTTGCAGGGACACCAACACAAAGTGTACCTTACATGTAATAAAATGAATATTTTTCTAGTGCCATGCATATTACGTGATTAGAAAAACTATGGTAAATGCCGCTCATGTTACCAAATAATCATAATCTCTATCACTTATCATAGTCATCATTTTTCCCAAAAGGTCCTTAAACTGAATTTTAAAAAAAATCAGCAAATCCTGAGAAATTCTTTTAACAATCTTTCCTTACCTCAGAAGTAGATTTAACTCTTCTGCTTAAAAGACATTAATCCTGAATAAATATTTTGCTGTAAAGCATTGTCTACATTAATGCATATTTATAATCTATTTCAATTAAAACTGGATCAGGATCATGGGTCACAGGCAGAACAACTCAAATTCATGCTAATTACACACCAGCAACCCTTTTCTACCTGGACAACTCAGGATTACATCCCTGCAGCAATTCAAACCATATAATGATCAGCTCTGCGGTGGAGAAAATTTGTAGCTTTGAAAAACTACACAAAAAATAAATAAATAAATAAAAGCCGTAATGAGAACCAGCAGCTTACAGGCGATACGGTGTACTTGAAGTAAGAAGCCTATCGTGGCTTCAAAACTTGACATTCAGGGTGTAGATTTGAAATGGTTTTTGTTGCTATTCCAAAAAGGGAAATTTTCATTGAAATTACAGGGATTATACAAATTTTCTATTAATCACAGTTCGTATCCCCGAAATCAGGAGGTTCACTTCAAAACTGCAAGAACTCGAAGAGATTATCAATATTAATTATACTCCAAAAAATGATCTTGTGACTTCATAATAAAATCATGGCTGTACTTTCAAAATTACAACATTATCTGCAATGATCTATTGACACTCATTGGGTGTCCACTGTGAAAGAGGCCTAATCATAACTGCATTTCAGACACAAGTTGCCCATTTCTTAGTGAAATGTAAAGGTGAAACCTGCCACTCCTGACATGGAAGGACCTTAACAAACTTCTAGAGGAGGCTAATTGCTGTTCATTGTCATCAGTGTTAAACTTCGTTTTCACCTCCACTTACATCTCATTATCTCTCTCCCGAAAGTCACTCTCCATCTCTAAATGCAATATCATTTTCATAAGCCACATTCTAATGAGACCCCTCCATGAATCCCGGTGAAGAAGGCTGGCTCCATGGCAGTGTAATTTGCTGTGAAACATCACCTGATTACAAGCAGCATTTTCTTCCCACAGCCATTAAAACAAATCTTCCTGCATTTGCATTTTAGCATTATTGAGATGGGGTGTGAAAACTTCTGCAAAAAAAGACCTTTTGCCTAACTGAGGTAAAAACAAACTTTCCAATAAATATATAAATAAACTGCTGTGACAGATGGATGAGAGTTCATCTCAAAACTGCTAAAAATTATTTCAAAATAATGACATTAGGGCAAAAGCATTAGGGCAAAAGCCGCACATTGATTTGTAGCACAACGGGTAGAATTTTCTCTAACTGCGAACCCAACCAAAAACATGCCGAGCAGCACAAGTATTGACAAAGTCCCACACCCCATATTACACAGCCTTTGTGCTTTAAAAATTCCATTGTAGGACATCAGAAGAAGAAGATTTTAGATGTATTATAGCTTAGGACAATTTATATCGTAGCAAGTACTATTATATAAGCAGATTGCATGTACTGCATGTCATGAATGTAAACATCTAAAATAACATTATGCATTGAGATCCTGCGAGTGGCCTTTTGAGGCAAAGTCCAAATGCATGCCACCAGAAGTGTGCTTATGTAAGCAAACAGAGGTCATAAGATTCGTTGTATTGTAATATAAATACATATTTATTGCATGACAGAAGCAGCCTAATGCAATAAAAAATGTGACCCATGAGAGCGGAGGCAGACGGTATTTGCATGCCATTTCATAAAGCGATGTCCCAAGGATGGCCAACCTATACAAGCACCCATACTCAGAGCACGATTACAGCTTCCTAACCAACTAAGTCCTTTTCTTCTCAGGTGCTACATTCAATAATATGTGAATACAATACACTCATACAGCCATTACTTTGGATTGAGCAGGATTACTACACTTTCTCTCAATGGAAAGTGATTCTATCCATGGTCATCTATATAAGTAAAATAAGAAAGGTAAGATTTTATTGTAAAATAACAGCAGATGAAAGACCCAAGGTTATGCACCAATTCCTATCAGTACCGCACCCGTCACCTACTGTCAAACTGGATTTTATTTCACTTCAATTACGTCATCATCTTGCAAGGTTTCTGTAGGTAATGAGTCACTGGCCTAACAAAATCATATGAATCCCATATGATTTTTTTCCCCAAATGCAGTAATAAAACATTTTTTTTTAATTAAGTAGGAAGACACCATACAAACTCAAATTTTGAATGAAGAAACATACAACATGTTCTTATGATGGAACAGTTCACTTCAAACAAGATGCATGAATCCTAAAATCTCAGGTTCCCTGGAATTACTCTTCATGAACAATCCTTCTTCAGCCTTTTTTAATAATTATTCCAGAGCCTCCTGAACTGCGGAGTGAGGCCCCTGAACTGGACAAACTCGCTTGCATTTCTGGAAAAAATTCCTTCAGCTCTCCAAAGTGCTGCTCCGTAAAAATTTATAAACAAAAAAAATTACAAACGGAATCGTTTGAGATTCAACAGTCTCTTATCCATTACTTTTAGTCTTCCTGTAATGTAAGTACCTTTAAGCTTCAGACAAGCCAAATGGCAAAAACAGTCAGTGCAAAAAGATGCAATATGGCAGCATGCTCAAAAAAATTGAGGCCATGTTTCGCAAGCTGTAGCTGAAAGACTTTTCAGCTGAACTCTTCACCTCAACCAATTTGAATTTGAATAAGGTTTAACCCTTAGAGTGATGAAATACATTTTTTAAAAATACAAATTTCATTATCGTATCCTGTTGAACACCTATCATGTGGCGACTTATTTGAAAGAGCTCCCCTGTAGGAACTCTTTTAAACAATTTGTGACATGATAGGTTTTCAACAGCCTTGATTTTGATATCTCACATCAATGAGCAACTATAGTTGCATTTATTGCTCGAAGGGTTAATGTTTTCCTGGCGTGACATGGCTAGAGCCACACATTTGCAACAATTATTGGGAGGAAACTGAAGGCTGCAGCCAGGGATTAGGAAATGACAACCCAGCGAATACTTCACAGGAGAACCAGCTGTGGGTGCTAAGCATGACTGATGCAACAGAATGAAAAATACATCAAGATGATTCATACTCACATGCATCAGTTCCAAATCAACATAACCATCAATACAGAGGTGTTCAACATTTATTTTTATGGATATAAAAAATCAATTTCCATCATTCGCTTTGGAAAACGCATAATCTCAGATCACAATCCAATCACAAGCACCAAGCAAAGGTATTACCTGTAAATTTATGTTCATACAAGACTGCGAATGATGAACGACTTGAAATCGATCAATAAAACCTAAAAATGTTCTCAGCCCCGGCGAACAGGGAAGTGCAAGTCCTGCGTGCCACCTAAACACACCCTGAGATCACGGTGCTTAATGCTGTACTCTTGGAAACTGTGTTACATTGGTTGTTTTCAAAGGACAACATATGCATATATTTTGTCTGTCCTTAACAGCAGTGATGTAAATACCTTTTTAAAACAGATTCTACGCAAAAACTCGGAAAATGTCTCTTTTTCAAGAAAAAACATTTGTGGACAGGGAATTCAACGAGTATTGGGCGCAAAGAAAGTAATAAGCATCCCAATTTCAGTAAGCAGTGAATAACCAAGAAGTAAACAGGATGGTTCTGTCAATGAACCGAAACACTTGAATTTCCACTGCTAAAACGCATACAGTAAATTGATGCATTCAACACCTTTACTGATAATGTATTTCCTATTAGAGAGAAAAGGTTCATTTTCACAAATAAATCAAAGAGTTGGGACTGCACAAGCAGAGCTTCATCACCACATATAAATAATGCAAAGGCACGACAAAGAGGCTTTTATGTCCTGGTGAATCTACTGTTGATTCACTGTAATTGTGGTTCTTTTCAACAAAATTCAAATTCCATTCTTTATCGCAGACAATGCCATTCATTGTTAACCATCTGACATGATTAAACTCAGCTGAAATGAATGTTCTTTTACCCTAAAATACAGGAGGACTGCAGCCAGTATATAATATACTTGGTTAAGCCTGACAAATGTCAAGAATAGTTAGAATATACGCATTTATACAAAACAAACCAAACAACATTAAATTCTGTATTCCTGCCCTGACAGGAAATGATAAATAGTCTACAATGATGAAAGGAAATATGGTAAGTCTACATACAATGATTCCTGACTCAAGCCTTATGCGTTAGCAAATGGCTGTATGTACAGTAAAACCCAAGTGCCTTCTGTTCCAAACCATGGGCTTCTAACAGTCCTTCTGCATGGAAGGTTCTGGTAAATTGACCCTTTCCATACGTCTTAATGAGTAATCATATTACGATGAATACAATTTCATATTCATATACACTGCATTGCATAATGGAATTACTCTTACAATTCCCAGATGATTGTTCATTTCCCTGTGTTTGTGTTATTTATGTCACAAGATGCAATTTGGTAAGTGCCAAGCTGGGGTCCAAGAATATATTAACAGCACTCAAAGCTATCTGAGAGAAAGAATCATGTCAAGCTCATGTGAAATAGCGACGTTAGCTTAAGCCAAGGCAGAGCTACAACTTCCTTGCTTTTAATAAGTCACCCTAATCAGAGATGCCACGGCTACAAGATTTATGTTTTGCGCCACTGACCTACTTCCCTGTTTTCTGAGCAATCTGTCTAAATTAAAGAGTGACAAGGCCATGAAAAATGTACGCTACCCTACAGCTATATTGATGCATATTTATCATGTCAGTCTCTTTTATTTAGCCATTCCCCGCGCACCTCTTTGATTCTGCATGTGCCACTTTGTACTTTTCTGCCGAAAGAAATGAACTGAGTCACAGCAAATTTGGGTGCATTTGAAATCGAGTTTGAATGGATGGGCTGATCGGACGTCCAGCCGTTCCTTGCCCTTAGCGCAACCCGTTTACATTCAGGTCATGCACTATGTAGCCTAAAACGATAAACAAAATGCTTCACCACCCCCAAAAAACTGCTCAGTGTTTGGCATGAACTGGTTTGAATAAACGAAATGGACTGCATTCAATCCACATTCAAAATTTGACAACCCCGCTGAAAATTCAACCTCTAACCAGCCTAAGTTGGTCCACGTGGTTTAAGATGTGTTTTTGACTATTTTAGCTGGTTCACCAGCCCTTCACCATCTGACTCAGGCTCACAATACCACCTTAACTAGCTTTGAACACTTTTGTCCAACTACAGAGACCAGCTTTAACTGCCTTAATTCAGCTGTGACTAGCAAATGGTGTCAAAAACACAGCTCAGACCATCTAAAACAATCTTAGAACACAAGCTGGTTTTGGCCAGAATTTTTAGCAGAAGCATCAATAATTAAAGGGTTCAACATTACAAAAACAACTAAAATTCTCATTTTTAAATGAGCAAACAAACGCTGAAAACATATGTTGCTCGATACCAAAAGTTGGTTTCAGAAGACAATGCTCTTTCAATGACCATATGAATCAAATTCATGAAAAAACATTACAGCATATGTATAAAGTTGAATGTCAAGATATTATTATACGCCGTATATATTATTATACGCCGTATATATTATTATACGCCGAATGGCGTTCCGGGGATATTATGTTTTTGGTCCGACCCCCGCCGCCGCCCTACGTGTTAACGCGATAACTTCAGTGATATTTCAATTAGAAATTTCAAGTTTTGCATATAAGTAAGTATCATAAAGAGGAAGAACTGATTTGATTTTCGACAATTTACGATTTCTAGATTGGCCACCAGGGGCCAAAAACTGAAAAAAAAAATCACTGTTTTTATCATATCTCTGAAAATATTTTTGCACTTTAGTACGTCGCTCTGGATGAGAGCGTCTGCTAAGAACCTGTAATGTAATGTAATGGAATGTATTTGTCCGATTCACCTCGAATCAAGTGTAAATGAAAGGTCGTGACCTGAGGATGTGTCCCACGATGACATTATACTTGTTTGGTTCAAAATTTTGACACAAGGTGGAACTTTGTCGCATAAAATTCACCATTTTTGCCATATCTTTGGAACTATTTGTCCAATTGACATAAAACTATGTGCAACTACAAGGTCATGACCCCACAACGTGTCACATGATGACATCATGCCTGTATGGTTCAATATTTCGCCACCTGTTGGCGCTTTGTGATGGAAAAATGACCATTTTGGCTATATCTTCAGAACCATTTGTCTGATTGACCTGAAATTAAGTTCAAATGGAAGTCTATTCAAGGTCTATTCAAGGATTGGGGAATTGGAGGATTGGGAGCCTTCGGGGATATACCCCCAGCCTCATAAGCAAAGTTTTGCTTAGTATTTTTGCTTAGTAACATTCGTTGCTAATGTTCAAGTATTTCTCTCCAAATAACTGACGCCATTCTCTTTTCGGAATGGCCAACATATTCAGCTAATTAGGAGCCAAGGTTTAGACAATCAAAAAATGGAGCAATCAAAGACATGTCAAAATGTTTTCAAATGCTTTGGTGAAAGGGCAGGGAGCCGTTAACCCTCTGTGTAATGCTGAGGGGCTTTTCCACCATACATGTTACATTATGAAGAATTGAGTTTCCACGTAAATAAATTAGAAATCTCTATTTTTCATGATATAATCAGGAATTTCTAACCAGTCACAACAGCCCAGTGATGCTTTGGCTGAGGCGATTCATGACGATGACCAAATAATAATATTACACACAGAGAAGTGACTGAAAGAGAGAAATTGACAGGTATGTTCCAATACTTATGCTCCTCTCCCCTCCCCAACAGTGGTGGAGTGAGCCCCCCATTATAACGCAACCTGGATCTTGACTCATCCAACACTGCTCTCACCTAATAAGTCAAAGTCATATGGGTCTACTACATCCAAGCACCTACATTCCCTGAGCCATTAGCTTTTAAGTAACACTGCATCCTCTCTTTCAGTCTTGCTCCAGCAATGCAATCTAACCTTGCTATACAAAGCTGTGGGTCGAGCACAAGCGCTGGTAAAGACTTTGCGTAGACAATTTGCTGCCTTAGGGCACTTCAGCTGAAATAGGCTCCAATATGAGGGAAAAAAATACATTTAAAATTAGTAGTTAAAATAAGCAGGTTCGGGGAAATTGCAAAGCACAGTAGCTTAAATTTGCCCGGCTCCTTCCAAATCAAAATTTACTTTTCGCTTCATATTTGCATTCAAAATCGTTATATTAGGGAGAATGTTTTTGCTCCAAAAAATTTTCCTGCAGGTACCAAAGACCCAATAATGCAAATAAGAACTCTGAAACACAGAATCTTGCTGGCTGGCAAATGTATTTGACGGCTGACCGGGTTTTTATTGAGTTTGTATTGGGTGTTTTATACTATAAATCCAGTTTTGTTTTACTCAGGCATCTCTGAGAAACTCTGTGTAATGACTGCATGAGAGAAAACTTGATGGAGCTTTTCTGCTAAAATCTGTGGACCCCGTAGTGGCATGTCAACCATAAATTAAAAAAAAAACAAACGGAATCTGTGGGAGTTTATCTGTATTTACAATGCAAAAATATTATTAAACATCAAAGAATTGAATACGACGTGCTCAACAGTGAGATATCTCGCTTCAGATCATGTTCTTCTACTGGACCCAACTCCTTCAATATGCACAAACTCTTACCAGGCGCTTGATTGTAATCTCAAAGTAATGATCCAGATTAAGCTTCTTGCTACAGCACTAAAGCCCACATATCCCTTAGTGCTACATCACATTCGTAAATACCCATTTTTCAAACAGACCCCTGCAGATTCCTTTCCCTTGTACGCAAAGGGGAATTAGCATAGAAATTGGAAATGGTTAAATTAGTCATGCTTCATAATGTTCTCAAATATATTGGGTACAATTTGACTCATCTTTAATGATCGTACATTCAAATTGGAAAGGCAGGAATTTGATGAGGGCTCGATACACTTGAGCAGGTCATACCAGTAGCCACAGGGGCACAGCGTGAGAACTGTGAAACACAA
Organism: Gymnothorax reevesii; assembly: GCA_029721435.1. Taxonomy (NCBI): domain Eukaryota; kingdom Metazoa; phylum Chordata; class Actinopteri; order Anguilliformes; family Muraenidae; genus Gymnothorax; species Gymnothorax reevesii. The sequence goes on from CM056583.1 coordinate 78,381,358, forward strand.
GAGAGGCAGTGGGAGGGCGGCCTCCAATCAATAGGGTGTGCAGCATTTTTAACTTGCAAATTCACACGACCCCTCAGTCATGCAAAATAAAATGAATGGAAATTTGCGGCCCTGACAGGCATTAAAAAGCCAGGCACTGACTACTTTATGAGAATCAAATGTGCGAGTTCATAAATGCAAAAATGAACAAAATAACTGAGCATTTTAATGCTGATGTCATAACCGAGACAACATATTGCTAGAGCAACAGAGTTCTAAAACCGAATATCAGGCATGACTATCGCGCAAATGTGTCAAAATGTCAAGAGGACACCCATTATTGGCACATTCCAGAACAAATAGGACCCAATGTCAGTGTCCGCCCTATTGTTTTTAATTCTATGGCAGAAGCCCTTAAGGCCATTTTACAATCTGCAAACATACAGCGTAATCACTAGACTACTGCACAGTACTGCCCTCCTGATAGCAGAACAATCTGTCACACCATTGTGCCCCGTTGAAAAAAAAAAATGCAACACTGATCTGTTCTAAAAACCTCAACTCATGATGAGAGCAGAGATCTTCACTCTCCTGCAGCTAAAATAAGCAGGCGCTAGATGACTAACGGCAGAGACTGAGCCCCTGACCTTCCTTGCTAAACGGGTACGGACCAGCACCCTGTCACCCACATCAAGTACTGCCGCAAACCTAGCTGCTATTCCTCACCGCACCAACAGGAGATGAGTACAATGAAGGCATGTAAATACCGGGGGAGAATGACTCCGGGCAGGACATTAATAGCAGGACAGTGGCAAAGCTAGCCTTTGAAATAGCCCCATTTTTGCCTAGGCATTAAATGAGACAGGAATTACCACAGATCATTCACCGCAGAATTATATAAGTACAAGGACAGGAATAAATATTGGCAATGCGCCTTCACAGCACTTTACAAGTCACATTTCAGTCAAGATACACACTCAGGTAACTCATAAAGGCATTTCAAGAAGTAGCATCAGCTACTTATCAAAAGCATTATTTCTTTCCAAGTGAAAAACAACACGCTCAACCCTCCCCTAGCCTTTTGATATTGTAAATTAAACTCAGAACTGTCAGAACATGAGTCCAAGGTCTTTATTCATTTAGTCGAATGAAGTCGTCAGATGAAAAGGAGGCTGATTTGTATGGAATAAAAGGCTGTGCTTCTATAGTAATATCCCCATTATCCAAACACTAAAGATTCACGATTTCATGATGTGAATTGTGGACCATTTGGGAATATCCCACACAATGCCACACCTAATCAGCAATTAGTTAATCAAACTGAAAGCAGCGCGCCATTATACAAGCAAAATTTGGATCCTCGGAAACAAACGCTGGCTTTTACATTCCCCCCATAAATGTAGAGCATCGGACAGCCTGCTGCGAATGGGAAGGTCTTTCAGTCCCACAGCTTTGCTCTGCAGAGATAACTGACATACAGATGGCATTCTCTCATCCCACCCTGCAGCAGGGCTTGTGATTAGATGAAATAAATATATGGTACGATATATCTACCCACATCCCACTCCCGCTGCTGCGAGATACCCTTGCCTCATGTGTCGTCAGTTTTACGTTTCCTGGCTAACGCAAAGGGGCCTCACAATGTTGTGAGAATGTTTCGTCAATGTTATAACTGCCACTGCCTTAGAGCTTGATTGAGAGATGGCTTTGTGAGATTTGTTGGGATTATCACACAATCAAATAATGAGGAGCAAATCAAAAACGTGTCAATTTCCCAAAAGGAAAAATACACAAATAAAGTGTTGACAAAAATAAGTAAATTAAATAATATTAATGGCAGAGAAATATTAATTATCCTATATTATGTATTTTTCCCCATGGTAAGTCAACCAATACAGTGGTCTCCACCATGTCTAACATTCTAGAAAAAGTTGACTTTGTGGAACCCCTGGTTCAGCTGTATCCTCCCTATCCACCTAAAAACCTTGCCCTTTGCTACATCACAAACTGACCTGCTCTGCATAATTCACGCCAACAAGCTCTATCGGAGTGCCCTGTTACCCCCCATATCCTTATTTGACCACAGCATCTCTCGCCCTCATAGCTCTTCCCCTCAGCCCCTCTGTCCCCGCTCACTGCTCTCCCATATGTTTACATCACATTCAGAGAGGAATGTCCAGGGCGACAGCTAGCCAAACACACGCGCGCCGTCATCAGTTGAGAAGAGAAGCAAACGGTTGTAATTTCTCAACCAAATGCTAAAGACACAAAGACGCTCCGGCTGGGATTTATTTTCAACAACATTCAGGCTGCAGTTAATCCTCGTCTGTTCATGCGTGCCGGGCCATTTTACATCTGACTGCTTTCTGAAAGAGGGCTAATACGACCCCACATTTGCTAAAAACCATTACTGAAGGAGGACACCAATCCAAGAGTCGGTGAAGGAGCTTCGAACCAGGAATCTCTAACTAAGCATTTCCCATTTCTGTTCGTTAGTATTTAAAATTAATTCCATGTATGTTTGAACTCATACAGTGACTGCCTGTCACACTCGGTTACGCATGTAATCGACAAGCTCGAAGTGGCTTAGCTTGCAAACATTCCCATCCCACTCATATTTTGTAGCTCACTGCCAATTTATTTTATGAGTATTTAGAGAATATTTCTGGTCTAGCCAAGGTTTTTTGATGAATTAGCCAAGCAGGATAGGCTACATTCATAGAATAGCTTGGGAACTGGCCATTTTCCAAATTGATATTTATGTCTGCAAGACAAAAATAAAACAGGCATTGGCAGGGGTGCTTGGCAGCAGTCAGTGACAGAAGCAACTAGTCAAGGAATCTCAAATATTAGGTGACGTTAAAGTACTAGACAATCATACCTCATGGGTTTTTAAAGCTAGTTTTGACAACCTTTTTTAAATAAGGTGGCATGTAACTGAACCTTGCTGAACAGAGTGATGTTACTGCCTAATGTTAGCTTCGGCTGCAGTCATTACATTACCATATGCTTAGGGTGGTGCACATTTAACTGGCACAAGTCAGATTCAAATTAATTTTCATTCAGTTTTCAAAATCATCAGGAGGTGTATTAAACTGCACCAAGCCCTGACAACTTCAGCATGTTTAATCAGGGATAACGTGAAATACTTTATTTTCATTTTTTTTTAAATGTTGCTATTATTCAACTGTTCAGTTAAAACTCCATTCATTTTGTGAGAACATATTGTCTAAAACCGGGTCGACACTGAAGGATAATTCAGCGAATTTTGGGCCCTCTTCGTATAATCTTGAGCAAGGCCCGATTTTTTAATGGCTCTAAAAATAATCTTGCCCATTTCTGCCGCATGAGGTGAGTTGAGGGTGTACTTAACTTCGACAGATCTTCCCAGAGGCCCTTTGGGACCGCACCAATTTCAAGTCAGAAATATTAAACGTTCAATATTTACAATCCAATATCAAGTGGTGGCTGAGGGTGCTGGGGATGGCGGGGGGGGGGGGGGGGGGTGTTCTTTGGAGCTCTGAGACCAGGAGATGATGCAGCTTGTGGATTTGCAGGTGGGAAAGGCCAAATGCAACAAAGGAGTGGAGCTGACTGAGACTGAAGAGGTCATTACAAACCAACTGTCCAAGCCATATTTGTTTACTTTACATTCAAACTTATTCTCACACATTTCTGCTGGTCAATTTTGAATGGAATCAGTTTGTGTGTAGTACGCACTTTTGTCAAAAAGGTTAAGGAAGTGCTCTCTCCACACACCAGCCGACTATAAAACTATAAAATGCATGATTTTATGTAAGGGGTATCTCACATCTATACATGGGTTAAGATTTCAAATAGCTATTGATGAGGGCCAGGCTAAATAACGCTCTATTGTGTAACAACTGGGAACTACTCGGCCCATAAGTTCCACTTCTCTTTTCTCTCTCTTCCTCAGTGGTATTAGTCACTATCCTTTGACGATTTGTCTACGGGCCCGCAGTTCTAAGCCGAGCTCATCATCAGAAAGGGAATGCCCACCCAAAACAGTCTGTACAGTGCTGAGGAGAGAAGGACAGGCAGTGAATAATGGATTTTTATGGGGTTTTTTGCCAAAAAGTTTATAAACCTCCCTTTGGGTCAACCAATAACACAGCATGAAACACACAGATCTACGCCACAGTTTTGGCATCGTGGCCCAGAAACGAGACGCGACTGAGGGATGGACAGACCGAGAGAAGAATGCATGGAAGTATAAAAAGGCACATTCACACTATAAGGTGTATCTAAATAATAGATTTCATGGAAAAATTTTGAACGGTTTGAAAGTTTTGACGTGGAAAAGAATCGTGACAGACAAGCAGAAAGACAGACCGACATGCGGAAGGCCAACACTTATTCCTACATCCCCTTCCACGTAATGCTGCAGGATAATAAGGGGGTGAAAAACATAATATATGGGACCTTTAATCTGTGCAAACACAGCTACCTTTGCCAAAGAAAACTCACTTTTTCCTCCTCCAGTGGGTGCATGAGAGTCATTCTCAAGGGAAAGCCTGAGACCGCAGGAGGGAGTGCGGTTTGAAGTGTACAGCGCGTCTACATTTCCTATCCCATGGGGGGCGGGGGATTTCAGACTCAATGTTTGTACAGCGAAGTCTTTCACAGCCTCTCCTGGGCACCAGCTGTTAAACTGTGTTCAATTAAATTCCATAATTAATGTCTGCCCCAGCAGTAACACCCTCAGTGACATTAATACGCTCTGGGGACCGGATAATACTCCAGCGTGCTACTTCTTGTAAATGCCGTCCCCCGATAGACACGACGAAGCAGCAGCACACTTCCTGCATCTTCCTGAAGGACGATTTCTGCCTTTCAACCTGCCTCTTAAATGAATAGGCTAATCATTATCCACAAATCTACCTCGTTAAAAATTCTCAGGTGCATGCAGTGAAAATGGCTGTGAAACTAGGCAAACTAGTACTAAAAGTGAGTCGCACGGATTTTTCGATATTATTGATCCAGCCAACCGTATACTTTTTCAGAGAAAAACTCGATTAAGCGAGTACGAGCAAGAAATTGCAAATTCAACAAGAAAAAAGGTAATAAGTGGCGATTGATGCTTATGCGGCCCTTGAAGACCCCAACTCTTCACAATCCCCTTTTATCTCCATCCCCTAAGGCCCAATATCGACATCTTTACCAACATCCTTCCTTTTTTGCATAATTAATCAGGGAGATCCCTGAACATTTGTTGATTTCACGAGGAATAGATAATGGGCCAAGTGCTCTTTTTCGCAAAATAAAAAAGAACACTTGATAAGATACAAAAAGCTTCATAGCAAAGTGGTGTACGTCATCCTACCTGAGGTGCGACTCCAGTATTCGGTCCAGCCTCTTGTAAAATGGACGGGAGGTGAAAAATCCGCTCCAATAATGGTCGTCCCGGTCTGCGTACGTGAAGAAGTCTCCGCTCACCACGGGCAATCCTGGGCGGGCATCCATCGCGGGGTCGACAGCAGCTGCCTTACGGACCGCGGCAAAATAATCGGAAATCGTGCCAAACTGGGCCTGTGGAAGGAAGGAGAGAGCCGCTAAAACCTTTCAAAGGACCGGACCTACCATCACAAATATTCCTCTTCCTTTTTAAATATGATATTCTGCTTTCTGTCGCTCAATGAAAATAAATAATTCAGAGGCGAATGTCAAATATCAATCCCTCCAGCCATAAAATCCAATTTTGAATATATCCCAATTAATTACTTTAGCAGTAGCATGATCTTTCTTCTTGGGAAAATGAGCAGGGCAAAATAAGCGTGTAAGAGTATAATTAAACCTTTGGTACACATTTAAGAGATGAGCCACGAACAAGTAGTAAAGCACCACTCAGAATTTTATCACTAAAAGAGCAATAGGTCTGCATCAAAAACTGTGTTTCTTGAGCGAAGGGGTGGAGAGCTTTCCCAGACATGCAAACTCTAAGCTCAAAACCAAAACTAAGAACTCAAATAAATTTACCCAAACCCCTTCATCAGGAAGATCGTTAATACGAATGACCAACGAGCTACACTTTGCTGTTAACTAATCAATTAATTGCCAGGAGGAGGAAGCACGACCAGCTGAAAAGGAATTTCCAGTACGTCAATACTATAACCGTGCAGGAGAAATTTTACTTGAATTGACTCGCAGTGAGGAGTTTGGTCAGGCTGTGCAATAGTACAGCCCATATAATACAGTAAATGAACATTCTGCACCCTTGTCGTCCGGGTGGAAGATAAAGAGTCCAATAGGGATAGAATTCACTGACCTTGACGTGAAGATCTGGCTTTGAGTTCATATAGTCAAAGAGTTTCTGATAGTTCTGGAACTGCTGATCCCACTCCAAGGCCTCTGAATATCTGAAGTCATCTCCGAGGGGAGCCAGTACCACCTTGGTGCGGAACAGTTTTGATTTCTTTCGGTACTGATCCAACAGCATTTGAGCCCTTTTTCAACGGGATAAAAAAAGGCTGTTAAAAAAAAACATGACTTTTCATTTGCTTTTTCCTTTACTTTTTAGAATCCGCTGTCGACACGGTTATTGAAAAGTGCCACAATGAAGAACCACATAACTCTATAACTTCAAAGTGAATGCGTCCTCCACAGTTTGCTGTAGAAAGCATCTGTATTGAAAATCTGACAATTTGTTGAATTGCAAAAACCCAAGTTTTAAATAAATGAGAGCATCTGAACCCTGCCTCAGTCCACTTCCCTTTCAGAAAAGCCCAGCGCCCATCACTCGACCTCACTCTTCCCTCCCTCGCTTCAAATGCTTTTAAGCAACATGCTGATTTTATCACTCACAACAGACAGAGGGAACGTAGCAAGCTAGTATCAGGGTGTAGCGTCCTCATATGTGATACCAGCCCATTCCCTTACAAAAATGCCTGCCTACAGAGGGCACTGTCCATGAAAAAGAAAACAAACTGAATCCTACAGTGAAACTCCAGGCTGCAAAATGCTTTGACAAAGGCTCACAGCACTCAGTTTCACTTCCCCTGGAATCTAGAGCGACCTTTTATTTAGGTCACAGCCATAAAGCGTGCACACATCCTGCGATTTCCTTTTAGATCACATCACTGTATTGACAACATGGTACCCTTATGGCTTTAAAAGCTAGCTACTTCTCCTCATAGCAAAAGACAAATGTTCTGGCCCGTCTCCCATCGCAGACGCTAAATTGTTCTGGGGATGGCAGGTTATGTTTATCCATTTTTATTCACATACGGCAAAGGACACTTTCCTAAGCAAAGAACGGTATATCATCACACCTAATGCCTAACTTAATTAGCACATGGTCATTCTGTCTTTATTAGAAGGATAAACACAAACTTGCAGCAAGAATTACCCAAGCATACAGAATGAAATATGAGATCAGCAGTTCATTCATTAGTGTAAGAACAGATGGCAAAGCAGCACATAAACTCCGTTACTAATTGTAGTCACCTTATTTTTGCATTTCTCACTGGCCAATACATCAACTTTTGGCCAAGTGAAATGATTTTTGAATTTACGCGAGTCAAGAAACTAATGCTTCCGCAGGCACACGAGATGTCCACTTCAGTGCCCATCCCATTTCCTATCTTTCACAGAGAAAGAAAAGCGTAACTAATCAAAAACAATAGTGCTATCAAATAAACTGGCTGGGTGCTGAGAGAACAACCTCAATCAAGAAGGCCAAGGGAACAAGCTCAATAAAGTAGACCAAGGGAACGAGCCCAATCAAGATGACTTGGGTAACAAGCCAAATCGAGAAGACCTAGGGCACAAGCCCGATCAAGATGACCTAGTGAACATGCACAATTAGGATGGTCTGGTGAACAAGCCCAGCCAGAAGGGTCTAATGAACCAGCCCACTCAAGAGCACCTAAGGAACAGGCCCAAACAGGAGGACCGAGGAAACATTCCCAATCATAAGGGCTGACAAAACAAGACCTAGTTATAAAAGATCATACCGATCAAATCTCATTGCCCTAGGAACCAAGAGCCTCCTTTTACGTTAATCACAGCCAATAAAGACACACATCCTGTAATTTCCTTAATTTACAAATAAAATCACAACCTGGTACTTTTTGAAAGCCAAAACAGGATTGCAAAGTGAACAGGTTCAATCAGGAGGGCCTTGTGACAAGCCCCATCAGCGGGGCCAATTAAAATAGGCCTCGTTACAGAGGAACAGACTCAATTACAACAGATTACAAGGGCTCACTGAACAAGTTCAATCAGAGGGTCTAGTCCACCATCCCAAACAAGAGGGTCTAGTGCCCAAGCTCACACAGGAGGGCTTACCAGGGCGTTCCTTATTGCTTTTAAAATATCAGTATTAAGCTGCGATTATGCGACATTCAAGCAGGGAAAATGTCACCATCCTGTGCAAATTCCAGGTCTCAGCACTAAGCCCCCTGCATTAAACAGCCTGCATCTATGACAGGGTCACCTCTCCTGGATGTTGCCTTCAGTTATGGCCTGCGGAGGGACCCTCCAAGGACAGTTGACCCGGCCCCCGGGGAGCCTCTTGAAGTCGAACTGGCAGCAGATCTTGGGGTCCGGGCCACAGGTGTGGGGGACGTCATAACTGTAGAAGGGCATCATGTGACACAGGATGTCTGTGCTGGAGTCCGGGTCTGGAAGCGGGGAAAAAGAGCATTACAAAACAAGGATTTCCGCCCCCTCTTCATCCCCCCCACACCAGCAGGCCACAGCTGTCCATCCCCTGAGGTGTGGACAGTGCTGCATCAGCGGGACCCTGCAGCTTCAACAGTCTCTGCAGGGTCTACTTCATTTATTCATTTTCAAAATCTGAGAATTTCTGATCCGACGAAGTTCCTGCAATATTTAGCGCGATGTAAAATGCTCAGTTTATGACATGAATCGTTAATAGACTGGTTGGATGTGCAAATGCGACGTAAGAAAACACAAATTTCCCCTTGAGGTCTTAAGCTGCAATGTTGCATTATGTTCCTACTCAGACTGGAAGGAAGACATGCATCACTATTAATTTTTATTCGTCATTTTCATTTCCAGATATGTGCCCCATCTTCAGATAGAGAATTAAATATGATTTTTTTTGGTTTGTTTGTTTTCTGGGGTGGAAAGATATTTTGTTTGTGTTTTGCAGGGTTTTAATGTTTATTGGAAATAAAAATATGGATACATACTGAACAAACAGAGAAAGTTCTTTCATTTATAGATACTGCTATTAACAGGGTTTGCAAAGTGATGTATTGTCATTGAATGTAAACATAATTTACGAATACGGCAGCCAGGAGCCTCAGCCATACTAGTCCCAAATCTCTGATGCACTTAAAACATTTGAATATTTTCATTTCATTTCCATGAAATAACTCCTGACAGGCACAAAGATTACAATGTTATGTTATGCCCCACTGTAGCATTATATTTTTTTGGAGAATATCAGCTCTGAGAAACAATGCGATTCAGTTCGCTCACTAAACATATACACCTGCTCTCTCTTTCAATGCGGTTTTCAAGCTCTGAAGATCACAGCTCTCAAATCTCAGGAGAGAGACTTGGGACAATTTCATTACACTCACCATACATAAATCTTAGAGCCATCACTGAATGCTAGCTATATTTCAGCGCGTCATACAAACGGGTACAATCGATTCACGCAATATGAAAGAAAATATCTTCAAAAAACAATAAAATGCTTCAAAAAACACTAGACAATGCGCAAAAACACAGGATGGGCTTTCCTGGAAATGACCTCACTGTGCATAACATACTACAACAAATGAGAATGCATTGCAATTCCTTGCATATATTAAGCACAAGCAACGAATGTATCGTGTAGAGGGGAGAAGTCCTTCTACAGGCACTCCAAGCAATAATGCAAAGCAATTAGCAACACGGAGGGGCTTTGCCAGGTGGCAACTTATTTCAAAGAATTACATATAATTAGATGGTTAATTATGACGTATGGTGCATACCATTAAATGGCTAAAGATAAATTAATAGACAGCTAATTTTTAAAGAGCTCCAAAAGCATAGAACGCCTGCCAGCAGCTCCTTATCAGCATCTGACGTTGACATTACACGTTCCAAGCAAAGGTCCTACAGTATTTCGGTGGGAAACACAATAAATAATGCAGCTAAGTTTTAACAGGGCTATTACTGTTATTTCTGCTTTGTTGTTATTGCATAGTAATCTGCTTCCAGAGTACCTCGCTGCACACAAAATATCACAAACGGATCAAATGAACTAAAAACATTAAAACGCTGCACTGGTTTGTTATTAAGTTCGGGGGCAAAACCATATACATACATTTGTAATGAGATCAAACAGTGGCAAAGTTGAATAAGTAATCTGTACACGAGGCAAGGGCACATCTTCAGATCTTCAGTGGCAGCAATGCTGTTTTTTTCTTTTAAATGGCTGGAGGAAAACTGAACTATGAACAAAAGCAGATGTGAACTTATTTATTTTTTTCCATCATCGGGGGCAAAGGGAACATAAATGATCACTACGGACTTAAGGATTTCAATAAATAAAAGCCATGTTTACAACAAGCTGATCTCAAATGCAGGTCAACCATAGCGTAGCAAATTACAAACAATAAGACTAAACCCCTGTATTGTAGCACAAATTATACTTGAAGTGCCTAGTGCTAAAAATACAAAAGTCACATTTTCACACATTGTGAGGTATGGATGGGAAAAAAATCTTTTGTAGTCTCCTAAGCTGATTTTCTCAATTTTCTCAAAATAGACGTTTTGTGACTGAAGTACTTATCGCACTAGGCTCTTCAATTAATCTTATGATTATTTTATTTTTTCATTACTACCATTATTACTATAAGTGGCAGTAGTAGTGGAACCCCATTTTCAAAGACGTCGGGGCGAAACGGAGAACGAGTAAAGGCTTGCCGAAGAAGTCCTAGCTCGTGTGATTATATGCAACAAGAATGCGTGTTGGTTTTCAATACAGACTCATCAGAAGGATCGGAGATCAGACGCACTCAGTATTGATTTTGACCGCATCAAACTCATCCTTTAAACAGAAAATTCTCACAACAGCACATTGGAAATACTTTGCTTTTCTAACTGTTGTGTTATTCAATCACAGCACACAGTTTTTTTGCAAAGTGGCGAGACACATCCATTGGTTGCCTTGTTAACAACAAAGGCCTATTGTGGATGCTCCTCTAATATCCAAGCATAATATCATTACTTCTTTAACACCTGGATGCCCTAAAAAATTTCAGAATGAGCATGCATTTCCAAAAAAACAAACCAATAAAGCTGTTAAGGCCGGAATGTGAAATATCTTGTCTGTTTTCAGTTTCAAGCAGGACAAACATGATTTGCAAATCACCACCCTCATTTTTGAATTGCATTTTCCATACTATTCCAGCTCCAAAATGGAGTTGAAGTGGTAACATTACCATTTAAATAACATTATTCACAAAATCTGCACATTTACATTGTTTTCCATTTTCAGATAACAGCATAATGTACTCCTGAAGCTATTAAATGCACAGGAAAGACTAACTACTGAGAAAAAATCAATATAAACAGTCTTAGCAAAGTGTTGGGCCTCCATCAAAATTCAGATAAGCTAATCACACCCTAGCATACAGTCTACAAGTGCAAAATTTTACTGGAGGGATGGAGTGCCTTTCTTCTGAGAGAATTTGGTGTTTGATGAGGGTGATGTAGAGTGCTGTCGAACATTTTCCCATAAAATAATATAAGTTCAGTAGACTTGAGGTTGGGTGACTCTGAGGGCAGTGGCATATGTTAAGAGTCATTCTCATGCTCATAAAACCATTCAATAACCTTGTGCGTCCTGCGAGTCTTGTGCCACTGTCATCCAGGAAGAGACCGTCCCATCATTGACCCATCATTGTAGAAATGCTTCATCATAGAATATAAAGGTGAACACAGAATAATTCTGCATTGATTTGCAGCGATGCGTCTGCCTTTAATGGGGCGGATGGACCCAAACTATGCCAGAAAAATGATGTGAAGAAAATCTGAATTTATGTTTGTCCACAAATTTTTCTTTTAATTTGTCACCCGTCTGTAAGTGTGACAAAGTGTGTTGATAGGCACTTACAGTCCTGAAACAATCACAGACATTCGAACTGTTGGTACTTCCAGCTATAATGTGGCTGAGGAAGCCAAACTCCGCTTTCGGCGCTGGGCACAGTGAGACAAAAGAGAAGCTGAGGTTCCACTATTAGGAAGGGACTGGTCAGGAAATGCAGAACAGGCACATGAGATATTAAAGCACTCAGGCGAAAACTCAATAAAAACGATACCCACTATCATATACTAAGCAACTACTAACATGGGGTATTGTGGTTCTATTAACTGAGGAAACATTGAAGCAAACCCACACACACACTCTCACTCTCTCTCTCTCTCTCTCACACACACACACACGCAAAAATAAATCAAAATGATCACTAGTAACCTTAGAATGCAGTTTACAATAGCTTGAGGCTAAAACACTGGATCCAAGGCAAGATGGCAGAATATATATGAAGAGTTGGAATGCAAAACTCACAAAGTCCACTCAACCTCTTTTGTCACAAATTGAGTTTTTTTTTCCTCAGCATATTGCTGAGTACAAAAGCTCAATTTAAAACAAGAGGTTGAGTGGACGTTGTGGGTTTTGCATTCCAACACTTCATATACTCTCCATTGAGGAGAATATTTCATTCCTGTTGTTTTTTTGTTTTTTTTCCCCCCCAAATATTTTTTCAACTCCCACCTTGTTGGGTGGCAGATTTGGCACAGACTTTGCTGTGAAATGCGGAAGACATAGTGAAATGAAAACTCCCAAGATCCTTCCCAGAAAATGATCATTAGCAAGCAGCAGACTTCTGTTTGGATGAGAATTATCATTTGCAATAAACCTTATACTCAGACTTGTGGCCATATGGAGAAGGAAACTTTTCTGCTTTCCGTTGCGGTTTTTCCCAGCAACGTATGCTTTTACTTCGCCGTGTTCCGATGTAGGTTTACGAACATCCTTGGCAACATATTCGTAGCTTCACAGCATACCCAGGACCCGCCACAGACAGAAAATGAAACTGTTTGTGCAAACACACAGGGAGAGGAATTCTGGCAAGAATTTCTACAAAAATCTGATCCAAACTCACAGCCGCTCTAGGGGGAATTGTGTTTTTCCAAATACAGTCCATGCATTTTTCTTCATCAATAGACAGAAAAAAATGGGGAAAGTCTACCGATACTGTGGCTTTTACCAACTCAATCAAGTATTTTCACAGGAGGACAACAACAGCTGGAGAACTGGGCAGTCTATGCAGATTACAATCACTTTTCCATAAAAAAAAGGACAAAAAATGGCAGTTGCACGTGATTGAAAAGCTACACAAGTCCAGCGCTGGCAGCAGAATTTAATAAGGCCTCCCATTCGGACCAGGCTGCGGATCAATGAGCACTGAACCAGCAGGCTCGGGTGGCTGGAAATCCACCAGTTATTGTGCGAAGCATCTGGGATGCAGGCTCAATGAGCAAATTGGTGGATGAATGTGCTCTCACACGACAATGCGTCCATCGCCGACTGCTCTCGGACAGGAGCGGCGCTTGCCGCGAGCCAAATGTGGATTAGCACCTTGTCTGACCTCCAAACACACCACCCCTTTAATCTAGCGATCGGAGCACTTCACTCCTCTCATCTGCATAATTGGCTGCATAGCATTTTCGATTGTGAGAGAATGACCTGAATCTTGAGATATTTGCACAACCGCGGACTCCATTATTATCTGTGTCATCTCAGTATGGTGTGCAGTGGACATTTAATACTGTGCAATCGAGAGCTGCAAAACATCTTTATGCAGTTTTCTACCAAGGAAGCAGGCGCTCACAAATAGTATAAGTGCAGAGGACGTCATTTTTAATATTGACATCTGCTCAGTACATTTTGCATCAAAACCCGGAGAAGCCTTCAGACTGGAGTCGGAAAAATATTTCTTGGATAACGTAGCTTCAGCAGGGTGGCGAACCAGAAACTAGCCGACATAATCAAACATGATCATTTCCATCAACTTAATCCTTACAACCCAAGGCATCAACAAAAATTTAGAACAACGCACCGAATCCAATATAGAAAGGTGCCAATTATTCAAATAGCATTCAGCTAATTATCATAATTAAACAGAGCAGTAGAGCAGTTGGATTCAAGGGAACCAAATGTTAAATTCATCTTCATATGCACTGATATTAAACATTAAATGAACAATGAGTAAAATGTTATTGTTTGTTTTGCAGAAGTAATAAAATGAGTGAAAATAAGAAAATATTAATTTTTGTTACTTATTAGAATGCAGCTCCCTCAGTAGATTCATGCATTATGCATTGCACACCACGAGGCATGATTTTTGAGATAGATGAATAAACAACATGGTATTCACAACAAATGTAAGACCTTAAACCAGCTTGAAGCATGAGAAAATCATAGTGTTTTGATGATGTTTTTTTGGTAACACATTAAACATGCATATTACCAGAGAGCAGGGCTGTTAAACCTTGCTTCCAGTGATGTACAATCCAACAGGTTTACACCACAACCCACACAAAGCACACATCATTTAGCAGCTGCACTGAGCTCAGAATTAATAATCAGTTGTGCAAGGTCAGCCAAGAACCAAGCACAATATATGACACAACATCCATGACAGATCGCACAAGCCTACATTCAAAACCTTCAAAAACATGGACAACACGTGACAACCTCCACACTGTTGGGGTTCGTATTCGTACATTCAACAACGTGAAAGGGTACAACAGAGTAAAAATGACTTTCCACAACATGTGAACCTACTTACCCCAGTTCTGCCGCCAGAAGAACTCGAGAGCTCTCTGCGAAGCAAAGTGCTTCTTCACGGAGTAGTGTATTCTCTGGATGAGCATGTTGGACAAGCCGGCTTGTTTCAGCAGGTAAGCCATTGTGGGAGAGTGTCCAAAAGGGTCTATAGCCCAGCCAGTCTTTGGTTTCACTCCTGAAAATGAGCACAGAAAGTAAGATGTGGAAAATCTTTGCAGGATACGAGCAACACAAAAATACATCCTGTTAAGATCCGACAACGATATTGCTCGAATACCGTAAACCTTGTTTCAACAAAGAATTACGGATTGAGCCAGCTGATTTAGACTTCAGTGACACCAAACACGATGAAGAAAGTAATAAAGCCTATTGCCCTCTGGTGAAAGCAATATTGGAACAAGGTAATGATCAAGCAAAAGACTGGAGATAAGAGCGACTGATGAGGAAGTGATAAGATGCTGCCGCACCCTTGAGAAAAATCACTTGCCGTGAACCACATCAATAACGGCCAGAAAACGTAATGTAATCTTCATGTTAATGTAGAGGTCAGTCATTGAGGGAGGCTTGATTAATGGTGAGGATGTCACCCTCCACAGACAACAATCTATGATGCAAGACACAGAGCTCTCCACTGTCTCTCTGAAGGGACACCAATACAAACATCGACTTCAAAAACAAACGTGGAGAAGGATGGGGCCAGCGATATAGAAAACGTGTTGATGATGGTCGGACACAGCCTTAAATTTCCGCCGCAGAGATGAGCGGTGACAGCTGACGTTTGAGTTGGGTCGTCTGTACCATTCAGTCCCCGCTAGGACAAGCAGGGACAGATGAGGGCCAGAGAGGAATCCTTATTCTTTAAGTCCCCTCCAGAATCAGGATCACGGCTCCACACTCACGCCAGATTCTCTTATACAGTGCATGGGCTGAGCACTTTGATGCTCACAGCACCGCACAATTAGCCATTGGCCCCACTCCTCAGTAAACAATGAGCATTTAGCATTAGCTTTACATGAGCTGTAGGAGACACTGCTGCAGACAATGGGATGTCTCAAAGCAGATTGGTTGTCCTCTGGTAATCAATGATCAAGTGCAGACAGAATTATGTACAGCACTGGTCTACTATCCTTGCCCCTATCTGATTCCACAAACACCAACAAACAAATTAGAAATTAGATTAATGTGACATTTTTTATGGCTTCAGCAAAGAAAGTCTTGGATTGACTTCAACTAATTCCACGGCAGTCATAGAGAAATGCTCAAATGTTATGCAGCAACCGTAAATTACATCTAGTATCAAGTCCCTTACATTAACCGCTAAAGTGCTCATCACTGCCGTATTCACACAAGGCGCAAAATATATGAATTTCAGCCTTCAAAAGGTCAGAAATTTTGTCAATTTTTTGTTTTTAGTCGGCAACGACCTTCAGAAGAGTTTGCAGGCATCTCTGAGTCCTCCTGAAGGTCATTTGTAAATTAAATAATGAATGATTAACTTTTGGAGGGATGGGGTGAGTAGAAATGCAGAACTTTAAGGGTTAGTCTGTGACTCACAAAATCACCATCTAGAGGATGGTGGTCACATTTTCACAGTGAGGTCAGACCCCACATAATCACAGTAAACAATTCACTGAGGCCAGTGTGTCAGCATGCTTTTACAGGGGGGGGGTGGTGTGGTTTAGCTCTGCATTGTAAATGCCATTAGGCCCTGGGTTGACAGGTGTTGCCCTACAGGAAGAAACCAACATCTGGTCACACTGTGGGCCAGTGATGATAAACAGGGGTAATTACAAGGGCTGCAGACATTAAGCTGGGAAAAAAAAATGAAGCCGGAGTGAGCCTGGCAGGGGCAGATCTGCAGTCCGTGGCCAGATGGGGGGTGGCTGGTGCCCACTTTTCTCTTTCATGGAGAATGGGCCTGGGGTTTGGACAGGGCAAGGCAAGAATCCTCTTCCCAAATGCAAGCCGGGGACATGGGTACTGAGCCACAGAGGACATATCTCCGTGGAAACAGCCACAGATGGAGCCCGCCATCACTGCGGCTTCAGGGGTCGCCTCGGGGCATGACAGAGTAACCCTCTGTGTGGGTCACTGAATCGCTCGCAGCACTTGGAGAGGATACCGGGGGTTTCATACAGAATGTTCAGTAATTTGCACCACGCACAATAGAGTAGAAAATACAGTATGAATCTCATTCTCGATCAATGCAAGCCCATTTTCACATTTTTCCAGGAGCTCTATGGGGCCATTGATCTTTGTATTAAATATAACACTACATTACGGTATAAAGATTACCACATCACTGATATTTTCTGCGGTTCCGCGTGTCACACTGTTAAACGCATGAAATATAATATCAGATGGCGAGAGAGGGCTGGATGGGTCTTTGTTCCACAGCGCGCTTTGGTGGCTCTCGCAGCCAGTGAATCACTGTGTTTCTGTGAGCCTGACTGACTGAATGAGAGAAATCGATATGGGGAAAAGAGAACGGATCTTTCGTCGGCTTTAGAGCTTTAGTGTGAGCGCGTGTGCCAGCGAGCAAACGACAGAGAGAGAAGAGGGATTATAGTTTTTGTAGCCCCACTGTGGTGCGAGGCAGTACACTCATGTTTGTGCACGTGCTAAAGAGTGAAAGAGCGAGTCAGCGAATGAGCAAATGTGCTTTTGGTTTACCACCTTGGAGACAGATAAAAAGAGCTTGTGTAACCGAATGCGAGTGCAGGGTAGCGGTGGGGTAAAGGCCACGATTGGCTGGGGATTAAACTATAATTACAGTGACCTTGGCATAACTCAGACCTGACCAAAACCACTCCTGATCCCGCGTGATGCATTAAGCTTAAAATGAACAAGTTAGAGGTCAATGCAAAGCACTGGTTGGTAAGTTTCCAACCCCCATGACTTCATACTGCCTAAAAGTTGATCCTTGGTTCCCGCGTACAGCTGACCATATCTGGAGTATTGTGTACAGTTCTGGGGACCATACTTTAAGAAAGATATAGAGGATCTAGAGAAAGTTCAGAGAAGAGCCACTAAGCTTATTCCAGGTATAAAAGATGAAAGCTACGAGAAGAGGCTGAAGATCCTTAATCTCTTTAGTCTTAGGAAAAGGAGACTCAGGGGTGATTTGATTGAGGTCTTTAAATATGTTAAAGGTAATAACAAACTGAATTATGTGGGACTCCTTCGACCAAGTGCTGTGAGTAGAACTTGGGGTCACAAATGGAAGTTGACCAAAGGTAAATTTAGCACTAATATTCGGAAATATTTCTTCACCCAAAGAGTAATTTCAATGTGGAATAGCTTGCCTGACCATATTGTTGAGGCAGAGACCTTGGGGCTTTTCAAGAGCAGGCTTGACTTAAAGCTAGATACCACTGAGTCATTGAGTATCTGACGGGATATATTCACAATAGTATAAAGAAACTGGCGAGAGTAGTTGGGCTGAAGGACCTGTTCTTGCCATTCATGTTATGTTATATGTGACCTTGACTTTTGACCCAATGACTTAAGAGACCTAATGAGTTCAGCTACTCTTTGTGGGGAGTTACCATGTGTGAGTTCATTAAAATCTGTTCACACCTTCAGTATATATGACACACACAAGATGCGTGTGACAGACAGATGGATGGACAAACAGACGTGGGACGGAAGCATAGAAAACAAAAAGAAGTATCAGTCACATACATTTAAAACAACGGACAGCAGTTATGTGCAAATATGGAGCATCAGTCTGTAACCAGTCATGAAGGCGAAATTGATTCTGGTCAAAAACTGCATGGGACGATGTACATGGACACCTGCTCATTTAACATCTCATTCCACAATCTTCAGCAACAAAAAAAGAGTTGGTCCTCCTCTCCGCTGCATCCATTCTTCTGGGAAGACTTGCCCGTGGATATTAGAACATGGCTGCAGGTGCCTGCTGCCACTGCAGTTAAAAATGCATTATCCAGGTCATCCAATGATGCAGAACAATTGGACCTGCCTCAAAAGCAACTTTCCTGTTTATCTCAACAGCGTACACTGGGACTGAGGTCAGAGCTATGTGCAGGCCAGTCAAGCTCTCCTATACTGATCTTGACAGAGGATGAGCGCACCTCTCTCTCTGTGTTTGGGTAACATTATACCGTAACAGGAAGGGGCATTCCCAATCGTCAGAATTAGTGAATCATTTCACCTGAACAGTCTCAAGACTAAGGGCTGTCCAAATATTGCTGACCACATACACAACGGGCTATTGACACACATACCCAAGTTTCTCTCCAACCATTGGTGTCCTTCTATAAGCTGGTCAATCATGGCAAAATAGTGCGCGCTGGCTTCATCAGGCATCACCCAGCCTCCGGTAGCGATTTCCAGCTGGCCACGCTCAATCAGCCTGTGAGAGGTTAGAGAATCCGTCAGAGAGGACAGGCTGTGCCACTAATAGCAGTACATTCCACTGTCGACACCTTCCCCTTACAGAGGATCCTGAACCAGATTACAGGCCGCAGATTCCTGTACAGCGGCCAAGCCTCTTACGGAGCGCAGAAATATTACTATCAAGGGACTCGTAAACAAGCACTCAAGGCACAGCATCGCCGAGAGTGGCTTTTAAAGAATGAATACATTAGAAATCACCTCTTCGACAATAGCAGTCGTTTTGTGTGTCATACACTGGATTTGAGAGGAGTATGTTCTCTCAATGACTGCAGTAACATTCGTTCACCCATTCAATGATCAACTGATTTTCACCATTCAAGGAAAGAACACTAAAGCATGGATTTTACAGCAGATCGCATGAATTTCAAACACCTCTGTAATGCCATCCCAGAACACGAGGAAGCATTTTATTTGATTCTGAGGTAGGTCGGATATGGATTCTTGCAAATTAACCACCTGTACGTCGCTACTGCAATAAGCTACCTTATTCATGTGGCGCCCTGCGCTGTCATTGGCTGAGACAGTGGTACTGCACACACAGTGCCCAACACAAGGCCTCAATGGCTGGCTTTACCTTCCGAAGTCAGCCGACAAATTTCATCGACAATAGATGGAATGCAATGGCAAATACCTTTAAAAGAAACTCAATAAAAAAAAAATAAAAAAAAACTAAGTTATCTAAAGTTGGTGATACAAAGCCTTTGTTTACAAAGAAAATACATTACTGAGTACAAAATTGCTCCAAGAAAATGTGACAATGACTAAAAACATTCAAAAGGAAGGCTTGCAGGACATAAAAAGCTCTGCTGGACCAGGAATGTCAGAAAGCAATTAAACTGCATCAAAAGTGCGAACCAGAGAAAAGAAGTTATCTGTTGTCAGCTTACAATACACAAATGTGACACTACTGAAGGGTAAGATTAAAACAAAGTACGATACTCTGACACCTTTAAACGAAATCCATTAACTCTGACAAAGAAAATAAATTAGCTTGACATTTTCTTGTTTATAATGGCACATATTCTTACACTGTGTGAATTTCTTTGACCTTTTTCGCAGATACTAAAGTCATGCGTAATGACCCCATGAGCAGAAACTAATTAGCACAACTGGAATAGGTACACTGTTGTGAGCAGAGAGAGAGCGAAGAAAACGCCGACAGTGGAAGCTGTCTTTACCCTGACAGGGAAGAATCCCCACCCGGATACTCTGAAAATACTCAATACTGTACATTGTGAAGCAAAGACAGAGCGACTTTTAATAGACATTCAGTACTTTTACGATGAAAAAAAAAAAAAAATCATGTGAAGTACACACTTGCTCTATAAGAATTAAATATCATGCATTTTGTAAACCCTGCAAAAAGAGATATACATCTATCCTTCATCAATCCCACTTGCTGCTGGTAAAGTCTGAAGT
Organism: Gymnothorax reevesii; assembly: GCA_029721435.1. Taxonomy (NCBI): domain Eukaryota; kingdom Metazoa; phylum Chordata; class Actinopteri; order Anguilliformes; family Muraenidae; genus Gymnothorax; species Gymnothorax reevesii. Next base: position 78,402,014 of record CM056583.1, read on the forward strand.
ATGGCAAGAGCCCATCCCCAAAACCAAGGTTTATGGTGGTTTCGCTACTGAGCTTTTATTCTACTGTACTTTCACTACTATGTCCTAGCCTGTTCGCTACTATAGAAAAATGAAAGTTAAGAACATAAATATTACTTAAGAATCAGTCGAAAAACTTTATGCTGAGAATATTTTTTCAGGTTCTGGCTCAATACAGACAATCAAACAAAGATTGACTCGGCAACAAACACTCGTGCATCCGAGTCCATTCGCTTATCCAACATTTTGCTTCATTTGTACTCATAAAGAATCCTGGTAAAAGAGTTTACTTAAAAGCTCTCCGATAGCTTTATTACTTTATTACTTTTAAGTTTTAAAAAATATGCAAATAAAAAATGAAATGCGGAGAATACTCTGCGATCTTCAATCTGATCTTTGTTTAACCACAGTAGCAAAAAGACTTGGACACAGTAGGGAACGTACAGTGTGCAGTAGCGAAATTACAGTAGCGAAAAGCCAAAGAAGAGAAGCAACCAGTAACCAACACCAACAGGCAACAGGCAGGAACACAGTGCGGACAGTGCGCCAATCCATTGCAGATAACAACAATCACATGTCCCCGTTCAAAACCTATATCACCCATATTTAAAAAACAATCCCCCTCCGAAACCTAATAATTGGCCGTGCCACCCTTGCCAGCAACAACGGCAAACAAACATTTATGATGACAGGCAATGAGTATTTTTTCATCCTAATGTCTGACTCCTCTTTGCTGATTGGTTTGAATTCAGCCCATTGGAAGGTTTCTTGAGCACAAACTGCCTGTTTAAGGCCATACCACAGCATCTCAACTCGATCCAAGTCAGGACTTTGACCAGCTACTCCAAAACCTTCATTTTGTTTCTTTTCAGCCACTTAAGGGTGGACCTGCTTGTGTTCTTCAGATCATTGTCCTACTCCATTACTCAACTGCAGTTGAGCTTTAGGTCAGGGACCGATAGGCAGACATTCTACTTCAGAATTTTTGGTTCCATCAATTGCGGCAAGTCGCCCGGGTCCTGAAGCAGCAAAAGAGCCCAAGACCATCACACTACCGCCAAGTGCTTGACTGTTGGAATGATTTTCATATGGAGGAATTCTGTGTTTGCATTTCCGCAGAAGTAACAGGACCAGTGTTTTCAAAAAAGTTCAACTTTTGACCCATCTGTCCATAAAATATCCCAAAAGTCTTGGGGGTCATCAAGAGTTTCTTGGCAATCGTGAGAGAAGCCTTTGTGTCATTTTTGGTCAGCAGTGGTTTTCGTCTTGCAGCTCTCCCTTGGATACCATTTTTTGCCCAGTCTGTCTTATTGTGGAATTGTAAACTTTGACCTTAACTGAGGGAGGTGAGGCCTGCAGTTCTTTAGTTTGTTTGGATTCTTTTGTGACCTCCTGAAGGAGTCGATGATGCACATTAGGTAGGCCAGCCACTCCTGGGAAGGATTACCATGGTCTTCACCATTTGTAGACAATGGTTCTGACTTCGGGTCACTGAAGTCCCAGAGCCTTAGGAATGGCTCTGCAACCCTATCCAGACTGATGAATGTCAGTGACTCTGTTTCTCATCTGTTGTTGGATTTCTTTAGATAGATAGATAGATAGAAGTGAAACATTTAAGTGAGACAAATACATAAAAATAGAAGAAATCAGGAAAGAGAAAAATAGTTTCCTCACAGCACTGTAGAATCCAGGTATTTATAGACCCTACTGCGTATCGCACAACATAGGAAATTAAATTTTCGACATGGTTTAAGGGCAGTAATAATACATGAAATCAGTCCTCTGGCTTAGGAAAAAACATGCACTGTAAAAAAACTCACAACATTCTAAAAATGACTGGCAAAAAAGCCACACAAAAAGAAGAATATCATTAGAGCATCAATAATAAATAAGAATAAAAATTCAGTATACACATGGAAAGAATTGTTTTTGAAACGTCTGACCTCCGGGCCTGGCATAAATAATCATCCTAAAATGAAGCAAAGAAAAACAAAATTCTCCACTGGAATCTCTTGCCGCTATCAAAACTCAACTTCAAATGGCGTAGCATCGCAAAATGTTAAATGGTGCATTCTCTTAATTTGGTCAGGTCACAATGATATTATTCAATGAGCCACTGCCTCCTTATATAAAGCATAATTGCTCAGCAACAACTTCTAAACAGGCATATGACTTCAGACCTCCATTTTCATTAAAGTTAGCAGTTTTCTCAACCGCAATCAGGTCATCGGTCAGTTAGAAGTCTAAAAAATATCAATCAATTATCACACATCCCCTCACTAATCCACATATATTTCTCCGAATTAAGCATGGGTTTTAATATATTTTTATGCTTCTTTATGCACAGATTTAAGTTTATATAGAGGAACTGTGGACATGCAAAAGCTATTTTCATAGTGCTGCCCAAAGGTTTTTTGGAAGCAGTGGTTAAGTAAGCTTTCCATTGAACACAAAAAATATCAAGGTCAGGGTCAAGGTCAAAGTTTACTTATATAGCACATTTAAAACGAACCCATTGCCCAAAGGACTGTACAAGTTAACAAATATGCAATAAAATACAATCGAATTCAACACAACAACAAATATAAGACCAGATCATATTACATGCAACACTAAGAAATCCTGGATTAAAAGCCAGTGCAAAGAGGAGGGTCTTCAGTTTGGATTTAAAACTCTTGAGGGACTGAGCTGTTCTGATATAAAGCAGCAAACTGATCCATAAATTACGAACAGCCACCTGCAAAGGCTCTGTCACCTCTGGTTTTGAGCCTGGGTCTCGGAGGGTCTAAGAGTGCTTGATTTGTTGACCTCATTGTTCTGACAGGAACATGAGGGTGCATCAAATCAGACCGGTAAGATGGTACCAGCACATTTAACACTCTAAAAACCAGTAACGGAATCTTAAACTGGGTCCTGAATATGATTATGTTTCCTTTACGCAAGTCAGCAGACTCTGGAATGCAATTCTTCCAAAGATGGTTGCAGGGAGTAACCCCACTATATCTTAAATTCCAGAAGATGAAATTTGAAGAAATATTTCACAAGGATAAGACTAGAACTACTAGTTTAAGCTTAAAAAAAAAAAAAAAGCCTGACAATATTTTGGTAATTAAAATATGACTAGATCAATGATTCAATTCAGTTAGGAGATGGACTAAAACTACATCAAAATTGGCAAACGGGTCAAGAATGTAAATTTTCAGAGGCACAAATTGATGTGATTTACGAAATGAACCAAGAGCGACAACCAGTAGAATGCAAAAAGGAGGCTTTATTTCTGAAGGGGGAAACCCCCCAACAGAGCTGGCAACGGTACAAAGTCCACAATCCAAAAACAGTATCCAATGGGCGTAATCCAGAATCGTAACCAGGGCACCAATAACAAAGTTCGTGGTCAGACAAAAAGGGTTCGGTACACAGGCGTAGGTTTGGAGGAGAAACAAACTCATAAGCCAAAGACAGTCCGAATCCAAAACCAGGGCAGTAATCACAAAATCAAGGTCGGGCAGAAAAAGGTCAAAACTCACAGATGCAACAATATCCAAAAAGGGCAAACCAAAATCAATAGTCGAGCAATCCAATCAGAAAGATAAACACTGAGCAATCAAGGCGAGAAACGTGGCACGAGAAAACTAGGGAGAACGATCTGACAAGAAAGTGTACCAAACAGACATCTTATATACACACCCGGGGTAAACACATGACCAGGGAGAACAGGTGCAATCAGTGGGAACAATGATCAGGGAGAGACACATGAGGGATAAACTAATTACATGAATTTGGCTGTAGCCCAAACGCAGACAGGGATCACAAGACAAACCTAAGTACAAAACAACAGCTCCGGTTAAGGAGTACTAAAGTGCCAAGATAAAAGAAAAGGAAAGCACAAAGTATAAGTGGAAATCCACAGAAACTTGCAGCAGAGATAATTAGGGATAGGCAAGGAGGCGGAGACTAGAATTGGGCGACAGCTGAGAGATCATTAGTCGATTAGTAAGTGCAGCTATACAATCCCAAGTGCTTGTTAGTAAGTTAGTCCAAATATACAAGGTTAGTGTGGATTAGTATTTAGCAAAAACAATAAACTGTTAGTATGTGTTAGTAAGACAGTAAAAGAGAGAGGAAGGAAGAACACGAGATAATGAAAGAAGATTGAAACCCAGAAACCAATAAATCACCCGAATGAGTGGCACACAAGACAAGGGACCGTGAGCAAAGATACACACATGACAAGACAGGGGAGACAAAGTGCAAAGCATGGAAAATAAACATGGCATGAAACATGGCTATGAAAACAAAACATGGCATGGAGACTGATAACCAAAACATGAAAATTATAAAACAGGAAATCCTTAATACCAAATACACAATACATAATCTAAGAATGGTCAGACAAGGTCAGTGGTCTCTAAACACAAGAATCAATAACATGGCAGAGCCAGGCACAGAACTTAACATGAAAGCAGAATCCAGAATCCCAACAGAACCCCCCTCCCAACGAACGCCTCCTGGCGTTCAACCTGAAAGTCTCTGGTGACTAGCATGAAAGTCTTTGATGAGGTTTTTATCCAATATGTGCCTTGCTGGCACCCAACTGCGATGTTCAGGTCCGTAACCCTCCCAGTCGACGAGGTACTGCAGTCCTCTGCCTCGTCGACGAGAGTCCAGGAGGGCACGGACCGTGTAGGCTTCGCCTCCATTGATGATCCGGGCGGGTGGTGGGGGATCAGGTCCAGAGGACAGGGGGTGGGTTACTGCAGGTTTTAACTGGGACACATGGAAAGTGGGGTGTATGCGTCGCATGGACAGGGGGAGACGGAGGCGAACGGCAGTGGGACTTAGGACCCTTTCAATGGTGAAAGGGCCCAGGAATTTGGGGAAAAGCTTACCCCCGTTACCTCTGAGGGGAATGTCCCTTGAAGACAACCAGACCCGCTGCCCAGGTCGGTACATGGGCGCCGCGGTGCGTCTCTTGTCGGCCTGTTCTTTCATCCGAGCGACCGACCTGAGCAGGGCCTGGCGGGTGGCAGTCCAGGTGCGTCTGCACCTACGGATGAATTCGCGGACTGAGGGGACAGCTACCTCCTCCTCCTGGGACGGGAACAAAGGGGGCTGGTAGCCCAGGCAGGCTTTGAAGGGGGAGACGCCGGAGGCAGCAGAGGTGTGGCTGTTCAACGCGTATTCCACCCACGGTAACTGATAGCTCCAGGAGGAGGGGTTCCTAATACAGAGACATCGTAAAACACTTTCCACACACTGGTTAGCTCGCTCGGTCTGGCCATTAGTCTGGGGGTGGAAACCTGATGACAAACTGACTGAAGTGCCTAAAGCTTTAAAGAATGTTCTCCAAAAAAGTGCAGTGAACTGGGGGCCGCGATCGGAAGTGATATCAGTGGGTATGCCGTGGAGTCTAATGACATGTTGGATTACTAGGTTGGCAGTGTCTTGAGCAGAAGGGAGTTTAGTGAGGGGAACTAAGTGAACTGCTTTGGAGAATCTATCAACAATTGTGAGAATGGTGGTGTGGTGATTGGATGAGGGAAGGCCTGTGATAAAATCAAGAGCAATATGGGACCAGGGGCGGTGTGGTGTAGGAAGGGGCTGCAATAAACCTTGAGGTGGTTGGTGAGAAGTCTTAGCCTGGGCACAGACCGAGCAAGCAGCAACGAAGCCCTGGACATCTTGAGTGAGTTCTGGCCACCAAAACCTCTGAAGAATAAAGTTCTTAGTGCGGCGGATACCAGGGTGGCAGGACAGTCTGGATGCATGTCCCCATTCCAGGACTTGGGAGCGTAAGGTAGCTGGCACATATAAACAATTGGTGGGACACGCACTGGGAGTAGCAGCATTGTTTTGGGCATTTCTGACTTCTCTCTCAATATCAAGACATAATGCATTAATGAACGCTTCTTTAGGGAGGATGGTATCTCTGTTAATTTCCTCTTCCTGGATTTCAAAACAACGGGAGAGGGCATCAGGCTTGACATTCTTACTTCCAGGTCGATAGGCAATATGAAAGTTAAATCGTGAAAAGAAAAGTGCCCACCTGGCTTGTCGCGGATTGAGTCTTTTGGCCGTTTGTAGATATTCCAGGTTCTTGTGGTCTGTCCAGACAATGAAGGGTACCTTGGAGCCCTCCAGCCATTGTCTCCACTCTTCTAAGGCCAACTTTACCGCCAACAGCTCCCGATTCCCAATGTCGTAGTTTCTTTCTGCAGAGCTGAGGCGGCGAGAAAAGAAGGCACAAGGATGGACCTTACCATCTTCTGTGGACCTCTGCGACAGGATGGCTCCAGCACCGATATTGGAGGCGTCCACTTCAACAATAAACTGGAGTTCTGGATTGGGAATGGTTAGGATAGGTGCAGAGGTGAAACGAGCTTTTAAGTCATTGAAGGCCTCTTCAGCCTTTTCGGACCACAGAAACTTGGATTTAGAAGAGGTGAGAGCAGTAAGAGGAGCGGCAACAGAACTATAATTCCGGATGAACCGGCGGTAAAAGTTAGCGAAGCCCAAAAATCGCTGGAGAGACTTACGGTCCTCTGGTCTGGGCCAATTAGTGACAGCTTCCACCTTTAGAGGGTCCATCCGGATGGTGTCTGGGGAGATGATGTAACCCAAAAACGTAGTGGTTTCCACATTAAATTCACATTTTTCAGCTTTAACAAAGAGGCGGTTCTCCAGGAGGCGACGGAGCACTTGGCGAACATGTTTGACATGGGCCTCCTGGGACTCTGAAAAAATCAGGATATCGTCAAGATACACAAACACAAACTTATTTATCATGTCTCTTAAAACATCGTTGACAAGGTTTTGAAACACTGCTGGAGCGTTAGTAAGCCCGAAAGGAAGAACTAAATACTCCCAGTGTCCCGTGGGAGTGTTAAAGGCAGTCTTCCATTCGTCCCCCTCTCTGATGCGTACCAGGTGATAGGCATTACGGAGGTCGAGCTTAGTAAAAATCTTAGCTCCTTGCAGGAGATCGAAAGCAGTGTTCATTAGAGGAAGTGGATAGCGATTCTTGACAGTTATTTCGTTAAGTCCACGGTAATCTATACAGGGTCTTAATGATCCGTCCTTCTTAGACACGAAGAAGAATCCGGCACCAGCAGGTGATGATGACGGGCGTATAATGCCAGCAGCAAGAGACTCTGAGAGATACTTCTCCATGGCTTGGGTTTCTGGTCTGGAGAGTGAATAGAGTCGGCCTCTAGGGGGCATAGTACCTGGCTTCAGGTCTATGGTGCAGTCATAAGGTCGGTGAGGTGGTAAGCTGGTGGCCCGGGACTTAGAGAACACTTCCTTGAGATCATGAAACTCTAGGGGGACCTTCTCAAGATCTGGTATTTCTTCTTGGGATGGGCTGTGTTGAGGTTCGCGGGCGTTGTGGAGGCATGCCAGGGAGCAGTTGGGGCTCCAACCCTTAACCTCATTCTTCCGCCAATCAATATTTGGGAGGTGTTTGGCCATCCATGGATGGCCCAAAACAATGGGAGCATGGGGAGAATGTAAGAGGAGGAGCTGAATGGTTTCGTGGTGGTTTCCTGAGGTTTTGAGTTTGATGGGGCTGGTAGCGTGGCTCGCAGACTGGCAGTGGCGGAGCAGACGCAGGAGCAGGAGTGGCATGGACGGCAGGCTGGGGAGACTGTAGCCGCTGAGCGTCTTGCACAGAGCGAGTGAGATCCGCCATCTGAAGACTCATGGTTTGCATATGTTGCATAAGAGCCCGAAGCTGACGCTCTTGGAATTCTAACTGAGCGCCCTGTTGGTGCACTGCCTCCTGCAGAGACTGGTCTGACGCTGGCTCCGTCATGGTCAGATCGTAATGATGTGATTTACGAAATGAACCAAGAGCGACAACCAGTAGAATGCAAAAAGGAGGCTTTATTTCTGAAGGGGGAAACCCCCCAACAGAGCTGGCAACGGTACAAAGTCCACAATCCAAAAACAGTATCCAATGGGCGTAATCCAGAATCGTAACCAGGGCACCAATAACAAAGTTCGTGGTCAGACAAAAAGGGTTCGGTACACAGGCGTAGGTTTGGAGGAGAAACAAACTCATAAGCCAAAGACAGTCCGAATCCAAAACCAGGGCAGTAATCACAAAATCAAGGTCGGGCAGAAAAAGGTCAAAACTCACAGATGCAACAATATCCAAAAAGGGCAAACCAAAATCAATAGTCGAGCAATCCAATCAGAAAGATAAACACTGAGCAATCAAGGCGAGAAACGTGGCACGAGAAAACTAGGGAGAACGATCTGACAAGAAAGTGTACCAAACAGACATCTTATATACACACCCGGGGTAAACACATGACCAGGGAGAACAGGTGCAATCAGTGGGAACAATGATCAGGGAGAGACACATGAGGGATAAACTAATTACATGAATTTGGCTGTAGCCCAAACGCAGACAGGGATCACAAGACAAACCTAAGTACAAAACAACAGCTCCGGTTAAGGAGTACTAAAGTGCCAAGATAAAAGAAAAGGAAAGCACAAAGTATAAGTGGAAATCCACAGAAACTTGCAGCAGAGATAATTAGGGATAGGCAAGGAGGCGGAGACTAGAATTGGGCGACAGCTGAGAGATCATTAGTCGATTAGTAAGTGCAGCTATACAATCCCAAGTGCTTGTTAGTAAGTTAGTCCAAATATACAAGGTTAGTGTGGATTAGTATTTAGCAAAAACAATAAACTGTTAGTATGTGTTAGTAAGACAGTAAAAGAGAGAGGAAGGAAGAACACGAGATAATGAAAGAAGATTGAAACCCAGAAACCAATAAATCACCCGAATGAGTGGCACACAAGACAAGGGACCGTGAGCAAAGATACACACATGACAAGACAGGGGAGACAAAGTGCAAAGCATGGAAAATAAACATGGCATGAAACATGGCTATGAAAACAAAACATGGCATGGAGACTGATAACCAAAACATGAAAATTATAAAACAGGAAATCCTTAATACCAAATACACAATACATAATCTAAGAATGGTCAGACAAGGTCAGTGGTCTCTAAACACAAGAATCAATAACATGGCAGAGCCAGGCACAGAACTTAACATGAAAGCAGAATCCAGAATCCCAACACAAATAGCTTTAATTCTAGAAAAAACTCTAAAATGCCACCTTGAGAAAAAAATAATCAGTCCAAGGGAATTCATGTAAAGAAAAAAGCCCGTCTGTGAGTTGCGTACAGAATGTGATTATCTTGAGAAGAGTCCATGTAGTGATGTTTCTGTGGTGCAGATGTGGATTGTGACCTTTCTTAACACATCATGCTTGGCCTTAATCCCTAATATTTTGATTGTAACACGTCCCCCCTGCGACTAACAAACCAGGTCCTGAGCCATGAAAGAACCAATCCAAGTGAACTAATTAATCTGAGCCCCACCAGAGGACACTTCCTTCCCAATTGCCAGTATATTTCCACTGCGAGTTTCAGCTGTTCTATTTATTCAACATAGCGTTATATTTACACATTGTTATACCTACAGTATTACACCCAGTATTAACAAACAATAGCCATGTCTTTGCAGATACTTCTGTTTTTTTTTTTTTTGGTCAGAGGAGCTGCAGTAAGAGATTAAGCATGATTGATATAACAAATGCGCCAGCACAAATCATTTGGCTGTAATTACAAAGCAATACACAACATCAGTTAATGGGCCTCTGCTTTTACCTAGAGACTCCTTGAGATCTCCAGTGAAAATTGATCCCATTTCTCCCCATGAAGCCTTTCCCGAGAGGCTGCTCTCTCCTAATGGCACTGGTGAATTACATTCCGTAATCTTTAGCACGTATTGCGACGGCTTGCATGTTTCAGCAGATGGCAACTTTTCTATATCAGCATAGAACCTCCACGTAGGAGAGATAATGGTGTGAGCCTACCCCAGAGTTTGGGGTATTGACTTTAAACACAAGCCTTCGGGCTTCGACTCCCTCTGGACGTACTTAACAGACACCGACTCAACAACAAAAGAACAGTGAGTCAGCGCTGAAAATTATTCTTCTTTCAATACTTCAGTGCTCGACTTGAGATACACAGGCAGTGTTTACCAAAGGTGCTCCTACTGAACAGGCAGTAGGGAGCGTTGGCAGTATAGTGGGGTGTTGAAAACTCCTCCACTGTAAGGACCACCCTCCTTTAAAAATCTTAGCATAAAAAAGAGCATCAGCCAGTGTATTTTCTCCCTGAGAAAACAATCGATAAGTACACAAAAAAATTCACCCCTCACAAGGGTCCAGACAGGATTTTTAATCCAATTTCTCTCTCCCCTCTCCAAATGTAACCATACATTTTTTTCCCCAATTATGTCATCCAGTGGCAGTGTATTAGATTAAATATCTCTGGAGAGAGGAGACTGAGACAATATGCAGAGTAGATCCTCAGGCTTGTAATTCTCATTCCTGCATGCAGCTGTTCCATTTCTATTTTACTTGAGGGTAATCAGACCAACCCTGTACCGACATCCCTAAGGCTTAATATGTTCTGTTACCCTCACATATAGTAATTAAAAAGGAAAAAATCAGAGGGGGCTCAGGTATTTTAAAAAATTAATTTGGTGTCTAAAATTTCCATCCCAATTTGGAAAGGCCAATCTTTCGCAACCACAGCCATGTTCACAGTCAAGCACCTCCAAAATGCAATCTCCAGTATGGAAGAGTTCAGGCCTAGATATTCATGGCTCTCTTCTATACATTTATTTATTTATTTACTTTCTCATTTCCGTACGACACACCACATTCAAGTTTCCACATTGTCGAGTAGGAGGAGGACTCACGACATCCTTCACTTGTAGTCCATGGCTACCACACTGACCAGCAGGGGGTGGCCAGATGGCTATTACCGCAGACACACAAATGACTGAACCCTCCCAGACTGTGATACTATCATAGCAAATGCAAACAAAACGGTTAACACTGTTATGAAAACGAGTACACGTTGCCTTTTCCGAAACTATTATTTATTATCCGATTGATTGAAGTATAAATAGCGCTGCTCTGGAGAGTCATATATATCAAAGTCAAGCTGTACACAAAAACTGACTTCTAATATCTCATAATTCATCTTTACCGTCATACCACAGACATACTTCAATAAATCTTATTTCACCTCACCGAGCACGACATTTATGCAGACAGAATGTTCACCAGAGAACGAATGTTTCACAAAATTCTTGATTACTCTATCAGACGAGCAGGCGGGTAAAAAATACCCTAAGAAAATCAAATGAGAGACAAAAGACGACTGAAATAGCTTGGGGTTTCACCCAAATAGAAATTCGGGCCTTGGGATTTACTGGGCACAGTATTATGGAGGAATACATGGACAATAAAACATGCGTGGATTATAATCTAGATACAAAGAGAAAATGACAGGAATACAACCGAGGAAAATAATGTTGCAGACGAAAACGGCATATAAGTAGAAAGTAGGGATTTGATTTTACAAGGTCAAGGGACTGCAAACAACAGGGAAAACAAATCTCCTATATCCCCTGTTCAATGACTACGGCGGTTTATCTGTAATTTTAAACTGAGAAAGGTAATGACATCTTTTTTTTTTAATACAACAGGCATTCTGAATAGTGCAGGAAACAAAAGAGCCACGTGAATGTCTAGTAAATGTGACTTTAGCTACAACTGACATTGTTTATTAGGAATGATAGCTGACAGAAATGATTTAATTAGGTAAACACGTACTGAAAGATAACCACTGATTTAACGCAGTAGGTTGCATGCAGTGTCAGACAAGCCAAACACACTGCTAATTCAACTTCATCAGAGCTCAAAAATGATTGCCAGTGCGCAAAAAGATTGTACAGAAATGAACAGTGTAGCAATGCAGGATTTCGCAGAAATTGGGCGATGTAGGATTTCACAGAAATTGTATAGTATAATGTGCCAAAGGGAAGCAGATGTTTTCCCTGAGCTGCTACTTAATGAATCACAGAAAATCACTGAAGAGAGACACGTGACGAGACTTGAACACCCACACACTGGACAGAAAGGAAAGGTGTGAGCAGTGAAAAACAGCACAAATGATTTCTCATTTGGTCCAAAAGACAGAACATCATGCGTAAACCATCGGTGATTCCCATGGTGTCAATAAGCAGCCATAAAACCTCATACATGGCACAGAGTGATGTCCACTGCCCAGCTGTCACACTGCCTAACCTTCTTAATGCCTCTCGAGGTGGAATGGAGCCAAACCACATATAAACATTCAGACATGCAGCATTTCATCGAGTCTTTCTTTTTAATGCTCTACAGCATATCATATAATCATCTGGGAAGAGAAAAATGCCGCCTCAGTTCAGCTTTGCCTCAGAACGACCTGCTGTCCATCTGTTGATGTTGTTGTCAAGTCTAATTGACCAGGAATTGTCTGAAGCAAGGAAAAAAAGCCTTTCTGTGACCTAAATTTTGAACTGGATTGCTTTCATATTTCGTGGTCCTGGCCACAGTCACCTGAGCTCAGCCAGGGCTCCAACTGATTTACCGTTTTGGTCCCCAGAGGACAGCCCAGAAATGAGGGTTCTTTGAGCTCATTTATGTTGCTGACCAACTTTTCCCAGTCTTCCTGTTTCCTGGATGGATTCATCTGCTATTCCTGGCTTCAAACAGAGTTTCCGGACACTTTCAATAGACCAATAGGCCTCTGGGGTTGTTACATCCTCAGAAGAGGAATCTTGCAATTCTGCATATCCTCCCCCAAGCCGTGTATCAATCAGACAGTCGACCCATAAATTTGGCCTAGTTGAACGCTCTTTCAATTTCAAATATGACAATTGTACTTAATTTGTTTCTTTTTTCATTTTCATCACTACATCACCTAGTGTCTCTTGTCTATTGGATGTCTTAAAGACCCATGATCTCCGGTGCAAATTTCAAGAGGGTTTTTGTCAAAAGGACAGTAGTGAATAAGCCCTAAGAACTGGAAATGATATACTGTAACATTCTGATTCTGGTGAGCGTTTAGTATGATTAATTTTTTAGATCAGTTTAGAGGTTTTTACACCACATGTCAAGGTATTCTTTTTGATAGAAGAATAATAAAGACTGGGTTTAGGGGGGGTTTGTTGCAATAATTCACATCCTAGCGCTATGTTAGATGTTTTACCATCTACAAAGGAGACCATGTCTCTTCTTTACCTCTGCCATCTTGTGGTGTCCCCCAGGGCTCATTTCTTGGTCCATTTTGTTTCAATTTATACACCTCCTCTTGTTCAAATTAAAAGCCTGTTATCTTATGGTAGTTTGCACTCTGCATTCAAGCTAAATCAACCAGACAAAAAAGTCAGCCACTAAAGAGTAGATGGCTAATAACTCCAAGTTAGTTGAACTGAAAATAAAATTTTGCATTACCGCCCCAAACAGAATCACATCTTTTACCAAATGACTGGAAGAGAAGAGTAGAGGGAAGAAAAGTAATTGCAAATGACCCAAAGCAGTACACAAAGCATATAGAATCAGAAGGATGAATTTTGAATCATTTAAGACCAAATAATTTGCGGAGATTCAGGCAAATTTTTCAAAACTTATTGTACGGCACTTTACAAAGCAGAGGGATAATGACCTGAAGCATACTCCAAAACTGACCCAAGGCAAAGGCAAAGAAGAGCCATGTCCTACAATGGCCAAGCTATGTTCTACCTACCTAAATCAAACCGGACATGTACTACACTCACTGAAGGCAAAACTGAAAGCAAAAAGCTCAGAGAACAAGCAGGAACTGAAGATGGCTACAGTAAAGCCCTGGTAAAGCATCACTAGGGAAGAAACCTCGCATCTGGTGACGTCTGTGGGTTCCAGACTATAGGCAGTCATTAACCAGGAAGGATTTGCAAGTATTAACAATAACAGTTGAATTTTTGATTATGTAAGTCTGTCCAATTACCTCTGCGCCTCTAAATTTGGGGGGCAAAGAATAAAAATAATTGTACTTCCTGCACAAATTCCAATGGCAAAACTCATAAAATAAATTGGCCTTATGCATTAAAACTCAAAAAAGTTTTCAGTTAGCATTTTAATTGCTTGTAACCTGCATACAAGCATACAAACACACTCACACAAAGACACACAAAGTCATGAATATCATGGATCATTCTTGGTATGAAGCCCTCACTCAAAAAGACTTCAAGAGGCATGCACAATTTCTTCATTACTGCAGTTCAGCACCTAAGTACATTATGTATAAGCATCTGGTAACCAGGGAAATATACAAATACAACTTGCATCCTTTCACCACAAGATTTCACCATCAGATCTTCATATTAAACAGAAACGTTCCACAGAAAAATAATAACACCTGATCTAGACAACTAAAGCCACAAAAAGCAGGGAAAACTTATCGCACTCCACCAAGCTTAAGGACGTTTGCAGGTATGAGATCAATTTACTTAATCCAAGCCAAATTCCTACCAATTATTTCATGCTAGAAATAGAGAGAAATAAAAGATAAATTGAGAAAGAGGAAAAAAAACACTTTGCCATAATCCTCCACAGTGTAATGCACTAACTGTTTAATAAGTAGCTCCTCCAGCATCTGAAAACAGAACTAACGCCTGACTCAAGATTATTAATCCTCACCTTTCATTAGGATCCAGCAAAAACCATCAAACACCCTCCTAAAACAGGGCGTTTACAATGGGCCTTATTTTTGTCTTTAAAAGTAAACTCTGTGATATGATATCAAATACGGCCAAACTGAGCAAAGAGCAAATCTATCACAAAACAAATGTATTCCCAGGGCAGAGTTTAGGGTCAGCAAATGCCCCTTGGTTTCAGGCAATCTCAGGCACAGTCCAGATTACTTTTCTTTTTTCCCCTCGACATCAGTTCTCCAAGTCTACCTTCAATAAACATACACTCATTCACTTAAAGGTCCCATGTTATCGAAATAATTTTTCTCATCTTTATATGTGAATATGGATACTGATTGATAGTTTTTGCATGTTTCGTCAGTGAAATCACTACTTGGAGAAATAAATGGAAAGTGTACTTTTTAAGTGTACTGAGCCCAGCCCCTTAAAGTTCATTCACCACGAATGAGAGTTTTGTGACCATATACGTCATCTCAGAGAGGGAAGTTTACTGGTGCAAAGTCAGCATATCGAAAAAGTGCATCCAGATATAGATTTCTTTCTTTTTCGTAGAATATAAAAGATAGCCCTTTAATGCTAACTTGCTGCACAGAATGGCCAACTGCCATCTCATTGCTGCATACTGTAGTTACACATTTTTTTTTTTTTTTGCATTACTGAGCAGTGAGAGGCAGCTGCATAGCAGTTTACATGTAATAGCTAAGGTTGATGCAACTTTGTAAGTCAAAATATGCACTATCACAAGTCAGTCAGCAAGAATAAACAATGTCAAATCCCAATAATGTAACCTTGTAAATCTAAGCAAGCTGCCGCTATCTACACCACAGACACTGCCATAGTTATAACTGTGCACCAGTGCCGGATGGTGAAATGAAAATTGGTGAAGTGCCATAAATCCCTTGAAAATAATTATTGGTCTGAAACAGTTTTCAATCATTAATTTATAGTAACATCACTTTAACCCCAAAGACACTCAACATGATCAGATTTGACCTGTTTTCCTCAGAAATTTAACACAATGAAAACGCATCATTTTGACATGAAATTCTATTTCGATCAAAATTGTTCATTAGCAGATTTTTGTTGCTAATTTTTGCTTTATTTGTTGTAACTAAACATGAAGCTAACATTTGTTAGGGCAGGATGTGCTTCAAGTAAACACAAAAGTTAACATCGTAGTTTATTTGTTTATGTAAAGTGAATTAAGCATTTTGTCTTCAATTGTTGCAATATTGCATTAGGAAGGAAGCTGTGCATTTAACTCATTTAACTGTTGATGGATAATTTTTATCTTTGGAAAACATCTTCAAGGAAAATCACTAAAAAAGATCAGGTAAGATACACTTTTACACGTGGGGTAATTTGTCCTCTGCATCCTATAGTTAGGAACAGTTGGCAGCCACACAGCAGTGTCTAGGGACCAACTCCAGTTCTAAAACCAGTTCATTGAGCAGGGGTGCTGGTTGGAGTGTTCCTATGATGCATGTTTTTGTGGGTGGGGGAAACCGGAGTACCCGGAGGAAACCCATGCAAACACGGGGAGAACATGCAAACTCCACACAGACAAGGCCCCAGGCCAGGATCGAACCCACGACATTCTTGCAGTGACGCAGGAGTGCTACCCACTGCCGCCATTGAGGCTTATAAGTGCTCATCTTGGCTGATCAAGCAGAAAACTGGCAATACCCGAACTCTTTTCAGAGTTCATGTAAAGTCAATGTAATTAAATGATTGAAAAAAGGTCAAGACCAATCATAATTTTCAAGGAATGATCTGTGTTTCGGCAATATTCAGTTCACCAGGCACCATTATTATATAAGCCCCCACTTCTGCCAACATTGGAGACCAAAAAATGACTTAATAATTATTTATTTCCCATCACATTGACATTACATTGAGTTTTGTAAAACTTGCTTCCATCTCGGGCTCATAACGATATGGCCAACCTATTCCAGCTGCCTAAATTTCAGCTGCAATTCCACTAACTTCTGACAAATTTGATATTCCAGCAAACTCTGAAAACAAAGCATTTTCTCTCTCATCCTCACCACTGTTGCTGGAAGTGCTGCACATGATTTTTTTTTCGAATTCGGAAGTGAAAACATTGTCAGCAGCTCAAGACGAATCCGTGAGGAACTGCATGCAAAATCCCCCTTCCCCGACTCTGCTCAGAGCATTGTCCTTCTGGATGTGATGTCAAATGGATAACATAATCTTTTAGCAACTTTCAAGGGGCGTTCCCAAGTAAGATTCCAATTTGCATTTTACACCTCTCAATTGCAGAACTATGAAAAACAAGTGTAACATTCAAATTCATAAGGTAGAAGAACTGTAGAGGAGTTTAAAAGCAATTTTTTTAATCTTGGGTGTTATGGGACCTTTAAATTATTGGCACTGCCGATCAATCACATTGACCTGGAAAGGCAAACATACAGTACCTGGAGACTGATGATATTACATAATTTTCTTCCTCCAGTTTGTCTTAGAGAATCAATATCATGCAAGAGGGCACATTTGACTTTGATGGATATGGTAGAAATGTGCCTATTCAATGTGGGGAATACCAGCTGTAATGGTTCCCTATCATATAGCCTGGTGAATAGCCAATTAAACATTACAAGCCATTTCAAAATCTGTCTTTTGTGACATCATAAGAGGAAGAACAGGCAGAGAATAATCAAGGAGTTGACAAACTGGATGGCCTAAGCTTATCAGTCATACTCACCACTGGACAGTCACTGCCTCAAATGATGTCAGGAAGGAACAGATTTTATAATGGCTTGTAAAGGCAAATTGGATGTGCACAAGGTAAGATGCATATAAGTCAACTGAAACATGCAAGCAAGTCAGCTGGAAAGGCAGCAGCAATGGTATTCAAATACTGCCTATTATCCATAAAGAATTGCTGTAGGTTGGCTGTAATGAAACTACAGCCGATTGCATTTTTTACAGCGCATCGCACTGGAGAAAATTAAATGCGTCGCGATAAAGGCCGAGTCACACAGGACCTTGCATATCTCTCTGAAGGCCCTGCTGGGACATCTATTAAAATGGAGGAGCAGGGAGTTTTCATAAGCCCAATATATCAAGCATAATCTTCTCTAGTTACTGCTGATGCAGACGTGATTCATTTGAAACTGATTATTCCACAAATCAGTAAGTCATGTCCCAGTCCTCAGCAGTTTGTTATGCAGCAGGGCGCGAACCAAAATAAGACCCACCTTTTCACAGCATCCCTCTTCTGATTGTCGATGCTCTCCCACCATTTGGAGAAGTAGGAAATCTCAGACCATATAATTTTTCTCCTTTCATCCTCATTGAGCTTCACAACCATGTTATTTAAGATGTGCTGCGTCTGGTCCCGATAGTAATCATCGAACGTCTTCAGCCACCCTGCAACAAACATAAGCACGTCAGGTGAGCGAGCACCATCGATTATGCACACATTCAGAAGGCTGAAATGGCCCAGCTTAGTCCGCTTTTCCAAAAATGGAAATTAGCCTTTGCAATATTGCAGTAGGACAGAATTAACCCATTCAATCCCAAAGTACTGTTTGCAATGTAAGTGCATTCATTTTACTCCCCTGACCCCCAAACACATAAACTGTAAGTATTTTTGGTTTCATGATGGTTAAATTCAAAATAGCATTTTTTTTGCCCAAAGCCAATAATAACATTTTTAGAGCTTCTAGAAATAAAAATAAATAAATAAATAAAAATTGGTTACAAATGTGACCAGTGGGATTAAATGGGTTAAACATATGGTTCAGAGCAGAAAGAGGCAGGGATACTCAAACCAGTTGCAAGAACATCGTTAAAGTAACTACTAAAGACCACAGCACTGTACGTCACAAAATGTCCATTTGGAGAAAATTGACACGGTGGACTTCGGTAACTACAAAAGACGGTTTCCCATCCTTTCCTACAGGTGTGTGAAAATGAGACTTCAGTGCGTTTAGCACTAGGCTCTTCAACAAATAACCGTAAAAAGAAAAAAAAAAAGCTGAAATTTCCATCAGGATGCAAGTATCTCTGTTGCAACAGGTTGAAAAACCACAGTTGCAATTCTGATGAAGTCATTGCCATACCCATACTCTCAATTACCCAGATAGCAAGACTAGCACTGGTAGTCACAAGTACTCATGATCTGTCAGATTAGGCACTGAAAATTAGGTTATTCCAAGCCTTGGGCTGAGCAGTGTAACATGTTACATTTTCAACAAAAACAATATTTATGGTATAGCCAATATTTTCCCTTCCTGTATCAACAGACTGTTTTAACCCTTTTCTGCAGATGTAGATGCCCGCGTCTATAGACCTGCAAATTGGAAGTACGCTGTTACTGTACTCGATCACTAGATAGCACCCCCGGATCAGTTATTGAATGTTCACAAGCAAGCAGACCTCGAACGCGGTTCTGAATACGGTGAAGTTCACTCCACTCCCTGTTTTTCGAGAGCTGCATGAATTAAACTCCTCAGCTAAGCCTGATGTGCAAACTGGTCAGTATCCTTGCCCATAGTGTCGATTCAGCAGTTTGAAAAAACGATATCTTGACACAGAAAAAATCGTTATCCTTTGTAGCAACCAGTTTAGCCACAGTGAGCTAACAGTATTCCATTTAGTAGTTCATGAAAATCAGTTTTCTGAGGCAAAAAAATCGACATGGTATTAATTCTCTCACATTCTATTGCCTATTACAGTTGTCCCATACAAAAAAAATTGTAGTTCCCTACCGTGGATTTACGCGTAGATTCCTTCATTGCCAAATCCAGCGCTTCCTTATATCCACCCGAGTACTGGCGTTGATAGCCAATCACTCAACCATACGCTCAAGCTCTTCTGCGTAATTGTATAGTTACACTTCGTGCTCTCGTGAAGCTACCCTGGTAAAAATGTATTGATTGGCTCGTTTCTTATCCAATTCCCATCCAATGTGTTATCCAATGTGTTTAAACATTTTAGAGTAAGTGAAACACATTGATTGGACAAACACAGAGCACACAAACCAATGCGTATCAGCATGCGCTGTTGTATCCTGTCTACGTTATGCACATTACGCGGCTAAAATAGACGGGATTTATAGAAAATCGGTTCGCAAAACTGGCCTTGAAGTGTTCAGTTACATTACAGGATTTAAATGAGAACGATATGCTCTATTGGAATTATTTCGAATGAAACAGGACCGGAGGGTTCTTGTTACTGGATACATCGCTCTCTATTTTATACAGTCAATGTCTCTGGAGGAGGGATTCACGAAAAAGGTCAGGCTGCTATTTTTGTTTGTTTTTTTTTTTTCTGTTTCGGAATGTATATGTACTCAACTAAGTCGAATGTCGAGGTTTTTTTCCTGTTTAAAACGCGAACTGCCCGTGCATTTTGGTGTGGACCCCCGGTACGTTCATTGCACGTTTCTTTTGAATCGGGAGACGCAATGGATTTGATATTCCCTGAAAGTGGAGTGTCTGTTCAGTTAAAATAAGGTATATTTCAGAATTCAGATATTACTGTGTTAGTGAGGTGTACTTGCTCCTTATAAGTGTTGAAATGGGTTCGTGAGCTTTGAAGAGGGGACTGGTAGCTTTCATTACAGGGTGAATGTTCTGACCGTTTCATTAGCAGTTTATTTAATGCGTGTTTGTGCTGGCTTTGAAGAAAAATGTTCAAAACTCTAAACTTTATTATGGAGAAAAGGCACGTTCATATTTGGAGAGGTTACTGGTGACCATTGGTATTCAACTGCACTGATATTGATAAATTCATACTAAACTCAACCAGAAAATCATTCGTTCATATTAAATTTCATGCCTTAAAGCTTTAATTGTGTTAAATGCATGATTTTTTTAATGATTTGACAGCAAATCATTTTGAGACTTTGGGGAGACACTTGGGTAGCTGTATAATTTGGCTAATAGCATGTAGGTAATCTAGAATGTAACTTTGAAGATGAATTCTACTTGTGCTCAAGGAGTTTATGATACCATAAATGTATAGTTTTAAGCCCCAGCAGTTTTTCAATCGTCAGAATTATTTTTTTTGCAATTTCAATGGTGAATTCTCATGAAGATTTTTTATGTTTGCTGCTCATTTTCTCTACCAAAATCATGAAAATAAACTGAAATACAATGTAATTCTAAATGCTGTAAGTGTCTTTCCTGAATTGAGCCACATTTTTCCTCTTTGTGAAGCTTAAATCTTGAATTATACAGCATTAAAGTGGGTAACCCATAAATAGCCAAATTTGGCTTCTGCACAAAGGGGTTAATAGGAATATAGAATTCAGTGCCAACTCTTCCACTGAGTTAAAACTAAGATTAGTATGAACAAACCACGATTGTGTTCATGAAATACGGAAACATGTTTGCATTGGCCTATCAGCAGTCCTTCCTGAGCAGAACTGGCATTCTAATTAAGATGTAACATCATTACAAAAATCCACTCACTCTGGAATTCAGTAGCCGTCCTGTCAGCTTAAAATACTGCCCATTTCATAACATTATACAAACATCCGCAGCCTCATTATGGATTCATGTTGTCAGGTACAAAGATTACTTAACTGCGCGCGAAAGCATAATTTTTACAGATAGAAGTTTCATTTGCAGGGCTCAATTAGCTCAAGCTGCAGCCCTAATATCATTAAGTCTGATACAGTGTATATGAATAAACTGAAGATGAATTTACTCAAAATAAACAGAATATGAAAACCACAGAATTCATATTCTGTTTATTTATTCAATTACTTAAATGGACAAACCATTTTATGACAAAAAAAAATCTGAGATCATAAAATTAATTCAGCAGTATCTAACACAACAATCCAAGCTAATTTTAGCCAACATTAGTACCAGCTTCAAGTGAAAGAGATTTATACTGCCAAATTTCAATGCTATCATAAAACAGATGAAGGTATTCCTCATCTAGCAAATTTGTCTCAATCCAAATAATATAAATCCAGTTTATCACTATTGGCAAACTCCCAGGGCCAAAATAGACTGTTGCAAACCTATAAAAACTGAGCATTGTGGTAATTTCCCTCTTGCCCCGGGGTCGAACTGTCCGTCCAGTCTCATCCTGACTCCTCATTTACTGATGCTACATGGTGGATAGTGTCAATATATGACAAAAAAAGGAGGCCGCCCCCTAACCCTTAACCAGAGCTCAATCCCTAAGCATTTTGCGTTGTATATCGACACTTAGTCAGGTACAATCACTATATGACGAGTCCTGATGAGAATGTGCTGTCCTACTGAAGTAATTTCAAATTTCTGAAAAATAAAATCCACAAAAGAGCAGGGTGCCAACAACAAAACACAAATGAATAACATATGTAAAAAGTTTTTAAGCCATTTACTACATAGGTCGGCAAAGACTGAGGTCTTCAATTCACATCAGCAACACCGCAATATCTGTCGAAGAATACATGAGATTGTGCCTGCTTTTTTTTTTTAAAGCATACAGAATACTTGAGTTTGTACCCGAAATGCAATGATTGTGATCTAATTTCATCAATGCAAACAGAACACTCATTCTTCTCAATCATTCCTCTTTAATTTAAATCTCCATCAGGTTATAATACATGAGCAAGCCTATTTGCTTAAGTAATTAAAGTTCTCCATGATTCTTTTTCAGCGAGTCTCTTGAAATTTAAAAGAGCAACTTCTTTACTGTATTCTCAACCAAATTAGACCGTTTCGCTTTGCTGATATGAAAGCTCATTTTTTAAAACAAATTAACTTTCCACTTGTGAAAGAGAGATTAAGATCATTTCTTACACAATGCCAATGAAAAGTGCAATCACTGAAACGCACGCCAAATTTAATCTACATTTTGCACCCACAGTCAAAACTTTTCTTTCACTTCATTACTGTGCAGTATATGCACTTCAAATTTTAAGGAGACTTACATTAAGTAATGTAATATGAATAATCATATCACGTCACAATGGCAAGATCTACAGGAACTGAGAATATTGTCGGTGTTCACTCATATGACATACAGTACACCAACCTTTGAAGAGTGAAATGTCTCTCCAAAAACTGAATGTCTGAGGGATTTATTGCTTTATTGTATGCATCTAAACCAGGTCACTTGGAGTCCAAATTCTGTGTTTCACACAAATTCCTTAAACTAGCTTTTCCTTGAATTTCCCCTGAAGTTGGTTCAAAGTTAGAAAAAGCATTTTTCAAACTGTATAACAATGTCGCATCCATATTCTGTATCTGCTGCATTCAGCGCTTCACAGAAGCGACATCACACTTATAGTCAGTAACATATTCAAACCCAGGACTGCAGTTTCATGGATGCAGTATTATCACAAATAAAACATCTTGATCTTGTGCATCATTTTATGCACATTTCCCAGTAATTCAGCAGAACATATTTGGGATCTTTGGAAACCCTGGGATCTCCACAAGAATTTAAAATGGGCTCAAACTTCCTCTAAGGTTTGAAAAAGCAGTGGTATTTGATGACCCCACATATGGGATCGGCAGAGTTGAAGATGCTAAACCACTCAACCAAAAAGATTAAGTATTTTCTTCAGGGCACTCACTTTTTTTTCCATCGACATCGTGACATGACATTAAGTTGCCATGGTTACAGACAGGTTGGTCAAATGACCTACATTTTGAAAGATTAACTATCCAGGATCTTAAATATGCACTTACAACAATTTCGAACTTAACTCCAAAGTCTGCTGCATTTTTGCCATTAGAAAATAAAGTTTCTCAGGAAAAATCAGGAAGGGCAGGGTTAAATCATTCCCAGGTTTTTGTTTTAAAGTTCAATCTAAATTATGGTATTCAGTCATTGTGTAATAATGATCATGTAATCATATGTAATGCCCAGATACATTTGTGCTTCTTTACGCAGTACGTAACGGGATTTCCACATTGGCTGACATTGCTCAATGCCCAAGATAGTATCTCCACCATCATTGTTTGTGATCCTCCGTTCAGGGAAGACGGTAGTCTTACCACTTTTCAAATGCTGCCTTCAACATCCCCTCTTGTCAAAAGAGGCATGATTGTAGTAAAAAAAATCCCCAGGGTCGTAAAAGGGAGAACTAGAGAAGTCAAAATGGTTTCTTCCTTCTGTTTGTTTTAAATACTTTTTCCTGGCATTTCATTGTAGTAAAAAGCCCTCCTTTAAACCTCAACATTCAGCACATAAACAAAGCAAACCCTTTTACCAATGTTCTGCATAAGAGAAAGATGAGAGTTCAGCATTTATGTGACATCAAGCCAGAGCAATCAAAAATCAGATTGATATTTTTCTCCAGCAGAATTTGAAGCTCATAATTCAGGCTAAGCTATGCCATGAATAACTTACCATTAGAAAACACTGCAATACCTCCCTAGAAACTGCATATGCACTCTGAAAGAATCATGCCTGGAATAATTAAATCACTTCCCATCTGACGCAAGGACACTAAGTCGGTATTATGAATTATTTTCATACCCTTGCCTTTAAATAGAAAGGGAGGGGCCTTCTCTGCACCCAGAGATTAGCAGCTAATTGTGTTTATGCTGATATCATAACAGATGCGCAAACACGACGAAGCAAATGCGTTTGGAGCATTACTGGGAGAGAGCTCTTAATAAACACACGGCCTGGAACCTAGGGTGGCTACAGCTATTTGCTACGACTGCCCTAATTGAGCAGCTCATTTGGATCCCGAACACACAGCATTAGTTATACACACAGGCGGAGTATGGAGATCTCTGTGGAGACCAAACAGAATGTTTGCGGGGGAAGGAAAATCAAATTAAATTAAGGCATCGAGACCCTTCGCGCCTCCAAGAACACAGCACTGTCATTTTCCTCTCAAAAAGAAACAAGTCAATGAAAAAAGGAGCACCCTAATTTGTTCAAACTGACCAGAAACTGTATGAATAAAGGCCCAGCCACATGAGACGAGAGCAAATCAAAAGTCTCGATGCTGTGCCAGTGGAGGCTGGGAGAATAACTCCTTCCAACTCCGAGTTTTGCCAAGTGTCTGCTGGAACAACATCGAGTGAACAGAAAAACCCTTTCTCCAACTTCGTCCCGATCAATACGACTATTAAGACAACCATCTAAAGTCAAAAAAACCCTACTTCATATTGTTTTCCACTTAAGTATTTAATCCAGATTTTTAAAGATCGCAGAAAAAATGCAAAAATACAAAATAAAATCAAGTTCAGAGTGCAGGAGATGTTAACACCGATAGTAAATGTAACTTGATCATTCATGATGCAAGATTATACTAAATTGGAATGTAAGAAAATCATCAGTGAAGTCTTCGAGTAGTGACTTCATTAGGTTACATGATAAAGTACATTTTCTCATGCCTGATAGGATCATGCAACACAGCTCTAGTTACTCAGTGTACAAGGAAACTTGATATATCTTCATTCAGTTTGGCTTTGTCTCTAGCTTTTAAATGTACTTCTTTCCTATAGTGAGATATAAATCACACTCCTTATAAAAACTGTGGACCAAACGCTGGAGTTGCACAACCTCACACTGCAGTAAGTTCAGGATGCAGTGCTCAAAGGGTCTGTGGTCCTCCATTGCAGAGGACCTTACAAAATGCATGGAATGATGCCAGCTAAGGCTAAATGTTGCTGGGAATTCAAAGGTGTTTTCTTCTGAATTCACCAGAAGGAGATTCACAAGCAAAATAATGAAAAATGCATCACAGACAACAGTTCTTCCACTGAGCGCATCATTCATCATTTTATCATGACTTAAATGGACAGTTACACCGTGCAGAAACCTTAATCCGGCTGGTATGGTGTAAGGTAACGATCACACTGGAAAACAAAATCTGAGCCCATCTGTTCTGACTTACTTCATCAACCAAGGCCAGACCACAATGAGCTTTGTCATTAATTTCAGAGGAGATTTTAAGCCAAAAAAAAACAAAAAACTAAAAGGTTGAGCAATGCATACCACAAAAGCCAAGAAATTGCTCTTTAAATGTAGTTCTTCAGAAAATACAAACCTTCACAGAAGATCACCTCAGGCTCATAGAGAGCCCGCAAGTTCAAAACAAAAAATTATCTGAGACTTTAATGAATTCCTAATTCCGCCTGATGCTGTTACTTCAAATGTAAATATACTGTATGATATGTAGAGTGATAAATAAATAGTCTGTGCCATTGTGCATCCTCATTTAATTCCCGAGGACAAGTCTCCCCCATAAATCTGAGCACCTGATGAGTAAGAAACTAACAAACAAGCCAACAAACAGTAAAAACAGTACTCCAAAATAACTGGACAGTCTTATCATGCTTCTAAAACCAATGTTTATGTGAAAGACACAAACAACTATTCATTAAACAGCTCACATTAGCTACAGCCCCAAGCCTAACGGCGCACCTAACAACATTCAGATGATGACAACACAGCAACACATTCTTGGTATAACAAAACAGGCACATATGTAAATAGGTTTTTGTAAATAAGGTTACCAGGCATAGTTCTGTTTGTTCAAGCAAAGTCCCAGCAGTGCAATCAAAGCGTACAAATGCACTCCAAACGCTTCGGCTGAGACCAACCACCTTGTGTCTTATGTCCCGTTTAAGTATGAAAATGCATCACATTCCCTTGGTAAATGCTTTACCAGAGTTGAAAAGAAGAATCGATGTTGTCAACAACAGAAAATTTTCAACATATATTTACCTCGTTTTAACTCACAAGGCTAAGATCAGCTTAAGCTGAAATGATGCATGACGTGTTTTAACCAGAAAAGCGCTGCGGCCAAAGACACAGCTGTACCGGAAGAAGTGGACATAGCTTGTGTTGCATGGGCTCATTTCATGACCGCAAAGTGTGTTTTTGGAGATCGAAAGTTTGATACAAGCAAGTTGCTGTAAAAGACGGCTCGCTCAATCATTATTCATATCTATGCAATGAAATCATGACATGATGAACAACATAAATTTCTATGGCATTAAATATTACATTTTGATAACCATTGTTAGAGGACGAGCCCTGAGGCTGCACAGATGCTGATTGTTATCAGTAGTTTTCCTATTATATTAAGTCACTGAAGTCTGGGACAGTCCATTGAACTATAAAGTAAAAAAATTAGAAATTATGCACACCAATAGCAACAATCTCAGTGATGCATACATCAATTTCCAGGTTTACAGCTCAAACAATGTAAAGCCACCATCAAGCGAAAGTTGCACTTTCATTTCTGGTCATAATTTCTGAGCCATTTACTGGAAATTCAATAAGCGAATATCGCCAGCATTCTTAGGTCAGGCAAAGTCGAATGCAGTGCCCAAGAACATTTTCTGCAGTTTTGAATTTTACTGAAAACAGTTTTGTTTTTTGTTTTTTTTGTTTTTTCCACTTCACACTATGTCACTTAGGAGTGGAATTATTTTTTAATAATGACAACTCAACTTTTTTTAAATGCTTTCTTGACATCATATTCAAAATAAGCTGAAATATTTCAAAAAGCAACAAAATTTCTCAGTTTCAAATTTTGATGTTATCTTTGCACCGTTTTCAATTAAGCTTAGGATTTAAATGATTTGAAGATAATTGCATTCTGCTTTTATTTACATTTTACACAGTGTACCCACTTTTCTGGAAATAGGATTGTACTTACAATGAGGGCACACAGTTTGAGTGAGAAAGATTTTTGTTTTTTTTTGTGAGAGAGAAAGTTGAAGTGAAATCAACTGCATCGTAATGAGAGCGGGTAAAGGCCTAGTTTGATTTTTGACCAATTTTATTTTTTATAACACTCAGATATTCTTTTTTGTATATATATAATTCAGCAATGACCATTTCAAGGTGCTTTCAAAAGATGGTTTTGTATTTTTGGATTTATAGTTAGCAAGCGCATGCTTTACTGACACAAGGCTGAGAGGAGCAAGTTAATCACTGCATTATCATTCAAATAATACTTAGATTATTCAATTATCATATTGATCACAGTATGTCATAGCCTTTCCCTTCACCGATCTGCATTTGCCTCTTGGTCTTCATATGAATTTTTGATAGCTTGGCTCCTCTTTCATGTGTCACAATCTGCCGCCTAATAGGATCCGGAGCTCAGAAGGTCGAGACAGTGTATCTCTCCTCAGGCGATGATGCAACAGCTTCACGTGGCGTGCCGGCTATGCAAGCAAGCCGCGGCGCTTGAAGCCAACTGGCAGCACATTGCTTATTAGATGCAGAAAAAAAGCTTTGTTCCCCTGGGTGCTGCAGAGAGATTACAGCTGACTGCCTTTGTTGTTTACTCTGTGGAATGTTTACACAAAAACACTCATCACACTCAACAACGAAATGATGCCACAAATGGCAACGCGAGCAAAACCTGAAGACACACTGCGCTCTCCAGTTACGTCTCATAAAAAAACATAAAATATCAAAGGGCAGCTTCAGAAAAAAGCCTGTACTGATGCTCCAACTAGACAACAGAACAACTGTTAACACAAGAAATTAAGGCACTATTTTCGCACTGATAATTCTGAATCTCCATCAACCGCACCAAAAGCATCTGATGCACTTTATTATGCTGTAATATGCATATGTGACACTGCTTCAGTCTTCCTATGAACATTCAAATTACAACTCCTTGCAAGCGTTAATTTTGAAGCCACATTTATTTAAGAAAGCTCTGAGTTTTCACAACATCCGACAGGTGGAAAAACCACCATCAAACGCTAAGTGCCTCAAGCCCTAGAATGCCCACTAATTATGCGCCACATCTGCTTATTAACATAATTCTATTACACCGCTAAAATGAATATAAATTCAAATTCTGCATAAATAGTCCATGGGCCCACTTATTATACAGAGCAGAGCATGTATAAAGCATAGTATTCGGAGTCTAATACTTTAATTACCTCAGAATGTTTCTCGAAATGAAAAATGGGACCTAAAATAGAAGTTTTTTTTTGACAAGGGTGAAATACTAAGTATGCAGTGGCCACTTAAAGGCAATAAGTATGCAGTATAGAGAGTCATTTAATTTAGGCTTACACAAAAGACTAATTTATCAAACAAGCACTGATTATGAGAATATAAGAATTCTTCGGCCCTTGAATACCAGACCCCGCATTAATCTATTCACCTCGCGTTACTCGCAAAATACAAGCATTAACAGACAGTTGAGGTCATTAAGCTTACTTATACTGCAATGAAAACCAGTATCACAAATCAGAACTAAGTCTTTTTTTTTCTCTCATTTAAACTAATGGAAATGACTTTGGCAGGGACAGCGTTATGTCAAAGAGCCTTCAGTGGGATACAAACAGTGGCCTTCAGAGTGGACAAGGGGGCCAATTCGATTTCATTTACTCTTGGCGGAAATCACACAGCAGGTGGCTTGCAGCTGTGAAGAGCTTCTCTGAGACGTTTCTACAAAAAAAAAAATGCTCACAGAAGCTCTGAAATTTGAGGACAAAAATCCCATTTTGTTTTTCCGCACGAGTGAGACATTCAAATGATTTATAGCAGCCTGGGTGTCCTCACAACTTCTGTCTGAACACAGGAGAGGAGTGTTAACAATAGATGGCGTTTTAACCTGAGATGGGGACCCGAGATAGTGATACCGGCCGATGCATTCGCACCGAAATACCCTGAATACTCATCTCATCAAACATTGATCAAATAAGTAATCATCAACAGGCAACAACGCGCCTTTCAATGAAAATAACGCAAAGATGAATTCAAAACACTGCATAGCCAGAATACAGTTTCAACTAATAAGTGAATATGTACACCAAGTATAATTAATTGGCTGTCCCAGGCTTTATACTGCACTCAGCTCACCTTACTTAATGTAGCCCACTGAAAATTTCCCAAAATCCCAGTCCTTCATCTTGTGAATACTGGCAATACAGTAAAGCCACACGCAGTTAATATGATCCATGTCCACTACGTTCATTGATACAAATTAATCACAAGTAATGAGAGGCCCTTCTATACATTTAAAAAATGACACTCTTCCCCTGTCCCAGTTTATTTAGAGAACCTGATAATTCCACATTTAGTCATTTTGATTATCTCTCCAATGCACTGCTTTGCAATGATGGCAATGATGGAGAACCAAGAGCCGCAATTAGAATAGTCCCATTTCAATTCCGACCTTAAAATGAGAGAACTGAGCGGAGCTGGTGGGCTGTTCACTATAATGGCTACAGGAGCATAATCACTGCGAGCAATTACTTCAGAATAATTCAGCAATCCTTAAAAAGCGATGTTCGAGGGGCGGTAGGGACGACGCATTAGCCAGAGATGCGTGGGATTTGCATTTCCTTACCTGGGTCATTGTGCGAGTGAGGCACCACAAAAACCTGTAATGGCTCATTGTCCCACTCGCTGGCCTCGTACGTAATGTCGAAACCTTGTTTCCAGACTCCACCATCGGGGTTGTCAAATGCAAGCAGGTCGTACACATCCAGCATCTGAAAGAAATGAAGGTGAGAGACGAGACAAAAATATTCATCAGCAGGCTCAATGGTTTCCTTCTTTCACCAGACAAGTGAAAGGATAGAGACAGTCCGTGCCCAGTAATGTTTCAGTGGAAGGATTTACCCCAAAAACCCCTTTAAATATGGTCTCCAAGCTCGTCTCACCAACACAACTTCAAGGAAAATATGGTATTACAGGATGTTAGCGAACATATCTAAATCAGCCACTGGATCATTCCACCTCAAATCACTAAATTTATGCAAAAAAAAAAGAAATTCACCGCTTACCGTAATACTTTCAAAGACGAATGATGCTGGCACCATTAAACTCCATGCAAAATATGGGCATTTAATTTTCTGTTATAGCAGAGTTATCAGGCATTTGAAAATGGAGAATGCTTATCAAAAAAAAAAGACTTTTTTTAATAAATTACGTTTCATCATAGGAAGACGCTTGAACTTTTCTGAGATTGTTCTTGAGTTCAAGCTGTCTTTAATCACTAAATAAGAAGATTCAAGCTTGTATGCCTGGAGTTCAAGGTTCCCAGAAAACCATGAAATGTTGTTAATTGGAGAAAATTTTGCCCCCAATATCTCCACACAAATCTTTCTGATCTTCAAATTTCTGAAATTTGTTAGTCATAGATGAGTGCTCTTTTTCAATTTAAGTCTGTCTACAAGGCTTCAAAATATCTGATTTTGGAGTCAGTGCAAATGGAAAACTTAATTTTAGGCCCACATTTCAACAGTATATTTCGAATGTGTGACAATGTCTACCTCACATACAATTATACCATTTGAAAGAGCCTGCATTAATCAGATTGGCACTATGGTGAAGTGGCTCCCGTGATAGCAAGAAGGTGGATGTTTGCCCAGGGCCTTTCTGTATGAAATCTGTCCATTTTTCATGTGGGTTTCCCCCAGGCACTCGGTTTTCTCCCATGATCCAAAGACATGCATACATACAAGGCTAACTGAGGACTCAAAATTGCCAGGTTAGAGTCAGTGAAATGAATAGAGTGTGATTGGTGAGATGGACAGGTGAATTTGAGGATGTGTTCTGGCCTCATTTCCATTGCAGGAATAGGCTGTATACAGCATAAGCTGGTGAGATCATGGATTAACGGATCTTTTTTAAAAAAGAAACTAAATGTGCCAAAAATGAAGTTGATATCTAGAGGCAATGTTCAAGTGGCAAATATGTGGTTTGTCTTCATGGTAGACAGGGTGGATAAGCAACATCAGAAAAGACACTTTGTGTGTAAGTCACATTCATGAATCCACG
This sequence comes from Gymnothorax reevesii, assembly GCA_029721435.1. NCBI lineage: Eukaryota > Metazoa > Chordata > Actinopteri > Anguilliformes > Muraenidae > Gymnothorax > Gymnothorax reevesii. Next base: position 78,433,354 of record CM056583.1, read on the forward strand.
TAGTCCTTCGAAAGCTAACAAAAGGCTCATACGAAAGGATGTCTGTTGGCTCCCTCTTTTGCATATTAAGATCATTGATGTCCGATGTACATCAGTAGCAGACAGTACAAACTCAATAAAATTTTCGAAATGTGACATTTGTGTTCTAAACAGCAGCAATAAAAACTCAATTTTCTGAATGTACTGTTTTTCCTCTTCGTTTCCTCCTCTCATATTTCTGTGACTATTAAAACCTGGTGTGACTGGCAGTGGCAAAGATTTAGTTTGCTTCAAGATATTCTGTCTTCATATGTGGTGTTTACCAGACGTTATTAAACATGCACAGTAAAATTGTTGGTTTTATGGCGTCACACATGAGCAATACATGCCCAAAATGAACATTTTCACTTAAACTAAAACCAGAAGATTGAAAAATACCAATGTAATAGATGAGTAATAAATACCAAATATGAAAGATCTGTCCTACACTCATGCAAAGCTTGAGGGAGATAAATTTGCTCAAATTAACAGGTTCCAGATTTTTAGAGAGCCGTCAACTTGCAGGCATGTGACTCCGGACCTCCTTCTTTAGCCATTAAAGACAGCTTGATCAAAAGAACAATCCTTGAACAATTTTGGAATCTAGATGAAAAGATAGATAATGCTTTTCAATGGAAGAAAAATAATTAATTGTTGTTTGCGACTTCATCACAATTGCCATGCCTCATTATAAAGACCACGTTTCTTTGACAATTATGAAGATAAACATTATTCAAAGAGTTTACTAGCACTTAAAAATATAACGAAGTAAGAGATAATCAGGTGGGAGGTCTCTGGTGATTAGCCAATAATTCACCCTTTTGAAAAAGGATGCATTTCACACTATGCAAACACAGCACGTGAGCAAAACAACCTTCAAAAATATTACTAGCTGCAGTCTCCAAAAGGACCCCAAGCCATCTGACAAAGGTAATTAGTCTCACCAGAAAAAAAAAAGAGTCTCTTTTCATGGTGAACATTGGGAACACAAAGAAAGAACCAAATGACAAGGAGTGGTGTGGCAATATTACCAAATATCTATCAAGTGTGAAGCAGGCAGAGCTGACCATTAAGTTCAAATTGCGAGGTGATACTGGCAGGGGCCACGTGCTTCACCTCATCTCTATCTAAGCACAGCAAACCGTACGCACGTGTTCGTCGATATAATAGAGAAGGAACCGTAGAGTCCTACAATCCAGTGTAGGCGTGTGTGATACATGATATGGTTATTTCATATGAGATACAGTGCGGTTATAAGAACATCTCAGATATCAGGCATCTTTATTTCTGAGGCACTGGCATTAGCATGCACACGGGCAATTCGCTTTTTTATACAACCAGCAGTAAGCCGAGCTGCTCACTCTGGTGCGGCTTTATGAGTTCTGCTTTTCTGTGGTACATGCTGGCGGAGACTGCTTTCCCCATTGATCTCTGCACAGTTTCTGCCCTGACTATTACCTGCACCCCCCATGCTTACCCATAACAGCATATGCATTAGTTAGCGGTAAGCAGAGCCTGTAACTCACAATATTTACAGTGCCCTCCACTCATACTGGCATCCTTGGTTAACAACCAAAAAGTCCAAGAAAAAATGGGGATGATGTTCACTCCTCCCAATCTTACACTGAAAATATTAACAAACATTTTACCTGGAATTTAAATAAAATGACTGAGGGAGAAATACTCTAATCTTAATTACATTTCATTGAAACCTGTGGCAAAAATTACTGGCAACCCTAAAAAAATTCCATAAGAAAAACCAAACAACTATATTCCAATTTATATTTAACTTTTTTCTAATTCACCACAATTCACAAAATGAATAAAATCTTGTTTCTCCACAATATAAATATAAATATGAGGCGACACTCAAGCCTGTTTCCCTTAATCATTTAGAACCATGGTAAAGGCAAAAGAATACAATAATAGAGTGTGACAGGAGGTTGCAGAAGTGGCTTTAAGAGAATAGCTGAAAAGCTGAAAATACCCCATTTGACTATAAGGCCAATAGTCTAGTCTAAGGCATATGGTAATGTTAAAAATCTCCCTGGAAGAGGACACATTCCTTTTTGAATGAAGGCACGGTGTGTCAAGGATTCTATCAAGTAATAGCAGATGTTAAATTAAATAAAAGCTTTATGACTGTGGCAATAATGTAAGAACTGGGCCACGATTGGATCCTCAAATGCTGCAGTGATCCAAGGCATGCATTTAAAGCAATATAAAAACGGTTCAATAATCACCAAAACAAAGCATTTCCATGGCCATCCCAGTACCTAGAAATAAGCCCAAAAGAAAAATCCTGCGGGAGGAGCTGAAGAGAAGAGTCTGGAGACACAGACCAAGGAAGTTGAAGTATCTGGTGAGATTCTGCTCAGAGAACTTCTCTCGTATCCCTTGCCATGTTTTCTTGGCAAAGGGAGGCTGCACACAGTGGTGCATCCAATAGCGGTGGCACACGTTTTTAACGCAAGACGTTTTTTCTTTCAATCATCATATTTCAATTAAATGCGATTTTTTTAAATGTTTTGCATTAATTAATTCATAACCACTTATGCCCATATTTCCCAAGGGTGCCAATATTTATGGCAATGGAACAGATATTTAGAAGGCAGCATATATTGCTCCAAAATTCATATGATTCTTTCTGCTTCAATAGTCCCCTGAAAAATGCCCAAGTCACCCATGCTATGTGCTCAGACACACCAGCATACGAAGGTAGACACTGGCTTTTGGACCAGACATTGATAAGAGCATGAGCGCTCCTAGTTGTCTTTGGTCCAGAGAACATGGCGGCTTTCCTTTCCAAATCCTTCTTGAAATTCAGACTTTTCAGACCACAAAACATGGTTCCACTGCGCTACTGTCCACCTCAGATGACACCAAGTCGACACAAGTTGGCGGCACTTTTAGACAAAGCTGATGCAAGGCTTCGGCTTTGCATAGTAAAACTTTAACCCGCATCTGTTGACACAGTGGCACAATGTGTTGACTTGCGAAGGTTTACCAAAGAATTTCTGTGCCAATCTCATGATGTCGTCACAGGACGGCTCTTAAGACCGTGACAACTGAGGAATTGGAGATCAAACCGTAAAAAGTTGTTTTTTGGCCTTTATCCACTGAGACTTGACCGGATTCAATTTTAATTACTTATCTCTGGTGAACTTTATTCTCAAAAGTGATTAGTTGGCCAATCGAAGATCCTCGACTTGGTAGTCTTGGTGGACTAGGCCTTTTGGGGGTGTCATTTATCCTGTAATGCTTAAACTTGATAAGATGACCTGTTTAACATATCCTGTTTCACATCACCTTATTGTCACACATTGTCACACCATTATTAAAACCAAATTGACCCTCAGCCCACAATTCTGGAATCTGGTGCAGTCATCATATTTGAAATGAGCAAAAGCAATACAATTCACATGTTAAAGCACCAAAAATGTGCTGTTGTACAGTTATATAAAAATCGTACAGGGTGAATGGACTTCTAACTCAATATTGATTTTACACTTTCCACAATGTGCCAACTTTTTTTGGAATTGGAGTTGCGTGAACTACACAAAAAAAATATCCAATATCATATCTCTTGCTTTTCTAAGACTGTTGATGTTGCAAAGATTGCCACAAAAAAAGATAAGAAGTTACTGAAAAATGTATAAATGTAATGAACCAATGAGTGAAGATTCAAAGGATTTTTGAACCTCCACCAGCTTTTCCATTTAATTCAGAAAGCGCTCTAGTGAGTCTGCTGTGAAAGGGAACCTGGGTTGATCATTAAACGGGTTGATCAGATAGGAGAAAGACTGTTTCAATACAGAACTCAGAAGAGTGAGACCACTCTAATAAGACAGGCACAGCATGTCAGGAAATAATTTTCACATTTCGTCATTTAGACATTAATGAAATTCTCAGATATCACATACTTATGCTCAGGCCTCTGCTGTAAAGGCAGCCCCCTCAAGGCAACGAGATGGTTGAATATTTCAGCACGATGGTAAATCACTTCTGAGGTATAAGGTCAAGTCTCCATTTGGAATAAAACTTCAGAATTGCTCGTCATCTACCGTCATTCGGACAAAAGTCTGACAGTTTGAAAAGTCAAAGGACTGAAATTCTCTGAAAAGTATAAATTTTTCTGGGGATGGAAATGTGGACAAAATGTGTGCTAAATTTTTAAGAGGATTTATCTTTAATGGATAAACAAGTAACAGGCTCTTTATCCGTCCATTACAAAAGAGGATCAGCTTTGCGTCACTTCAAAGACACTTTAATTCCATGTCACAGTCAAGGAGTCAGAGGAAACATGAAAGGGTAACAGGATTCATGATCCTCTGATCGCATCCAGCCAGCCTTCGGCCATTTTGAGTTCTGAGTCCATCTGATCCTTTCACGTCACCAAATCACAAACCATTCTCGCTGCAGGGACAAAACAGCTCAAAGACTGGTGCACAATATTTAATTTATTTTTATTTTTTGGAGCTGGGAACATATTTCAAATTAAAGAAGCTTTCATTTAAGCTGGATAATATAAGCAGTTTTGAATGGCTTGGCAAAATGGCGCTGCATGGGCCTGACCTGAAGAGTCTGGACAGCCTCGAACAGAAACACGCTTTTTCACAGCTTTTTCTGCTCCCTGGGTGAGTCAAGACTCATTGTCCTGGCCTGGTCAGACTCCAGAGTGCGTACAATTGAGGCCAAGCTTCCATTAAAATCATCTTAAGTGTTGATTCTTGTCAAAATGCACAGTAAATTACCACAAAGCAGCAAGGCAATGTTACGTACAACAAGAAAATCAAAGTAAGACAATACACACTCTAAATGAGGCAGAACTCCTTCGGTGCACCCTCCTTCGGGGCCCAAGTGATAAAGTTAAATTTCGACATATGCTATAAAAATGCATGTCACATTTCCCTGTTTGGATTATTACCTGAACTCCATCTGCAGACTTGGAGTAAGGCCTTGTGGCGAACTGGCAGTCTTGGGAGTCGATAGGCACAACAAGCGGGGGAGAGGCGAGAGATTCGGAATAAGACCCTCGGGTCAGGTTCCCCACATCAAGGCTCCCCCTACCATCTTTTACCGACTCGCTGAGGTTGATCACAGAGTCCCTGATATTGGAGATGATCTCGTTATTCTCCGCCAGAAGCCTCTCCAGATGGTCAATCTTCTCCTGCAGGATGGAGAGCTGGCCCTGGAGAAGGTAGGGGAAGGTGTTACATTAACAACAGAGACAGAGAGCAACACTTGCCCAGTGGCTGCGGGCGTCGGCACTTAGCCTTGTGACAGGGAAACAGAATTATCCATTATCTTACAGTTTCGAATCATCTTACAAGCAGCGGAGAATTAGGCCGTCTGGTTTTCGTAACAAGCTCCATTTTTGCAAAGTAAAAATGGATCCTTGTCATGAATCTGCACAGTGGGCAAATTAATGGATGAAGGAGTGAACTAATGAATGAATAAATTAATGAGAACTAAATTCTCCCTTATCCAAAACTGAAAGATCTTCAACTTTAGGGAAGTGAATGACAAGCCCTTCCTTCCTCTTCTGAGTACTAAAGTCGGTGACCAAAAAGCACAAGAGGAACTAGGCAGGGCGTGACCGAAACCGCCCGTGTCAAAACGCGAGAAATTCAAGAGAGCACATTTCTGCAGTTTACAGCCTGTCTTGCAATGAGTTTTGAACTCTTTTGCCCATTTGACCTTTTGAGCATCAAGAGAGCGTAAACAGGATGTTGGAGCGAGAGATGCGCGCAGCCTAAAATCCTAAAGAGCTCCAGTGAGATTCCATTAACGGTATGATTAACGACTGGAAGATAATGCAGTAAATCAAGGTTCATCGGAAAAGTGGGCATGGTCATTTGTTTTTTCCCCAATGTCTAACAGACTGCAGTAAATGAAAACGTAAAAAGCTTCATCTTCCCTCAACCGCCAGCCTTGAGGCAGCAATAAGCATCATCCACGCCTGACAGCCGTGGGCAGTTCATTACAGCAATGGGGAAACCGGTTAGGCAGCAAATGGGCAATTGGTGCAACGGCATATCCAGAGGCAGATGGAACAGGTAGGAGTTTGGAAGACATATCACTGTGGCCGGAGCCATTATCATGCGATGAGCGCACAGGTTTTAAGCGTAGGCCAAACCACAGGTAACTAATTCTCAATGCCAGCCTTTGGATGAACCCATTCATAAGTGTAATCGCAAAGTTAAAAGGTGACCTTCCTCTCCAGAACACCAGAGATAAATCGCCATGCTTTTGCATATACGCAGTTACAAGTCACAGAAGAACAAAAGTTAAGGGATCGGAGTGCCTACCATTATTACAAACTGCACATTTTACCCACAACACAGTGAACATAACATTAAATTTAAAATTTTTTATGAAGTGCATGCTCTTAACAGTTGAACTCAAACTGGCTCTGTTTTAAGAAAGACTCAAACAATCGGGTCTTTCATACATTTAACGGCTGAAATTTTGGTATCTACACATATTAATGTGAGTTGAAAATGCAAATAGTCCTATTCGTGTTTCATTTACAGTCACGGAAAATCGAATAGGAAAAAGGGAACTTTACCCACTGATTGCGCTCCACTTGCATAAGCTCATCAATAATCTTATAGAAAAATGCCACGTGTCCATCACTGTATAATTTGTGCATGATAACAAATGCTTCCATTTCTTGCAAGCTATACTTTACTGAAAAGATAAATGCACCATCATTACATAATTTCTAACTTTCCATTCAAAAGAGAGTGGACAGACTGGGCTCTAATTTCTTGGCGCAGCGCAGGGTGGCGTAGCGTGGCGCAGCCCACGCAGTGGTAATTTCATCCGATGCAGCCCGCGCAGTGGTAATTTCGTGTGGTGCAACACAGCACTTTGGAAATTTGGTAAACGGACGTGCGCCGAGATGGGTGTGGCGGCTTAGTAGGGAGAGGTGTCACATATTCATCAAGACGCAGTGACAATTTTGTAGAAAAAGTCACCGCTGGAGTTGCGCAGAAAACTCGCCAGCTCCAACCTGGTTTACTTTCTGTACAGTGGTAATTCGGCTGACCGGCGCACAATGCGCACACGTCACCGAAACCTCACAGGCAGGTTTCCAGAATGTCAGGTACATTTCAATGCAATAAATAATTACAGCAAGAACTATTTAATGTGACTATCTGAATCAGGACATAAATTATCGTATCTATATCGATTGTCCTGATGTCAGATCAAAGGCGGTTGGCACGCGTAATGGAAACTCGACCTGGCTTAAACAACGCAGCTGAATCCGTGATGCAAACTAACGACTTCACATCTTTCTCAGCCAACCACAAACTGCATATATATATGCAAAACAAATTTAATACTACTATTATTGTCACTTAGGTTTTATCGTTTTTAGTGGGGGAAAGGAATACAGCCTGATTGCTATGATCTTGTACTGAGTTAAGATCACATATTGAAAATAAATGTGTAACGTATCTTGCATTGTTGTCCATGCATGTTAATCCCAAAATTTTTAGCAGCAAGAGGGTGTAATAATAGGAACACGCTATCCATCGTTTCTCTTCCCAATGATGCAGGCAGAAGAAATAAATGAGCAACCATCGTATTTCATTCCAACTTCATAAGTTTGAATGATCTGACATAGTTTAGTTTTGAAATATCATTCAAGTTCGCTAATGGTAGTAATTCTAGAATTCCTCATATTCATAATGCTTAATATAGATGTAAGCAGTGCAGAAAACATGCCTGAAGTAGCAAAGTAAATTGGAACATTAATGCATCATGCAGATATAGGACAGACGCTTCTTTATTTCAACACTTTAAAGGTGGGGAGAGGATCTAATTTTATTGGTGAAGAGTTGACTCGGCTGTGTTAAACCCACTAAAGCCTTTTCTCCTTCCTCTTTGCCTCTTGCGCCAGCAGGAGGACAGAGGCGGGACAGAGGAGTACTTGCAACATATGCTTGGACACACCCCGTTGGCGCGGCGCTCCCCCATTCGCTGCGCCTGTGCCGGGCCTGGTCACGAATTTAGAGCCCACTGTGTCCATTTAACTAATAAAAATACATTTACCTGTGCTGATAGAAACATAGAGATTTGCATAATATACACAGAGGCTACGTGCACACGAGGCAACTGAAATTGTCAGTTGCCAAGTGTCCAAACAGTTTAAATGATGCCAACTTCTGTGTTCCAGCCAAATGAAATAACAGTAAGGCCAACAGTTTCATTGTTTAAATTGATTGAGAAAAAAAATTACTTTTTGTCTTTAGCTAAATTAAAGTGTTTTGGCCATGTTTTATTTGGATTAAAAAAAAACAACAGTTTGTGCTTTCATTGAATTTCTACAGGTGCACTCAACTTGGGACCCATTCAAGGAAAATCAGAGGTAAGCATTCAACTGCACACTCCACAGCAAGCTGTTAATACAGTAAGAGAGGAGCAGGAAAACATTTTTTTTTAATGAGCACTTGCTCCTCGCAATCATAAACCATGAAAACAGGGAAGCTGTAGGAGAGAACATGATTAAGCAAAGGCTTCTCTACATCATTTTTATCCACATCCGACAGATGTTTTATCATTGATTACTGCTCCTCAACTCTGAGCAAATTCTTGTTACCAAAATCGCAGTGGTGAAATCACACTTAATTAGCGCTCAAGTGTGATTCAAAAACAAAGTCATTAACTATTATATCATTTCAGTTCATTTGGAATTTGTTTACATTTGCTGAAATAAACCCATCTCAGGAAAACACTTCAATATTGGCTTAATTACATACTTCAAAGAGAGTGGATTCATACGCCATGAGAGTATATATAGTGCAGAATACTCAGCCTCATCAACTTGGTTTTCTACCCGTACAGCCAGACGAAACACAAATCTGAACTTCTACCACAACACAACCAGTTATTAACCCCACATATTCTGACATGGTCAGGAAATGTACAATATACCCTGAATCACTTCAGCTCTCAAATCTGGAATGGCAGGCCCCATCTGAGGGACCATACCGTGATTAATGTCCATCAACCACCTTAAATTAGATGGCCGATCTCAACAAACCAGTTATAATGTGGCATAATGGTGATAACAATTGGGCTTCAGAATTTGCCAGATAGGTTCCATTCCACTAAATTAGACTGCAGTAGTACCACAGAGCGAATAAGACTACCGATTCAGTAGGTATCCACCTGCAGATACGCACTGCATGAAAACAAACAGACACATGGCAGCCAATTAAGTTTGATAAAAGTACAATAGACCCATTTACTGACAGCAAACAAAACAGGCTGCGCGCTTATCCTGGCAACGGAAGTGAGGCGGACTATAATAGCTTGTCAAGCTATGCGAGAGCATTAGCCAAAGATTGCAAATTCTACTTAAACAAATTAACTTTGACAAATGGCAACCAATTTCCAGATCCATATGGTATCAGTGAGTGGGTAGATGATGTTAGTTAGTGGCCCAGTATTCCGTGGCCTAACCCATTTGATCGAGAAACCTACCGTGTACACCAGGCAGGAACTACGGGCATATAAGTCACTGGATGCTTATGACTGCATTATCTGCGAACATAAGCAGAATGTTCAATAACACGACAGACTTGGAGTTTTGTGTCTCGAAATCAGAGGTCCTTCCTAGTCAAACACAAGGGCATAAAACCGCCGTGTAGAGATGCCAGTACGTCTTAGGTGTGACTTTCTCCTTTTAGTGTTATTCACATTTCTGTGCCGTAGGCAGCAATTATTCAAAGCGCACTGAAGAAATTCACTCGTGGAATTTAAGTCATGTGCATCAAGTTAATCATTTTCACGTGCACTATGTTGAATTTCCCAACGGAAATAGATTATGACTCGGGAATTCTCAGGCTTGTCTTTACTGAGGGATTAAAAGCTATGGAATTGCATAAAAACGTTTCAAGTGGTCTTATTTCATTAAAACCATATAAACGAACATGAAGCACATGCATTGTTTCCAATTCCCGAGTAAAGAGAAGCACGGAAAGTCCGGAGTCATAATCGCTTTCCATGTTACATGTAATGAGGCGCACCTTTTACGCAAGTGAAACGGAAACTTCAATGCACAAGGATTTTAATTCTGCATGAGAATGTCCTTCAGCATTCAATGAATAATTACAGACTACGGTGAATACGCCTAAAAAATGCATAAGACCTACGCCGAATGTGTGAGACTTGGCATCTCTGTGTATGACACATGGGTTATAATGAAAAAATAAATAAATAAACAGAAAACTACGTCCTGACAGCGAATTGTATCTGCATGGCAGGCTAAGTATTATTTTTGGCTTGCAAGCTAGCAAGTTTGACTGCGTAGTTGTCATGCAAATATGAAATCTGCTTCAGTTTACCATTACTCTCACATATTTCATTTAATGTCTGTAAACTTCAGACGCGCGTCAAAAAATTGGTTACATTAATTTCAATGGAGTAAAGCCCACTGGCAGCGTGTAACACACGTCAGATTTTTACTTTTCGCCATTGCTCAATTTCTTGAGCGTCAACTCAATAGAAACAAATTTGTCTTTTAGGTTAGCTATTTAACTATTTCGCCTTGTCATGGTTGGTGGCACACACAGAAACCTCACATGCAGTTGTCGAAACCGATATACCTACTTTTTAACCAAGTCGCAGTTTTGAGAGGAAATCCATTATTTTGTGCGCATTTAAGTTATCAAGCGATCTACAGTTAGACAGAACCTAACTCAAGGTACACTGGTAAGAATTTAACACTGCTAAGTTAGCAGCTAATTAGCTAGCTAATTTGCTGCTGGGTGAAGTAAAGTGAATCATAATCTTAATTTACCAGAGAGCTAAATTTAGGAGGAAAATCATGCCTGTAAATAACATATCGTGCTCAGTAACCTGAATGCCACACTTTTTCATCACTTAAAATAAGTTTTATCGGTAGGCATTTTCAAAATTAAATGTTATCTTGTTGAAGATTTTGAGTGAGACACCCATGGCTTCTTGGTCGTGTTCACAGCTGTCAATGTTGATGCGGCTGACGCTTTCAGTGGGCGTTTCAAAGCATCAGGGCAGCGTTCAGAGTTTGACTTGATGCTTCGCTTGCGGCCAGTGGGCGTTATACAAATGCGATCTTCTCGGAATTCTGTTAAACTTCAGTCCACCAATGAAATATCAATTCTGACAGCCGTACACGCAACAACCTGACATTTCTGTGCTGGTAAAATATCTAATTCAATGTTTGCAGTTTCATAACTCGTCAGACTGAATTGGGGAGACCGCTACTTCCGTTGCCAAGATGCGCACGCATCTTTTTGATGACGTCGGCTGTAAATGGGTCTATTATTGTTTCAGGAAGTAGCTCAGAGTCAAGCCTGTATTGCATGTCATCCGCCATGCACACCTGCTAGCTTGTACCATTCTGCAGTTTATTGTGTTTTAATATTCAGCGTATTCCAGCACAGTAAATTCCTGCTGTAGAGGGCAAAACGTTGTTGAGCAGCCAGACAACCTTTTCTTTCCTTTGGCCTTCTGTAGATCTTCAAGGATCCATCGTCATCATCATCATGCACATCATTACAGAAGTAATAGCGGTCAAATAACAACAGTGCAAACAATAAGCAAGATGTGGGGACAATGAAACGCCCGCTATAGCCAAGTGCCCTAAGGACCGCTCCCAATGGCGGCGTGTGACTTGCGTGTGACGAACGCCCATAGGCGGCATGTGACGAGTGACGATAAAAGTAAGTGTTTTATTTTCCACTGCTGTTCCATTTCTTGAGCGTCGAATAAAAAATTTCTTTTTTTTACATAATTTAACAATTTCACTAATGGCAAGGCATAGTTGGTGGCACCTTGGCATGGTTGGTGGCAAGCATTCAGCTTGAGCCTGTCATATGATCAAAACCCATTTTAATCAAGTTGCAGTTTATCAACGGGTAACTAGTATTTTGCAAGCATTTAAGTTATCGTGCAATCTACCGTTAGGTAGCACCTAACTCAAGGTTCACTGATAAGAATAATATTAGCTCAGACTAACTTACCGCAATTGCTACAGCCCATTTCTGCAAAACATTAAGCCTATATATTATTTATGATATACCATAAGCATGACGTCACACTTTACCATCACTTAAAGTAAGCTTTATCGGTAGGAGTTTTCAAATTTAAAGGTCATCATATTAAAAAGTTAAAGAGTGACAGCCATGGCTTGTTTCTCGCTTGTGGAGAGTAATCTGCCTTTGATGCAGTTGACACTTTCAATGGGTGTTTCAAATGTCAGGTAACATTCAAGATTCGACACGATGCTTTGCTTTACCAGCAGTGGGTGTCGGGCTTGTGTCACCCATGCTAACTCCCACTCATTGAACCATGATTGACAACTCAGGACGCAAGTAAAAATTATCCCAGTAATTTATGCAAAAATTGCAGAAGTAGTGATTCTCAACGCCTGAGTCACCCACAAAAGTGGTATCACGCCAACTACTTTGGCCCACACAACCACATCAGAGATTATCTTTGTGAATGACTTTCTTCAAATGGCCTGTGTAGACTCTGACCCTTTAGGGACTCAAATTACTGCCGGGGTATTAAGGACTGGAAAATATGACTTTCCTCACTTGCTGCCATACATCAACCTTCAAAAAACTGTGTGCAAGATCTGTGACATAGTCAATCACACCTTGGTACAAATTGTCTCAATCTTACAGAGACCAGCTCAAAAATGAAGGGTCCACCCCACCCCAATAGTTTATACCGTAACTATAAGTGGAGTAAGATTGTGTTTCAGAAAGACGTGACTTCAGATGACCAGCCATGTGGTTCAACACACGCACTGCATTTCCAGTATCGACCTCAATGCCCCAGGGAGAAGAAAAGAAAGAAAACAGAAGCAAACAAAGCTATAAAAACGAAGCACCGTAATTCAATCACATGGCATCCTATTCAGCTATATAACCACAGAACCCAAACAGTACCCTGCACTATATACAGTTACCAAAACTCCCGGTCATCAACCCTCGAGGAAAGTAGATCTCCATCAACAGGACGTTGAACTCATGACAGAGAGACTTTTGTTTCCGTCAGCTTAATTTTCAGCGCAGCAAAACAAACAGATAGGAGTTTCTGCTCTTCTTCTTATCAGCCGAAAGAAATGGGGCTTTCTCTGTAAAACCGCCTGCAAATGTCAGACAGGATACATCTGCTGTTTTGATAAACAGCAGAGCAGGACACCAGCAGGGTAATCCAGGAGAAATGCGCAAGCTCCATTTACAGTGAGTAACAGACATTTGGAGGATTTGTAAAACAACTGGAAATATCCAAGGGAAATATGACGATTGGCAAGCTAAATTTACATTTCACCATAAGCTTTATGCATATATGGCCCAGTCCACAAGTACTCAGGTAACTTTTAAAAGGTAGCATTGCCTACACCAGTGGTCGTCAACCCCGGTCCTGGAGGGCCGGAGTGTCTGCTGGTTTTTGATGTTACTCTGCACTTAATTGATGAATGAAAGCAGTTCATTACACGCATAACTCCTCTCACCTGGTGTCTTAGGTTTAAATAGGGTGGAGAAAACCAAACTCAGCACACCCTGTGGCTCTCCAGGACCAGGGCTTGCAACCCCTGCCCTTTACACTTTTATCTTTACTTTGAACCTCTTTGTCCGTATTACAACTATGCTAAATGTCCAACTACATTGATAAATCTTGGTTTCCACATAGACTTCTGTCACAACCTGCATGTCTGTTTAATTGGCTCTAGGAGTCTTGTGGGTATAAGTTCAGGTGAAATAAGTTTTTGGTGTAATCAACTGCTTTCATTCATCAATTAAGTGCTGAGCAACATCAAAATCCAGCGACACTGTGGCTCTCCAGGACCAGGGTTGACGACCACTGGCCTACACGCTTCAGCGTTTATTTCCACACGCAACCCGTTTTTGCTCACTGATATCAGACCCAAGGAAAAGGTCTTCCAGGGTGAAGATTTCTAGAAATTCTCTCCACTGTTCACACGTGGACAGGGGAAACTGAGTTTTTGGCTTGTGATGCCAGTGAGTCTAACATTAAATTATATTATTGCCACTTGTTGGTTTGGTATCCTCTGGACCGCACAATAAACCGTGTTTTTTCATCCTAGTGTGGAAGATTGTTTTTGGAAAAAAAGACGGTGGAAAAGCAGTTTATTTAAAATGCACCTGCACTAGTGGCTTACGCCTAATTTCCATTAAATATCGATAACCTGCCGCATATCCACAAATATTTTTTGGTTAATTCTATGGATAAAAATTTGGAGCAAATAAATGATTCTTCCCCAGAATTTGAAGTTCATAATTCTTCTTGCACTAGCACTTTTTCCAAAGGCACTCTTCCATGCTCGCACTTTCCAAGCAAACTGAATGCTCCACCCTGTTGGTACGCTGCCAATAAACTAATTAATTCTCAATTAATGGCAATGCACATCAAATGGAAAATACAGCATACTCTTGAATTTGCTTAGTTTACATACTGTGGGTATTAAGAACGTTTTTAAACAAATGTTTTTGTCAGTGAATCACCTGTATTATCACCTCTTTACTTTTTTCTTTCTTTCTTTTTTTGCTGTGATTAAATAAATGAGGGAATGAGACACCTGGCCGTGGGACCACTGTGCATCAAAATGTCCAATTTACTTTTGATCTCTAAAGGGGGGGGGCCCACATGTATAATTTTTTGAAATTCCCACACCATTCTCCCCTTGTTGGCTGTAAATTGGCTGCAAATACTTTCAAAATAATTCTGAAAGTCAGCACTTTGAGCCCTAACAAATTGTTGAGTAGAATATCCAACATGTGGGGGTACACATCCAAAGTAGCAAAAACTTTGTCAATGTGAAATTATTTATGGACCTGGGTCTGTGTGTGTGTCTGTTTGCCAATCTGTGTGTGTGTGTGTGTGTGTGTGTGTCCACTGTGCCCAGATATTGAAACCAGCCTCAGTTATTAGTGCCACATAAATTTTATCGGCCAGTTCCACTGCTGGACAATTTTTGCCATAGAATGTAATATACTGTGAGATGGAACTTTGACATGGAATAGAAAATGGAATTTTACTTGTTGGATAGCGTACAAGAGCAGTTGAAGTTGAACCCTTTGGAGATCGGGGGCGCTCTGTGCGTTGATATTTTCTTGCTGACAACATGCTACACATCTTAACACTGAAAGAGGCAATGCCAGTGAAAAAAAATGAAGTATACAATGAAAATTTGAATTTCATTACCTGTGGCATGTGTAGCCATTTCATGCACAGAGCCTTAAGAGGGTAAATTATCTATATAAACATAAAAAGTGCCTTATAATGAAAATAAACAGCTTGTTAGAATTGCGGGATTGCACCCAGAGTCAGAATTCTTGGGGAGGTTGTTTAAGATTGGGATGCATCGCCACAGATGTCAATGTGACAGATTATCACATATTAGAATCTAAATTGGGCAGTAATAAATCTAATAATAAATAAATCCACGGAGGTCACGGTCAGAGATGAAGTGCTAAGTGCAATACATTCTCCTCTTTTTGCAGTATGCAGGACAGTGGCAGTATGCTTATCGATTCCAGTCATAACTAGCCAGAGACAGATTAATCAGCATAAATGGATATTTAGACCAGAGCAACATTTCCATTGGCCATTTGTCTTCAAAACAACCAACTTGGATATTACAGTCACGAAGCACAGGTCTTCCCTGCATACTAGGTACCAACTAATGGATGAGCCTTCTGACTGAGCCCATAATATATTGCTGGTAGGTGACAGTGTGGTGTGGACCCACAGAGAAAAAGGTTTCAACCACCATAAACAAACTGCTGCATTAACAACATGAATTCAATACAACAGGCAAACTTTAATGTATGTCCATTACACTGAATTTCCCACTCACTGAAAACAACTTCATGCAATGCACCAGAGAAAATCACTAATGTTTTTAAAAGGTGTATACTCTGAAGGTACGCCATCATTTATAGCTACATCTCAAGTTACAGGGCTGAAGCATTTGGCCATCGAGTTTCAAGTGGTAACAACACTATCATTGTAACGCAAACTGCATTATGTTTCCCAGGGCTTTATCTGACCATCACATCACAAGATAAAATGTTTCAGTTTCCCATGATGGCGATGTGTAAATAATTTCATAAAGGCAGCAGAATGTTTTAATTATTCTTCTTACTTTAGGTACTCCAAAGCAAAAAAAATTCTATCATCAACAGCGTCACATGGGCTTGGTCTCCTCCAGTGTTAATGGATGTCTATGAAATATGCTATTTATTTTCATATTAGAACTTGTGAAACTTCTGAAACTCGGTAAAATACCTTACATAACCATTTGTATACTTTAGGTAACTCTTGCTCTGTAATGGCCTCGTCCTTGACTGTAAACCAATACATTTCAGATATCCCAGCACACAAAAACTGTAAAAAAAATCTTGCCATTCGCTCAACTGAGTGACGCAAAACACCGAGGGCAGAGGTGGAGGGACGGGATGAAAAAAAATCAATCGAGGCGAGTTTATTGAGATTTTACACTGACAGACACAGCCAGCACTGAGACGCAACAAGAGCGAGCCTTTTAAGCTTCATTCGACCCGCCAACAGTGACGAGCTCCCGAGTCACTCAGCAGCTCCAGGTCGGCCGCTTGCTGTTGAGAACCTAGCTGCTAATGGGGCTTCCAAAAGCACTGCTACTCAGGCAGCAGTTACGTTACAATAAGCGCCACAAAACTGCAGATTAAAAAAAAATGTTTTGTCATGAGCGGGACCCCTCAGCCTTGCGCTCGCCATATTATATCGCAGTGGGACACAAATCGATAGGGAGCTTTCTCTAACCACCCCCAACATATCACCCAAAAATGAGAGCATTTGGCCTGGGCATTTTTCAGCTATTGTCTGGAAACGAGACGTTTACGGACAGACAGACGGAGTCGCGCGCCACGACAATAGCCCTCCACGACAGTCGTCAGCTGAGGGGTAAAAATGCTCCGAACCAATATTGCAAAATAGCATTATTTCTATTGAGTCTTCTTTTTTTATGTGGTCTTTTACGTGCAATGTTTTGACATTGAAAGTGAGCAACAACACCGATCATGCGTTCATTGCCCTGCACAATGCAATTTTCAATTTGCAAATGAGCTGCGATCATGCTTCCAAGGGAGGAGTACCTTTTGTAGCACACATGAACTGTCATCCTGCTTCAAAGCAAATTGAAGTCATTTTTTAACACTCCCACGTGGAAACTATACGTTTCATCTTCATCTTTTCAATACAGCAACAACACTTTCCACACAAGAAAGTTCACAATCTTGGTTTGTTGTTTGTTGGTTCACAACAAAAAGGCTTTGTTGCCAAGCGGCCTCATTACTCATTTGCATAAAGTAAACCACAGCTCAACTTCTGGGTGGCCATGCTGCTAAGACCACATCAGAGATCAGCAAAAAATGGCGAGCGTTTGCGCAGCTGCTGTTGCTCAGTGAATCAGCTCTCATTAGCATTGAATGATTTCCGGCCATTTTGAAGGCGTGAGCTGCTTTCGGTGTGAAATCAGGGCTACACTTCAGCAGCAGTGGCCTTTCCCACCTCATTCGCTCCTGCTGATTCAGCCGACCCGTCGCCCTCTAGAATCTATTCACCGACAACTTCTCCATCAGGTCACTCCAAAACAGCACCTTCACACATTAGCTGTGTTTCCATGGGGACTTCATTTGGAGAGTGACCTCTCTGTTCCATCGTTCACAGGGTGAGCATCTCGCGCTCTCCACACACATATGTGGGATGTTATAAATGCCAAGACTATACTCACAGAGCACACCATGCCATTAACAGTCATTACTGCCAAGGGAGGGTAACTGAAACAAGGAAATGATTTCATCCATACATGGCCTCTTCTTGCCAGGCCAATAAAGCTCCTCAGAGTAGTACATTCCTAAGCACAACTATTAAATTAACTGCATATTCAGTGGCACAGGTTTATAACTGTATCCAAAGGCATAATCCAAGCGTGAGAAACCAGTCATAACATATTACCACAATAAATAAATTTAACATCATGATTAGATAACAGTAATAAACTCTTATTCTTTCAGGTACAGCTGCAATCAAAATTATTCAACCTCCATTGCAAACTGGGTTTGATAGAAAAATGTACAAACTTTTAGCTGTTTGTGGTAAACAGATTAAACAAGAACATTTTAAATAGCTCGACACAACTAATACTACAAGTGGCTTCTCCAAATTTAACACAAAATGCCATTTTCAATGACTGCTGCAGTCTCAAAATTATTCAACCCCCCAAATAGAATCCCTCATGAGAGCATATTTGAAATCAGGTGTTTTCTCAAGCAAACCTAATGCAACTAATCAAGAGCTTAATTAGTTGCACCAGGTTTGCTTGAGATAGAACACATCAAATACTTGCACTAGCTGGGGGTTTTTTGACAGTGACATTTGATTGCATATTAGAAATATGGCTGTCAACAGAATTGACAAAAAAGCTAATAGAGGAGATCATTGTCTGGCACAAACAAGGAAAAGGATACAAAAAGATAGCACAGGCACTGAATTTTCATAGAGATACAGTTAGATGCATAGTTTGCAAGTTCAAAGATAAAAGAACAGTAGCTACAGTACCAGGATGTGGCAGAAAGAGGAAGCTATCAATGGCTGTCACCTGATTCCTGAGAAGACGGGCGGTCAAAAACCCTCGAGTGACTGCAGGAGACCCGCAGCAAGATTTGAAGACAGGAGGCACTGAGGTTTCAGTTTGCACAGTAGGGCACATTCTAAACATTGTAGGTCTACAAGACATATACCACGACTGATCCAAAAGCTCAAGCTCCAATATGCTAAAAACCATATAAATAAGCCTCAGAAGTTTGGGGATATTGTTCTGTGGAGTGATGAAACAAAACTGGAATATTTTGGGCTTATGAATCAGTGGTATGTCTGCAGGAGGAATGAAGAAGCATACGCTGGAAAGTACCCCCTGTCTACAGTGAAGAATTGTGGGGGCTTTTTGATGGTCTGCAGCTGATTTGCTTCCTCTGGCACTGGAAATCTGCAGAGTGTGGAGGGCAAGATGGATTCAGTCAAGTACCAGGATATCCAAGGAGAAAATGGCATGCCGTCTGTAAGGAAGCTGACGCTTGGGCATGATTGGACCTTCCAAAAGGACAATGATCCTAAGCATATCTCCTCAACATCCACCAAGGCTTGGTTTCAGAAGAAGTCTGGGAAGATTCTAGAGTGGCCATCACAGTCGCCTCACTTGAACCCCATAAAAAATCTCCAGTAGGATTTGAAGAAGACAGTTGCAGGATGCAAACCCTAGAATATTAGTGAACTGGAGGCCATTGTCCATGAGGACTGGGCTAGGATTCCTTGGGAATGCTGCCAAAAGCTGCCTTTGCATCATATTTCCAGCAGGTCATAGCGGCAAAAGGGTGCTCTACTAAGTATTAAAAATGCTTGTCATGAAGGGCTTGAATAATTTTGATCCTGCGGTAGCGATTAAAAGTGGCATTTTGTGTTGAATTTGGAGAAGACACTTATAATATTTGTAGTGTTGAGCCATTTAAATTGTTCTTGTTTGATTTGTTCATTGCAAACAGCTGAAAGTTTGTAAAATTTGCCAGTAAACCTAATTTGCAATAGGAATTGAATCATTTTGATTGCAACTGTAAATTGCTTTTCCTCTTGCTGAAAACCTGTATTTCTATAATGAGATGTGCGTAGCATAAACCACCACTCAGGACCACAGCTGATCACAATCATATGGTTGGCAAGTATGGTGATCACTATCCCCATGAAGTGTTAAAAATCAAGGGAATCAGTTAGGAGTTATTCATTTCAGTACTCTGGCAAAATAATATGACATGAATAAGAATGTACTGATGTCAATAGGTTTGCAGTGTTTCCCTGCATAAAAGTAGCCTTACCTCACAAACTTTATCCAAAAGACAAATTGCATTTCAGTTCAGTAATTTACCAAATATGGGGAATGCTGAAATAATGAATACATTTATAAAAGGCCAATTCTTCATTTGGATTAATGATAAATATTTGGATGGGTTGCAGAAACTTTTAGGGCCGATTTCACAGAAGCGTTTTAAGGTTAACACGCAGATAGCTTTCTTAATCGCGCGTTTAGCATGCGTTTAATTTTAATTACCGTTTCACGGGGCGCAACTGTCCGTGGGCGTCTAAATATTTTAAATGCCTGCGGTAAAATAGCAAAAGAACACAAACGCTCGTGAGGGTAAGTTTAGCTCGCGAAAACTACTACCACAGATTGATTTGCACCCAAATGACTGGGCGTGTTAGCAAGCAGTAGGCCTAGTATGGATACTTGAGTTCACTCCCTTACTCCCACAATTTCTTATCGGAAGATTTGGGCTGCTCAGGGAAATTGGCTACCATTCTTTTGGCAATGCTTTCTGTTTTTTTTTCCTCAGTGCGGAAGTATCACTCCTATTGTCTTTTACAACCTTTTCGTGGATCTTCGCAACTTCAAATGAGACCCATTCTTTGAAGAGAAGTAAAATTCTCGCCATGTTTTTTTTGCCAACGATTCTGTGCAAAATGTGTTTCCACAATGCAACCACCCTTAGATACTTTGTTATTAACCGGTAACGACAATTGGAAATGCCCATTATGAAATGGCAGGTTGTCATAATTTGATCGCATCTGTGTAGTCGGAGGCCTAAATGCAAGGTTATCCGCATGCAGCTAAACGTGCGATGATCCCAACTCATGAAATAGTGTTTGAAAGTTTGTTTAGCTGTCCGTGTACAACAGCATTTTAACGTGTTTAAAATTTAAGATGACCTATAGCTAACCAAATGTTTTGAGGTAAAAACATGAAGTGGTCCTTCAAACAGTCTACTTTCAGGACATATAGGCCTATTCACTTTCTGCCTAAGTGGTCTTAAATTTAAAATTTTTGTTCATTTTGTGATGATCTATGTCTGTACAAAGCTCTTTTTGCAATATGTACATCTGAATATGAGTAAATCAAAATATGCATATTTAATTAGCTGTTTCCTGCCAAAATTTATTTGGGGGAAGGGGGGGGATTTCGGGGGCTCAAAATCAAAACTAGAACATAGACACTTGGGGAAAAAAAAAAGCTCTGGAGAAATATTAGGAATGTTTTTTCCATCACATTACAGCTGAAATTACAACCAAACACTGTTAAGTTATCTCAAAAACTGTGTTTCTCTAAGTATCTATATATTCATTAAAACAGCCTTTGTCATGGCAACCACTGATGGGATGCTACAGAAACTCAGTGTTTTAAGTTGCAATTTCTAATAGAATTATTTTAATAATAATTCTTAGTTAAAAAAGTGAATATCTTGGAAACATGTTTGCTTAACTACATTGTATAAGTCCCCTTTAATGCAAGTTAGTGATACGCACGCTAAAATGCTTCTGTGAAATCGGGCATTAAAGTTAAAAACACAGATGTAAAGCTCTGTGCATATTAAAAATTCATTAAAATTGCAAATCATATCTGCTAGTTTAAGACCTTAAATACGCCCCTTACCCATTTATTTTATTCAAATGGGGAATTAGTGACTTCTGTGGCATTCACTGCATGAAATTGTCCAATAGTTATTTTAAGTCAAGCTCAAACACCGAAACTATTCAAAAATGAATTAACAAGTCTAAAAATGTTAAAGGCCAAAAATATTGCTAAAGGGAAAAAAAAATCAAGTACCATTTCACTCTTCAAATACCGAATACAGTAATACGAATCAGAGTTGCCTATTTAATACACATCATTTTTGCTACAATAACACGGAATTTGCCCAAATGCTAGGGTTCCTGGGACTCATATGTTCCATCCGGCAAATTAGGAAATAATGCGGGATATACTATGTGTCCCATTAGTATTAAAACGGTAAAGAGAGTAATCAGGAAGCTACCATAAAGCAGCAAGTGAATGAACTCCTTTCATTGTTCTTGATGCAGAATTGAAACTGGCAATCAGTATTTAATAAAATCTCACACCTGGATCCACAATATCCTCATATTTTGTTAGATTTCAGGCTGAGAGAGGACAGGACATTTTCTCAGAATCAAACACAGAGCCATGCTTTACAGGTTCGGATTATTACACTGCAACACAGAGAAAAAAAAATCTATCCATTGCAGATTATTAAGATAATCACCATTCATTACATGATAGAAGGCCATTATTATTTCCCTCTCTCCTCCCCTGATATTTGCCATCAAGTTTTCCATTTGGGAAATGTTCATAATGTAGTCCTGACAGGGTTCATTCATTTCTACGTATAGGGCTTATAGGAGGACATTTCAGAAGCAGAGTTGAACTGAATGTACCCCATTCCCCCACTACTGTAGAAAAAATGAAAAACCTCCCACAGGCTTGACACTTAAATGGGTTTGAATTGGCTTTGAAATTTTCAACAGGAAATGCTGAATGTAAGAGAAGATATGGAGGTTTCTGAAGATTAAAAGGTCACATAACTGTAGCAGAGTGCTGTCAGCGCTGGGTGTGTGCGTCAGGCGCGTAGCTATTAATGGGTCTGGGCGGCACTGGCCCGCCCAGGCTCCCACCTGGTCTGGATGTTTTTTTTTAAATTGTATAATCATTGAGTGGTTGGTGAGTGAGTAATTCGCTATGAACATGGACTGTATTTTTGCGTGTGCAGTAATGTAATTTGTGTTTTGGACAACTGACGTTTAGAAAATACATTAAACCTAGGCTAAGTGATTTTCCGGGTCTGAGCCCCACAGTCCTTCTTGTCATAACGTTGTGATCAATGAACAATGCTTTCGAAAGTACATCCCCCTATGAATTAGTCTTAGCAGTTGTTGCTAATCAGGCACAGAAAACTTAGAGAGGAGGCTTTGGTAATTCCTAAACAATACTCCTTTGCTTCATTAACAAAATTCCCACTCGTCAGAAACAATTAAAATAATTCCTCCTCATAAAAAATAATCCTTGGCTACTAGACGCACCCTTTTAGAAGTTATGCACCACTGGCTGTCTGTGTAAACTGTTAAGCTGGAGTTAGGGCTAATATTGGCCAGGATTGTTCTGTTTAGCACATAACAGCCAGTGGGTCTTCATCAGGGTGAAGGCCTTGTATGGCCGTAACGCGTAGGTGCGCTTTTTAATTTTGCCCATGCATTAGCCATTTAATAAAGGCTTTTTACTTTTTTCACTACCAGAGTGCCTTAGACTCTTTTTTCGTATTTTTGTTACATTCTTTGCCCCTCGCCTAAGAGCACCTGGAATTGTGATTTTGATTTTTCTACCCTAGACGCGCTCCTTTTCCCCCCCAATTCATTAAAAATAAAATTTCTTCGAACAAACCTTTCTTGAATTTCTTGAGTCATAAAATTCATGATAACATAGTTACCTCTGTACTATACTAGCTCTATATCTATGTAAGTGTTGCCATTAGGTCATCTCCAAGGTTACAGCCAGGTGCTGCGGGTCTTCTCATTGTAGACAAATCTTCATTGTGACAGAGGTAACCAAATTTGTTCACTGGTAATAAAAACCTTTCTCCTGTCACCAAGTCAAAGTGCACTTGTCCAACATAATGGCAATAAAGACTTTTCCCAATCATATGACTGCCTCTTGTGCGAGTTCACAAAAGAACATGTCAAACTGGTTATGTATTCACATACATAGGGCATGAACTAGACAATCAGAACACTGTGAAACTCTGAGTTTGCAGGGACATAATAAAGACTGCCAAGAATTCTACCACTGACCTAAACTGAATGTTTGCCTTGTAACAGAATTAATACAAACAAAGAACCACTGAGGAGCACAATCTTAGATCTAGACATAATTTTTTTCCAGCTCAAACATGAAAATTTTCATGTGCAGGATACAAACAGAATCTCAAGCACTTCTGCTCATATTTTATTGGCTGTTAAAACTTTTCTAAACCACTGCACATCCTCAGATAAAATAAATAAATTAAAAAAATAATGTGCATGTAAAGGTTTTGTTCTTAATGGTTTTCCCATGTTATACAGTGCATTGAGAAAGTACCTTCCCCATTTCTTCCATTTTTGCTCATTTGTCATATTTTATTGGTCTGATGTAATTTTAAAACAAGGCAAAGACAATGTGAGTAAACACAATATGCAGCCGTTAAATAATTGTTTAATTTATTAAAGGTAAAGAGTCACTCAAAACCATCATCCATGGTGAAAAATAATTGCCCCTCTAATAACTGGTTGTGTCGCCCTTGGCGGCAACAACTGCAATCAAATGTTCGCGGTTACTGGAAATGAGTCTTTTACATTGCTGCGGAGGGATTATGGTCCGCTCTTGTTTGCAGAATTGTTTTAATTCAGCCATATTGGAGGGGTTTTGAAAATGATTAAGGTTATGCCACAGCACCATAGTCAGGACTTTGACTAGGCTACTCCAAAACCTCCACTTTGTTTTCTATGAGCCATTCAAAGGTGGACTAGCTGGTGTGCTTTGGATCATTGTCCGCCTGCGTAACCTAACTGTGCTTGAGCTTCAGTCACAAACTGATGGCTAGACATTCTCTTTCAGGATTTTCTGGTCAAGAGCAGAATTCGTGGTTCCATCAACTATTGCAAGTCGCCCAGGTCCTGAAGCAGTAAAGCTGCCCCAATCCATCAGACTGCCACCACCGTGTTTGACAGCTAGTTCAATGTTCTTAGTGTGGAACACTGTGTGAGCGTCATGCCAGATGTAATAAGACACTTGTTTTTCAAAAAAATTCACTTTTAACTGCACAAAATATTATCCTAAAAGTCTTAGTCATCATCAAAATGTTTTTGGCTAATGCAAGAAAAGCTTGTGTATTCTTTTTGGTCAACAGTGGTTTTTGCCTTGCAGCTCTACCACGGATGCAATTTTTGTCCGGTCGCTTGCTCATTGTGGAATAGAGAACACAGGCCTTAACTGAGGCAAGTGAGGCCTGCAGTTCTTTAGATTCTGACCTGTGTTCTTCTGTGACCTCCTGAAAGAGTGTTCAATGCTCTTTTGTAGAAATTTTGGTCCAATCCAGTTTAGAAAAATGGCCTGCTGGCCTGAAGGCCTTGTGTCCATCGTCGCACAAGAGACCAGAAACAAGTGGCAAAAACTGTTTTGATGGCTGAAAATAATGTGGTGTACTGTACTACTAATAACGTGAAGTACAATGACACTGTAGCTCATTGGTCATTGGTTGAACAGAGAGATGGATGAGGGATGGATCATTGTGATATGAGCTAAATATAACCATGGGTCATGAGAGAGATTACAATTTTCATGACTTGTGGATGATGGACGCATCGCCAAGGCATAGTTTTATGCCCATGGCTGAGATCTACCTGACAAACCAATAAGAAAGTCATATGAATTTGGTGAGCCTCCATGAAAGCTGTCAAAAGTTATTGCGAGTACAGTGTTCCTCACATATTTTTGCTCAGTGACCTTGAAAACTAGGTGAAGGTCACTCATCATTTAACTTGAGCAAGGCCTTCACGAGAGGCATATGTGGTGTGAACTTGGTGATCCTCCATCAAAGCTGTGAAAAGTTATTGCGCGTACAGTGTTCTTCACATGTTTTTGCTCAGTGACCTTGAGAAATTAGTCAAGGTCAATCATTGAACTTGAGCAAGGCCTTCACGAGAGGCATATGTGGTGCGAATTTGGTGATCCTCCATCAAAGCTGTCAAAAGTTATTGCGAGCACAGTGTTCCTCACATCTTTTTGCTCAGTGACCTTGAAAACTAGGCTAAGGTCACTGATCACTGAACTTGAGCAAGGCCTTCACGAGAGGCATATGTGGTGTGAATTTGGTGATCCTCCATCAAAGCTGTCAAAAAGTTATTGCGAGTATACTGTTCCCGCACCGATGGACGGACGGACGGACGGACGAACAGCATTTCTATGTCCCCCATCCCGCCGGGGGACAAAAATGTTTTTCTGGCTGAACACATGCAGATCAGGAGGAGGCTACAGTATGTTGAATCAATGATAAGGAAAAAGTTAGTAACATTCTCAAATGTGATGAACCTTATCTATGAGAATGTCACTTTCAGCTTCAGCATTAACTATAATAAGATGGTGAAAGAATCCACCCAAAGTCATGAATTGTTTTTCCTTAAACCACAGACTGCAAGTGCAAATAACATTATTTCCTTTTTAATACCCGACTTGGCTCAGAGGAACCGTCAACAAGAGCCAGAATAGAAAAGGCTTTTAACGTCCATAAATATTTGCTTGAATGCATCTTAAACTTCTTTCAGGATATTGCTTCAACTTTGCTTTGACAAATGAGAAACAAGATAGGTGAATATTCTTAGCAGAGACGAGCATTTACTCAGGAAACGGTTTACCAACGTGCTGGACAGAAAAGATGCACCACATCGCAAATTAATTCTTTCCATTAAAGGATCAGTGTGTAAGATTTAGACCTAGATTCAGATTATAGATTGCAACCAACTGACCACTCCTTTTCTAAGAAAACCTACGGTGGCTGCAAAACTTGCAAATACGTGCAAGGCGCTCTCATGTGTCAGTGCTTTATTCATTTACTTTTTTCCCGTTCTGGGCAACTGTAGAAAAAATGGCGGCGCAACATAGCAGCCTCCACGGAGGCAGGCCCGCTCCCATGTAGGTTTAAAGGGCTTATTCTAAGCAAAATGAAATGCAAAGATTATTGTTTTCACGTGATTATACACTACTATAAAAGTAGTTACGAATGTTATATTCCATTTCCGTCAAAATATCTAATTTCTACACACCGTTCCTTTACTGACTGACATACAGTATGTTGAGCAGCAATATCCTCAAATGAAGCTTTCACCACAAGTTTTGTTTCCTTGACAAATTATGATGTATGAAATGATACAGAAGAGGATTGGTGCAAATTAATTTTAAACACATTCAAGACATGCAGAGGTTCCTAGCGATTGACTGCATTTAAGGAGCATTAAAAATTAAGCACACCCTGTCAAAATGACTGAAAGCTCACTAACACCAGATAAAAAGCATGGCAGCCTCTGTGGTAATGCACAAAAATTATTTTACACCAGCAGACTCACAACTAACCAATTCAATTGTGAAGGGAGGGATTATTTAATCCAATTACAGTTAGAAGTGCCAATGAAAAATCCACACTCAAAATCAGCCCAGGGCATTATCGTTAATAAGTACAGTGGAATCATTATTAAACGCAATTATACAGGATCCAAGTTCCACATGTTATCTCAATCATCAAATAGGTACTTTTGTTTTCAACTTGATCCAGAGGAATTATCACTGCTGACTTAACATCACTTGGCAGCAAAGTTCTTCTTAGACCGGACTAAATGCAGTCCAACGCAGTGTTAATTTGCAATGAGCACAAGTTGGAAGACACTTCCAGCAACATAGGACGCAGGAGAAATACCCCTTGCAGAGGTTTCTTATCTGGGAATCAATGTTTGGGTCATGTTGAGGAAGGTGGTAATGAAAATTGCGCTTAAGCGTTCACTGGCATGAACCCTGCCATCCTGTTTCAGACATGAAACTTGAAAGTCACTTCAATTGGGTATCCCATGGCAAAGCCAGCAGAGCACCATCCACTGCCCACTTGGCATTAACGAAATGCAACGTTGGTGGTTTAAATCCAGCCCCTGACCCTCGTTGCGAGTCTCCCTAGTCACCCATTCTGCCAGTCTGTCTCTACTATACGGTCAAATAAAACTGGAAAAAGACACAAGTACAGACACCAGCAAAGTATCCCAAGCAACCCCCTCCCTAGCTACTTCCTTCAACTCTTCCTGAGGGCTCCCTAGCCATTCCAAGGCCAGATGGGAGGTAGTCTCTCCAGCGTGTCCTCGTTCGTCTCAGAGTCTTCTACCAGTCGAACATGCCCAAAAAAAATCTCTAAAGGGAGGCGTACAGGAGGTGTCCTGATCAGATGTCTGAACTACCTAAGTTGACTCTTAACGTGGAGAATTAATGGCTCTACTCGGAGCCTCTCCTGGATGTCCGAGCTCCACGCCCTAACTCCAAGGGTCAGCTCCACGACCCTGTGAAGAAAAATCATTTTGGCCACTTGTTGTGTATGCAATTTTGTCCTTGCGGCATTACCCAAAGCTCATAACCCCAGGTGAAGGTAGGAACATTGATTGGCCGATAAATCAAGACCTTTGCATTTAAGCAAAGCTCAGTCTTCATGTCAGACCAGTACAACGGGAGCGTGTCTGTGTGGGAGTGTGCGCCCATGTGCGTGTATGAATTCCATCATGACTAAAGGGTATTTCAAATCTTTTCTAACTACTGACAAAATTATGGAGAGATTATTTCATATATTGCTTGGTCACATGTAAACAGAGAAAGATCAGGCAAGTTTTAGCTGTAAAAAAACCAATATGACTTAACTTCTTTTCATGTGATGCCATCAGGAAGATCACTGTAACTTACGGGATGATTATGGACCACAATTTTTACTTGAGTTGTAATTATTACCCGTTTTTGGAATATAATTTTGGCTTGCATTCCTTTCACTAACTGCTAAAATGTAGCTGTGCAAAAACACCATTGGTCCGGCAAAATTCTCTTTCGCTTTAAATTAGACACCAATTACTCCATGTGACTGGTGAAACAAAAAATGTGATTCATGGGATGCGATGAACTGAAAAATTAAAGGTCCCATTAGTGCAGGTTTTCATGAGAGCATCATTCAATTGATAGCGTTGCATGTTGAAGACTGGTGCCCAAAGGACACATGGTCATTAAAATCATTGATCTGAAATTAGTCTAACAGAGAGGAATATAAAAATAAAAACCCACAGAAAAATAGGGTATCAAGGTACAAAAAAAACAACAAAAAAAAAAAACTGAAAAGTAATTAGTAATAATTCATGAGAGGGAATAGATATGAAAAAAAGTTTCACTTGTTTTAGAGACGAGCAGAAGTAAGTAGGGACGTTACACATTTCATTATTTTGCTATTTATTACGAAGTACACTTTTTTCACAACTGCTGTTAATTTTCCATGGAATTGACCTGAACAAAAAGCAGCTCATGTCAGCTGGAATGGAGGATTTCCAGACCATAGCACATCCACTTAGCATAATACCAGAGATATGTTGTACTATAAACCATAGCTGGGAGACGCATCCCGTGCTTTTGCCAAGTCTGTAGTAGGCTATGCCAAAAGGCAAGGACCAGATGGTAACAGGATAAGGTATCAGGTGACAAGAATAACGACTTAATCTCATTGTTCAAAACTATCCAAAATGCTTGACTGTATGTCTGCAGTCTGCCGGCTGAATGATGAATGCAGTCTCCCATTGCAACAGCTGCACAGCTCTGATGACTGCAGCCCAACTGGCCCACAGCACGTTTCAGGAAACATGAACGAAAGCACACTGGTCTCTAAACACAAACGGCTCCGACACACACGACCCAAGTAATGTATTCGATAACGAGTGGAAAAAAGTGAAGTACAGGTAGACATCTTGGCCATGACAGTCAAGAGTAGCTCAAATTTTCATAGTCAATTCTCATTTTAAATAAATCAGATTCAATATACAGTGCCCTCAAAAATTATTTGCACCCTTAGTGAATCTGAGAAAAGCAGGCTGTGTGGGGGGAGGGGGGGGGGGGGATTCCTTACTGTTTATCCTCGAGCTTTCATTCAAAAATCTTACCTGATCATGAAAGTAAAATTATTTAAAGGAAAAAAAAGTTGACATTAAACATTTTTCTCCAAAACATGCATGTCACAATTATTGGCATCCCGAGAAAATATGAAATTAACTTTAAATCACAGTATTTCCAATCACATACATTTTTTTCCCCCATTTCTTTTATTTGATTAAGAACTCTTAATGTAGCATGACTTCCTGCTTCACTGGGGTATGTATGAGGTGACACAGACCAAATACCACAAATTACTCAGACTATTTGGACGACCCAAGATCACAGTGACACTGTGAGCTGAAAAGTGGTCGTGTAGCACAAATCAAAAGATGGTTACAAGGAAATCTCAAAACTTAGGAAAATGCCCATTTCCACTACTAGGGAAATAATTAAGAAGTTTAAAGCAACAGTAGATCATAAGAATAAGGCCATCACACTCCCTAAAGTCAAACCCCATAGCAAAGCTGTGGGGTGAACTGAAGAGGAGAGTCTACAAGTGTCAACCTTGGAAAGATCTACACCAATTCTGTAGCGAGGAATGGTCTCAAATCCAGAGCCACGCGTTCACCGACCTCATCAACTATGAAGATAAGACTCAACAACTTATCTTGGCAAAAAGACACACCCCAAATATTAAGCAAAGGAGAGCCAAAAATTGTGCCACATATTTTTGATAAAAATATTTCATTAATGATAGGAATTTATTGTTTCTTTCAATAATGTTACTTTACAATTAAAGGATAGATTTTTCTAAAAATCTGAATGGAAGAAAATGAGGATGAACAATAAACGCTTTATTTTTTTTACATCTCATTTTGGGCTGTTTCACAATCTCACAATTTTTTGACATCTCATTTTGGGCACGACGTGTTGTTTCATAGACACCCAAAATAAAAATCAGGGCATTATTTGTCAAGCGCATCCATGTTTTGTCATATACATGAAAGGATATAACTCCAGAATATTAGACCTGCACATGTTATAGATTTTGAGTTTTGCATTTCCGCGTGAATCTACATCAGCATCCGTTTTCTCCGTTTCAGGAGAAAATTCACCTGGATTGTTTGTACTTTTGACGGACTGGTATAGTCACAACACGCACCTCAACATACATCAAAGCTGCAATATTTCGTTATGAGAGATTAAGTACAGTGAATTGTCTTTCTGTGTGACATGAAGACTTGCCAAGACAATAAATAGCACCTCCGCTTATAGTGGAACATAAATGCTTAAAGAAACAATGGAAATCTTATAGAAAACACCAGGTAATGTCATTATAACCTTTATTTTCACCTCAAACAGAAAAAGAAAATTACCATTTAATAGAGGAGACATAGGAGAAAAAAAAAGCATTCATTTCTCTTATTCGGGATGCATTCATATTTTTTTTCATCGGGCAAATGGCGTCTTTAAATGGTGGCTGCAGTGCTCCATGTTAAAATGACCTAAAGCTCATCACTTACACCAGGATTATTGCAACAATTAAAAACAAAAAAAAAATAGACATTGCCCTGATTGTGAAACAGCCCTTTTGCTCATTTTTACTTAGGGGTGCAAATAATTCCGGAGGGCACTGCAGTGTGATTAAATGATAGTCAGCAATTTGAAAATAAATGCTTTATTCAATAATCCATCAAACACTTCCTTTAAAAATTCTGAATTAGCAACTGACAGTATATTAATTTCTGTAAGGGACTGAAAATGCACACAGACAGAATTTTAAACATAAATATTTCTTTAAAAATGTTCAGTCAGAATATAAATAGAACTTTAGCTGCATTACTTGCCATCCTTAACATTGGTTCTTGTTTTACTTTGACAATACACAAAGCCTACAGCTGGTCAGAAGAGCAAATAATCCAGTGAACACACCTTTTCCGAACTTACAGAATATACACAGTGGCTAATGCTACAACTACGACAGCAACAAATGACCAACAAGGTGGGAACAAACTCCAGTTGGGAAATATTTTCTTACAATAAGTAGTAAGAAAAGCACATAAGTCATTACACTCTCTGAACAAAAAAAGCTACCAAATGAATTCAAATAAGCAAATACTTTAGAGCCAATGACATATTCATTGCTGCAGTAAAGATTCAGTTTTAGCCGGCAAGAATTATTTTATCATTGACTGATGCAGTGCACTTCTCATTCCTAAAAAAGAAAAAAAAAGAAGAAAGAAAGAAAAAAAAATCATGTTTGAAGATGTATCCCATTGTCGTGGAAAAGTTTTGTCACTGTTTTTCAAGAGGGCCTGCATCAAGCAATGAAAACAATCCAGGTGATTGCTGAAATCCATAGAATTGGGTTAAAACTCCAGCACGTTATTAAAACCAGAAAGTACAGCAGTGAACAGCCAATTTCACACACAAAATTTTAAAAATAGAGCCACAGGAACTGTAGCTCATCTGGATTGTTTATACTTCTACAGGCTGTTAAATAACGCCCCGAACAAACTTCAGTATCCTCATGGGTAGGAAGTTAGGAACATATGTGCCAAGTTTCAGCTTTATCGGTCCAGTGGTTTCAGAGATGATGTTTAAAGTAAACATCTCTGAAAATAGGTGTGGCCCAAGTGTTGAGGTCAATTCAAGATTAAATTAAAAAGATTTCACAAAACCCGTCTAGGACTCTCTCCCAGCTACCAACGTGCCAAATGTCAGCTTTATTGCTTCAAAAACTGCTTCACTATGGCTCCATATGTTATTTTCAATATGGCCACCATGGAAGCCATATTTGACCTCTGATCAGAACATAATGAACAAAATTTGGTGTTCTCATGGGTATGTGCAAAGTTTCAGCTTTATTTGTCAGGTGTTTTCAAGGATGTTTACAGACTTCGCAGACGGACAGACGGCCCGTGACATAAGCCCACCAAGTGAGGTAAAAATTGGTCTGAGGAAAGGAGGAAAAAAAAAAAAAGAAAAAAAAAATCATGAATGATAGTACTCGAAGATCACCAAAATGCTTGGTGAAGTCTAATAGTCCAAGATCAATAGTAGAACTGATGGCTGTGTTTAACTGTGAAAGTAAGAGCATTTACATGCGCACAATGTGATAAGAACTCTCAGGGTTTGATGTAAACAGCTGCATGGCCACAAGAAAGCCACTTAGTGTAGCGTCTCCCCACAGACCAGCAAGTAGTGTGTGGTGGCAGACCAATTTTTTTTCTTTTTTAAAACAGAAATTATTTCATTTTGTTCGGGGGGCGGTTACTCTAATTCTGTGGGCAAATTACTCGTCTCCCAGTACGTTTTAAAGTTTCCCGGTTTTTTTCCCCTTAGCAAACTTGCGCATGAATTATCAACACGCGGCAATTCCACATTCACTTAGAATTAACGGGAATCAACTTGTGGCGCTTTACATTCAAGCTGGGGCATGTATTTGCAAGCTTAATAGGGAAAAACCCATTTCAATTTGCTAGGAAACATGAATATTGGACTGTGGAGCATTGAACAAAAGGTCATCTGGTCCGATGAGTTCAAATTAACCCCATCCCTGGGCGATAAAGGTGTCAGAGAAAGAACGGAAGCTCATGAAGCATCGGGCGCAGTGCCTACAGCACATGCCTCAGGAGGAAGTGTTACGAACGTTGGTTGCTTCATTTGGTCAGGTCTAGGCTCAGGAAGGTTATGTGGCAATAATATAAAGTGAGCAGATTACCTGATCACACTGAATCTCCAGGTTATCCCTGGAATCATTTTCACACCTGAAATGGTGACCACAAAATCCTGTCCTTTATAAAAGTCTTTGGGATATACTGGGGAAGGCTTTACAGCAGGGGTCCCCAATCTTTCCCAGAAAGGGCCAATGTGGGTGCAGGCTTTCATTGCCCCAAAGCAATTACACACCTGATACTACTCATCAACCCTTGGACTCCTTACTAATGAGCTGGATCAGAGGCATCAGGTGCATAGCTGGTTGGTTGCAATGAAAGCCTGGACCCACACCGGCCCTTTCTGGGAAAGATTGGGGACCCCTGCTTTACAGAGTGGTTTGACTCATTGTCAATATAGGACCTCAGCCAAAAATTAATGCAACAATGGTCGGGTATACTATGATAAAATATGTATAATATAGTTTAAAAATTGTCACAATGATTGCATACCGCGATCAAACCTGGAGGCAGTTTAATATTTAAGTGTACAACTTTTGTTTGACAAGGCTTGGCAATTATGCAATGTAAACATGTCAAACCAGTAGTAAACAAAGAGTAAGCAAGTGGTGTCAGGAACAACAAACCCCGCCCCTCGCACATACTTTCACCTACTAGTATGAAATTCAATAGGCATCTATTCTGGGACAGTGACAATCCGCAAACCGAATTTGGGGTGAATGTGCCCATTAGTTTTACCGCTAGAGTGTTAACAAACAAACACAGAAACAAACCGAACCAAAAGCAATACCCCTTGCCCTCACCCTTCGGGTGGGGCAGGGTAACAAGCTGATCCAGGTCATTAAAATGACAGTAAAGCAGTCACTTTGAATATGGGGCAAAAACTCGAAGACCAGCAATGAAAAACTTCTGTGTGGAAACTGACAATAGGAGGATTTTCTGACACACTGATGATTTGGAATAGCAATTATATTTAGTTAAATTCAAATGCATACATTTGCCAAGACAGATCAGTTCAACTTTCTTTTAAAGATCCATTATTAAACTCCACTTTTTTCTCACCCTCCGACGTGTCCTCAGCCCAGAACCGAAGCAGGTAAGGGAAATTGACAGAGATAATTGCATACTTACAACCAAGACTGGACTGGTAATGTGGTTTACCGGGCAATGCCCAGTGGGCCGATGCATATTTTGGGCCGATACAATCATAGTTTATAAAACTGCAATAATATAGACAAATTTTAACGACCACGTCGGCCTTTAATACACCGAAAGTGGCCCATTGGTTCATTTTATACACTGATACAGGGCTGGCCCAATGAAATCTCTGAGCCCTTCCTCCTCAGCCGCCACCCGCTCCCCAAGCGCAATCAGACAGCTTCGCTAGGAATACCGTGCATTGATGCACTGGCGTTCTCTTTAAATCTTTTTTTTTTTTTTTTTGAATTACCTCACATGATTTAGTAGCTTTGTTCACAAGTTAATCTAATCATAATTTAATTCATGTAGTGTCAAGCTGAATCGCTGGGGTAGTTCAAGTTTCTGTTTGCACATTATCAAGTTGTCATTTGAAGCCCTCCATGCAAGAACCAGTTGTGTCACTTTTTGGTGTCGAATTACAAGGAGATCAGTGACCCTACCACCATTTTCACTGCTGATTAAAATAATCACCAGCCACAGGAATATGTGTAAACAATCATTTGTCCTACAGATTGGTAACTAAAAAGTTCTGAGTTGAAATGCTAAACATCATTTTTCTTAAAACGTGAAAGAGTGACATTACTGGTTCTTGCATGGAGGGCCTCATTTGTGTTGTCATGCCTCTACCTGGTTAATAAGATGATGTCACATTCTGTTGTCTGCGTGCACACGTGCGTCAACCCTAAAGCCACAGGGCCCTCCTACATAGCAAATACCAGTTTAACTCTTGGTGGCCGTGGACATATTGAATGGAAGCTAGTCAACATTCTCTGCCACCGCCTCTGCTGTACAACGATGGAAATCAAAAAACTCATCAGCGAACTGCAAGAACCAGTAGAAAAAACACAATACAAGATCTGGCTGAAGAGAGATGACTGGACTTCGCTTGAGAGCTAGTAGTTGACACCAGCACCACAGTACCACCTCCAGATGGAGGGGCCGCGCCACTTCACAGGAATAGTTGAAGAAGGGTTGAAACTGTGAAGTTCTTCCTCCTGATGATGGTAAGGTGCTGGATCTGGTCGCGGAGCTGACGGCAACAAAGCATGTAGGCTACTGAGCTTAATTTTAACCTTTGGTAACAGCATAGTGCGCGCGTAACGCGGGCCATCCCCGTCACGTCACGATCAGGGCGGGCCGCCATGGCTGAAAATGCCAGGGGCATTGCCCCCGCCCCCCCCCCCCGGTCCAGCCCTGCTTACTACTATTGCAAGTTTGCCAATTGTGCGGTTTGGATTAGGTTGCATCCTCTACATAGAAACATTCCGCATGTTTGCGAGGGCCAACCCACGAATGAGCAAGTTATGTCCACAACGAAAGAAAAAAAGCCTCACACAAAGCAAAAGTAGTGGTTACAGTCTTGTAGCAGCAAGAGTCCACACTTGTCATGCCCACAAGATAACAGAGTTTTAAAGCATTAACACCAAGAGCTGTGTTGCTGACTGCAGCAACAAACATATTTCTCCATTCCACGCCTGCACTGGAAGATACAACAGCAGTCGCTTTAATTTATTTTCAAGAAGAAACATTCCTGCTGCACTCAGTGGTGCCTTGTTTGTTTGTCCTATGCACTGTGTGTCAGACTGCTTCTCCAACAAAGGATACTGCGAGTGGATTCATGACCCAAGTTGTCCCAAAAAAAGTGGAGCAACTCGTACGGTCAGAGACTCATTTACACATGCAAATTAAGTCTCGCCATTTTGTGAGCAGTTTGCAGTTTTTTTTGGTGTCACTTTAGGTATAGCTTCAGTGTGGTGCCAAAATTTGCGCACCCCCAGTTTAAATGTCTGTTATAATTAATCGCAAAGTCATTGAAAGCAAACCTGAATGCTAATTGCAACAAAGTTAAACATGACAACTTCCTGCAAATTTAACAGCAAGGTTTCTTTTTGAGTTTTTTAATGATAAAGGAAAAAGGGCCATGTGCAAAGGTTTGGGAACCCTTTTGGATTATTCTTTGTTACCTTTTAAGAAGATGATTACTAAAGCCCAGACCCAGGTGATTTACTTGTTAGGGCTTAAATGAGTCAGGTGAATACAATTCCAGGGTTGAACTATATTCTGAAGTAACTCCATGCCTTCCAAGGTATCTGACTGTGGTGTCTGATGTTAAAAACCAAGTATTCCTCTGAACAGTTGTCCAAGGATGTCAAAATTAAGTTAATTCACTTCCACCAATAAGAAGAGGGCTACAAAAAACTTGCAACATTTCAAATTACTGTTAGAAAAATTGTAAGAAAATGGAAAATAAATGGAACAATTGAAGTCAAGGCAAGATCTGGAAGACCAAGAAAAATTTCAGATAGAATGGCCCAAGATGTGGTGAGAAATGCTCTGAATAACCCACACATGACTGCCAAAAAAAAAAAAAGTAGCAGACACAGGTCTAGTTGTTTACAGCACAACACAACATACCTTAAACAAAGACCTACATGGCAGAGTTGCCAGAAAGAAGCCTTTCCTACAACCAACACAAAATTAAGCATCTGAAGTATGCAAAAGAAAACCTTGACAAACCTCAAGCCTATTGGAACAATGTGCTTTGGACTGACAATTCCAAAATGAACTGTTTGGCCACAACCAAAGAAGGTATGTTTGGAGAAAAAAGGGTGAAGCATTTGTAGAGAAGAACACATTGCTAACTTAAGCATGGAGGTGAATCCATTATGCTTTGAAGTTGTGTGGCAGCTGGGGGTACAAGCAATATTGTGCGGGTGGAAGGAAGAATGGATTCCACCAAATAAACACATTTGAGACAAGTGTTCAAAAGGCAGTCCAGAAATTGAAGTTGAAGAGATGTTGGGTATTCCAGCAAGACAATGACCTGAAGCATACCTCAAAATCCACCATGAAGTACCTCCAGGAAAGACGGATGAAGGTTTTGGAATGGCCATCACAGTCCCCAGACTTGAAGATTATTGAAAATCTGTGGAGAGACCTCAAACATGCCGCGCATGCAAGAAGGCCAAAGAATATTTCTGAGCAAGAGGTGTTCTATCAGGAAGAATTGGGGAAAATTCCAAAGACAAGAACTGAAAGACTCTTGGCTGGTGCAGGTAGTGTTTGCAAGGTGTTATACCACCCTGAGGAAGAGTAACAAAGCACTAGCTGACAAGGTTCCCAAACTTTTGCACAAGGCCCTTTTCCTTGTTTTATCATTTTGAAACTGTAAAAGTTAAAAATAAAAATTATTCTTGCTTTAAAATCTGATGAATTGTGTCGTGTTTAACTTTGTAGCATTTCGTGTTCAGGTTTGCTTTCAATCACTTGGAGATTAATAGTAAGACATTTAAACCAGGGGTGCCCAAATTTTTGCATCCCGCTGTACATGCTCTAGCATTAGCGACATACCAGTAGTCAATTCTAACAGCTTAATTCATCAAAATATGCAAGTTGTTGACCAATATGTAGGTTCTCTGTATAACAGTGACTCAAGCATGTTGTGGCTGTTGGTGCATTCATTGTTGGTGCATTCATTTATGACTACGCTTAAATTCTAAGCGCAGTTAAACTTGTATGGCAACTGAATGTAGTGCTTTGGCTGTGTATGTGTAAGCCTTCCTCATAGCGGTTTACCCTTTCGTTCCAAGCTTTATTTACTACTTATTCAGTGCATAAGTATTACAAACTGTGGCAAATTCATCCAGGGAATTTCTATGCATTTGTCACCATCCATTGATACACAGGCCCTTTTCCCTTAGTACTAGCACTTCAGTGCCGAGCATCACTCCGTGTGAAGTCTCCCTTGCAGCTGTGGAGGGCACTTTTCATTGAGGGGGAGGGTTGAAATACACATGCGATCTTTGGAATGCTCTTGCCTCCATCCACTGGGAGGCAAAAGGGAAAGTACCAGACAGATGGGTAGCACTGTAAGGACTGTTTCTTCCACTTTCCCGTTTTTTGGCAAGGGAGTGAGATCAGAGAGTCAGCATCAATGCAGACTTGCTGCCGGAGGATTTCACAGTCCACTCATACTCGGCACTAACAGTACTGAGACAGACTTCACTCTCCATGGGAACGCGCAAACAGAAGGGGAGTGGGAAGGGCGAGAGTGTAGTGGGTGATGTGGATTGACCCACAACCTAAGGCGCCGGTTGCACTGTTCGCCAGCAAATCAGAGCCAAGCTCATTACATAGCAGGTACACCCACTCCAAACAACCTGTTCTTTACCGGAGAGAGAATGATGGGGAGTAACGGTCTCAAAATTATGGATTTTTCTGGGGTCTTTTCGCTAAGTGTTGTCAGATGTTAAACCTCCCTTCATAATAGCCATGAATATAGTAAACAGGAGAAAGGGGCACAAAATGCGGCCTTTAAAAAAAAATAAATGATATTATTGTTTCTTCGCCAAGAATATTGCAGTCAGGAGGTCTACACGCGCTACACGGAGGTCCCCAAGACCACAAAATGATCACCATGGGCGGTATACTAAAGTACCATTTCGTTCTACTCAAGGAATCTATTTCATCTTCACCAAACGGGTTTTCTCCATATTTGCTCACCTCGTGGATTCAGTCTTACTTTTCGTGCAGTAGATGTACACTCCGCTTATGTTTAAAACAGCTCAGGAAAGGAAAAAAAATGTGGGCAGGATA
This sequence comes from Gymnothorax reevesii, assembly GCA_029721435.1. Lineage (NCBI taxonomy): Eukaryota > Metazoa > Chordata > Actinopteri > Anguilliformes > Muraenidae > Gymnothorax > Gymnothorax reevesii. The sequence goes on from CM056583.1 coordinate 78,472,435, forward strand.
TTTGTAATACCTGCACAGCAAACAAAATTCGGTTTGTCGAAATTATCAGCCATGCAGAAACCGCAGCTGCAGGCTTCTGAAGACACCAAGCAACGGAGTTAACGACCGCCTATCTGAAATTACGACCTCTTGCAAATATTACCACACCAGCTGTCAAGAGGTTCGCCCGAGTGGGCTATAACACACCAATGTTACAATTGCCTTCCCTCTGCCTTCCAGAAATTTCTAATTCAAGCTGTAACAAGCTGTAAGTAAGTGCGTTCACTGAATGATGGGATAGTGTCCTTTTTCGACATTTGTGTGGAACACAAATTCACTTCATTAGGCTATTGAACGGAAAAAAACACACCTTCCAAAAGTTCACCAACTTAGGGCGTTATGCGCGAGTGAACATTCAGCTGCAGCACAGAAAACATCTGCCAAGAACAATTTTTACGATGGTCGCATGGCTCAAGTATAATAAAATTACGTTTGATAGTACTGGGAAGTTCATTTCCACGGAACATCACCAACAACTTCCTTGGCAATCATTCAGCCAACTGTACTGTGACGCGTCATTGTTGGCGCATTGTTCAACGCAAATCCAGTGTAAAATTGGCCAGCCTATGTCCTTCATTGCAAACACTGCCTTCGACCCCTTAAAAAGGAAGACAAATTTCATGTTTTAAAACGTCATAAATTATCCTCAGAACAACTTGCAAACCACACAAATAGATTTTATTTGGAATGGGCAATTCTTGCCTTTTCCAGAATACCTCAAAACTATTAAACTAAACTTAAATTCCGGATCACGTTCTGAAAGAATGCAAAAATGTTCTCTACTTACATTCTGAAACTTGCCGACAGCGTTGCTCGGGTTTTTGGTATGGTCTAATTGTAGGTGATCCAGCATTAGGTATAACGAGAACACCACCACGCAAAATATGGCACTGCCAAAAACTGTGAATTGTCTGCTGAGCTTCATCGTTTGCGCTCCCCGGCACAGCAGTGAAACTACGGAACAAGAAGCTTCCTGGCCGTCAAAAAGAGCCAAAGTTTATGTCAATAGTCACACGCGTCTCATGGGTTACGTTTAGAGGCGGATCATTGGAACTGAATGTCTTGTGCCTTCAGTTGGCGTAAGAAAAAGGTTAAATAAAAAAGAGCCACAAATCAGCTCACACCATCTTCTGTCACTGACTGAACAGCATGGTGCCTTGTTCGGTATATTCCTCTGAGAAACTTCGAAGGAGTCCAAAAAAAACCAGTCCACTCCACGCACAGCCTAGATTAACGACAGCATAGTCTCATGCTTATGCGGAAGGGTTTATGTGATTCAGCAAATCGTGCTGGCAAACGCACAAAAGCGACAACCCTGCCTTCTTCCTGAAGTCATTTCGTATCAGTCGGCTACCCATAAGAATGAACCGAAAGGTAAGAGCTTGCGCCGCCTACCGAGTCATACACCTTCTATCGGACCAGGTGAAAAGCCCTGGGTGCGTTTCAGCAGCCACGCACGGTCACAGCGTTAAACGAATTACGAGCCTCGGATGACAACCCAGCTCACCATGTGCGTTTCTAAGTTCCTTCAAGTGATTTGCGGACAATCATTTCTCCGTCACGGGCTACGTCTTTAACAGAATATTTTCCTAAATTAACTGGCCTTATTCCAGTAAGTATGTTCATCGGCGATCCGTAGTTTCCATTCTGAAATAAACTTTTGGGATTTATGTCTCCTTTTCACTAGACGGAATATGATGGATCTCCATATTTTGAAACCGTTTGTCTTCAGGGTCCCCTCTTCCAGGTGTTGATCGGAAGCCTTACACTGGCTTCTCAGAATCCGGTTCTGACATTTAAGTTATCCCCATGCAGTATCAGACAGTTTATGTAAACTCCTCTCAAGCGATGCCAGCGTGACGCAATATTTTTATGGACGTGGAAGAAGTGCTATTCCCTCCTCCGATCCAGTGTACAGTTTGACAGCCAGTTTGTGATTTCTGGACTTAGACTTCCTTTCTCTTTCTCAAACCTCTTTCTTAGCGGCAAGACTGATCACTCAGTGTTCTGATACCTATTATGCGTTCAGATAGTGAATTCCTGCAAGATGTTTCGTATGTTGCTTAGAATCCAACATGGATTTTAAAAGGTATGTTCATGCAATTCTCCACAAATCCCGCGAACAGCCAGTCAAAAACGAAGACTTCAACTGGCACCACTTCGCTCTCTAGCTCGAAGCGCGGAGAGGAACATCCACATTTTAGCTGCACTGCCTCCGCCTCTTATGACATAATGCGATGACGTCAAATGTAGACCAACACCTGGGCGTATTTAACTCCATATTAACACAATCATGAGGTTGAAAATTTGAAGTTGGCTCTGCCTCGGAGCTGGTGCCGAATTAATATGCGATGTTACGTGGAATTCATTTTGATGTGATGTATGTGTGTATATTTATGCAGAAAATGTGCACAATTAAGGACTGACTAGTAAACAGTGCCTTCCTCTAATACTGGCACCCTTGGTAAATGCAGTGTGCAGTGATGATTACACAATTAACAAAATGAAGATAAATCAGAAGCCAAGTAGCCTACTATTCAAGCGTTTATTACATGTAATATTGGATCATAAAGACGATGTAAGCAAACATAACAATACATAGTAAAAACAAAAATAATAATGTGTTTTTGAGAGAAAAAGTCTAATGTAATCTAATGTGGCCACCCTTTGCTTTGATTGCAGCATTAAGTCTTTCAGCCATAGTCTTGATATTATTATTATTATTATTATTATTATTATTATTATTATTATTATTATTATTATTAATAATAATAATAATAATAATAATAATAATAATATTATTATTATTATTTCCTGACTCGCTAAACTATTCCATGGTTTGAAGTTCATTCTTGTACAACTGAGAAGTGTGTTTAAGCTCATTATCTTGTTGAAAATAAAATCCCTGACCAATCAGTCTTTAATAATAATAATAATAATAATGCATCAGTTTTATATACCGCTTTTCTGGGCACTCAAAGACGCTTCACAATGGATACATTCTTGATTCACTCACACATTCATGCTCTGATGGTGGTAAACTATGTTTCGCAGCTACAGCCACAGCTGCCCTAGGGCTGACGGAAGCATGGCTGCCAGTATGCGCCTATGGCCCCTCCGACCACCAACAAACATTCGCACACAGCCATACAGGAGTGTTCCTATATCGCATGTTTTGTGGGTGGGGGAAACCAGAGTACCTGGAGGAAACCCACGCAAACTCCACACAGAAAGGCCCAACAACCTTCTTGCTGTGAGGCTGTAGTGCTAACCACTGTGCCACCGTGCCATGCCTCACAAGGATGTTGTCACATTTTTTGATCCATGATTCCCCTCAATTTTTATGAGATCACTGGCTCCTTTTTAGCAGGCTGAAACCCAAACCATAATATTACCACCTCCATGCTTTGCTGTAGGGGTTAGCTAGTCATTTTTTAAACATTGTCCAGCTCTACAGCGCACTTAAGTTCTGCATTTGGGGGAGAATATTTTACATTTTGATTCATCGATCCAAAGGACTTGTTCCTAGTCCATTGGTGTCCAATCCTTGAATTTTTTGGCAAACTCAAGTATTTTTTATGTCGCCAGCTCTTGGCAGCAACACAGCCAATCAGACCATTTTCTCACTGGTGTCCAGACACAGTAGATCACATTAGATCACCTCTTCACATCTAGCTCTATTAAGATCATCACAGAGTTGTCGTGCCATCACCTGCCAATTTATTAAATTTTTTTTTTGCTTGTCAGACTCAGATAATGAACATCAGAGACACTTAACTTTTGTTTTGCTCATCTAGAGCCGCTAGTTTTCAGATAACCGGTCTCTTTGGAATGCTTTATGGTGTTTCTTACAGTGCCATGACAGCAGTTAACGTCTTCAGCATCATGTAAGGCCACAATGCAGCCAGGACCAATATCAGAGAGCTCCTGTCATTGCTCCATTGTGTTTAACACTGTAACACTGCTCAAAGTTCACATCACCTTTATATAGTGGAACACATGAGCATCAGAGGTAATTTTGTGGAATAATGTTGCCTGAAACCAAGCATCAATAATTATGGAATGAACCTTAAAACATGCTTTCAGGCTGCTCCAAGAGTAAAAAAAAAACAAATTAGCAAGACCCTTTCAATTGTTGTAAAAAAAAAATCATGTTTTCAGTGTTTTTGTTTATTACCTATATGTTTTACCTCAGTATACTTGTGGGAATTATATTTTTTTTGTTCCCATTGTTCACAGCAGTATTTTTCAATAGGCTACATTTTCAATAAAAATTATGAAGAAGTAATATATTAGGACCCCTTTCAGATGAAAGTGGTGGTGTATAATCATTACTCCAGGCTACTGCATGCACAAACATACAAAGCTTTGATTGAAATACAATGATTGAAAGAAAACAAATTACTATCATGAAAAAAATATTTTTTTCACAAAAATTATATGCTGCAATTCTTCAGTTTCCTTGATTTAGTAATTTGCGCCGCCTCCCTTTGGCAAGATAGCTGCTCTGAGGTAGCATGATTAGGTTGAAGAAGACATTGCAGGGATTCCGAGGCCATCCTTCCATGCAGTTTCCTTGCAGATCCTTCAAATTCCAAGGTCAGCATCTTTGGTCAGTCCTCCTCAGCTGGGATAACATGAAGTGGGATGACCATGGAATAGCCTTGATGGTTGGTGAACCATTTTTGTGTAGATTTCAGTGCATGCTTTGGATCATTGTCCTATTATAAGATCTAACCATGGCTCAGTTTAAGCCTTCTTGTCGCGCTGTCAGGTTTTTATTTAACGCCTTTCTGCAGATGTAGATGCCTGCAGACACAGAGCAGCTCTTTTTATGGACGCAGTCGCACTACTTTATCACTAGATAGCACCCCCGGATCAGTTATTGAATATTCACAAGCAAACAGAGCTGAAACACAGTAGAGTATCGAAGAGTTCACTCCAATCCCTGTTTTTCAGGAGTTGCATGAATTAAACTCCTCAGCTAAGCCTGATGTGCAAGCTGCTCAATATCCTTGCCCATAGTATCTATCCAGCAGTTTAAAAAAATGACCTCTTGCAACAGAAACAATCTTTGACCTCTGTAGCAACCACTTCAGTTACAGTGACCCGATGGTATTCCAAGTAGTTAAAAAAAAAATCAGTTTCCTGAGGCAAAAATTTGCCATGGTATTGACACTATGTCATTCTACTATCAATTTCAGTCATCACATATTAAAAACGCGCAATTTCCTATCTTGGATTAACGCATTGATATGTCGGTTGAAGAATTTAGCTGTCTTTTAGAGCCTCATACAAGCTCTCATGAAAATCACTTTAATGGTGATTCAATGGTATTTGCGTGTAAGCCCAGCTGCAGATCACGTCCACGTGAAATTCTCCTGGTAATTACCAGTTGGTTGACATGATTTTTATCCAATTGCAGACAGTATAAGCTTCCCTCAGTAAGTGATAGAAATTGATTGGACCTTAAAAAACATATTAAAATACTTGCGTAAAAGGGTTACATTGTATTCAATAAACTTTACGCAGCTCAGACTGACGTGGTTGCATGGGAACAAAAAACCTCCAGAACTGAGCCTGGAGAGCTGAGATTATTTGCGGAATGGAAATGTGATTCTGAGATGGAAAATAGCTGTAATTCTGAATGGAACAGACAGGAGGGCTGACAGCACTGATACTTTTGAGGAGCAGCTCAATTATTCTCTTGAAAAGTGAGTAAAGCTGTCTTTGTATGGCGTAGCTCTATCTTACTTTTAGCCTGCTAGCTAATTGGCCAACTATTTCTTATTTTTTGATTTACCACCATGATCACAGAGCTAGTTTGTCACATTGGGTAACAAAAGAGTTGTCGATATTGCAGTGTGCTGGTATTTTTCTTAACTAGGCAATCAGTTTTAGCATTTATACCACATTCAATGAAACGGAATGCCTTGCATTTTCGCTCTTTTAAAGTGCGAACAGCTATTACTGTGACCTGAGTTATACTTGGTCCATAGAGGGGGTGAAAGGCGTTGTTACAAGCTTGCGTTTCGCTGGGATGATCGGTATTGTAAACAGCAAGCTTTCCGTTTGAGTGAACGATCAGACCATAAAATAAGTAATTCCACTTATGAGTTACTGTGCTTGCTGACCCGGATTTGTTAAGATGTCCAGCTACTTAACAACTTGAGCTACTGCCTGTAGAAAGATCACATTATTATCCCCCGCCAACACGAAGTGGGAGGAGGATATAGGTTTGACCTCCGTCCGTCCGTCCTTCCGTGGGTCCGTTGGTGTGTCCGTTCGTGCGTCCGTCCGAGATAAAGGGGACAGCTTTACTCAGAAACTACTACAGATACAGTAACCCAATTTGGTGTGTAGCTTCAGACCATGAAGGCCTTGATGAAGTTCGAAAATAAGAAGCACATGATTGGCGGGGGATGTTGTTGACCATGTCGACTTGTTTCAATTCTAACTACCTCAAGAAGAGAACTTCCAGTTACTTACTTGTCCCCTCATCATTCTGTGTGTGTGTGAGTGTGTGTGTTTGTGAGAATTGACATTAAGCACTTGACCATGAAACAGGGCGTCCAAGGTAACTTTCAACAATAGAAGAATGGACTGGAGCCATACTTTTTGCCCAGCTGTTGATACCTTCTTACACCAGTCCAGGCCAGAATTTTGAGGCCATCTATAATTTCTTGCAGAAAATGCTTTTTGGTGACGTTTACATTTATTTTAAAAGTCTGGTTTTTGTGGTCGTAACACAATAAATACATTTTTTGTAATGTTACATGAACACACTGGCTTTGCAAGTATTAAGTGATCTGAACTCTCTAAAGACTGAGTCAATAAACATCTACGAAGGCATCTGCAACATTATACTGAACTGTCGCAGTCAAAATCGCAAACATTTTTGGGAATGCTTTTCGGCACTGGCATTACACCAAAAAACAAGAATAAGCACTACATGAAAAAATACCCCTAAAATTCAACACACAGACACAGAGATTGGAGAAATGTCATGAACATTTGACTCTAATGTATCAATGTCATAAAGAAACTCCTGTAATTTGTGAGAGGCAGATTGTGACTGGCACATTTTATTATATTTTAAATAGTGTCATCTTTGGTCATTTTATATCTTTGCCTATGAGGGTAATTAGAAGAAGTGTGTATAATTGGGCTTTTACGCCCTAATTCCAAAAAGTTGCCACACCATGGAAAGTGCAAATAACACGTATCTAATTGAAAATATATAATTTGATGACTGCAATAGAGTTCAAGATAGTCAAAACAATTGACTGCTTACCACCGTGTAACATCACCATGTGTTCCAATCGCTCACATTAAGTGTTTGGGCAGTGAAGCCACCAGTTGGTCAAGTTTAGCAGGCACAGTTTCCCCCCATTCTTCCATTATGCAGTTCTTTGACTGCTAAATTATATAGGACCTTCATTGCCATAAATTTTGCTTCATAGCCTGCCACACATTCTCAAATGGAGACAGTTCAGTATTGCTAGATAGCCAGTCTTACCCCCGCACCCTTTGCGTAGCACGCAAGCCCTGCTTTCTCTAGGCTGGTTAGTGAATAAGAGTGGACAGCATAACTGAATGCAGAAATTTCCCTTTGCTGATTTTATAGCTAGCCTCGTAGATAACCAGATTGTGCATCAGCTAAGAAACGAATATAAGACCAAAAGATGCCTCGCTGATTCAAAAGGCACCATAACACACGCCAGGATCTGAGCCTGGTCCACAAGACTAAATAGGGTGTGCTCAATTACATCTGCATTCCAGCTAAAGTAAGAACTGTGGTCATGTTAAATTAACATTAGCAAGTCCGCTAATGTGAACTTGGGCTACTGCAATGTATGGAAATATGCATGATGGCTAGCTTCTGCACGTTAATACTGCATTAACATTTTTGAGGTTAATCTCTGTCATAGGTTTCTTCAATGTTCTAGACAGACCGTGTTCATTCAACGACATTTATGTAGTTTCTCATATTACAATGAAAAAAGCTTTAGTTTCCCCAGTTCTGTTGGTGATAGCAGAGAGCCATTTCCTACAAAATCAAGACAAAAATCCATTTTGGCTGTCTTGAGACACCATTATATTCAAATTTGTGGAGAATTGCCGAATGCACCCTTAATAATGAACATGAAATGAAAGTGCAGATTTTAAGATTTCATTTTGGGGTATTGACATTCAATTTGGGGGAACAGTGTAGGAATTTCAGGACTTTTATGTGTGACACCCACCCCCCCCCAGCACCATGTTTTTAAGTGGCCAAAAGGAATTGCTTGGTGATCTTTTCCATGGCCAGATATGTTATTTCCACATTATGTGATGTATTGGTAATCTGATTTTGAATTTGGTACACACTGCTCACTTTTGCAATGGCCAAAGAGTACAAATTCCGATGAGCAGTCACTGTTCCTCAGGCAAGTCAACACTGAAAAATCAGAACCAACCAATCAAAAAAACTTCAAAATCACTCAGCCAAATCAACAATCAGCCACATTGTTTAAAAAGAAAAATGCACAGGTGGGCTCAGGAACACAATAATGCCAAGAAGGCCATGCTTGACAACTGCTGTGGATGACAGAAGCAGTCCCCCGGGCAGCAAAAACCCCACTCACAACAGCTTGCCTGATCAGAAACATTCTCCAGGAGGTGGCCTTATGTGTGTTTACGTTAAATCCATTTTAAGGCAAATCAAGAGAAGACTCCTGCAGCGTAAATACAGAGGGTTCAACACAAAATGTAAATTGCTATTTGGCCTCAAAAACTGGAGGTTTCCCAAAAAACATCAAAGACAGTTTGTACAGTTTTGGAACAATATTCTTAACAGATGAAACAAAGGTCAACTTGTATGAAAATATTGGTGAAAGTGAAGGAACTGGCTCATAATCTTTACCATACCACCTCATCAGCATTTAGTTCTTTTTCACCTCATGGAACAATGCCTCCAGCAGCAGCCTCCCATTGGAGAGCTGGGCTATTCAGTTAGCTTTGTGCCCACATTTCCTGGCTCCTCTCAGTACTGATTTCCTACCAGATAAAAGCTTTTAGTTTAATGGCTGCTTTCGAAGTTTCATCTTATTGCGTCGGATACCGGAATATTTAGTGATGAAATAGGTCATTTTGTTGTTTTTTTTTTTAACAAAATGTGAATTTACTTGTAATTTAAAAATCTAACTTATTTATGAAAATACATTACAAATTTGCTCCTGTGTTATGATACTAATAAATAAAACTCTCCAGTTCTGACAGTAACTGTTAAAAATAGTTTGTTCTACTGTGCAGGGCAAAAACTGCAAATATTTAATGGGAGGAAATGCAACACACGTTATAGCTTTTACTGTGGTGATTTTTGTGTTATTTTAATAAATATTATAAAGTCTGAAGCCTAAAACTATTTCAAGCTTGGTTTGTCCTTGATAAACCATTACAACTAATACACAACCAATATACTTTTAGTGTCTTGCTTGTGGATACTTGTAGATGAGGAAGATTCCCCATTGGACCAGAAAGCTGTGAACACAAACTCATTATTGTGAGAGTGAAATGGGGGACCACATTATATTGGCATGTGCAAAAATATTCCTGCATGGTAGACTGCAATCCGAAGTTATGTATTGCAATGAAAACTGAGAAAAGCTGTTTTCAATGAAGGAAAATAACTTCACACTCTGGGGAAATTCATGCAAATATTCATTTACATTTTATTTGCGAGTACTCTGAGACAAAATCTTTGGAGAGCAGGGAAAAAAATGATTATGTAAATGTCTTTTACCTCAAAACAGAATATAAAAAAATCCATTTCAGTTATGCAGATGAATTTCCTGCATTATTTTGTATTCACAGCTGTTTGTATGACCTATTGAAGGGCTAAATAAGAGGTTATTCAGTGAAAATGTAGCAATTTTTTCTCTTTTTAGGACATTGGCGACATATTTGGAAATCTAATAATTGGAATTTTCATGTCAGCAGGTTCATTGGCATCCCCAAATCAAGAAGTTATTATCCACATTGTTGATTTTCAATGATTTTTCACATTGAGTTATTCAGCCATAATTAAAATTTCTTGAATGTGAGCGCTTGTTGAGTCTTGCTATTTCAAATCAATTGTTTATCTTACCCCATCACTTGCATCAAATTTACGCACTCAATTAAGTATGAATTTATTTAAATAGCAATTACATTTTTTTTACTGCTCCATCTTCTCAGCAGGGTGTTTAGCACAGACTGGTGCAGCAATAATTGCTAAACCTCTGAGGACCAGAATAGGTTTCACTGGCTCAAAGTTACTTTTCTAAATGACTGTTCCCAAACTCTGCACATTATTTTTTCCAATACAACGCAAACACTGACAACTGCAAGCCCCGGGGCCTCAAGGAGCAGAGTGTTTATGACGGTTGAATGATATTCTTTCAGCTGAAAGATCCTGAAATGGCTCTTTAATTACTGCTCCATTTGTCAGCTCAACCATCTTCTCTGTTTGTGTACCACTGGCACGTCTTTCATTTTTATTAATTCCCTTAGTGTTACTGTCATTTTCCCAATGTACTTAATTCAATTGTCGAAGAGCACTCTGTAATTCTTGACAGTTATCTGCTGTTCTCTTTCCCCTGGCATCAGAACAACAAAATGTTGACTTTCCTCATTGAGGAGTGAAAGTTGAGGGCCTCGTGCTGGAGCCTGCTCTCTCTCACAACGAATACGCAATGAGGAGCAGATCATTGAATTCGCCTGCTGAGCATCACATTTAGAGGGTCTGCAGGACTTAGAGCAGACAAAACATTGACTTTTACTGTTGCAACTGTGTCTCATCCTGTTGCCTTATTCTCTGTGATTAATATTATTCTGTTACTTGCAGTTGGTTGTGTCAGTTGGGCAGCTATCAGCAGTATGGTGCTATTACGCACACTGGACTGGACTTGCAGGTTTCCAATCCAAGGGGATTCTCTACAGGTTCTCTGCATATGCCTGAGGAAATATGTGCTTTTACAGTTAGGTAATAATCATTTTTGGTCTGAAATTAATTTGTTTATAAACAAACTAGCTGCTACCCGCTACTGAGAGTGAAATTGCCATTTTTCTTGCGTGCATGACCGTTTTTGAAAAATCGGGAGACATCAAGTCCTTCCTGGTGTCCAAGTGGATATTCACACCAAATTTGGTGATAATCGGTTGAGAAATGTAGGAGGAAAACGTGTACATACACACAGACAGACAGACATCAACCTCAAATATATTATAGATGTACCCAAAGCTTCAATACATGGTTCTAATGACAGGTAATATTAAATATTTGGTTGGAAATTAATTTGTTTATAAACAAATACATGTACTCAAAGCTTCAGTACAAGGCACTGATGATAATGATGATGACAATATTTTTATGACAAACAATATAAATTATAATTAAATGTTTTAAGTGAATGTTATTGATGGGAACATATGGCTATTGGGGGGGGTAAAATTAAAAGTTTCAAGCCATCAACTAGCAGCCATTGTGGTGATTGTCATATAACCCAGAAAACCAAACTGCTTTGATGGTAGCTTTAGTGCACTCTCTAAAGTCTTTTACGACACTTTCAGTCACTTTCCTTTTCCCTGCTTCTCCGTCAACTCCTAATTACCATGCATTATATATATCCATTATGTATACAAGGAGGACCATTACATTTAATGATTTATCCCCAGTGCTACCATTTAGATCAGTCTTGTGGACCAGGCTCAGATCTTGGCGTGAGTTATGGCGCCTTTTAAATCATCGAGGCGTCTTTTGGTCTTATTTCCCTCGAATTATTCTAAATTTGGGCACTCCCCTTATAATTCTCTTTGACCACTCATACTTGTCAATGTCAATTAGCAACGATACAGCGCCGCAGAGGTCAGGATATGGGCTGGGAGCTTCACTGCTGTACAAAAGTGTCTCACTGATCCCATTATTCTACAGATACTATTTGTGACGGAAGAGCAATCTGTGTTCCCAGTAGGCCAAATTCAATGTGAAATTTGAAGTGATAGTTGGTTACACTCTACTACAACCTCCAGGGACTTCCTCTGTTTCACTGCCGCTCTCGCTTTCCAGATGCTAGGATGGCATTGCTGCTTTTTACCAGGTTGCACATTAATTTCAATCATTGAGAAAACGTGATAATCATTCCCTCCCCGAGAAAGAAGCAACCTGTGTTGTGAACATTTTCAAATATTCAGGGAGAATGGGAATTAGACAACCATTTCTTCTGGCACTTTCTCAAGTTGCAGATTCATAGACTTTTGAGAGCACCATTCTTTTTAAGATGCATAATGCGTATCACAGGAATGCAGTATCGACTGCTTACCTCAGTTGTAGCCTTGAAATATGTTCATTAAACATCCCAGAACCATAATTTCTATGTTGGAGATGAATACATTTTATTTCACAGCTACAAACATATTATGACAAAATATTTAGGATGCATTGAAATATAATTTGCTCTCATGACACAGTATTGAAATGCACTCTCATTAGCTTTAAATTAAGATTTGCATGTGATGTTTGGCAGAAAACTATCACTAAATAGAATCTATGGCGAGCGAAGCTGCATTTTCGAGGCGGGGCCATTTTCCAGCCTCTCAAAAAAAAAAAAAAAAACCTTCACAAACATTTGAGACTACAAATAAAGCACTGCAAATGAACAATCTCTCAAAATGGTTCACTTGTGCAAACAACCATGTTGCTGCCTCGCCAATCCCATTCATAATAGCATAATGCCTTAACTACAACAGGAATGGAGTTACTATGAAAACAGAAAGGTTAGAGCAACTCAAGCAATTACTTTAAATGGTATGAAAAGTTACAGCATTTTATTTTTCCTCAAGGTGACTTGCATAAAAGAGTCAGCTCTGAGAACAGAAAGAACAGATGGCTGTTAACAGTTAGCAGCTCTCTTGTCCTCTCTAGAGAAAAGACTGGAATGTCCTTGCCTTCATTCTGCTTGTGGTCAGGAACAGCAGACATGGACAGAGGACAGAGAAGAGTTATCAGCCCAAGCACTGGCCCTAAATGGAGAGAAGGAGATAATTTGCTGCATACACAAGCTAACAAGCTAACAAGTCTGTTGATAGTGACTGAACAGAGAGAGCAAGTTCAATACGCTAAAAGTTTTGTCCATTTCCAGGTCTTAAATTTACATATATATATATATATATATATATATATATATATATATATATATACACACACACACACACACTGCAGGCTGCCTCCGATTAGGGCAAACCTTGCCAGGCACTTCACATCTGTTCACTGAGAAATATTCCCCCATCTCTCATCCACAAAGGAAATAAGCCCCTGTTGTGCATCAGCTGCTGCCTCTGCGAACAGCATATGCCCCGGCTGTCCTCTGAGACGAACGTAGCCACAGTATCTGAGATGCTCGCTGAACTGCAGCCGCAGCCCAAGAGCCTCTATTAAACCTTAACCTCAGTGATAACTTTGTGTGTACACAATATGGTGACATTCGTACATTGATATGTCCTCTTGGACCCAACTTGACCTCAGCCATTGAGAACCCCCACCTTCTGTGCTCACATATTGAACATCAGACAGGCCCTCTTATTCTGGTTTGCTGTGTTTTCATGTGGATGATGGTTTCTTGTTTTTTTTTTTCCTCCCAGGGTAGAAAATGTGATTTCTTTTGCAAAGCATAAGATTTTTGCTGCCACTGAAAAAAAATCAGAATCATTTCAAAAGGAACAAAGGCTTTTTAGACAGAAAGAAGATTACGACTTTTGAAAGAGCTAATGATGAGGCTAGGATGCTGGAATACTCAATCACTTTAGGCTGTACTGCTTATGACAAACACCCAGTCCCTTGGGATCACAGACGATTTATTTTTTATTTTTTTGGCCCATAGCTGACTGATATCCACTTTGAGTGGGTGAATAGATTAAATAATGTTTTTAAACTCTTTGTCGCTATACATTATGTTGTTGAGTCTTATACGTTTTTAAACAATTTCGTATGATCTTCGATACACGATACACTGTTTCAGTAATTTTGCATACAATACTTTATGCAGCCTGCAATAAATGCTGTTTTTGTGTGTGCGCGTGCGTGCGCGCGTATCATCCATTTTACTGTATATAAGTCATATATGGATGATACATGTGCATAAAAATAATTATTATATATAGTTGGTTTTTTTTTCGGAAAAAAAAGTTTGTCAACTTAAACATTACGTACCATGTGAGGATGGCACATGATTATGACGCTAACCAATGAGCTTTCAGGCCTCGGCTGATTACAGGAGTCTAAGGAAGAAGGTAAAACTTGCGGCAGGCTAGCAATACCAACTCCCTTCAGCTAGCGCAGCAAGCCGAGCGTTCGTTATGAATTCCAAGGTATTTATATTTCGCGCACCTCACACTCGATGCAGCTGACTGCTGAACTAAGGCAAGTAAAGTGAATCACGAGTTATCCGAGGATACTTCATCTTCGCAGTGACTTCGCTTATTTAGCGAGCTAACGTTAGCCTAACAGGCTTGCCTGAGCGTGAGCTAACGTTAGCTGGCTAGCCGTGGCAGAAACCAAATAAGGTGGCTATAAGGCCTAGCCAAAGTTAGCGAGCTGACATTTTAGGCAAACTAGATTGTCACTGTCATTTTAGTTAGCCGCTCTCGCTAGATTATTTATCGTGTTGGTTAAAACGGCTAGCTGCATAGCTAGCTAGGTTAGCTACCTGGCAACCAAACCCAAATACTGTAACGTAATATTAATATTTGGCAAACTGGGTTGCTAGCTAGTTTGCTGACATTGATGAATTCGATGGCTTTTGCCACTTGGCCATCTAATCAGCCATTTGTCTTGCTGAGATAATGAACTGATCCTGTTTGCACGACATATTGTCAGCTAGGTGCTGCTCACTTCGTCCCTTTTCATTCTACATCGGTGCATGTTTATGTCGCGATAAACTGTGCTTTTGCTGGTAGGTGTGAGATTGTAGCTCGCCAGCCACGGTTACTGTATTACCTGTTAACTAAGTCAAAAGAACATAGTTCACTACCGGTCAAGACACAAATGGCTAACGTTAGCTGTGTTGGAGGAATAGCCTGCTAAGATGTTTATCCAGCAGCGATAGCTGGCTAATATTTCCCCAAAGGTTAGATATTGCTGTTAAATAGCTAGCAGTTCAAAAGATATCGGAATATAGTTTATAAAGCTGGGACCACATTGGGAAGAAGCTTCGCCTTTCATGTGTTATCCTGGTTTTTAATGTCAATCATATTGACATGTTTTATGTATGTATGTATGTATGTTTTACATTTAATTTTCCAAGTAAACAAATCAAAAAGCTGACTAATGCAGTCGATTATTGATTGGACACTGGAAAAACGTGCTGTTGGCTAAATAGGCCAACCTTATATTTGTTATGTTACATTGTAGGTTGTAACTCGAAGTGTTAGTGTTTGTCTGGGGCAGGTCTAATCTGCTGAAAACATTCTGCTGAAAAACTACTACCATCTAACTTATACTTTCCTTCATAATTTCTTATTGATAGATATGCATCTCAAGAATAACTGGTGAAAATTTCATCACAATATGTTTGGAAATAAAGAAATGATGTAGGAAAGTACAGATGGTTGTAGTTTTTCAGCGGAGTGTTCTCAGGAGATTAGCCCTGCCCGTTGGGGTGATGGGTTGGTAGCTAACGTTAGCTAATTGTCCATAATGCGATCTGCGGCTCGGGGTTTAAGGTGACTCTCTCGGCCGCGGAACGTTTCACCGAGCAGACCTGAGTCCGTTTTCTTTATTGCCAGCATGCAAATTGGCTCTGACTCTGAGCATCCATTTGTAGATGTTATTTATCTATCTCCATACTCAGCTGTATATCAGGGCATCGAGCATAATGTTAGTCTTTCTGTTCTGCTGACGAGCCAGTGGTGTTGCCGGAAATGTACAAGAATTAAGCCGCTTTCACACTGGACGCGGAACGAATTTCGCACGACAGATTACATTCAAAGTGAAATGTATTCGTGTCTTAGATTACATTCAAAGTCAATCCAAAGACGTGAATACATTTCACTTTGAATGTATTCTGTCGTGCGAAGAAATCGTTTCGCATCTGGTGTGAAAGCATCAATAAGCAGCAAGCGACGATTCCAATGCTTGAAATGCTTGCTTGACTGAGGTCCTCAAACTCGGTCTTAGGGAACGGCTCTGCATTGTCTTTGGTTTCAACTTGGTTTACAATCCCTTAATTTTAATTGGTAGTTTAAGTTTATTTTTCTTGATTAGTCATTTATGCAAAATTTGAAGGATGTTTAAGGATGGTGTGAACAATGAGCTCCATTTTTAAATTGTGCGAAAAATTGAGGAACTGCATGAGCGAAAAGTCAACTTCGCTAAATGCAATGTATACGTGACCAAGTAATTAATACGAATCAGTGGGTTCATAGGTATTGTGAGAGACGCAAGGTCACTTGAACCAACATTTTTATTTATTTTTTATTTATTTATTTTTTAATGGGGGGGCTTGAAATAACCCATCTTGAAATAATTCATCCAACACAGCATTTGTTGGACCTTGTTGAATTACTCTCTGGTCACTGAATCAGTTTCAAACTACTTCTTTCATTCAATGTTCAAATCACCTAGTCATGGGCTAAGGGAGGTCATGACGGTTCTTCTGGGCATTGCTATCCATTTTTTTTTTTTTTTAATGTAGCAAAGCATTTTGTTTTTAACATAATGGGATGATTTGACTTTTGACTGGCTAGTGAGCGATACTCATGTATTTCTGTGCTAATGACGGTCATTCTCATCACGCAGCATGTGCCTTTGAAAAGTGAACTCCACACCCTCTCTTGATAAACCACAGCAGCGATGGCATTTCAGACAATCGGTCCTCAGAGCATTGAGGTTTGAGTTTTAGAATATTTAACAAAGGCATATGGCTATCATAATTTTACCCTTTGCGACTCTGTTACTAACAATGGAAGAGGGTGAAGGTGATTCTGCTGCCATTAACTTTTATGAGGGTGGCTTTTCATCCAAGTACATCTGGCCTTAAATTTTCCATTTTATGTTTTTTTTTTTAATTCTTTTTCTCCAGTGATGGGTCAGGAATCGGGCAAGTCTGCCTGGCCCAAACCAGCTGGAGGGTATCAGACGATCACGGGTAGGAGATACGGCAGGAGACATGCGTACGTCAGCTTTCGCCCGTCGCTGGCCAGACGCAGAAAAGCAACCAAAGAGAACCAGGAGGACTGGCAGGAAATGGAGATGAGCAGCGTGGATGGCGAGAAGGCAATGCGTGTGTACAATTCAGTCAATACTAACAAAGTACAGCTGTAAATCTCCTGTGATCTGGAAAAAACCTACATGTCCCTTTTGGGACAAATGGAGTTTGACTCTCATTTGCGGTAATTAAGAGTGTTGAAAATCTTTAAAACACTAGATATTATTGTTATTTGAACTGTAAAAATCAAGTTTCTGGTTTTTTGTTTCTTCAGTTCGGAAAAGTCTAGAATCCTAAGGATTTTGTTCTGTTGCGAGAATCCTTGTCACTTGGTTTTTCCAGATCACACGGGAAATGTATTAAATGGCGGTTGGTGTAAGATGAGGTTTTTCATTCATTAGACTTAGGAAGCGCATTCCGCTCCATGTACTGGGCTTGTCGGTATGAACTTGGCTATGTAACATGCCTAGTATATACATGTCTGATTGAAGCTGTGCTTCTGTAGAAATTTACAAATTTCAGGCATTTGGATAACACTGAAGGAGAAAGATTATTGCCCACAGTTTTCTTCATGGTTTTGGCAGTGTTCATGGTGCTGGCAGAATAGCTGCGTGATATTAGAACAGCTGAAGGGCTTGACTTGGAGGCTGTTTCCAGTAAAGTTACTGAGGCACGTATCCTTGCACATGAAGAGCTCTGTGAACAATTAAGCCTGTAAATCATTTAAAGTTTCCTGTGGGATAAAGCTGGGCTGGCTGCAGTTTTACTTGTGAAATACTAGCTAAGCCACTTTAGCCTTCTGTGTGCCAGCCTCCCACTCAAAGTTCCCTATAGTTTAACAAGATAATTGAAATGCTATTTTTAATATTAATTTTTATCTTCTTAAAAATGGAATAGTCTGCATCAGTAACTTGAAATGGTAAGCTGCTGTAATTTGGTTTTATGTGAAAGCCTTCTTTGCCAAATGTTTGTTGACAACTGAACATGTTAAAAGCCTGTTCTAATGGACAATCCCATTTACTGTGTTCTAAACTGATTTCATCATATCTTCTGTACTGTTTCAAACCGCAGTGTTCCTGTAACATGGGTTACTGTCTTTCAGCTTTGTGCAGTGAATGATTGCATTTAGTTAATGCTAATGCAATCAAGTGTTGTGCAAATGAAGGGAAAAATTTCTCTCAAAGCTGCGCAATCATCTTCCCATGTAGCATTTCAGTATTGATGTTATAATTATCAAAATTGGTGCTTTGTGTATCAGAGGTGGTTAATCCAATTTCCCTTATCTGAATGGCTTAAATTAGTTGGAATAAGATTTAAATGGGTAGTTTTGGATGTGCATGCTAAATATTATGTGTTCAATTTTCAAACTTACAACACAAGAAGGAACCAGCTGCCTTTTTAGAAGCATAAATTAAGTGGTGCGATTATTTCCTATTGATGTTACCTGGAGATGGTATAGGGAATTTCTTTCTAAACTGAAGTTGTTTTTCAGGTAAAGGATGCATATAGATGAAACAACCAGTATTTGTACAATTTGCTTTTTTTCTTGGTTTAGCTTCAAAAGGAAACATTTCCTCGATGCTCCAGGCCATCTTCCCCGTATCAAATAATTCGGTTCACCCGGAGGTTACCGGGGAGCGGCCAAACCCGGACGCCCCAAGGAAACAGCCGGCGCCCCCTAAAGCTCTGGACCCGACGGCCTTCAGCTACCGGAAGCTGAGGAGCGATCTGTCCATGGCCTGCGACACTGAGCCTTCGTCCAGCTCCAGCAAGAGCTCGGAGGCCTGTGCCTGGCCTGCTCTGGAGGATGAGGACAGCAATAGGTCCAGCGCCAGCGTGCTGAGCTTCGTAAATATTGACTCTTATGAGCCGGACAGCAGCGATACGGAGGAGTATGGTCTGACCTCTGACCCCACTGTGGGCCTGCAGAAAAGACTGGATGACATGATCTGCGAGCTGGGGAGAGAGTTCGACTACCTCAACGGTTTGCAGTCCTACTTGTACACAAAGTCGTGCGAAGAGCCCAAACCCCCCTGTAATGACGCTAGTGAGCTCGGACGAGAAGGGCCCACGTTCGACAGAAGTTTCTCTGAGGGCGAGGAGTGCGCCGGACCGCTAAACGACCCCGGCGACTGGCCGAGCCAGCCGGACAAATCGGTAGCAGGCAGTTCTCCCGGTGAACTGAAAATCCCCGACTGTAGGAGCGATCAAGGGGAACCTGAAATGGTGGTGCGGCCCAAAATTAGGAAGCAAGTGAGCGATGCTCGCGTGGAAAAGAGAAAACGGTCCCAGCCGGAAGCCCATCGCTCTGCTAGGAAGCAGGGTGAGAGCAAGTGCGGCTCAGCCCTGCCGTTCACTTCGACTGAAACGGAAAGGTCCAGAAATGACTTCCTCTTCGATTTCCCGCTGACGGACTTAAAAGCTAGCGAGCACAAGCCCCTGAAGTGCCAGAAGGAAGATGTAGAGCCCTGGCTTCGGCGAAAACCAGACCCTGATGACAAATTCTGGGAAAGTTTTCAGCCAATCGAGGGGAAAGGTACATCACTCGAGAAGGGCGACAACAGGTAATTTATGTACTTTAACGTTGACACTAGTAGAGCAGTGTGAGCTTATAGTGTGGGAGGCCAAGACTTATCCTGGAACTGTTAATGTTCGGGTGAATGCTTTCAATTGTTCTGCAAAATTACATGTTAGTTTAAGGGTCACCCAACAGTAGCAATTACTTTTTGCTTAATTTCATCTTGGATAATGCCATTGCAATGGTAATCATTGTGCTCTTCAGATGAAAGTATTGAGCATGTAATGAAGGGCTCATTCTCATAAATTGCGGTCAGAGTGATTTCATTTAACTGGATTGGATTTCTCTAATGTTGCTGGAGTTGAAAAGGCTCAATGCTATAATGTTGTGTGAAAAATATAGTTGACAGCAGATGATCATCCTAGTAATCTGACAAAACATATTCAGACTCGTCAGCATGTTTGTTCACTTGTATATTTGAGCATTGACAGTGTTTATTTATTTGCTTCTTGTTCAACTGCACGGAAAAGTTTGAATTTTCAACAGTTTTTGAAAATTTGTACATGGTAAAAGAGTTAAAAAAAAAATTAATCATTTTAAGGTTTCTACTTGTCTCCAAGACGAGTTCAACTTTTTTTTATCAATTTCCACTCATGAATTATCACTCATTACTTTTTCATGATTTTTTTTCTTTCACCTCGATACCCTAATTTTTGTGAATTTTATATTTTCTACTCCTTTCTATTTGACTGGGTTCAGATGATTGAATTGAACAGTCATTTCAAATTACGGTGTGGTGTAGGTTTTCCCATGCTGGTCAACTCAAATTTCTCATTGAATATTAGTCTAGAAACGTTCTTCATAAACTCGAAACAATATTCACAGCTATCACGAACCAACAACTCAGGTTAACTCACTAGCTTGTTTACTGCCGATTTTTTTTTATTTATTTATTCCCCCACCCCCTTCTCCTCGCTAGCTTATAATTCGCTTGGGGGACAGCGGGCGGAGCCTGTCATAACATTGGCGATTACAAAGCCCTCCCATTCATAGGGGAAATATGACTGGACAATTTTAGTGTCATTTGAAATTACTATTGCTCTGAGCTGAGCCCTCTGAAAATGCTCAGTGGACCCGCAGCATTTCCTTCCCAGCTGCTGCAGAGGGAGACAATTAAAAGTATTTAGGTGTAAGAGACACTACTTACTTCGACCATGTATAAAGACGTGCAAGAACTATTGGTGAACGGTATACCTACAATCCAAGTCTGCTAGCTATGTCATGGAAAGGTCGCTAAACACACAGTACAACGGTCTGCACATACTGATTCGGCAGCTAGTTTAACTGGGAAATGTTCATTGATATTGGAAAGATACCCATGGCTAATGCGACTAGCTAGCAACAATATATATTTTTTTTTCAACTGTGCTTGTAGTTGGTCAATATAAGTAAGGTATTTGGCATGAATTTACAATGTAGCCTGCTGCCAGTAATCAAGCTATCGGACTGTTAAGTCACAATATGAATGTCAATTCCAGTAACCAATCTAACTTTATAGTCAATGACAGTGCAGTATTTTATATGACAGGAAGTGTTGTGCAATAACATCTGATGCTTCTCGTGTAGATATCTTAGTCCAATTACTTGTTGCTAATTTGACGCTAGCAAAATGATCAATTTGCAATATCAGTATCTCTGAAGTATATAGCTACCTAGTTTCCGTGATTATTTTAAACTGTGCCAACTCTGCATGTTAAACGGAACGGATAGACATTTCCTAGAACTAATTCTAATGCTAGCTGGCTATATTCACTCGCTCAAGCAAGATCCGCCGTCGTTGATGGCTTTCACTTGCTACTAGGCTTTACTCTGACGACTGCATCATTGCCTTCCGAACTTTCTGATGTTGAGACATTCGCGGCACTGGTTTCATTTTGGGAGCTAGTCCCAGGAGGTGGACGAACCAGCTAAGCGTCCATGATCGGCTGTTTGCACGCTAACGTACTGAGCCTAGTGTAGGTACGGCAACTGTCGCTAGGGGCGCCACCGCTGCACCACTGGCATTTTGGGCCGTGTTTATGAAGTACACTCAACCCAGCCAGGGTTTTACCTGATTGCACAAGTAAAATTTTCCGTTACACAAGTTTCGGTTTTGAAAACGTGTATATGTGACAAACTTTTGATGAAATTTTTGCCGAAATTTTACTAATTTAACCCTCATTACACACCAAATGAACATGTCAAACGAGGGGTAAGCAGGTAAGGAGTCCTTAAATTCACTTTTTGATGCGATAAATCGACTTTTTGGGCCTCTATTCATGTATGAATGATGACGTCTTCCAGCTGGCTCCTCGCGGGAATTTCGAATTGACTTCCAAAAAAAAGGTAGTCGAGCCAGGCTGGGCCACACGTGTGGACGAGGGTGGGTGGGGTTTGTGGGTAATGGCGGGAGTGACATCCTTGACTCTTTTAATTTATTGTTGGATGCTTGGTACGATTTAGTTTGGAATAAAGAACAAGGAGTCTATTATGTCATTATCATATCAAAAATAGTAGTGGGCTGTTGTGAATTCCTTTTCATTTTATTATCAACTTATCATTTGTAATCATTTTTGAAAAATGGCAAAAAAGAACACATTTTGAGTTTGAAAATATTTTTCATCCTTTTCTTTTAGCGACACTGGAACCTTGAATATTTTTCAGGCAACTAAGGAAGTCGGCATGGTCAGGATAGCTTGAAGACTAATAGTCTTACAGTGATTTTGATTTCAGCATGTTGAAGAGCACCCAAAAATACCCTTATGTTCCAAATTTCATCTTAATATCTCCAAGAATAAAAAAGTAATGGTGATTTTTCATTAATTCCAGGAGGGTAGCGTGTCTTAATTACTTCACATCTCCGTTTAATTATAGAGCCCTGAAAATGAATCTTAAAATTGCTATAACTCTGGTTCTAGATAATTCAAACTGTTCTGAGTTCTATGTTTATTCAGCTGTCATGATTTCAATGCTGTTGGGTGAATTTGAAATTTTTATTTGCCGTACCTACCTAATGTGCTATGCCTTTACAGGTAAGCTACTTGCGACAGCGGCGGCTATACGGGCCTATCTTCAGATAATCGATAAAACTAGGTTGATCAGTACAGTCTGAAGCCATCCATCCTGTTGCTGATACTGGTACTGGTGACCGATCTGTAACGTACCGGCAGCATTTTTTTTTGTGTAGTGGTGGATTTTTCCAACGTACCGGCATGCAACATTTGCGTTCGTTGGCCTGGCTAGAACTATGTAATTGGTGACTAATATAAAGCGACGGAGAATTTTTCCAGCTGTGTTTAGCTGATGAAGGATTAAAGCCAAAATAATACACCAAAAACTGAGCTAATAATTACAATTTGAGTAATAAAAAGTGACAAAAGGTGTGGTCCTTAATTGTCCCCGAAATCTAGGTGATGGCATCTGATTCACAAAAGTGAAGTCATTATCATATGGAATTATTTGCTAGCTATAAAAGGCCTGGTCTTCCTCCTTTGACATCTGACTGAGCAAAACATTCTATTTGAAATCATTTCTCCATAATTTTGTTCACACAATGTTTGTTCAGTCGGTTGAAATATCCCATGAATCACAACGGTATTCCCCTAATGCCTTTTTAAAAGGTAGATTATTGCATTTTGAAGGATGGCACAGAAAAAATATTTCCTTTATGGCAAACGTGTACAGCAGTACGCCTGCATTACATGCATACATTGCGAATATTGTCATACACTTCCTACTTGACGACTGAACGGTAAGCCTCTCGTGATCATATTTGGAAATCCTTGCTTGACGCATGAGAATCTGTTCTAGCGGTGCGGAGCAGATGGTGTTGATTCCTCTGCTCTGACGACACCGCGCGCCTGTGCTCTGACGACAGCTCGGAGTGCAGCGAGGGGGAGTGGTCTGTCTCCTGGACGTCGGACTCGGGCGTGGAGAAGGAGCCGTGCTCCAGCGAGGGGAGCTGGGAGACGCTGCCGGGCCTGGAGGAGCCGGAGATCCCCAGCACTGGCAGCAGCCTGGAGGATGTCCCTGAGCTCAGCTTAGTCCCTGAGTAAGCGCTGTGTTCCACGGAGCATTTCGGTCATGCTGCCACACTGCTGCCTGTCCTGTGCATGCCAGTTGTACGTAATGCCATTTAATTCCAGGAATCTCAATGGAATTTCCAAACTGTGGCACCCATTGGCACTACTGCTGTTCTCACCAAATCTTTGCCTGTGATTGGTTTACGTGTAGCAGGAGGTCATTTCTCTGGTTCGGAATATGCCCTTAGTATAGGTTGCTGTGTTAATCCAATCTGCTAATGACAACACCAGGTCAGTGTATGATATGCAGCTACAGTATTTACTTTGCAATGTAATCTCACAAAAGCACTAGAGATACTAGCATGCGGTTATTTGATTGTGTCTCTGGGGAATAAAAACACTTTTACAGGTCCAAGATAGTCGCTTGATTGTTCTGCATGTTGCATGAACATGCAAAGGGAAACCCAGTATCTCTAGCTGAAAGCGAGAGTGTGTATGATGATGCAAAAATTTTAGTGCCACCCTTTGCAAGGGTTGGACATTTAATTGCAATTGCTCAAATGGGTCACCAGTGTATTTGAGTTTTATTCTTGTAACAGAGAGGTTCAGAGGTAAAACATGTCCATTATTTCCTGAGGTGATTTAAACATAAATCAATGCAAGTAATTGGATTGTATGGTCTATAGCCTGAATGGTTCCTCTTTGCCAGGTGTTTATATAGCATATTTATATCTTCTAGCTGCACCATTTTCGCTCCTTGCAATTTACTGTGTTCCCCCTCTTACTGAGGTGCTCAGACGCTCTCCTGTTTAGTTTTGTTTAGCTGTGCTCTCAGTGGGTTTGTTTGGTCATTGTTCCTTGTGTGGAAATTTGGGATAAAATTGCTCTTCTGGGATGTATTGGCTTTCAGGTTTGGCACCGTAAATAAAGGCAGCAAATGTAAAATGGAGCAAGGTCTCCTTCTCGCTGTACGAGGAACAGTTGCTGTGGTGGGAGGGTTAAGTGCGAGCCAGATATTCTCCGAATTGCCCGTAAAAGGGAGATAATTGTATTGCGTTTCATTACTCTGAGAGAGCCATTCATTATTTTAGTTATGGTAATGCTCGCCATTAGGCCTGTTAAAATATCCTGCTATAATTTAAAAGTAATCTGGTTCACTGCTTTGTATATGTTCACTGTTTCTTTATAATAAATAACATGAAGGTGGTTGCTTAATGGCGCTGCAGATTTTTGTGCCTTCTCATTTTCAAGAGGGTGATGCAGCCCTAGTGGTTCACAGTGGGTGAATTGCCCTGAGCAGATTTGGGGCAGGCCATTGAGGTTTGACTGTCCTTATTCGCTCTACTATCTGACTGGTCTTCTCCTGAATGTCTGCTAGTTTGTTTTAAAGGGAGTTTGCTCAGACGCCGCTGTTTGTGTGGACCTCTGTAGGGAACAGCCGCTGGAGGAGGGCGAGATCCCCTGGCTTTCGTACCAGGATACTGATAGCAGCAGTGATGAAGACCCGGAAGGAGCCGGCAGCCATTTTGTCCATCCGGGTCTGTTCATGTTGGACGGAAACAACAACTTGGATGACGACTCCAGCGCGAGCGAGGACTTTGATGCCGAGTGGAGGTGTGTGTGTCTCCCTATGATGAATGCGATTTACTCAATTACGGCTGGAATTATCCTTTCATTAATCGAATGTCAGCGCCTGACTTTGCAGACGTGTTCAGGTTCAGAGACGCTAATGACTGGGTGTCCTGATGAGCTCAGCCTGTTGAGAGTGAATACTTGGCGTATGCCATGTGGCGACTCATAAGGATGCGGGTTTGAGTCTGGCCCCTGTCATTTTTAGCTCCGCTGTGACAATAGTCAGCAGTCAGCGGAGCTTCTCTAGGGCCGGGTTGGCCAGTGTCCGTCCGTCCGTCTGTCCGTCCGGCGTCAACTTTTCACTTCAAATTTCAATATCTCAAAAACTGGCTGATAACTTTTTGTCTAATTTGTTGTGATGTTCTGATGTTCTCGTGATGTTCTGAATATCCACCAGCAAATATTAGAAATTCTCGTCCCGGTTTTTGAGAAATTCAGAATTTTTGGACTTACAAAATCAGTGTTTGTGCTCATTTTTTTCAGTCTTTCATTCATGTGTCATGTGTATTAATATTGCAGTAGTTTTCAAGGATTTCTGAAATTAAGTTATGACATGGACGGATCAGTCATCCTCAGCGGAGCTCTCTTGGCCGACAGGCCTCTTGTTAGAATTTCCCTCTCCCTGTCTAGCCCCTATTTCCTGACTTTCTCATCTGAAAGTTGTCCCTAAAAAGCAGAAATGACATAAGAATATTAATAAAACAACCTCTTGCTAACTTCAGGCTGCATGTGTTGAATGAAAGTTAAACATTATGTAAATACTAAGAATTACGAATTAAATGGCAGTCAGGTACATTTCCAGTGTGTTCACATGGAATAGGGCTCATCAATGAATTTTGACCATAAGGCTTGAAATTAGATTTTTATTTTTTGCACCGTACATTCAGTCACCTTGTAGGATTTAGTGTGCAGGTAAGTGGAGGTGCTGGGATGTGAAATGATTGTTGTTCACACAGCTGATGTACACCGACGGTATCCACCTCCTGTCCTTGGAGGTCTCTGTGTCCTGTGGCTTTCGTGGTGTTCCAGTGATGGCTGAAAGTTACTGATGTCAGTGGGTCTCAAACCATGTGCGCTGGTTTTCATGGCAACCACAGTTGCCATCCCAGAATTTTAACAAGCTGTTGATTTCTATTTTTGGTCATTTCTCTCTTTTGAAGGGGTTATCCTCTAAACCCTTTAAGCTAGAAATGGCTATGTATTCTGCGAAGAATAAGAGCCCAGTGTTCAATTTATTTTTGCAAGTTTTCAAGCAGCTGCAGTAGAGGCTGTGACATTTTATGCTGCTGAAATTCAAGATTGTGGTGAATCTGTGGCATCCATTTCTGAACACGGTTGCGTTTTATTAGAGGTCCTCTCCCCCAAAACCCGAACGCAAAAACGAAACAAACCCAGCACAACATTATTACTTGATTTGTCAATGAATTGCTCATTATTAGAAACGCAGTTAGTTTTAATGACCTTTAGTGTGTCCTTATTTTTGTTAGTTAGAAGCAAATTGATTCTTAGATTTTTTTCAATTAAAATTCCAATTCTTCATTTGATAACCTCAAGACCGAGTTTTCGAATCACTGGATAAGGTGAAGAGACCGCGTAAATTGTTCTCTAGGATGTAATTAGCTTCTTACTGATAGGATGCTAAAAATACCTGTGGAGACTCTGGCTTTCCAGGACTTTGTTTTGTAAAGCAAACACACAATGTTTGTCTTGGCCTTTATGAAGAATGCAAAAAATACTGTCGAAGACCATTAACTCTCCCTGTATGTACTGTACTTAATGGTAGCTAAGGGGCAGTGTGTTGGATAGCCTAAAATTTTGAGTGTCTTCTGTGGATATGCTGGATATGCTACAGAGAGACTTATTGGCTGTTGATTTTGTTTTCTCTATTATAGGAAAACTTGGAGGGAACCATATAGTTCTGGGTTCCTATGGCAGAATAAAGCTGTGAAGTAGAACTTCTTAATCCTTATTAGCTCGGGCTTGTTGTCTTGAGGATTTGCATTGTATTTACCAATATTTTTTGAGAACATTTGGAATTCTAATGGCACTGAAATGAATGATTATGAAAAACCGCTGGATTAGTGTGAGGGCCAGGTTTACCATATCCCACCTGTCAACAAGAATATATGGATTGGCTTAACAACGGCTGTTGTTTCTTTGAGCCAGTGAGTTGGCGAAAAGCAAATGCTAACAATTTTACTTGCAAATATTTGGCCTTGAGTACACCAGTAACTGTAAATTTAGACAGCGCGCAACATCCTCTAAAGCATCAGAATCATTTAAATCCTCTGTCATCTAATTCATGATAAGTGTGTGCTTGGTCAAATTAAGGCTAAAGACCAATCATTTCTCA
The DNA here is from genome assembly GCA_029721435.1 of Gymnothorax reevesii. NCBI lineage: Eukaryota > Metazoa > Chordata > Actinopteri > Anguilliformes > Muraenidae > Gymnothorax > Gymnothorax reevesii. Next base: position 78,500,260 of record CM056583.1, read on the forward strand.
TGCAGCAGGGCTCTGTCACTGTTCCTGTGCTAATAGAGAGCCTGTCTCAAACGTGCATTACTGCCCTGCAGAACTCTCCAGGGTGTTTAACAGTGCCTTGCCAGTAATCTTGAATTTGGATTTTCTCTCTTTTTTTTTTTGGTCTAGTAACAGTTTCTCGTCCAGGGGTACATTTCTCAAAAGCATTGTGTTGGCACTATCTTAACAACTTCCAGAGTCACATAGTTCAACCATACGCAGTCAATGGTTCCAACTATGTAAGTTTGCATCTGTACCTTCGGCCAGTGTACCCCTGAACCACAGGCGCACCAAACCTGCTTCCCTCAGTGAGTGAGTATGGAAATGGGCGTCAGACTGGATAAACACTTCAGATCCCATGACTGTGACCCAGTCGTTGACACAATGACTTTCCACATGTTTGGGATGGGGGGGAGAGAGAAATTGCTGCACCCACAAGTTGAGTTGTTCTGGGGTGCCAATATGTTGTACAGTTTGTATTCAAGAGTTGCCCCGTACAGCTGCTGAGTGGGGAGTTGTTCCCTAAGCGTGTTTGGTGCAGTGACATCACTCACTCCTGATTCTTCTGCTGTTCATTTCTCACTTGTCCAAGGAACACCATGGCTTAACAAATCTGTACACAGGGACACAGTTGGCCATAGTATTAATGAATATTGAGCATTTATTTGCTTGTGGGAAAGAAATGTCTGCTTAGCAGTATTTTTACCCTCAAGTTAGCATTCACATGAGCGTAGAAGGTATTTTTGACTTGTGCTGGAGTCAGCTGGGTCAGCACTCGTGAGCAGCACCTCTCATGGAGACTGGGGAAGTTGCCCCAAAAACAAGGTCTCATTGTGGCTGCCTGCCTCAACCACACAGTACCAGCCTGTTGCTTTGTGTTCCCTGGGGGTCAATATCTGTTAACGGCTCTTTGGCTGTGTGCAGGCTTGTATGAATTTTATTCATTGTTCTGTTAGGCAAGCAGAAATGTGTAAATGGATTTTTAAGATGATGCATAACGACTACAGTAGTTCGCTCTCTCTATAATTGCCTGTATGTGATGCAAAATTGGGGACGGAACAGTAATGAAAGTCACAGCATTCCTGCTTTGATGCGGAGTCAGATCTGCGGTCGTTGCATTAAGATATCGTTCCATTTATGCCAGTAATCGTACCAGAAAAATGCAGTTGCAAGTTTATTGGTGATCATTTTGCAATAAATTTTAATGCACAGCAGACGTTTCCTTAGATCTTACTTTGAACTGGGAATTTTTGTGAGCTAAATTTCTGTTGCTGTTTGCTTTGGTTTAGTTTAATGATTGATTTACACATTATGTAAAACCGTTCCCGTATGTGCTCTGATGCGCAGGGGCACAGTTATGAGTATTGACGTATATTCGGAGGGCTTCAGTTCTTGAAGTTGAATTCACAGGAAGTAGGAGGAGGTGTCCTGGGTTGATGACACCTGGCTCGCACCGTCTGCCGCGCACCTCTGACTGCTTGTGTAAATGAGCACTATATTTCACCATTCTGCCTGTCAGAATATCACAGTTGCAGGTTTTAGGTCAGGCTGTCGCATCTGTGCCGTGTCCTGTCCTGTGCACCCAAGCGTACTGCACAGGGCCAGTTTCCATTATCACACTTCCTGCCCCTTCACTTTTTCATTACCGCTCATACTTGATCGCCATGTCTACCTCTTTAGGATTATTTATTTCCAGCTGGGTGCTAAAGTCTGCTGACGAGGAACTTTCTACCTGTTAAGTCCAGGATATTGAATCTGGTTTGAGAGCCTCATTACAGTAAATGCATTTCCGGGAGGTCTGGAACCCAGTGTGCAGCTGCCTGTGTTCTTCAGCAATTACGCAGGGACTCCTGAGATGGGATTCCGCCGGAAAGTTCCTTAATCCATTACACGAGAGCGGTTTCACCGGAAATATACATCGAATCGCTGCTGTATAACAGCTGGTCTCAGCATTTTTCCATTATCGCTGGAACAGAATTGGGACAGGAAGTCACCTCGTCCTGGATATCAGGGGACATGCTTGGCAGTGTTTGTGGAAAATGCATTATTGAGCCATTTATCTGTGGATTTTTTTTTCACTTGGAAAATGTAGTTTTCATTTGAAAATGAATCCTGTGCATTGCCTTTAAATATGTCAAGATGTGCGGCGCAGAGTGCACCCAGCCGTTATCAGCTAATTCCCCTGTTAGCTGTATTTATGGCTGCACATAAAAGGCCGCAATATATTGGCTAAATGTGGGTCTCTGCCGACAGAAGATTAAGCCCCCAGGTCCTTCTCGAATTATTTTGTTATTTGTAATTTTTTTTTTTTAACTTTTTCTTTCAGGATAGCATGTAGTTTCATATTTTCTATTAATATGATGAGTTTTTTAATGCTATTACTGAAATTGAATTACTTTAATTTCAAGCAAAAAGTGTGTCTTGAATATTGGTGTGAATGAATCTGAAAATTGTGAATAACTTACACCAATTTGTAAAAGTTAAAAGAATAAATACTTAGTGCAGTTTCCCTTTTTTTCTGCACCTGTTGGGACATGTCTGCGCTCTAGGATGTTCTAGAGAATTCAGGCCACATGTATTCTAAGACTGCCCATCTCTGATGTAAACTTCAGCAAGGCTGCTCTTTTGACCGCAGGTTGCTGGACGATGCTGGAGACGGCTTCGGCATCGCCCAGGCCATATCCTACGTAGATCCACAGCTGCTGGCTTATATGGCTCTAGAAGAACGGCTGGCCCAAGCAATGGAGGTTGGTCCAAATCCGCCCGGATTCCTCACCTGACTCCTTCAGATAGAAGAGAATAAACGAGCGCACCCAGCAGCACTGGCATTTTCACAAACGGCCTCTCAAACTGCTTACCAGTCGGTACTTTTGAAAGTGCGCTCGCCTCGCTTGGCTTTGATATTTGCGCATCACCTTTGGCAAAGCTGTAAGGGTGAATTTTTTTGGCGAGGGAAAGTCGTCCCAGTTGGGAAAAACGGAAATTGCCTCTTACAGCACTCCGGAGAAATCTACAATCTCGCTGTCAAAGTGGAGAACTCCCTTAAAGCAAATTAGCTCAGTCTGATGCCGAGAATTTCTTATCCAAAATTAGATTTCAAATCCCTTTCGATGTACAAGACATGCTGCCAAATGCTTCTCTGGTGATGTAAATTGCCGAAATGGAAAATGCCTGTGGATGGTAATGTGGCTGTTGATCATTTTTGTGTCACCCCCCCCCCCAAATCCCCAGCACCTCGTTCCAGAGTCTGGATGGCGGAAAGTAAAATCTATGCTAAACCTGCATTAGGAATTTCCACATGTGCTCGCGCAACATAAAGATAGTGGTTTTCGTACAAGATTTACACTTCGGTCCTAAAAGTTTGATTTTCCTTCAAAGGCTGCGCTGGCACATCTGGAGTCTCTGGCCATCGATGTGGAGCAGGCCCACCCCCCGGCCACTGAGGAGGTCATCGAGAGCTTGCCTCAGACCACTGTGCTGGAGGACGTCTGCGGTAAGCCTTGGGAGTTCACTTCCTCCAAAACACTCTGGCACTTCCTGGTGATTGATGGGGTTTCCTTTCCTAATGCGGTACATGTATATACACGATCATCTTGAGCTCTGAAGATGACTGTCCAGCACTCCAGTAATGGAAAACCTTAAAGGTCCCCTTTTGTGCTACCACCTGCACAGCTAATTAGCCATTAGCAGTCAGTTCAAAATCTTCCCTTCCTGACATCACAAGGGGGAGTGACCACGCTGAGTAATGAAATCTGATCGACTGCTTGGCTGAAGTTGATCAGTTCTTCTTGCCTCTGGTTGGTTACTTCCCCATGTGATGTCAAGAGGGGAAAGATTTTGAAATTGCTTGAAATGACTAATTGGCTGTGCACCTTGTGACATAATAGGGGAACTTTTATAAAAAAAGAGATCATCCTCAGTGTACTTGTGAGCACAGTCCTGTTGAAAGGGTTCGATAACACTGGGGACAGTTGGGCCTATGGTGCTTGCTCTTCAGAATAAATTGAGGCAGGCGTCCTGTGTGCGGCATTGGTGTTGATGCCACCCAGCATCCTGCTGTGAGGCGTTTTTGTGCTCACTGAGGGTTTGCTGTAACGTCTCAGGACAGGACCAGTGCTGCGCCATCTGCTGCTGTGAGTACGTGAAGGATGAGATCACCACTGAGCTGCCCTGCCGTCATATCTTCCACAAGATCTGCGTGACACTCTGGCTGCGCAAGGTACGCCCGCGCCCGTTTTATCCGCCCGATATATGACGCAGGGCTATGGAGCTTTCGCTCTTTCTGATGGTCTGTCTGTCTGTTTGTCTGTTAATATTCCTTGGCCCGTATTCACAAAGCATCTTAGCGCTAAAGGTAGGCCCTAATTGCCGGATTTCGGAGAAACTCCTAAAAAAATTGGGCGTGTCCGTCGTAAATTAGGACTCCTAATTATTTTTGCTAAGTGTTATTCACAAAGCATTTTAGGCCTAAAAGTAGCTCCTAAATCTGGGAGAGCTTAAAAGTAGTCATGAGGACTCTTAACTCGCTAAAACCTCTTCAAAGGATCGGAAAATAGCTGCTGCTGTTGAAAAACGGAATGACTTGGAGATTCTGAATGATGTGCAGTTGTTGAAAAGATAATTGATTGTCGGTGATTTGGTGAGGGAGAAAATTACGTCTCCAACCATGAGAAACAACCCAATAAGCCCCAAAATAAAATGTTTGACAACACATCTTTACTTGGCCACCGGAAAAAATGCAACTTTGCTACGCGGACAATTAGGGATTTCACAATCATCTGCCAGCCGCTCAATTCAACAAACAATCAATGCGTTCTGTGAATCTCATATCATCTGACAGTTTCTCCGGTTTCCAATGGACATTCGCCAACAACACAGAATCAATCTTGCACACAAATTCATGCCCATCTCAGGTACGCCCGGTATCATCGATGCAGTTGACGAGACCCATATTTGAATTATTTCTCTGGCCCAAGATGAAAAGGTATCTGTAAATAGGAAAAAAGTTAATTCCATCAAAAACCAGATATTATTTAATGCCAAATAAAATATTTTGACACCGGGGAATGCAGCATCGATCTGTAGGCTTATGATATCCCACGCATCCCGCTTGGATTTGCTGTTCACCTCTGAGCCGAATTTCCCTTTGATTAGGCTACATGCTTTCGCTCCAGCACCAACTGGGCCAGCAGCAGTAACTGGTCGTAGCTCCAGTTGGGCTTTCGCGTCCTTTTTGAACTTTCATCCATGACAGTTTAAGGAAAACAAACTTGAACAGCCACACATTTAAATGTTCGTAACATATTCTCATTGCGTAATAAGTTGCCAATTATTGGGACAAATGACGCGTTTTATTATTTACTCATTTTATGCTATTGGCGTTTTTACAACTATTTCTTTTTTTTTTATTTATGTATGTTTATTTGCCTAGAGTGTGATGTGTGGGGACTGCGCATGGTGCATTTTCAGGAGTGCTCAACATGTTGTTATTTCATGGGACAAACCAGCCGCTTGGACTATTTCTTCATTTTTTCCTCCATGGGTTGTATGTGGGATATTTTTTTCAATAGGCTGCCCTGTCTCCAAACAACCAATCACCGTCCTCATTGAACCAAGACTCGCGCATAAGAATTGACGTCATCCATAGCAACGGAGATTTACTCCCACGTATCTCAGAGCTACTCCTAGTCTTGGAGTTCCCAGTTTTCTTCACTAAAAGTTGCTCTCAGTGGCTTTGTGAATAATTTTTAAGCTTCTGCTCCTACATAAAATGTTTTAGCACGACTTTGGAGTTTTCCGAGCAGTAAGATCAGATGCTTTGTGAATACGGGCCCTTGTCTTTGAGCTTCACTTGAAAACTATTCAATTTTTTTTTTTTTTTTTTTTTCCAGACAACTTTGCAAACACAAACATATGCTGTAGTAGAGCCTTCTGCAATTTTGGCATTTTTTTGAATTTGGAATTTTTTTTTAATTGATGTGCTCGCATTGCAAAATTTGGTAAAACTCACCAGTTCCTCAAGTCTGCACTCGCGTGCAAAAGGGTACTTTATTTTGTGATAGTTTTCAATTTACGCCCACAGTTGATTGTTTGGATTTCCTGCCTTTGACTTTCATGTTTACAATGGTATGAAAAACTGCCATTTTTGTCTTGGCCAATTCGTATGGCCCTGCTCATGCATATCCACTTTTCCCAAACTCTGAAGTGCTCACTGTTTTACTAAAATAATGTTTGCTTGGTTTTATCAGTGAGGACACTCGCGAGTAGAGCACTGTGGGGTGTGTGTTTGCTCAGGTGTGTGATGTAACTGTGACAGCGACCCGCCCATTGTACTCCGTCTCTGTGCCCACAATGAAAATAAAAGAATGGAGGGGAAAAAACATTCATCTTCAAAATGAAAAATGTGGAACGAAAGATCATTAATCATATTCATGTTTGAAAATTCACTGCATTTTTGATACTCCTCTTAAATAGAATTCTTATCTTGATTTCAGTATTGGCAATCAACAGTTATTTGGCAGACTTGGAATGGATTATCGCATTCGAGTTCAACAAAGGTTGCATAAAACACTTAGTATTGACATGTCTTTTTTTTTTTTTTTTTTAACCGTCATTGCGGCCAGTTTGCATTATGCATTTCTGCATCTGTTAAAACCATTTTGGTTCCTTCCAGTCGGGGACCTGCCCGGTGTGCCGCCATGTCCTGACTCCTGTCCTCCCGGACGCCCACATCCCTACTTCCTTCGTCTCGGATCATGACACACCGCCGTCCAATCACAGCACTGCAGGAACTCGATGATCTCACCCACAGAAGTCAGGAGAGGAACCTCCTTTGTTCACTAGTGGGAGCGCGTTTTTTTCCCCGTGTGCAATTACTGCTGTCTAACCCATTACCAATGGTGCACATTGAGCTCCCATGTACTGATTTAGTTCTTAGTGTTTGATATTTGGAAATGTCCAGAGTGACAGTTGAAACTTATTTTCTGAGAAAATATTGTCATATGCTGTCTTACAAGTCTGTTTCTGTTATAATGATCTTAGAGTTTCTGTTGTTGTAAAGGACATACACATTGGGACGTACCTTGTAGAAGTCTTGACAAGATTATATAAATATGATGTCCAAATGTGGGGTGGGTGGGGGGGGAGAGAACAAATGAAATGTTGTTGTTTGGCATTAATTTGAATTTGGTTCAATTATTACATTTTGGAACATATTGGAATCTTGTCTTGGGTACAGATCACATTATTTTTCGCTTGCTATACTGTCCAAACCGGATGTTTGCAGTGCTTATAAGTCTATTTGTTATAATAACATGCTACTAAGTTTGTTCCTGTGATCAATAAAGGCTCTAGCTTCTGTTATGATGAATTTTTATTGATGAAACTACTCTTGAATTGCATTCAGAAATGTATCACCCATTGCTAATTTACTTTTTATGTTTCAGTGTGAGGGGCTGAGTTGCGGTGTAACAGGTGCACACATTAATGGCTTTTAAAACACTCATTGAAATGGTAGAAACCGCAAGTAATGTGACCGATTCCATGCAGTAACAGTCATATCGCTCCTACCAGTCCTGTCTGAGTGGCCGATTCGACTCATTGCGTCCAGTATTCATTCACTTATAAGTGCCGTAAAAGAACAGCGCTTTTACCGGCTTCAGTCATTTCCTACACGTCTCCCTTAAATTAGTATTAGCTGTGAAGTTAATAAAAGGCAGCTTGCGAAATGACCTTTGTAAGGAAGAGCCTCAAGAGATCAAGCGCGTCACCGCATACTTTGGCGCGTTCGCTTGGGGATAAGAGTGTCCTGGCCCCAGCTGGCGAGGACTCGAGGAACGCAGCACAGGTTACGCGGCATCTGTTCGCTTCTCGGTTACAGGCGCCGGAGACGTGGCCGATTTGGAGTCCAGCTCCCCGAAGGACGTGGCAGTTTCGACGAGCAACAGCACAGCCGCAGAAGCAGATGGTGGGCAATCAGAATTCATCCTCAGGTCGTCCGGGCGCTACCGATTGTTTGCGCGCGTCTCCGTCATGTGTCGCGGTCCAGACGTACACACATGGCTGCGGGGTGTGATGGATTTTTTCAGCCCTGCAGTTTCGTGCAGCTGTAATTGTGACGGACTGCTTAGGGGGCACAGCGGTAGAAAAGTTTTTCTGTTCTACAATCTTTTGAGATCATGAAAAATGAAGGGTAATTTATGCATGTCTCGCCACTCTCCCATGGCGCACACGCGTCTGCTCTAGGATGAGGCTGTAGGGATCTGATATGATAAAAATTAACGCGAGATGAAGTTAGTTAAGAAAAAAAAATGCCGTATTTGACTTCTACCTGCCCCCTCAGAGTAATGCCGTGAACGGTAATAGCAGCAGAAGGATGTCTTCCCGGCAGTTTCTGAATGATGTTTATACCCGGGCAAAAGTGAAGCACCACCCAATTTTTAAGCAAGTTCCTCTATTCCAAAGAGAATTTGGCAAATTAAATTGACAAACCTTTTGGAAAATTTAATTTTGAATTTGATGGCACTTTTGCCCAGGTGTACATCATCTGTTCAGCTTTAAAACAAAAGACACAATAGCCCTTGTTGCTTTAATTGGAGATTATTTTCACTAATTATACATTTTATATTTGTTCTGAATCCTGAGCAGATTTATTGGCACAACATCATTGAATTGGTGTGCTTGCTATTTATAACAACACAAAACCCATTCATGTAATCTAGTATGCTCCTCTTTTACTCTCTGAGCAACTAGTATTGGGGAGATTGTCCTATACAGTGGAGATCATCATATCCAGCTCTTCGATGAATGGTCTGCCACCTTTGTGAATGTCACAATGTACTGTTTTTGCTGCAACTGGTCCAGGGACCAACTCAGTTCAGTTGTGGTTTTTAGAGCTGTCGCTCAGTTGGTATTAGCTGTCTGTATTCCCTGTATGGACAGCTTTGACCTGCAGTCATTTTTTTTCCTGTTGCTGTTGCTTTGTCTTAAATAGTCATGCTTTCTGACACGGTTTCCCTTTGCCACCTTGATCTTTTTCTCTGTGACCTACACCTGCAATTCAGGCAGCAACTATTTGCCCCCTTCGTAAATCATTTTGCTTCAAGAACCTGCCTAGAAAAGTCCAGCTGGTCTGATATGACTTCAAAGCGGATACCTGCTTCATAGCTTCAAATTAATTAGAATGACCTGAGTGGATTATTATTATTTTTTTTTTTTTTGTGGATTAGGAAATTTCAAGGGTGCTTTTGATTCTCCCCCTTAAATCTTCAAGCCATAATCACCGCCCCCCAAAAGAGATCAACTTAATTTTTTTTTTATTAAAAATGATCTATAAAGGTTTCTGAGAGGGTAGGGGGCATCAGAAACAAAGGTCATTAACCAAAGCAAACTGCGATGAGAGAAGACAAAAGGATTAACTCTTGCACAAATACCAAATCAGGCTAATCCTCGCCTATGTGTGGAGGACCTGTAGGCTTTATAACTCCGGATATGAGTGAGACTGGAAAGTATAGCTTCAACGAAGCAAAACACTTGTAGCTCACAATTTAGAATAGCAAGTTAGTTTAGTCTTATTTTAGGTCAAAAAGTGCCGCATATACAGAGAAACTATGAAAATTTAGCACTGAAGTTCTGTCATTTGGAATGAATTATGTGATTAAAAAAAAAAAAAAGTTTAAATGTTATAAGTATTATTGCATGCCTCTCCCACAGTCCTACGCTTTATAATTTTGTGTAAAACACATGAAGACTGCAGAAGAGAGGAAAGCATTGAAGGCAGAATTGTGGAAAAGCCGTGTTCGCGGAACTGGCTAGCTGTGAACTGCCACTCTTAAGTTTGCTTATGTTGACTCTCACTCTATCCTGTGTTCAGTTGTACAGGGTGTTTCAAAAAGATTGACCCAATTTGAAAAACTTGATAAAGCACTAAACCCTTTGTAACCTTTTGTGTAATTGTCCCATGTTGCTATCAAGAAATATACTGCATTGAAATTGGGTCCATCTCTTTGAGACACCCTGTATATTAGCTACCATTACCTTCCATTAGGGTAACAAAGTGGGTTGTTCATTAGCCAAGTAAGTCAGCCCATGTTACAGCATGTTCATGTATATAATTATGTGACCTTAACCACCATCATAGCCAAGTGAGTAACCTAGAAACATAAACTTCAGCAGACAAACTTCATTGTTTTCCCCATAGTTGAGGACAGCCAGGAAGCTGGAAATTTGTAGTAAAGTTGCTGCGTAATATTATCAGGAAATGTTAGCTGATGGATAATTTTTGCCACTTTGAGCTTGCTATTGCTTAAATTATATAAATTATCAACAGCACCCTCACGATTATCCGGAGCCCCCGAGGGGACATCAAAAAAAAAAGTTAACTTTTGCGAGATCTCGCAAAAGTTCGTCTATCCGACTTTGCGAGATCTTGCAAAAGTTCTGCAAGAACTCGCAAAACATCGTCCTCTTTTTTTTTTACCTAGATTTTTTTTTCTCACTTCGGGGGCTCCTTACGATTAGGTGGTAAAAATCGTATAATTTTGTATGTGACCACAGTAAACTGCTAAAACTGCTTGTTCATCATCAAAATTTTGAACGCTTAAATTTTCACTTAAGTTTTTCAGAGAAGGGAGAAGACGTGTTTCACTTTATTTGTCTCTGGGAACGAGCCGGGAGGCGGGAATTCCCTTGAATGCGCGAGCTTACTTGAAGCAAAACTGTGGTATTTTATTATTTTTTGCGAATAATAACTGCTTTTCTAGAGTTCTGAGGATACGAGTGGACAAAGCAGACTTGGATTATACTTAAAGATGCGTTGGACAATGCTTTGAAAGTTAAATGTCAACGGACGTTTTGTTGACCTTTTACCGTTGCTACTGGGTGACCCCATTTGCTTCCAGCAAAAAAAGAATTTGGATTATTTTTAAAAACTCTCCAGTAGCCATAAAGTTACGCCATGTGAAAAACAACCTCGTCCGTTCGAGACATCTAATGGTGAGTAATTGATATACGAATTGTAGTTTTTGGGTGGACTACCCCTTTAAGTTGGTACAAAGTAAGAAAAAGTATTCTTATCTTACTGTAGGTCAATGTCACTTATAAACCTAGGACGCCATGTTTCTGTGGCCGGTACATTACCTCAAATGGAAAATAACCAGATCTTCTGCATCATTTTACACACTTTCCCTGTAATTCAGCAGGATGTATTTGGAATTTTTGGAAACCATGGGATTTCTGTTAGAATTTCAAATACTGTAGGCCTGAAGATCTATAGATTTGAATACTGCAGCTGCATTTGAGGGACCTATATATGGGCAGGTTTTATAGAGTTAAAAATATCTCATATTTCACTGGGCTGTTACTCCTGAGAGGAACTAGGAATTCTCCATGACCTAAACAATCCTGTTTGAATGTGCGTTCATGAATTTTGGGAGGAGGCTTAGAAGAAGGGATGGGGTTATGAACTTTATTTGGTCAAAACGATTTGAGCGAGAATAGCTAAAATCACTCAATGCAGCTCTCATATTCATGTGCAGTTCTCAAACTCGGCGTGCTCATGAATATTCAGTATACAGTTACCTTGACCAGCTACTATTAAGCCTACAATTAGTACATTAGTGGAACAGATAACTTGGCAGATGAATCTACAGAATTGAATATCTACTGCGAGGGAATATTATTTTTATAAAGTAGACAAATGTCTGAATAACCAATAATTCTTGATCCCATGAAAAACAAATTGACAGTCTCTTAGTGGTCAAGATGCACATTGCAATTTAGCTATATACTTCAAGATTTATGTGCCCACACACGCATGTACACACAAACGCACACACAAAACATTTAACTTCAGAAACAGGTGAACATGGTACACATTAATTTGCAAATTCAAATGAGATCCACTTTTGCCTGCCGCGCAATATCACCTACTGTGTCCAAACCCAGGGATCTAAGATACACATGCACAGTCATGCATAATGCATTTCCCTCGTGGTTCTTTATGCATGCAAGCACAAATGTTGGATTCAGTATGATCCATTTCCGAAAAGTGCTCCCAAGAACCGTTTACATTTCAGCTGCCTGTAATTCAGTGACTTATGTAAAACTGCTTTTTGTTTGATGATGAAATACATCCTGTGAGGGTGCTATGCATGTCCGAAGGCACTCAGTGCACCGTTTACATTCCCAGATTCCTTTTAATAGCTTCATTTACTGGTGTCCTTACGATCCACGGGAGCTCTTAGACTGGCATGTGAGAAATGAACTGCCGAACTGTTATAGTGCAGTTGACGCAGATGTGCACATACCACAAAAAAAAAAAAAACTGACTCGGATGATTGGACAAAGAGGGTAAGGTAAACATGCCTCAGTCTAATGAGGAGCCATGTTCCATGTCTAATGTGGTATATGGTATGTTTGGGATTTAAAGGTGAGAAGCCAATTCTCACTGCATCGATCCGCTCCGGGAGTCTGGAATTGAATCTTAGCAGAAGCGCGGCCATCTGTGGCTGGCAGTCCCACGGGGCTGTGTATCTACAGCGCTGCTCCAGGAGAGGAAACATCTGCATATTTCTCCTGCAGCCGTCTTACACAATGAGTACACAGCACATACGGTGGATATCGCACTGAAACAAAACAGATGCTTTTACTGCTAGGGTTTCGGAGGGCTGGTACTGTGCCATGAGAAAGTGTCCTGGGTCGCCGGATTTCTTCTGCGTTTCCACATTTGTCAGAATTATTTCAAATCGTCAAATATCATTTGAAATTAGACAAAGATAACCTGAGCGAACTCAATATACAGTTTGTAAAACATTATTTGAAAAATGGAAGCAGTTGGTTGTAGTTGTTACTGCTAAAGGTGGCATGAAGAGTTATTCAGTGAAAGGGGGAAATTACTTTTATTAGATGGGTAATAGAAGTGTTTGAAAATCTTTGCCTTGAAATTATTGTTTAAAAATTGTGTTTTGTGTCTCCACATGTTCTCCTGACTTACATTGTTGTGTGAAGACCTGAAACCATTTATCATGATACTTAGTGCAAAAATATGGGAAAAACAGGCAGAGAAAATTTTTTCACAGCAATCATACACTGCGTGACCAAAAATATGCGGACAGTCAGTAGTTGCGGTCTTACCCCTAATCTGGGGCTGTTGTCATGGTCCTGGCCATGCTTCTCTGTTCCACTGATGGAAAATCTTGGCACTGTAGGAAATGATGAGATTCCAGATGATTCCGTACTGCAAATATTTTGGGGAAGGGTATTTTCTGTACCTGCATGACTGGCCCGAGCCCTTACTGACATGAATTAATCGTCTGACTAAATTAGTGGTGAATTTGACAGACCTGCACAGAGCCCTAAAATCAACCCCATCAAACACTGCAGGAGTTAACAGAGAGCTGACATTGAGCCCAGCCTAATTGGGCTGCATCTTTGCCAGCCCTTGATAATGTCTTACAGTCTGTTAATGGAGCACAACCCCAGACACAGCAAAATGATTAGCGTTAATTTGACTTCTATAGAGTAGAATTTATTCTTACAGAGTGTATTTGAGTCCACTCATCCTGGAGTGGAACCAAATACAGTCTTTAAGAGTTGATTTTACTCTGAAGATTTTGCTGTGAGCAATGTACCAGCATCTAGTGGAAACTCTCCTCAGAGGCATAGAGACATCATGCAGGAATGAGACGCTAACTCTGCAATTCCCATAATATTGGAATGTTTGTTTGATATTGCATTTCTTGGAAAACCTCAAATCTCCCCAAGAGAGCAAGATTGGCTTAGCAAAGGGTATTATGTGATTTACCTTGTAAATTGCATGTGGTGTGAAGTCCAGGAAGTTAAACTTCAAGCAAAGAACCAATTCTCCATTTGCTATAGTTACAGAGTAATGCTGTATACCTTTGATACAGTGTGCTGGAGGCCAAGTTATTACAGTGTCTGTGTCAAAAGTTTGTTCAGCCAGCCATCTTCAATACAACCAGTTAACCAAGGGTAAACCATGAGATCAGGATCACAACCTACAACATTTGAAGCTTGAGAAAATGTTAGACACAATCATATTGCACTTACATAATTATTTTCACATCAACAGCTCCCGCTCATCAGTAATGGTTCACAGCACAATGTTGTTGTGAGGTGAGTAAGTCACTGTGCCAGAGCTGATATCAGCTCAGATGACCGAGGCAAGACCCAAATGCTCACCAAGGCCTAAGAATGCAAGGAAGACTAATATAGCCTAAGTACAGTACTAAAGAATCTGAATAAATTATCATGCTTCATTTCTAATATTTTAATTAAATGCAATTATACTGAAGTACCTTGTAAAAGTGTTGTAAAAAAAAAAAAAGTATTTGCTACCTTCCTGCATTATTTTATCTTCGCGTATTTGACACGATTAAATGTTTGAGATCATTAAAATAATTTCAATATTAGACAAAGATAACCAAAGACAACACAAGTTTTTGAATGATGATTCCATTTATTGAAGGAAAGCTATCACACCCTACCTGGCCCTACGTGAAAGGTAATTGCCCCCTTAGTTACTAAATCAACCAGCTAAAGAAATTTAATAGATAATTTGGTTTCATTTCACTGGACACACCCAGGCGTCATGCAGGCCCTGTTGAATCTAAACATCACTTAAATAAAAGGTATCTGGCAGTCTGAAGTAGGCAAAAAGCAGATCATGATGCCACAATCTTATGAAATTCAGAAGCAGATGAAAAATAAAAATGTTGACATCTGTCAGTGTGGAAAGGGTTGAAAAGCCATTTCAAAGCCTCCTGCTCCAGCGAACCACAGTGAGAGCCATTGTCTACAAATGGAGAAAAATTGATATTATTTAAAGAACTTAAGTCCTCACTTGCCTCAGTTAAAGGGCATGTAAAGTCAATTCTCAGATGGGACGTTGAACGTCCAATGTTTACAAACAAAGCACTTGCTTTTGTTGACATCTTGCATTGTCACATGACCAATTTTATTCATAAACCAATGTTTTGTGTACATACATAGATAATCTTTCTATTTTGGTTTGTTTGCGCAGGTGCAGTTGGCTGATTGGCCGATAAACAAAAACAATGGGAATCGACTTTAGATGCCCTTTAAGGTCAGCGGTCATGATGCTACAATAGGAAATTACTTGGCAAAAATGACATCTATGGGAGAACTTCCAGGCAAGAACCACTGTTGGCTAAAAAGATCCTGAAGGCTCATCTCGCATTTGGCATAAAAATAGCTTGACCCCCCCAGACTTTCGGGATCATTTTCTGTTGACTTATGGGTCAGAAGTGGAATTTTTTTGATGATACAGGTCACATTACATCTGGCATGAAGCTAACATGCATTCCACACTAAGAATGTTATAAAAGCAGTCAAACATGGCGATGGTAGTGTGATGGTCTGGGGCTGCTTTCTTGCTTCAGGACTTTGGCGTCTTGCCATAATTGATCAAACCATGAATCTGCTGTTTTCCAGAAATTCCTGAAGCATAATATTCAGCCACCAGTTTGTGACCTAAATTTACGGCTCACTTGAGTTAAACAGCAGGACTATGATCTGAAGCAGACAAGCAAATCCACCTCTAAATGGCTCAAAGGAAACAAAATTAAGGTTTTGGAGTGGCCTAGTCAAAGTCCTGGCTTGAATGTGATTGCAATGCTGTGGCATGGCATAAAATAGGCAGGCCATGCTTGAAAACTGTCCAATATGGCTGACTTAATACAAACCTGCAAAGAAGAGCAGGCCAACATCCCTTCACCGTGATGTAAAATACATTTTGCTAGTTATTCCACACGTTTGATTGCAGTTGTTGCTGCCAAAAGTGGCATAAGCAGTAATTTGGTATATGGGGCAATGATTATGATGATGATGATGATTATTATTATTATTGTTACATTTTTTAAAATGAATTATTTTTTTTGGATGATATAGCTAGGTCTTGAATAAATCTTTGCCTTCAGTTCGTTTAAATACTGCATTTTCTGCTTAATCATGTTACCTTTGTTCTATTTTAAAATTAGTTGGATGATCCGAAACATTTAAACATGAAAAATGGGCAAAAATAAAAGAAATCCGAAAGGGGGCACATATATTTTCACCACAAAAACTATGTTTTTCCATTTTCCACCCATCATTTGCTACTTCGCTGAATTCATTAAAATCTTGGATGGATCTCAGGAATGTCTCAGGTGAATTCACGATTTTCAGCATAGGCCTATTGCACAGTCTGTTTTAAAGATAAGTTGGGATTCACATACAAAATGTTCAGCATATGTCTGAAACAGTTGGTTATAGTTCCAAAGCAACCAGTTAGTATCAGGGTTCGATGTATGCAAGCCTGGGCAAAAAGAGACCCATAAATATTGCAGAACTCTGAAATGATTGATAGCGCTCTTACTGTACGCTGAAGTAAACCTCACTTGCCCTTCCTGAAGGCTGACAGCTGAACATTCCACTAGAACAATACATCTTATTTTGCTGAGACAGCAATGCCTGTCTTTTGCTGGATGGGCATGTGACAGTTATCGATGCCTTGTCTCGCAGGCTAGGGCCCCAATGAAGCATTTGCGTGCTGAGCTGGGACGATGTATGATATCTACGCCTCCCAGTCATGATTTCCGGGACAAGAGGGGCGAGACAGCGAACCGGAAAACAACAACTACAACCCGATAAATACAATAGCTGCTTGCGCTGTCGTGGCGACAACACAATATAAAAACATTAAGAAAAAATCCTGTCGCCCTACTTTGTGGATAAATGTTAATAAGCTCTCAGGAGTGACTTTTATTATGGGTCCAATAAACTGCCAGCATGCTGACGTTATAAAAGGAAGTCCCTAATTTGGCATGAATTTATTGGAGATGTAAGTGCTAACTTATTTTTTAAGGCTTGCTATATATGAGAATTCTAGTCACCCTGAGAAACAAGTACCATCTCTATTAAAGTAGCAGTGCCATATTTCTCACTGAAGATCAGGAGGATGGATGAAAGTATTGCAGGGCACCACAGATTAATGCAGAGATTATCACATTTCTGCAGAAAATGCGGCTAAGGGTCTGCTCTCAGAGTGGCTATAGGCTGGTGCACTGAATTTGACTTTAATTGTAAATACGCAATTGAAGAGTCTAGTGCTAAAAGTGCTTTAAGTCACATTTTCACACACTGCGGGGCAAGGATGGGAAAACACAGTTTATAGTTACCCAAGTCCATTTTCCGAATTTCCTCAAAATGAACTTTTTTTGACTTAATTTCTTTTAGTACTGGGGTCCTCAATTAAGCAAAGGAGTCGCTAACTGCCAAACGGTCAAAATCAAAAGGAAAAATATATGTATTAATTTGTATGTCTGAATCAGTTTGAATGATTTTTTTTTCTCCATATGGTCAGATGAACAATATTAAAAATGGTTGACATCTCTCTATTTTCACTAAATGTGTTGGGCTCATTTACATTTCGTAGCTGAACCCACAGGAGAAATTATCTGGAGAAATATTCAATTGATCTCAGATCATTCCTTTGCTTGAAGTTTCCATGGATATAAATTTTATGGACTAAAACCATAAGTTAATGTCAAATGAGAAAATGAGAAATAATCCCGCTTTGGTGAATAGACAGGTACATCTGAGTATATTAGCACTTAATGATCCACTTAAATTTTACAATCCATGCTAAATGGATTTTTGCTGTCTTTCTAATTTCTGCACAAACACAATGCACAGTTTCATCCTTTACATTTAAAATGAGCCAGGGCCCACATCTCCATTGAATACTGCTAAAACTGAGAATAGGCCAAACTAAACTCTGCTATTCCTCTGCACACTGCTAATTCTGGGATTAGACTAAACCATTGTCCTGCCTATATTTTGTACACTGCTAATACTAAGATTGGACTAAATCCAAGTCCTGCCTGCCTTTGCACAGTATACAGGTAATACTGCAGAAAGAATAAACCCAAGTCCTGCCTTCACTGTGCACTGCTAACACTGGGATTAGGAAGAAATTTAATCCCTGCCTTTCAGATATGCAGGGCTAAGACTGGGATAAGAATAAATTTAATCCCTGCTTCTCCATAATACACTGGGACTTGATTACATGTCATCCCGGCCTCTTCACTGCAAACTGTTAAAATAGGGATTAGAAAAATACAAAGCCAAAATTGATATGTCTTACACAAACACAGACACAGCTATGAAAAAAGATTTATGCGTGTCAGCCATTCCTGATCCATATACACTGTCACATAGAAAATTTGCAAACTATAATCCAAAATGTTTACAATACAGTATTCTTGGTTAATAACTTCCATGTACTGTACAGAGCCTCATTAGAAATGATGTTTTAAATTTCACAGTTAAACTTCAGGGTTTAAACCCTTTGTTGCAAAGTGGTTACTAAAGCAACCAAATCAACCCACCAACCTCAACAGGCAGAGAGGAAATGAGTGATGCAACAAAGGGTTAATAAATGCAACTTTTATGCAAAAGGAATAAGCCATATTTCATATCACTGAACAGAACAATTAATATAGTTCATTTTGGATCATACACTCATACCCAATTACTTATCTCGTGCAACAGTCTCATCTGTCCATTAACATACTTGTCAAAATGCCATGGGAATTTGGGTCCATCGTCACATACGCAAAACATTTTGCACAAAAAAATGCTGTTCCAGTACTGTAAGAGGTTTGTCTGTCATTCCCAGTCTGTCAATTGATTGAACAATAAAATAGTGAGAGCAATAAAATTCACAAAACAAAATAGTAGCAACTGAGCCCAAACTGTTGCAGCAGTTGCAACCTGAACCATCAACAGCGATGAATTATTGAGAACCATGACAGAAGTGATGAGTGAACCCGCCATGCATACTTAGACTAAAGCTGACAATGAGAAAATGCTGGAGGAGATGGTGTCTCTTCGCCGCAGGAAATCCTCCCACACTGTGGGATAGCCACCTGCTATGGCATTTCCACCAAAGAGACCGAGGAAAGCTAGATCAGTTTATGCATGCTGCATAATAAGCAGTGGGAGAGAGTCATTCACAAAGGAAATGATATTTGTGGAGGAAAGAGTGCCAAATATATAATTCCTTTTTCAGTTTTGTTTTTTATAATTTTACAATTTTTCATTTTTTTTTCCCCTTTGTGGCTGTATTTCCACAGGAAAATGAAAAGCAGACTTCTGTTCAGGTCTGTTTCTAATTAATCTCAATGGGAGGAGATGGTAACATTGAAAACACTAATGCAGAGTTGTAAGGTCATTTTTATTTTTTAATCCGTTTCTGATTAGCCTTTTAATCGACACAAGGATTTATTTTAAACATTGAGCTAGCCTAGCAGGCATTGGTGTCAGTAATTTTGTGTTTTTACCTGGTGGAACTGCAATGCAGTGGGTTTTGCTTATAATCTATTTGATTAATGACAGTCTATTCATTCTACTGCGATTTAGTTCCTCTCTGAATTTCCCTATTCCATGAGATTCTCCTTCCCATTCAGAGCTTCACCAGCAAAACGGTCAGGAAACATACTTAAAAAAAAGGCTTCCAACCTCTCTGAAACAATTTGCTATTAAGAGCTGAGAAGCTGTTACTGAACACCTAGTAAGACCTTGCGCTCTTGTTCAGATTGATATATTAAGGCTGTCCTAGTGTTAGCTGGCTGTCACTGGAGCTCTGTGCCACTGCAGGAATTGGTTTAGCTGTCCAGTGTAAGGGTGTCACAGCAGAATGATTTGGCCACAGCAGCACAGAACAGCAGTGAGATTCCACCCAGGTATTATTCAGAGCCAGACACTGCGCTTCATCCGGAAATGCACCAACCCTGCCGAAAATGACCTCGAATGCTCAGAAATTCGAAACATAATCTACAAGAAAGACACTAATACTAGACAGGTACTCTGTCTACTCATGAAATAACACGGATTACACTACATTACATCAGCTGTTACAGTGGAGATTTGAAATGAATGTTAACTAGGACAGGTACAGGAGACGCCGATTTCCCGACCGAAAAACCTGACATTCTCCTGTACCCTTCATACCATTCCTTTCAAGCAGCAGCCATTAGCTCTGACACCATGTAAAAGCCTGAAACCACACAGGAAGAAAAGTTATAACAGTGTCGTCAGTTCATGGATGGGACTGAAATCAGTTCACCCTGACAAGAACTGGCAAAATTTTATGTAGAAATGAAAATATAAACATTTCATAGCATTGTTTTTAGACATGGTCCACAAGTGAGCCGTTAGAATGCAATGTCTCACGCCCGTTATTAATTACCTTATATTTTTCGAAATGCTTGCGTGTGATATTAAACATAGATACATTTATCTCACAGCTGTGACCAATTCTCTCAGTATAGCTCAGATTGTATGGAACTAGAATTTTAATGGAAGATTTGTTGTGATGTATTTTTGTGCAAAAGCAGGTTCCACAAAGCATGAAGCGAACAAAAACGTCCCCTCAGACTTCCAGCACAGTGGGTAGGCTTCAATAACTTGGTTATATTGCTCTGCATGACTACTAATATCATTTTCCTTTTCAGCACATTTTATTTTCAATATAGCTGCCTCAAGCTACGATAATACCATTCCCCTCACATAGAGGACAGCCATTTTATTGTTATTGTGAAATTCATGGAGTCACACCAGAATAAAGACTCTACAACAATAAAGTTTTCGTCACATATATCAGATTAGACGTCATGCATGTCAGACTGGACTTCAGGCTCACAACGGACAATACCGCAGCACAGAACCAAAAAACATCACTCAATTCCACTGGAGACTTGACAGAATTGTTGGCAAATTCTGTGCTGCATCATGAACCTTGAGGAAGATACACCACAAATCAAGCTTGAAGGGATTCAATGATGCCTTTGACTGCTGCATTTGAGTATCTGACAGAAACTCAGGAATATGATTTTCACTCACTCTGTTTGAACTGAAACACAGCTGTGGAAAATTGATTATTTTTTGGTACAGACATTTCATTGTCTTACTTTGTTCTAAAACTACATGGCTTAAATCAAAGTGCACCATGTACACTTTCAAACACATTTACATTATATATTCACCATATACACTTCTTGGCCAAAAAAAATAAAAATAAAAACTAAATAAATGGGTAAAGCCCAAAATGGCAAAACATTAAGCGTTTTGTGGTCTTAACAACAAATCATTGGTCGGAAAATTAGCAAAGATTAAATAATGCATTTCAGAGACCGCATCTGCCACCATTTGCTCATTACCTTCTGGTGCAGTTCTTGAAATATCAGGCGCAGCAGAGGTCTAGAATACCTCTTACTCTGCGGTATATCATTTTGTAACCATCTCACGTTTGGACAACTTATGAAAGCGCTCTTACTCCTGAGACCATCAACTCTTGAACATTTCTCTCTATTCTTGCCTGACACAGTTGCTTGGTTCAATCAAGTCTCCAAGGAGGTCAGTTTATGCAGGACTGTAGAAATACCAGAGGGCTTGAATCCCCACACATAAGCAAGCCGTATTGAGTTTAAATTCCTGGCTAAGGAGACTAAAATTGAGCCGCATCGTGATGTATTTTGCGGGAGGCCTAATCCCTGCTGCATAACGTTTGACAGGTTGTGTGCTTTTCACTGTTCTACAGGTCCATTCACATTCAAGCCTGAGGCTTATTTGTTGGGATAGCCCTACAGGCATTGTCACTTTAGAGGGCTACACTGAAGCGCTTCAGGATATGCCATACTGGAGTATGTTCAGATGTTTACCGTAAAATATGTCTCTCCGACACTGATGCCTAAAAAGTGGCATTTTGGAGCAAGATTTAGCTTGCTTGAAAGATTATCCGACGAACACTATGTGTTGCAAAAATGGGGCGGCAAATTAAAAACATTGACAAAACCTTCCAGTAACACTAATAAAATGGCATGTTAGCTAGGTTAATTTTGTGATTATATTTATTGTTCACAAAAAAATTCCAGTAACACTGCAATAAAATGTCATGTTAGCTTGGTTAATTTTGTAATTATATTTATTGTTTACAAAAAAATTCCAGTAACACCGTAATAATGTGTCATGTTAGCTACTTAAATTTCATGATTATTTTTATTGTTCTCAACTTCTTTTTAGCCAATTGTGTTAGCCCAACAGTACTTACTGAGTTTGGAGGGCCTTGTCCCATTGGGGGGGCAGACAAAATGGTATGTGTTCCTATGTGCTACGTCAGCCGTGACCTGCAGTCACTGTACCAGAGGATTGATGTACAGTATAATGAGGTTAAGAATTACCCCAGTTCTGAAACCCAGCCTCCATAGAGACCCTGTGGAAATGGCGCATCACCACACTGGATCAGTGAGCACTGGCGTGGTCAGGATATATTATATATCAATATATCTATTCAGGACAGTTTATGCCAACCACAGGTCACTTTTGTTGATTTTTTTTTCCAGTCTTTCCTTCTCTATGGGCAAAAATAATTCTTTGTCAAACCATCTTCACAACCATTCTTTATCTTTTCCGTCGCAAAAATAATATCTAGGATAGTTCATCTGATTGTGACTGTCACAATCTTTTCAGTTAGCTATCAGCTGATCTGGGATCATTTGCACGCACACGATATTTCAATAACTTTTATCTCCAACAGAAAGTATTGTGATCATTTGTGCGTGCATGTGCGAGTGTGCAAGTGTACGCATTTGTCAGCAGGATTACTCAAAACTAACAGATTACCACAAAAGTTTATGGGAAGTTGGACTGTTTGAATGGGAAGAGGTGATTAAATTTCAAGACCAATCTGGGCAGCCATCCGAATTCTGCAGCTGATTGTAAGAGCCAATGAATTAAAACCTACTGGCGGAGGTATACACTGTCTGAGGGCCCTCTAATTGCCTCTCCCCGACGATGATAGTTGGGAGATACTATAGTTCCGGGGCCACCACCGTTGCCACCACAATGATTTTATGTTCTGAGCTCTGGGAGCCACGTTTATTGTAGGAATGTTTTCAAATTTTACACCGGTGAAATAATATATATGACAATGCTCAAGACCGATTTTTGTCCATTTCGGATGTCCAACATGGCTGCCAGTGATCATTTAGTTCAAAATTTGCGGATCGGGGAGGTACACGACTCAGTCCCCGTGGTGAGCTAGTTTATAATGAAATCATTTTACAGCATGTTTATACAACCTCATATTAGAATTCGTTGATATGGAATTCTTTATTAAAATTAAAACTGAAATCATTGATTTGTACATTATCTTTGTACTGTATTACATTGAAGACAATGCAACAGCTTGATGTTTCACCATATAGATTTGACTTTTCAACATATACTCTAATTACAATTATGATTTTTTTCGCTGGAACAGTCAAGTATTTACCATTTTGTAATGTTGCCATTCCTTTTCAGACCATGTAATAAATGTTTAGGGACTGAACACAACAAGTGATGGAATGTTCCAGGTGTAATTTTGTCCCTTTCTTCCTTCAAACAAATCTCGAGGTGTGCAACAGTATGGAGTCTTTGTTGGCACATTTTGAATATCAAAATTGGCTGCATATTCTCTATTGTGGACAAGTTAGGTCTTGGGCAGGGCAGTCGAGCTCCCATACCCTCTTCTCACGGAGCCGTGCCTTTGTATCTCCTACAGAATGCGGTTTTGCACGGAAATATATATGGGCATCGCAGAAAAATGTTCCACTTGAACAAAGCATTTTCCCTCAAAATCTCAGCATACGTCTCAGCATTAATGGTGCTTTCACAGAAATTAAAGTTTTGCTTTCACAGAGCTACAACACCACCCCATGCCATGACAGAGTATGGCTTTTGGACTTGTTGCAGGTAACAATCTGAATGGTGTTCTTTTTGGCCAGATGCACATGGTGTCCATTTCTTCCAAAAAAAAAAAAAAAAAAAAAAGACCTGACCTGACTTGTCAGACCACAATACACATTTCAACTGTCTGATGGTCCATTGGAGACTCCTCCAAGCACAGAGGAGTCAACGTTACTTCTGGTGACTGTTAAAATAAGGCCTACTTTTTGCTCAGTTAAGTTTAACTGGCATTTGTGTATGTAACATCATATTGCAAAACTTGATAAAGGTTTGTAAAAAAATAGTCTTGTACCCATACGGTTATATCACTTATAGATAATTGATGCAGCATCATCTCAGTGATTGGAGGTCATCTGTATTTAGCTTAGGCCTGCAGTGCTTGCCTCCAGATTCCTTGAAAATTTTAACTGTTATACCCAGTTATATCCCTACCCTTTCCAGTCATTCTTTAAATATTGTTTTTAAACCTTCCAACAATTTTGTCACGAGCAAAATAGAAATCTTCTGCCCATCGTAGCCCCAGAAGAACTAGGCCCTTCTTGAATACAACCTTTATACAAAGTCATAATTTCAATCACCTGCTGACATCAGCCGTTTCAAATCATATCATTATTCAATTTTTTTTTACCTCATTACTTGTCCTAACTTGCCCTTGTTCAAAATTTTTTCAATGCGTAACAGACCTGAATAGCAGGAATGGCTACAGTGCTGTGAAAAAGTATGTGCCCCCTTCCTGATTTCTTTTTCTTTTTTTTTGCGTATTTGTCACATTTAAATGTTTCAGGTCATCAAACAAATTTTAATATAAGACAAAGTTAACCCGAATAAATACAAAATGCAGTATTTAAACGGTGATTTAATATATTGAGGGAAAAAGCTACCCAAACCTACCTGCCCCTATGTGAAAAAGTATTTGCACCCTAAACCTAATTACTGGTTGTGCCACCCTCTGCAGCAACCACTGCAATCAAGTGTTTGCGATAACTGGCTTTCACATCGCTGTGGAGGAATTTTAGCCCAATCTTCTTTGCAGAATTGTTTTCATTCGGTCACATTGGAGGGTTTTCGAGCATGAACGGCCTGTTTAAGGTCATGCCACATCCTCTTAATAGGGTTTAAGTCCAGACTTTGACTAAGCCACCGCAAAACTGTTAAAAAAAAAAAATGAAGCCATTCAGAGGTGGACTTGGTGATGCGTTTTGGATCATTGTTCTGCAGCATAACCCAAGTGCGCTTGAGCTTGAGGTCACTAATTGATGGTTGGGACATTCTCCTTCAGGATGCTTTGGTAGAGAGCAGTATTCAAGGTTCCATCAGTTACGGCAAGTCGTCCAGGTCCTGAAGTAGCAAAGTAGCCCCAGACTATCACACTACCACCACGTTTGACAGTTGGAATGATGTTTTTATTATCAAATGCTGTGCTAGTTTTACGCCAGATGAAACCGGATGCACAACTTCTGAAAAGTTCAACTTTTGTCTTGTCAGTCCACATAAAATTTTCCCATAAGTCTTGGGGATCAAGATGTTTTTTGGCAAATGTGAGATGAGCCTAGGTCTTCTATTTGGTCAGGAGTGGTTTTCGCCTTGGAACTCTCCCATGGATGACATTTTTGCCCAGTCTCTTTCTTATTGTTGAATCGTGAATACTGACTTTAACTGAGGCAAGTGAGGCCTGCAGTTCTTTAGATGTTGGTCTGGAGTTCTATTGTAACCTCCTGGATGTTGTCGATATGCTTTTGGAGTAAGTTTGGTTGACCAGCCACTCCTGGGAAGTTTCCTTCCTTTAAGAACCAATGTTTCTCATTGGTTCTTAAATTTCTTTAGATTGTGGCATGATGTGCGGCTTTTTGAGATCTTTTAGCCTGCTTCAATTTGTCAGACAGGTTCTATGTAAGTGATTTCTAGATTTAACAGGTCTGGCAGCAATCAGGTGAAACTGAACAAAAAAAATGTGGTTCATCACAGCTAATTCATGATTTAACAAGGAGGGAGGCAATTACTTTTTCACATAGGGCCAGGTAGGTTTGGATAGCTTCTTCTGTCAATAAATTAAATAATCATTTAAAAACTGTATTGTATTTACTTGGGCTATCTTTGTCTAATATTATATTTGTTTGATGATCTGAAACATTTAAATGTGACAAATATTTAAAAAAAAAATATTAGAAAAACAAGTCAAAATAAATTTCTATATTTATTTGTTGTCAGCATGAGTGCATTTTTAATACTGTGGCAACCTCTTCCGAGCTGGGGTTACACACCTGCAGGACAAGTCAACCCAAGCTGTGGCCACACATCTTCAGTTTAAAGTTTTAAAATGCAATTTGCTTCACTCCCAACCTCTATTCAGGGCTTTGGGGACTTTAAAGGAAGCCCAAAATGTAGAAAGACAATTCCCTCCCCCATTCCATTTTTTACCAGTGCCAACCTTAGGTCAAACCAAGTGAAGTCTGCTCTCCTGGGCTTAATGAGTGATGGAGCTCAGAGGCTCGTTATCTGGCAGCAGCTGAAGTCAGAATAGAGGAGGAGGAGTCGTGGGATCTGGGGTAGAGAAGCAGTGCCGCGTCCGATTTTTCCTCACGAGGGCCGAGCTCCGAATCTTTCACTAGACACCCTGCTGCCACTACAAATAAACCTTTGACACAATGTTCTGTACCCACCTCGGTACCAGGTCATCCTTACAGCAAACACAACTGCAGAAACAAGTCTGATACCAGGCTAGACCATTCCCCAGGATGCCGACAGGATCACTTCTTCCTAAAATTGGTCCCACAGCACCAGGACTTGAGAGCTGAACTTCAAGCAAAGGAAGATTGTACCTTCCTCGAAGTTGAACCACTAGAAGCACACACTCAGCATTTCGGTTACGCTCGAGTATTAGGGAGTATTAGCATATTAGAGAGCATTTTCTCTTTTGCATTGCCCTGAAAATGACTTGACTGGAAGAAAAGTTTCATGCATTTTTATGTTTACATTAACAATGGATTACAATAATTGCACTAGTAATCAATGCAAGTTGATCACGCAGGCAATAGCAGGGCTGTAGGACCACTGTAAGAGACAAACTGCACATAAAGCAGCATCTAAGGTCACGGTGACTGAAGGACACATTTCCAAAGCTTTTTAAGGGTGATATAAATTCCATCATGAAGGCCCCAGGAACGCTAAGCTTACAGGTAAAAAAAAAACTAGATTATGAAAAAGCTGGGAGTACCAGTCCTGTAGCATCACCAAATAAATCAGACGCGGGTGGCAAGCAAAGCAATCAGTTGCATTCCTGTTCCATAATGAATGCAGGAAAATTGGTAAAAGTGCCAGAGATGGGCGGGACAGGGCTGGTCAGAAGGAAGAACCTCAATGCAATCAAAAGCTCTTCAATCCCCGCAGAGATGACCCCCCGGCCAGCTAATCAGCCTGGGGTCACTGCGCACGCCACCTATCCATGGACCAGACTATGGGACATTAAAGACTCTCTGGGGTTGTGCACAGGACAGGAAAATCACTGACAGTGTTGGCCAAGTCTCATACAAGCGGGAGTCACTGACTGGTGTGAAAAGCACCAGGTTTTTTTAAGTCTGCTATAGAGACGAGTGGAAAACATTACCTTGTTTTAAGATGCATTTGCTTGATGAGTGGAAATTCTCAATTGATTAGAAATCCTTGACACGAGCCAAATTGGTCGAACCGCGTTGGCAAAATTGACATCGGCAAAAATGAAAATCTGATTTTAATACTCGAAATACAATAGAAAAGGGTGATTCCGTGTCAATTGGACTAACCTTACCGGATGACCATCTCCAAATTTCTTCCTACTTTGATATATCATTTATCAATACATCTGAAGTACTCTACGCAAATATTTAATCAAAATTCCACATAGTCCCTGAGTTTCAGGCCTTTAAGTGGGAGGGGGGTCTGCGCGCCTGAGCAAAACCTTATTTCTGGGCCATTTTGAGGGGGCTACTATGAGAAATCCAAAAGTGGTACAGGTCTAAGTTTTATTACACATGTAGTACTACTTATAGAAACCAGGGATATAAAATCATACCTCTTGTGTCATGGGCTGATGCTTTGAGGCTCGGAAAATGGGGGGGAAAAAAAAAAAAAAAAAATCAATGGGCCATAACAAATTTTAAATAATCAAAAATTTGTCAAAATTAGAATTCTACCTCCAGCCACTAAATCTTTGGGCTACTAATTAAGGTAGATATGGAGCTTGTATCGGTGAAACAATTGTTCCTTAAAACACCATACAGGCTGCGCCACTGGTGGCCAAATTCAGCCAATTTAGTGAAATAGCCTTATTTCAGGGGCCATTGAGGCCATGTGGCCCAACTTTTATTGATTTGCGATATTTTTTCCTTGAAAGACCACATTTTAAGCTTTCAAATGAATGTGGATCCTTAGGTGTTCCATATTTCTTTCTGGGTGAAATAATTTCATCAAAGAGCGGTATGTTGTCCATCATTTTAAGCTTGTTCCCACCATTTCCCACGTGGACCACCTTAGGACAGTGTTCCCCAACCCTCTCCTGGAGCCCCACCTGTCCTGCTTGTGTTAGAGCTCTCCCTGCTCCAGCACAGGTGATTCACATGATCAGGCTGTCATCAATCAGCTTTAGGGGGTGATTAAGGAGCAGATTGTTTGAATCACCTGTGCTGGAGCAGGGAGAAATCTAAAGCATGCAGGACAGCTGGGCCTCCAGGAGAGGGTTGGGGAACACTGCCTTTGGATACAGCTGTAATCAGTTTTAGAAGTACTAAAATAGGTACCAGGGGACTAGTTGATGCCCACTAAATATATCTGAATAAAAAACATCATGGACTGGCACCATATTTTGCCAAGAATATAAGCTCCAATGTGCCTGGATCTGTGTCAACTCAATCAGACCCCCCAAATGACCATCTTGGATTTCCTTCCAACTCAGGAATAAGATTCACCGATGTATCTGAAGTACTCTCCCCAAATATCTCACCATATTTTTACATTCATCATAATAACAGCTAAAAGGACTATTGGGATGAAAATAGGTCATGAGGTTCAATAGCAAAGAGACTACTCTGGTCAAAGTCTGTAAAGTCATACTGTACCTGAAATTCAGTAGAGATTGTACTGCTCTAAAGTGTTACAAATTGATTTGAACTCATTGTTCTAAATTGTGTAGTTCCTTCCTGTGTTGGTAGTTGGTGGTGTAATTACACATAGAATATCACCCTTTGGGATCTGCCAGATATCCTCCCTGGAGGGCCACCTGAACGATTTTGTTGGATCTCTGGGTGACATAAATTTGATGCTATAGTCCTCATTGTCTGCCACATACTGTCCAGGACTTAGGGTAGTGATTTGTCTTGCAGTGTGAGAGCCCTGCACATATACCATTGTAATGTTATCGTCAGTGTGCTTGCCAATGAGTTCACCCTCTGTTGGCTCTGAGATGTAACACATCATCTGTACCATATAGCTTTATGTTTTTTTTTTTTAATGGGTGACCAACTAGTGAAAATTGTGAGTGGTTGCAGTCATAGTTTAGTTCTGATTCATTCTTCTTTCATTCAAATATTTTTAATATCTGGACCAGTATTCCAATCAGTGTCTAAATCTGCTATTTAAAGCAATTCTTACCTTTCTGGCATTTTTATACTTTTCTTCTGTAATCTTAAAACACTCCTAATAAGCGTATGGCACAGTAAAATGTAAAAGAAATCCACCAGGTGTTGAAACTCATCAATATTCAATTCTCATATATTTCTGATGAAAGTCTGACCAATCATTTTCTTCGGTTCGAATAAAATGATTTGCCGAGCTTCCTGTCTGTCATCCGTCGCCGCGTCCCTTCCAGTTGCTGACCGCTGTCACCGTTTGCGAGTCACGCGCCGCTCTGGCAGGGCGGTAGAGACAAAACAGGTAACCAAGCAAAGTTAGCCAGCAAATATAACAGCTGCAACTGCTCCGAATTTAATGACTAACATTACCAGGACAATTCTGGTGAGGTAAGACGTTATGACAGCAGTTTTGCAAGAAAATGTGTAAGAATTTCTGCTGAAAAACGACACATCTGACTGTAAACAAACAGAACCTCAAATGCTATAATTACTATAATAACGTTAATGGTAGTTCGTCAGACATTATGTGGACATTTTTTTTTTATACCACATACAGAATTGAATATTATGTCATTACTGTTGGTTAGTTTTCACTAACCGGTGCCTGTGAATCTGACTCCATTGCCCTGTTTCAAGATGCTTTCACACCGGACGAGAGATTACATTCAAAGTCAGTGCAAAGATGCAAATACGCGCGAGATTCGCGTCTTTGCATAGACTTTGAATGTAATCTGTCGAGCAAAAAATTCGTTTTGCGGCAGGTGTGAAAGCAGCTTCATTAGCGCTGCTCACTTTTTTACCGCACGCGTCAGGGGAGGAGGGGAGCTTCAGAGGTCAGGCAGAGGGAAGAGGGTGGGACTTTGGAGGGAGGCGGAGTTGTTCATGTTCAAATTTTTACTAAGTGCTGTGCCACAGCCTGGGACTGCCAGCCTTCGTACTTCCGCTCAATTTCATTTCGCTTAAGTCTGGCCACTCGGAGCTCTGCCTCGTTTACCACAGTGGACAATACGCCAGACCAACCAGCGAACAGAAGGCGTGGCCGAGAGCCATGATGTAGCAGCTGCATTTGAAATTGAAAGAGTCTGAAATTGTAGTCTCCGAAATCAACAATGGCTACGGACAAAGAGGCACAGAAGGCCATTTGTTCTCTTGTGGAGAAAATCCAGGGGATCAAAGACTTATAGCCACAAGAAGAAGACTAACAGCCTATTTCACTAAATTGGCTGATTTTGGCCACCAGTAGCGCCAGCTGTATGGCCTTTCAAATAATAATTGTTATGCCCATACAAGCTCCATATCTACCTTAATTAGTAGCCCAAAGATTTAGTTGCTGGAGATAGAATTCTAATTTTGACAAATTTTTGATTATTTAAAATTTGTTATGGCCCATTGATTTCTTCCCATTTTCTGAGCCTCAGTGCATCAGCCCATGACACGAGGTATGATTTTATATCCCTGGTCTCTATAAGTAGTACTACATGTGTAATTAAACTTAGACCTGCACCACTTTTGGATTTCTCATAGTAGCCCCCTCAAAATGGTCCAGAAATAAGGATTTGCTCAGGAGCGCAGACCCCCCTCCCACTTAAAGGCCTGAAACTCAGGGACTATGTGGAATTTTGATTAAATATTTGGGGAGAGTACTTCAGATAAGAAGAAATTCGGAGATGGTCATCCGGGAAGGTTAGTCCAATTGAGACGGAATCACCCAAAAACTAGAATGGTTGTTACACGTAAAAACAGATGTCTCCTCCTTCCCCCATTTCACATTTTAGAGTTACGGTCCGGAAACGAGTCCCACCCTTCAATATACCCAAGTCCAAATTGTTGCCATGGAAACAGAAAAAATAAAATTCAAAAGGAGTTCAAACCCTCAAAAGGCACATCTACATGTTATGGAGAGACACTATATCAAATTTGGTGAGAATCGGTCGAACAGTTTCAGAGTTATGCTCCGGAAACAAATGGGAACGCCGACGCCAACGGGAATTCAGGCAAAAACAATATGTCCCCCCCAGGAAGGGGGAGACATAATGAACCTTAAGACAGACTTACCTTTGTATTTCTGCACTGCAGAATATGAGATTAAAAACAAATCAAGCAGACTGTAGTATACTTAGACTAGCGAACTCATTTTTGGCTTCTTAATCACTCCAGTGCATACTAGACCATACTTTTCTTTGTACTGACTTCTAACCAATTACACCTTGAGTTTACCTTCTCTCTATTGCATGACCCCAGCAGCACAAGCCAGCTGTTAGTGTCCCTGCACATTGCAGATACTCATTTCACACCTGTTCCTCAGCCCACGCCAGAGTAATGCTAATTCCTAAACTCTACTTCCATCTGTGGGGTGCAATATCTGAGAGGTGGGATGTGTGCGGACATAATGCAGGACCTAACCTCGTCCTGATTGGAAAGGCATTGTTCTTTCCAAGTGCTTTCCTAATGGAGCAGTTCCAGTTTAAACACCTAATCACAGTTTCTGGCCCAGCCTTCAACAGTCTGGCAGGACACAGAGTAATGAGCATGGCCTTAGAAAAGTTTTCAACCTGGCACAGTTTCATCCTACCTCTTCTCCGCCGATGGGACGCAGTTACTGATCTGGAGGACTTCGCGAAACATGCAGCTCGTGCCGACGCACTGCAACCACACAATTGATTGGTACCAGGCATTCAGCGGGGGACCGCTTCACCAGCGATCTGCAATTCAGCGGAACACGACGCTCTAAAGCCCACGCCAAATTGCATTTTGAAGCAAGGCGGTGCATCCATTCAGCGGAGAATCTTACCCGCAATACCAAACACGGGTAGGAGTTGACAAGTGAGGCAATGGTCCAAAAAAAGTTGAACAGAACAATGACAACATCATTAGACAATGCCAATCCTCCCATGCACATGTTCTGGTCGGCACTCCATTGTACTGAAATTCACCATGTTGAATTTATCAGGGAAAAACAAACAAAACAGCAA
Organism: Gymnothorax reevesii; assembly: GCA_029721435.1. Taxonomy (NCBI): domain Eukaryota; kingdom Metazoa; phylum Chordata; class Actinopteri; order Anguilliformes; family Muraenidae; genus Gymnothorax; species Gymnothorax reevesii. The sequence goes on from CM056583.1 coordinate 78,532,661, forward strand.
TGGCCACAAACCATTATTCTTTAACTGTCCGTTCATTTTACCACCATGAAGAGAAATGAAATGAAGCAGACGGTCAAAAAGCTCTTTTAGGGAGTAATGAACTAGCAGCCCTCAGAAATGACTAAATCGAGCAAAAATGAGTTTGAATACCATGTTCAATGTACCACTGCAAAAACTGGGTACAGAGACATACAGCGAAAATAAATGTTTAAAGGGCTTTATTGAACTGGCAGCCTCTTTCTTGTTTAATGACTTGGCAGTGCACCCTTATTCTGCAGGATAGACTGTGCAGTTAGCCTTAAGCTCTCTGTTCAGAAGGGAACCTGTGTGACAAGCTAGTACTTTCCCGTATCAAAAACCGCATACGACGTCTTGTGAGAGGAGGACGTGGTCTTTTTTCCCCCTCGTAAGATTGCCCATTTTTTCTGACGAATAGGAAACACAGAACTACCAAACAGCTTGTAAATAATATGCAAATACATAGCATTTTTATTAAAAACATAGAATAATTGCACATTATTACAAAGGGCCCACCCATGACACATTATTACAAGTGCATGCACACACACGCCGATATAACGGGCACAGAATACACAGATTAAAGTTTGCTATACAGCGGCTAGATAAGACCGATACCCAGCAAGACTGGGTGAATAAAACACACAAGGTTTCACAGAGAGAACACGTAGATATTTATTGCAGGTGTACAGTATGAGCTTCGGACACATCCATTCAACAGGGTCTATCATTAGAGCATTTATTTCTAAGCAAGTGGGGACAAAGATATATACGAAAAAATGTACAGGAACTCATCGCCGAGGTTATCCGTTAACTGCGATGCGATTAAAGAACCTCCTAACACTGAATTACTGTGCAGTTTGTTTCAATAAATGTTTTTTTTTTTTTTTGGAGGGGGCACCATATCTATTAATATAATCTCTATCAAATTGATAATCATCTATATATCCAGTGTAATATTCACAATTTTAAAGGATACGCCTTTTCTTTGAATATCCGGGAATGAACAGGGGTCATACATCATGACCACAGTACTGATGAGCCTTCCAATGTTGGGTTTACTTTTTAAATGGGCAAAAGTGCAATCAAATATAACCATCTCAAGTGGAAATAAATATCCCAGTTTCCTTAAATTAAATTTTAAGAAATAGTATCTAAAATTAGTATACTATTGAAAAAAAAAAGATTAACAAGAGCATTAGATAAGCATTCTATGAATCAATTAAATGTAATGCTTAGATTAAAGGCCTCTGTCAAATGCGAACCATGATTAACACAAAACATACAATCTGGATATCACGAGTTACCTCACTAACTACGGCCAGTAGTGTGTATATAAATGCATGGATCATGGGGAAACATTCAAAATAAATGTCAAATGTCGAGAAAAAAAAATTATATATGTTACAATTTGGTCACTCTCCTTCTGATATATTAAAAAAAGAAATCAATACAAAACTCATATTTCAATACATAAACTGACAGTAAGGACAAATGACACAAAAATTCAATGAATACTAAGTTTAGTACAAACTAAAATAAATAAAAAATAAACAAAGACAACACGCGATTTGTCCAGTCTGTGGTCATTTTGCACACAAAATATTCTGATATTAACCACGTTTCTGAACCAGTAGCTAATATCAGACATTCTCCATTTACATACTGAAAGTTTTAACCGTCCATTTTGATAACACATTAACATAACGCATTGGTATAGATACATGTTCAACTGGGACCAACGTCCTGAATCTCGTTAGATAAGGAGCTCTTCCCCATAATTTAGTTTTGAGATGGGAAGCTACAACCCCATTTCCAAAAAGGTTGGGATGCTACGTAAAATTTGCATAAAAACAGAATGCAATGATTTTGCAAATCATTTCGATTCAATATTTCATTTAAAATGGAACAGTGACAACATATCAGATGCTGAAACCGAGTGATTTTGTTTTTGAGAAATATCTGCTCATTGAATTTGATGCCATCAGCAGATTTTTAAAAAGTTGGGATGAATGTATGCATTCCACTGTGTTGCATCACATCTTATTTTACCAACAATGTGTAAGTGTTTGAGAACTGAGGACACCAATGGTTGTAACAAAAGCAAAACGATTTCCCAATTCTTACTTGATGTAGGATTTTGGCTGTTCAATTCTTCCTGACCTCCTTTGCCATATTTTTTGTTTCATAATGTGGGTGACAGGTCTGGACTGCAGGCAGGTTAGTATAGCACCCAGACTCTTACTATGGAATCATGTTGTTGTAATGTCTGCAGTGTGTGGTGTTTGACATAGTCTTGCTAAAATAAGCAAGACCTTCACTGAAAAAGATGTGTGGATAACCTGTATAAATCATTTAGCATTAATGGTGTCTTCACAGATGCGAAATTTCACAGAATGCACCCCCATAAATGGATCCTGGCTTTGGAGCTGTGGGCTGACAACAAGCGGAATATAGTTGCTCTCCTTTTTAGCCTGGAAGATAAGGTGTCCATGATTTCCAAAAAGAATTTCACCTCTTGATTGATCACACCTCAGAACAGTTTTCTACTTTTCCTCATTCCATCTTAAATGAGCTCCATCCCAGAGAAGGCCATAGCGTTTCTGGATTTATCTTCTTTATCATTTTACTTTTACATGGTATAATTTTAACTTGCATTTGTGGATGCATCGACAAACTTGTTCACCAACAGTGGTTTTCAGGGGTAATCCTGAGCCCATGCAGAGATTTCCACTACAGAATCCGATCTGTTTTCAACGGAGCTGCCTAAGGGCCTGAAGATCACTGCCATTCAATAATGGCTTTCGGCCCTGCCCCCTGTGTACAGAGATTTTGCCGGATCCTCTGAATCTTTTAATAATGTTAGGCACGTAGATTAAATCCCCAAATTCTCTGCAATTTTACATTGAGAAACATTGTTCATAAATTATTATATAATCCTTCGATGAGTGGCAAAGCCCTCGCCATCTTCAATTCTGAAAGTCTCAACCTCTCTGGGATGCTCTTTTTAAACCCATTCATGTTATTGTCCTGTTGCCCATTAACCTAATCAGCCATTTGATGTTAAACCAGATGTATTCTTTAGCATCATACAACATTTCAAGTCTTTTGTTACCCTCACTCCTACTTTTCTGAAATGTGTTGATGGCATCAAATTCAACATGAGCACATATTTTTCAAAAAAACAGTAACAATTCTTAGTTTCGACATTTGAGGTTGTCTTTGAACCATTTTTAATTGAACGTAGAGTTTAAAAGATTCTCTGATCATTGCATTCAGTTTTTATCTACATTTTAAACAGCATCCCAACTTTTTTGGAAATTAAACTGTATTAGGTTTCGGTTTCTTTGAGTGACTTTAATGAACCACACACAAAATGGCTATGAGAAGAGTCAACTCTATGATGAAAACAATTTCCACAGACAGGAGTTGCCATAAGACGACTCCATCGTGCTGCAACCACAATACAAGCCAGGTGTGTTGCCAGCAGAAAGAGATTCCGTTCTAGAACATTCACAAAACTTCAGATGCACTTTCCTGAATGATGCACATTATACATTTGGACACCATCAGACAACAAATCCCTCTATTGCAAACTCGGGACAGTTCTCCTATGAATACACCATCAAAGATAACAAAATGATCAAAACCTTACTATTGGTTTAAACATTTGAAAGGCATCAGAGCAGCGTGGCTGAAAATTTTTGGCAGGCGATATAAACATTATTAATACAACACCTTAGATGACATGGGGAAAATACTGGTGTGATTATGAGACTTCAAAGAAGAAACTGTTTTTCTCCAGTATACGGCAGATTTACACCCAACTCGCACTAAATTTAGAATGGGTGGAATAAACTGAACAAGATAAGGGAAGTATTCTATGGCTAATTCTTCACCAAATTAGCATTTCAGAAACATGACACTTGAAAATTAGTTACAATATAAGTTTTATGCAACATATTTACAAATGATGAGAAGGAAAATAATGGTAAATCTTCAATTCATAAGTAAGGACACCATTAACACACAGCTGAAATGATAGTGACATAACTATGTTTCGAATGTGTGATATCACTAACACAGAAGTTCAAAAATCAGATACTGAGAAATTCTCCCAGAATAATGTATTGTCACATCGCAGTCAATGAGGCCTGCTTTAAAAATGCAATGCAGCTTACGACTTCACTCAGAGATGAATCATCCTACATGGCAATATGGAACCTACCATTCAGAAAATGCCAGCTTTCATGGCGCAAGAAACAACAAATTTAGCTGCAGAACTCTGGTATGAAATAACGTCAAACTTTAACATTATGAGCATTTTTCTCCATGGCATCACAATAACACTAGAGTTGCCAAGTTCAGTAAAAATATGATGGAAAAGAAACTTTCAGAATAGAAAGAGCATAAATAAAAATCTGTAAAAAGACAATATACAAGAGTAGCTTTGGTCATAAACACAAATGATCTGCACTGGCAAAAAAAAAATAAAAAACAAAAAACGAAAACAAGGACATGATATAAAGTACAAAAATGACATAAAGGCCAACTGCGGCCAGTTAGAAAACAAATTTTACAGAATGCTTAACAAAAATAAAGACCAAATTTAATCTGCATCACAAGAATTAGGGGCACTTTTAACTTCCTTGCAAGCGTACTGTATAAAAACTCTGCCAACGATGCAAAAAATGAGACCAGGCTGAGTGACAGAAAGAATAAATCCCACTTCAGTCTCGAAAGGCAGATTTTAGCTCCATGTACCGCAGTGTCTTAAATGAGGGCCGACGAGACCAGTATCAACAGAGGCGAAACATACGAGCTGACGTGAAGCTTTAACTCCAGAGACAACTTCAAACCAAATGGGCTGCTGAAGGAGCCTGAGAACTGCACAGTAACCGTGGAGCTGGAATGCGGCCAGGAAGTGACTGGCAGAGGCAAGCCGGTAACGGGTGAAGGCACAGAACATTTCCCCGCAGAAAGCACCGGGCCTTTCCCCTCGGCAGAACGCCCAAACTCAAGCTGCACATCACATCAAAACATCTGTTTCACACACTACACAACAGCTGCTTGTCAATTAAGCTCAGTACAGTATTCCTAGTGTGTGCAATTTTGATGCAGGTTTTTGTGTGGAGAACGTATGTGCGTGCGACTCCATACTGCAAAAAAGATTCAAACGATTATAACAGTTTCTGCTCGTCTCTGCCAGTGGAATTTCAATGGGAGATCTTAGGAGCCGAGCTCAAATCCTTGGCGAGAAGGACCAATAGTTGGGTGGGTGAGTGGTGGTCGGGGGCTGGGGGGTGCTCTCAGGAGACTGTAATATGATTGGTCTGTGCTGGACGCAAAACTCACTAATTCACCATTACATACGATCCTCCGAAACCCAGCTCCTAGAGGATTCAACGTCAGAGCTGTATTTTCTGCATATCAATTCCCCCACAAATCTTCCTTGTGACATGTTTTAGAACCCAAAGTTGCTACTGAACAACAAAAGAAACACAAGTAAACCTAATTAAAAGGCAGACGGGAAAATAAGTTTGCGCTTGATTATTTATTTATTTTTTTTAATCAAATTTATTAGTAGCGTGTGCACATTTACTCTCATTTCATCAAACTTTATTTTGTGGTCACTTCGACTGAGTAACCATAAGAATACATTAACTAACTAGCTAGCTTGCGTTTCTTTTGTTGCTCTATATAAAAAACACTCGCATACACACACATAGCTTTAATGAACATCTCAAGGTCTATCCACAACTTGCTTTGTCCCATGAGCTTTAAAAATGTCAGTGCTGGTAGGTTTTTGCATTGAGAGGAGAAATGTATTTGGTAGAACAAGGTCTGAAACCACCCAATATTTCCTCTCTCTATTATTGCAATTCTTCCAAATCTATGTGCTCTACAGTATTAACATTACCTCCACAACAAAATATGAACACCCTGCGGGATTAGTCTTCCACACTTTCGCAGAGGAGCCTCAACCATTTAATTAGAGCCCATCCCTCATTCAGAAAGACATAACCACTAATATTGCACAGCTAAGACCAGAAGCCCTCCCACGGCGTTCCGTTAGGGTGGCTAAATGACATGATGCAATTAGAGTTCCAGAAATTTCCATATCAACTACCCAGAGCTCTCATAACAGACATCCTTGCCATTTTAAACATTAAGTATTTTATAAAGACAGGTACATTTTCCTTGGGCTACAGCTTGAAGATCAAAAATTTGAAGAAAACAAAAGACCTTTTTTAATCAAGACTCTGGATGCTAATTTAAAGCAATAGAATCAATGAGCCTTTGATGACACTACTTAATGGCTTCCAGGCACAGTAAATGTAGACACAGGTTACATCACCAAAAGACAATTAGAATTTTAAATACTATTTCAAAGCTTTGACAACTTAACTGAATGATCAGAGCACTTTGTAGTTCATCATAACGAGCTGGAGGCAGAAATTAGCAGAATAGATATGTAGACCGTAAATAATGAAGAAAGGTCGTTCGTTTCTTTTTGAACTGGATCTGCAACATCTATGAGATCAATGGGGCCGACTACACACAACTCGAGCAATACGCCGATGGAGTCCCTAATTGTTGTTTGTGATATAGCGGTTACTTTCTTACCATGAATAAATAAAATAAACCACTGGCAGTGCTGTGTGATCTAAGAGGAATTTTGATACTTGTTATTAGCCTGTCACTTTAACTTGCATTTCGACTTCAAGGCATAAAAGACAGGTTTTTTTGAATGCCTGAATTTCAAAATGCAATATAAGATGATATTTAATTCATCAAAGCCGGATATTACAACTGAACTGAAACTAAAGGGTGTAAAAACTATTATCTATTATAATAGCTGAACAATTAGCATACACCTCCATTACAATTAGATTAACGACTGCTCTACAAAACAGTCAAGTCTCCACATAACATGACCATAGGGGGAAAAATGCTACAAAATAGTTTTAATTTTTTTTTTGCATCAGAAAAATGACAAGGCTCATTTCAACAATGCCAAATTTTTAATCTTCCTGGGAGAAAAAGTTCTCCAGGGTGAATTTCAGCTTGAATATTGTGACAGAGATGATATGAATGATATTACTCTGCCGTAGGAGAACTGGAAAATTAAAATTGCAGCTACCGTTATCTGCTGTTATAATGATTTCAGTAACCCTTTGGTAATTTTATTTCTTGTTCTTAAATTCTAATGAATCAGCTGATCAGCAATAAATCATCACAGTGTGAAGTCATTCATGAAACCAATGAAGGAGGCCAGGGGAATGGGCATTATTTCAAGTGAACCTTGAATCCCTGCTCACGGTCATGACAAAACAAAAAGCTGCTATGTTTAATCAGAGGCAAGAATGTGAGAAGTTCTTTCCCAGACAATAAATACATTTTACCATTTGTCAACCTCTCAACCTGGGCAGTTCCAAGCCAAAAACAACCTCTCCATGTCAACCTGACTAAATGCATCCTCTCAGATGTCCGACAAACACCCCAAAACACTCAAGTAATTGAGGCATTGGCATAAACCAGTTAAAGCGCTTGAAGGTATCATTTCATAAGACTATGCAGTGACACCGTACGCAGGCAGGTTAAATCTATGAGATGCTTAAACAGCCAAATAAAATAATTGTGCATTATATGCCCTTCCTGTGCTTTTTTGTTAAAGTGAACTTCGGTCTCAACTGTGGTCCGGCATAATGTCTTCAAAAACTGAAAATACCATGGCTATATGTCTACAGCCTACAATAAAACAAAAGGTCTAATATTGTTATGCAGAGAAGGAATGGAGAAAATACGCCGAAGAGGGACGAATATGAACACACCTTTATATGGAACCATCCAGAAAGCTGCCTTTGGGGCCTACAGAACATAAATAATAAAAAAATCAATATAATTGGCCCACCAACTTCTGAATACAGTTTGAAGACTGAGAAAAGGACTGCTGTAGTCATTTACTATCCAGGAAACACAGACAGTCGAAGCTGACCCACGCGCCACTCACACCACATCCAATCTCAACAGGCCACATCTTCATGACTGAAATAGAACACAGTTCCAGGTCTTTTTATTTTATCCTGCAGTTCAAAAATGCCTTTCTTGCTTTTCTAGAGAATTCTATGTGAAGTCCATCATCTGTAATGGAATAGTGTCGACCTGAACTCAGAGCCTTTGTGCTTGACAATCCTAAACGTTTCACCGTACTTCAGAATGCTTAAAAATCACACTGGGCACATTAGAGGAGTGAGGAGACCTTCTAAACGAATGTATGCATAATGTCAAAATTTTGCGAAGAAGCACACATCTCATTCATTTCAGAAATAGATCTCCAACTGATGCGTCGGCTCCGAAAGGTACACCTGAGATATTCCTGCAAGTCCCACCAGTCAAAACACCAACAAATTACTTATGGCACGTAATTTGGCATACATTCTGTAGAGCACATACATCTCATTGGGGCTACCGCCAGTCTTAACTGCCAGTCTAATGCTCTAGTTAAACTGTCAATCAGTACAAAATGGTGAAAACAGTTTCATTTGCTGCCACAGTCTTAACTAAATGCAGATTTAAAAAAAAAAAAATACCAATAACTAAACCAAAAAACGCATCATGCAGCACTGGGCTCTTCTAGCCCTCAAAAAACTTCAGGGCTAACAAGTTCAAAATAAAACAGCCTTACGATTCACTTGCCCAGTATCAAACATACCAAATATCAATATGATAACCCACAATAGATCTTACAATCATTTTTCATTTCTCTCATCGACTCTACTGCGGTCAAAGCAAATTATACTATCGCACCAAACTCTCCGCCTGAAAAAAAACCAAAAAAAAAACCACTGAACTGAACAGTGATGCATCCCAGAGCGAACTGTACAGAATATATCTTTTTTAACAAGACATCCTTCCGTGAGACAGACAAGGTGGCTTCAACGTCTGACTGAATGCAACGTGTCTTTGCTCTCAAACTAGGGAGATAGGAAGGGAAAGAATGACTTCAGACCTGGCCTTTGACTCGAGCGTGACTGCAGGCTTTCCTGCACACTTGGGTCTGCGCCAAAGGAAATATCTTAACAAAACAACAGCCAAAAACCTGTTTCATTGTAGCCTCGTTTCCATCATCACTCGGTGAAGTTATGACGAAGTTAATGACAGAATTGCACCGCCCAGGAATGCTAGGAATTTTCCTTGTGTCTGAGACGGGTGATATCTTTCGCCAGTGGCTCAAAACAGCTGTTACAGACCAGTAAACAGAGTGGTAAACAACTGCTGTACGCCCCTCGATGAGTCGAGTCCACCTGAACGCGGTGAACAAACCTGCACCTTCTCATCGCCCGTCGGCAGCTATTTCTTCTTAACTGTGGCCAGTTCTTTTTGTATGTCTGCAAACTTGGGGCGGTTTTCCGGCTTGTATTCCCAGCACCTCTGCATGATCTTGTAAACCTCCTCAGGACACTTCTGTGGGCAGGCCATTCTGTACCCTGCATTGGCAAGAAGCAGAAATTCAAATGGAGAAGTTTTATGACCCTTGAATGGATGACTGCAAAAACAACGGTGGTCAGCAGGTAAACACAGACAGCGACAGCTAATGTCAGCGGAGCTGCCTCAGAGGTATAAAAAAAAATAAGGTGAATGCTGCCATATTTACTGTGCTGTCTATACATGACCAGGTATCTGTTATTCGCTCATTTACAAGCAAGCAGATAGAAGGTCTTGCAATGATTTCAAAACTGGTACTAACATACGAAATCTGCCGCTGTTGACTAAAAATGTCCAATGAGCGGTTACTGCCTGAAGCGGGCCATAATTTGGCTGAAAAAACAACAACAGAATCAGAAAATGGCTGAAGAAATTTTAGCAAACCAAATCAAGTATTGGTCATATAGTCATAAAAAAATACACTTCTGAGCTCAAGAACACCAAAAGTCCCAGAAGAGCAAGACAACTGTGGATGATAAAAGAATCATTTCCCTGGTTGAGTAGAAAACCCTACACAACAGTTGGCCACCAAGAACACTGTCTAAATGATAGGTATATCTGCCTGCGTAAATATTCAAGAGAAAACCACAATACATACAGAGGGTTTACCACAAGATGTCTCAGAATCTGGATGTTTCAGGCAGAAAAAGTCCTGTAAAGTTCCAGAACAGCATCCTTTGGACTGATGAGACAATAATCAGCACGCCCCAGATGAAATGGGAAAAGAGGAAAATGATATGAAGCATACCACCACATCCGTAAATTGCAGGTATGCATGGCAGCCTGGCCGACTGTGGCATACGGAGTCCAAATGATGAAAATAGCAGTGGACGCTGGCTAAATAGCCATTTATTTGACTGTCTGGCTGGCTGTCATGTTAAATGAACATTTGTAACATCGGAATGCCTAGAGTAATGTTTGGGAAAGTTTAAACCCCCATTTAACTCGACAAATGCTCTGCAGGCTGATGTCCACACGTAGCCAGTATCATCATATTCATAATAACTTCCATTCTTTGCATGTATCTAGGGAATAAATAGAACAGCCACTAGGGGCAATGTCAAAACACAAACATCGGTTGAAGTGGGTTTTTTCCTAATTGGTTTTCATGTTATAACAACTTGAAGAAAGCAGGCATGCACAAAAGCGTTGTTCAGCGGGCAGTGAGTGACTATCGAAAAGTCAAGAAGTCGTAAACTATAGCTGGCTTTGAAGTGCTTGAAAACCACTTAACGGTTTTCAAATATTTTAAAGTTAGCTATAATTACCTGGCAAGGTATTGTGACATGTTAACATATCTTGATTAACTAAAAACACAACACAACGTCACTTTTGCTACCAACCTTACATACTGTTCAGAGTGGCATAAGTTTCACTGGCGCTAATTTGATTAAAGGAAAATTTTCGTTAGATTTTTCAGTCATTTAGGACTGCATTTATTTGTACTAGGTCCTGACAACTAAGGCATGTGTAATATGGGAGGGAGGGATCATTTTCTGTTTCATCTTATAAATGATCTGAAAATGGAACTCTCGTCAAAATTCCATAAGATGCACACGTTTGTAGCCAAAATGTGTAAAATGTAGGCAATTTCTCACCAACTGTTCTTATTAGCAAATCTGTACTCGAGTGAAGACAGTGAGGAGTTCCTATAAAGCCCTTCTCTTTCTGAAATAGCTTTTGGGAACAGAGAGCTATAGTTAGCTTGCTAACGACATTGACACCACATTAGTGGTACTTCACCGATTGACCTTGGTTAGCAGCCGGACTTAAGATCCACACGGACCACTATTTAGTAAAAATTAAAATAAATAAAATAAAAATAAAATATTTAGTAAAAATAAGAAGTAAGACATCAAATTACTCTAAGTAGATTTTTGTTTTGTTTAGCGGTTTTCCAACAGGCTTTTGTTCTTTGAAAGAAACAGCAACTCCTCTTTACATGTATTTATCCAAATCGGAGCACAGCCAATCAAGCCACATCTCCAGCAGCACAGCAGAGACCCACTGAGCAGTAGAGGAGCTGAATGAGAGCAGCCAAGAGATGGAGAGAGAGAGACGAGAAAGACAGACATGTCTGGTTTCAAAAGCATTTCCTCGTTATATTAACTGATTTATGTTTCTCTCATTATGGTCTCTCAGTTACGTGGGTGCAGTACTACATACAGAAAAGAAATCAGCCCTGCTCTGAGAACAATCAAATATGTGTCTGGTGTTTTATATTTATTGTTGGATTTTTTATTTTTTTATTTTAGACTACTTAATTCCTAAAATGAATTGACTCAAAATAGTATATTAAAATTTCACCACAAAAAAAAAGAGTATTTGTTGAAATATACCCATTTAGTTTCATTATGTTTTAATACAAGGCAACCTTTTACTCTAACTTAGTAATTTGGCATTTGTTCTTTGGTGTTATTTTATTAACAGTTGTTTTTAATCGCGATAATCATGTTGGTTCATAAACTGGGTAAAATGAACTCACTGGAATAATGCATCTCGCCACAGCAAACATCCAAAGGCCGGTAATTGCTTCAAGTGGCTGGCTGGTCAGACATTTTGTGTACCCCTTGATTAATGTCAGGCACAGGGTAAAAAAGGCACATGAAATCAAAAAATCCTTAGACCAAATAAAATAATAGTTGTGTATCCTATTACACTTATTTGAAAAATAGGTAGGGTAGGTGGGCTTTTTCGTTTTTTTCCCGAAAGTTTTAATTTTTTAGGGTAGGTGGGCTGTCTTTTTTTCTTTCTGTCAGCAATATGAAAGGCATATGCCAAACCTGAAAGAGACATACTTCAAAAGGATAATTTTAATTAATTTTAATTTTTATTTGTGATACAGTTTGCATGTGTCCCAAAGTGTTTCCCAAGTTGATCCAGCTAACTAGAAACAAACAAACAAAAAAAAAAAACAATCTCTAAAACAACAATCCATGACTCAAACTGAACTCCAACTTTTGACTGGAAAAACTAAATCAGTAAGTGACAATGTTTTCATTTTGGCATGTGAAAGCATTTGTCTTTATGACACTGCCATATGGTGTCTGGATGATACTCTGTTTGCTGACATCTTTGCAGTTCTCACATACTGGCAAAACGGTTTATAACCACCTTTTCCATTCAGTGTCAATCTTGCAAACTCTAACCTCGAAAACTACCGACAAAGGGGGAAGACGCTTACATTCAGCAGGGTTTTTGCACAGAGATTTGCACAAGGACTCCTCTGGAGAATATTGACGGATCGCAAAACTGATAAATCGCCGAACAAGAAGAAAAGCGATGCAAACAATCAATGAAGTCGTGCCAGACATCGGGATTCAGCTTGATTTCTTTTTATTTTAAAGTGAAAACATGGAAAAATGTTAAGGGTCGTCTCTAATAACGTAGGTAATGTCAGCAAACCGGAAACGCACGCATTTTTTTTTTTGGCCTTACTACAAATGGAGGAATCTGTGTACCAAGTGAACTGAGAAGACTGTGGCATTTCTTCATGTGGACAGTGACAGTTGGCCAGGGAAAGTCTGGAATACCCTGGAAATCTGGGAGTTGGACACCTACCTTTCTCCACCTGCTCCCGCGCCTGCTGATTTGTCATGCCAGGGTACGGACACACCCCGAGACTGAAGGTCTCCCAGAGAAGAATCCCGTAGCTCCACACGTCGCTCTCCGAGCTGTATCTCCCTGTAAGTAAACAAAAAACGCGAGAGTAGGATGAGGGGCCTCATTCCCCACCCAACCCCCCCAGTAACAGAAAAAAACAGCCTCACTCAAAAATAAGCTGAATTTTCCACCCGGTCTCAAAAGAAATGTAATTCAGCTTTTCAAACAAATGAACTAACACTAGGTGCTCATTCAGACAGTCAGGGCAGCACAAAAGCACAGCACTTGCAGGCTTTTCCATTTTCTGTTGGATGCACAAAATGTCCGCAGAGCAACCATCCTGTGCGCTCAACCAATTTAAAGACAAAAACTGCCCACCACAGGTTTCTACCATTGTCAGTGCTGCCCCCGACAGTGCTTTTTCCGAGTCAAAATGTGCAGTAAATGTCCTATCTAATCTTTGAGAACATATTTGCATCTTCAGAGAGCTACAAAGAGCTGCTTGTTTTATTATATAACTGTGTTACTTTAACTGGAACAAACATTACAGAAATGTCAATCAAGTCACTTTAATCAGGTTACAGCAACCCAACAAAACATGCAACAAATCATTTTAGCAAGAAATAAGGAGGATGCTGCTAAAATGATGGCTATTTAGTATGGCACAGTACTCCCACAGATATATTATATTCAGTAAAAATGCATGAGACAATATTACACCTTACAAATATAGTATGGCTAAGAAATCACCATAATTCAAAGCCTCCGGTGCCGTCCACTTGATGGGAATCTGTTTGAGGCCAGACGAGGAGTATATCCCATCATCCTCTTGTCTCGACATGCCGAAATCGCTGATCTTCAGCAAGTTATTTTCTCCCACCAGGCAGTTCCTTGCAGCAAGATCCCTGTGTGAGATTAAAGGACACCATCATGTTCGTATTCCTCCGGGCCCTTCAGCTGTGCCTTGCAGTCTGTGGAAGTGTGAGAGTGTGTGTAGTGGGGGGGGTGTTTGGGAGCCCCGATAGGGGTCACCGAGGCCCAGGGAAGATTGAGCTGGTTTTCTCTCCTGTCAGATGAAGTGGTGTGGCCCGCACTGTGATTTGGGTCAGGAGCTAGGAGAGGTCAGCATTCAGAACTGCGCCCCAGAGGAGCGAACACCAGTCTAATATCGCCGCGCCGCCAAAACACACCAGCAAAACAGCCTCGACGGCTATCCGAAGCACGAGTCAAGACGCCTGAAAATTGAGTGCTGTTCTCTCTCTCCAGATCTGCCGCAAATAAGGAGCGCAAACCCAAGCTGCCTGACAAATGACGGTCGCCTCACTCTGCCTCCCCCTGCCTCATTACCGAACTTTCCCCACACCGACTCGCCTGCAGCATGCCGCACTCATGCACTTAAGGTAATTAAGGCAGGTTCCTGTGCCAGACAGGGCAGTAATGAAGATGCACGGAGGGGAACCTTGCACTCTGCGACCCCGCGTCTGTGTGAGCCGACATACTCCCCCTGCGCCGTCAGAATTATGACTCAAAGAGCAGCGGTTACCTGGCCGGCCTCACGTTCAGCCTGTCAACACCGGGAGGGAACAGGGAGCAGCTGTCCGCCTTCTCCCAACTAATAGCTGGCTCATGAAAATAGCCTGAACTCGCACGGTTATCTGCCAGTCCCAATCTAACAAAGCACACTTCAAAATGGTAATAACCAATCCAGTTACCTTCCACACCTGACCTCAACATACACTGGAAAACAGCAGTAACTTACAGCTACCAGTCATTCCCAATCTAACAACGGACAATCCAAAATAACATTAACCCACACATGTACCTGCTACACCCAATCTAAAAACGTCAACCAGAAAATAGAATTAACTTACAATGGTACCTCTGCCATTCCCAATATAACAAATCACACATCAGAATGGCAATAGCCAATCTAGTTGCCTTCTATACCTGACCTCACAACATACACTAGAAAATGGCTGTAACTTACAGCTACCTGCCATTCCCGATCTGAAGACGCACAATCCAAAACAGCATTAACCAACACAGTTACCCGAATCACCCAATCTAAAAGCGAACACTAGGAAATGGCATTAACTTTCATTGGTACCTTCCAGTAATAACCTAACAAATCACACTTCAAAATGGCAATAGCCGATCCAGTAACCAGCCACACTAGACCTCACAACATGCACTGGAAAACAGCATTAACTTACACAATGACCTGCCATTTGTAATCCAACAAATCACACTCCAAAATGCTGTTAACCATGCTACCCACAGCACCCAATCTGATAAAGCACATTAGAAAATAGATAAAATATATTGGGTGACATAATAATACATCCAACTCATGGATGAAATTATAATTAATTTACACAATTACCTGCCATTCCTAGTCTTACAAATCATCCTCCACAGTAGCAATATTCAGCGGTTACATTACACCTAAACTAATAATGCACACCAAAAAAAAAGTACTAAAACAAATACCCAGCAGGCCAGCACAGATAATGTGTTTTTTTTTTTCCCTAATTCAATACCATCCCAACAATACTGGCAAATATCCTTGGTCGTCATCATATAAAATTTGAAAAAAGTGTAAAATTAATTATTTTTCCTCATTGGGTGTCAGAGAGGCAGCTCAAGCAACCCGTAACTCCCTCCCCCACACGCTGCCGCCACATTACTCTGAAGTACACTGTGTTCCTACAGGTTTCACCTGTGCTCAGCCTCTCTTGCACATGAGCAGGGCACACATTTTGTGTGCCACTGTGCCATTTACACCCTACTACTTTTATTTCCTTTGAACATACATCTGTACTGAGCTCTTCTGCATATTTGCTTTTGCAATGCAGCACTGAGGACTACGTTTGTGCTATTGAGGCCAGTTGACAAAGATTCGAGTAGCAAGCCTCTCACAATGGCAACTTCACCCAACAGCAGTGCTGTCAATATTCTTCCAGCGACTGATGTTTCTGTTCATGTGAGGCAGTCATATTGGCTAAGATGAGTCTGCAATAAAATAAAATGAGTGACAGCAGTGCTTAAGCACTGGCAGACATACTTTTGCTTCAAAGACGGCAGGAAAACAAACTAAAGAAGCAGCGAAGCTGTCCACCATTCCCAGTCTGACAAATCAAATCCAAAAATAGTAATAACCGACCCAGAAACTCACTACACTCAGTAACATCTCGCACCGGAATAAACAAATAAGCTACCCACCATTCCCAAACCAAAACTTTATAAGACCATTCACAGACACAGACACTAGCCATCCCCGCTTGAATAACGCACACTCAAAATGGCATGAACTGACACATTACCTGCCAACTGCCGCTAAATAGGTCACACTCAAAAACTGCAATAATGGGCACAAATTCCAGCCATTTCCAATCTGAAAACTCCCTCAAAAATGGCTAAAAGACACAGCCACAGCTACACCAACAGCTTGCAGCCATAAATAGCAAGAGCTGACATAACGGTGCACTATGGGAAACATCTGTCAAACGTGGCCAAGGAAGCTGTCATTTTTCTAGCCACTTCAATATCAGATGGGTTTGGCCCTGCATAACCAATAATGGCCAATTTAGCTGTCGAGAGATGTTGAACAGAAGGACCGACTGATTTAAAGAAGTGCTCTTGTGAGAGTACATTAAAACAGTCAGTACTGTAGCTGTCCACTTTTTTTCAGTTTCTAATATTTTAAAAAGTTCTCTCTCTTTAACCCTTAAATGCCCAACTATAATAAAAGTTGAAATAAAAATCTGTTTTCTGTCACTATGTCCTGTAGGGGCTAATAATAACCCAACAGCAATTTTTTATTTTTGGTGGCCTTTGACTTCATTTTAGTTTTGTGACATATTTGTCACAATAGGCATTTCGGGGACCTTATTGCTAAAATGACTTGAATGATAAAACAGTTGACATATAGCTGAAGTATTAGGCATAGCTTATTTTTCATTAGCTTACCTGTTTGTCTACTTTATCCAGTGATGAATGGGTGCTGATCTATCGTGTGGATTCCACCATGGGGGCGGCCATATTGGAAAGATTAGTGGTGTAGCCAGTGTAGTGTCAGTTCCACTTTTATGCATCAGATGGCAGCACTGATGGTCTAAATATGTCACTATGGGCATTAAGTGGCAAAATTTATGGGGTCAGTGGTTTTGACAACCCCCGAAACTGTGACAAATTTATCACAGGGGGCATTTAAGGGTTAAAATAATTTCATTTAGTTGTAGAGAAACCTGGAAAATCACCACAGTTTTATGAGAAGAACAAAGAATAGGGTTAAAAATATACATTAGAAGGATGACATTGAAAGTCCTGAAATATTTATAATATCACAGACGGGATTGTTTTCATTTTTGTGCTCAGCTGAGTCTGTGTGCTCGTGTTGAGCAGGAGAGCATGCAGACCGTTCCAGGATTAAGCAGGAAAAATAGCAATGAAAAATATGACAGCAGTGACATGGTCAGGTTAAGACCAGGCCAGACCGCAAACAGTTTTAACTGCATTAATATACAATATACTGAGAATTAACCACATGTAAGATCATCATATCAATATGCAGAAAGAGCATGACCATTTGCCTTTGTGACAGCTGAAGCACAGGGGATATAAATGAAAACTGTCTTTCTCAAACCAGCGAAGACACAAAAGTTTGAAATGGCGTCCAAGATTGAGCCCATATTCGGAACAGAAAAAAGTCCACAAAATTAGCATAATTTAGCATGAACAATTATGAACAGAGTTTCCACAACTTTTCTCCACTGCGTTTCCACTTCACTTTTCAATACTTTTCTCAATACTTATAGAGAAATGCCCACAAATGTCCACCTGTATAAAGCGTAATTTTACCATCTGAGCAACTCATTTTAGATTTGTTTCCATGCAGTCTTACAGGCGGGCATCTATTTCGAGAAATTACAAAGCAATTGTAGTTCTCTGGAGAATGAAAGAACCAACCAAAAATCCCACGACAGCAACAGTGATGATGCATTAAACTTGCATCTTAACATTCATGGCGCAACCATTTCTCAGACTTAATGTGTTAAAGCCATCCAAGAAATTAATTTCATTTACTAAACATTATTGGTTTGAACTGCCAGCTGGGAATGTTCTCACATACAACAGTGCCAACCAAATGCCCTTCTTAATTTTAATTAAACTTCGTAATACACTGAACATATAACACTATAACTACAACCATGTATTTTACTGTGCAAAGCTCTGAGGGAATTGAAGATGATTTCATTAGTCGGGGTGAGGAACAGGGTCTGTTATAGGGGCGACCTACTGTAGACCCTACAGGGCAGGCGGCAGCATTTCCCCGTCTTCACTCATTTTAAATGAGACCTCTGTGACCACGCTGACTGCGGAAGAGGCAGTGAGTGAGCTATCTGGCGACGCGGAGTAATTACAAACTCGCCGACGCCGCAGCACGCAGAGAGAGTGACGCCGCTGCAGCACCCGCTCGACTCTGCCGCATGCGAAAGTCTCGCTCGCGCGCTAAGCAGCGAAGGCAGCCTTCATTAGCATGCGCGGGGATTAGACGAGGACGCGTGCCAAGTGCCACAGGAGGGATCTCCGAACAGGAAGCTGGATGAAAAGCACTCCAATCCTTTCTGAAGGGCCATTTCAGGCCACGCTTTCGGGAAACGAATGTTAAATCTTTGCTTTGTCTTTGCTCTCGTTTGGGAGCAGCGCTGCAGCAGGGTGCTCAGACACCTTGTACGGCTTGGCAGGCTGCTAAATATAAAGTGCCCATCATGTACAGTTTAGTAACCTCTGTTACCTCTTCCATTACCATTCTCCGACATTCAGGAGCGTGACGAACTGCAATAAGTCAAGCTGAGCCAATGCGCAATTACTGGAGATGCGTGCCCGTGAGGTGAGCCTTCACTGGTGGGTCGACACTTAGAGAAGGCAGTTTTATATTCAGTAATAAGCACATTATTCAATGCCCGCCGGTGGGACAGGGCCCCTGGACTGACCCGTTTAAGGTGGCCCCTCCAATCTCCTCCTCACAAAATCTCTCCATCTTGCATTATAGCGTAGCGGTGATGAGGAGGGCAGATACGCCACGAGCTGGCTGATGACCAGGCGGCGACCGAACAGCGTCAGACGAAATTGCCGCCATCATAAATCTTTCCCGAAGCTCGGCTGTGGGAGATGACCGGCTTTCAAATGACAGAGGATATGATGGGGGGGGGGGGGCACCTTGGTGTTGTGTGTTATCCATCTGTACAACAGCTCCAGGGAGGGAACAGCCTGACACGGACAAACAGGACCGGGCCATTGGGACGACGTTTTGACAAATGGCACCGCTCCAAATTTTGCAAAACAAACACTCCTCTATGTCCCCCTGTTCTACACCCAGTTAATTCACTTAATTTTGCTCCGCCAAACAGATAACACTGCCAACTCTGTGTCCCTCAACGTCAAGGAACAGCCGCCATTTTAAAACAAGCTTTCCTTCAGGCAAGCTTACACCGCGAGAATGCATACACTACAGGGACGCACAGGATTCTCCACAAAATGAGAAACAAGTACCAGCGTCTCAGGAAGCGCAGATAATGGTTACCAGGCACTAATACGAACACTAATATGAGAAAACAAACCAAAACTACTTAAACAACTTCCTTAAAACGACCAAATCTTTGGACTATTGCAGTTCCCTTGGCTTCAAACATTTATTTTTACTCCTGGGAGGACACAAAACAGGCAATTATTTCTGCAAAGCCAAAAACACAATGAGAGCACAATTCGCACGAAGCCAGGAGGGCACCCAGACCGAGCTACAGCCCTACAATAGGCCAATTAAAAAGTGAGGGAAAGTTTTCCTCCCGCACAGCGTTCCTCTGCCGCGCGCCAGCTTGTGCCAACGCAGCATTATTTCTCTGTATGATGCACAATTTAAGCCAAACGCCCCTCCTAAAACCCAATAAATGCTCAGATCTAGATCCCGCACATCTGGACCCGACAGCTGCCGTGATGCCATCTCAGTTGGAAGCCCTGTTGACTCCACCCTCCATCTCAGGGGTCGGGATTTCAACACTACACTCAACATCTATTAACTCTACATAGGACTGGAGGAGTTTTTACAGACGACCTGGAACGCGAGCTTGCCGCGACTAGCCACAGTATCTTCCGACAAGTTTAAAGTGGCATTTGCGCTGACTGTCGCGTCCCGGCGGGGGAGCTGGGAGTATTAGGCTGCCACTCAGAAACCTCTCCGGCAGGATAAGTAAGAGCAATGAAGATGATTAGATCAGAGGGTAGAAAAGAAAAAATAAGGCAAAACTTTAGTAGGTCTATTTTCCCCCATTCAGATTATCTTTCTTTTTTCCCCAGGGCAAATTGTTTTTACCACTGTGCACATAAAATACCGGCACCGAGGAGACGCCACCGCGCCGGGTGCGATGCTAATTCCGAATCTGACAGTTCAGTAAACAGGCAAATGGAACGGAAATGGAACTCCCCTGCTGTTGTCGGGATGGCGGATGGCCCTAAATAAGATGGATAGGAATGTGTTTCATGGGTCAGGACACACAGACGCGGGGGGGTGGGGAACAGTTCTTCTGCTACGAGTCTCGAAAGGCGCGTGGTGTACGGGTGTACAAGGCTACGCTTTTTTCCTTTATACAGCATAGCTAATTTCTTTTTCACTTTTTGCAGCAACGCAAACCGGAGTGCGGATGATGAGGGGAATTCGCCCCACTTCACCAGCTCGTCTGGGGTGGGGGGGGCGCGTCTGTAACAGACCCCCTCTGCAATGCCCTAATGAAAACTAAGGATACATTTCCTGAACACTCTTCAGATTCATTTGCATTTCACAGGCATTTTTTAAGAAGGCATAAAAAGAAAAAGAGGTAGAGAAAAAAAAAAAATAAAAAACTTATTCAATTTCGGAAAGTTAAGGCAATTGAGACGTTGGGCGTCTCGGAGAAGGAATTTATTGAGGTGGTTAGAATCCCGATATGCTTCCATTTGGAGGCCGAGATAACTTTGCATTAACCTGGAAGGGAGTTTTTTCCCTCGGCTGAGCCTGTCGCAGTGTATGGCAAAATATACGGCTGAGCTTTTAAAAGGCAAGACTCTAATCTTGTATTCAGTACGGTTTAATCTTCTCGCCGCTGACGTACATAATGGAATATATTTCCCCACCAAAGCCCAAAATTGCATTCACCTACTATGACCTTTATATAAAATATGATTGAAATGGAACCCTTATCACCGCGAGGAGTCGAGGGGTCCCACTCCGAGGAAACGGGCACGGCCCTTTCATACTGTTGATGCGCAAAACTGCATTAAGAAAGGGTGGAGGATATCATTTGTCTTCACTGACCAAATATAAGCACTGAGAATATTTCAATTGAAGCACAAAGCACTCTGGCACATTTAAGGCTTATTATGAATGCCAAGTAGTTGATACCTCCTAAAGTCCCGCGGACAACAATGCAGGACCTCTTAACCTTTATCTGTGAGAGAATGCGCAATGGGGACTGGGCGTTTCCTGAAGCTCATTCACTTTTCGAAAGAACGCATCGTCACAATTCCAGCCAATGGTTTCCTAATCACACGTTAACACACTTCATCCCAAATCATGAGTACGTGACCCTGTGCAAAATAATAGGTACACAGTAAGAACTTACACTGCAATTCACATTAAAAATAGATCCAGACCGGAGTGGTGAATTTTAACAGGACTAACATGATTGGCGAGGCAAACGCTGGCAGGTCCTTGCAGTTCCTGATTGTGAGCCAAAGCCTAGAGAGGGAAGAAAACAGGCTGCGTGCGCGACGAAGTGGGCCCATTTTCACAATCCCTCATCAAAATAAGCCGCTCGCTCCCAAACATCGTTTTAATCAGCAGAAATAAGCCCACATTGTTCAAATCAAACCTGTATCAAGTGGTTTTCAGCATCTTTGGAAAACACAACTGATATTTAGCCAAAATACCAACTTCTTTGAGAATTGCCTCAATCACGTTCAGTCTCTCAAAAACTGCCCAGTGATAAACGCAGGGCTGTCAAAATAATTATGCTTCTCGCATACAGCTGAGAGCCAAAGTTATTTCATTTATAGCACCAGAGGGACATTTAAAATGATTCCAGTTACATAATCAAAAACTCAAGATCTTTGCGAAGAAAAAAAAAAAAATCATGTTCGGGAAAAATCCGTTCACAGTCTTTAGAAACTTCCCTCCACAGCACTTCATTGACCAAGAATCACAACAACACACTTCCCAGAACCTTCCAGCATCATTTTCTCGGTTTGTATCAGCCTTGAAATGGCCAGTTTTCGCGTTGGCCCTACATGGTAATAAACACTTGTAAACTTTGTTGTTCTGCTCCGCGCTATTAATGTTGCAACTGAAGGGCAGCGGAGTTTCCATTCATGAGCTATTTTATCGCCTGTGATGGGAGCCATATTTCAGGCATGCAACCCCATTAAACCTTCCGCGATGCCTAATTCCACCTCAACCGTACCCCATTTCTCACACGGCTCAGGAGAGAACAAGAGGGCAGGAGACTGGAGAGAGAGAGAGAGAAAGACTTGTTTGGCTTTTTAACGAGTTTTACAGCACCTCCTTGTCTGATCCTCAAAAGTGTTGCCCTTTTGCATGACTCGGGTCACAAATTTGAGAGGGAAACAGAGATACACGCAAGATCCTAGATAGAAAACGAAAAAAGCAGAGACTCGGGCCTCGGCGAGGAGAGGTGTCTGGCGTCGATGGGCGGAGGCCTTAAATGAGACGAGCCTGCAGAAGGTCTTCAGAAAGACAGGGAGATGAGTTCATTAACCCTTCAGCTCACGTAGCTTGCCGCGCTGGGAGCATCACGTCAGGACAGGTCTCAGATCAGCCGGCTCAGCGCAGCCAATTTCACTGCCTCACTGTTCCCACATTTAAAAAAAGACAAAACTTTTCAGCGGCAAAGAAAGCCAATTCCAACTGCCCCTACGTGGAAATACGGTTCAGAGTGCTTCAAATTATAATGGATTCAGAGTTTATTCCCCAAGACTGAGGAAGGCTAGAAATGCGTAAAATAAGGTTAGCTTCTGCGGGTGTACACAGGAACTTCACCAGATCCGCGAAACAAGGGCAACACCTTGAACTTCACATTTTTGCACTCAATAATCTTTGTAGAATCACATGAATACTTAAACTGAAGGTTCCGGAAGGATACATTCATGTTCCTTCAACCTGAGGCTGTGGGTAGAAAGTAAACCAAAGTAAAAAGCCAAGGATGTGAGTTAATATACGAATTCATAGCCATTAGATCAAGGTTATATCAATTTAAAGTAGCGTTCCATAGCAAATTTTGTTGTCTTCTGATTTCATCAACCATAAATTCTGCTTTCACCTCGTCTACGTCACATCGTTTTCCACCCGCTATTCCAAAACAAGTCCTCCAGCCAATGTTCCGTTTGGGCTTCTTTTTATCATCTCTGCGCCTCTGAAAAAGCGAGGAGATCCTGCAATACAGGTCGGCGCCTGTCTGTCCGTCCGTCCGTCCGTCCGTCCGAAGCAGTAACTCTTCCTAGGCCATTAGACTAATCAACCTGAAACTCTGGTGTGTGTAAGGTAGTGACCCAGAGGGGTGCACAACGCATTTAGAATTCTAATTCATTTCCTCTTCTGGCCACCAGGGGGCTTTTTGTGAAAATTGAAAAATGGCCATAAGTTCCTCATGCATTGAGCTAGGATGCTGAAATTTTTAATGGGAGGTGCATGGGATGACCCATCATCACAAATCAGACGGATTTTCGATTTGACCTCATTTTGACCGTTTTATAGGTCAACTGGCGTCAGGTGTGCCTATAGTTGAAAAGGATGGCACGTTTTGTTATTACTCAACGTAGAAGGTTGCAAATTGGTATGGATATGCATCTTGGCGATAGTAACCTGTATGCCAGTGAAAAAACGAAAATAGCCATATCTACCTTATGCATTGAGCTACGGCACTCAAATTTGTATGGGAGGTGTATGAGATGACCCTTCATCACATATCAGACAGGATTTTGATTTGATCTCATTTTAAGTGTTTTCTAGGTCAAATGGCGTTAGGTGTACCAATCGCTGTACCGTACGTCCTTTCCTTTCATAATACCTCATTTCAAAATGAAGAGTAAATTATGCCCTCAACAGACACTCAAAAAGTACTCTATCCATCTAACCAACTATATTGCATTGCTATAACTCGGATCAGTATCAGTGCTTTGTCACTGCAACAAGCAGATTATCATTTGTACAGCAGAATGCCAGCTCAGTGAATTGCCCTCTGACACATTAATACTACTCCCATAACATTCATTGCAGACCACGGAGATTTGCGATGGCGCGCCATCGACATACGTCTAGTCTTGTCCTGTTTTAATCAATGTTTGGAGATTCACAGACCCTTATATTCTGGGCTTCAATTGACGCGAGCCTCAGTGCACATTATGAGGCACCACAAGCGATTTAAAGATAAAATCCGAAAGTCTCCTGAGAACAGCAGGAAACAGTTTGCTCAGAGACAGCTGCACCATCATTAAAGAGCTGGACCGCCATTTTTATTAGCCACTGGCAGTCGCTCTATAGGTCCAGCTCCAAAAGCCCACTCCAGCTCTCCTGGCACGACAGACCGAACCACAGTCTGTTTCCGCTACAGCAGTCACTGTAGCTCACAAGCGTCTGATTCATGACCTTACTCTACACGCCGATAACCCAGAGCACACGCATCCAGTCTGAGGAATAATCAAAACGCGCGTCAGAAGTGAAATATTACCTGACTTGCGTATTTATTTTTTCAATTTTAGTCGGCAGATACTGTGGCATTTGATGTCTTGAGTTACGACAGTTTTGTAATCGCGGCGTTAAGAAAAGTTTTATGTTTGAAGAGGTCAGCGCAGGTTATCCACTGCTTCACCTCGATTCAAACGAGATGTCGGATACATGTACTGTGTGGTTGGATATGAATACGGTCAGGTGCTATACTCTGCACACCACGCCAGCTGTCCTTATTCAGTATGAGTGGTCAAGTGCATGAGGATTTGATGCATTTCTTACGAGGATTTCATATTGAAAGAATTGAGTGGCAAAGCCGAACCAAAGCTGAGGATGAAGTGCATCGCCAAAACACACACACACACACACACACACACACGCACACAAAACAAACGAAAAAAAAAAACAGGGTACACAGTACTTCAGGAAAAACTAAGCCAAGCAATAAAAATTAATCTAATTTGACCAGATACACCTCTCTAAAATACGTTCTAACAATAGCACCACATTAGGATGGGATAAACAATATTACTAAAGATTTGGGATGGGTCAGGTGGTCTTAAATGCGTATTATATAGCCAATGCATACCAATTCCAGGTTTGCACTCTTAGCTTCATAACAAAAGCGAAAGCAGCGGTTCTCAAACAATGGGCTGCGGACCGGCACCAGGCCGAAGAAGAGCCGTAAGAGGGCCGTGAGCCCATTTCCAAAAAAACATTAAATGTGCTATAAATCTATATTCATTAATACGGATTATTTAAAATTCCATCTTTGTAACACTGATTTTACCAGCGTGAAGGACTACGTCACCAAGCAGACTGCACCAATTACAGAGTACAATCTGCGTTGTCATGACAATCACTCACTTTGACAGAGCCATCGTCTCTGTGTCCATTTGCCTGGAAATGTCTGAATTTAGTTAGCTTTAGCGTTAGCCATGGCCTGCTCTGAGCGCTAACGCCCAGATAATTATTTCAAAAAAACCTCAGTAGCCACCAGAGATGAAGCAGAGGAACCTTGCAACTAACTTGCATCAAAAACAGCCCTTCCAAACACAGGTATGACTCAAATGGCGGCTGTTCATCAAAACCGTACGTTCTGGGCCATTCATCAGGTCTGAGTTATGAAGAGACTGAATATAAAGATGGTAATCAGGCCATGTAGACATGGATAAATTTGCGCAAACTTATCGAAGCGAAAATGAAAATATTAGTTAAAACATTTTCTGGCCAATCAAATCTTAACATCTAAAGCTGCATTCGCAGTGGCTTAAAAGTTAGTGGTGGCTTCAGTTGTAGTGATGCCAAGAGGGGGATGTACAACATGGGTAAACACACCCCAGTTCCACCCTTCTTAGAATATGCTGCAGGTATAAAATGAGTGAAAAAAAATTTATATCTAAAAACACAAAGTAGAAAGGGAAAAATATTAACCATCTTGTCTCGGCACGGTTTTCAATTTGCGACAGGTCATGGCTGATTTACAGATCACCAGTTTACTTTTCTATCTGCTTTCTCCATATTGTCCCGACTTTTCATAAATGGGCCCGTACGTGTAAACAGATTTTTTAAAATGTCAGCAGGCACCATAACTTTCATTTTTTTTTGCATTTAATGAAGGCTCCAGAAAGATGAAAAAATGCGGAGCATTTTCTCTCAGCACCAAACACTCAGCACAGCACCACACAACGGGGAGGCTCTGCCCGCACGCCACACAGGAAGGCCAACACACGCGCACAAGCTTAGCCGACAGCTACAGCAACCTCCCACGGGGAGCTTTTCGCCTCTTTAAATTTCAAAATATGGAGGTTTACTGAACACCTTTGGCGCCCAGAGCATGACAATAAAGAAACGTGCTACACAACTGCTTCTGCTCGATATTTCAGTGGAAAATGGTTCAATTCCAGGTGAAAAGTACACCCAACCGCTAAACAGGCCTGTGGAGAACAGTACGACCAAATTACAAACCCGAAGGAGACAAAAGCATGATCTCTCACACACGCTCACGAGCACAAACGCACACAAACACATGCGCAGCGCACACACGCATACATACACACACACATGCACACACACACTTCTGACGAACAATGTATCCAGGCCCATGTCAAACAGGTTCCCATAATAACGCTGCTTTCAAACTATTCAAGTATGATTCAGTCATGGCTCAAGGTCAGGGGCCAGTCAATTACTATTCATCCCCATTTTAACAGGCTATTTCTGGAACCTGATGGAAGATCATAGAGGACAAAAAACCGGTGACTACAGAAAGGCAACCGCAAAAAAAAAGTGTTTTCGTTATTATCGTTGGTGAAATAAGACTTTCAGTATAAATACTAAAATCAACTGATGGGTGGACACTCAATTAGAGATGCGGGTCCAAGTCCAAAGAAAATATTTCTGATAGAAGACTGTGTTCATTTATCAAAGGAAAAAGTCCTGGAGTACACAGTTATATAAGGCGATTAATTCAGGTGCAAGTGACTAACGTTTCAACACAAGGTCTTCATCAGAGTCAAAACCAAAAAGACTGTTCATTTAATTAAATTCACAATTGATGTGAGAATGATAATGGAAATAATTATCAGACATTCTCGAATCTGGGCTTGTTTCCTCCACTGAATTGCAAATAAGTTTTGATGTTCATACAAATTACCAGCAGAGCAACAAACCAGAAAAGCCAGACCCATCCCAGAGAATTACCATTCGACCTCCAGTGGGACCGTAACAAAAAGATGACTGAAGAAGCACACATGTACAGCACCATCATCGGCTGAAGACAATAACAGTGCCCAGTGACTCTCCCTAGGTATTGATGAATCATTCAGAAGCTGAAATGGTTCAGTTTTTGGGCCCCCCCTGTTGCTATGGAAGGAAAAACCACCAATTCCAGGAACAAAACTAATTCAACTCAAAAGCACAACATATAAGAACTGTCACTGCTCTCCCGACTGCTGATATTAGCAAAGGGAGACACTCCTCTACCACATGCTTCAACGGTGACCCATCCAGTAAGCACGTTCACCTTCTGTCAGCTTCAAACAAAAGATCCTTTTATTTACGCTATAACGATGTTGTTTCGTGAGATGGTACATGGCGGAGGGCTGGAATCTGAAGTGCGTAGACATCAGAGGAAAAGGATACAGTCCTTGCTACGGTAAGTGCCACCATCTGTGAGACACCATCAGGTGGAGCCATGTTCCCAACCCCACCCGAGGCCGAGGGTCAATCCACATTGAGTGGAAGATCCTGCAATAGCGGCAAAGATTTAATTGAGCTGTAGGTCCTTTTCAGTTTGAGATCACTTCAGCCTCAATCATAGAGTCAGACAGTTATTTTGATTAATGGGTTAAACACTGGATCTTACACAGCGGCCAATTTAAGCATTCCCCCCACCCAATCACAAGTCACACACACACATTGACCATGTCCAGCCACTGCTCTACAGTCTACTCAATGAAAACACTTTCCACTTGGTTGCTCCCCCAGCACAACTCTGCTACAAACGGCTATGCGCCTCCCTCCCGCACCGCAGGTAATATTTTGCAATGATCACGCTTCTCAGCTTAAAGGCCACGTCAAAAAATTGATGAAACTTATTTTTTCCATTTGGAAAGAGGGGGACAAAGTGGCTGCACAAACCGGAAAAATAGGCGCACACGAAACACCGACAATACAATCTACGCTCCATTGTGTGTATCTGACTGATTTCTGGACTCACCATAGATTCAATTGTTAGCTCAATATAGGATCACAAACACTGGGGAAAATACATTTGTGCCCTCGTGAAGAAATGAGTCCCTGTGTCCATTGAAAGCAGAAATGCTTTTGAAAGTGTTTGGCGAAAAGCTTCACTGGAAGCAAAAATGAATCCAAATGGAAACGGTATCTGTGTACCTTAATAGAGGACTGTGATGATTTAAAAGCTAAATGTGGAGCGCTTGACATGACAGGACATTTTTAAATGGCATGCAAATCTAAACTGCACTTCCCAGCATGAAACTGTATGTGGTAAATAACCTCATGAACTTCAGGACTCACAAATAATTAAGTTGACCTCCAATTCATTGACAGTAAATACTTGGCGATTACTAAATGCTCATATCCAGGGTGACATTCTCCACTCAGTACATAGTGCTGGGCGATATGGCCAACCTCTTTGATCACGACAGAGAATATTTTTTCTCATGATGACGACGTATATTGCAGTGAATATGCTTTTTTTAAACCCCTAAAAATCATCGGACCCATATATGGGCCAATAAAATGCAGATGCTGTATTCAAACCTGTGAAACTTCAGGCCGATCATTAAAATTCTAGTGCCGATCCCAAGGTGTCCAAAGATTCTAAATACGTCCTGCTGAGTTGCAGGGAAATGTGTATAAAATGATGCAAAAGACCTAGATATTTTCCATTTGATGTAACGCTATGCCCATAAAAAACATGGCATCCTGGCTTTGAATAACTCAGAATATGAGTGATGTACAGGCAGATTCTGCTGCAACCAGCAGACACAGATTATGTGAGATTGTCCTACAATTAAGAAAAATGCTTCTTATGACTCTGAACCTACTTAAGGGAAAGCCTAAGTGAAAAATTAAGTTTAAGGGCTTAATAATGCAAATAAATATGCAGTGCAGCCTCTGGCTAATTTTTTTAGACACCCTCGGTCCAGTGCATTAGTGGTACTTAAAACCTGTTACTTACACAGCTCTTAAATAAAACAAATGTTCTTATTTTCATTTCGTATTCCAAATACATTTTAATAGTATTATGAATACAATATAAAAAACTAAAATTTGAAAAAGTTTCATACTTTGCTCCTGAAACCCATTTGTACCGCACAGACATAGTGCCGTGAAGAAGTGTTCGCCTCTTTCTCGATTAATTTAATTTTTGCAAAATTCTCAGGCTTAAATGTTTCAGGTCATAAAACTCATCTTAACTTTAGACCAAGATAACCTGACCAAACACAAAATGAAGTTTTTAAATGGCGATTTCATTTATTGAAGACAAAAAGCTATCCAATCCTACCTGGCCCACCATGTGAAAAGGTAATTACCCCCCTTATTTATCAAATTTACTAGATACTTACTAGATAACAAATTTAATAGATAATTGGGTTCAACTTCACAAGACAAACTCAGGCATGATTACTGCCAACCCTGTTGGATCCAAATACCACTTGAGCAGAACCAGTCTGGTGACGTGAAGTCAGCAAAAAGCAGCACATAATGCCACAATATAAAGAAATTCAAGAAACAGAACAAAAACAAAGTCATCAACATCTATCAGACTGGAAATGGTTATAATCCATTTCTAAGGCTTTGGGACACGAGCGAACTGCAGTGAGAGCCATTATCCACACAGAAAAAACTTGGAACAGTAGTGAACCCTCCTAGGAATGGACAGCATACCAAAATTCCTCCAAGAGCGCATCCAACATGCATCCAGCCACAAGCCACAAAAGACCGCAGATGACACACAAAAGGAAGCCACAAAAGGCCGCAGATGAACGTCTGAAGAGCTCCAGGCCTCACTTGCCTCCTTTAAGGTCAGTGGTCATGATTTTACAAAAAGAAAGAGACTGGGGAAAAAATTACAAGCATGAGAGAGCAGCGAGGCAAAAAACACAAGGGTTCATCTCACATTAACTAAAAATATCATTATGATCCCGAAGGCTTTTGGGATAATATTCTGTGAACTGAGGAGTCAGAAGTAAAACTTTTTGGAAGACAAGGGTCCCATGACATCCGGCATTAAGCCAACACAGCATTTCACAATAAGAACATCATACCAACAGTCAAACGCGGAGGTGGTAAAGTGATGGTCTCGGACTGTTTTGCAGCCAAGTACCTAGGCGACTGATCATAATTCTCCTGTGATCTGGAAAAACCTAGTATGTATGTCACTTTTGGTGGAAACTTAATTTGACCCTCATTTACTGTAATCAAGAGTAGTAAAAATCTTAAAATCCTTGCTATTTGTGTTATTTGAACTGGCAAAATCAAGTTTTTATTGTTTTTTTCTTCGAGGAAAAGTCCAAAATCTAAAGGCTTTTGTTCAATTATGAGACCGTTTCCACTGATAAACTCACTAGGATTTCCAGATCATAGGAGAATTGATGGAGACAAGAATACTTCTCTCTCATAAAAAATCCTGAGGATGTCCAGCTATCGGTCTATGACCCAAATCTAAAGCGCAGTTGAAATATACAACAGCACAATAATCACCTTAAAAGAAACAAAATGAAGGTTTTGGAATGGCCTGGTCAAAGTCCTGACTTGAATCAAATTGAGGTGCAGTGGCATGACCTTAAACAGGCATCTCATGCACAGACCCCCCCCCAGTGTGGCTGAATTAGATCAATTCAGCAAAGGAAAGAGAGCTGATTATCCTTCACCGCAATGTAAAAGACTTATCGCCAGTTATCGCAAAGGTCTGATTTCAGTCGTTTCCCCCAAAGGTGGCAAAACCAGTCACGTGGTTTTGGGGGGCAATTCTTTTTTTTCTCATGGTTGATATAGGTTTTACATGACTCCTTAGCTCCAATAAATGAAATTATCATTTAATAGCTGTATTTTGTATTTACTCACATCGGCTTCATCGTTTATCAATAATAGCTCGATGACCTGAAAATTTTAAATCTGAGAAATAGGGGAAAATAGCATTAAACTGGGAAGGAGGCAAATACTTTTTCACACCACTGCATGTGACTGGCATGGCCCCTTATGCAACTCTGTAGTAATATGACTAACTGTAGTAATATGGCTTAAAGCAGACAAACCTGTAAAATCTGCCCCAATCAAGTTTGATGCTGCAAAAAAACAAAAGCGAATTTTTCATGTTTCTTTGTACGGTAAAAGTACAGAGGCAGGCATGAATCATTGTTTTACAAAGTGTGCGCCTGCTTTTTTGATATAATACGAGCATTGCGTGACTTGCTCAGGACAAATTAAGCCCTTTATAGCATTGTTCTGAATTATCCAGGAAAACTGCAAAAATAATGTCACATTAGACTGGAAATTCTGAATAAGGAGCCGTGAATGCGAAACAGACTTCAGCGTCCTATCGACCCATGCATTTAATATACAATGCAAGAAAATATTTTTGCGGAAAAATCAGTATTAAAATGAAGGACATTCAGCATCTGGTCCCTATTAAACTGAAGGCCGTCAGCGAGTTAGATGCTCTGATTCCTACTTGAATCTGAAGCTATTGCATAAGCACTTGCAACCATAAATAGCGTAGCATATAATTGTGTGCTAGCGATAGCTAAAAGTCATGATAAGGAACTTTTGTTTGATGTCATATATCTAAGCCAAAAAAACATTTTCCCATCAGTTTCATAATGTTATCTATGAACAGGCAGATGAAATGCAGGCATGATTCTGGGTTCGCCTTCGATGGGTGCAAGGGCGGGGGGGGGGGGGGGTGGAATGCCACTGCGCCTGCTTGGCCAAACATAACCAAAATCGAACTTGGCCTAGAATATCATCCAATATACACGCCTATATAATATGAAAAGGATCCATGAAAAACTGAAGGCGCTAGTGCGCTGACGAGGCAAAAACTTTACGGACGAACGGACGGACCACAGACCACCACAAAGGCATCCAACCATAAGCCTGAGTGGCCTCCAAAAAAAAACAGTAGCTCCACACAAACAGCAGACACCGAGCACCCCTTCAACTTTCTCCACCGCTACGCTCATTCCTAGCTATAGGTGGTCACCAGTGCCCATGGAAAGTGATCACAGCAGCACAAAGCACCCCAGTTTGACTGGCAGAATAATGCATTACAGCAGTGGGGGGGTGGAGGTAGGCCTCCTGTTAGGAATTGAATAATTGAGACTCGTTCATTGATTTTTCCACCCCCCATTACAAAACCAACCGGGGTTCCAACATCAAAGGGATGAAAATCAATCTGCAGAACAGCTGGAAACGATGCCAGTAATTCTCACGTTCGCCGAGGTGGTCCAAAAAAACACTGCAAGCCGCGAATATCACACGGGGAAGCCAATTTAGCCCAGAAGCCTTCGTAAATTCCGTCTCTGCCCAGAGAGTCAGCGCTAAAACAATACTGCATCTTCAAGAAGGAAACCAATTAGACATCAAAGTGCAGAGCCATGCAGAGTCTACGCCCCTACAGCTACGACAACGTACCTCTGAGCGCCACCGGGCAGCTGCGTGAATTACATCGTTAGGTTGCGCCGCTCGCAAAGTTGAAACCAATTTACGCAAACGGAAACGCGCCGCTCAGACTAGAATCGAATCCATTTGCGGATGGTACAACGCCCTCTTTGTGCGTTCTGGCAGCCAGCCACAGGCGGAGAGAGGCGACTTAATCATTTGTTTGAAGGGGAAAAGAAAAAAAAAAAAAACGCAAATTAAATTAGGGAAATGCTCATTTGATTGGCACTGAGTGACAGTCGATTATTTTGTCGCTGTAATTAAATTGCGCTAAAGCACAGCAAAGTTATTCAGCGACAGCACTCCTTTCCTGCCGCACAAAAATCCTCGCTTCACTGTAACGTTGTCATGGCTCTTCTAGCAATATCATTTTTACAGGGAAAAAAATATAAACGGCATTTGATTTGGGTCACCAGCCTGACCGCATTATCAGAGCGAATGAATCAGGCAGACCTTGAGCAGCAGATGTAATGAAATTTCGCTGCGACACAAAGCCCGTTAAACGCAGAGCTGTAAGCAGGCGCACAGACCTGTGGATGCAGTTCTTCAGCTCCAGGTAGGCCATGCCAGCAGCCGCGTCTAAAGCAAACTTAACCAGCTGCTTCGTCTTCAGATCTTCCTTCCTCTTCCTCAGAAATGACAGGAAGTCCCCTCCTGTCGGGTAAAAAAAAAAAGGAACGGGACACACAACTTCAACCGAAAATCTGATCGTCATTAGGTCTCTTCTCATTACCATACACCACATCGTGTGAATGGATAGTTAAGACCATTTAAGATCATAAGCACAGGATAAATTTAAATCACAAAGAAATTATAATACTTCATACCTTTATACCAAGGCTTTTAGCGAAAAAAAAAAAAAACAAAAAAACAAACCGGAACAGACAAGAAAAACAAAAGCTCAAATGATGGTATTTATGAGCCTTAAGAAAATCTGATGATTGACAGGAGAGCAGATGAATATAAAATGTGATTGTGCTGCCTTCACGTGTTGCTCCGTAATGCCTGAAAGGTCTCAGCTACACCGGTGAGAGACTGAACTCGTGATGCGAACTTAGCTGCTTGATCAGTTAGGCTGATGTGCTGGCATTCTCGATCACGTTCACGTCTGAAAGGCTGACTGAAATGATACCTCCCACCTTAAATGACTTTAGTATTCAGTGGCCTCCATATTAAAGCAAGGCAGAAAAGACAGATGCGGACACAGCTGGCGTCTCCGAAGAACGAGGTTACCTCGTTCCGTTTGGAATAATAAGTGAATAAGTGCAATTTTTTATTGTCCAAAACTAAATTCGGAACGAAACAATATTAGGCTGGAAAATACAATTACACATCAAAGGCACCGATGGACTGCGACAGATGAGCTCGGCGTCCTCCGCTTGACATTAGCTGTGCTAAATGACTCGCTAAAGACGGCAGCAGACTGAAGACAAACGACGACGAGCAAACGCAAATAAAACCTACAGCGTGTAGATGCCATTCAGGAGTGCTCGCCTCTCGCCGTCTGTTCTGAAGACCAGTTCCGAAAATTCATGATGGGTGCGCTGCACCACGATTCTTATGATGGTTTAACTGCATATTTTTGTTGTCAAAACAAATGCATCGTCTATTTTCCCCTCACGAGGCTGGTCACTGATTCAGTAATGCCCGCAGCGTCATGTGACTTCTACAACCTAAGCTGGATCCCCACATGTCGAGAACCTTAATCCATGGGACATACGAGTCAAAATTATTCATGATGGCAGTAACTGGGGAAAAAAAAAAAAAAGTGTAAAAAAATTGTCAAATTGTAAACCCTTTCGAGACTGAATACAGTAGCTTAATACGAATCAGTTACCCAATGGATATATACATGTCATTTTTGTGACTATAATATGGAATTGGCCTAAATGCAAGGGTGTCTAGGACTTCTATGTCCCAACAGGATATTTGGAAACATTGCGGGAAGCATGTGTCCCGTCAGTACAGAAAGGTTTTAAATATTATGAATAAATATTACAAACAAGTGGCCATTTTTCCCCCCCAAAAGGGCTAGGTTTTGTGCTCTCATCATGTGAAAAGGTCCACACCAAATTTGAAGCGGACAAGGAAAAAAATTATGGCTCTCGAGCAATTACTTGGAAACCTAAGTGGAAGAGGGCGAATGAGGTGGCGACATCACGACTACAAGACCATAGTACCCCTGATATTTCCATTGGGGCGGGGCGGAAACAATCATACCCACACTGCGCTGCACACTCAGCTGATACACACTTTCCCTTTCGCAAGTGGGTACAACACAGACCGTATATCTGGGTCAACACGCCGGGACAATTCACTGGATGTGACAGGGTATATTTAATCGCAGCTTGTCCGTTAGTGAATAAGTGTGGATTTAAAGCTCTGATTAATAAAACGGAGACTTTGAACAGGCGCAGCATAACCCCACATAAAGAAAGGGACTGGCAGAAAGAACTGTGGAAAGGAAAGAGAGAAATGGGGTATTGAAGAGGAAAAAAGAGCAGGAAGTCAGGGGTGGGGTGGGGCGATATGAGGGGAAGGAAGAGGATGACAGAAGCCATTGTGAACTGAGGACAGGGATTTTACCTGGCACAAGCTCCATTACAATGTATATGGGCTGCCTTTGAGTGCAGACTCCTATCAACTTCACAATATTCGGGTGATCGTACTGTTTAAGAATCCTGCGAACAGAAATAGCACTGATGCATTACTTCATCAATTCCAATTCACAGATATTCACACTGGCTTCCTAAACAAATATTTATTGCACCTCACAGGGCCACGATAATTGAATTCAGCTCCATAACTCCTAATCAGTCAAAACAATAAAAACCGCAGCAGTACAAACTTAATTTAGCGTCGCCTCATAAATGTAAAACGCTATGTTTTCATTTAAAAGAGAGATTTATGGAAGGCCATCAGCAGAAGATGACCAGTTCTCTTAGCTTCACCATCATAAGGAAAAAGAGGGCCACTTCATCTCCACTGAGAAGAATATTCTTTGTCCTTATCATGACACAACCCATTCCGTAAACATTAAATCGGTCGAGAATTGGAGAAATTCCGCATAATGCATAACAGGAAGTCCATGGGGTCATAGGTGAAGTCACTTTGGACAGGCGCTAAACTTACTCAGACCATTATAAACACAGTGCAAGAAAAAGCCTTTACTTTAGACAGGTTGTCCATTTTCCAAAGTGAAAACAGACCTTTGTCATGTTCGAAGGAGAACTGCAGCTAAAAGTAAAAGCCAGGGCACAGAAATAATGAGGTCTACATTCTGTCTGCCCTGCATGCCCTTTTAATAAGCTAGCGCCTGCAGCAGATCAACAGAGGCTCTGGCAACACAAAAGATCATTCCACAACTGATTTTTTGAACCTCCACTCAATTTTGATGAAATGATGACCAAACAATGAAATATCATGACCTATAGATTCAATTTAGAGTTTTTTTTTTATTATATACCTAATCTTATCCCCACAACTCCTATTGCTTCCAAAAGCTCAGTAAACCTCATTTTGAAATCTCTCAATAAACAAATACCTTGAATATAAAAACTTTTGTCTGCTCGATAATTATGAATTCACAACGAGCACCATTTTCCAGCCCTCTCCTCAGGGCCAACAGGCCTGACCCAGGGATTGTATTGTGTTCTGCCTTAAGAATAACTGGAGCCAAGTGCACCAGCGAAGTGTAAAACTGCAGGTCTTAACTCCTAGGCTGACCGTAGCCATGTCCGACTTCACGATTTGAATTTACGCTGAGTGCGCCAAGTCTGGCAAAACAAGGTCATTTCTGCGCCTCTTCTTATGATACTCAGTCATGTAAATAGAGGCGAAGCAAAGCTCGTTGCCAAGCAATACCCTTTATTGAGAGTGCACTGTAACTCCGGCGTTCAAACAAACTAGCTAAAACTTTGTGAAGTAAGCTCTTCAATAACGCCAACTCAAAGAGGAGGAAAATTAATTCTAATGTAATAAGGTAATTATTGAGAGTTGTACAGAGAGTCAAAAACAATTTCACAGCTAAATTTAACAATGCAAACCCAAAAAAATTAACATCACCAGCACAATCGTTCCTTTCCGATACATGACGTTGCTGAGGGGAGAGCTCATCAAGCAATATTAACAGGGCTTGCTCATCAAGGTAAAGGCTCTCAATCTGCTCACTGCCAGAGGGCACTCATGTTATAAAAAGGATGCCCTGCCATTGCAGGTTTTCTTTTTCTGGGTGTGTCACTAAGATCGCTAATCTTCCTGTAATTTTTGCCATGTTATCGACTTTGAATTTTCAACTTTAGCCTGCTCCAAAAAAGACGGAGAAGTAACACTCTGGTGCAATACAGGGTGTATTGGCTTAAGTCCAAGTGGTGCGCTAGTCAGAACCAAAGTTGGTCGTAACTTTCAGTTGAAAGTCCGACATAATGTTACACCCAGGCCTACGCCCAGCTGGTGCAGTCCGCTCCTGGTGTGCAAGATAGAACACAGTGTATACCAGGATCTGGCTGAATGAGGGGGCAGGGAAACATTGATCGAGTAACAAGTGAAAAATATGAGTTTTCAGTACAGAACGTCACTGCAACAACTGATCCTGATTTTCAAACAGTTATTTCATCTTATTTTCAATAACCTCCAATGTTGAGAGCAGGAACAGAGAGTACTGCTCAGATTGGACCATGCAGCAATTCTAATGGTCATGAAGTGCTCTTCAGCCCGACTCTATGACCTCCATTTTGAGACATGGTGTTATTAAGCCTGGCTCAGTTCTTCCGTCTCGCTACAGGGCCAGAGACAGCATCTGCCACTCTGCCGTTCTGTAATAAAAATTTTCCATCACACTTTGCTGGTAGTTTGCGAGCGCAAAGCACCGGGTCACGTACACCCACAGCGAGCCTCCAGCCAAACGTGCTGAAGGTCTCGCAGCCACAGCTTTGGGCGAAAGCTACTCACAGGTGCCGAGGGAGCCCAACGTGGCTGCCATTCAATCTGCGCGCAATCATGACCAATTCCACTCATTAGGAGAGGTCTGCACTCTCACAAGATGAGTGAATTAATGAGATATAACACAGAAAAATGACAGCCCACCTGGCCTCCGACAGGAACTTGATCTTGAGCTCCTGTGGAAGGTCTTCTTTGCAGGTTTTCACAGCAACCGGTGTTTTGGAGTCTCGGAGCGTCCCCTTGACTACCTCCCCAAAGTTACCCTGAAAAGAAATTCAAACACTCGGACGGTGCCTTCGTTCAACCGTAACACGACAACACACCTCAACGTGCAACCCAGTACAAGTTAAGACAAACAAACGTGGCTGCTGAAGTTCTTAGCACAGTCACAAATACACAGGCGCTTACACACACCACGACCAGGACCACACAATCATGAATGAAACATAAGGCAAAAAAATGGACATTTGCCTTATAAAAGTGGTAAAACGGTAACAGAGCTTATTGACATAAGCTGCAGCAGGACAGTTTTATTTCCTGAGTGAGAGCTCTTAATTAGCTCTCCAGTGCCTCTGCCCACACTGTCGCATCCAATTACTCGCCGGCAGCAGCCTTACTCACTTTGCCCAGCGGATCTCCAAGTATAACATCCTCATGATTAAGAATCCACTTCTTGTCCTGAAAAAAAAAAAAAGAACTACAATAAGGACACTAATATCCAAGTCCAAAACAAAATTTTGGACACACTTCTTTTTAAAAATAAGATTTCTCTACAATCCTAAACAACAACAACAAAAATAGTAATAATACAACCTATTATTAACAATACAACCTGTGAATAAAGACACAAAATGAACATGCGTTTTTCAGAAAACAATAAAACTTCTCAGTTTAAACATCTGATATGTTGTCTCCGTACCATTTTCAATGGGAGTTTAAATGATTTGCAAATCATTGAATTCAATATTCAATTTACATTATAAACCGCATCCCAACTTTTTTGGAAACAGGGTAATAATAATAGTAGGAGTAATAATAATAATAATAATAATAACAATAATAACAAATTATTTGCGTAGCCCCTTTCATACAGCCAATGCAGAAATTAAATGCATCAAGCGCTTCACATGAAAAATGACAATATGAACGAAAAACGGGACATAAAATGGTAGAAAATAAGATAGAAAATAATACATCAAAGCTACAACTTGACACCACAATTATAAAACATGAAACCAGACAATGCAACACAAAACTCTACAGCCAGATCACCCTTGTGACTCCCGTACCAGAGACACACAGGTGATAACAAATATATTTCATCCAAAGACCTGAAGAGATTTGCAATGATTGATCCAGTATGCAATGTCTGCAACATAATCACAATCCCTCCCCAAGAAAATCCCCAGAAATCTCAAAAAATTCAGCAGCATAAAAAAAAAGTATACGGTGGGAGATTGAGAAAGCTGGAGCGGCCAGCACCACTGCGACGCGCTCGAGCGGTCGGCTTCTTAGGTGAACACGTTTAACCCACATAATGTGAGGCAGAATGACATATTCTCACTCACTCAGGGAGCAAAAGAAACTACATTTAACAGCCTTTGCAGGGCTGCGTGCCCAGTACATCAAATCCTTTAGAAAGTTCTGGTACCTCAGGGCGCCGCATGTGCCTGGGAGCTTGAGGTCGTCTGCAGCAGCCACATTTTGGCTATAGTCCATCAAACTCAGTGAAATCAGAAAGATGCTACACAAGCAGCGCTTTTTACAGATATATTTTTTTACAGAACAGAATAAATAATGGAGAACTCCGGCCAGGACCACTGAACAGTGCGGACCGTGAACAAGAGTTTCCCCCATCACCGATGCCCACACAGAAAAGCATGGGCCTAATTAATGTAATTCACATAAAGTCGAAAGTAGGTTTCAAACCTCAGCCCAGACCTTAGGTAGCCCTGCAGCGGATGCAAAACTTTTAGAAGTGGAATCACTGGGGACACGCTGTACCTTTCCCATAAGAGACAGGCTCAGAGGGCACTGAACAGCAAAATACTACAGAATTAACGACACTCCGTTCAAAAAGTCCTCAACAAAGTACCAGCAAACATGTATATCAATTAATGCAGCATGAATAAGTGAAAGTGTTTCAGAAAATGCAAAGCAGAGCTTCTATTTTAATTAATCGGCCATTGCATAATTCATCAGGAAATCCTTCCCATGAGTTCATTCCCTGAACTCAAAGACAGGAAGTGGGGATCTAAGAAATGACACCGATTTCTGGAATGGTGGTCTGGCCGTGCAGACTGTAGCACTGTCAGTTCAGCATCTCAGGAGAGTGTGTGTGTGTGTGCAGATGTGTGTGTCTGTCTTTCTAATTGCATGTCCGTGTCTTTGCGTGTTTCTGTCTGTCTGTGTGTGTGTGTGTGTGTGTGTGTGTGTGTGTGTGTGTGTGTGTGAGAGTGTGCATGCATGTCTCTCACAGGAACCACATGAGCCAGTACTGACTGTTCCTATGGAGCTAGGACGATCTCAAAATAGATAAATGCACAGAAAAAATTCACATATGTATTCGGGGATTTTATATATAATTGTGCATGTGGCCACTCAGTCGCTGCAGAGCACAATCAGGATTCAGAAATTGCTCAATGTTATGCTGTGTCATGTGCCGGAAACAGAAATAGCCAATCACACGCACTGATTACACCTGATGAGACTGAGGAGGAATCTACTCCAGCCAAGATAGCCAATCTCCACAACCTGAGCCGAGACTAAAGCACAGATCATTTCCATTTCATTTCCATAATCACAGGACAGGGGTCAATACATTTCATTTCAATTTATCATTTATTAAGCCTTAATGCAGATAATTCAGATAATTATTTACATCGAAAATGGAGGCGGAGCACCAGGTGTACATCAAGTGCATGTCCAGCCCCAATAGGGAACAGAACTCCATCATCCCACTCGCTCACGCACATGTAGTACACGGCCATGCAAATGAGAGTTAGTTCCTGCCTGTTTACATTTCAGGACATTAAGAAGTAGAAAACCACACGGGATTGAGAATGCAGCAGAGGTACTGCCATCAAAGTCAGTGTGTTTTAAATTGGAGTCAGTGGTTCCCCCATGGCAGTTATTCAATGAAATTTGTAACGGTTCACCGAGGGGACCGTGTCATGTTTGCAGGAGCAAATACTATGCGGCTATAATACTGCATCGCCACACAGGTGTCACTGAGTGTGCTCACATGAATTTCACCCAACTGCAACCTGAAGACCGAACCAGTTGAGAGTGCCAATGATTTTTTTGAAATTCTAATAAAAAGCAAACATCTTTGGTTAAATTTGCGACAAGGAAAATAAAGTAACCAAATATTGACGGGCATAAAGGTAAAATAATCACGGACCGTCACGCAAATTATAAATGCCATGGTAACAGGAAATAATGGGGAATTTACACAGCAGAACAGGCCTGGCAAGACCAGACCAAGATCACACCCACCAGGCATCAATACAATATACTGACAAGAAAGATCTTGGTGTCATTCCATCGCGGTGCCACTGAAGACGCCATTTCGCTGCTATTGTTTTGCATTCCTCCTCCCTCTTACAGAACTTCCTGGGTGCTTTTCACAATTCAGCAGCGTTATGCAGAGGCACAGAAGCCGAAATTTGAAGATGAGAGGACTACAGGATGAGCGCATGCCACAAGGCATCCGATTATGGGGCAAAAATTCAGGTGTCGTCATCGGATTTCTGCAAGCCATATGGCTGACTCAATCTGATCTCTGTTTACAAGCCACTACATTAATCTGTTAAGAGTTTGAATCAGACCTTAATCAGATTATTTGCATGCATGTAATTGCTGACATTAAGATCTGGAAGGATACATGGGCTTTGTACATCAAGATTATGTGATTATTTTTGTTTCACTTGAAGATCTTTATAACTGAATTAAGAAATAAACATGCTTAGTTTCTCTTGGGGTTTCAGAAGGTATCCACTCCTCAAATCAAACTCCCCGAGAACTGATTCCACACAAGCACATCCAGACGCATCTCGTTGTCTATCACTTAGAAGAGGGCAGGATACCATCCATAGCGCTGCAGCAAATTATCATCTTTGAGTCCCTCTAGAGAGCGATTTCCACCTCTGAACTCGAGGGATCCAACAATTACTCAATGATGCCACATTGACTGTCATCTAATGAAATGAATGAGTTTACAGGGCAAATGCTCACTGACAATTATACAGCAAATTACCCTCAGATTTTTTTTTTGCCTTAAAAAGTTTTTTCTAGGCTTTATAATCTATTGAAACACTGACATATCCACACTTCCAGCTTCTTTTATCATACTGGGCCTCCATATAAAGTGCTTTGGTCAGCTACTGCACAACGGCAACTGAAAACCAGGAATATTTCAGAGCAAAAAAATTTTTTTCAGAAAGAAGCCATGATAAAAACTAGACAGGTTGGTCTCCCGCAAAC
Organism: Gymnothorax reevesii; assembly: GCA_029721435.1. Classification (NCBI taxonomy): domain Eukaryota; kingdom Metazoa; phylum Chordata; class Actinopteri; order Anguilliformes; family Muraenidae; genus Gymnothorax; species Gymnothorax reevesii. Next base: position 78,575,166 of record CM056583.1, read on the forward strand.
ATTGGAGGTAGCCCCCGATCTCCCACAATTTTCATTACGCCTTATTTTGACACAAAATTGTCTGTTATTTAGTGAATTATGTTACCGTGGCAACCAAAATCGATAGGCGCTGTGTCCTAATCACTGCTCATATACATACCAAATATAAAAGAAATGGCTTCAAATTTGAGGCCTGTAAAGCGTCCACAAGGAAATCTCTACGGTGGTGGCGGCGGCAGATGCGTGACAAGCCTAAATCCATAGTAGCCCCGACTTCATCTGGGGGCTACAAGTATTTACTAGAAGCTCACTCAACACTATGCATTCGTGGCCAAGATATATCTGCAGGCATGAATATCACGCACAGATTATACTCATGTGAAATGAAGTAGAGAACATCATGCAGATAAACAGAAAGCCCCTCTGGTAACGCAAACAAACGCATGCACACGTATGAAACCACCAGCTGGGAGCTCTCTCGATTAAAACGGTAAACAACTTATGCGTGTTTACTCGTCTCCGTGTGGCCGGCGTTTCGCTTACAAATTCGCATAGCTGAAAACAGGCCAAGGGCGTGCATTTTTTACAATTCTAATTGTGCTTTGTGATCAGGAATGCATGCCTCAGGTACACAGGCTTCCATTTCTACATGCTTCCATCTTTCCAGCAACAAGCCCCTTTTCTGCAATTACAATTTGTCACAACGCTTGGTGGAACCAAGGCTAATCCCCACTGCTTCCACTCCTGCCATGAATAGTAATACGGTAAGATGGGCTTCAGAGGAATACCCAATGCAGAGACAGGAGGAAAACTGGAAACAATAACAAGCGACTGCTCCGCTATACGAGCTGGCTTTTAATAACGGTAAAAAGAATTCCAAAAGAAAGCATTTTAACAAGAGCTGAAGAAATGGAGGTAAATACCAGGCATACCTTCAAAACGCCGTCCTCAAAGTGGATACCGCAAAATAAAGCCATCGCCCACAGTGCCGGGTTCCGAAACACGCATCAGAGGATTCTACATTCCTGAGCTCAAAAATGTCAATTAGCAATTCTGTCATCGAGCAGCTGAGTTATTAAGATGGTGTAAATTCCATTGAATGTCTTCGCCTGTGAACAATTTGACCAACAACCTCTAGTGGCCATAAATATTGATCAAATTTGACAAAACTTGGAATTGCTCTACGCCTGCTTGAGTGGGTTACTCCTGGTGCTTAGGTTACATCCCATAGTCCAAAGACATGCATATCAGGGTAACTTGAGACTCTTAACTGCCCATAAATTTACGTGTGTGTGAAAGTTGTGTGCATCCTGCAATGGATTGGCGAGCAGTCCAGAGTGTGTCCCCGCTATGTGCCCACAGTCAGCTGGGACAGGCTCCAGCTCCCCCGCAACCCTAGTGGGGAAGAAGTGGTTTAGACAATGGATGGAAGGATGGATGGATCTTTAGGACATAAACTAGTTTGATATTCAATTATTCACTCAAAATGTCACTGCGGCAGGGCGGCAGACCAGCTGAGTTTCAGGCATGCTTCAACCTCTGGTTTTTTTCAGTCCTTTATTCGCTAGACGCAGAGAATGGATGAGACGCCTCATTTTTCACAGCACTCGGTTGATCGGGAGTCAAAACGCAGAAAAAGGGGCCTAGGCCATAAATCAGCACAAAAACCACTGTAAGAGACACAAAACCACTCTTTGTAAGCATTGCAGCCTGGGGGGTTTGACATCAGGACTTTCATTTTTGTTCAGTCTTTATTCTCGTAATAGCTGGAGTAAACAAACTGACCTATCAATTCACTCTCTCCTGCTCTATCTATCCATTTCCTGGTCTCAGATATTGTGACAACCTTTGCTTGCAAAAAAAAAAAAAACATCCTCTCTCTCTCTCTCTCTCTTAAAACAAGAACGCCAACAGAACACAGAAAGTAGAGTCTTAAAATACCTAACACAAATATAAGATAAGCAATCTTCTTGAAATGATGAGATTCTGATTCGAGTCGGGAGAGATGTGGAGCTTGCAGCAGAACTCAGAGATGGCATGTAATGGTCATATCCTAGACTCACCGAACATCGAGTCTCTTTATAGAACTGGAAATAACTGCAGCACTGAAAAGGCTCTCTCGCCAGACTGAGTTTTCATTAGGCGAGCTACTGCAGGCAGGTAGATTCTGTTCCCAAGATCAATATCGGTTTACAACAGACCTCCTAAGGTAAGACTATACACAGACACAAACACACGCAACCGAAATGAGTACCTAATAGTAATACAAATAAACATCTGAAATCCAACATTACTTCTGTATTTATAGCTGTGCTCCAGACCACTCAAAAAGGACGAAAAATGCATTGATTGCAATTAATTATGAGGCGAATCAATTCCTTCATCTAATCGCATTTCAATGCATTCAGTGAGATATTACATACTTCTTTATTGAGAATGGAGAACTATGAATCTTCCAGCAATCGACCTTGCAAAATCGAGCTTTCTTATTCCAGTTCCACACCTACAGACCTAAAGCAGTAAACATTCATTTCAGCCAACCATGGTTAAAACTCTGCTTTTCTTCTCATCTTGTAGCTAAACTTTCTCCCAATTCTGATGCCGACCTCTCGTAAGGAGAAGGGTCATATTTTGAAACGGTCACACTCTGAAAATGTCTGCCATTTAAAGAATGACAATGACTATGTTTTCGTGTTTCAGCTGGCGGTGAAAGGCAGGCTCGTGACATTACTCAGTGCGCCGGCTGACCTCAGGCACAAAAGTAGGCCTCGGCTGAGAGGCCATTAATTGTGCCAAAGTGGCAAAAAACAAATATCACTGCAAGACCAAACAATCCTGTGAGGGTCTGAGGTTCTGCAAGTTCAGCACAGGAGTGAATGAAGGATTATTCACCAAATACTTCTGCTTAAGGTGTGGGCTACCGCCTGAAAAACTGATATTTGTTTGGGTTTCCAAAGCATCACAGGTGAGTTTGCACTTCTGAAAGTGCACTGAAAGACAAAAATCTTCAGTGCACACAGGTTTGAGAGGACCAACGATCTAGAATAGCCGGGAAGCTTATTCTGCATTCACTGGGATTCACAAGTATTTAACAATTAAACTCACTCTTATTAAGGGCTGCAATTTAACCCTCTGACACCCGGCTTTTAAAAAAACCAAAGATGTCCACTCCGTCCAAATGAATTAAGACCAGATGTCACATATGCTCAAAGTCTAATTAAATTCTGAGTTAACCATACTATTTCATGGTATAAAATGGTACAATGAAATGTTGCTTATACATTTCAGCACAAGTTGGATGCATGTATTTACAGCAAAATGTGGTGATTTTACAAATCGAGAGCATATGTTCAGAGATGAATGATACATGAATGTGAATATTTGCTGAAGACCTGGACTGGAAGAATCCTGCGTGTAAATGCTCAGTTGGAATGAAAGCCTGCAGTGACACCGGACCCTTCTGAGAAAGAGCGAGGACCCCAATACAACAGAAAGGGTTAATATACCACACCAAGTTTTACAGCACCACAACCGTTGCTTAACATGCATGTCGCTTCTGTAGTTAATTTCCTGGGCTGAATTCCAACTGTCCTAAAAACGAAAGAAAAACAAAATACTCCCATTTAACACAAGTTTACATTCCACTGAACATTATTATGCATCCTACTATGTCATGCATTTCAACAAATAGTAGTGTACTCTTGGGGGGGGGGGGAATCCTTGAAATAAGGATTAAAAAAATGACTTATTAAAATTGCTAGAAAAGCCTATTTAGGGAATTATCAGCTACTGCAGGCGGCTATCAATTTAGTGGTGATTAATAAAAGACGAAATGCAAGAACCCACAGATTTTTTTTTTTAGATGAAGCAATGAAAAGAAATGCAATAAGCCCTGAACCAGGCAGGGTTCAGAAGTTATCATGAACCCTTTTTTAATAATGTAGGATGAGAAGAGAGCTGCAATGCTCGGCCAACAATGAAAAAAAAATAATAATAATAAAGGAAGAAAAAAAATAGCAAACAGCCACAAGGGAATAGTTTCAATGCGGCCATATCCACACAAATCCCTTGTTGCCAGCGCAGGGGACGTTGGGTAATTTGAAGTGACATTCAAACAACCTGGGTCATGGGTGATTTCAGCTCGCAACACAGATCCGCCTCAATTTTCTCCGACTATTAGCGAGGAAGATTCAAATCCCACACAGAGGAACCAGTGGACTGATGGCAGGTGCGAGAATCTGCTTTTTCACTCGGAGATTTCGCCGCATTTCAGCTTCAACCGTGTCCTTGAGGGAGGGCAGCTGGAGGAGTGTTTTAAGAGAAACTCGGAGTTGAGCGATTCGAACGTGGCACCTTAAATAAGATATTTATCTTCTCTCCCATTCCAATCCAGAGAGAGTCCTTTCATTCTCAGCAGGGCCCTCGCAACATTTCAATAGCCCTGGAATTTCTCCTCGGCTGAGATAATGAAACTGCCACTGCACTCCGTTCAGGCTCTGACAAAACGGAAACCGATCGCAGGAAAGGAGCGAAATCTCCCGGAAAATGACCGTTATAATTAATTTGCGCGGTAGACTGGCACCGAGGCGGCAGGACCCGTAAGGCCAAACTGAGGCGAGTGATGGGAGCGTGTGATTGGATCCCAGCAGGGGACAGGAATCCATTTACCAGGTATCAAAGTTAGCCAAAACATGTATTCCCAAATCAGGTTGTTTGTTACACACCTCACATCTCATTAATTTATTATGCACAAACACTTTCAGAGTGGGTTGCATGAGAGCCAAAATAAAAATCAAGAATTAAAACTCAAAATAATGTTAAAATGCAAAAATTTTAATTCAGATGGGCTATGAATTAGACAAACAACAACAAAAAAAACCCCCAATAAAAATTCTGTGAGTAACTCGGTCACAAAAAACACAGTTGAACGACAGATGTGATGCTCAAATGTGTGTTTCAGACAGGTAGGTCAGCAAAAACAAAGGAGATCCGCTGATTATCAGCAAGTGGTTCTATATGTCAAATCAATACGGCCTCACCAGCAATTTCAAATCGTAACACTCCTATTTCCAAAGTGTGCGCCCTCCACGAAAACATTTAGAGCAAAACGGAAGGTTCCAGAGCCCAAAAGAATTCACGTGGGCCAAATGGGCTATCAAGACTGAGGATGCTGCTGTATTGTGCTGCCCTAAATGACCCATCAGCTTTTATTCAGGAGGAGTACATTTACGTTCCAAAGAAATCAGGCCCCTTCATTTGAAAAGTTATTGCAATGTCAAACGCATTTTGCAGAGGAAATTTCGCCGACAGAAAAACCCATTTCCCTCAATCATTAGGCCAAGTGATAGAGCAGTACATGAGAAAATGACATTGGCACCCCGCCAGGGGAGAGTGTGTTGGCTTAAAAATAACCTAATAACTGCAGCGTAGGGGGAACAATAGGTACAGTAATATCATTCGGGAGGCCAGTCTCTTAAATCATTAAACTGCGATGACACCCAAATCACCTCCTTCACTACATGGGCAGCCCACTCTCCAAGTACCACCATTTCTTTCTGGAAGAAACCAAATGCTTTCCACAAAACCATTTAAAAACACTTAGCCTTTTCAATACAGTCTAATACAGTGCTAATGACTATAGCCATTAAAAAAGCATTGATAATGACATTAACAATTATAAAACAATTATGCGAAATACCATCAAGACAATGGAGGCTTCACATCCAAATCGATGATTAAGCCATGAATATTTCTTTTAGGCCATTGTATTACTGACACAATAATGCAAATTTTCATGTACAAGATTTTACTTCATCATTCAAATTTAGGAAAATATTCAATTATACCTTTATGGTAGTGGAAACCTTGCACGTTATAGCTGAAATCTAAACTGCATTATCGTGATTTAAATAAAAAAGACACTAAAAAAAAAAACAAAGCCACAAAGATATCTTGAAAACCACAAATTGATATAAATAATGTTGCCATTCTTTTTTTGAACATCTTGCAAAAGTTGTCAGGAATGACTTATTGTACCTCTGCAAGTCATCCTGGAGTCATTCAAGTTTGCCTTCCTGAAATATGCAATACACCTTTGGCAAAGTTGAGAAGGGCTCTAACGTTAGATAAAAGTTGTGAGGGTTTCTGTTTTTTTTGGGGCTGAGAATAACATTGATTCTGAATGTACCAGTTCAGTGGACTGTCTACCAGGGAAGGACTCTGAACACATACAAGTTTCATTCTTACACTGTTCGACCCCACCGCAAATGTAGAGCTACAAAAGAACAAGAGGAACAAACCCAAATCAAAACAAAATGACAGGAACTTCATTATTCTACAGTACAGGCCAAAAGTTTGGACACACAATCTCATTCAATGCGTTTCCTTCATTTTCATGACTATTTACATTGTAGATTCTCACTGAAGGCATCAAAACTATGAATGAACATGTGTGGAATTACATACTTAACAAAAAAGTGTGAAATGCCTGTAACTGAAAACAAGTCTTATATTCTAGTTTCTTCAAAGTAGCCACCCTTTGCTCTGATTACTGCTTTGGACACTCTTGGCTTCTCTTGATGAGCGTCAAGAGGTCGTCACCTGAAATGGTTTTCACTTCACAGGTGTGCCTTGTCAGGGTTAATTAGTGGAATTTCCCGCCTTATCAGTGGGGTTGGGACCATCAGTTGTCTTGTACAGAAGTCAGGTTGATACACAGCCGACAGCCCAATTGGACAACTGTTAGATACATACATAATTCCACGTGTTCATTCATAGTTTTGATGCCTTCAGTGAGAATCTACAATGTAAAAAGTCATGAAAATAAAGGAAACGCATTGAATTAGAAGGTGTATCCAAACTCCTGGCCTGTACTGTACGTCGCACTGCATTTACACAAGTCTATATCAAGTAGCTCACAGTGCAGATTTAAGACCTTTACACGTTTCCTCAGGCCACCAAACCCTCATATCATGCCGTGAATTCGCTGATCCATCTCCGATTTTTGTTTTTCCCCTAAAAAGAAAATTCATGTTGGCATTCAGAAAAAAGGACCAAGAGGTAGATGAATAAAAAATAAACAAGCAGGTCAAATATCGCTGAAGTCTGGCTGCCAGACAGCTCACTCGGTTAAAGCACCGCATTGCAGAGCAGAAGTGACTATCACAGCGCGGGTTTGAGCCCCAGTCCTTCCAACCGGTCAGCAGCTTTTTCAAGAGTAGCGCACAATTGGCCAATGGGCTACAGGGATGCAAATTGGGAAGGGTCTCCTGGGAAGGGTAATATAAGTTGTTTTGTTCGTTGCTTGAGCACCTCCTGTTGGCCAGACGGTCGCTCGTCAGGAAGATTCTAAGCTTGTTCATGTTCGGGTATCCTCCGCCCTCATTCTGAACTCGTGAGGATTCAACCAATGAGCGTAAAGAAGCAGTGGCTGACAGGCGCGTGCTTCGGAGGAGAGCCGCGAACTGTCTTCATTCTCCTGAATTGGCAACGGGGGTCGCATATGCGAAAGTCTAGTACATAGTTCCCCAATTGGACATTCCAGATTCGGGTGGGATTGGAGATGCCAAATTTAAAAAAAAGAAAGGAATACAAAAGAAAAAAAAAATATTGCTGAAGTCTCCCACCAGGGATACTTGCATACATAGACAGACAGACAGGGCCTAATTCAGTCCCCAAATCTATCCTTTGGGTGGCAGGGCTCCAACTAAAGACAGCGTGGATCTTTAATATTTTGAAAAATGCACAGTGTGTAGGCCTCAAGCGACACAACGAGATGTGATCAGCTACACAACACATTCTACCATAGAACTGGAATTGAGAAGCACAACAAAACTGTATCGGAAAACACTGAGGCGATCACAAACATCCTCGTGCCATTAAGGAGCCAAAATGAAAGGGGAGTTGATGTCTACATTTTTCTGGTACTGCAGACTACATGGGGCTTGCCTGTGCAGCTAGAGTCCGCTAGCTGTAAACATAACGTGAAAGTGGACCACTTGGCCCGCCATTTTGGATGGATTCTGAGCGAAAACAGCTCGGCTCAAATGTAGCGTGAGGCCAACAAACACAGTGTACCTAAACCAAGACAAACAAGCATCACAAACAGATTACTAACAAAGCAGGGAAACGAGCAAGTCAGTTCCCAACATCCTTCAAAATTCAATCAGCGAGCTCTTCAGTGCAGCCACCAGGCAGTGAAGCGTCACAATCCACCAGCAAATCCAAACAGACGGGAGTCGCAAACCCTGCGCAGATGTAGTCGCTCTGAGCTGCGTAATGCGATCGCAGCTTCTCTGGGCAGGACAAGTAGCTCGCATTTCAGATGAGCGTCCACCAAAGAGTCTGCTGTTTGGCGAGCTACAGCAAGGAAAACGATCCCGAGGTGGCAAAAGGAGCGACACCTTAAAAGCCTCATTGAAGGCCTTGAACATCAGCTATGGCTCGTGGGAGCAACTAGCCCAGGACAGAGGAGGGTGGTGTTCAGCTGTTCACAGAGGCGCCAAAGCATGTGAGGCCAACAGGATTGCTGTTGCTGAAGACCGCAGACGGGCCAGAGAGAACAGGACTGCCAACCCGGCCGCAGCAGCTACCATTCTCTGCCCACACTGCAGAAGACTCTTTCGGGCACAGATTGGCCTCCTCTGCCATTTACGAACACAGAGGACAAATACCCCAACCTCAAGCTAACTAATTAGATGGTCTTCGTCGTATCGACGGACGATAATGAATGATGATGCAAGCCCGCAAACCGCCCAACGACTCAGCATGGAGGATGAGTGGCAGAAATAAATCCGATGCGAGGGAACTCGTACAGAAAAGCCCTCATTCTGCATGTGGAAAAGGGAGAACAAAGTGCACAAACCAAGGCCAACGATCTGAGAACGCAGGATCAAACTGTGAGAACTTCACACGCAGGCATGATGATGAGAGCGATGTGAAGAACACCCTTTGAAGGATTTCATGAGCTGGTATTTACCTCACAGGCATAAGGCGTGTGATGATAAGCAGTAGGCCACTCGCTGTAGGAACACCATAAATCGATGGTCTCAAAACCAAAACACTTCAGAGAAGCTCTAATGTACGCAAGATGGGACTTAACTTCCCAATCCCCCTGCCACACAGGACGAACACCCGCATAAACACTGATGAGATATAATAATAATAACAAAAACAAGGCTAATGCATTTCCATACTTCCACTCATTTTCAAGTATTCTGAATCAGTGAACTCGACATTTCGACAGACTAACAATGACCTAAAGACACGCCGAACAGAAATAAGTAGATCTCGAGCGAGTGAATATAAGGCTCGCTTAATGATTGTATCAGCCGCAGAGAAATTTTCCTGCTGTGCTAATAAACTTTGGAAGGTCAAGGACCTTAAATTTAGCATCTAATAATGCATGCAAAAACAGAAGATACGGTTACAAATAAACTTAATATCTTTGTGACCCCTGGGGGTCACCATTTCATTTCCACAACCACAGCTACCCATCTACAATCAGGGGGCTGCAATCAGGCGGCAACGGACGGCGTCGAGGCAAAAACAGAAAAAAAAAAGAAAGAAAACACAAAATAACAATCGCAGATCTTAATCAAACAACCGCACAGGGGAAAAAAAAAACAAAATAAATAAATAAAACAAGCCTCTGAAGTAATTGCGAGATACGGAGGTGAGGTCTTCGCTATAAACGAAGCGTGTTCCCGGCTGACAGTCATGACAAGCCCAGACAGTGCAGGGCTCGAGAGGATGTGGGTAATAGAAACCGTGCTACAATTACAGATGATACCAAAAGGTTAAAGACGACTGGGAGAATGGGAATGGCCTGCTCTTAGCGAAAGCAGCCGCCAGCGGGCGAAGACGGCTAAATGAATCACAGTTTGAAGGTACAGCGAGACCACAGACGCGTCAGTTACGGAGTAATATGACATCGCTTTACCTTGACAACCGGGTTTAACAGCACAACTCCAGACTTCTTGGTAATGACTTGCTTTGTAGTGTAATGGTGTTCGATAAGCTGGGGAATGGTCGGGAAGCCAGTGCCTTCAAATCGATACTGATTCTGCGGAAAATTAAAATAGAAAGGTTACAGGGCACGTGGGTGAAGAATTTGTTCATTTCCCAAGGCCAGAACTCAAATTCTCCATGCATAGCACGCCTTCTGATGACTGAAATAAATTTCTACATTACACTGTCGCTAATAAAGGGAGTTATAAAAATCCTGACATTTCAAATATGCAGGAGGAATTTCAAAGTGATGGATATTCTCTAGCAGCCAGTGTACTCCGGTCAGTGCACCCAGAATTATGCTTAATGAATGACTCTGCGAATCCTTAAACTTCTCTCTTCAACCGTCCCAAAATAGAGCAATTATACCCTCACTGCAGAGACTGTACAACTGCAAGCTGAAATTTCTATGCCTTTAACGGCACACACAGAGTGTACAGCAGTGGCCATCGAGATGTCACTTGAGATGCCCAACACCATAATTCATCTCGTAATACAAAAGATGCAGGCGAAGCAGTAAATAACTGTAAGGCCAGCTGAACTTGGACATTTGTACAGCACTGGTGCCCAAGAATGCACCACAGAGGGCAAGAATCTGTACAGGAGATATTCAATTTAACCAATCACCTCGCCCGCTGATTTCACAAACTACACTCAAAAAAATGAAATGTTAGAAATGTAAGATTTACTTAATAATGTTATGTCAACTGGTTCCACAAAACTGAGTTAAGTACATTCCACTCAATGCAATTAATTAAACTGGCCAAAAATGTTAGAAGTCAAATTAAGGTTACGGAAAGCAATTGCGTGGAACCAGCTGACATAACATTAAGTAAATCTATCATTTCTGACATTTCATTTTTTTGAGTGCACGTCCCTCGTTCCCAGTCAAAGCAGTGCTAACTGGTGAAATGGGCAGGTGCAGCGATTGGTTGGAATGAAAACCTGCACCCTCTCAGCCCTCTACAACGCATGATCGGCAACACTGAGAGACCACCCTTACTGCTCAAAGAAATGCTTTCAGTTGCTGCAGTTCAGTCCGAAAGGCTTAAACTTTATTTTCAGCTAACTGGCAGTCTGTTGTACTGTCTGTTTTAGAGATGTTTTTCAGACAGTGTGTCCTTGACTTTAGTGAACACTCACATCGGCGAACTGGATGATAAAGTGCCGCCGCTGCGCGTCGGAGAAAACCGACAGGACGTATTCCCCAGGCTTGCCGTGGCTCTCTCGGACCAGGAAGTCTCCCTGCTGTTTGAGCAGCTCCTGGGCTTCTATTCTGGGTATGGCTCCGTGGTACCACTCCTGATCTCCCAAGGGCTTCTCACTGGTCGGTATAACATCAAAAAACTGTGGAAAAAGAGCACCGTCTGAGTTACAGCCAGCAGGGATCCATCAATCTCTGTCAATTACAACACGAAAAAAAAAAAATCATTTCAGATATTATGCTGCTGTTCTAAAAAAGCAGACGATTCATCCAACTACATAAAATAATACCTTCTATTTCTGAACACCTGCAGGCTCTGCAGACTGAAAAATGGAAAAAAAACACTAAGGTTGTTTATCTTTTTATTAAAGTAACCAGAGGTCATGTTTTCCCCCAGGATTTGGGACAGACAAAACTATCCAACAGAGATTTAAGGACACAGCTCTTGCTGTGTGCAACCCACAGCTTTATACTACAAATCTGAGGCTCTGGAAACACAATACACAAAACCTTTTGACTTATACACTTCTCCAGAAGATTAATATTGCTTGAACCTCACAAACTTTCAGAGGAAATGCGTATCGTCTACCAAGTCTATTTCATGCATATTTTATGAGGTAGACAGTTACACCATAATGGATAAGTTTATGCACTGGAAATATAACATTAATTTCACTGTTGTGCCTTTTATAAAAGATTCATAACAAAATATATGAGCATGTCCCAATGACAAGAAAAAAATGCGGAGCAGATCTGAGGGCTCTTGCATTTGCAAAAACAACTACGGTCATAAAGCTAACACACAGGAAAGGCAAGTAATGATTAATAACATAACTGAATAATAATTCAAGAAAAATATCTAACCAAATTTTTGGGCCTTTCAGTCAACTCGGAAATTATCAGCACCCTTCATGAAAATGAGCAAAACTGACAGTATAACAAGCACATAATGACTGGAATTTGCACTAAATTTTATACGGATCATTTCTTGCCTTTTTTTTCCCCCTTTCTTGAAAATTATCTCTTCTCTCAAAAACATTTGGGCTAAAACTGGAAGACCATTTCCAATAAAACCAAAAAAAGTACCACAGATGAAATTAAACTTTTTTTAAAATTTATTTGGTCTTGGTACTCAATCTGTATTGCAGGCTATTAGTAAAACTATGAGGTTACTAACACGAGAAAACCTTCAGCCACTCACTGGTGAGGAAAAAACCTCACCGAGATACATGACTAATGATCGACAAATGTCAGGGCAAGGACACAGGAAAATATATTAACAGTTTTAGCCATTTAAAATGTACAAAAATATATGGCTCTACAAAAACTGCATACAATAAATCATATTTTGGGCTCAAACCAGAAGGGAAGCCGCATACTGTGAGCAACATAATTCACTGGACAGTGACACATCTTAAGCTTTGGTTTGGCACTATAGTACCTGACGTTAGAAAAGATACAGTGACAAGGAGGTTGAAATGAAGAATGTCAGTTTTAATTAGGTGTTTTCATCTATAACAGAGGAACCCATCTATAAATGACAGCACCAGAGCCCCACATTTTCTACTCATATATACAGTTTAACACAAAGTAGAAGAAAATAAATGCTTTTAACATTTGGTTGCATACGCTTTGCAATGACTGCCTGAAGTTTGACACCCACAGACATAATGAGACACTGTGCATCTTCCCTGGTGATGTTCTGCCAGGCGTGTACTGCAGCAATCTGTTGCCTTCAGTCTTCTCTCCAGGATGTCAAATGTATATTCAATTGGATTCAGACCCCACCAATAAACCAACACCAGAATCAAACTAACAAAAGATGCTTCAATGTCCACTGAAGATAATGTTCACCATTTTATTTTCACACTGTAATACAAAACACGACAGCCAAGTTGGATTTTGTCGGATACCATCTGCAGAACGTTCATAAAAAATTAAATTTTTCCCCCCCAAAAGGATTTCAACATAAGCACACATGCATACACGTACGCACACACGCGACTTGTAATACTACAGGCTTCAGAATTACACGAGACAGCACACAGAGCAAACTTAGAGCTTTTACTTTGAAAGGACTACTTACTCCATTCAACAGGTCTGCTTGTGTTGCCCGAGCACTTTGGAGCGTAAAGGGTGCATTAATTCTCTCTTACAGCCTCATATACATTGTGCTTTTAAACCCGCTAACGCAGCAGCCCACAGCAGAGCACAGTAACCCACCACTACTGCAAAACAACTCCCTCTCCCCCCTCCCCCACCACAGCTAAATAACTGTACCTTTTCCCATCTTTGCAATATCCCCCCACAAAGCCATTTAATTGTCACACAAACACTATGAATTCAACTGGAAAACAACAATAACAAAAAAATTTTTTTTTTTTTCCCCTCACACAAAACCTGAGTTTTTTTCCCCCCCATTTGTAAGAGGATGAACTCTGGCAAATACTGAAACAAACTATTATCTCAGGTCTCCGGTGGTGGAACATGTCAGAATCAGAGGGAATGGGAGATTCGCACAGAACTCGTTACAGAGCACAGACCTCCGTGTGGAGAAAAATGGGGAAATGGTTCATTCATAAAATTTATCGCGTACGGTTTAGAGCCACACCAGCCCTTTTACCCTGCTCCTGAGCAAACACTCCTGAGAAAAGCCAAACTCATGACTTAATAATCAACAACCAGAGGTAAAAATCCATCTGAGGTTTAAAAACCACTTTTCAAGCACCCAATAGCAAGAGATTTCTTTCAACGCAGCTTTCTTTGTAGAAGGAATGCCCTCATGGCCATAAGCATATTTTATACAGACTTGGCGAACAGACCTCTTTTAGTTTGCTAAAAAATGATGACTAAATGTTTTTGTTCTGCTGTTCACCTGGAAATATTTCTCCTGTTCACTCACATCCTTGAGATTCTTTACATGAGAGGAAGTTGCCAATCGAAACACACAGACGGTTGGTAAAAATGAGTCTAGAGTCCACAACCACTAATGCTCTCCGTCTTAAGTACAACAATTTAAAAAGTCGCACATATGGAACATTAAGTTCAGTCTAAAGAGGATGTTACAGTTTGTTGGGAAGAAAGAAGTTTGGTTACTACCTTGTTAGCAGACTCACTGGTGAAAAAAAGCCTTGGCATTACAAGGACAATAAAGACCAATGAGGTACTTACCGAAGATGAGCCCAGGACCGACTTTGGAGAGCGAATAATGCCAGCGATGGAATGGCGTAAAGTGTCAAATTTTGATATCCTGTCTTTTCCTTTGTCCTGAGGGAAAAACAAAAGATGCCACACGAACACAAGGTCAGTCAAACATGGCCAAAATGGCATAAGAACACAGGAGAGTACATAAGCAAAGCATCCATTAGCAACATAATGAATGCATTAGCAATGGCGCGCTAGCATTAACCCCATAACAGAGCTAAAATACATGGAACAATGTATTTGGAACAATTGCACCTTTACATAGCATCACTGTGCCGGAGACCCAAGCAAAAAGGTTAAAGGGATATTTCAACATTTTGGCAAATTGGCCAATTGTCATAATCCCTATAGCCAAAAACATGACCTGTTTTCAGTCAAATTGGAAGCAATGCATGCGTTTCATGATTGTCTAAAAGCAACAAGATCATTTGAAACGTCTTTATTAAATTCCATTGCTTCCAACCCCTGAGTAAAGAAAAACGCTAGAAGTCCGAAGTCATTATCACCGTAACGCATGTGAAACTGATAAGCCACCATGCACAAGGACTTCACTTATGCGCGGGAATCTCTAACGTACACATTGATTGAATAATTGCTGACAACAGCAGAGGAACGTAAATATGCCACTTAATTCACACCAAATGTACGATAGCTGGCAGGTATGAGTTATTAATGAAAACTGACCACACCTGATAATGTTGAGAGTTTTTGGAGTTTCCCCTAATGGTAATTTAAATGATTGAAAACAGGTTGTGACCAATCATTATTTTTAAGGGATGATTCGAGCCTCCCCAATCGCTAGTTCATCAGCCGTCACTGAACACAATACTGCATTTCAGAAGATTTAAAATCCTGGCAGACAAAGCCAGAGCTCACTTCTCTCACTGAACAGGAGAAAGTAGGCAGTGGGAGGGAAAGAAATTCATTTTTATTATCGAAGTCCTTAATATTATAATCCCCCGTTGAAGATGAAAAAAGTTAAAACTCTACAGATCACAAGACTGTGGAGGGAAGAAAGGAAACTCAAGCAACACTTTTTATCTTTTTTTTTCTAAAAAGTAAGCACTTTAAGATGCACGGTCATGTCTCTCAGCTTTGATTTGCTTGTATGTTATTTTTCAAATGCAGATCTTATCTGACTTGAAGTGAGTGCATTTACATTCCTTTCACTTTTATTTATTATTATTTATGATTGTATGTAGCCTGTATGACTGTATGTGACTGTATTATAATGCAACTTAGACATGATGATGCTGCGGACCTTTATATACACAAATGTTTACTATCCGGACCTCTTAGATTTGTAATTGAATACCCCTGCCCTATAGTCACATGAGTAGGTAAATTACCTGTAGTTATCCGTGCCCGTTGTTTTAAGATTCGGGGGGGGGCGGAACGCGAGCTGCTTAGCGAACATAATGAAAGTAAACGGTACAGGTCCCTCCCTCCTTCAAAACTCTTCAAATACGCAATCCAGCAGCTCCAAAACGCTCTCGTGGACAATTGTAACCTGCACATTCACCATGCTATGAAATAATAATGTATAATTACGAGACAGAGTTTTTTTCAAGGCAAATGCATAACCAGAACTACATTACAGACATACCAGCTGGGCGGAGTGATTTCAAAAGCGTATGTTTACTGCTACTACTCGCAACATCTGAGATGCGCACTGCGCACTGTGTTAATCTGCCCAGCGGGTTACACAAGAAAGTAGTTCCGAGTATTTGCTTAATGTGTCGTAATGTTTCATAATTATACATTATCATTTCATAGCGTGGTGAATGTGCACGTTACAATTGTCCACGGGAGCATTTTTGGAGCTGCTGGATTGTGTATTGGAAGAGTTTTGAAGGAGGGAGGGTCCTGTACCGTTAACTTTCATTATGTTCGCTGAGCAGCTCACGTTCCGCCCCCCCCAAATCTAAAAACGACGTGCACGAATAACTTAAGGTAATGTACCTACTCATATAACTCTAGGGATTATGGCAATAGGTCAATTTGCCAAAATGTTGAAATATCCCTTTAAGGAGAGGCCTCGCTTCATCCACTTTGATGAAAATGTTAAAGGAACACGATACAGGCTTTGATACTGGACCAGTGCGGTGCAGACAATGCCCTCTCAAGATGCTGAACAAGCACTGATGTGCGAATGCTTTCATCATCTCACTTTGATGCCTCACAGTCAGATATGGCTGCTTATCCTAGAGGGGCCATAAACCCAGAGAGTACCTGCATGAAATAAAGCACTAGTGGAGCTCCTGGGCTCTGTCGCCATTGGCCAATGATCTCAAATCAGACCCCAGCCACGGGGACGAGAAAAACAGAAGGCTGAGCAGAACAATGGATGACCTGGGGTCGTTACCCAGCATTAAAAACATCCAAAATCTTCTTCATGGGCGTTGCAGCTGTGGGGGATTTATAATGTAACAGAAGGTTCACCCCCACCATCTAATGAAGGCCAGAGGGTTCAGTGTACAGCTCAGTAACTGAGTGAATTGAAGAGCAGTGCGCAGTTTATACACTTTTTACAGAAAACCTGGGGTTGCAAATCAGTGGTTGCAGGTTTGAAACTCCTGGCCTTGGGCTGACTCTACATCGCAAAACTTTCACACAACTTTAAAACTTATATAAAACTAGGTTTCACTTAAACTACACTGCGTGGAGCCCACAGAAAATCATGTCAACCTGTCTGAAAGCCAACGGAGAATGTTGAACAAGTTCCTCAACTTCATGCACCATGTGGCGTGAAACCGCCAATCAAAATGCAGATTAGGTACGTGACAGGCCATTCCTGTTAGGAGAACACAAAATAAAGGGTCACACTTTAGATGAAGTGTTGCTCATAAAGGCTTCATACAGCATGCATAATGCCTTCATAAATGAGAGATATTGTATTCATAAATCAAACAGAAGCAAATGTCGCACTTTGTAAAGGGTGAAATAACACATCCTTATTCAGCATGCGACAACGCCAGATGTGACAATGACACACATCTGAAAATGTCACCCTTTACAGCATTTAGCAACTAGCTAGGTGACATTGTCAGTTATATCACATCTGGCACCACATGCTGAATAAGGATGTGTAATTTCACCCTTTACAAAGCATGACATTTACTTATCTATGATTTATGAAGACATTATATCTCATTTATGAAGGCTTTATACATGCTGTAGAACACCTTTATGAGCAACACTTCATCTAAAGTGTGACCAAATAAAGTAAAAGTAACTTGAACTTCTCTTTCTAATGAACAAAAACTGAGTTCTAATAGATTAATTACTTCACTGACCAATAATTTACAGTTAAATGATATATAGTGGGATCATTACATTGATCAGAGAGAGAAATTATGTGAGACCGGGGTATTGAACCTTGTGGAGAAAGGGCCAGTGTGGATGCAGACTTGTGCTGCAGCTCTGCAGTAACGCACCTGACATGAGTAATGAACCGCTCAGCGCCTCTGCAGAAGACCTTCATTATTAAAATCAGGTGCAACTAATTGGTTGAAATGAAAGCCGGCACCCACACTGGCCCTTTCATCATGAGGCTGAATACCCCACCGCTAGACCATTGCTTATCTAGCTGTATTTAAATTGCAGAAAATAAAAATTAAAACAAAACAAGTGAAGTTCTATAATTTGAGAATAATTTTCTACAGTGAGCCTTAACACTCTTCTGTTTGCAAGCTGAAAAATAGTAAAACTGGACAAATGCCTTCATTGTTTTTTTCCCCTTTACCTTAGTGTGTTACACGGTTTTTGTGATCGTCAAATTTTGTGCTGTTCCCCACTGAGACAAATGTTGCTCGACCAGAAGTTCAATCATTTTTTCAAATCGTTCGATTGGTCAAAATTCATCATCTCTGTTCAAAGATTCTGCCGCTGCACTTGTGCAGTTGAAGTATGACCACACAACAGGCTGATGCTTTTATCTGACCAAACCATAACACATTCCAATGCAGAGGCTATGTTTTATTCAATAAACCTGGTTGGTCTCACGGGAATTTTAAATCTCTCAGGCAAAAATACTGCGTTATTGTAGGCTGTAGCAATCAAGAAGTCTAAAATTGTCATGGACACTAATGGTGTCTCAAATAGAGGCAAATTGAAAATAAAACTACATGTATACATTTTGGTTGGTTCAAAAAGTTATTTTTATTTTCATTTAAGCTACGATTTGTTTTTGGTTTAATTTGTAGTTCTAAATTTCCGCTCAAAAGAACTGCAAAACAGCTGACAGACCATTCCAACAGACTTCCAAAAAAGGGCATCTTGTTTTTCCACATTAAATGAAACCGCAATACCAATTAAACCAGTGGACATACGCTGACAGTCCAACAACATTAAGTAGATATTTTTGATTACGACAGGACTATTCAAATAAATTACTATCAAAATAAATGGGGTAAAATAAATACCCACATTAAGCCTCAAATCACAAATTATACGCCGAGTGAACATAAATGGTTCCCCATTATAAAAACGTACTCCGCCAGTCACTTGTTTTTAGTACCGTTAATGTATTGAAAAATTAAATTGTGAGAGAAATGCCATAGGTATACCAGGTTAATTCTTGGCAATGTGAGGTTTTATTTGCTGTAATTGCATTACCATGCATAAATTAAACAGGTAAACAAATAAGTTTTATTGGTTGACGGGCTCCAAATTTCTCCAATGGATTAGGCTAATCAGACTTTAGTGACGAAAGCATCCGTTATCTTTCGTTTTCTTACTTCCGAAATAGCGGCACGCGGCAGTCTAAGTTTGCATTTAACCTGAAGTTGCAGTGGGATCTGCAATGTAATGGGGTTACACTGATAAATACAAATTAAATAGCCTATAAATAACTTTGTGCTCATTGCAAATAACTACCATATAATAACTCAATCTTACATGTTCACCAATTAAACTCAAGAAACATGTTTCATGTGAGCCTGAGGTGCTGCACAAACAGCCTGTACAGCTGCATCTCGGTGCTTTTGGACCTCAAAAACAATCACATTTTTGTAAATAGATAAAATAAAATAAAACAGCCCAGATAATGGGCATAATAGGACTCCTTTAAAGGAAAAGTCTACCCCGCATCAAATCCAAATTTTTTACATCAATTTCACCTTTGGCTTTGCAACTGCGCCGAATGAAATCAGCACTCACTGCAATTAGGAGTAAATTCAGATTTCAGTTCAATTAGGCCTCATTCATGCAGCGCGCCATTTGGTCTCGGGGTCAACTTCATCACGCGTGAACCAGCGTGAGCATTACGACAGCCTCACCCATTAGTCCCACGCAAAGAAAAATGGCTGCTATGCATTCTTCGTGTTCTTTGTGCTAGGGTATTAAATATAATTGCCCGAAGCTGCCTTTTCAGTAAATTCAGGCTCAAATTCATAGGGTTTGGTCTGAAAACCACCTCCATTAAGCATTTTTTGTGGACTTATTGCTTGTTTTTTGTCGCAATTGATGGGAAGAAGTTATTATTTACAGGGGTAAGCTTTGTTCTGGGTGGCATATACATCAGGTTTATGAAAAATGCACCTCCAGCACCTGACTGGAAGGTGGTGCGTGGTAAGCTTAATTAGGAAACATTCCTAATTAGAATGGGTGTGCAGATTAACAGATGAGCATGTTTACTGTTGTACCATTGCTGGTTCTAAACATGCAGTATAATTGTAGGGTATACTCTTCCTGTAAACCTAGCCAAGTTTGTGCAGTTTTAAAAAATTAACTGTTTGGCCTTGTGATGGCATAACAGAAAAGGTCACAGGCCTACCAACATCAATAAAAGTCGTTTATGCACCAGAGATGATCACTGGAGGTGTGACATGAGTCCCATCAACACCGTGTTATAAAAATTCTATGAGGCAGCTAATAGAATAGGTTACACAGACAATACGCAAGAAATTTAACTTATCCTTTTCTTCATGGCAGCAATGCACGACTTGAAATCAGGTGTGCTATACCAAATGTTTCCTAGCAACAAGCAATGCCAGTTGTCCATATGAAAGAGATAATACACAACAATAAAAGGGGCACCCTTGTAAATATGTTATTAATGTGTTTTAACTGACATGCCGGCTAGTTACGATATTATATATTAAATTTTACACATACTTGAAAGCTTTCTAATATACATTACATAGGTGGTTTTTATCATTTATATATTATCAATTTTATATTGAAAAACAGCCTAGTGGTGGATGAAACCACATTAGTTTGTTGGGTCTTAATTTTCCATTCCCTGTTAAAAAAAAAAAAAAAACCCCACTTGATTTCTTAAGCCTAGAGTGATTTTTTATTTTTTTTTTTTAATAAAGTAAAACAGGCGGAATTTTACTCTTAAATAGCCTGTAATGACCATGCAATGCCATCTGTGAGTCAGCGGAGAGAGACTCTGTAGGCCCCGTTGAGATACGGGGGGGGGGATTCACGGGCAATTCCTGCACGTGAGGCCCACAGAGGGCACTACCTGCTGAAGTCGAGGACGAGCGGTCGTAAAGATTCCTTATGGTCGCAATCTCCACTTTCAGACTCGCAAACTTGTAGCATCAATTTGAGCGATGCCCAGCTTTGACTTCTCATTTGGCAATACCGCCATATTCCTGAAGCAATTTTTAAATTTAATTTAAATTTAAATTTTTACTATAGGTTTGAGAAAACACTCGGAAACAATTCAATTTCTTTAAATCAGCCAATTTAAAAAGATAAATTTACTCTAAAAGCACTGACATTTTTTTTTTTAAACGTAAATTTAATCATCTTGTTGAAAATTAATCATGTGGCAACTCGTTTAAAATGGCTCATAAAAATAGGTTTTCAACAGCTTTGATTTCAATGCCTTACATCATTGAGCAACAATAACTGCATTTGGCACTCTAAGGGTTAATTAGCTCAAACATCCCCCAGCCTAACTGCTTGCTATCAGCACATATGGGCTTTTGTTTTTTAAAATTATGAAGGCATAGGCTAAAGATAGACTAAACTCACTAAGTCAATGGGTGCCTAGAGGGGATCGGAAGATAGTCAAAGGAATTGACTAGATCACGAGTCTCACCACGAAGGCGGTCTTGTAAAGCATCTTCGGGGGGCTGTAACTTCGCCTTAGTTCAGCAACGCTCATATTTTGTAATGATATTTTGAAAAGAACCGTTTACTTCTCAGAGGGCACGTAATTACAAAAATCGCAACAAACGACACAATATCTCGTTTCAGTCTATAGGTATCCCTGTTCTCCATAAATTTTCTAGAATACAGTCTGTTACACCCATATGAGGTAGCCAACTTAGTGTGAATATACCTACTGGACATTTTGACTGGCAATTTCAAATCTACCCATATATTAACAAATTTTAATAGTCCAGAACCAGTACTCACCAGCAAACTGAAACACTGCCACATAATCGTTAACAGCATATATGCACCTTCTACATCATAATCCCGAATGAAGAATATGAATTTTTGTACATGGCGAGACATTATGACCCTCGTGATGCTGTACAAATATTAGTAATACTTCCTGGCAAAATGTGCCACCTACTATAGTAGCCCCTACTCTCAAAATTTTCAGATAACATTTTCATCGATAATTACTTTCATAGCAGGGCCATTAAAGTGCAACAAATACAAAATGTACAATCCTATTGGACTGCGAATGAATCAGGATTATTTGGCTATTGTTTAACAGTCCTTGCCTGGTTTCTCCCAAAACTAAAGGAGAGTAAAATAATCTTGACCGCAAAGATGGAGTCACAAAAACAAGCTGAATAGCAGGCCCAGTGTTTTGGAGAGGGTGCGATGAGCTCGCCTGTGCAGCTCGCCAATCCTTCTGGCAGCAGGATACCAGAGTGAACAGAGCCCCCAGGTCTCGGACACATATTAAACCGGGCCGTGCCGGGTCAGGCTGGGGTGGGCTTTCCAAGATAACCAATTTACCTCCGCTGACAGGCCAATTTTTCCAAGTCGGGAGGGCCTAAATGGTCGGTTAGGGCTGTTGGTCATATTGCCATGGACACGGCGAGGTGGGGCCCGCCCCGGGGTGGGCAAGCAAGCACTGCCCGCCTCGAAGAAGTTGATGAGCTGGAGTCGCGATGCTCAGGTAATGGCAGGATGAGGGAGAGCCGGAGCACGATACGAGCTGCGCGGATTAGCGACGGCTAAACGGCCGCTTCCACGCATCGCCGGAGTTATGCGCGGGGAAGGTGCTCGCATGCTAATGAGACACGCTCTGACTGACGCGGCGCAGAGGGGGGCGGGTGGAGCAACGCTGCCTGCGCTCGACTCAAACTCTCTAACGGCACCACCGAGGGCCGTTATCGCCCTTCAGACCTGTCAGGAAGCTGGATGCAATGCAGCCCTCAAACCTCCAGGCCACTTAACTGCCTTCAGCAGAATAATTATCCTCAATCCCTTTTTCTTTCTCCATTTTTTTTTTTCGCACCTCAGCAGTACTGTTAATTGCCCACGACCACTTCCAACGACAAGAGCCAAGTACCTTCCTTACTTGCGCCACAGCTCTACACAGTTCTAAAAATGGTTAGAATCAAGTAATATTTTTAAAATAAGTTGCTCGATTACATGACAGCTTTTTTCAGGACTGAAGCAAACAAACGCCACAATGAAGGGGGTAAAAATCTGTAGTCATCAAAAAGATAAATTTACAGTTGTTCCCAAACTTTAAATCTAACTGCAAGCGTCACTGATTTGAGAGCATTTACCAAAATGCCTTTTATTTTGATGCCCGGCAATCGACATAACATGCACCTACCTGCTACAGCTGTAATGGCAGACCGCCAGAGAGAACTTTCTCCATTAAATTAAATCAGTCATCAATGGGCAATGAGACCGCTATATTTTATCACTCTCTAAAAGCATAGGTACCAAAGTATCCCTGGAAGTCACCAAGACATTAGGAGAAAGGCCAATGAAGCAGCCCGTGAGGAATACTACCAACTACCCCTCAAACAAAAATAAAATTAAAATAATAGAGAATTTCATCAATGGTATAACAAAACTGTATACGATTCAAACTATAAAAGAAAATGTTTTCATACTTTTGGTTTACTACAAATGCATATGTCAGCTCAGGCAATTCCTCAACCATTATCTGGTAAGTGGAAAACTCAAAAGCACCCCAAATTAGATAAGCACTCTAACGTTTTACAATATTTAATATTTATTTCCCAAGACATAACATTTACGAGTGCAAATGGAGAGCAAGGATTGTAGAGCTCTCAAGTCCAATGAGAACCACACTGAAAAGTGCATTCACACTGCCCTCTAGTGGTTATTATTAACAGTGTTCAGCATCCTCAGTGACTGATGCCACTAACAGGTATGATCATCATGCCAAGTCTACATGGGGGGGGGGGGGGGGGGTTTAAAATGAAATTGGTTTGATAATATGTCCGTTTTTAAGCCCCAGACGGAAATATAATGTAGGCCCACATTTGAAGCTTCAATTTTCACGGCACAGCTTAATACACCCCTGCAATGATCTGAACCTGATTTTTACCCCAGAACGCCTAATTAAATGCATAAAGACACAAGGGGAAAAAAAATAAATAAATATGTTTAACACGCCGGGTGTAGTCAAAGGAGCCGAAGTTAAGACCTTTGCTGCGCTTCTGTTATTCGTTCGCAGTTTCAGAGCACTGTAACTTTCTGTGGATACTGATTTCAGTTATCAATCACAAGAACTAAGAATGATGAGCAAGGCTACTGTAAGTGAAATGAGTCACTCCTTACAGATTGATTTACCTGGACTTCACACTCCACTACAGAGTAGCAGCGAATGAGAAAACATTTAAATTAAATGACCATAAATTAACATCACTGATGCATTTCAGGCCTTTCACCCAGGCTCCCCTGCAAATGGCACTGGTTAAATGCACCAAACAGACAGATGGCTGAAACGGAGGCTGTGGTTACTAAACAGCTCATTACTCAAATTTTTTGTCAATATTTAAAGGTGACGATCTAAGCTGAGGGGAAATTAATGACTCTGTAATCAAGGAATTTTTTTGTACCAATTAATTATGCAAATTATTTGTTTAAGTTAACGAAAGTAACTAATTGTATGTTGATCGCTGAGGGCTGTGAAAAAGACAGATGACAGAGGGAGTGTTTGCACATTGCATGCGTGCACACACACTGCTTATTAGGATTAAAAATGCCAAAATGCTAAAACCAGCTCTCGAAGAGTCGTTATGATGTAAATTACCAGCAGGCCTTCTTAATCTCCACAGCACATTCTGTGCGCAGTTTCAGCTTACGTGCACTGCTGGGACACAACCCTAATAGGAAAACTGCCACAAAGGATATGAGAGCGAACAGGGTGCGTTTACATTATAACTTTTGAGGCGCTCAAAAAAAAAAAAAAAACATTTAAGAGCTCACCGATGCATTCCAATTAGAAGATTCGCGCCTGAACTATTTTACCCAAAGGCACAAATCGATTTTCATGGCCAAATACTTCCCAAACGGGAACACGATGTCCAGTAAGCCAATGTTCGGACGGCTAACGTACGAACAGCAATTCAGTTTCCAACTTTTTGCAGCATTTCTGAATTCAGGGGCTTCCTAAGATCATAAGATGATCAAAAACCCTCAGGGCCAAAACATAAAATTGGCCTGAATCCTAACTAGGCACAAGACTGATTTCTGATTTCCGTTCAATTTGCTTAATTTCCCAACACAAGACAGAAATGCACAACGGCACGACTGAAAAAGAGCACCTGCAGTTCATAACCCTGGCGTGGCCCTGAAATGTGAAGACGCCCAAGCTGAACTATAGTGAGGAATGTTAAGTATTTACCGTTGCATATACCACTGAAGGACTTGCTTGCTTGTCCAGGCGCTGGACTGCAGATAATGAAGGAACACGTGTAACAATGGGAGAATGTAGTCCTTTTTACAGAAAATATAGGGCACTGGCGGCCCCAGAAGCTCCCGCAGTTAAGATAAAGAAAATGTCAAAGTTTTTGTTGACAGACGCATGCGTGGACCGACGCACGCACAGATGGAGCCCGATACCATAGCTCCCTTGTCACTCAGGCGGCGGAAGCCAATTTGGAGCCTGTAATTGAACTAGTTGACGAGGAAAAGCAAACGGTCAAAGTTTTTGGTGATATTTTTAGGTCAGTGACCTTAAAAAAAAGGCCATCACCTTTAGGCACATCATTTGAAGGCCTTTATGAGATGCATGTCCACAAAAACTATGCGCCTGTAACTGGAATAGTTGATGAGATGAAGCAAATGGAAATTTCAGCAGGTCTGGACTTCAAAAGAAACAACTGCTGAACAAAAGAATGTATTTACTCACTAGCGAGAGAAGAAATGCTCTGGAAGGGTACAAGAGGAAAACAATGTTAGGAAACCAGCCTTCCTAAAATCAGGTTAGAGCTCCTCTCAGAAAGAGAGGCACTTTTAACAAAATCAACAATGTGTTAGAACAGCAGCTTTTTTCAGGCAACTTTGTAGCTGCACAAAGAAAGGTATATATTTTAGAGTTATAACCATTACTTGTAAAGACTTCGGGATACATTCAGAATGTATTTCAAAAAACAATAAAAAAAAGTCAAATATTAGGCTTACTAAGCTGTAATGCAGCCATTCATACCCCTCGATATCTCGCACTGAATGGAATTTAACAGAGTGGCTCAACCAGATTTGAGGTCTGTGGGACTCAATAAAGAGGCTTGCTTTGTTTTTCCAGTTAATGCTAATCCTAGGTTTTCAATCTTAAATGCTTGACCTAAATGCCGAATGCATGTTCAAGCCGGAGCATAACAAAACTGAAGAAATGGCAAACCATGTTAAATGCTATGCAAACATCACACCCACCCTACAGTTCATAGAACTGATGCAGGTAACACAAAGTGATTGGGGGAACTGCATTCACTGGGGTTGACACTGCACACTCCACAAAGCCATCAGAGTGAAAGTGCTCACCATAGAGTTGACAGAATGGGTGCACTGCCCAGAGTTAATGGAGTGGGTGTGATCGCCATGGCGATGAGGCAGAGCAGGTGCAATGAAACTACGTTTAAAAACAGTAGCGCTCACCATGGAGTTAACAGAGCGGGCGTCCTCCTCGTAATTGACCACAGGGGGCGGCTCTTTGCCCTCATTTTCCTGCATCTTCTGGTCCAGCAGGTCCTTCTGCGCGGTGAGCTTGGCCTCGGTGCAGCGCAGGAGCTGCACAGTCTGTCGGAGTTCCTCAAGGGCCTGTTTTTGACTCAGCAGGAGGACGGCACTAAGAGACACAACACAGCAAAACCCAGCCTGAAGTTAGCCTGCCTCTCACACCATCCCAGTGATGAAAGGGTTCTGAGGTTCTCCAACATGTCACCAAGGGCACAGCCAATTAGCCATTACAAGCCATCTCAAAATCAGTATCTCTGTGACATCACAGGGGGAAAGTCAACCCAGATAATGAAGAAGCTGATTAATTCTAGTCTCAGGACAGGTCTTTCCCCATGTGACATCACAAAGGAACACATTTTGAAATGGCTTGTAATGGCCTATTGGCTGTTCACCTGGTAAAATGATGGGGGACGTGGAGGAAAAAAAAAAAAAAAAAACAAACCATCACTGCATCCCACTCAATTCAATATGTCTGGACATTCAGTGCTCCTTATGACTTCAGTTAAGAGAATCACCAGCCAAGAAGCATAAAACTCCACAGAAATTCTGAGTCTGCACACCGGTCTCCACGAAAGCAGAAGTGTTTGGAGAGAGCACTGTAATCAAACCTGATCAGTGCTTCCAGGTTACTTTGCTATATAAAGTGAAATAAACATTAGGCTGGATAGCAAAAAGTGTACTCTATAAGCCAATGATAATCATTAGACATCGTTTGTGCACTGAAACAGAAAAAATACATAGAACATGAATAGTAAGCGATGACAAGCTCATACAGCACACAGAAAAGCATGATGCAGTCATGTGAAAATGCGTCATGAATGAGTGAAAATTTGTTCACCCAGAAAAAATTTCCAACAGCAATCCTAGACAAAATGAGACATCACACTGTGCTGAGGACTCCCACTAGGTGGCATCTTTCCTCAGTTTGCATTCATAAATTAACAAGTCATTTTCAAGCAAAAGTGAGACCACAAGTACAATATTTTTCTTTCTAAGGCCACTCAGGTTTGCTTCGTACTCAATTTAAGTATTCTTATCTTGTTAGGACAGGCACGGTTAAAGTTCAGAGCGTTTCTGGATCATACTGAAATCACAGACATAGGGTCACAAAAGCAGTCATCCATTCAGACAGCCATGACGTTAATTAATCCAGAGCTTAACGTTACACCTTAATTCATTGAGACCAGCTACAGTAACTGGCGAGTCTAAATGGTAGCTGGGAGCATTTTCAAGGTCGTGACACTTGTCCTCGGGGGTGTTTATGCGCCTTGACTTGGTAAATGTACACAAAAGCTGCAGACAATTGCTAATGTAAACCTGACATGCAAACACGGTGTTGACTGAGTCAGCGCCTTGCGCTTTCATGATTACTCAGCAGACAGTGAAAAAATGTTGCAGTCAGTCGGAATCCATGCACCACTGGAGACGAAATCTCCATCCTACGCTACCGTGCAGCTCGTCGTGATCCAATATCGAGCTCCCACTTATCCCGGGGCAGTTCTCCCTGTCAAAGCTCATTCGCTTCTCAGAACAACTTGGCAAAACTTCCAAATAAGGTCTCCCACGCAGAGGCCATCCACATCCAGTAGCAGGAATGCAATGGAAAAACAGACAGGATCATACGCTTCCCAGCCATTTACGGTGCTGAGTCCATATAATCCCCTTTCAGTTTGAGATCGCGAGTACAGTACAGGGCATCTCATTACAATACCCCCTGTAGGCAGTTTTTTAACCGAAGATAAACCTACACTACTGTTTGTTTATGGAATATTCGTTATGAGTCATCAAGGAAATATACTTCAGCTGCTGCTGTAGCAGAAAGTCATCACTTTGACATTTTTTGTCATTATTTGGGCATTTGTTTCCTCGTACGATGCAACACTTACTGCTTTTGACTTTCTTTAAATGTTTCCATGAATAATTGAGGAAGCCCTAGCAATGCTTAACTGCTAAGATAGGAGCCGGAATATAATTAAACCTATCCATTGTGCCTTGCAGACAGATTCTGACAAAGCCAACGAGTAAATACAGCTATCCAGCGCACATAACAAGCACAAACAAATCCCCCCTCAAACCCACGGGCTGGCATAAGCTTCTTAACATTTCTTATTTAGAGCAAAATTTTTACATATTTCATGCCTGCAATACTGCCGCAGAGCTAAGGAGAATCGCCGGCATTGAACTCACATCTATATTAAGCCTTAGAGTGCTGAAATTATTAAATTTATATTTAAAAGAAATTTATCTTGTGCTGTTGAAAACCTATCATGTGGCGACTTTTTTTAAAAAGAGCTCCCTTAAACAAGTCACCACATGATAGGTTTTCAACAGCTTTGATTTTGATATATTACATCATTGAGCATCAATAGCTGCATTTAGTGCTCTAAGGGTTATGTTTCTGTCAATAACCAAGAGACAACTTTTGGTTATGAGGGCAGAACGACAGCCTAAAATGTGGCAATGGGCCACAACTGCCAGTAAGTTTTTTTCAATGCTGCCCTGCCATCCTCTCCAACACAACTCCTGAGGGTAAGGCCAGGAGTTTTGTCATTGGATGGGAGACTAGCCTTAAAAACTGGGTCAGGTTACTGGCGGAACTATCTAGAGCATGGGAGTCAAACTCTAGTCCCAGAGTGCCTCGGGGTCTTTCATGATCTCCTTTAAATCAGCAGCCAATTATTGCCCGAGAAGTAGTGCTGACCCTTCAATATGAACAATGACTTAAATAAACATCTCAAACAAAAACACACCAACAAGCTGGCCGCGAGGCCCATGGTCTCCCGTCGCCAAAATAAATACGTACCCGGTGACCTTAAAGAAGGTCAATTCTGCTCAATGTGAAAGTGGATGTTTTGTAAAAGATGGCATGGAACTGGATACATAAAATTTGACCATCGGGTTAAAGAGAATGCCGCAAAACACCACAGTGAACAATTTTGAGCTTGTAAATAAAGTTTGAAAACGAGACTAGGTGCAACCTGGTATATGGCTGGGCCGCCCAGTGCTGTATGAGAATGTGGGTCCAAGAAAAGGGTGCAAAATGAGGCAAAGCTCACGCAATTATATGAAGTGCAAGTTTAGTAATGAGCTAGAGCTGAAAAATTATTCAAAAAGTGGGTGGGGAGAGAGAGTGAGTGAGTGAGCGAGTGAGTGAGTGAGTGAGAGAGAGTGTGTGAGGTACTTGGAGTGGGAGAGTGTGAGGGTGAGAGTGTGTGAGTGAGGGGGTGGGAGGTGGGGGGGGGGGTCTTGAGTAATGAAAACGGATCAAAAGCAAGTTATACATTTGAATAGACAAAGAGCGAGAGTAAGGGTAGCAGTTATTGATTTTGAAGGAGTGAAGGAGTTGCAATGTGTTTACATAAAGCGTTATTTGATATTGGTGATGAATGAATATGGTTAACTGTGCCAAAAAAATGTAAATGCAATTAATTATAATGAATTTATAATCTATTGAAAGTTATCGAAAAGGCCTTGCAGTTAACAGCAAGATCATGACAATTCGCCGAAAAATAAAGTTCATTCTATAATTTAATTTCATTTTGTTTGATTTGGCCGAGAAACTGAAGTGATTTCCACCAAGTCCTTCATCAGAGGACTTCTAGTCAGCAATTTTCTGCCAGACTTCCTCTCTGCCCTTATTAGCAGCAACAGTGTTGCTTTTGGCCTTTTTGTTATAGATCTACATTCTTCATAACTATCCGTAATCACAACCCACTCCTCCTAGGAGATTCTTTATTTTTATTTATTTATTTTTTTAAAAGATTTTATTAATCACCCAGCAACCAGTTACATTACATCCAACGAACAAGTGCATACATCAACCAACATGAATGCACGAACACAAGTCTCAATAATAATTTCCCAAGTGTCCACCTGAGTATGCGCATGCATAATCATGCAGTCTTTCAAGTGTCCAACCAATCAGTGCAAAACTTTATACGCGTCTCCCATTAAGCCGCCGGCAGGGGCCCCTGGTGCCGCTGGGGGCAGACAACCCGCAACTGATCCTGGATCAGGGATAGCTTCCTCGGAGCAACTTACAGTACGCGATCGGACATTTTCTGAACGGAAATAGAGTCAAGTGACGCATGAAACTCTTTTATTGAGAGCGCGTACGTGATGAAAGCACAAAAACGAGATTAACAAAGAAAGACTACAACCACCGTAGTGGTACCAATTATCTGATTGCGAGTTCAGGGTTTGTTGAGCCGGCTCACTCAAATATAGCCAGTCTATGTTGAACTTGCTTCTTAGCATAACACCCCCCCCCCGGGGATATAAGTGGCAAACGTTTAGCCAGCCAGCCAGCCAGCCAGCAAATCGTCGGCCAAGCAATTGTTGAAGTTCTTGCCCGCTGGCCGACCAATCGCTGAACTTCATACCCCCAGCCAGCCAATCATTGAACTTGATCACTCAGGCACTCACTCACTGAGCGACATTTGCATTTATAGGGGCCGGGTCGCTGCTCGGCCCAGCCAAAAAATAGGTCAAGTACCAATATTTGACCTGCTAATTTCAAGGTCAAATAATAGGTCAGGTCACTGATATTAAATGGGAAACTGGTTCATGATTTTATCTTCTTATATGCACAGCATGGGGTCTGTAATCCATTTTCTTCTCGAGTTATCATGTTAACGCCACTCTTTGGACGGACGGACGGACGGGGTGCATGACAAAAAAGCAGAGGAAACGGAGGCCCTGCAGGACCGCAGAGGAACACTTCGCTCAGCAGACACTCCAAACCATCAACAAATCACATCTACAGAGGGGTAAGTATGAAGCACTCAGATCCCTGCTACGGTACGGCTGATATCTGTCTCAGAAACACAACGCTGGAGGGACAGACAGAGAGACAGACAGAGAGACAGGAGGATGTATGGAAGTATGAAAAGGGACACCTTCGCACTGACACGTATCCATTCTGTATATTACATTTTGTTGCGGACTATTTAACAGTTTAGGAGTTCTGGCCCAGAAAAGCGTGACGTACAGATGGACTGACGGGCAGACAAGCAGAAGAACAGAACTCATTCTCATATCCCCATCCACTGCATGGCAAGGAATAATAAGACTTTAAACAAGGTACTGCATTATTGAGGAGACTTAAAATCCTGCAGCACTTATCACACACAGATGGAGGATATCTATCTGAAATAATGAATTTTCATTGCTTTTTTGTAGTTTTGGTGATGGGTTAATAAACCTTCCTTTTGGATATCCAAGAATATCCAGCCAAAAGACAGCACAATATGGGACCCTTAAGTTGCAATAAACTCCAGCCACAAGAATTTTTAAGTACTAATCTAGCGCTTTAGCTTTATTCCCTTATACATAATACAGTATAAACCAGGCATTTAGCCATTAACTCTACAATATAATTTAAAGTTCAATCTTTGAAGAATCACCAAAGATTACAATTTGATACATGAATAAAATCAAGCACCAACTTTTCCAGTCATAAAAAGTTACTTTATTTTGGTTCAAGTAAATTTCTTTTCTCCAACAGTTTCAAACTCAATGAGTATTTATAACGGTACTTTGTCTTAGAAACATATAAATGCTTCAGCATAATTACTGACTGTACTTATACATTAGTGTTGCACCTTCCAGCACTGTCTCATCTGACTAATAATCCCCATTTCACTACTGACACAAGATTTATGACGCATCTTCATGGAGATTCCTCTCCAGTTGGCAGTGATTGCCAAGTTCATTCCATTTACGCATATTCCCTGGCTGCGTTAGTCATCTGTCTTAATACATCAATGCGTCCTTAGTTGTAATCCCAAGGTTTAAAGTTAGACACATTTACAAATGTGCGTCCAAGACTGGCGTTTTCATAACAGTGCAATTACTCAAAAAAAAAAAAAAAAATACAGAATTCTGGACGGATATAAAATAACACAACTCAAAATCAGAAGGCAAGATATTCCTCTTCGAGTTTTAATAGGCATGTGAACTTAATAAAATTCTCTGAAAAATGAACTTACTCAGACTTCTTCTCCCATGTTTTCGAGGCCTCCTCGATCTTTTTCTCCAAGTCTTGCACCAGATCCTCCTTGCTTTGCAAACTCTGTTGAGTGAGGGTCAGCTCTTCCAATGTGGATTTCAACCTGTTAAACAAATCACATTAACCTCAAATGCGGCGCATATGAGACTACAATCCTTGAGGTATGCAAGCTGCACCCATGGTTTAGATTCTCAGAGAAAGGAGAGAAGTATGGCAGATAATCACTATCGGTCAACAGACAACAATATTTTCAAGCAGTCAGAGAAAATCTTTTTCAAAAAAGCTATCTAAATCTTCATTTGATCAATGTGGCCAACTTTTACTGTGATAACACCAAGGCAGATCTGTAGAATATTTTTCTACTAAGAAAGACGCATTGTTTAGAAGGTTAACACCCAATACTACTCTGAAAGTTCCCGAGGATACACAGCACTTGCGGTTCGCTTCTCCTTGATTTCTCGGTCCAGTTTGTGCTATCCAAGGTCGATTTTACATCCAGTGTTGAAAAATAGAAATAATTAGCTTGATTGTTTATATTGCTAAATATATATTTTCTGTTAACTCAAAAATTTAGAGGGATAACATTCTTTTTGAATTCTCAGTACACACATTTAGCCTAGCGCCATTTGTGGTTATTTATTTGAGCTAAAACTGCTAATATTTCACTGAAACACGGAGCAAAAAAAAGTGAAGCGTTCTGAACCTTTTGACCAACCGCGTACATGTGACTATGATTATGCCTAATGAAATGCTGCACATTTCAACGTCTAAAAAGTGCGCCCATTCAAGAAGGTCCTCACAGTAGTTTAGGATTAAACGGATCACACTCACAGTGCTTGTAGAGTGTCTGCAGTCAAATTATTCCACAGAATCTCATTAGCTTGCAGATTCTCCGTTTCCTCCAGTAGCGAAGCGTCAAACTCTACACTTGGCTCTTTGGTTTCCGGCGACCTGACAGAAGGGATTATTCATTCATTGTCATATAATTGTGGTTTTTGAATAGGGAATAAAATATCCATCCATCTCATTCATGTACAGAGTCTGTAATATAAGATTTTGGACATGGAGCCAACCGAAATTCTCAAAAATTCTAACCAAAATATCTACAAGCAAAGAGAAAAATATTTATTTAATAATTACATTTATAGAAAGGGCAAATACAAGAGAGAAAAATCAAACTGTGCTGAGAATGAGCCGACTCTGCCACACACCTTGTGTATTTCAGCAAGCGGATTGAACATTACACACACAGTCACATTAAAAACGAGAATGGAAAATGTGCTTCTCTTGCCCCAATTCAATTTCTGGGCCAAAATCCAGGTTCGAGCTCCTAAGAACCTTCATAATAATGACTTCAAAAGTAAAGACAAGCAATGCATGACGAGCAGTAAACACTTTTACAATGGCACATGCCATTAACCATAAGTATGTGAGCAACTGTCCACCAAAATGACAATAAATCTGGTGAGCCTCAGAGAGCCAATGTGACCAAACACAAACCACCCTAAAATTTGTTGAACATTCAAAAAAATAAAAACAAAACAAAAAAAAAAAAAACAAACAAAAAAAAAAAAAAACCACAATTTTGCACATCAGCCCACTCAAACAAACCAATTCATGAAAGTACAGATAAGCATGAGAAAACATCCCAAAAGGATTGCATTAATTAACTGTCCTTATAATATTAATATTCAGGGCTTCTAGCGAATGGTTTTGGCAATGTTGTGCTAATTTTACCTTCACAGACTCTCAGGCTTCCTTAAAAACACTTTCATACTGGCTACGCAGTGAATGTGTTTGATGTCTGAAAGCATTTCAGACCTGACAGGCCATAATCACTCCATATTCAAGTCAGACATTTTACAAACCTTAAGGCACATTTACCAACCTGAAACCATAATTTAGTTCGAACTCCAATTACACTTCTAAGAAAAAACTTCAGTATCGCAAGAAACAAGACGGCAGATTTGCAGCAGGAATGACGAGCTGTGCTTGAAACCCCCCTTTCACATACCTGTACACTTCAATGAAATGCTCATACTCTGAAGAAGGGTCAATTTGCTCTATGGAGGTGTGTATCTCTTTGTGGACTTTCACTATCTCGTCAGATAAGAGGCTGGTGATTTCACTGTATTCCTCCAAAATCCCCTTCCTGAAAGACAAAAGACAATAATGTTCATATATGATGTATAAGGGCGAGTATAAAACATTTATTATAGAGTAGTACACTGCCCGGCCAAAAAAAAAGTCACACTCAAATATTTAGTTGGAACCCCTGTAGCTTTGATTACAGTGCATATTCGTCTTGTCATTGTTTTGACAACTATATGCAATGTCAAAGCATTTATTTTTGATCAGAAATGCCATAATTTTTGGCCAAGATCTTGTCTTCTCGACATAATGGTTGAACCACTGTGGTCTTTCTTGAGCACATCACAATAACTTTTAATGTGCTTAAGGTCAGGACTTTGTGGTGGCAAATTTGTTTGTGAAAATGATTCCTCATACTTGTTTTTGTCATCCATGGTTTTCTTTGCTAAATACAGGCCAATAACTTGCCCGTTCTAAAATACAGTAAATGTTTTCCACCATCAGGGAATGTGTCTTCCAACATGATTTTTTAAGCAATGAGTAGCGACGCGCTTCATCAGTCAGGGTTAAAATGATTATTGCCAGCTGAAACATATTAATAACTGCAATAATGATCCAATTATAGAATTTGTTCATTAATTTCCAAACGGTGACTTTTTTTTTGGCCGGGCAGTGTTTATTATAATGTTAAGCATGATATTAAATATCGGCTCATGACCAAATAAAAGGGAGTGTGCCGCTAAAAAAAGCAGCTCAAGGACAGAACACAAAGCAGAAACGTGTGAAAGTGTAGTTTTTAGCTGCTATAGTAAACTCTACAGTGCGGAATTACCAACAGCCCTGTGGCCTGAGATATACGCCATGAACAGGCCTCACGGGGGACGCCGGTTAAGAACACTTCTCGGATCAGAGAAAAGCAGAACTACTCATTAATCTGCATCTGCATTCATGTGACGCGGAATGGCATCCAGCGCACATTTCATCACCTCTAATACTGAACTAAGTCAAGCAGAAAATGTGGGGCTCTTGGGACACGTGTACCTATAAATCACAGACTGTGGGTACGTGGCCCTGCGTTCACACTGCAACTGATTTTGTGGATGGGTCACTGGGGTGCTCTCGGCCAAGCGGGGGGCAAGAGCTTCCTGTTGTATATTGCCTGTGCGGCCACATACAAAGACCTGCACGAAGCACTAATGATTTGTGCCTCAATTTCAATGTATGGACACTAGTAATAATTTGTTCTTGCTAGTTGTGCCAAAATATCAACACCTTTTGAGCTACTGAGTGGCGTTGCTGACTAATAGTAGATCATTACATCAATAATAAGTAAATTAGTTACTCGATAGCGAACTGGCTAATGTGCCAACAAGGGCTGCGTAAAACTCACATCATCCAGTTTAACAGTCTTGGCTTGACTGCAGTCCATGACTGGGAGCTACACGCCAAGTAACATCGTAGGCACTTGGCTCTTCTGTAGTTTTTAACTTTGCATTGTAATATAAGGTCGTTTCTTCATGTTTTTCAGAAAAAGTTGAAGGAAAAATTCTTCACAAACTAGTATCAAGTCTGTTGACAAAATTTGAGGCGAAAACACCAATTAGCTTCTGAGGGGTGTAGAGGAAGGAAGCTTTTCTCACCTTCCCGCCTCGCCCCCTGCTCCACGAGCTGGGCTGTGTTCCAATCAGAAATAAAATGCTCTCTTCACTTCCTCCCTGTACTTGAGAAAGCCCTCCGAATGACACGGCAGGTGAGAGAGCCCTTCCCGCACGAGTAAGAGCAATGGAAGGGAGGGGTTGTGGCAGTTCGAACTGGAATGATTTCCGTGTTTCTTCAATACATCAATATTTTTCAACAAGCTAGCGGGAAGCTTTTGTTACCCTGGAGCTGACCGGGTAGGTCGGCATTAGATAACATTGGGTATCAGTCAGTTGATGGGACATAATTCCCAAATGCATTATTTAATAAATGAACACAGGCGCTGTAAACAATGTATTGGAGATTCTCAGCACCTTGAAAGCTAGGAAAATGCTGATCATTTGGCCCAACTTGCCATCTCACCCAATGTTACCCGAGTGAGTTAGTCGCCTGTGCTCCAGCTGTGAAGACAGACCTGAAATTTGGTGGCACAGAACTTCCCTTTGGAACAATTAGACCGGACTTGCTCTCAATCATCTTCTAAATTAACAATACATGCACTCCGAAAACACTCCACACAATCAGGCGTTGCTAGTTCTCCCCGTTAAAGTAAGAAGACAATCATTCATTTGGATGCACAGTTTGATGCATTTAAATCAGTGTTGTTCAAATTGCATATAGGCGTTTCAAATGGTTCTCCTTTTCATTTCAATAATTTAAACGATCGTGAACTGCAGGTTCGATCGCCTGATGTGCTGAAAAGGTAGCACGGAAGTTCCAGAGCAGTTTGTCTTTCGTAAAGCACGGGCTCATTTATGAGTAAATTATTTCTCCGCAGCCTACTGGATTTCGCCCATTATTTTGTCGCCGTTTGATCACGTGGGGAGAGAAACAGTGTCTTCAGTTGTTAATGGATTATTACTATAATTGGAAAACGTGTTAAGGAAAATGACTGAGAACTAGCCAGGACCAATTGTTGTTATAAAGGTATGATCTGTGCCCCCAATTTCCAGTTCGGCGTACACCACTGCTGAGCGCTGTACCTTTTTCAGTTCACACGGACTCTGTATTGCATGTTTATGGAAAGAAGAAGATTTCTTGCTGCTCTAATCGCTGCAGCACTGTCACATCCCAGTATTAGCCAGCAGCCAAACTTCTATCATGTTTGCTATTTATATCAGTAACTTGTTAATGTTTTCATCTAAAATTAAGTACGGCAAAAGCCCTCCCCGCTACTGTAGGCGAGAACAAAAATGAACTGCAAAGTTACATACTTAAAAGAAATGCTAAACAGATCCCTCCCACTCATTCAAGGGGGCTCTTTTCTGGTACCATGAGGCCACAGACTTCCGCAGATGGTTTTTTCTTGTAACTGTTGTTCAATTACTTCCACACAGAATACATAAGACAGAAGACAATCGGCTTTAACCGCATGGTTCCACTACAGGTGTCATGAGTGAGAAAAGCTGAGCTGCGGCCATCTTTCATTGAGCAGCTTTCATCGCTCAGGCGTCCAGTCGCCGAACCGCTGACCACTGCAGAGAATGAACAGACCTCTGGCAACTGGGCAATGAAATTCCTCAGTGTGAACGCAGGAAGAGAGTTCAAGTGCCCTAACCTATTAAAATACCGCACCAGATAATCAGTCCGCTTACGCCCACCATCAAAATCTATTGATCATATGCGCACACACTCAACAGTATAACCATATTAGGTGTGCTCATCTTAATTTAGCTTAATATTTCCCCAGCAAGATCGGACAGGACATGCAACACGCTCAGACAGCCACAATCTGAAGTGTTCTTACCAGTTGCTGATTAAAGCCACGCATACAACAATTACAAGCCAGGGAGAGGCAGCAAAGCCCTTTCCCTCTTCAGACACACTTAACGTTTTCACTACACATCAACGGGACAAGTGCACTGCTATTTTTGGCCATTCTTGTAAAAGGTCTCATTTTCAAGGTGTGGAACCTGCAAAAAGCCTATGAGGCTGACCAGCAGGATTACAGTTAGCGTGACCAACAGAAACAAGAGGCCCCGACACCGCAACAGACGGACCATACAGAGGGTTACAACATGCAGAGCTGGTTCCAAATTTGTCAACACCAAGTGGTTAGACCACAGATATACAAGCAGTCTTAAAAAAATTACACAAGCCTGCTCTTGCAGTGACACTCCGCTATCGACCGCTTTGAGCTGATGTAAAAAAAGGCAGATATAAGGCTATAAGTGCGAATGCACTAAAACTATAAAACACGAGCGAAAACGATAATGGCGGGAATTTATGAAAACCATATTGAGGTCTGATGGGCCGAAGCTCATTGTATTTCCGATATTAGCTGGGAGAGTTTATGACTCATGCGAACAACGGCGGCCACTGTTCTTGATCTGAAGAGCATGTTAGACCAGCTGTATTTCAGTGAAGTCCACATATGAAAGCCAGATACAGCTAACTGATGTGCATGTGTGCACAAGTCCAATCAATGAAGCATGTGTCACATACAGGAATAACACTTACTAGTAATCAGAGCATATATGTGACCAGTACTCTCATCTTCTGACCGAAACGGAAATGAATGAAAAGGAGCACAGCCTTTGCGTAATCCCCATAAAAACATCCCTGTAGAACAACCCAATCATCAGGACTGTAGCGGTGGGGCAAAGGGCTGCTGATGCACGGCTCTGGAGAAGATTAAACATGACGAGCGAATGAACGGCTCTGGTTCAACACAAGGTGAACATTATAGGTTCTCAACAAGGAAATGTGACGTAAAACTTTCAGTTCATGAAAAACAGCCATTTTCACTACTGCCACTAAGTGTGCGTCTAAATGTCGGGCCAACCTTACCACATCCCTAATTTTTCATTTTGTGAATAAACAGCATATCATTCTTACATTAAAAAAAAAATAACTCCAATGTTCAGTCGCTTGTTATTGTATAACTATTTTTGTTCGAGCTGAGCAGTATCTGAAAACTGGATGAGATTATTTGCACGAGGATAACATTGATTTGTTTTTTTTTTTTTTAAGCGACACATAAATCCATATGCATGTGAAATACTCACAAACAGACGCAACTTAAGTCATGTTTAGAAGACACACACAATGTCGGCCATCATCAACATGATGGTCAGTGGTGCACATGTTCACAAGCAAGGATGTGCCATTCCTGCTGATCTCTCTGCAGATGAGTTCCCTACAAGATTACAGACATCAGTTCTCAGAAAGCCTCTTCTCTCACTGGACATTAAACCAGATCCTGGAAAGGATTAAAAAGAGCTTAAAGATACAAGAAAGGTCAAAACCTATTCTGTGCCATCTCAATAATCCACAAGTAGGAAGCCAAAACGAGTATGCATTTACAAGTAATGTAGGCATTAATGAGTAATGTAGACGGACAAACTTAAATAAGGCTGCATTGGAAATTGCTTACTATACAAGCAGAACGCACTGATTTGGCCAAAATGTAGACTGTCGTCTGGCCAAATCAGTATTTGCGGCTATTACAGTGCGTGGGCAGTTTCGAATGTAGCCATTGAGCAGAAAAAGCAGAAGAAGTGCCGATCGTGAAGCAGCCGTGCCGCTCGTAACTGGATTTGCTGGGGCTCGGACAGTGGAGAACACGCCTCCATCATACCCCCACCAGCTCAAGCTCACATCTCAAAAGCCCCATTTCAGGAAACAGGATTATCAGGTTTGCTAGAGAGCTTTAAAAACCCCAAAACCTACGGCAACTCAAACAGTGAACTGAGGAAGAAAAAGAAAAGGCTGTGTGGGGGTATTCCGCAGTGTGGTTATGGGGTCCGTTTTGTGAAACTGAGAGGCTAGGAGAGAGAGGAGTCACTCACAGGGCGTTGACCATCTCCTCCTGCATCCTCTGTAGGGAGTCCAGCAACAGGGGTAGGGTGGCGTCGTGGTACTGCTCCTGGTGCAGCTGGGCGCCCCGCACTGCCAGCACATACTGGTTGTGCAGGTTGTGGAGCTTCATGGTGGCTTTATCGTAGCGCTCGCGTGCCTTCTCCGGCTCTTTACCTGGGGACAAACCCAACATACGGATGAGTAGTCAAACCCTGCGACCCAACATACGGATCATTGGTCAAACTCAGTGACCCAACGCAAGGATGAACAGTCAAACTCAGTGACCCAACGTAAGGATGAACAGTCAAACTCAGTGACCCAACATAAGGATGAACAGTCAAACTCAGTGACCCAACAAAAGGATGAATGGTCAAACCCTGCAACCCAACACAGGGATCAACGGTCAAACTCTGCAACCCAACAGAAGGATGAACGGCTTAACCCAGCTGAACTGCAAAACATGCAATCCAACAAAAAGATGAACGATCAAACTCTACAACCC
This sequence comes from Gymnothorax reevesii, assembly GCA_029721435.1. Taxonomy (NCBI): domain Eukaryota; kingdom Metazoa; phylum Chordata; class Actinopteri; order Anguilliformes; family Muraenidae; genus Gymnothorax; species Gymnothorax reevesii. The sequence continues at coordinate 78,615,810 of CM056583.1, forward strand.
AACATAAGGATAAGGGGTGAAAACCTACGACCAAACATAAGGAGGAGAGGTGAAAACCCTCCAACCCAACATAAAGATGAGTGGAGGAAACCCCGCAACCCAACATAAGGAAGAACTACATACTCTGACTTCCTTCCAAACACATTTCCCGCTAGAATTTCAGCCTCACGTGAGTATTTATACAGGTTAGGATTTACAGTTAGGCTGCACTGTCAAGACCTTTAGCACATGAAAACCTTCTGACAAGAATAACACACCCAATGACTGGTGCAAAACTAATATACTGAAGGACCTTAGTTCTGCATATGATATTCATGGCTTGATTTGCAACCCAGCAATACAAAAAGTTGGTTTAGTGGCACATACGGTATCAAGCCTTAGCCAAACAAGATCAATTATTCCATTATCATCAGAGCTGAAGTGCACCACCGTTGGGTCAGAAATCGTGCCATAAATAAAATATATGCAGAATTAAAGTTCCTCAGTACATAATTCCTCTTCTTTGTTGCGTAACTGAATTTTTGCTTAAGCCTCATCTTCAGAATAAGGGCCAAGATGCTTGGTGGGGTTATAAATAAATAATAATAAAAACAAAACTATGAATTTCCACTAAAAACAATGAAGATATAAATGGACACTGCATCATCATCAATCAGGACATTTAAAAATACTTCCAAGTTTCCATGGTGACAGAAGGAATGCATTTGTTTATGTTTTTTTTCCCCTCTACACAGCATGTGAAGGCAAGACAAGATGGCAGAGAGCCAACTGGTGCACTTGTGCCTGCAGGTCAGAAGGGTAAGAATATTTCGCAGAGTCAAATAGCCCCCCTCGCGCCGCCCACTTGGCAAACAGACAAAGGAAAACACTCAAAAGCTACCCTCTGCTTTTCTGTAACATTCTGGCACTCCAGAGTGATTCCCAGTGCCAACACTACACTCGCAGGAGTCAAAAGGAGACCTATAGGTTGATCAGCCTGGCCTGCATCTCTCATGGTGGAGCAGAGGCGGACAGGAAATGCTGGAAGCAAAATGGGTTTTGTAAGACACTGAAAGGAAAAAAAATGCGTCTTAAGGCGGCAGCATGCGTCCTCTTTAATAATAGAAAGGACCTGGCTTATGACATTGTGGATTAATTGTAAGGTGTACGGAGGACTAACAAGTTATTTCAGTAGATTACGAAATCATTTTTAAGTAAAGGGTCAGATTTTGAACTTGGAATTGCTACTGAGAAGAGAAATACAGCGAGCACAGCACTGACCTCATTAAAATTGTAACATTTACTCCAAATGCCCTGGAAGCCTTCATTAAAAAAAAAAAAGGGGGGGGGGGTTCACACCTGAAAGCCAGAGATCTGAACCAAAGCTTGGGTTTTTGTCACATTCGTATACATTTGGTTTCACATTGCAATTAAGCGAGCACACCAAGAATGGACATACAGGGGAGGCTTCATCCTGTCATCAAATTCACGAGTCGCAGCTCCCTATGCATGCAGTCCATTGCCTTACAGACAGGCATGCATGCCTAGTTGAATTCCTTGAAGGAAGGACCTCATGCGAAAACTGTATCCTCGCCGAGAGCAAAGGAGAAGTTGGTAAGCAATCCTGAGACCTAGCATTTCCTTTGAAACAGGTGAAACATGGCAGCGTTTTTATTAGTTTTTTCCATTCTGACTGTTGATGAAATCCTCAGAACATAGGTTCATTAGACATTTGACCACTCCCCAAGTGCTATCGCAGGTCGTTGTGTTTTGTTGTCCAAGGTTGTGTTTTGCCTCAATTCCTTTTTCTGGTTATGATGATATTTTGCAATTACTTTCAGTAACTGGTCTGAAAGTCTGGACCATCCAAAGAAATGTACACTCTAGAAACAATCTGTTCAAAGCGCAGTTCAGTTTCCTCTTTTGCTCAGACCAGATTTGGGCTGTCTGCTCCAGACCATGGCCCGGGGGAGGTTTCACACCTGCACTATTGGTTTGGATCAAACAGAGAAGTTGGGACAAAATGAGGTAGGTTTAAAAGCCCCCACAGATGTCGCATTGCGGAGCAGTAGTGACCACCATGACCCAGGTTCAAACCCTGGTCGTACCAGCAGGCAGCGGTCGACAACCTTCTCGGACCAGCACAATAGGCTTTGTGGAGCAAGGAAATAAATTGGAAATGACTGGCGGATCGGGAGTATTGAGTTACAGCATTGCTTCTTGCTCAAGCGCCTCCTGTTGACCAGTCGGGCGCTCGTCAGTACGATTCTTAGCTTGCTCATGTTTGGGTATCCTCTGCCCTCGTTTTGAACTTGCAAAGTTTCGAGCAACGAGTGTAAATAGAAGCTGCAGCTGACAGGTGCGTGCTTCAGGAGAGCCACAAACGGTCTCGCTCTCCCGAGATGGCAACATGGGGTCGCAAGCTTGTGTACATAGTTCGCTAATTGGGCATTGCAGATCTGGGTGGGATTGGAGATGCCAAATTAAAAAAAAAAAAACAACATATTGTTAAAAAGCCCCTGCAGTCAGCAATTACATTCCATGCCACTCAAAGGGCACCTTAACCATAGAGGAACTTTTATTAACAAATGGTAACCAATAACTTGTGTGTGTGTGTGTGTGTGAATATCAATTATGCAATTCTAAAAGTCACTACTTCACTGAAAAAAAAAGAGCAGTGGTTTGCTGTCAATCCCAGCATACAATGGGCAACAGCCAAGAACACATCCAGGACAGGTTAGATCCAATGCAAGGTCACACACACCATTCACTCACACATCTCATACCTATGGGCAATTTAGAGTCTCCAGTTAGCCTGACATGAACATCTTTGGAATGTGGGAGGAAATCTGAACTGAGTATGTGGAGAGAATCTGCCAGGACAAGCAAGCGCCACACATGAATCTGCTGGCATCGTCAAGCATTACATCCACGAGCAGGATACTCTACCCGACTTCCTCTGGTTTATATCCAGATGTATGAACAAATCACAAGTGAAGATGCAAAAGCGGTGCAAATGACTGAATAAGAGAAAGCCAAAAACTGCTAGATGAAAAGAACGCCTTCTGAGTACATTTCAATATAGCAAAACTCTGCTAGGATAACAAATGTGTTAGAATGAATATAAATGAGAAGAATGAAGACTGAAGACTGGACTGTAAAATCTGTGCGACTGCAACAGAGCTTGAGAGACCCTGTAATGGGGTTAACATCCGTCCCCCCCTCCCCTCCCCCCCCCCCCCCCCCCCTCAAACAACCATGTGATTAGCTCAGCATAGCCATTTGACTACACTCACAAACAACGGAGCATGCACACCATTGCCTTCAATCACTTTCACAAACATCACTTTTGACTCCGCATGCAAATGGGAGGATTGTCATGCCTTTTGTAGAACAAATTCATTTCACAGATGAGCAACCCATTATTACATTTAAGAGATGCTAATAACAGGGCAATGATAAAACGGAATGTCGCAAGAAATTAAACATGCCAAGTCCAAAAAAAAAAAAAAAAACCCTGAATTTTCTACATGCAGATTTCATAGCAAGTACAGACTCACCTGAAGTTTTAAGCTGCTCCTCTGATATTTTCAAAGCAGCATGCAGCATCAAAAGCATTTAATGTTTTATTTGGTTCAAATCTACACCCTTTCTGATAGATTCAAATTCAAAATAACAGTCAACCCCAAGTCAATGGACTCATTTCCTGTCTGAGCCATAAGCCAAACAATCCAAAAAGAAATTAAAACCAAATTAAAGCAGGGAATTTCAAATTTAAACAGCAATTTATATTATTATGCACTGCTATAATGAAAGGTATAAACGTACTCTAAATTGACTTGGATCATAATGTTTAAGACATGAGAGGAGAATTTGCATGTTAAAACTTCGCTGAGCGAAAGGCAGGCCAATAAATAAACAGCAATAATTACCTTTAGCAAGGGCTTCTCTGTATTTTTCTTTGGCACAGTGGGCATCTTTTGTCAACTGTCGGTAAGTGCATTTCAGCTTTTCCAGATCATTCTTTGTGATCTAACAATGGGGAAAAAAAAAAAAAATGTACTGATGTGCCCAACGCATCCAACAAAAACATTCACTCAAAATTCATTAGCAGCGGTGCTGAACTGAGAACAACTGAAACATGCCTAAATGCCACAGCACAAGATAACACAATTTGCTAGTTTATAAACTTGCTGAGTGAATCCTTATAACATACTGTTACTATACTGAGCATCTAAAGAAACACAGGTGAATATAAGATTGATATAAAAATAGTCCCACGGGCCTGTAGCTCACCTGACCACTCAAGGGTGTGTAAGAAGCAGTTTAACTCAAACTAGTCATCAAAAAGCCAGGGACTTTCTTGCATGCCCACGTTTGACCAGTAGCCAAAGGCAAGATTTCAACTAGTTTATTACCTCCAGTGACCTTGACATTTATTACCTGAATTATACATCATGCATCTTGCTACCTACATAGAAAAAATGAGCTGAATATATGCATAAATAGCTTTCAGATGGAGATTAATGTCACTTTCAAAATGGCCACCGAAGCAGCCATATTTGAAATCGGATCGAAGCACCTTGAACAAACTTTAGTGTCCTCATGGGTAGGAAGATACCTGCCAAGTTTTAGCTTCATTGGCCGAGTAGTTTCGGAGAAGATGATTTTGAAAGATTTCAATGCAACTCAGGGGTACAGGGGTTGTATTAAGTTGAAGGTCAAAGCAAGGTCAAAATTCGAAATACGGAAGAAAAAGCTGCATGATATGTGATGTATCTTGCCACGTACTAACTACAAAGCAAATTTCAGCTGAATATGTGCATAAATAGCTTTCAGATGGCCAATTATGTGATTTTCAATGAAATCGGATCGGAACGCCTTGAACAAACTTTGGTGTCCTCATGGGTAGGAAGATACCTGCCAAGTGTTAGCTTCACAGGCCCAGTGGTTTCGAAGGAGAAAATTTTTACGAACGACGGACAAACAGGCCATGACATAAGCTCATCTGACTTCGTCAGGTGAGCTAAAAATGACATAAATCTCATTATTAAAAATGTGCAATAGCAATAGTTTCTTCACTCACTTCTGTGTTTTGCGTTCACTTTGACGGTTGCCATGTGAGTACTGTACATTAACCAACTTTATAACTTGCATTCTTTTTGTAGCTCAGTATGTGTCAGTGGCGGCTGGTGAACTGGCGATAGGGGAGGCTCAAAACAATCCCTTAAAATTAATGATTGGTCACGATCTTTTTTCAGTCATTCATTTAAATTACCATTACAGAAACTCCGAAAACTCTCAAAGTTATCAGGTGTGGCCAGTTTTCATTTATAACGCATACTGATTACGACTCCACACTTCTCACGCTTTTCTTTATTCAGGGATTGGAAGCAATGCATGCGTTTCATGATTGTTTAAAAGAAATAGTATAATCTGAAACATCTTTATGCAATTCCATTGCTTCCAACCCCTCCGGTGCACAAGGACTAGAATTCCGTGCGAGAATCTCTTACATACGCGTTGATTGAATAATTGCTGACTACAGCAGAGGAACGTAAATATGCCACTTAAACTTACACCGAACACGTGAGCGTTGACAGGTATGTGTTATAAATGAAAACAGGCCACACCTGATAATGTTGAGAGTTTTCAGAGTTTCTGTAATGGTAATTTAAATGAATGACTGAAAATGGGTTGTGACCAATCATTAATTTTAAGGGATTGTTTTGAGCCTCTCCTATCGCCAATTCACCAGCTGTCACTGGTATATGTAACTACTCACAATACAGAGCATCACTGCCTCTCATATTCTGCATAGTTATTCAACTGTACACCAAGGAAAACATCACTAGCACAGTTGAAGAGCTCCACTCAACATTAAAACTTGTCTCCAACATGACCCTACTGACAGTAAGGGATGAATGTCAATATTGGCCGGATGATATCCATAAATTAGTCACAGATTTGAACACTATGTGCCAGTCAAAATCTGAGTCCTGATGAAACCTGGGGGGTATAACCCAGTGTTGCCAGACAAATACTGGCTCTTCTTACTGGCTCTTATCCTGCATCATAAATCAAACTCAGGCGACAAACTAGAGTCGCACAGGGAAAATTTATCATCGCCATATAATCATACATTACAATTCAAAGGAAAAATACCGACAAAGATCCAACATGGTTCTCCCCACCTGCTACAGGAAGATGAAAACAAACGAAACAGGTGCACTTTTGGTTTAACTGATTTCTGAGAAATCAAGGCAGCAGCAATATATTATAAAAAGAGACATTTTGTGGTTGCGGAGTCCAGCTGTCCTGACCACAAAACCTAACCGTGAAGACACAAAGGGCAGGAAGTGCTCTGCAGGCCGTAGGGAGGTGGATACCTTGCTCATCTCGGACTCGATCTGCTGGTGAATGCTCTGGTAGCTCTTCTTCACCTGCTGCTTGTCTTTGATCATCATGGTGAGCCGGTGCAGGGGCCCCGAGTTCAGGTCCTCGGCGTGAGACTTCATGATCTTACTAAGCTGTTCTGTCTGCTGCACCATGTGGGCCCAGGACTGCAGAAACGACACAACACGGGGGACAGCGGCATTAATTTCATCATAAAAATGGTGAACAAAAGTGTCCTCAACAACGTTTTTGCTGGAATGAAACTGAAGCAGTTGGTCAATGAAATCGCTCCAATAGCAAGTACTTGGTGAAATCTAAACCTTCGTTCACAAACTATCCTTCAGTGACCTCAGTTCATTATTCCACATACCGAGGTCAAATGGATTGAGAGTTGAAGAGGAAAGTACTTTGTTGAAAATTGAGATTCCCATTATATACAGCATACAGGTGGCTGCCAAATTCATAATCCGTAATACAAGTAAAATATTTGGTCAGGTTATGGAGCATATCAATCTACATGTGTCTGTCAAATTACAAGTCAATAGAATCAGTTTTGACAAAGGTAATAATTTTTGAAAACTAACAAATGTTAGAAAGTTAGAAATTTTGGAGATTTAAGGAATGTGATCCAAATGACCAATTCATCCAGTACTGGATGATTCTGTAACAATCAGACCCAACTTCAGCTGCTAATGCACAGAGAGACCAATGAAACAAACAAAGAAATGACACGAAGTTACATACTTGGCAATTTCGCCAAATGATGATAAAAATTTTTATGTATAATTGAAAACTATGACAAAAAGCGTATGAACGTTTCTAACCAAAATTGAGATGAAAATGACCCGCATGAAGCAGCAGTGGTATATTTTGTCGATGTGTAACATTTTGGTCTCGTTTTTATTCGTTTTATGAAAGTGAGATGAAAATGTCACCGACGAGATATTAAGTGAGGCGTTGAGTTCTAGGAAGGCAAATGGGCTCAGTTCCCAATCCTGCCCTTTTGACGTAAATTATCCCCCAATTTTGGCTATGGAAATGAGCCACTCCCTCTGCACCTCAGGAGAAGAGTGGCCAGCACTCTGGCGCAAAATGGCTGCCGTGAATAACCCAGGTGGGTGCCGAGCATTGATGGCAGGAGAGGCAAGATTCCCCCTAATCAGAGTAAAGCACTTTGCATAAATATAGCGCTTTTCTAACTGAATGTTCATTCATTCATTCACTCGAGCATCCTCAAAATGCACTGCAAACTGATAACACCAGTTTTTACAAGCGGCATGAGGGAGGTTTGCGAAAAAAACAGATTCAAAATCAAATTTAACGCGAACTTTATCAGACCAGAGCAGAGCAGAGAAGAGCAGGGTTTCTTATAAAACTTGCTGAAACATTTAAGCGGGCAGAACAAGTGTCACAGTGTCCATCCTTGCAAACATATTTCGCTCCTCTCTTCAGAGGAAAGCAGAAGAGAGGGAAAGTGAGAGGGACGGCACAAGTAAAGAACAAACAAAAAAAAAAGTTTCCACATTATTTTGCACTTGCAGTTACAAATGAAGAGCTCCTCCACACAGAAAAGCCAAGCTGATCTGAAGTGTGTTTTGTGCCCAGAAGGAATTATGACCCAAGGGAGGGAACACAGGCTGTCACAGCTCGGCATAAACAATAAGTCTCTATTTAAAAAAGAAAAAAACTACACAGGACTATCTGTCCCCTAGTGACAGAGCCTCAACACTCTGCAGAGATGTCGAAATCACCAGAGCAGGCCCTCTTTAACACCCACAAGAAATGTGTCGCTCATCTTGACCAGAAAAAAAGAAACTGAAAATCAACAACAGGTTTTTGCATGGTTAGCCAACGCATAACGCTCCTCCAGCTCTCCACTCGTAGCAGAAGTAAATTCCCTTAAGCAAATGCAGAAAAACAAGGCCACCAAAATGAGCCTATTGATAAAAACCAAAGAGCAAAGTGCATGAATGTCTGAAATGCTGCATTCTGAGCAGTGCGGTTTCACTGCGGTTATTTAGGCCAGCGACAGGCTGCTCAACAGCAAGTGATGCCTTGATGTTTGAAGATTCAAGGGCTGCAATACATTTCCTTCGCAAACTGGAATGTGTTAATGAGGGTGGATTTTTTTGGCACATGCATTTTCAGCACAGAGAAAGGAACAAATTATCAAATAAAGCGGCAATAATTGCACATTTTCCCCCATTTTCTGTGAAGCACTGAACAATGTCAGTCATGCTTTTCAATCCAACAGATTTCATACAGAAATGCCTGTAATTTAGACAGCGACACAAAGGTGAAAAATATAGCAGCAACAACACGATACCACCCGCCATAAACAAACAGAACACACAAGCTTTTCAAGCCTCCTGTAAAGTGGAGTTACTTAAACTGTGAGCTGGAGGCCAGTATGAAGCCAGTCCGGATAATGAGTTTGCAGTAAATTAAAAGCTTGACCGGCATGTGTAATTGAAGGATCCCTGGAAGTAGAAAATGTACATTGTGGCTCCCGACTAAAAGCGGAAGAAGCAGCACGGTGAGGGACGGGTTACCTTGGAGACCTTGCTGCTGTAGTCCACCTGAGAGGAGTTGTCGTGCTTGTCCACCTGCTGGCTGATGTTGAGCAGCAGGGAGGCGTACTCCTTGTCACTCTTCACCCTCAGGGTCATGAAGCGCTTCACCGTTTCCAGAACCTTCAGCTCCCAATCCTGAAGCTTCAGCAGGCCATCGTGTGAGCTGCGCAGCTCGCGTCCGAACCCCATCGTCGCCGAAGTTCTCGCGGATTCTCAGGGACGGCTCAGCAGGGGGGCCCCCCTCAAGTCTGCATTTCCTGTCCAAAAAAAGGAAGGGGTGGGGTGGGTTAGCAGTGCAGTGCGCGTCAATATTAACCCACTTGAAAGGAATGGTCAACCGCAACTTCGATGCAGTTAAATCATTTTCTGCTAAGAACAAGGCTACTTCATCCTACAACGCAGAATTCATCACGAAGACGCCATACAAAGGGGAACCACATCAAAAATAACCTGAATTGTAATCCACCCGCTTTCAGTATCTGTTGTATTTTGGTTCAATGCTGCGAGGCAGATCTGATCACGCCAGACCAAGATCTTGTTGTTTGGCGACGCTACAACCCATGTTCCCCTCGCGTGACCTGAGCATTTCAGTCACCTTATTTCTCAAAAGCCAGCATTTCCCAAACCTCTCCTGGCGTACCCCTTGTCCTGCGTGCTTTAGATCTCTCCCTGCTCCACCTCAGGTGACTCAAATGAACATGATAACCACATGATAACAAGCGAATCATTTGAATCACCTGAGTTGGAGTAGGGCGAAGATCTTAAGCATGCAGGACAAGGGTTACTCCAAGAGAGGCTTGGGAAACAGCACCCTAAGCCAAGAGCAATGAAAGAGAAGATAAAGGTTTGGCTTGACCATCTTCAATAACTAAAAAGAAACAGCCCTACCTCTGACTTTTGGTACCAAAGGTAGGACAGGCCTGCACCAACAGGAACTTCATCGGACTGCAAGGCTGCTTGCTTTTGGCACTTTCTCACTGGCAGTCAAGACACTTATTTTTGTTAAATAAGAGAGAACTTTGCACTACTCTAATAAAGTCAAACAAGACTCAAACCAATAAAACATAATGTTGGGGGGGAAAAAAATAATAATTTACCAGCTGAAATGGAATTTGAGGGTAATAGGAAGGTTACGGATGCAGAAGGTAAGCACAAATTGTTATCAGGTCTCCCACAAACCACGTAACAGAACAATAAAGACGATGTCACTGACCCCTTACGCTGTTCCTAGCCAAGAGAACAGTTAAGAGAGTTTTGTGAAATAAGCGGTTTTAAGCAAAGTGCATACTATAACGTCATATAAAAATCACACTACTGGTCATCAAACATTCTGTTGGGTTCAGTGTTAATGTTCTGTAACAGGGGCAAGTCCTCATTTCATGATGGCACGATCTGACACCTGGCTACAGTACTACAAAAAGCAAAATTACGTAATACACAAAAAATCTGTAAATAGGGCAAGTGCATCGACATCTGGACTAGTAATGCCATACTGCATGTGAATTCAACTGACGCACAAGAGCAGCGATAAATCAGAACCAAAACTGAGACTCACTGATGGCAACTGGGCAGTGTTTAGCTTCATTAGCACAGGCCTCTGCAACTGTACTGCAACACTACAGCGCCAAACAATGGATTCTCAAACGCCACGGCAAGTGCTGAAACAATTGCGCACGTCCTGGAATGCATGCCCTGTAAAGCAAGCCAGGAATTATGTCTTGTAAAACGTAACGACATTCTCCAAGTCAATGACAGACGACTGCAATCCAAATCCCCAGGCGGTTAACTTGTTCTGTGTCTCAGGCCATCACAATAGAACCCAAACTTGGCTTATGCAGCATTTTCAAAACTCTGTACACTGAGTGACATAAGCAGGGCCTTATAATGCATCAAGAGAAAAAAAAAATTATTTCTTAAAGCCAACAGATAAGTAAAATTACACCCCATTCTAAAAAAAATAATAAGTAAAAAAAAAAACAAAAAAAAACTTCTAGCCAAGTCAGAGTTATTTAAATGACGAGGGAAAGAAAAACCATGAAGCTACAAGGGCACTTTAGTTATCTGCATGACCTTTTTTTTTTACGCTGAGAGCTTAACAGGAAAAAAATAAATCTTAAAAATGAATGGCTGTGCTGATGCTCGATCAGATTCATTGCAAAACGGTCAAATCGAAGCAACAAGAATCAGGAGCAGGGAACTGGGAAACCGATTTTTAATTGCAGCTCGCTGTTGGACCATAATCTCCGTTAAACCTCAAAGAAGCTCAGAGGAATCAGAGGATTTTGCAATGTCATTTCGATTTTGCCATCAGTATTCTCTTCAAGGGAACAAACGTTTTTCAAATACAAAGCACTGAACTCAACAATCATGACTGCAGTGGTTACTGCTGATGGGTATTGTTTACAGTGATAAAATGGATGCTTCTGGAATCTTCTGGGAAAGTTCTTAAATCAACCAAATGCTTTGGTTGCAGCCTGAAGGAGCGCGAAGAGAGGAAAAGTGCCGTAAATTAAGAATGGCGCCTTGAGAGGACTGTAATTTTAACACAACTCCGTAATTTAGCGGAATGAAACATTATTCTCGAGGGTGCTCCCATTTTATCCTACTGGGAACAGAAGAATTCAGCCAGGTATATCCCAGGGGAAATCAAGATGTCAATCATTCACAAAAATTCTGCTGAAGGGAAACATTATATTAAATAATGCATTTTATTATATTAGCACACTTCAAGAGACAACAAAATCTCAGGGTGCTTAGTCAGGTTTAATAGTCAATCTACAATGTAAAATGGATTTTGAAAAGACCCACAACAGTAGGCGTGAACCAAAATAGAGGACAAACTAAGATGAATATAATTAAAGACAAACAAGTGTTTGCCACTAACATGGCAATATTCCCCTCCGCCTCAATTTTATGTGTCCGTACGGACGTAGGCACAGAGCCCAATGCTATATCCCCCACTTCGCACTAATGGCATGGCAGGGGATAAAAATATTAAGAGACCTAGGTTTAGGAGCTAGCAGATATGAACTCGGACCCTAGGAAGCCGATTCCACAAGTGTGGCCAAGATGACAAAAAAGCATCTCCTCCTATGCTTGTCAACAAGATTTACAAGCAAGGCTGAAAAAAGCTCCTGAAAATATAGTTAAAAGGAACCTTCTGGCAGAATAGTTTTATGCTATAGATCAAGAAGTTCAGTGAAAAGTTAAGATACAGGATCACAAGTTGGCAGAAAAAAGTAGAGTGCAAGAGAACTTCATGGTGCTTAAAATGAATGTTTTGGGACCGAATGCTGATCTCCTCCTGGCAAAAGTGGAAAAGGGTCCTTGGCACTCACTTGACAGGGCGAGGAAAGCAGTACAGGTGCACTTTGTGGTCTCAGTCAGAATAAGACTCACTCAGTTGAATAGCATCTCGGTCTGAGGAAGTGATCGGAAGCATAGGAATTTATAAAGTAACATCTTGGCAATCACACTTCCCATTCTATAAGTGGGTGTGAAAGTGACTAAGTGACTTCCTCAAATTATACCACAGCGCTGGATATAGGCATCTGAGAAAGATCCAAATCAAGATCATTTGGATGAATGTAGGCAAATTTACAGAGCACACACTACCAGGGAATAACGTCATCAGCATGTGGAGCACAAAATGCTTCAGAGATAACACAGGCATACTTCCTGCAACTGTAAAAACACGTTCATACATCCATATACGACATGCAATCCAAGGGGAATACTAACCCAACATACCTGTTCAAAAATGTCAGTGCACACACATGCCAAGTCCCTACAGCATGAAAAATCGTGACCTCTCAAAGAAAATACCATAAGCCCAATGCATAGTGCTTTAGGTATAAGTCTGGGATCCATTCACGTAGCCCAAGACACCCAAAGCAAAACCATTTCAAATCTGGAATCTCTGATGGTAAATTAAGAAGCCCCACCCCCCCGCCGATCCAGTGTTGAAGTTCACTTTCTGGACAAATTAAAGTCTACTCTGTCGGGATTTGTCACCCCAGTCTTTTCCCCCAATCAGGACCATGTGGACAGAAAGAAAAGTTTTTTTGACCAGTACAAGGACCACTGCCAGTTCCAAAATTTAATCTTTAGACAACTTCCCATACTGCAAGTCAAGGGTTTAGCCAGGCATCTAAAAGAGTGGAATTTTAAAATTTCAATGGTAAAAAAGCTAATAAGATGTGCTACTCAAAAAAATCACATGCCCATCACATGTTCTATAAAAGCTGCATAGACCCCTGTTGTTAGTATTAGAACAGAATAACATCTATGGCAAATTTCATGTGCGTAGCATTGAAATATTTTCAGCTCTGGATTCTGAGTATTAAAACTAAATTAAGACAACTTGCCATAACCAAATGCTTTTCAAACGATAAGGTGGGAGATGGCTTTTTTCCCCCTACTGGTCTTCATACACAGGATGTAACTAGCCAATAGCATTGGGCTACCCATCTAAGGACTTCAAGTAAAAACTTATTTCTCAATGAGAAAATGAATGAGATTATCACATAATCGTCTTAGACTTTTCATGTAGGCACATCTGAATACTGTTGTTGCTCACCAACAGAAACTGTCTTTTTACTTTTTTCCACTTGAAAAGGGAGAACTATTTTTGTCACCCACTTAGTTTCGTAAATACACTCCACCATTGCAATAGCTACCAGTAGTCGGCAAAGAAATAGAGACACGGTCATGAAATTACGAAAGAGGACAGCTAATGATGATAGCTGGAGGTGCATGTTTTGATTTACGAAATTAATAATCAGGTAGCTGTCTTCAGCAACACAAGTCGGAAATGTAGCCATAAGTCTTGCAAACCACTTAGCTCTTAGCATTTTACCTTTCCAAATGCACGCATTTTTCTAGATTGTAGAAATTGCACAAAAAACTTACTTTCTCATTTACAAACATGTCCAAATGCCATAATTAGTCTCAATTGGACTCCATTCACTGCTTCCATAGATAATTTTTTTTTTTTATTGGAAGACTCGAAAACGCCAACAAACTAAAAAAAGGACTAACACCACGATATCTGAGGTACATTGGATTGTATGCCTGCATAATTGCAAGTAAACGCACATGGGCAATGATGTTTTGCAATGGTCAGTGGTGCAACATGTCAACAAGGCGAAAATCAGTGAGTCTGTCCCATCTCAAAAATCCCACATCGGTCAGGCAGTGGCTACTAATGCTGAGTCCTGACAACTCACGTGTGGGTAATATGGAGACTGCTGCATACTTTTTGTTTCCTCTTTATAGGCATGAGAAATTACCCGATTTGAAGCATTATGTGGAATAAATTTTCAAGGAATTAAAAATTTAATTATCCTGAGCCGTTGAAAATCTACAAAGTTGCCACACGATAGATTTTCAACAGCATCTGATTTTGATATCTTACATCATAGGGTGACTATAGTTGCCTATCGCACTCTAAGGGTTAAAATTCCATCCCCCCCCCCAAAATTCAGTTTTTCAGCACTCGTTGCCAGTCTCTTCACCAGAGCATAACATTCAGACAACTCCACCTCACACTCCCACTTCCCTTCTTACTCTGCCTCACAGGAAAGACCGTCAACTACAAACCCATAAAGCCCTTCCCACACATCACAATTAAACTCTGAAATTCTGCCCCGGCACCTATGAAAAACAGAAAATTAAAAATGCTTCAGCTATAAGGTTTCCCACCATTTTTAAATTCTAGCTGACAGAACGTACTAGAAAAAAGTCTTTTCAACAAGCATATCATATCAATTGCACCAGAAAGCGAAAAGTTACAGCGAAATAGCAAATGTAACAGAATGCTGATCCAATTAACAAAATCTCCACCAACCAATAAATCTCAGCACTGGTCAATATCCTCCCAAAGCTGAGCTCAGTATATCGTAAAAATGGCTGATATTTTACTCACAGGCCATCCTCATTGTTCTCTTCTTTCTGTTATCATCTGCTTTAGCTGACAAATGCAAGCACAGTATCACTGACTGCACAGCTTCCCAGAAAACAGGCCGCAGGAAAAGGAAGTTGTAAACAGTACTGTGACCTCATTTTTGTCTCACAACATATAGCTGCGCTGCAACACAATGAACATACAGAGCTTGTCCAAAACGGCCGAGCTTCCAGTCCTGCTCATGCTGGCTAATCAGGGGCTGCAATTAGACTAGCTGGCATACACTGTAGGCAGTAATACTCCCATAAGGGTTAAGGGTGCCATCCAACCCTGTTCCTTAGAATTTACCGTCCCACATTTTTCACTCCAACCAGAATAAGATACACCGGGTTCTATTCATTAGCTTCTCGAAAAGATCTCCACCTACTGAACGAGGTGTGCTTTGTTAGAGATTGAGAGAAAACCTCCAGAACTGAAGGTCTCCAGCAACAGAGCTGGTTATCATCGATAATCAAAGTGACGCCATCTTCAACTCCCGGATAAGCCCTTTGTGAATGAGGGACCGGTCATCCATGCCAAGATCATAATCATCTTACTGCCCCTGGTCTAGCTAACTGCAGGTAGATAGATTGATTTATTGATTGATTGACTGATTGGTTAGCGAGTGACGCTCTAGTCTCATCACAACTCTTCTTTCTTAAGCCTTGCTCATGCAGGAGTAGAAAGGAAACAAGATTTTCACATTTTTGAGCTCTGACCTGGCACAGAATGATACATCTTAGTCATGTTTTTAAACATTTCTCAAGCATGAAGTCACACCATACTATTGTTTTCCGCGAAACATCAGCAAGGTTAGGAGACCGAATAATTCAAGGAAGCCATTGCAGACATATAACATTTTAACACAGTTATTGTTGGCCTATTTCTAGTATTTCAAGCACCAAAAGTCCATTTCTGTGAAATTTGTTTTTCACCACAAATTTTTTGTTTAGTTATGACAAAATAAGAGAATACAACCTAATAATGATAAGGTGAATGCTACATTATTGGGGAAGAGTTTAGTGAATAGCGCCAATGACAGCAGCAATAAAAAATCTGTATGCCTTTGCAGATTCATTGACTGCTAACATTGGAAAAAAGAAATGCTGGATATCTGAGAACCTCTGATTTTTGTGTTGTCCCCGCCCCCCCACCCCCCCAAAAAAAGAGAGTATTCGGTGTAAATATTCAAAAACAGGAAACAATTGTAAATTGTATGTACTATAGAATTAAAAAAAAATAATAATAATAAATAAAAAAAAGTGTCAGAATATGACCCCCCTCCCCCAGTTTGAAAGCCAGACATTTCTCACAGCCCTTGAAGCTCATTGATGCCACAACTTGGGGGGGGGGGGGCAGTGTATTAAAAAGTCTAAAAATAGCTCAGATTAAAAATGTTCACAGCAAATAAATCGCTACAATCAACAAAGCGTGATGACTCTGCTCCTCTTTGGAATGGACTCAACTTAATCAACATGCCACATCCATATGGGAGTTCTTAATCTATGGGAGTTAATTCTAAATACCTGGGGGGGTCACAAAGAGTGACATTTATGAAAATCCCCCGCAAGACACTTTTCAGATGTTCGTAAACCTGATGAGTCCAGACTGTTGTAGCGTGATTCAGCAATCAGTCACCAATTAGCCAAACTTCCAACCGTATGGAACCTTAAGAAAACTCCACAAAAATACCATGGAAGGAACAGGCAAACTCAACAGAAATATCCCAGGTCACAACCTCCTGAAGGTGACGGTCATACTGCACCTCCGTGCCACATGCACGTTCATATATTTTTTCCCCTTTCGTCATAATCTACACAACTGATAGTGCCTTTGTGAATGAGCAGCACCAGAATAGTAGCAGAACCAAAAAAAAAAATGACCACACGCATTTCCATGAATGTTCATGAAATTATGTGATACGGAAGCAGATTACCGACTTCACGATTAGCAAGAATCTTCTCAGGATGCAAATTAAAGTGAAGGTTAATTTAAGAAGTTGATTGCCATTTTACAAACCCTCAAGGTGAGTAATTAACAAGCAGCAGCACACAGGCACAATTAAAGCCACAACTTCCAAATAAAATTCAGTTGAACCACTGTCCCTTTAAGGTAGCAGGCACTGTATCACTGGTGATATTTCAGCCATGAGACCCTCCGCTCCCGTGCTGACCTACATCAAACATGCGCGACGCAGTACACTCAGACAGCAGCAAGCTATCCTTTACATTTCAGTTATTTACAGCGCATCAATTGTTAAGTGCACATAAGTGCAATAAGGAAGAGCCCTTTGCATCTCAACAATGAACAAAGAAATCAACAATGGCAGTGTTGGTCACAAAGAATCACTGTTCTGAACTGGTCTGTCAGTTCCGATCAACAGCCATTAGTGCGGCCGACAGCTGTAGCCTTATGCCCTTACCAAGCCAACAAACTTAACTTCCGATATGCACCACAGTGCAAACTGTAAATGCATTTCTGAATTTTATCTGGTTGCGCTAGGCTATACTGGGAATTGGCGTGCAAATCTTCATTTGAATGTATGATTATGAAACAGCTTTTAAAACTTGATTTGAAAACAGAATGGCAACTGTTTAGCAGAATCTTGCATTGTTGTCCATACAAGTGGCTATCACACTGCACAGTAGTGCTCTCAGAGCGTGCTGCGCATTTATCCTGTCTTGCACCAATCACAAAATCTGAGAGATGATGGAACATGTCGGTGGGAGTTTAGCAAAACAAGAATTTGCTGTGTACAACAGAAGGGCTCCGTGGGGGTACCGAGATTTCAATACCGCATCTAAACAGCCTCCCAAAGGACTTCTGCAATTCTTCATTTACCTCCGTAGCATCGAAAGGCCTTGGATCCAGTCCATAACGGAGACCTCTTACTACCCAAAGCAATTTATGTGCAACCTTTCTAGAATAAAACCACACACACCTCAGGAAACAGGTGCAATAATTCAGGTGCAATAAAACAGGTGCCTAAATCCGCCTATGTTTAAAGACCACCAAGAAGCTTTAAATGGCTAAAAAGAATGATTGAAAGTGGACTTTAAGCGTTAGCTGCTGCTCAACTTGTTTGAACGTTAACACTACGGACTTGATGTCGCCCGATTTTTGAAAAACAGTCATACAAGCAAAAAAATGGCAATTTCACTCCGGGTAGCGGGTAGCAGCTAGTGCTTTATGAGCGAGGTCGAGCCGAAAGCGGAAAAATCTATTCGTGGCGGATATAATTTATTTGTGGCGATAAATGAACGTATGGGAAACACTGTTTCTAAGATGCCAAAAGCCTCTTCTTCTACTTCTGCAGGTGCTTCTTCAGTGCTTGTCGCCATTTTCCTCACTGTTTTTTTTTTTAGCCTGCCTGGCTCTTTCTATCTATGGTTATCCAACGTTTCATACCCCAATCAGAACGGGGACAAATTAGCATATGGAAATTTGTCAAATTGGCAAACGATTTGTCAAACTATTTGGCAATCTATCTTTCAATTTAATGTGAAATGAATCATTGCAAAACACATTGCATGAACTTTTGCCTGAATGACTGCTCACATTATTGCATAAATTATAGCATAAGTTATTCCATACAATATTGCATAAAATATTGCATACTTTATTGCAATAATTGTTTCAAATTAATTGTCAAATTGTTTTGAATAAAACGTGGAATAATATATTGTGTTTTTAACAACAAATTGACTGATAAATGAATGTATTGACCAATAGATTGACATTTAAAATGAAAGATATTTTGATAGATAAAATTAAAGATATTTCACAAATAATCCTCCATTGTTCTTAACTGAATCACATTTAATTCTTATTAATTCTTGCAAATCGTGAGCGGTGGGGAATTTGTGGCAAAAGTTTTGAACTGTTCAAAAAAACTCCTGGAGTGGTTCACGAATGGAAAATTCGTGGTTGATTCTTAAACTCGTAGTCTATTCTTAGTCTCCGTAACTGATGCGTACTCGGTTCTTACGCATTTGTGCGTATTCTTAACTCATTCGGCAATTTTTGAGTTCTTGGCTTGGCTGGCTCAATTCTTGACAAAATTAGTGCAATTCGAGCCAAATCCCACGAATATCCGTAACTCTATCGTACACCTGCATCGTAAAAGCTTCATACAGCGTCACAAATTGGACCATAAAATTTGCGTCATTCCAGGAATCCTCACGAATGCGAAAAATGTATCCATTCGTGACAATTCGTGGTTGCAGTGGAAAAAGACATTATGGAGGACCAGGTCTCGGAGGCGACCAAATTTGGACTCGCGGCCATGCAATTTTGTGTACATAAATCAAAGGAAAATCAAGATGGCCATTGTCTGCTGGTCATCGGTGGTTCTGAAGCCTGGCTCATGCAGAGCAAGTGGCGTGACATGTTGGTTACCAAGGTCTTCCGAGATGACCTCCTAGGAATCGAGGTGGATGAGGTACATATGTCTCATTTACAAATGGTAAGAGGAACCAAGTAAACTAAGTAATAGCGAAAGTCTATATTCAATATTTACAAGTAATGAGAACTTAATGTACAGCCAGTTGTGTTACACACGGCCCCATTGTGAAAATCACAGCAGACTGAAAGTCGGAATGCTCCTCTTTAATCCCTTTCTGCTGTAGATGTTGAACTTTGTTAAGTAGCTTATATATTAGGGGGCTGCCAAGCCAATGTTGACATGGAGATTAAAAAAAAAATGTGAAGTATGTATTATGATTGGTCATTATAAGTGGAAAACTCATTGTAATATATTGCGGACCTGTAAAAATGTAAATAATTATGTATATATGTATAATATATTGAAATAAATACATTGAAACCAATTAATACTATTGTTGTCATTCCGTGACAATTTGCCTCTTGTAATTCCATGACATTGACTTTTTGAAATTTCTTGCCCATAAAGCAGGGTTAAAGTCTATATTTGTTTCTATAACTTACAGTATTACCAAAAAACACCTTAAATATGAACATGTTGAAGTTCCATAACTTAACTATGATAGGAACATCACTTTCTGGATAGCTAAACACAACATTTAAAAAACCACGTCAATTTTGTGTAATTCCGTGACGGAGTAGTTTTGGCTTGTTTCTTCTATGAAAATTTCTCAAAAAATATATTTTAACTTAATAATATCAAAGAACAAGTTAATACCTTCAATATGACAAATCATACTTGATTTTATCTTGTTTAGTTGTAGACTTACAACCCAAAATGTAATGGGACTGTAATTCCGTGACAGCTTGGCGGCCCCCATTAGGACCACGGGGATGGACGCTAGGGTAGATGGACAGTTTCATCACACCTAATTGCTTTGTGATGTTAACTGTATGGCCATATTGATGTCGTCATTAATGTTGTCACAGTGGTTATCTTTTAACATTAAAATGTACGCTGTCTTCATCAAAATCTTCTCCAAAACTAGCCGTATCCCTTCTAAGTTCACTCCCCCATTGACTTGTTTCTGTCGCTCTGAATACGTCACCTTGTTCATTGCTCTGATTGGTCGTAGCGCGATCCTATTGCATGCAGAGGCAGTTTGAAAGACACCCGCTGATTCCGCCCCTAGGATTGAACCCGGTCTATGGGTTGTGGCCAGACATTTTGATGTTAAAGTCTGGCCTGTCAGGCTAGATAAAAAGTGCATCTCATTCTGAACCAAGAGAAATTAATACTACCGTCTGTCAGTTGAAGCAGGTGTGCCAAATCAGAACTGAAACAGAAATATGCAGGATGGCAGATCTCAAGGAATATGGATGGTTATCATCGCAGAAGGACCAATTATCTCCTGCATGAGTAAGACTGTAATCGGAAAGATCATTGATGGGCTTTTTCATGATTAGAAACAACCACTAAGTCCAACAAGACCATTAATTTAGAATATTCCTCAGTCTAAGCCAGTGTTGAGACAGTGGATGAATATTTCATAACTAACCATAAAAAATACCCAAACTAAACCATCTGAAAAGAGGTATATTCCACATAAATTTTGAACACCACCAGAACTGAGAAAACAATGACTTGACACTGAATGTTTCCAAGATATGCCACAATCCAAAAAATGATAAATAAATAAATAAATAAATAATCTTGAAAAAGTGTTAAAACACCACCGCATCACCTCCCCTCTTCCTCGTTGAAGTTCATTTTGCGGAACAGACCCACAATTTGCTTTTCAAAAAGTTTTCAAAAGTTTATTTCTTAGTTTTTCCTTTCCCCCTATTATTATTCTCATCCTTGAATGTTTTTTTTCAATGGATGCAACATCCTTATCAAGATTCAGCCGGTCTGTAAACCAACCTAAGACTGCGCGTTATCTGTTCCTAGCGCTCACTTACATTGTCTTACCACTGCATGTGCAACAGCTTGAGACTTCTAATGTACAGCTAAACAGTAACACATGCAGCTTATGAGAGGAAGAAAATCACGTTTTGCGGATTTAAAGAGCGACCCATATGACACGGTGGTGAAAAGGAGTCAGAAATGGATAAAGTCCCAGGATCCGCGTCAAACAAAACTGCGTCCCTCAGCTCCCGCCCCTTCAAAACATGGCGACCAGCAACATCATCTCAAAACTGACCATAGTACTCGATGACCCGAACATAATTCTGACAGAAATACAGAATACAACGTGCAAAAAATAGATAATACTACAAAGAAACAACCATCTCAACACCATATTGTAATCGAAAGAGCGAGGCCAATTACAGATACTAAAGCCGCTTTCACACCGGACGCGAAACGAATTTTTCGAACGACAAATTACATTCAAAGTCAATGCAAAGACGCGAATACTTCGCGTCTTTGCATTGACTTTGAATGTAATCTGTTGCGCGAAAAAAATCGTTTCGCGTCCGGTGTGAAAGCAGCTTAAGGGCAAAGAAAATATTAAAATGAATTCGTCAGTAACAACGTAAAAAATCGTCCATACAGTTGGCGACATTTCCAACTTAACTTAGTTTGGCTCAACTCCCGGCGATAAGCAGGAGGCTGTGTCCGGCATAAACTGACCGGGGCTTTTTCGTTTAGCCCAAGAATAACATTACAGCATCAAGTTATTTACGCGACTATTTCCAGAGAAATGCACTTGGCTGAAAACTGTCACGGTCAAAACTAAACAATAACTTGCTTTGAAAGTTTCGATAACTTATTTTACTGAACAACATATCTAACGTTAGCTGGCTAGCTCGCCGTGAACATTTGCAAGCAGTCCAAGAAATAACCCCATATATATATAATCCCTATGAGGTTATCGGAACATCTCGCTCGTAAGATAAAGTTAAACCTGGCCAACTTGGCACAATAATCAACACCAAAATGACAATTGCTTTTAAGTTAAATAACACAGCTAACGTTAGCTAGCCACAAAACAGCACAGTTGTAATGCTATTACTAATCAAGCATCCTCTGTCCACAAATATCAGCGCCCACCGCTGGGCAGCATAAAGCGCATCGTGCGTTAGCAACACAATTAGGATTAAAATGTATTGTTAGCGCTGGTCCTGCTCTGCGCTACTAAGCTTAACTAGCAAGCTAGTTATCTCTGCCCCTAAATGTCGGATGGCCGTTTCAGGGGGGGGAAGAAAAGAAGAAAAAAAAAGAAAAGACAGAAACAAAAAAAAAAGCTTGGCTAAGCAATGGAGCTGAATGTTACAACAATTCCTTCGGAATCGGGATTCAAATCGGATTAAACGCAGAATTTCCCCATTACAGCGCGCACTCACTTGTTTTAGTCCGCTGTACAATGTTTTTTTTCTCCTTCTAGTTTCCTGATGCCTTGTTTGTATTCGGCTGGAGTCTCTTTTTCTGCTGCTCGATGGAGACACCGGAGCGGGGATTCGGGAGGGGTTTCCGCTTCAGGACTGCGCTCTGCACGGCCCCTGTAGTCATAGGAGAATGACGTTCACGGCATGGCTCGGTGAAGTACTACACAGACTCGCAGGCCTCGTCCTGCAAAGATTGGCCATAAACTGCTTGTGCTTTCACACTGGACGCGAAAGGAATTTCTCGCACGACAGATTACATTGAAGGGTCAGTGCAAAGGTGCGTCTTTGCATTGACTTTTAATGGAATCTGTCGTGCGAAAATTTCGTTTCGCGTCCGGTGTGGAAGCAGCTTCTCTTAGGAAATGCATTAACAGTTCGAAGTCTGAAGACAATAGGTGACATTGGCTGGTGAATTCTTACAGTCTGTAGGCTAAATACGTCAATTTCTCATAGGGGAACAAAATAATTGGAAAAGGCTTTCGCTATGGACGGTCAAATTCCGCTTCAGCCACGTTTATTGGCTGATAATTGTCACTGTGCGATATCAACATGATTAAAAAAAAAACACACACACACAAAAAAAAAAAGAGAGAAAAACTGGGATCTGTAAAAACTGTCTGAAATCACCTTCGCAATTCAGAAATAATTTGCGGCCTAAACTTCGACACACCCATTGAACAATGTTTTCCCGTGAATGAGCAGCGGCTCAATGCATAGCCTGTGGTCAATTGCATTATTTGGAGAGTAGAATAGATTTACCTGCCTTTTCTTTGCAATGGAGCGTCATGAATTATTTTGCAGCTCATGATGCAGAATGTCTGGCACTTGGCCTATTTTGGGAATTTAATATAAAAAAAGACTTGGGGTGGACTTAGCGCATCTGTATATAGAAACGGGTTTTGAAGCACTGAGAAGCAAATTGAATTATACTTTGAAACATGTTATCAAAAAAGCAGAGTACATTTTGAAATATTTGGGGCTTCCTTGAATTGGGACACACTCTTAAAAAAACACTTTGCATAGTGGTCATTCTTGCTATTGCACAATGTGCAATTCAGCCCAGTACAAGACTGCGGATAAATGAAATGATTTAGAGCGTACAGTTGGTCTATATAAAACGGCATAATGCTTTGTTATCCACTCATGGATTCAGCGCATGAACCTCCTAAAAAGCCGATTTCTTCTCCCACGTACAGTATCCACATAGCTGACGTAGGCTACTTAACTTAATGAAGGCTCTCATTCCGTAGCCCTCATAAATGCGCATATAAACACATGAAAATTGTAATATATTACATGAAAAGATCTAATTTTCAAATGTATATTTGCACAACTTGATTAATTTTCCTCTCGTTCTGTCTCAGGGTCCCAAATGAAATACAGAGTGTACAAATCACGATGATGGGCTCATTTTAAGATAAGCTATTCATAATATTTGCTTGTAATAAAGAACATTACAAATTAATGTGACAGTGAGATTAAGACAACCCATATGAAAACGTATTACATCAACAACATTTTTTTAGCAATACTATTGGATACTATGTTTATGGCATAACTATAGTATTACTATAGTTTGCATGGTATAACTAAAGTAGTATTGTAGCCATCACATTATAGTAGACCTATTACCCCAGTCAACAGTACAATGATATTACTTCAGTCCACACAACTGTACTGCTGTAGTTTGAATAACTATAGTATCACTATAGAAATACAACACTATGGTGGAGAAAATATCATCCATTTACTATAGGATCACTATAGCTTGGAACTATAGTAATTTTTTAGAATGATGCTCACTTTGTCATATTGTAAATCATAAATAATATGAAAACATGAAGTGTTTTGTTTACAGAACTCCCATTCATTTGAAAATGTTTTACTAATTGTACCATTTCTTACATTAAATCTTTCAGTGAAAGCTTTGTTTGGTCTTATGGACTGAAATGCAAATAGACCTTAAGCTGAGAGCTTGTGCCAAATAGTATAATGAATTATATACAGTGTACGTTCCCTGTGATTTACTTAATACCAGCCTTGTATTACCCCTATCTAACTGGGGACAGTACATCCTATAAAGACCTGTTGCAGACTACTAGTAAATACTGGTGGTGGAAGTCCTGCACACATAAGAAATGTCACATTTGACAATCCTTCCTTGACCTTTTGCTGAGGTCCATTCATGTCAGAGTCAAATGAAAAGTATTAAGAGGATGCTGCAGTTTGGCTAACTGTGTGCTATGCAAGGTATGTTAGTCAAGCATTTCATGCTACACTCTTCAAATGAAAAAAATGTCTGTGCTTTACAGGCAACTAGCCCCATGAATTCAACCTGTTCCTTCAGAATAAGTTTTGGGATAACCCAGGGGAGACTCTGTTCCATTGTTTCCAATAAAAACAAGTTCTCCCTTAACTCGATAAACAGAGAAAGAGCCACACAAGTTTTATTGAAACCACAAAAAAAAAAAAAAGCAATCAGCGTGTAAAATGTCTATTACTTCTAACAGCAAGTTATTTTTCACCAATGATGTTCACAAATTCAATCCAAAGCTGAAATCTCAGGTCGATTTCTTTAACACCACCAGCCGAAAAAGACCATCCCTGAGTCCTCGCTCTACTGAAAATAGTTATGTGCCACAACATTCTGCTAACTTGATCATCTTGAGCTTTTTGTGAGCATCAGATTTTCTAAATGAACACATTTTGCCAGGTACTTGTGTATAGTTTTCATTATGTTTGCTTGAGAAGCTTGGTGATAAAAGGATACCCCATTCTTGTCTTGAGATCAATATAGCACAACTACTTTCACCAAAACAACTGCTATTACGACTATTTCAAATATTACGATTTCAATGATTTTTCTTTTCGAGTATTTTATTCCGCATGCTCACATCCGCTTGAAGCCTGGACTCTGTGAAAACAGGCGTACCGGAAGGCTCTTAAGCCGTATGTGAAGGAAAGTCTCATGCATGGTTGTTAAACACAAAACGCTGCGATAGCCAGTATTTAGAAGACAAAAGATAACAGGAAAAAAAAAGAAACAAACAAAAACAAATTGGCTCTTTGTTTTACTAGCAGTGGCACATTAACAATTAGGTTACTGTAGCAACAGATGACATAGCGGTGGGTTTAATACTAGTCTTTGCAGAACCATTTGTACCGTAGTACTAAGATGTAGCACTTCAATTTTTCATTATCCCTACAGATAGGGTGTGTTACAGAGCTTGCTATTTACAGTATTTAATGCTGCGATCATGCAAAACAGAGCAGCCTGCCATAATAATTTAAATGAGGTGATTTTGGCAAAGAATGCACTCATCTGAGTTTCAAAAGAAATACAGAGAAGGAAAAAAGGACGGGTGAGTCTTCAATAGGATGACATAACACACTTGTTTATAGTCCAAATCAAGAAGCTTCGAGTGAATGCTACTGGTGAGAAAAGAAAGGTATCTGGCAGGCAGAGCCAACTAGAGCCTACAGGAGCACTCCTCCAGAGAATTAAAATCATTGCAACTGTATAACAGGTGAAATTCATCCTCTATAACTGACAGGCAGGGCCTCTTCTGTCTGGTCATTTCCAAGCAAGTGACTTTACCTGGAGGCTTAGCAGCAGCTTTCCAAAATGAAGCTGGTTAAGTGCACTCCAGGTCTCTCTCAGTCGGACTGAGCTGCATTCAGGCATGTTTGCTAATCTCTCACTACCCCTGTTGCAGAATCTGGTAATTTTGGGTGTTTATGCACTGAGTCTGTTTACTCAATTATGCAGATTCTGCTATTGACAGACAACTGGTGCATGGGTTCACTTCCTGTTCTTAAAATACAGAACAGGTCATTATTTACCGCAAAAATGTTTCCAATTTAAGGATTATTGTTATTTATTCTTAGCCTTTAAGCAGGGTGTGTGCTTATTTGGAATGGCTATCTTCTTTAAAAATAACAATGTCTATTGAATTTTTGAAAAGTATTTACTGTATTTATAATTAAAAGTAAATCAGAATGAAATGTTTTAGCAGCTTTTCTAGTGCAGTCTAAATTACAAAAAAAAAGGCATTTTACTCACAATTGCATTCATGGTTGGAATTTAAGAGGAACAAACATCTGCATTGTATAAAAATGCAGGGGATTTAGTATTTAAACCATAGTTTTTTTTCCCCCGGCATACTTTCTTTTTTTCGTCTTCCATATTGTATGTGAACATTTTGAATTTAATTACTGATTAATGTTTGCTTTTTCTCATACTCATAATCTCTTTTTTCCGTTCTGTCTCACTGTCTGGCTCTCTTGAACACACTTTCTCTGACTCTGTCAGTACATCTATTTATAACGACTGAATAAAAAGTTGTTGCCTAGTGTTAAGCGCTGGGAGGGAAAACACTAGGAACTCAGAAACTAAGGAGACAAAGGGGATGAGATGCCATATGCAGGGATCCAAAAATATTTATTAAATAAAACCAGAAAACTCGAAAGGGGAAAACGGGGCACCTCGGCCAACAGAAACACCGTGCAACTGCACTGAAGGAAGGAGAACCCAGGAATCCAAAACTGAGAAGGGAACAGACAGGGGCAGACTCGGGATGGAGCAACTCGGGATAGGGGCAACTCGGAAGGGGGGAACTCGGGAAGCTCGGGAACGGGAGAGCTCGGGACAGAGGCTGGAGACAAAAAGCAGAGGGCAGGCACAGGACGAGAAGATGGGCACAGCTGGCAGGTGGCTGACTCGGAAGGCACAGCTGGCCGGGAGAAGGGTCAGGGAAAACATCTTGAGGGGGCAGACGAGGACGACTGGAACATCTAGGAGCGGCGACAGGAACAGCTTGGGGCTCGGGAGACGACTTGAACACTTAGGGCTCGTGAGACATCAGGGGGCACCAGGGGGCTCAGAGACGACAGGCTGTGCAGACAGGACTGGACGGCACAGCTGGCAGACTGGCACAGCTGGCAGGAAGAAGGCTCTGGAAACAACAGGCGGGGGGCAGACTCAGACGGAACTGGAGCGGGAACGGCAGGCAGGGCAGGCTGGGCTGGGGCCACTGTAAATCCTTATTTTTTGAAGATTGGTATGAGAGAAATATATGGTCTATAGTTGACTTGATGGACACGAATGGCAATTTCTTAACTTATGAACAATTCTGTATGAAATATACAGTGGCTCTAATAAGTATTTGTACACTACTGTACTTCATGGAGCCGGTTACGGATGGCCTGGGCATAAACATGGCTTCCAGTTGCTTCCTCCACTTTGGTGGCAAGACTGGAGGCCGGGGACTGTCTCTCCCTCTGTACCAGCAGGGAGATGTACCGGTCAGTGCACTGGCTGGTCTTCCTGGGATGTCCTTTCCTGGCTGCATTGGCTATGCGTTCAGACTGTTTGTACTTCTTGATGATGTACTGCACGGTCGTGTGGCGTAACGATAGCCGAGTTCCAATTTTTCTGGTGCTTTGGCCTTCTTTATGTCGCTGAATGATTTGCTCCCGCATTCAACGGGGTATCTCGCCTGTCTTAGCCATATATCACAGGAATACATTATGGGCATGGTCAGGCCATTTACATAGGCCAGTCTGTGTACAGAGGGAGTGTCCAGTATGGTCACGCTTGACCAAATCAGACCAAGTGAGTCAACCATGTCCTGTAAACATCTTGAGTCAATTTTAGGTGAGTATTATTTGTTTTGTGACTCACTAATGGAACTGTACAGATACTTATTGGGTCAGATAATTGCC
The DNA here is from genome assembly GCA_029721435.1 of Gymnothorax reevesii. Taxonomy (NCBI): domain Eukaryota; kingdom Metazoa; phylum Chordata; class Actinopteri; order Anguilliformes; family Muraenidae; genus Gymnothorax; species Gymnothorax reevesii. The sequence continues at coordinate 78,644,199 of CM056583.1, forward strand.
TTTCTGACCAAATATGCCATTTTGACATTAAATATTTGTTTAAAACATATTGATTATCAAATATTTTAATCACTTTTACACGCAATAGCAAGCATTTAGCCGAATATACAAAAGCTGTTATGTAGTCGAATTTTCAAGTAGTGTACAAATACTTATTGGAGCCCCTGTAGTTAGTAGAGTTAGACAGCCACGCCTGAATTGACAGGGTGTGCCAGCGCGGGAGAGCCGAGCCAAGGGTCAGGGGGCTCTACATGACTTGTTTGTAGACTTACCTGGATGGTGTACAGATCACACGGGACTTAAATAGCACTGGATGAATGATCCGGCTAGGTGTAGGGCAACCGAACCCAGTTGTGTACCATGCACAAATGTGCGCCATTACATATTTTCATTAAGGTGGTAAAATGGCCCCTCTACCTTAGTTACATCAACAATGGCAAGTGAAAACCCTTCATAACTAAGAGGGCAGACTGACTGGACAAAATTCTGCCTATGTCAAAAAGAAAAATATGACCTCGCCTCCTACTCATCATCTTCTAGAGCATGATGGCTACTTTTTGATTGCCACAAATGTGCCTCTGTTTCTCGAGATGTGTGAAATGCCACTTACCTTTGACCCAGCAAGGCTGGATGAAGGTGGTGACATAGAGGCAACATTGAGAAGGAATGTGGCCAAATACCACAGAAGTTGTCAGCACATGCTTAACAACACAGCTGGAACGTGCTAGGAAACGGCATTCTGATGTTCAAAGCGAGTCAGGTGAAGGGCAAGCTAAACACCGTCGGACAAGTCATGATGGTGAAGTTTGCATATTGTGTGATATGCATGGCTCCTGCATCAGATCTGCGACAGGTCATGACTATGAATCTGAACATCAGACTGCATGAGAGTGCCACAACTTTCAATGATGGTAAACTTTTAGCCAAACTGAGTGGTGGAGATGCCATTGCGCAGGAGCTAAAGTATCATTGCTCATGTCTCACTGCACTCTACAATAGGGAAACTTCTCACCTCAAAAGTCTAGAGAAAAGCTCCTGACAGAGTGAAGCTGAACCAGATGTCTATCTACTAGTACTTTCAGAACTGGTGAACTACATGGTAGAAACCAGTCTGATTTCATAGGGTCACTATTGAGAAAACTCTACACCTTTCCGACTGTATGATATATAAAGTAGGGTTTTGAATTGGAAAAAAAGTTGTTTCACTTGAAGTAGTTGCAATTTACAAAGTAATTAGCAGTAATTATTAGTGTCGAAGGGGTCCATCTTGAAAAATGGTTGCCATCTTGGATTTTTGCTTGGCTATTGCCCTTTTTTTTTAAAGAGTGAATCCTAATGAGCATTTTTGACAAATTTCACGTTCGCATGTGAACTGTTTTTGCACTTATCTGCTATTCTTCATGAACATTTAGCGGAACAACTAACTCCACGGAAATCATTTTATCTGCTGCCACCTAGTGGATAATAAATGAATAGATCAAATAAGTTGTTTTATTGCTTACCATGTATACAGGACGCGTTTGGAGGCTGTAATCGTGAATAAAGGCTTTGCCATCAATTAGTGAGAAATGGCATGGCATTTTTTGTAAATCTGTCAAATAAATTACCAAAAAGTGTTGTTTTTCTTGAAAAATTGTTTCCTGTAGTTCCTACAGCCTTATGTCAACTTACTGTGCCATTTGTGCAAGAATGAATTTGATTTGTCAAAAAATATCGCGAAAAAAAAACAAAAATTGGTGCATGAATAATTTTGGGTGCGAGCATACATATATATATATATATATATATAATGTACACTTAATCAGATACCAAACAGCTTTTAGGGACCAAGTATAAGGTTCAGACCAACGCAGTCTCATCCTCATTTTTTAGAGCTATTCCTGCCTTTTAAATCTTGGATAAAAGTACCATCACCACCTCTTCCTTTTAAGAATAATCATGAAAATAACAATGAAGTGCAGCACTTTACTGTGGTGGGTATAGTTGACTCAGATTTTGAAATGGGTTCAAATTTTATGGAGTTTAGAAGCAGTCCCCATGTTTGCCTCACGTTTCCTGCAGGAACTCAATTTTCCTCCTTAGACCAAAGCAATTCACATAAGGCCAATTACTGGAGATTGCCCGTGGGTGTGATTGTGTGAGTAAATACCCATGCTGTGTTCCTGCCTCTTGCCCATTGTTTGCAGGGAGAGGCTGCATTAGAGTTCTGTAAACAAGCTTTGGGACGGGAGAAAGCTGGTCTTTCCCCTCTGATGTGACAGACAGCACAGAGCAAGGAAAGAGACGCCATTAAATACTTCTGCCCAGCTTTAATCTTGCAAGTACATGTGCTATTGTTTTAAAAAGACACATAATTGACTTACAAGCGAGTGATCACTCTCTCTCTCTCCCCCCCTCTCTCTCTCTCTCTCACGCGCACACACAAGCACACACACACACACACAAACACGTGCACATTATGTGCTAATTATGTAGTTCATATCTTGTGCATGCTGAGTCACAAAAAATTTTAAAGTCTTGATAAATCTATTCATCTTGATGCTTAAGATCAAATGCAAGAGAGAGGGAGAGAGAGACAGAGAGAGAGAGAGGGGGAGGGAGGGAGGGAGGGAGGGACAGGGATTGCCTTTGGGTTTTTGTTTTGGTCTTTGCCACAGCAACAGTTCAACCGCTGACACATGACAAATTTCTCTCTCAGAAAAATTACTTTTATTCACCTCTCAAGTGATTTTCACAGTCTCTCTCTTCAAAAAATACTTCATTACCCTTTTTTGTAATAACCACCACAAACCCATTTCCAGAGAACTTGGGACGGTGTGTAAAATATAAATAAAAACAGAATACAATAATTAGCAAATCATTTAGACCCTAAATGTATTTGAAAATAATGCAAAAACAACATATTAAACGTTGAAACTGAGAAATGCTATTGTTTTTTGAAAAATGTCCGCACGTTTTGAATTTGTTGCCAGCAACACATTTCAAAAAAGTCGGGAGAGGGGCATGTCTTCTAAAGTGTTGCATTATCTCTTTTAAACATTTAGGAACTTGCACTGACCAACTACTGATGTTTTAAAAGCAAAAATGTTTTCCCATTCTTGCTTGATATTGGATTTCAGCTGCTCAATACTATGGGGCATCTTTTGTTGTATATTTAGTTACAATATGAGCCAAATGTTTTCAGTAGGTGACAGGTTTAGTCAGCAGGCTGGCCAGTTTAGCACCCACTCGTTACTACAGAGCCGTGTTGTTGTAATACGAGCAGAATGTTATTTGGCATTGCTTTGCTGAAAAAAACAAGACCTTCCATGTTTGGGTGGCAGCAAGTGCTGCTTCAAAGCTTGTATTTACTATTCAGCATTCATGGCATCTTTACATATATGCAAAATACCCATGCCATGTGCACTGATACACTGATACACCACACTATTAGAAATGTTTGCTTTTGACCTGTGGCCTACAAATAAGCCAGATGGTCCCTCCTCTCTTCAGCCCAACGAATATGGTATTCATGATGTTCAAAAAGAATTGACGCTTTGGTTGGTCGGACCATAGGACAGTTTTAATGCCCCCGGCCTTCAAAGAGGAGAGGGGGCATTATGTTGACACCATGTCCGTCCGTCGTCCGTCGTCCGTCATCCGTTAACTTTTCGTTTCCGTGGGATAACTATAGTATCCCTCGTCGGATCGATGCCATTTCTTAATGGCGTATTGGGAGTGGCTAGAGGAAGGTTCCTTTCGAAAACCAGCGTTGTGCGATATCTAATTTGGCCGCCACAGCAGCCATCTCAATATGCCCTTGATCAACATACAGGCGGGGGCATATGCCACGCTCTGCGTTGCTCTTGTTCAATTTACCACTGTCTGTCTTAAATTACTTCAGACCCAGAAAAAACCAACAACGCTTCTGGATCTGTTTTTCACATGTGGTTTTGTGTAAACATAGTAGAGTTTTAAATTGCATTTGTGGATGCAACAACAAAATGTATTCATTGACATCGGTTTTCAATGGAATTGTTATGTTCTGTGGGTTTCTGTGTGTTTTGGTTAGTCAATTTTAGGTTTTAATTATTTTTGTGATGTCCGTTTTTAGTCTTACGTCTTAGTGTTTCACATTTCGTATCTCTCCTGTGTTATTCCAGTCCACGTCTTACCCATGTACGGTCTTTGCTTTCTCCTTGGTCGCGTCATTAGTTCGTTGTCGTCTCTGTAGAAATAGATTGTGACACTATTTCGGGTGATTTAATGGATTCTGGGTTGCAGCCTTCCTTCCGTTCTCGTTTGCTAATTTCCCCTTGCTTTTCTATATTACTAACCTGTACTAACAGTTTGTTGTTTTCTAGAATTTACAAACCAAAACTAACATTGTATATAAGACTAACGTACTAACGAGCACCCGGGATTGTACAGCTGCACTTGCTAATTGACTAACGACCTCTCTGCATTTGCCCTGTTCTAGTCTCCGCCTCTTGCTTTCGTTTAACTGGCTTCGCTGTGTTTCCTGCAGATTCTTTGCATTTATCTCATCTGTCCAGCTTCTCACTCTGTGCACTTAGGAGTCTTTATTCAGCTCATTTATCCCGTTTTTGGGAGAGTCTTTTGATCCTCGTCCGTGTGTTAATGTTTTTCTGTTTCATGTTATTAGGTTTCCCTCGAGTTCCACCCCTTGTTAATTATATTAATTTTCTGCACCTGTGTTGTCCGTGCCCCTTCCCTATATATGTTCCCTGCCCAGCAGCGCAGGTCAGATCTGACTTTGCTCACGTTCCCTATCGCCCTCCCTCTGTTCTTTCCATTCGCCTTCATGCCCCTTCTCTTCACGCTCTGCTTCTCTCCTCCCTCCCCTCCGTTCCAGCTGTGCTGCATCCGAGTCTGCCCCCCGCCTGTTTGTCTTCCGAGCCTCCTCTGCCCCCTGCCAGCTGTGCCATCCGAGTTAGCCATCCGCCAGCTGTGCCCGTCGTCTGAGTCCGAGTTTGCCCCATGCCTGCTGTGTTCCTGAGCCAGCCCCATCCGAGTCTGCTTCCTGCCAGCTGTGCCATTCGAGTTAGCCATCTGCCAGCTGTGCCAGTCATCTGAGTCCGAGTTTGCCCCCTGCCTGCTGTGTTCCTGAGCCTGTCCCGTCCGAGTCCGTCCCTGCCTGCTGTGTCGCCGAGCCTGCTCCGTCCGAGTCCGTCCCTGCCTGCTGTGTTGCCGAGCCTGCTCCCTGCCAGCTGAGCCCGTCGCCGAGTCCTGTGTCTGCCCCCCATCTGTTCTCTTCCGAGCCTCCTGGGTTTCCCGAGTTGCCCCCAGTCTGTTTCCCGAGTTGCCCTCTTTCAGTGCTGTCGCACGGTGGCTGTTTTGGCTTGTGTGCCACGGTTTTCCCCCCCTCTGAGGTTTTTAGTTTTATTAATAAATTCTTTGGTTTCCTTGCGCATGGCGTCTCTCCCCTTTGTTTCCTTGTTCCTTCTTCCGAGTTCCGTGTTTCTCAGTGTGTTTCCAGCATTCCCTAACAGGAATTCCTGAGCGCATTCATTGATTTCCATAACAAAATCATTTCCTTTTTAAACGCAGTGCTACCAGAGGGCCTGAAGATCTTGGCCATCCAATAACAGTTTTTGGCCTTGCCCTTGGAGTACAAAGATTTCTCTGGAATCTCAGAATCTTTTCATGGTATTATGTACTAATCGAAGCACCTATTACTAAAACCCCACAAGTCACACTTGACTTGACTTGACTTGTGGGGTTTTAGTAATCAGTGCTTCAATTGCAATTTAATTGTTATACAGACCTGTCCTCAAATAGAAGGAATCCAGCACAATTTCATCTCCGTCGGATTCCAGGCCTCGCAGGGGCCCTTGAAAACTGAATTTTTGATTTCCACCCATAAAAAAAGTTTCATAGATGAGAGAACAATATCTTGAAAATGAAAAGAGAAAGATAAATTTTGACAAGAGCTTCTGAAAGCATGTACCTAAATTACAATGGGCAATTTTCAACCCATACCTATGATTTGTTCCAAAAATATTGGCCTTCAAAATCCCTATAAATTAACGTTTGCGATTTGCTTGGGCATGGCCCAAGATTTTTGGGGCGTCATATCTTGGAAACCCCTTGGAGTAGGACCCTAAAATTTTCCATGCGATCATTATGAATATAGAGGTACTCCCAAAATATAATTTAAGCCAAAATTTAGTCGATGATCATGGAAGATTCTTGCACTTTATTTGAGTTCATATGGAATAACCCTTTTTCGAAACGTGTTGATGGCATCAAATACTGAATGAGAAAACATATCCAAATATGATTTTTAATTCAACATTTAAAATGTTGTCTTTGCACTATTTTCAATTAAATGTAGCCTAGGGTTTAAATGATTTGCAAATGTGCCACAACCCACGTGTCTGCGTAATTGGTTCTTCCCCTGTTCCAGGTTGTCCCTGTAAATAGACTGATTGACGTGCTGTTCCCTCGTATTCCCAGTTATTCCAAAATCTCTGAAGTTTAACATTGCCCCCAAATTTTCTCAACAGATGGCGCTAGATGTCCGTTAAGTCTGTACTCCTGTAAAGTGACGTGTCGGGGGCTGAGCTGAGGGTTCTACTGATCGCTTAAGTTGAAGTAATCTGGATGGATGCTATCACACGCGCAGGGTGGACTAGGCAGTAGTAACTGAATTGATGTCAGTGCGCATTGAAGGTATTCCACTTTGGAAATTTACCGGGCTTTTCAGGACATTTACAAATGGATTCTTCAACCTTGACAAATTTTTTTGAGATAAAAGACGCTAATTGAAGAAATTGAATGAAAAAAGCGGAATGACCGTTTTAGTTTCCTATTGTCGTGTTTCTCCCTTGGAATAGGCTACTGATTTGAGTGGGATGCAATATGGATCTTGGACACAGTTTGCTTGTTGTATTCACGTGCTTTTTCATGGCTAAGTGTCGAAAAGAAATGGGAAAGAATGTCACGGTTGTAGTCATGCTTCCTGACAATCATGTGAAATATCCTTTTGCGTTTCCAAGGGTTTTCCCGGCAATTCGTATGGCCCACGATAATATTCTGAAGCAGGGTAAACTTTTGAAGGGGTATACTATTCACCTACTCAACCACAGTACTGAGTCTCAAGGCACTGGTTGTTCAGAAAGTCAAGCTCAAATAATGGCTGTGGATACGAGACTCTACGAAAAACCTGATGCGTTTTTCGGACCTGGCTGTGTATATTCGGTCGCCTCGGTGGGAAGGTTTGTCAACCATTGGAAGCTCCCGTTGATAACGGCATGGGCACCGGCATTTGGATTTGATGCAAAGGAGGAATACAGGACCATTGTACGGACGGGCCTCTCCACAACTAAACTTGGGGAGTTCGCTTATTACCTTCACTCGCATTTCAACTGGACTAATCGGGCGTTTATGTTGTTCCATGATTTAAAAGTGGATGACAGACCCTATTACTTCATCTCTGAAGGGGTTTTCCTTGGTTTACGTCGTGAAAATCTTACAGTGGAAGCCGTCCCATATGATGACAATAAGCGATCAGATTATAAAGAAATGATATCCTCCTTAAAATCTAACGGAAGAAGTAAGTTTAGACCGCCACTGTTTTGCGCGATACAGTTTACTGTGTGTTTATGCACATGAAGTAGGCCTAGGCTATAAACAAAAGGTGTGAAAGTGTCTTGCGTTATTTGTTTATTTATTTATTTATCTTTACTCTCATGATATTGGCAGATAATGCCAGCTGATGTGAGACTCAGAAATCAATTATTTATTAATTGATCTCTGAAGCTTTTTGCCACCAATTCCGCACCCACACTGCAAAGTAAATAACGAGATTTGGATCTTTGTTGAAAGTGTTCCGTGAGTTAATTTATTTACTTCTGATTAGGCTTCCTTTTCAGAGTTATCCAAAGATAATTACATTTAGCACGTGCGATAGAGACTTTTGCAACAAAACCCGAGGTCGTGGTACATTATTTTGCCTTCGGTTTACGAAAGACTCTTGGGTACATGAAGAATGCGCATTCACGGAATTTCTTGCCATGTTTATTGATTTTGACCACCTGCCTGTGCAATCTGTCTTTAAGGCAAGTTATTTATGGTGACTCCCACTGTGAGCTAAGGGGCTCCAGCGTGTCCAAACGCAACAAGAATTGGCATGTGTAATGGCGTTAGGCTGGGTCTGCAAATGTAAACTGTGGCTCAACCTTTTTTTCTCAGAGCAAACAGTTTTTGGGTGAACTAATATCAACACCGACTGCACGGTGTGGGTACAAACGTATTTCGATTGAAATGTAGTGTTATTTTGAAAGAGACCGTTTAATCGTTTTATCTGCAGCCTAAGTCATGTGTCATGACCATGTCTCTCAAAAGTAAGTGGAAGCATCCTCAATTTCAACATCTTAGAAATACTCCAAGCAAAGTCGTGACTTGCCTGTATTTAGTGCGCTCATTCATTCAATTCAGTTGCAATTGCTAGACTAATTGTCAATTGTCAGTTGCATTGCTAGACTAATGTTTAGGCCTGTTGTTGTTGTCGTCGTCCAGCCTTTACATGAGTCACGCTGTTGGTCTTTTGTCTTTAGTGTTGACATACATCTGGTGATGTTATCAGCCGAATTATTGAAGCAGCGTCAAATCTGAAGAGTTTACATTGGAATTCTAAAAATACTGAGGAAGGTTCAGGATGCACTATGACACAAGATGAATCCAGGAGGAGTGTGCCTATATTGCGCATTATGTCCCTTTATGTGAAGTGTTTGGTTATTTTGGTGCTTTTTAAATTACAGTCATACAATGCGCCATGGCAGTGATGATTCAGGTTTTGACGGAATCGTATTTGCCGAGAAACCGGAGAAGAAACACATTTGCAGCTCTGTTACAGCAGCACGTACATTGAGATCTGTCCATCAGTGTAGTCCTTGTGCTGAGAAATTATTTCTTTTCAGCTGTTCAATGTTGTGTACAATGTTGCTCAATACATTTGGATCCTACAGTCTTCTCCCTATAAATATAATTGCCACAATACTATTCTTCAATTGCAGATAATATCAATTATTCATATATAGCATGACAGAATTGGACAATCAGAATAGAAAAGCTTGCTTGCTCCAGGTATACTGTTCCTAAATATTGCAATTAGTCATATTAAATATATGGAATATTATGGAATATTAAATTAAACTTGTAGAATGCAGAAAATAAATCACAGTTAAGCACATTGTGCTGAAGTTTGGTTGCATGCTGCTAGATGTATCTTTTATGATAATGTTCAGTCATCTTTTTTGAAAAGTGACTGGCCAAGAACATTGATTTTGTTCGTCATTTCATGTTTAGGCTATGTCAGAATTTCGAGCTTCACTTTGGATGGCTAAAATGTTGAATGTCTTATTTTTGCGATTAAGTTTGAGATTCTTTGCAGATGAGAGTCCAGATTTTGTCCTGGCATATGTCTGAGCTGGGTTCAAACTTCTGTGAGGTCTGACAAGAGGACCATGACCAGAATTTGTAAATCATCCCACATGTTAAACAGATCCAACTGTGAGAATACTACTGGTAGCCATGCCTTTGAAGGATGAATTTCATATTTTTATTTGCTTCAAAAATGTATTTTTACCCTCGTTTATTTCCTGATGTGGATTTATTGAGTTTTTTTTTTTACTTGTACACAGTAAAATGTCCAGATTCTATCTGAATAGGATCAAATATACTTTAAAAGAGTTCGTTTAACTCTGAACATTTTATCTCGCAGTCTAATCTTATCAGAATCTTGTTCAATGTCAATTTAGCAGATGACTTTTGCAGTTTGGCAAGTGTAGCAACCAACAACATTAATATAACAGACTTTCTGTTGGGCCTCACACAATTGCCCTTGAGCTTGACTTCTTCTTAATTTATTCTCCAAACCGTTCCTTTTTTCACTGCACACAGTGCTAAAATAGTCTTTTATTCTAGTCCTGGCAATATTGTAAACATTGAAATATGTACATGAAGTTTTGCAGTCAGACATTTGTAGAAACATCTTGCTTTCTAGTGTTCTTGTTATTAGCAGTTATAACCTAGCCTCAGTAGTTATATGTATGGAATATATCTTCCTTCAGTCGTGCCAGTGATTTCGACCAAAGGAATGCACACTCTGTGAAAAACAATACCTGTAAACAAAGGATGTCTGCTGGATTTTACATTTGCATTTGTTCCTTAAGTGTAGAGTTTGTTGAAATTTTATTTGCTTTCATTTATTTGAGAAAAAGGTCTCAGATTGCAATTAGGTACATTTTTAACCTTTGTTGTAATATTGCCGATCTACTTTTGCAAAGCTTTAATGGACATATCTGTACTCTCACATACTTTAGTTACATGGATGTCTGAGAAACTGAATTGACATGGAAGGATCAGCCAAATACTTTCTGGGAATAATCTCTTTCTAAAGGCGCTAGGCTACACCGACATGCTGCGCTTTAAAAAGGCAATCCATTTCCCATACCCTTTCAGTGAACGTTTCACATTAGTCAGCTGATTTCATGAATATGGTGATGTGTTGCTGACTTATGAATTACGTGTCGCTGATTATTAAAATTTTTTTTTCAACTGTTGCAGCTGCTATTTATTCACGGTTGCTTTTGACTCCTTCCCCTTTAGTTTGTTCTTAATTTTTCATTTAGATGAATTGTGCCACAGAAAACATTAACTGAGTTTAATGGAGATTTGTTTTAGTGTGGCAGTTGCATTTGTCAGGGTTTGTTGAGAACTCTTGTTTCTTGTTATGCGTTTCTGTTGAGTCATTTTTTATAATTTTTTTGGTTCTCACCGTCAACTTCCTGGATGCACTTATATTTGTGCCATTCAGCCGTTCTTTGTTTTTTAACTTGTTAGTCCTGATCTGGAATTGACATGAAAGTGAAAGTGTATTGTGTATTACTGTAGATAATGCCCTCTGGCAATGAAATTAGGTTATCGGATTTATCATTTATGTATTCAGTATATATTTTATGACTGTGACGCACACTCTTGAGAAGGAGTGAGTAGGGGACCTCTGACGAGTTTGTTTTCTCAGCCCTCTCTGGAGAGATTCATCTTCAGCTTTTATCCAAGTGTCCCTCAGTCAGGCAGGTCATGTTTTAATAAAATTGTACCTACCACTATTTAGCTTCTGTGGGCAACCAGCCTTTGTTTCATTACACAGTGTTAATGTTTAACGGAAGCCTAACTTGACATTTTGGTCTTTCTTATCTTCCTTCCCCAGCTTGTTTCTAAAAATCAATTCAGCTTTGACGTGCTCTTTTCATCGGTGTTGACATCGCATGGTAATTTAGTAATTTCACCTGGCTAGCATTTTAAACCAACTCCCACCCTCGGATGGCATTGTTGCATCTTAAGTATGTTATTTTTTTAGTTTAAAAGAGACATGGGATGTTGGTGATAGTATGCCAAGGGCTGGGAAAACATCTTGAAAATATGCAGCATTCGTCTCAGTCAGATATGAGTGATCAACTATAGCCGTGGCTTGAAAAGTAAACTATACTCAGCAACAAAAGTTTCTGTGACACCAATATTGTTAATTATTTTTCATAACGCAATTATGAAATTGTCATACATGGTGATATCAGACTGAAACAGTACACGTAAACACAACATTGAAATGGAAATCATGAAAATGCGAGAAAATGACTTTGCACGTGAAAATGTGCGTAAATCATGCTTGTGGATGGCAATAAAAGAGGAGAATTTTTGGAATGTTCACATTGTGCCTGATGAACGACGGAAGCATCACTTATCGAAAACACAGCCATTTCGGATCAGGAACTCTACCCTCTAAATGCCAAGACTGTCTGAAAATGATCGGTGGAGGGCCATTGGGATGATTGAATCCGGAACCTCGCAGAGGGAAGTTGCTCATCGCCTGAATGTCCACCGAAACACCATTTGGAACTTATGGCAGCGTCATCAGCAGACAAGACATGTCAGAGACCGTCCTCGCAGCGGCCGTCCACGAGTAACCACTCCCAGACAGGACAACTGGATTCGAACAACCCATCTCCGAAATCGATTCCAACCTGCAACCATAACTGCAAGAACGATACCTGGTTTGAGGCGACTGTCTGCACAGACAATCCGTCGCCGTCTCCGTCATTTTGGCATTGTCCCACGTCGGCCAGCAAGACGTCCAATACTCACAGTACAACACCGACGACTGCGTCTACAGTGGGCACAACAACATCGACGGTGGATCCAACGTCAGTGGGATCTTGTACTCTTCACTGATGAATCAAGATTCATGCTTAACCGATGTGATGGTCATTTACGTGTATACCGTCGACGTGGAGAACGTTATGCCAACAACTGTGTTCAGGAATTTGATCGTTTTGGAGGTGGTAGTGTCATGATTTGGGGAGGGATCACGGCTAGAAACAGAACAGATTTGCTTGTTATTGATGGAAATCTGACAGGTCAAAGATATCGCGATGAAGTGCTACGGCCATTGGTGGTACCGTTTTTGATGCAACATGGTCCCGGAATAACGCTGCAACATGATAACGCCAGACCACACGTTGCAAGGATTGTTCAGCAGTATCTGATGCAACAACATGTCAATGTCCTGCCATGGCCAGCCAGATCCCCAGACATGTCCCCAATCGAGCATCTTTGGGACGAGATGGATCGACGTTTGCGGCGGTTGGATAACCCGCCAGCTACACTCCAGGAATTGCGACAACGTCTACGTCAGATTTGGAATGACATCCCACAGCAATTTCTGGCACATCTGATTCGGTCCATGCGCCGGAGATGCGTTGCTTGCATCATGGCACGAGGAAGTCACACCCGGTATTGAAGTGTGAAGGTCACAATTGGTTAGACGTCAGACAAGTGCTTCATGACGCATGAAAATGACATTTTTCGTTTTGAGTGACGTTGGCACTGAAAAGTCAGTGTTTCTCCTGTTAAATAAACATATTGATTGCATTGAGATCTTTGCGTGTCATTTATAACATACATATAAATGGTGTCACAGAAACTTTTGTTGCTGAGTATATAAGCATTGCATAGGGGATCCTTTTAAAAGTGTTTGTGTCAATCTTGTATTGTGCCTCATTTCTAAGTGTTAAGAGGCTTGTATTTAGGATGTAGTACTGTTAAGCACAGTAGTCAGTCATGCTGTGGGTTTCCTGCGAGCTTGGAAGCTGCTCACTGAGGGTAGCATTACAGTTGCTGTAAGCCGTATTCAGACATGCTGAAACCCAGTATTGGACAGTCCAGCAGGTTATCTCCATTCTCACTGCCAGTGTATTCCTGAGACATCCCTTTCATCACTGATACATTCCTAAAATAATGCAAGTGATCGGTTTATGACTTAGAGCAGGGATTGGCGACCATCTGTCCCTGGTTTTGAGACCTTCGGCAATTGGTTAATTATCTTAATGAGCCAAACCATAAATGAAATCTGATGTTTCTGCTGCTTTTCTTTAAATTATTATGTATGTCCTCCACAACTGTTCTTGTGTCCCCAAATGAAATATTTTTTTCTATTTTGATCTAATTTGTTTGCATATCCATGTTTGTGTATACAACCAATTAGCTGAATTAGTCAGGGTAACAGTGGTGCAGTGATTAGCAATGCTGCCTCACAGCAGGAAGGTCATTGGTTCAAATCCAGCCTTGGGCCTTTCTGTGTGGAGTTTGTATGTTCTTGTGGGTTTCCTCCGGGTACACAGTCCAAAGACATGCTCATCGGGCTAATTGGAGACACTAAATTGGGATCGGCTTCAGCTCCCCCCATGACCCTAGTGAAGAAGAAGTGGTATAGAGGATGAATGAATGATTACATACTGGCCCTCCAGGACCAGTATTGCCCACCGCTGACTTAGAAGTACAGTGACTGAAATGAGGAGGAAGGGTGCAAAATCATGTAGGGAAGGGCTTGAGTCTTTCCTGTTCAGTATTAGAACTGTAAATGTTATTAAAGGAAGAGTCTTTAGGTAAACACGTTGGGTAATGGTCGACCATGGAGAAACTCAAATGCTTAGCATTGTTTTCTGGTATTTTTCTTCGGACAGGTGAAAGTTACCACCCTATAGAATGTTGGTAAATGCAATTTTCATGATACTTTTCACGTTGATCCCATTTTCATGATGCATACTTCTCCTGTTGGTCCCATTTTAACTGTGTTATTGTGGTGTTTTTAGTCGGCAGTTAATTCCAGCAAAACTAGCTGCCTCTGTTCAATTATGTTCCAGAGCAGAGGCGGGCAACGAGGGCCGCATCTGTTCCTGGCTGTCGAACAAACCCCTGGCCTTTAATGAGTAATTTGTCTTCAAGGTTCCCTATTATGTCACCAGGTGCACAGCCAATTAGTTATTACAAGCCATTTCAAAGTCTTTCCTCTCTTGACATCACATGGGGAAGTAACAAACCAGAGGCAAGAAGAGCTGATCAACTTCAGCCAAGCAATCAATCAGATTTCATGATTCTGGGTGGTCACCCCCCCTTGTGATGTGAGGAAGGGAAGATTTTTAACTGGCTCATATTGGCTAATTATCTGTGCACCTGGTGGCATAATAGGGGACCTTTAATTAAATAGACCAAATATGAAATCTGACATTTCTGCTACGTCTTTAAATGCTTATGAATAACCAGCAAATACTTTTCTTGTGTCTTTCAGTGAAACATTTGTCAGTGACCTAATCTATGAGTGTATATAACCAATTAACTCTATTAGTTACAGTGATTTGTAGAAACAAAAACCAGCATACACACTGGCCCTCCAGGAGCAAAATTATCCACCCCTGCTCGAGAGGATTAGCGAATAGATTAAAGGAAGAAAATTACAGTTTCACGCAAATGACCAGTTGGCTCTGGTTTCATTACTCACCTGATTGACTTTGCTTTGTCATCAGCTATCATTACATGACTTTGGTGCTATTCTCATTTACAGCTCCTCAGGTACGACTGACATTAACAAACAGTGATGAGCTCTGTCACCACTCAGTTGTGCTCCTATTGGTATTGGCATATTGACTGATATAACTGAAAACAAAATCAGTGCATGATTTTGGAGGCAGTGAGCAGATGTGTCATTTTTTGTGTGAGGTTTTGAAGACAATGTAGAAATGCAATATTGGATATTGCATTGACATCACAATTCAGTTGTGCTGTAATTGTCATTGAGTGGCTATGTTTTTGAAACATAACAGATATGGCAGAGTGTCGTTTCTTCACTTTTCTCCATTTACAAATGGAGAATTGCTCCTCATGAACCACATTCATTTTAATATGAGACTTCGGCGAAGAGAGTGTAAACAAAATGCCGCTTGTAAATTATCATTTCATGTATTGACGGTAAAGATTTATTAAAAACCTATATTACCCGTTTGAGAAAATAATTTTCCCCCCAAACCTAAAAACTGGGTGTGCCACCTTTAACAGCAACAACTGAAAACAAATGTTTGTGATAACTGCCAATGAGTCTATGACTTTGCTGTGGAGGAATCTTGGCCCACTGCTCTGTCCTGAATTGTTTTAATTCAGCCACATCGGAGGGGTTTTGAGCTTGAACTGCCTGTTTGAGGTTAAGCCACAGGCTCTTAATCGGAATTAAGTCAGAATTAAGTCAACTTGTGCCACAACAAAACCATCATTTTGTCTCTGTCGAGCCAATCAGAGGTGGGCTTGCTTTTGTGCTTCAGATTATTCTCCTGCTGGATAACCCAACTGTGCCTGAGCTTTGGCTGGACATTTGCCTCCAGTATTTTCTGGTAGCGAGCAGTATTCACATCAATTATGGCTTGTCGCCCCAGGTCCTCATGCAGCAAAGCAGCCCCAGGCCATAACACTACCACCACCGTGTTTAATTGTTGGTTTATTATTATTATTATTATTATTATTGTGGAATTCCGTGTTGGCTTTAAACCAAAAGTGATGGGACCCATTTGTTCTAAAAGAACTCATCTTTCAATCCATCAGGCCGCAGAATTATATCCCAAAAGTCTGGGGGGTCATCAAGATGTTTTTTGGCACGTGTTCGCCTAGTAGCTCTCCTATGGATGCCGTTTTCGGCCAGTCTCTTTCTAACTGTGGAACACCAACCTTAACTACTTGTGAGGCCTGCAATTCTTTATATGTCTGTATGGGTTCTTTTGGGACCCCCGGGATGAGTTGTTAATCCGCTCATGGAGGAACTACATGCCTACGTTACCTCTCCAGACAAGTTCTATTTAAGTGATGATTAGATTCAACAGGGCTGGTAGTAATCATGCCTGGGTATGTCTAGTAAAGTTGAACCCATTCATCAATCAAAGCAATCACATTTGTTTAATTGGTTCATTTAATAACCAAGAGGGCAATTACTTTTTCACATTGGGCCAGATAGGATTGGAAAGCTTTTTTTACTTCAATGAATGAAATCATCACGTAAAAACTGCATTTTGAAATCTTTGACTAATATTAAAATTAGGTTGGTGGTCTGAAGCATTGAAATATGCGAAATATGTAAAAGGGGAAAATACTTTTTTACGGCGCCGTTTTAATTGCTGACATGTTCAGACCAGTCTCAAAACCAGCAAAGCTTTCCAGTATAGACTCAGATTGTTTACAGAGCCATAATAACAGCCACTGCGGGGTCGTGTGAGCTCATTTCTGTGCCGGAACCTGCCCCAGGCTTACAGTTTTCGGCACAGGACTCCCAGTCTCTCTTATCCCATGAGGAGATCAACTGGCGATAACCTCAGCACGCAGTTCATTTAGTGTTGCCTCAGCTGTTTCGCCTATATCTTTTGGGCCAAAATCCTGGAAATACTGACCTGCTTACTAAAATAGGGCCTCGATACAATAATACTCGACAGTTTAACTGGTTCCAAATAACACCTTTTGCAGTACTGAATTCATATGCCCCCTCTGTCGTAATGTGTTCAATGAGAAAAGTTCTTAATTCCTTTCCCCACTTTGTGTGAATGTGTCCGGTTCAAAAACTCTTCACATAGGAAAGGTGGTATACTGTTAGGGGAAATGCATGGATCCAGGATTTATATTGTGCTGGACTGAACTAAGCAGTTAGTTAACGTTACATAATAATAATAATACAATGATAATACACAATGATAGTTATAATAGAAACTATTATTGTTCCCAATTTCATGTAGCAGAAGCTGAAACTTGTAAATAAATATAATTTAATGAGTAGCAAATGCGTAATATAATGCGTAGCAAACATTGCTACTTTTTCTGTTATTTTTGGATTTCAGAGCATAATGGCAGATCTGAAATGGTGCTTGCAGTTTTAATTGGTGGTGGAAAAAGTGACCAGTAATAATTTATACCAGATTTTTCCCCAATCGAATTTATGTTAGATAAGACTGGTAACTGTGCTTCTGTTGATAGAACATCCATAGCAGTCACTTCAGAATAGTACAAGCAGATTACTTTTGTATTGATCAGCCTTCTTTTTCTTTCACGCAAACACTGCTGAACAATAGTAACAGTTGTCAATTGTCAGAGAAAAGCTTGTAATTTTATAAACCACTGCAGTCTGGCAAATGAAAGTAATGGGTCTTGCAGATACGCAAACTGAACTGCAGTGATTTTAGACAACATTGTTTTGGATTGCAAAGAACTATGTATGTCATGCTGGGTCATTGCTTTTTAACTACCATTGTATGCCATGCAGTTTCTCAAATGCTCTCAAGAGTGCATTAAGATTTCGAAAAATTTCAAAATAATGGCTGCATTTCATTTTTTATTTATTTTTGCATGCCAAAACAGCATTAGTTTGTTTTGTGTTACTCTGGTTTTCATTAAAAAAAAAAAAATTACACAGGAAAATAGGAATAAATGCATTGACGTGAAAGTATTCAGTATTCCCTCAAGTTTGAACTCTGCATACAATTGTATAGATACTGATCCACCACCATATTTCACCATGGCTATAAGGTGCATCTTTTTGTTTGCATCTCTATTTCGACGGCAGACATGCCGACTCTACAGTGTGGCTACAGACTGTGCCAAGGGTGCAGTCTTTTATATATATAAAAGAGTGAAAAAAAGTTTCTTTTTGATCTTTTCTTTTGGTCATAAAATCTCACCAGTAACACAAGTGTACTGTATTTACCCTGCAAGTTCAACAGAACTTTAATGTATAACCATGGTTAGGAAGATTTTATATGGAATACCTTCTGTAATGTGAAAATTACCCAGATGTATTAAATAAATATCTTGAAGATGTTTGGAGTAATATAAATAGTGTACAGCCAACTCGGGCAGTAAAAAGTAAAAAAAATGTGCATTGTTAATGAATTTATTGAGTGAATTTTGTCTTTCAAATTGAATTAGTTTCCCGAACAAATTTATAAAATACTATAACTCTGTAAACAAGTAGCTGACTTGGGGCTATGATGGATGACCTGCCACAGCAATGTTCAGTCATTTATTACCATTATTTCCATATTCCCATATTCCATTTTGTCTGCACAATCAAGGAGAAATAGTGAAACATTGTCCAAGAAAGATATTATTATATTCAAAGTATCATCCTCTGTATAATCTGTGCACACTGTTAGCCACATTCATTGACAAACACTGGTCTAGCTTGGACCCCTGGCAGACTTTCTGAGTCAATTACATTATTCCATGCATTCAGCCACTCAAAATAATCATATCATATGGGACAGCAAGTGTATTGTTGGTCTATTTATTTGGACTCGAAAAATTTGATTACTCAGCCTCTGCGTACACATCCAAAGTGCATGATCAATTTTGAACAGACATCCATGATTATGAAACTGCTTTTATTGATGATTTTGAGGGGGTATTCATTGAAGAAAATGTATAAAAATGCATTTTCTTAAATACAAGCTGTTTTGTTTCATTGCTAGATGCAAAAACAAAAAAGAAGTAATGAAGTTCACGAAAAAAGCGATGGCATCACATCACTGTATGTTTTCACATGCAAATGATCACTGGGATGGTTGTTGTTATGACTGAATCATTCAGAATGTGACTTAAATTAATAGTAAATAAATAAACATAACACTTTGATGAGCTTTGTGTGCTGTTAGGAGATACTTTTTAATTCTGTAACACTGGCTAGCATTTTCCTTGGTTTTCCCTTGATTTGTTTTGGGTTCAGTCCAAGAGACAGCAGGACTCCTTGGCATGGCTCGATGTGAGCTAATGGTTAGCTGGAATGAGTGACAGCTGGGCCTCCAACAACAGCCTGTGTGGACTGTGGTCTTGCACTTGAGGAAATGTCTTGTAAATGGGTGGACCGCCTCAGCACTAACAGTGCCTCTCCAAGTCCAACATATGGGAATAATCTCCATGGACAGGACATAAACCAGGCGCCATTGACCAATACGTGCCTGTACACACACTTGTTAGAGTGAGAACGTACTACATGCTCATGCACGCCGACGCGTGCTCAAATAGACGGGTGCTCGCGGTAACACACATGCATTCTCACACGTGCACTTGTACTTTCATTCACATGGCTACTTGGCCCTCGCATTTTTTTTTTTTTTTTGGCACTTTCTCATTTGGATCTTACTTTTCTCGTTGGCTGCATCCTTATGGGAAACTCTTAACATAATCTCTGTTATGCATTATTCTTAGGCAGGCAAGTTTCATAATTAAAGCCCACGGGATGCATGTTAAACTTAACAACAACAACAGCAAGGACTACAAAGCATGATACATTTGTGTTCTAGTAAATAATGATGCGTTCTCAATTGTTCTCCTCAGTTGTGTACATCTGTGGTCCACTGGACACCTTCCTGGAACTTATGAAGATTTTTCAGAATGAAGGCCTACCTCCTGAGGACTATGCTATTTTCTATTTGGATGTGTTTGCCAAGAGCATCCTAGATAAAAATTATAAACCCTGGGAGAGCTCAAACATCAACTGGACTGATCCAGTTAAGCTTTTCAAGGTAAAGTCATTTAATAATGTAATAATATATACTGTATAGATTCTTCTACTGTGCTATTATTCAGTACAATATGCATTATTTGGTAGATTTGTAATTCCAGAAATTTCAGCTGATTTCACAGAATATTAGTGAGAGAACATACTTGGATGAAAAGGCAAAATGTAACCAATGTATGTCTCTGCATTTTGCAAACTGCATACAATATAATCTGCATAGAGATTTAAAAAAAATGTTTAAACAGTTTTAGATGTCTTAATTGTGGCATAAAGCTGGTTTTTCTTGTTAGCTGGAGTCATTTCTGCTCAGTTTCCAATAGTACTACTGTAGAATTCTGTCATATTTCTGAAATCATAGGCAGGCAACATTGACATTTTTACTATTTCTCTGTACTACTGTGCAACTATCACAATATTCTATAAACAAAATGCATGTTTGAAAAAGTAAATAAATTATGTCTTTTAATAATGCTAAACCTGTTATCATTTGAAAAGGATTGAAGTAATACTAAAGGGGCCAGTTTGGCAAGCGAGTATGAAGCTTAGTCACAGCCTAATTGGTGAATAACAATTCAAAATTTTGAGACTTTAGTCCAGAAATAGACGTATTCTCTGTCTGTGAAACTGGTCCAATATTTACTTGCTTAATTCAAAATAATTCTATATCAGCTTCCCTGATTTTTTTTTCCAAGGAACTAAGGAATGATTATGCTGTTCATTACAAAATGTGACATAACATTGGCTGTGCAGCAAAGATTAGGCTTGGGGACTGATAAGGGAAACGTAGGGAGTAGATTGCGGGGTGCTGGTTTGTTTCCATCACAGCACTGTATAATCTGTGAAGTCTGTTCATCCATTTTCACCCACAGAAGACAACTCTAAAATGCCGTAAACTTCAGTCTTCCAGCTAAACTTTAATTCACTTGTAATTAGTTTTACTTTACCTTACACAGTTCTTTTTTCTTCCCCAGAACATGCATTGATTGCTTCATCACACTGTTGAAAACACTCTGCTGGTCTAATCCATTTGTCACAGTTGCAATAAAGGTTTTTTTTTCTTCTTCTTCTCTGCTTAAAATCCGCACTGTTATCTCTTCCTCCGCAGTCTGTGTTTGTAATAACAGCCAAAGAACCAGACAATCCTGAATACAAAGCATTTCAGCAGCAGCTTCATGCTCGAGCTAAACAAGAATTTTCAGTCCAGCTGAAGCCCTCTTTGGTAAGTTAACGGAGTTGAAACTGAAATTTAAGAAATTTTCTGGAAAATTCACCAAAAGCAAGGATATAATTATTATTTCACCATTATTAGAATTGTACTGGTAACCTGTTGAATTCTTCCTTAAAAAGATATGTCTACATGGGACTGATTGGAGTCCTTGAATATATTCAGATAAAACGGGGCTGGCATTATCGGGAAGTTACAGTACAATCTACTAGTTAGAATCTTCACTGTGTTTATGAATGCATAAATTACGAGTGCATTAATATTCCAATTCTGATCTTTCGCTCTGATAAAATCTTTTTTTGCCATGACTGATCACATTATTCATTGCATATGACCCTTATCTACTTTCAGCATGAACAAATTTTTGCCTAAACAGCTACCAAAATAAATACCTCAAATGTAAAATGCTTTATATTTGTGAGACAATCAATTGTAAGATTGCCAGTGCACCAATGAGACACAAATAAACTCAAAAAATCTTATCGTTCTCATTGAGAGTGCATGGCCACTGAGCCGAAATGATACAAATTTTGAATTGTGTAAGGAAGCTTTCCAAGTCCGACCTGAAAAAAGTCAGGTTTCTTCTCCCACAATTGCTAAATTTGATCTGTGTTTCATGGAGGCTGCAAAATCAGATTTTGGTGACTTTCGCTATGTACTGTTAATGCGACCCAGTTTCTACTATTCTTTGTCAAATTGCTGTAATAGAGAATTTGTTTGCCTTCGTTGATTGAAATTAAAGCTGCTACAATTAGACCATAGGAAGTGCCAGTTATGCTTGATAAATGATAGAATATAAAACCTGTGTTTTCCCAAAATTGAACACTATACATCAAAAAAAAAAAAAAAAAAAAAAATATATATATATATATATATATATATATATATATATATATATATTCCTTTAACCCTTTCAAGAGGGGAATCTGAAACAATGAACCATTTGTTCCTCAATGCTATAGCATAGCGGTGGTAGCTACCATAGGCAGAAGAGGCTGTAAAATCGCTGGCAATAGAAATAGTGGCTAATTAACTTGACAAATCAGCGTATATAATCCTCTACAATATTTTCGTGAACTACCATTGACCTTTGAGGTTAGATTGAAATGATGATGACTCCTATAGCTATTCACAATGATATGTCCCCCATGAGTCAATGGAGCTTCCAGTTTTACTTTTGTTTCTTTTTTTTTCAAGGCCTTACAACACGTGCTAATGGTGAAATTCAGGTCAATTTTCAGTGTCTTCAGACACTTCCTCACATATTGAGTTAGTTGTGTGTCATTTCTGGAGGCGTTATGAATGCAGAAGGCAATAAGGATGATGACGGGAAGTGAGAGATTTTGCTATTGACTTTGCTGCATTGTGTTACTTGCTCTGAGCATGCTGTGTTTTTAGGAAACATTCCGGAAAATGTGGGCTTGTGGAGAGGCCCCACGGAAGGTTATACTGATATGAAGTGGCCCCAGAGCTGAAGCCTCAGGGCTTCAAAGCTCCTAAAAAAGTTGAACACAGAAAAGAATCTGTGTTTTTCACTCATTTGCCATTCTGCTGAATTCTTAAAGGCAAAATCTATTTTGAAACCATAATGTACAATCTCCCCCTTTTTATCCACCTAATTGAAAGCATTTTAGTAAATCAATGCCTTTTTTTGCAATAAATTTCCGTTTTATTTGTAGTTCTGGCTGGTCAAACATGTCTGTTAAACGGAAACATACAGTAGCTGCAGGAAGCACTGAAGCACACTTATGGCTGTAGCAATAAAGCCATGGACACTTGTCAGTAATCGGATGTCCATTTGAACTATATATATATACATTTTTTTAAAGAGCATGTGCATGTGTATCATCAGGATTAGTCTGTGAAAAAAGAATGTTCAGTGTACCTTGACAAATGAAGAGTGTGAAACCCCAATTTGACAGTGGTTTCATATAACTGAAGCCAAATGAAAGCAAAGGGAATAATTGACATTTAAAGTACATTCAGACTATTTGATGCTCTAAAGAATGAATTCAATGGTTTATTGAAAATATGCGTTTAAATACGGAAAATATGTGACTGCAACAGACTCGGAAAAAGGTGATGCAGGGGCAATGATGTGACATAATCCACAATTATGAAGTAATTTTACGCAGGCAGCATTTAACAGGTGAGATAATCATGTTATAGTATAAATGGAGCCTCCAAGAAAGACCTCGTCCCTCAAGAGGGAAGATCGATCAACCAATATGCAGGGGTGTAAAGTCTGGGTTCAGAATGTAAAAATCCTCCCCAGAACTTTATTCCAACCACCTGGATTTACTTCGGACATGAGGTAGATCCGTCATCACTTTGACCAACCTTCCCAAGAGAAATTGACAAGATTTGGGGGATTTCACCCACTACTTTGCGGAGCACAGTTGAAAGATGGAAGGGATACGGTCAAATCTTAGCAGAGCAAGGCGGAAAACAATTCTGAATGAGCAAGATCTACAGCCTGATATTCGTCACTGTCTCAAGGATCTGTCTTCTGTCTGTGTCTCAATTATGGGCTGGGAAATATCTCAGCAAAGCTTTATTGGTTCAGACCCTTTGCCACTGCATCCACAGCTTCTAGTTAAAGCCTTACCATGCAAAGCTAAAGTCCTACATCAACACTTTCCAAAAGCGCTGCCAACTTCCCTGGGTTTGGTGTCTTCTGAGATGGACAGTAGCACAGTGGAAGTGTGATTTGTGGTCTGTTGATTCAACATTTTGAGTGGTTTATAAAGAAAAAACTGTCACACTTTAGATGAAGTGTTGCTCTTAAAGGCGTTATACAGCATGTATAAAGCCTTCATAAATGAGACATAATGTCTTCATAAATCATACATAAGCAAATTTCAAGCTTTGTAAAGAGTGAAATAACACATCCTTATTCAGCACGTGATGCCAGATCTGATATGACTGACAATGTCACTCAGCTAGTTGCTAAATGCTATGACATTGTCAAGGGTGACACAAGGGTGACATTGTCAGCCAAGTGACATTGTCATAGTCACATCTGGAGAAGAATGAAGACATTTACAAAATGAAGACATCATGTCTCATTTATGAAGGCATTATACATGCATTTTATGAGCAACACTTCATCTAAAGTGTGACCGTAAAAACTGTAGTTTTTTTCCAGACCAAAGAAGGACCATGCAGGCTGATATTAGTGTGCCCATTTTTATCGTGGCATAGGGGTGTGTAAGTGCACATGGCACAGTTGACTTGCATGTTTGGGAGGGCATCAATAATGCAGAAAGATATGTCAGAATTTTCAGAGGGTTATGCTGCCATTTAGATGTCTTCTGTTTCAAGCACGTCCCCGCATTTTCCAGCAAGACTATTCCAAACCGCTTTCTACACATATTGCAAGTGACTGGCCGTGTAAGCTGAGTGTGCAAGTGCTAGATTCGCTAGCCAGCAGTCCTCATCTGTCTCTGACTGAGAATGTGTGGGTCATTATGAAGCAGAATATTCAGTAACTATGGCCCCATAAAGTTATATAAACACTTATTTACATTTTGATTCTAACATCAAATTCTACTCCTTGTAATGTTGTTTTTCCTTTTTACGACAGTTAAACGTTTAGGGACTTATGAAAAATTCATTAGGTGTCTCAGGTGTAATTTTGTCCCATTCGTCCTGCAAACAAATTTTAGGGGGTCTTTGTTTTCACATTTAGTATTTCAAAATGCGCTCACGTTCTCTACTGGGGACAAATCGGGACTGCTGGCAGGTCAGTCCAGCGCTCGCTCTCTTCTTATGCAGCCAGGACTTCTTAATGTGTGTTGAGTGTGATTTTGCGTAGTCTTGTTTAAATATGCTTGGGCATCCTGGGAAAAGATGTTGTCTTGAAGAAATTGCATCGCTCTAAATTCTCGGTGCAATTTACAGCATTATTGATGTCCTCACAGAAGTGCAAATCATCCTTGCCCAGGTCACTGACACAACTCTATATCATGGCTTTGCGGGGGTTTTGGACTTGTTAATAACAGTCTGGCTGGTCTTTTACTTTTTTTGGCATGGTACACACCGTGTCAATTTCTTCCAAAAAAAGACCTTGAATATTGATTTGTGTGACCCCATTACATGTTTCCATTGTGTGATGGCCGATCACAGATGCCTGCGAAATCAGAAAAGTCGATGGCGCTTCTGGACGCTGTTAAAAGAAGACTTCCATTTCACACAGTGAAGTTTGAACTGGCTTTGGTGGATGTACCTACTTATTATAGTACTTAACAAAGTAATCCTGAATTCATGTGGTTATATCACATTTGGTAAATAACGGCTCCATGATGCAGTGTTGTCTGAGTGAAATGGGTATTTAGCTTACGTTTGCACCCTTTGATATGGAATCAGTTGACACCAGATGCGGGAAAAGGGAATGAGGATTTTATTATAAACAAAACAAAACAGGCACGAGGGCCAACAAAAAACTTGGCCCAAAGGGTTGCAAAAAACAAACTAAGGTATGCTACACAGAGCTAAAAAACAAGAATGCAAATGACAAAAACAAAAGGCACTGGAAACTCCAGGCAAGAAGATCAAGAAAAATAAATAACAAGACTATATATGTACACAAGACGAGAGGCTAGGACAAGACTTGAAACTAGAAATGCAAGGGAACTTGACAACAAGACTTGGCAAAACTTGAACATGCAACGAGACGCGAGACACTGTCTGCCAGCCAACTTCCACCGCATCCAGATAAAGGCTTGATAATCAAGGACACATGAGGGGCAACACCTGGAGAAGCAGAAACAAGAGGCATGGCAAGATCAAGACATGGACAAGATTGGATGACATGACCTGCTCATTAAGAGAATGAGCGTGCTCAGCTTAAGTACCAATTAAGTATGCAGTTTGGAGGCAGCATGAATGTTAAGAACAGAAAAGCACAGCAAGATCTTGAAATAGCAAAGCAGGAATCATGACAATAAACTCCCTGTCTAAATTAGTAGTATTAGTAATGTGCCTATCTAAGAATTACACCACCCAGTGAGTGTTAGTAACTTAAAAACAGTTAATTGCCAATTAAGCTTAGAGAGCCCCGAATCAGCACAGCACAGAAGGAAGGGGAAATACCAAAGCCAACCATAGCTCAGAAATGTGCAACAACGAAGGCACGGGGCGGAACGCAGACAAGCGGTGGAGTGGCATGGCAGACCTGGCAAAAACAAAAACATGGAAAAGTAAAAACATGGACATGGAACATGAATGATGAAATGAGTAATCCTAAACAAGAAACTGTTAAAACTGTGACTATGAAACATGACTATGGAACATGAAACTATGAACTATGAAATCTAGAACATGAAACTGTTAAAACCATAAATGCTGTCCTGGCCAAGGCCAGGACCCCAGAACACAACACCCTTGCCCTGTTTACCATGAAATTCCTCTAGATTCCACAAATCTTAATCGTGATATTTGCCATGGAGGGTTAAATATCCAAATCCTTGTTTCTTTTTAAAACTTTCAGTGATTTTCTCGCGCATTTTTGGGCAACTTGATCTTTGGCGCACCTTTTTCTCCTGAAGGTCTATGCCTTTCAGTCACCTGCTGATAAGTCTCATCATTGTTCCAATTTTTTTTTTAAATCTCATTGCTTTTTCTAATTTTCCCTGTCCCAAATATTTTGCGATGCGCTTCAGGCCTGACTGGCGAAAATGAGTGTATAATCACAAATAAAATTAATTTGACAACACAAAACATGAAATATTTTATCTTCACACTGTCTGCAAAGAAATACAAGTCGAAGTAAATCTAGAAATCACTTATTTCTATTTTTATGTGCATTTTCCATCTTGCTCCAACCTTTTTTGAGTTGGGGTTGTACAATGTCTATGAAAGAGTATTGAATTTTTCAAAGGGCTTCCCACTAAAACTCCTTAAACTACCAAGACTACTCCATAAACACTGTAATTGTTTTGAATGTACAGTATATCTGATAAGTCAAGAGTTATCTGTATGTGACCTGGTATTCTACAATTCCATATTGTCACCCCATTAAAATAATGGCCTAAGTCATTTCTTGATGAAAATGAGTTTTTGGCCTAAATCATCCCTTGATCTGCATTTGGTAAAGTTTTTTGTGTTTTCCCAAAAAAATGACTTGGGCCATTATTTTAATAGGGTAACAATATGCAAAACATAGGACATAAATCATGTTTTTTTTTTGTTTGTTTTTTGCAATTATGCTGTCACATCTTGGTGTTTAAAAAATCATTTTAAGTTGATTCCAAAATAATTAATGTATACTTTACTTTTTCACGTGCCCTCAAGATCATTGTTTCAGATCAATCAACTGACCAGACCCAACTAAAATCATGCATTATTGTTTTGTGAACAAATTGCTCTAAATGATCGTTTTTTAACATGACATAAAGACTCTCTCTGAACTGCTGTGTTTGCCTGTTTCTCCTCAGGAGGATTTCATAGCTGGCTGTTTCTATGATGGCTTCATGTTGTATGCACAGGCTCTGAATGAGACCTTAGCTGAAGGAGGATTGCAGAATGATGGCATTAACATCACACGCAAGATGCAAAACCGAAGATTCTGGGGTAGGTTTTGTCAGTGTTGTAAAATCCTGAAATAGGACAACACAAAATTATGATTCATTTTAATGTGAATTACCAGTGCAACGTGGTAAGAATAACAATTCAACATAGAAGTGATTTCTACCATTAAAGTTTTGCATATAAGTCCCATTTGAAGGGAACAGATCTAGCTTTGTCTGGGGTTGAATCAGAGTTTTGGAATTAGAATCAGAATTCAAAACTGATTTAGTCAGGGACTGCTCATCTTTGTCTGGAGGAAGTGATCCTTCATTTCTAAAAATAATTTCTAGAATCAAAATTTCAATCAAATTTGTCTTCCACCTGACCAGAAAAACAGAAAAAAAAAAAAACAGAAAGACTGTCGCAACACAGGCAGACCATTTGCGGTTATGTTTAATTCTTTCTAACTGAAATTATTGAGCTGTCCAGCCCAATATAAACAGCAGACTGAAGTCCTCTGTTTAGCAAAGCCAGGCCCCCCTGTCTGACCTGCCTCTCCCTCCAGCCAAGTCCAAGAGAATTTCCTCAGTGTGGCCCAGCGAAAGTACAAGGGGGTCAATGCCCCGTGTCAGAATAAACTCTAATATAACATTGCGATCCAGGTTTATCTTCCCCCTGTACATAGACCAGGCAGTGGCCACGAATGCAATTTGTCCCACTTGAGCTGGATGCATTTAGATGGCTAGCTAAAGCGCTTCTGTATTTTAGCTGCTGAGTGTCGCAGCGGCTGTACAGTGGGGTGTGGGTGTGCTAATGGCTCTAATACAGTGGTGACTGTGAACCTGTGAATATTTGTGCAGCATTAGAAGTGAATATTGAACCAGAGAGACAGATTCCATCTACCATTCTCTACTGGCTTCATCTCTCTGTACTATTTGTACTGCCTTTTTGTAAGCAGGTGCTCTGTTTAATAGCATTGCTTACTGTGAACAGTCCATGACAGCCTGCCCTTGCTATTATTTATATTTTTTTTTTTTTGAGAATGTTTGAACTCAGATGGCGAATTAGCGCATTTGACCTCGAGTTCTCCATAAAAGTGTGTGCTTCTTCGTCTGAATATAAGCTTTGGGAAATTTTGAAATTTAACAAAGGCATAATTATCTCCACAGTGGTTCTACAAGGTGCAGTTATTATTTCTGCATTTGAACGATTTTAGGAAGGCCACTGTTTGATACCTGGGTAGCTTATATTTATCTGTGCTTTCAACTCCTGGAACTGCTGTCACTCGAAATTTTGTTTGCTGTGGAAACTTCAAATGTACAAATTGGGATAGAAAAATGCATTTAAATCTGATGTTTCACACAGAATTTATTTGGAGATTGTATATGCTATGAGGGGTAATGCACAGTCAGCGTCACAGAGCCATGACTAGACTTGCTTTGCATGATGTTGCATTCTGTTAGAAAGTACAGTCATTTGAAAAGCTCATTCCGCCGTGGTTGTAGTCATTTCTCTTTGGAATTTTGTATTTGGGGTATAACTTGCATGGATTAGCACGTATCCCCCACCGAGGGGTATCTGGTGCTGTCTTGTCGCCCATGGCGGCGGTCTCCTTCCTTTGCTGCGGTAATGTTGTTCAATAACATTGTCCTATTGTACATGCAGCTTAAACACGCAGTTGCTCTTTGCGTTGGGGAAAAAAGGCAGCAAAAATAAAATTCTCTTTTTCTATCTCCATATTGTGTTATTGTTTTCACAAAAAAGTAAAACATTGTGCTCCCATGGCAAGTACTATTTGCCATTGCCATGAAAAAAGGAATCATGGAATAGACCCAATACAATATAATGCCCCACAGGTCATGATCTTTCATTTGAACTTAATTTCAGGTCAATCGGACAAATGGTTCTGAAGATATGGCCAAAATGGTAATTTTCCATCACAAAGCTCCACCTGGTGGCAAAATATTGAACCATACAGGTATGATGTCATCATGTGACATGTTGTGAGGTCATGACCTTGCAGTTGCGCATAATTTCATTTCAATTGGACAAATGGTTCCAAAGATGTGGCAAAAATGGTGAATTTTATGTGACAAAGCTCCACCTTGTGTCAAAATTTTGAACCAAACGGGTATAATGTCATTGTGGGACACAGGTCCCACTGGTCATGACCTTTCATTTGCTCTTGATTTGAGGTCACTCAAGGGGGTCTCTCGGTGTCATGG
This sequence comes from Gymnothorax reevesii, assembly GCA_029721435.1. Taxonomy (NCBI): domain Eukaryota; kingdom Metazoa; phylum Chordata; class Actinopteri; order Anguilliformes; family Muraenidae; genus Gymnothorax; species Gymnothorax reevesii. Next base: position 78,674,044 of record CM056583.1, read on the forward strand.
CCAATGTCGTAACCTGACTCTTTCAACCTGCCCCCTAATCATCCCCTTATCTAATTGCCTGTGCAACTTTTCCTCTCCCTCCCACCCTGAGATTTCAATCTCAATGGGACTTCCCTGGTTAAATAAGGGTTAAATAAAAACAAATAAATGTCAGGCCTCTGGTGTGTTCACAGAAGGAAAGTGCACATGTAATTGATTTTCATGACTTGTTTTTGTTGAGGTGTTTGTCTTTAGTTTGTGGCCCTTTATTAAGGATTTGGGTGATTTTATTAATTCATTATAATTAAGAACGGTCTTTGTCGTTCAAAGTCACATACTTACTTGCTTACTACATTCTGCATACTGTGCCAGTATTTCCTGCATACTACTTGTTACTCTCCATTGTAGTGTATAGTATATTAGTTAGCAAATGCCAACTGCCATGCCATTCAGGCTACCACACAGTCACAATATCTCCAAGCTATTATGTGAGCTTGATTTTGTTGCACTTTGTAATGCAGTAAACCACAAAGATAGTGCTGGCTGCAAACAGTGATACCAAAAATTTGTGCTGTAATTATATCCCCAATATAGAGTTTTCGGGATATTATGTTTTCACCCAGACTGCCCCGTCGGCCGCTGCAGAGATTAGGCAGTAATGCAATAACTGCAACAGTTTATAAAGCTGGTTTTCCATTCATGGTAGGTACTTCAATATCATGAAGCAGAACTGATTAAATTTTAGAGAATTTTTGATAAAATAATTCGCCACCAGGGGGCAGGGGATTGGGGCGTTTTCGGGTATAGTCCTTTGCTTTGAGGAGCGACAGTGCAGGCCTTATTTGAGTGGGAAGAATAAATAATATACAGCGAAGAGATAACTTTTGAGTCTCATCTTATGTCCCAAACTGAGGTTCGATGCACACGTTTCACCTGAGGTAGGCTGGAGTTGGACGTGAGAAATAGCGCACTGACTCGACAGTTATGTTTCATGATTATCAAAATTACTTTCTTTCTCCTGCCAGTAGTAATACTAATTGTACATCAGTTGTAGTTCTACATCCATGAAGATACAATGATACATGATGTAATCAGGAAACATTATTTATATTAACCCCTTTGTGCAGATATAGACGCCGGCGTCCGTTAATTCCGAAATTCCTTAACAATTCTGAAGTTGAATTTACAAATTTCTTGCTCCAGTGGAATAATTTTCCAAACTCTTTGTCACACAAATACTGAGTTCTAAAGCCTTAAGAAGGCTCATGCGCAACAGGAAAAATTGGCAATATTTTGTATTCTGCGCAAAGGGGTTGATACCTTTATTTACTTGACGAATTATTTCATTTCACAAAAAATAGACGTTTCTCCTCTTCATTTTGAGTAAGTGGTTGTTGACAACTACTGATTGAATCAAGAAATAGTTTGAGCTCCCGTTTAGATATGTTCTGCAAAATTCATATGCAAACAGCCTCATAGTTCAGGACCTGCCAAATATTGCCTTGCACTGACCCATTTAAATGGTACTCCCACTGATGCCATCGAATTTATAAGGGAACATCCCCCGGAAATGAAACTACACCTGTGAGATCTAACTCCTCTCCCAGTGGTACGATGCCTTGGCAGGAAATGACTAATTAGTCCTTGCGGTTGCTCAAAAATCTGAGTAGACAAAGTTATCAGTCTGTGTGTGTATCATCAGACCAAGCTCTTGCTGGAAAATTGGGCTGTGTGTTATGTCAATAATGAAATCAACTGTTTGCTGGTTTAGATTTGGTTAATTCACACTTTTTCTTATGAAAGTAATCATTAATCTAACCCTGGAGAAAAAATGGCCTACCTGAAGAGCTGCTTGTCAAAGAATCCCAATAAGAGATGAGACTTTCTGAGTCTTCGAACCTTACTGAACTTCATTAAGGTCTTTATTAGTAAAATCAATTCCTTGGAAGCGTTGGATTTATTAATTTAGTTTTGGTTGGCTGGTCTTCCCCAACCATTTTATGTACATGAAATCTTACCTGACATTATCAGAATTTTTTATTTAGCTTTACTGAGTTTATGTCTGCATTTCTGAAAATTTCTGGAAAATAAATGTTGTAGCTCTCAAGCGTTCATTTAGTATTTAATTGTTGTGTCATATTAGCACGAGCCATCCATAACAATACCACGTCAAGAAAAAAAAAATGACTTGGTTGATAAAGCGATCTATCGAGCTCCACTATTTCTGCCAATGGACCGCAGAAAACGGTAAACCAAATTTAGCATGTGAGTCAAATAAGTAATACGTGAAAATGTGGAATCAATGAACAGACGCCCTTAGATTGCTGGAACTGTTAACAGGCCAAAGCTTCTTTGTATTAAAGTGATTATTTTCCTTATTGTTCTGCAGTTGATGTGATGTGAGTGATTATGGCTGCAACCTAATAAGATTTTTTTATTTTTTTAGGTGTAACAGGTGTTGTCAGCACAGACAAAAACAATGACAGAGACTTGGATTTCAACTTGTGGGCCATGACAAATCACAAAAGTGGACAATACAGTGTAAGTCTTTCATTTGTGTTTTTGACTTTGTTACCAAAAGCGAATGTTTCCTGGTCAGTTCTTTCTTTCAGGAAAGCTGGATGTGATGACTGGAGCTTGAGATCACTTGCTGGCATTGAAAGTTAATGCATGAAAATGTTGACTGACTCATTTTTGACGAGTTGCCCTCCGCTGCAGATTTTTCATGTTTTCAATGGAAATAAATGAGCAGGAGTTCCTCAATTTAAGGCTTTAATCTGACTCGGCATGCCTTGCAGGCTGCAAATGGATTGAATAAGAGGGACACTTTATTTTAAATTCTATCCAGATTCCATTTTGCGGTCTTTTGCGGTCATTTGGTATGACTTAGCCCGGCCAAGAATTTCATTCTCAGTTTTTAAAAGTCTGTCATTACTCATTACATGGTATAGTGGATTAGAATAAATTAACCTGACTAATAAAATACTCCCATTCTCAAATCGGAAACAGACAAGAAACATACTAATAAAAAATTTATAAATAAGCTCCACAGGCATACATTGTAAGGGTCGAAGTCTTGTCTTAGTTATGCTGTTATATCAATATAATGCCATTTTAATGACAGTTTTGATGGAAGAGATGATAAGACAGGATTTCCCTCAGTAGAAAGTATACGAAACACAGCCTAGCATTTGGCTGGATAATCATGTTATAAAATCATATACTACATAAAGTGCAACTTTCCCGGGTAAATATTTTTTCATTCAGTTCTGTAAGACATTATAATATTGCTTTATTATCCCCCATCCACTAATATGGCCATCCACGAAGTGTGAGGGGGATATAGGTTTGAGCTCCTTCCGTCCGTGCGTCCGTCCATCCGAAAAGGAGACAGCTTTTCTCTGGAACTTTTAGAAATAGGACAACCAAACTTGCTGTGTAGCTTCAGACCATTAAGGCCTTGATAGAGTTCGAAAATGAGGTGCGCGTGATTCGGGCATTTGGCGGAGGATGTTGTTGACCATGTCTACTTGTTCTATGATAGAAGGCATGACTGCAAACACTGGCTGACTGCGACCTACTGGTATATGGTTGAGTGAATGTAAGACTGAGAGAGCCATATTGATTGCCTTTCTATTTCATAAATCATGATTGTTGCACTATCAAACACTATATAGTCCGCAAATTGACTTATTTCTGTAATGCCTTCATTTTCATACTAAGATTTGCCTTACTGACATTTGCAGAGCGTTAATTCTCCTCCTTGCTTCAAGGTAACATTAAAAAAAACGTAGAAAAAAAAGAAATCATATACATACTGTATGAACGGAACAAGGTGACCTATTGCGATCGTTTTTTGTCCGTCGTCCGTTAACTTTTCTCATTTTGAACTTCTTCCCATGGACGGCTTTAGGGAAGTCCAAACTTGGTTCAAATGTTCCTCATAAGGTCCCGCACAAGTGTTGTTATTTATTGAGCTGATCAGAAATCTAAGATGACCGCCATGAGCTCTGATTGGCTGAGTCATTAAAATTTCTTCTCAAGAACAGCTGAAGGGATGAAGCCCAAACTTAGTACAAATGTTCCTTATGACGTCCCGCACAGGTCTTTTTACTTTTCGAGCAGATCTGAAATCCAAGATGGCAGGCATGAACTTTGATTGGCTGAGACATTTTGAACTTCTTCTCAAGAACAGCAGAAGGAATGAATTCCACACTTGGTGCAAGTGTTCCTCATGAGGTCCCACACAAATGTTAATACTTTTTGAGTGGATCGAAAATCCAAGATGGCTGCCCTGAGCTCCGAGCGTATATGAAATCCAAGATGGTCGTAAAGTTTGTTATAATTATTCATTATTTCTCAGAATGCACTAGAGGGACTCTGATGACATTTTACGGGATTTCCCCCAATTTTCAGACAGATTGCAACACAATATGGCCATCTTGCAACCATCTTAGATTTTAGCAATGTTATGCATTGCTATTTCTCAGAAAGTACTTGAGAGATGGTGATGAAATTTACTTTTCAGAGTGATTGAAAAGATGGACATCTGGGAATAGTTTCTTTATGGATCCCAAGTGTCATTATTTCTCCAGAGAGTACTAGACGGATTGTGATACAATTATGTAATTTACTCCATGAAGCATCAAACCCCCACAGATCACACAGAATGATAAATTTACTGCGGGAATTAAGGTAATTTATGTAAATCGTGGAAAATTATTCACTTTTTGTTGCCCTTCACCAAAAAAAAAAAAAAATGCTTTCCATGAGATAAATGCCACATTTGTGTTGTTGGTGCCTCAATGTACTGCTTTGCTTTCATGTGAGTTATTCTCAACTTCTTGCTGCAGTGTTAATTCTTTAAATATCCAATTAAAGACCCTTAAAATACGGGTTTCCTCCTTTTTGACAATTAATAATTTTCATCTCTGTATTAATAAGTATTGTGTTATACTGATTTTTCTTTAAAGTGTTACTTTGGTATATTTGCGATCTGCTTTGTTTCGTTTCATTCCTTGTTCTTCGGTTCTGGTATTTAGTTGAACCCTCAATCATACGGGGCTTTTCATATCGTCCATGTTAATTGTGGTAAGAACATGCAAGAAAATTGATTGGTCGAAATGTACTGTGAAATGTGTTTAATTTTCTTTTGTCGTGTCAGAAAACATAATTGTGCATAAACCTTTTGATCAGTTCTGTTAACATTTGAAATATTTGTGGCGAATATATGTCCACTGGCACCAGAATCGGTGAGAAAACAACATTAGTTTCAACTGCTAGGATTATTTAGGCCACGTCGCAGTTCGCTGCTCTGGTTCACTGCTCTCAATGAGCCCCAAAACGTGCTAATGCATTGATAATTGTGAGCTATGATTGTATAGTGCCATAGCCATAGGGTTAAATTAAGGACTAATCACTAAAACATCAGAAAATTCATATTGCCACTACAATCATACAACTTACTCAGGTGACCGTTAAGGCCCCTCGGGCCTCTTGTTTTTTTTAAAGGGTTTGTGTTGCAATTATGTTAGATACTTGGTTTAAATTCAATTGATCAATTTGTTGAAAATGTGCCCTGTTCCACTGAAATATATTTTGAAAAGATTTCTGTGGTAATGCCCCTCTGAGAGAGAATTTTCAATAGTCATTCCGAATTTCATACTAGCTTCATGTAATTGAATAATATTGTTAATTACCATAAACATGTTAATCACAACCAAATAACTCAAGCCATTTGTTTTATATTCTGTAATTACCATTATCGTGTACTTAGAAATTCATTTCCAGGAATTGAATAAGTATGTTTAGCCCCAGAATTTTGTCCTAGTCTGTTTCCAATAATATAATTAAAAGCAAATGTTTAGCTGCTTGCTTGAACCTGTATTATATTCTAGCTTGCTCATATTTAGTTCAAGTTCAGTTAAAAAAAAATCTGCCTCAGTTGAAAAAACGTGATATTCTGTTTTTCTTGTATGAAGAAAGAATCCTCAACAGACCAGGCATGTGGAAGGATACATCGTACATGTATTTTGACAGTGAGACCATATGAGAAATAGTGCAATTACTTCATGGTTCACTCTGGATGGATGTAAATACACACACAAATTAAAACTGGGTGACACAGCTTTAAATGTGAATTCATTCAACTGCAGGGATGCCGAGCCAAAAACCAAAAGTGCCTAGATACTTATGGAATGCACTAGATGTTCTTTTATGTGCAAGGTATGTAAAAGGCCTTGTAGGTTGAATTGGTGGCCACATTGTCTTTTTTCAGATAACCGGTCCTTGAAATTCTTTAAAAAAATGTTCAGGTTTGAAGGCTTACAGTGCATTTGCAATTATACTGCTATACTTCAAAGATGCATTGAGCAGTCTGACCTCTGTGATGGAGATTAAGACGGTGCTGTTATTGGCTGGTCAGAACCAAGAGTGCCTGCAGATTGCAGGCTCGTTCAGACAAAGAAAAGGCTTAAGTAAGTAAGGTGGATGATGTGCTAAAGCCAAAAGGGATTCATTCTGGTCTCTAAGCACCTACTGGACACGATTTGTCAATAGTGAGATAGGTACAGGTTAATACGTTTGGCAATCACCAAAATGACTCCAAACTTAGGCTATTTTTTTTTGTTTATAGAAACCTTTTCAGGTTCTAGTCCAAATGAATTAAGAGGGCAGCTTATTAAGTGGGACCCCAGAGGGCAACTTGAGGGAGTAGAGGGAAAAAACAGCGCATGGGAAAATGCCATGTTTTCTTCTCCACTCAGGTTGTGGCGTATTATAATGGAACAAATAAAGAAATCGTGTGGTCAGAGACTGAGAAAATTCTGTGGCCAAAAGGGAGCCCACCCCTGGACAATCCACCATGCGTATTTTCCATGGAAGACCCTTCATGCAGTGACGGTAAGCACTTATGAAAATTCTGTTTCCACTACAACTTAATGTCTTCCACGTGCTCTAAAAGTATTATTCTGGAATTGTTTCACTAAGAAATCTGTGAGAAAGCTAGATTTGATGGCCTTACAGGACCCCTTTTAGTGGTAAATCTATTTAGTGGTTAACTATGATTTGCAAAAGGCATGAATTGTCCCAATCTTTTTATTTATCGATTTCTTGTATTCTTCTTACATAAATTGCCTGATAAATAGTCATTAGTTGGAGTTTTCAATATTTGATTTTAAAAACTGAAATCTCCTTTATCATCAACAATAAATCTGGCTGGTGAGTTGTATAGATTTAGTCATTTCATTTTTTGTCATTATTTTTTTTTCTGACCTTTATTTTACCAGGAAACCTCATTGAGATTAAGAATCTCTTTTTCAAGAGTGTCGTGGGCAGAAGGGCCACAGCACATCCGATAAGTTTTGACAGACTTTGAGAGGCGTACATACATACAATCATAAGTCACGTCGATACATTAAAACATGAAGGGAAAAAAAGTAGAAAGATCAAAACAATCGCACTACCATCTTAAAATACAAATCAAGAAAAATGTCTGCAGCAAGTCTCTTAACATCCTTTTAAAAGTGTCCAACAAAACCAGCAATAAATACGACCGTAAATAAATAAATAAAAATCGACAATAAATCGGGCTGGCGAGTTGAATAGATTTAGTCAAGTCATTTAACGATTGATTAGGCTTTGCTGAGCTTGTACAGTTATGTTTATTTTGTATTTTTATATCTGTCTTATTGTTTTTCATGTTCATTGTTTATTTTAGCAGTTCTCTGTATGTCTAGCAATCCCAATACATCTGTCACCTGCAGTTCGCTTTCTGTTTTCACTCCCTTACGCGCTCTGCGCCTTTTTCATCGTTCGATTGTTTCCCATTTGTAGCCACACCACCCTGCACCTTTCTAGCACAGCTCACCTGTAGTCCATTGTTATTTCACTCTTCAGCTCGCTACATACACCCCTTTATTGAGTCCTCTAGTTGTGTATTTTTCTGTCAGTTTTTCTGTGGTCACAGTACGAGCATTCCTTGATTCTGGTCTGGGTTCTCTTCTCGATTTTCAGTTCTGTCAAGTCTGTTGTGTCTGTTTTGAATACCCATGCTTGATTTCCTCTTTTGGCTTTTTGGTTTCTATTCGGTCTCTCATTTTAGCTTTGGCATTCCTCTTTCCTGGGTTTTGGCTATTGGACTGTACACTGATAATGATTCTGGATTTGCACTCCTGTAATGCATTGCTACTGCTCATGTTTGACCTGGATTGTCTAACTACTGTTCTGAATAAAACCTCTGAACTGGATTATTGTCTGTGCTTGAGTTCTGAGCCAGCATCGTCATTTTATTCTAATCTAACAATTATGGGTCCATGATTTATACAAACAAAAAAGTGTTATAAAAGTGGTATTTGCGCATCTCAAATCCATAAAAGTAAACCATGCTATTGTGTGCAGGCTTTATGGCTTTTCCCTGTAAACAGCCTGTTAGCTTTATGAGGTGGCTTATTGTAACTTCAGGAGCATCAAATAAATACGGCCCCAGCTCTTTAATCAGACAAAGCTGTAAAGCTTGATACCATGTTTTCCTGGTAATTTAATTGCTATTGGTCGTAAGCTAAAAGGAAGTATTTTCTTACCCACAAAAGCTGTTAGTGCAGGTTGTTTTAGTCCAGAAATACAATGAAAAATTAGTCACAGCTGTCCATTTTGGATATAAATGGGAAATCCCAGTCTGAAGCTATCATTGACTCTGTGTTCAGTTTGTAAAAAGAAATATTAATCTCATAGTCCCAAGATGCCACAAGTCTCTATCGTTATGTTTCATTTAAATAAAACTTTTCTCGTGTTAGTACTTTCATGGAACTCGTCCAGGAAAGTTGAATTTAAATGTAGTCCTGTTTCAAGTAATGGCTTTATTTTACGTTATACTTGTAGAAAGTTTCTCTTAGTTTTTTTCTTACTCATGATTGGAGCCCAATGTCACACGGGCTAATGTTTGCTGGAAGCGGTATATTTCTTTTTCAGTATGCTTCTCTCCTGGGAGGTCTGATTTTATTGACAAAATTTATGCCCTTTTATTTTTATTTTTTTGGATGAAGCAGTTGAAATAGGTGCAAATATGACTGGGTAGACCATTCAATTTATTAAATGTTCACACTTATCATTTTTATTTTTTACATGATTGATGGAAATTCTGCTACATCACAGAAATTGCCTCCAGAACAATGCTCAGATGAATTATAGGGATGTTTTATAGCAAACAAATGGGTTTATGATATTACATATAAACTCAGTGGCTCCTTGCCAATACTGCAATACTGAGAAGAACCCCCCCCGCCCCATCTCTAGAAGATATTAACTATTTGTGGCATGGGTCCAAAAAGGTAAAAGGTGAAAAAAAAGGTCTATTGGATTGGCATCTGTTGATCTCCTGGGAGAGGTCATTGGGGTATGTTGGACTCATTATCATTTTTGTGCCGCAGATTGAGATGACATTTGCTTTGCGGCGCACTGCGCTATCCTGCCTTAAGTATGAGAAGATGGGTAGACTGTTGCCATAATGGGATGCACATGGCCAGCAGCAGCTCAAGTAGCCCGTGGCACTGCAGTGATGGTGAATTGGTGATAAGGGGCTTAATATTTGCCAGTGAAATATTCCTCACATCATTGCACCTCTGCCACCGGGGTGAACCATTGTCACAATGCTTTAATCATGATGTTAACGCCATATTCTAACCAAACCATCTACCATCTGGAGAAATTGTGATTTGTTAGATTAGGTGGCATTTTCCAATCTTCTGCTATTCAGATTTAGTTAGCTTTTGTCCTCAATAGGCTCAGTCCCCCGTTGTGATCTGACTGAAGTGGAATCTGGTATAATCTTCTGCTGGTGTTACCGATCCGTTTCAAGGTTGATATGCTGCCAGAGATACTTTTATTACGTAACTGCAGTACTTTTCCTATAGCCCAACTTATGACATCCTTTTGATTTTACCCTAGGGTAATATCACTTTTGCAAAAAATTTCACCGGCTGAGAGCATGTGAGAAAAACTCATGTTGTTAATATTTAGCCAAACTGAATAACAAGTGTGATGTTTGCTAAATCGGTATGGCCCCACACTGTTATAAGCTCGCAAGGTGCCACTCACATAACTAAGTTCACGTTACTTAGCTAGCTAGCTAGAGTATATGCAGTACATTTTCATAACCATTACATCATGCTAAAGCTTGCGACACACGCAAACTTTACTCAACCGGACTCATAACTTTCATATGACACGCCCTGTTGGTTATTTTTCTCCCTCCTGCCAGCTTGAACCACTCTGGGAATGTTCCTCTGTCCTCTCTCATTTAAATGGTGTTTTTGGCCGAAGAACTGCTGCTCACTGAATGTATTTAGTTTTTTGCACTGTTTTGTTTAAACTCTAGAGAGTATTGAGAGTGAAAATCCCAGGAGATCAGCAGTTTCGGAGACACTCAAACCTCCCTTTTTGGCTTCAACAATCATTCCACTGTCAAAGCCGCTTAGATTGCATTTCATCCGCATTTTGATATTTGGTCTGAAAAACAACAACCTCTTGCCCAGGGCTGTTCAACATTATCCAGAAAGGGCCAGTGTGGGTGCAGGCTTTCATTCCATCCAAGCAGTTGCACACCTGACACTGCTAATCAACCCCAAGAGTCTTTGCTAAAGAGGTTAATTACTGTAGTAGTATCGAGTGTGTAACTGCTTGGTTGGAATGAAAGCCTGCACCCATACCAGCCTTTCTGGATAATGTTGAATAGCCCTTCTCCAGACCATATCTGCATGCCATTATGCATTAAAGCTGCGATAGCAAGTTTTTTTTTTTTTGGGCGGGGGTGGGGGGGGGGCAAAATATCATTCTAAACCTCTAGCAATCTGCAATGCAAGTTCTCTGTGAGAAAATCAGGGTTGTGGACCCTCTGAGAGCAGACAGCCTCTCTTTGCCTGTGCAGCCTCTGTAACCTCATTGGCTAAAATCCCTAGGTTTCTATTAGCCTCAATCAACTGAGTATTTCCTGGGGATGTTGCTACTACCTTCATGTGCACACTTAATCATGTTTTAAAACCTGATGAGTGTTCAGGAGTCATCAAGATCGATGCAATGGTGGGGAAAAATGCAAAAAATTAATATGCAATATGCAAATTGGCACCAATAATTGAATGTTTCCTACTCTAACCGATCAATCAATTAACTTTTATCTGCCACGTTTCTGAGTATATGACTTCAAAAACTCGGCAAGCCGTGCACGGAAATTTATGCCGACTTTGCAAGTTGTTGTTGTTCCGACCTAAAGGGGTGCTCACGTGAATTTTCGCCGTCAGCAATTAATTTTTTCGATCATTCAGACATCACATGAGTACGCAATTACATCACAGGCTGTGCGTGTTCACGTCTTTTTAGGGAGTGGCATTGAAGGACTGCTCATAGCTACTTGGCCACTTTCAAAATCTACCCTGCTTTTGCTAGTTCATCAAAAGTTACCCAGTCCTCCTTTACGGTGATGAAATATTTGAATGAATAGTCAGGTGCACAGTTTCATCTTAGGAACATAAGCTTTACTAAGTAAAGTTGTTTGTCGCAGAATGTAACTCAAATGCTGCGAAATATTCTAAAAATATTCATGTTAAGCATAATTTTTCTTTGGATTACAAATACTCCGTATGAATTTCAATACAGAAAGTGTCTGCTATCTTCTAAGTACAGCAATGAATGCTCATTGTCGTATTCCATTGAAAGGCATGAATTGGAAACCGTATCATTCCCCAGCAGTGTAACATCCATTATACTACCATATTATTGCAATTGTCACATCATTTTTAGTTCGAAATTGCCCCGACACCAACTTTTCTGACGTCTGTTGCAATCAGCAGATTTGAAATCTGCATATATTCTGAATTCAGCAGTTAAAGCATCAAATATCATTTTGTTGAAGTGTATTCAATCCAGAACAGGATGAATGGAATCGCTTTTATTATTATTATTTGATTTCCATGCTTCACGATGTGCCTACTTTTGTGGGTTTGAATTTGCCGAAACCCTTTTAAAGACATTTTCTCTTTACTGCAGCTCAGTTGCCTGTACTTGGGATTGTGGCTGTGGGATCTGGACTTGCTCTCATCATTTTTGGGATTTCAAGTTTTCTCATTTACAGGTAAGAGTTTTTGGCTTTGTAAATTGACGTGATCGAACTCAAAATGTTTAGTTTGTGCATAAAAATTGGGTGAGCATTTTGTGAGAACTTAAGTACAAGTTATATTTGAATTGCCATCTTCTGCAGTTGGGATATGATGAGCACATAACTCATGACGTGGTCGAAGTTATACTCACTGCTGATTAATTAAAGTAGGTCGTCTGGGGCCATAGGTGTCAGTAAGGTATTTCAGTTGTTCTGCTACAGCAGAAACTACACAGCAGGCGACCCCTGCTAAGTAGTTGCTGAGGTAGAATAAACCATTCAAAATAGTGTTCTGTCTGCATGGCAACACAGACTTACCATTCTTGTTCATATTCTTCACATACCATGGTCAATGTAAGCAAAGACCTTGCTGGTCTGAAACCTCAATATTCTCTGCTACTGTACTTTTGCTCAGCCATATAAAAAACATCTTGCGTCAAGTTTTGTGGTGAAATGACAGTTTGCTCACATAAGCCTCGACAGCTGAATGTATTTGTATAAGGTCAGCCGAGTAGCAGAACTGTTAAACAATGGGATTTAAAGCTCCACGGCTGTAGATTGAATTCTCTGGCTGGAAAATGTTGTTGTTCTGCTAAGGGTTTAACTTCAATATGTTCTGTCATATTGGCCTTTAGAAATGTTCAGCTAAGGGATGGAGGGAACGAATGCTTTGCAAGTCACTCTTGATGAAGAGCTGTGCTAAATTGCTGTAAATGTAAATGCAATTCAATAAACACTCTCTTCCACACAGAGAGTATTGAAGTATTTTTAGTACATTGGCTGTGGGGTTTCCATTATGTCACTCGCACCTGCAAACCCGGACTACCGTAGCTGATGCCTGTGCTCTCCTAGCCTGTGTTCAGTGGTGAGCCAGTGAATAAATTACACAGCACTGCAGGAGACATGATGGGCGACAGGCCTGTTTTTCTCTGACAACAAATGGTAGCATCTGGTATTTAATTTGGAGAAACTAATATAGTGGTAAATAGCAGAGGCCTTGTTGACTCCTGCCCTGCACCCCCAAGGACCTATTGTGCGGCATCTTATTATGACTGAAAATGTAGTACATAGTTGCTATTGGAAAATAGTGCCTGAATTTGAAAAATACAGAGGATACGGAGCAACGAGCTCTGATTAATCGATGAGCTGTTTGACTTAGTCTTATCCAATAGTACTGTGAAAAATAATGCCATGTTCTCTCTGCTTCTGTAAGCATTAAGCTGGGTCTGGGAAATGTGGCTCCCTGCTTTTAAATCAGGCCTATGACAGGCAATTCTCCCCGACCTTGAATAATGGCCGAAAAGAATCCAATGCCTTTTCACACCCTGCTGGAACATTGATAATGTAGCATTTGTCCCACTGCAGTTATTTTGGAAATAAGGAGTTTGAAATATCTTGTTTGAGCACAAAGATGAGCGGTATAATGAAAATGGAACTGCTTCGCTAAAAACTCGAGAACCTGTGTATATTTTAGTCCCCTTTGACTTAAATGTCAAGTCAGTGACAATAATAGAATTACGTGCAGAAAGTATTGTATTGTACAAGTGTCCCTCCTTTTAGCCTGGTAGCATTAGATCAGTTTAATTCATGGGTTCCCGCTCTCAGTCCCCCAATAACCCTGAAATGGACTTCAGGCATCAGCCAGGGTACATCATATCATTTTGTATTCCCCCCAGGATATAATGTGGGGAATATAGCTGTCACTTTGTATGTCTGTCCATCCATCTGTCTGTCTGTAAACACTATTTTTCTGGAGTACGACCCGAAAACTGTTCAATATTTTTTCATTAAATTTAGCTACTACATCAAACATATGCTGTGGTTGTTAGTTGTGCATTTAGCTATTTTGGAATTTTAAGAATATTTGTTTTGTCATTCCACTGGCATTAGCTTGGACGTTTTTTGTTTCTTTGCTGAATTTGAGCATGGGTTCTTTGTCTGGAGCGTAAAGTGGTAATCCATAAGATTTCAAGCACAAATTCTCACGGCGAATGTGTGAAAGTTAGCAGCCCTTTAAGTTAATCGATTCATCATAATAGCCTAACATGTTACTGGAATGAGATGATGCTAATGGATGACTAACGTCACATAATTTTTACTTTTATTGAGTTCAGTTGCCATGTCAAAGAGCACCTTTCCCTTCTGTATGAGAATTGAGGAGGCGTGGAACCATATATATATAGATATAGGGTTCTAAATATATATATATCTATGCGTGGAACTGGTAACAGCCCTCAATTTACCGATGTCATGCAGGGGACACTGTTGGGTCTCGACAAGAGTTATGGGAAATGAGGTCCAGAAGCGCAGCTGCAATGACAGCTTACTGCCAAAGATGTCAATAATGTCAAGATAAACAAGCCAATTCAAATCTTTCAGATTACGACTTTAACTTAAAAACTATTGAATTTTTTTTTACATAAAACTTGGCTGAACTATTGGAACTATTTCTCCAACTGACATGAAACTATGTGCAACTGCAAGGTCATGACCTCACAACGTGTCACATGATGACATCATACCTGTATGGTTCAATATTTTGCCACCAGGTGGTGCTTTTTGATGGAAAATTACCATTTTGGCCATATCTTCAGAACCATTTGTCCGATTGACCTGAAATTAAGTTTAAATGCTAGTCTATTCAAGGTCTATTCAAGGATTGGGGAATTGGAGGAGCGTTCAGGGATATACCCCCAGCCGTCGCCTCCGACGGCATAAGCCTAGTTAGAACTGGACAAAATGAAGCTTACTGGTCAGATCACAAGCACATGTGGATTGCTCTAGGTGAAATTGTGTCATCATTTTCCTGTCAAAATTTTCAACAACTTGCTTGTATTCTTTGATATTGTGTAATTTCTTTCAAGTTTTCATTTGCTTGATTTTCAGATTTATTTCTAAGGGACTGGTAGACATGACAAGCTTGTGTTCCTGAAATTACAGTCAGGTCATTTTGGCTGGGGCCAGCTCTTGCTTGTGAAGTGCACTGAAGTTATGACACTAAAAGCATATATTATAGCTTATGGTGATTGGGCAAGAGTGAATTTATTGTTTTTGGGAGGTTGTTGTGTGGTCCTGTGTCTTCTTGGGCTCTCTGTTTTTTTTTTTTTTTGGCAGCTTCTGATATCTTGGCAAATGCTCAAAGTACATTGAGAACAACTTTTAAATTCCGTCTCTCGCAATGGCATGACCTGGAGCTGTCACACAGCGTTCTGCTATATGGATTTACTAACGTCTTTCAGGAAGATAAAATTCAAAGCAAGGGTGTACCGCTCAAGTTTCTCAGTAAGAGTGCGGCCCAAACTACTAATTAAAAAATTTCTCTGCGACATAAATGAACATTGTTTTTCATATTTTCATAATAAACTTATTTATTATGGTATTTGGTGAATGCATTGCCCCAATATGATGGGACACGATAGAGTTAGGCTGCATTTTGTATTTAGGACAAGATTTACCCATCTGAAGGTGAAATCCTGGTTATCAAGTGTAGACTCTGATAGGCGATTCATGCAGATAAAGATAAACTATGATATCCTGTGTGACATGTAGACCTCTTCTTCATGCCACAATAAAGGATACAGTCTGAACAAACAGTTTCAACCATATAAAAAGTATTTCCATCTATGAAGTACGTTTTGGAGGTATGCATATTACTCGATTGTAGATACAGTATAGTATGGCTTGCCATCTAGTGTATCTCCAATGCCCAGTATGACATTCGTTTCACCATGGCAATAAGAAGATGGTTCATGTTTTTTTTTCTGTACCTGTGAAAGTTTGAATTATAGTGCTGTGTTACCATTTTCAAGATACTTACTGATAAATGTCACGCACACTTGTGTGGGCGCTGCCCAAAGTGTTAACATATGACAAACCAGATATTCAGACCAATATGACTCATTCCTTTTACTTTCATCATTACTTAGAATCCCACTCTCTCAACTAAAAGATTTATCCTTCAATTTTACATTTGAAGGAGCGTGAGTGTTTCTTGAATTTCCTTGAAAATGGTTGATTGATTCTGTCCCAATGTCTATTTTTTTTGACTATTTGTGTATCTGTCACTTTCTCTTGGAGCTTTGGGTACCGTCAAACATTTGTCCTCACAGAGTTTGGGTCCATTTCAGTTCTTTCAGAACTGAGGGGTAAAAAAACTGACCATTTTTGTGGGTCAAAGTCCAAAAAGCATTCTGATTGAATCCAGATCTGACTGTCTGCCTGTCTCTTTGTGAACAGAATAACTGGAAAAGTTTTTACAAGTTTTGTACTCATCCTGCCAAAATGATTGAGAAAGGGACTAAAAACATTTTTTTGGCAAAACATTCAGGTCATTGACAACTGCTTGGACAATGGAGAAAGATTTATGCAATCCTCGATGCGCCATAAACCATCATAAAGCCTTGACAGCCATTAGTTTGAACTGTCAGTCAAACTGCTTGTGTATTGTATTTGGTAAACTCACTTCGATGGCTATTTTCGCTTATGCTAATCACTACATTAGATGGCTTGACAAAATATGAATTTAATGGCAGTTAGTGCACATATATATTAAAATTTTTTCATGGATGTATCTGGTGTAGTGTAAATAAGTTATAAACACTGAAATGTACGGGCTCTTTTTTGCAGATTAATAATATCCATGAACTTGCGTGAAGTTCTGTCATAACTATGTCAGATGTATAAAAAAGAGAGATGGAGGTTGCAAAGAACTGCATTTTTTTCCCCAATGACGGGACCAACAAAGTAGACTTTGGCAATGGCCAGAGGGCACACTTGCAGCACCTTAATAAATATTTCATACGTTTTAGGCCGCGTCTAGAGTTTCACATTCCTGACATTGCTTATTA
Organism: Gymnothorax reevesii; assembly: GCA_029721435.1. Taxonomy (NCBI): domain Eukaryota; kingdom Metazoa; phylum Chordata; class Actinopteri; order Anguilliformes; family Muraenidae; genus Gymnothorax; species Gymnothorax reevesii. The sequence continues at coordinate 78,691,015 of CM056583.1, forward strand.
ATAAAACAATGAGGGTGTATGAGAGTTGGATCTGTGGTTTTGTGTGGAGGGATGTTTAAAAAGAAACCGAGATTTGAGGTTTTAATGGAAGGGAGAGGGAGGGCAGGTCCGCAGGAAGGTATTCACATATGGGACCGATGAAACAATGGGCCCAGTGTGGAGCTCAACACTTCGCAGTCTGGGCTGCCAGTGGCTTCCAAAATGAGTGCCTTTAAATAGAAAAATATGTTTTCTTAAGACTTTGTTTAATGGAGTTTCCTGCCTGAAATGTACTGCACCCCAGCAATGCAATGACATTTCCATCCTGGTGCACTAGCCCAGTCTAGTGCTCGTCCAGAAGTCTTCTAAATAAAGCAATACGGCGACATATAAAAAGAAATATAAAAAAGAAACGGATTTCATTCGTCTACCTGGGTGGATAATTGTTTAAGGATTTTTTTTTAATGTTTTCATTTGTAATTGAAAGATCTACACATACTGGTGTCACTGAAGAAATGCTAGGGACTGAATGAAGTCTAGTATATTTCACTTCTTGATGTGATCTTTAATAGTTTTGTAAAAGAGAGTAATGTAATCATATATATTTCAATATGAAAAACCTTTGCTCCTCTTCTGCATCTGTTGTCCACCTCATGTTTCAGCCTGTTCTTGGCAATGGCATAATTTTAATTGTTTAGAGGAAATATGTGCACAATATGTACAGTATGTGTTTGTTAGATTTGGCAGTTAGTGGATATTTTCTTTATCATCAAATAGAATTTGGACGTTTTTCAAGTGTGGAAACATTTTCTTTGTTGCATTGTTGAAATTTGCAAGCAGATGTGGAACAAAGCCAGCACAATCAAGCACAAAATAAGCCACAAATAGAATCATAAAAATACAGGAGGCTGTACTCATTAGTAAACATCTTAACTGCAAAATGAAAACGCACCCACGTTCTAGAAAGCTATTTCTACGTCATGGCACATTGCTATTCACCTTCCTCGCTGTCTTACAAGAATAAGCTTGCCAACTCCTTCGGTTTCAAACACAATTATTTAATGTGTAAATAAAATTTTGGCATAGTTATTTGGAATAGTAGGAGTTCTTTGTCTGTGTCTGTGCTGAGGCTTACTTCTTGTAGAATCAATACATTCTTGCCCCATACCATCTATTTACAGCATTTGGAGAACATTTTTCCTGTTGCCACGGTGATACAGACAGTGGTAGAGGTAGTCAGGATTCCTGACATCCTTTTGTTGAATATTTTGCCATTGTTTCAGATGCAGTATCACAGTGTATGGCATTATAGGGGAGGTAGTGTATAGTGAGGGAATGTTTATCTGTTAATAGGGCATCAACCTTCATTGGCTTCATGATTTGCAGAATTATTATATTGCGGTATGAACAGACTTAGGTCCATGCAGGAGATTTCTGAGATCTCTCGCGTTATTCCTAAAATGGCATTTTTCTGATTAATTAGAGCATTTCATGCAAATATTCATTTGGAGATTGTAGCATCCCATCAGATAATTTCTGGTCTGCTGGGTGTTCAGCTTGAGTCCATTAATTTGACATAATGACTCAAAACTCTGAATGAAATCAACTAATTGTGAAATGGCTCCTCAGCCCGATCAGTATATCAGTCTTATTTGTGGAGCAAGTAAGAAAACAGAAGAGGTCTGTGCTGCTTGCCAGTAATGAAACAGCAGCCAGCCTCATCCCAATGGAATACATGCTCTCATATTATACAAGGCAATGGAATCGTCCATATAGGAACTTTCAAAATATGAAATCTGAAAAATGTTTTAATGCTATCCATTGCTCATCGCAAAACTTATATGAATCTTGAAAATAGGCTTTAAAAAATATTATGAGGTGTATTGAACTCAAAAGCAACCATGGCAGTCAGCATCTAAAACCTAGTTTGGGCACATTGAGCAATCGTCGCTTATTAATGAAAAACCTGCAGGATTATTTTCACTAGTGGCGTGTGCTGTGGTGATTTGGTTTAAATAAAACAGCTATGTATGTTTTCTTTAGTTCTGAAGAAGGACAGTAAAAGAATGTATTTTTTAGTTATTATCAGCGTCTACGGAACATTAAACCAAAGAGCATGAAACTTGGTAATTTTGCTTATCCCATTGAATATATAGGCCTGCTCGTTCAACAGCGACTGATATATTTTTGCAGGATTTGTTCATTCTAAAAATGAACCGATGAGGTCTATTTTGAAGTGAACCAAAAGAGAAATTAAAATATGTCTGAATAAACCCTTTAAAGATGGTGAAGTAGTTATTGATGAATTTCAAATAAAACTCTCATCGCATCTAAAAAAAATTGGGGCTATTTCTGGCTATTATTTTAAGTTCACTTTTGAGAGCTCCTCAGTCTGTGAAAGTATTTCTGGCAGGCTTATAAAATTGAAAATTTGCCAAAAACTTCCTCAAAAACAGACCTTTTGCGATTCTGCCTGCTTGAGTCAATACATTGGCAGAAAAAGTAATGGTCATGAGAGATTAGAGAAATTTTAGTCCTGCACGTAGCTTATATTTGTAAATTCGTCACATGGTATACGGTATGAGACTTCGCAACATTGGCACAAGTCATTTGCAGAGTGTTCCTGGAAATCGAGCGCAGTCTTTCCCAATATGGTGCAATGTGGTTCAATCACTGATGCGTTTTAACTCTACCTATCTGTTTTTGGTCTTGTTTTCCTTTAATTTAAGTTTCTGCTTCACTTATAAAACTTTTGACCATTTTGGGATGCCTGCACTTGATCTGATCTTAAAATGCGTACAGGGTGCAATGCAATCTTTGTATCCCCCCCTAACTGTATCGCAAGGGGTGCCGCACCCAGGCACAATCTGCTTCAGTTGAGGGGGCTCACTGAATCCTCTCGGGGACCATGACCAAAAAAGTGTGGCGGGATTTAAGGGTGAATGATACCAGATTTTCATGGAAAAACAACAAAAAAACTCAATATGGCTTCCTGAAAGGTGCGGAATAGAATTTATTTATTTTCCCAATAAAGTAATATTGATTAGAATTTTATGAATTTTTAAAAATTTTAATCAGGTTCAAAATCAATTTTTTGTCTATTTGGTTCAGCAATAGCGGCACTAAGCTATCGTTATTAAGACATTGAAACCACACCTGTCTCTGTAGCAGGATTCCTGTGGTAGCCGTAGCAGTCAGTGAGGAAGAATTTTTTGCATTCAATTTGTACTGTGGTTCTAGCTCTGTTGTATGCCCTGCATAATCGTTATGTCTTTCAAACTGTCTTGCTAGCTACTTAATCCATTTTCAATTCCAAAATAATACCTTCATTTTGAATAAATAGATATCATAGCCTAGATAAGTTGCCTATTTTAAAGGTATATAGCTAGAGATATATAGACCGATATTGCAGAATGTTTTGCAGAATTTAGTATTCTCTGTGAAAAAGTTGTCCCTCGACATAAAGCATGAATTACTTTCCATTTCACTTCACATGACTTTGACCATACAGAAAGAAGGACATAACCCTTCGAGGGGTTATGTGCTTCCAGCAGTTCTCGAGCGCATTTCTCCCCAGACTGATGGGGTAAAACACTCTGGCATATCTAACACTTTTATGTATTATCTGTATTATTTTTAATTACTGTGAACTAAAATTTATATCTCCCCCCGGAGAGGATTGTTTTTGGCTCGGTTCCTGTTCCCATTTGTGTCGCCGTTCCCAATTCGTTTCCGGAGCGTAACTCCAAAACCGTTTGCATGATCTGAGCAAAACTTTGCACACTTACTACTCAGTTCCTGAAGTGACGCTTTTGGGTATCTGCCTATCTGTCCACCCATCTGTCTATCCGTCCAGATGTTATCAAGTTTTGTCCAGAGCACAACTCCAAAACCGTTTACATAATCATAATGAAACTTTGCATACTTACTGTTCAATGTCCTGCAGTGGTGCTTTTTGGTATGTGCCTGTCTGTCTGTCTGTCTGTCCGTCCGGTGGGTTAGGCAGGGATGGGGGCCGGGGGTTAGATGTTTTTTTTTTTTTTTTACAAGTAAAAACACATTCTAGTTCATAATGATGCCTTGCTCTGTAATAATAAATACATAGGGCAACACTAAATAGGTGCTTGAACACCCTATTTCAATAGTTAGTTTTATTATTATTATCTTACTTTTTTCTTCTGTCAGACAAAATCTGGTTATTTATCCATCCATTGCCATCGCTGCCTCTTCTTCGCTTGAGCCGCAGGGGAACTGGAGCCTATTCCAGGTGACTATAGGCGAAAGGCGGGGACACACTCTGGACAGCATGTCACTTCATCGCAGGAAACCCACACCACTCACTCAGACACTCATACTTATGTCTTCGGACTGTGAGACGAAACTAAAGTGCCAGGAGAAAACCTTCACGAACACGGGGAGACATGCGATCTCCAAACAGGAAGGCCCCAGGCCGGATTCGAACCCATGACCTTCTTGCTGTGAGGCGGCAGTGTAACACACTGCTCTTTCTCCTAAAATATTGGTCCTGTTGTCATATACTTAGTGTCATATGATGTATTACCCCATGGCCTTTGACATTGCATCATCAAGGCCATTTTGTTGTGCACCTGGCAAGATTTTTTGGGATTTTGAATTTTCCAAAAAAAAACGTCTTTTTCTCTCTCCTCCTTGGGCTCTCCTTTGACATGTTTGAACCAAAATTGCGCTGTTCTGTTCGGTTGACACTTTTTATCAGAATTTTTGGAATTAATCCTGAAATTCCAAGTATTGTGGACACCTGGAGTCTGAAGGGAGGGGGCTTTAAATTGATGGCAAATGTTGAATGTTATGAGTCAGATGTCACCTCAAAGTGTGGGCATGTCCTCTTGGGAACACAACCTTCTGTGCCATCGCTTTTCAATGCACTGGAGTGCGTACTGCGTACTGTTTACTCATTAAATACAATTGGAAATTACAAAGCACATCTCTGGAGAAATGCTAGTAGCTGGGATCTGTATCTGGTTTACTGTCAAAATTTACGGTTTGTATTTGTTTTTTATGATCATTCTCTCAGTATCCCATCACTCATTGGACATATATGGAGGGATATGAGAATTTACTTGCTGGCATCCTGATTCATTCTTACATAAACAAAGCCTCTGGTCAACACATTACATTTCCTGTAAATTATTGTTATTGTCATTACTTTTGTTGTGAATCCGCATCCTTAACCCTTAGAGCACTGAAATAAAATTTTTTAAACATATACATTCAATTATCATATGCTGTTGAAAACCTATCATGTTTAAAAGAGCTCCCGCACTGCCATATGATAGGTTTTCAGCTGCTTTGATGTTTATATCTTACATCATTGAGCAACAATAGCTGCATTTAGCGCTTTAAGGATTAAAGCTCAAACTGTGCTGGTACTAGCGCCATGACACAGGTGATAACTGGAAGTCCTGCCCCTACTGGTATCCATTCCATTGTGAGCATGATGTTTTATCTACACTTTCCCTTCCTTTTTATGAGCAGTTGACCTCATGCTCCACATTCATTATCTTAGAGCTGCTGAGGTGATTGTGTCCATCATCATCGAGATACTGATCTTTCCTGCTCTGCCCAACTATGGCAAAAGGAAGTAAGTTACATAGAAATGTATGACACTTGCTTCCTTACGCCACGGTTGGGCAGAGCTGTCCTGGGGTCTGGTCATGGTAGTCAGCACAGAGCCCTGATATACTGTATAGTTTATCAGGACCAGACGAGCTACAGCACGCTTGATTAGATTAGCCAGAATACCCGGCGTATCATGAAGCTTAGTAGATCTACTTATCTGTTCGCAGCTGTGCGCGCAGTGGAAGAATTGCCGTTGTGTATGAGTGCTTTGGAGGTTTATTTTCATTCTGCGCTTAGTCACTGCTGCTGAAGGTTCAGCGCCCATGTTACTGAGCAGGCAGCTCCTGTTATGCGCTCCTAATGTACTGCATCTTGCCATCATGGGTTTTTAAGTGGTCCTGGATATTGCGTCTGGTAAATAGAACCGTACATAAATCTGCGGTTGGCCCGCTGTCCGCTGATGTCCTTGAGCAGAGGCTCACGTTCTCGAAGAGTCTGTTTATGGGGTTATTGATCCTGCCTCTGCAATTAAGGCAGAGCACTTCCTGCTTGGTATGCAGAGCCCAGAAGAGGAATGAAGAGGCAAAGCTGCTTCCTTTATTCATAACCATTTCCTGCTGTGCACAGGCACCGTAGAATTCAAAATCAGGTTAGGATTTTTCATCCTCTTTTTGTTCGTAGTGCTTATTTAAAAACGCCACAAACAGGTGTTTTTGATTTGGCTAATTTATGTTTGATCTTTTTTTTTTTTTTTATAAAAATCTTCCTGTTTGTCCATCTGGGCTGAAACTGCATCATCTTAAATTAAATTGATTGACTGAAGCCTCTAATTATTGTTAATCTGGAAACGGCTAAAGGCGGTATTGATTTTGGGTGAATAATGTTGCTGCGTGCACTGAGAGCACTTATTAAACGGATTTAGAAGTTGAGGGCCTGTTGGCGTAAGCACATGTTGCTGGCCACTGGTTTCACACAACAAAATTTTTCTAATTAATATTACTTTTACAGAGTCAAATTAACTCTTTCAGAGTCTATTTGAGTCCACTCTTGCTAGATTGAAACCAAATAGACTCTGTAAGAGTTGATTTAACCGTGAACATTTTGCTGAGTAGAAATGATGCTTAAATGCCATTGCACTGAGCAAGTGGTTTTATTCTGGGAAATAATTTCCTAGAAAGTGCAATCTAATGCCTGAGCTTTCTCTAACCTTTCCAGATGTGACAGCAAATAAATCCTCCTTGATTCATAAAAAAGTGTCGTATCAAAACAAGTAAAATCATTTACAGAGGGTGAATAGGGGCTTTAGTTGCTGCTCTCTTCGTCGGCCCCATTGTGGGGTATCATGTGCTAATATTTGTGAAGTCCAGCCTGTCGGCACCAGCTGGAAGGGCTTTTCACCCTTTCATTGTAGCTGGAATCCAGAATGCTTCAGCTTTGCCTGTTTGCAATTTGGTAAAAATACCTTTATAAAAAATGTGCCGACCAAGTGAACTACTCACCTGATTTAGATTTTAGATTTTTTTTTTTTTTTAAGTCTGGAGTGCAACTACCTTTGAATCTGTCTGTAAAAAAGATGTTGTGGACTTTGGTGGGAGACGGATGTACGTACAACAGGCTGATTGCTATTACCGCAATTCACCCCATAACCCTGAAGGATTTTAAGAATCTTACCCTTGGCTATATATTCCTAAGATTACCCCACACAACTATGCAAACATTGTCTAGCCATTGCAATGTATTTTCTGAGGCTATTGCTCTTCTCGAATTCAAAACTGTACACAAAATCATATTTTTTGGCAGGTGTTTTTTATCCGAAACGATACGCAGTAAGTGCATGGAGCAGATCGATGGAGCAGCCACACAGATAAAGCATGACTAATATACCTGATGTGCCAGTTATTAATATACGTAATGTATCACTTAATTATGACCTGCAAGGCTAAGTCAAGTCAACTGGGGCCAAATGACACCATTAGCAATGAAAGCAAACAAACCAAAGGGTGATTATAATGAACAAACAAGCCCCTGCAAAACAAGAACTGAATAAATTACAACACAAGCGCAAAGTTGGGACTCGGTAAGGAAGGAAGGGAGACCTGGTCAGAGATCTGGAATCTATTTAACAAGAATTAAAAATGCTGGAACAAAGGAGTCTACCACATCGTGAAGGGGCATTCACATTGCAGCCACATCCAGTGACTAGTGCAACAAGCCACCATTCATCTTTAATTAGAGTTGAGGGATTCGAGGCGATGGAAAGCGATAACTGTTGGCTTGTAATAGTTGGCAGGGCCAGCTTCGCTATTTGCAAGTTCAGCCTGGTGACTATCAAGGGAGTGAAGCCTAGTGGGTGTTTGGATGTAATGTTCCTGATGTAAAACACGTATAGTTGTTTTTTACTTCCTGTACTTTTTCAAACGACAGTGAATATGGGTAGCCTCATCATAATAATATTCAATCTCCCCATAATGTGCACCATGTCTTCAGATACGAACACAAGTTGTAAAAGAATGGTACATGGAGAAGTCGTGTTATTTCTATCATGCCGTGAATGCTAGGGCATTGCTAGTGTTTATTGCAAAGAAAAAAAATTGTAATATTTAATGCATTTATTCGGCTGAGCATAGTATCACCAGAACAATTATTTTTTTCTGTCTGGCACATTTTAGGTGCCACTATGTGTAAATGTTACCAGGGCAACCAGAGTAACTTGTTTTGAGAACACCCCGCCTCTGATTTTGGCAAGCGATAGGTCACTTCTGAGTCAACGGGGCTTGAGCTCAAAGCATTTTGGGTTCCTGATTGCAACAATATTTCGGGGGCCGGCTCAGCACAGCAAAAAAAAAATAACAATCTGCCATCTTGAACAACACTGTGTCATCAGACTGCATAGAACCCATTCTCAAGATGAAAAAGGCTGCACAGAGTTGCATGAGCTGAAAGATCGACGGCGAATGAAATGCCCCGTGTCATCTCGCCACTACAGAGTGTATTTCTTATCTCAGGAAACTGAAGCTGGAGAAGGAACTGGCCGGCATGTTGTGGCGGATTCGGTGGGAAGAGCTGCAGTTTGAAAGTCCAAACAAATATCACAAGTGTGCGGGCAGCCGCCTCACCATCTCACAGGTGAGCCCACCCCGTGCTCCGAGCAGCTCCACCTCGGCACTGAAAATCACATGGTGTCATTCTGAATATTTTGAGAGCATTTTTAATTTACACATGCAGTAAACATAGCACTAAGAGGTATTGTGATTTTAGCTAAGTGGCAACAGTGTTAAATCTCTGATCCTACAACCAGTAGCCAAGATAATTCATTGTATTATGTGTTATACTAACTCCCAAAATAAAGGAGACCCCAACCCCATTTCCCTCTGACATATCGCCATAAATGCACATTTAGGGTGCAGGTTTCTGAGATCAGTGGCCCAAAATGTATAGATTCAGTGAATGATCCATCCCCTGGGTGAACTTGAGAGAGCTTCTGAATTTAGCTATTTCGCGATGCAGTGACAGTCTCCAGCCAGTGGTAAATGGACTTGACGGGGCTGAGTAATCTGTATTAGCATTTGCGATGTTGAATTTGATGGATTCAACCATGATTAATCAGATCACCTCATTTTACTTCCAGTAAGCACCTTGCATTTTATTCAGTCTTCATACTGGCAATATCTTTGGTCTACCACCGCAATTGCATTTGTCACATTGCAGTTTAAGAACAAAGAAAAAACAAACTGAGATTAATTAGAGGGCACTCGGTAGAGTGCATACCTCCGCCATGCCATATATCTGTTCTTTTGATCGCAGAATATGTTCCGGATCACTTCCAAAATTAAATTTCCAAATTTCGTGCCAAACCGTTCAAAACATTTTTGAGTTATTCGGTCAGAAATGTATCATAGACCCTCCTGAGACAGATATATTCTAATTCTTCCAGGTCTAGAATCAAGAATATGTTCTGGATCACTTCCAAAATTGAATCAGCTCATCCTTGAACTACCACCTATAGACCCTACCAAATTTTGTGCCGAACTGTTCATAACCTCTTGAGTTGTCCTGTTAACAGACAGGCAAACAAACAGGGGTGAAAACATAGCATCCTGGACAGAGGTAATTAATAAATGTCATAAAAAGTCAGTGAACACATTCTTTTTTCTGTATTGCTAGGTGTATAATTCTCATTTGAGAACATAAGATCTGTGAAAATGGTTGAACAGGTTGTGATTATGTGCAGACTGATTGGGAAAGCGATGATTTGAGCATCTGGCTATACAGGGAGGTGCAACTTCTTCTATTGGCCTGGTCTGAACAGGTGGGTGGCATGGGCATGAACTGCGGATTACGCCGAGGCCTAAATTGCAGTGCACTGTTTGAACTCTGCTGACAAACCTTCAGTGGCTACTTCGGCACTTGATGACTCACAGAATTGCCAAATGGGAACAGAAACCCGAAAAATCCATGATCAAAATGACACTTTGCCAGTGAGTCGACCCGCTACGTGCTACACACCGCAAGCCTCACGCCCCGCTGCGACCGCAAAATAGACGGCTCCCCTTGTCTGTGTTGAACAACTCTTCGTCATAAACCCAGAGCCAACACATGTTCTAACTTGAAAAACTTGGAAGCACTTTTTACTTAATTGCTTTTTTTATCACGTACGCAAGTCAGGAACAAAAGGCACTGGCCACTTACTGCAATTTTTCATTATTTGAAAGGAATTCAGATCGTAGCCAAAATGAGGAAGTCATAACTGACGCAGGATAGTGGATGAACGTTTCGGAGGGGGTGGGTGTTTTCTCAGTCACTTAAGATATGTTTTCTTCCTTTACAACATCAGTCATGCTCTGTTTGATGAACGTCTATCTGAATTCGGGAAAGTGGGATTGAAAAATGTTACCAGGCAGTGACCTGGAGCAGATGTGTTTGTTTTGCTTTTTTTCTCATTTCCCAGCCAAGCCTCGATTTTGAAAGCATTTCTCTGTTCTTTATCTCTACAGTGCTGTGTTTTGCTTTAGGTACGTACGTATTTCGTTGCCTGCGTGTGTGCTGATGTGCATATTTACTGTGCACGTACCAAAGAGCGTGCACACATACACACACCACACGTGTGTGCACTCACACAAGACAAACACACTTATCACACACACACACTCACGCCCCACAAACACACACACTCACACACGTGCACACACAGACACAGGCACACACACTCACACCACACACACGCGCGCGCACACAAAAACCATTCACACACCACGTACAAACACACACACGCACAAACCATTTACACACCACGCACAAACACACTCGCACACGCACACCACACACATGCACACACATACACACGCCCTCACACGTACATGTGCACACACACTCACACATGCACACATACACAAACACGCATACACACACATGCGCGCCCTTGAGCAAGATACAGACACACACTCAGTATTATGTTGTGTCTTTCCATACAGCTTTTATTCCCTCATGCAGAGATTCTTTTTTCAAAATTCTGTGTTAGTTTAGGGATTCTTGAGGGCCTGCCAGGCGGTTAATTTTAAGGAGGCTGAGTCTTCATTTGGTGTGTGGTGTGAGACACATTCTTTGCCTGATTGTTAAAATAACCTCAGGTCTGACTGTAGTGCTTTTATAAACCTTCACTGCCCATCTGCTGGATGTCACATAATACTCCTACCGGCATACTCTGTGCATTCCTATTCAAGGGTAGATGGCTAGACAAAAGATTTTAGTAACGCACACACTCTCACATGCACACGTTCACATGCATGCATGCAAACACATTCATGCAGATACACACAGGGCTATAGTTTGGTGCCTTTGCAAATGTAAACGCACGTGGCAGTGACATTATTTGCAAATTCTTCCATCACAAACTGCATATTTCTTGCGTTTGCCCAGTTTGGTAGTTCTGTGGTCTCTAATAAAGGGGTTGGCGCCATAATTGGTTGAACGGCACATTAGGGGATTTGTCAGTGAAAACAAGCCCTGTTTCAACAAAGTCTTGCGCTTTGACTTACCCTGACCCGAGCCGTATTAACACAGTGTAATGCCCCAGTGTGACCAATCGTGAAATGCCCGCCCCTGCCCCGCTTCCTTGAAGAGGTGCGATCTTCCCTCTGGAGGAATTATCCCCAATGCCCCAGTGCAGTGACAGGGACACTGTACTGAAGGAGACGCCGTCTTTCAGATGAGAGGTTAAACTGAGGTCCTGACTCACTGTGGTCACTAAAGATCCTATGACACTTTTCGATAAGAGTTTGGCGTTCCCCGGTGTCATGGTTAAAGTCCCAACCTGGCTCTTTCCACCTGCCACCTAATCATCCCCTGATCTAATTGGCTGTGCAAAATGCCCTCTCTCTCCCCAGCTCAACCCTCAGGGCTCCCTTGAAAAAGAGATTTCAAACTCAACGGGACTTCCCTGATAAAATACGGGTTAAATAAAAAAACAAAAGAGGTTACTTAACATGGCTTATAGGAGTCAGCAACAGACCACTAGACCACTCTGTCTGATAAACAATCAAGTGTTTCATTTATTAACAACTCAACAGGCATACAGCAATACTGACAGCTAAATCACCAGCTGAACAAGCCTTCAAAAGAAGATTGCTGATGGTGATAATAATAATGGAGCCTTCAAGGACAGTGTGACAACCCTGCTGCCTTAAGGGACAGCGCCCAAAATCTTAATTATGAGCAGTTTCCATCTAGTCACTAAAATGGCATTTAACTTGGGTAGTGAAAAATAGTTCAACGTATATCACAGAAAAATGTAAGAGGTGTACAATTGCAACCAAGACCACAGATCTACATTTACTTAATGCTAAGAACTGAAATTGTATGGCAGAGGGACTTGGAAAGGAAAAGGCTTAGTGCAGTGAACTCACTGTTGCCTGCCTGTGCGATCATGCTAACGTTCTCCGTCCCCGAGTCCAGCTGCTGTTACATGCGCTGCTGCATCCACCTCGTTAACATTAACCTCTAAGATTAGTTGCTAACGTTTGTAATGTAAGCACTTGCTACTAGTGCTGGAGGAACGGAATTGACATGAGGAAAAGGTGCCTCTCTAACAACAGCTTCTTTGCAGCGATTAATGTTAAAAAGCTAGATATTTCCGGTACATTCAGTAGCATGGATACCTTTTGTACTTTCTTTTTTCGTCTGCTATTTTCCGATTAGCACAGCCCCTCAGTTGCTTCCACTGCAGCTACTTTTTTATTTTATTTGACTAATGTAAACAGTGTGTTGTTGCACATGATGTCAGAACGAAGGCACATCATTGAGATCAACAACTGATTAGAGATCAGTGCTCATTCAGTTTCTAAGTGGCGGGATTCTGGCTGAGCCTGCAGCACTGATCTGGGACCAGTTTGGCCTTTCTGTGACTTTGGCAGGGCCGTTCCGAATGGCGGTTTTTAAATTTGGATTGTCTTTTTAAATCAAAAGTTAAGTTTGAATTTGTCTATAATATGCATAATGTATCTCTTCTGATTAAAAAAAACTAAACAAAACAAAAACCCCAGGATCCATGAATCATGTGATGCCCCAGTGTACGCACACCGCTGATTATATGGATAATCCGGCCTTGCCCTGACCACCTTTTAATGGAAAGGCTGCCACTCTATAGTACATGCATGGAAATGAATCCCAGCTGTTCGCAAATATACTCTTCCAAAAAAGAAACTATACACTGTTTTTAGCATCAATTTATTATACACGAAATGTTTTGACAAATGTGGAAAAAATATTAAAATATACTCTTCCAAAAAAGAAACTATACAAATATTGAATTATTGATTACACTTTCTTTTCAATATGCTTTCCACATTTGTCAAAACATTTCATGTTTAATAAATTGATGCTAAAAACAATGTATAGTTTCTTTTTTGGAAGAGTATACAAACCCCAATTCCAGTGAAGTTGGGACATTGTGTAAAACATGAATAAAAACAGAATACAATGATTTGCAAATCTCATAGACAACATATCAGATGTTGAAACTAAGACATACCATTTTGTTAAAAATATTAGCTCACTCTGAATTTGATGGCAGCAACACATCTCAAAAAAGTTGTGACAGGGCGATGTTTATCATGCATTGTGTAGCATCCCCTCTTCTTTAAACAACAGTCTGCAAACGTCTGGGAAGTAAGGAGACCAATTGCTGGAGTTTTGGTAGAGGAATGTTGTCCCACTCTTGTCTGATGAAGGATTCTAGCTGCTCAACAGTCCTCGGACTTCTTTGCCGGATTTTTCATTTGATGAGGCGCCAAATGTTTTCTATTGGTGACAGGTCTGGACTGCAGGCAGTACAGTTCAGCACCGGGGCTCTTCTACTACAAAGTTACGCTGTTGTGATGGATGCAGTATATGATTTAGCATTGTCTTACTGCAATATGCAAGGCCTGCCCTGAAAGAGACATTGTCTGGATGGGAGCATATACTGTTGTGAAACCTCTGTATACTTTTCAGCATTGATAATGTCCTTCCAGATGTGTAAGCTCCCTACACCATAGGCACTAATGCAACCCGATACCATCAGGGATGCAGGCTTTTGAGATGACTGCTGATAACAAGCTGGATGGTCCCTCTCCTCTATAGACTGCACAACACAGCGTCCGTAGTTTCCAAAAAGAATGTCAAATTTTGATTCATCTGACCACAGAAAAGTTTTCCATTTTGCCTCAGTCCATTTTAAATGAGCTTTGGCCCAGAGAAGGTGGCGACATTTCTGCATCATGTTCACATATGCCTTCTTCTTTGCATGGTACAGCTTTAGCTTGCATTTGTGGATTGCACAGCAAACTGTGTTCACAGACAATGATTTGTGGAAGTGTTCCTGAGCCCATGCAGTGAATTCCAGTGCAGAATCAGGCCTGTTTTTTATGCAGCATCCCCTGAGGGCCTGAAGATCACCAGCATCCAGTACTGACCTTCGGCCATGTCCCTTGCACACAGAGATTTCTCCAGATTCTCTGAATCTTTTGATGACTTTATGCACTGTAGATGGTGGGGCATTCAAAGTCTTTGCAATTTTACATTGAGGAACATTTTTCTGAAATTGCTCCCCAATTTTTAGATGCGGTTTTTTGTAGATTTGTGAACCTCTGCCCATCTTCACTTCTGAGAGACCCTGCCACTCTAAAATACTCTTTTTATACTCAGTCATGTTGCTGACCTTCTGACAATTAACATAATTAATATTTAACAATTAGTTGCAAAATTCTTCTCCAGACAGTTATTTATTATTTTTTTTTATCTATGTCCTATTGTGAATAAAATGTGCGTTCATGAGATTTGTAAATGGCCCTCATCTTTCCTTACATAGCGCATTACTTACATTACATTACATTACATTACAGGTTCTTAGCAGACACTCTTATCCAGAGCGACGTACAAACTTTGTGGCCTCCCCCCAATCAGTCTTAACATCACTTGTCCTAGGAGGCTTGTTTGATGTGCCATAAATTCTGGAATGGAGAGTCTGCATTTCCCGGACAAGTAGATCTCTTTCCTCTTCAGAGAAGCATTCCTGGCTGAGCGTGTCAAAGTTAGGTGTTTATTCTTCTCCTGACACAATGAAATTGCTATTTTGCTATGCCGTTAACACCATAAAACCTATGCAGCTGCTGTATTCAGAGCTGTGGAACTTCAGGCCTATTTTAAATTCTTGTGGAGATCCTTAGGTTTCCAACAATCCCAAACGTGTCCTGCTGAATCGCAGGGAAATGTGTATAAAATGATGTGCAAGACATTTTCCATTTGATTTAGTGCTGTGGCCACAAAAACATGGCATCCTAGGTTTCAATATTTCTCTCAGTATAATTGTGATGTAGCTTCAGTGAAGCACTGGAACCAGCAGACACAGAATATGTGACATTGTCCAACAATATGAACATTTTTTTCTTGCATTAAACCTATTTAAACTTAAGAGATAAATTCAGAGTGTAAGGGGTTAATGCTCTGGTTTTGAGGGGAATTATTTGATCAGCCTTAAAGGAACCAAACCTCCACCACATCCACCCGCAATTAATTAGTCTAAGACCAATTCTTTTGACAACAGTGCCACAGGTCCACTAATTACCAGAATGGAGTTAGACACACTAAGTTTTGATCTGCGATACTGTTAGCACTTGTGTTTCTCGACTGTATTTAGGTTGTCAATTTAAGGCGTTGTCTTCATTTAGGATTTTTAGCTTTTTTGGTATGTTAATTTTGAGAAATGTTGAACCTTTCGGACAACATGACAATATTTACATTCTTATGCTGTATGGACTGTGCATAGGATTATAATGATTTCCCCTTTATTTTGCCAAACGTTGTCCATTATACCCACTTATGTTATGTCTCCCATTGTATGATGTGTTAGCACAGATATTTGTAGCCCTTAAAGACCTTCCAAGGACCATTTTGAGTGTGGATAGTTAAAATAAATGTTCATGTGGTCTTATGCGATTACTTGCAACTAAAATACACTGCAGTATTTTAATGTGCCCTGCAAACTGCCTTACTCTTGTTTTCTTTTTTCTGTTTTGAAGTGAGTTGTCCGTCTCATTGTCTGCGGGAAAAAACTTCTCCTTTCTTGCAGCCTGTGGGGAAAATTAAATCATCGGTCATGGGGAGTATCAAACCAGGCATTGCGGTTGACTTATTTTCCCAAAGACCCTGCTCACATCAACTCAGCCAATTTTATATAACTTAATTATTAATATGCCTTTCAATCGCAGAATACACTGTTTTTTTTTTTTGTTTTCATTGTTTTGAAATGGCCGGGGTGGCTTATTGCTCTGAAGTGTTTCATAAACATGCCGGGGATGAAAAATTTCGCCTCTCCAACAAAGCGCCATCAAAGTAACGCATAGCAACGCACTGTGTGTATTGAAAATATACTGTGCTGTTACATGACTGCAGCTTTCATTTTTAAATGTTTTAACTGGGTAATTCCATGCTTGTTGGGATGTGTTTAAGCTTGATAGAGGGATAATATGCTGAAATGTTTGCACCCAGGGCTGTAGCTAGAAGAATCATAGAAGGATGGACATGTTTGTTTTATTAAGGTGCCTTTTAACTACAATATCTTACTCTGCTCATTGTTACAAATTTGTCTGTAATTACACAAATTTGTAAATAGTTATAGACACAATATGGTGATCATTCAGTAGATTTGTGCAAACATTCACTTATTATTAGTTAACGCGCTCATGCATATTAATAGTTCAGATGCTTTGTATGAGAATGATATGACCTAGATTCTTGTTTGCCTAAAACCCTTCCAAACACTCAAGGAAGTGGCTTGATGGAGATTCAACCTCATTCATACCACAGGGCAATTTTTGTTTCGCTTCACTGTCTGGATGGAATTCATTCCTTTGGGCAATAATGTGCTCTCCACATAGAACTCAGCAATGCTGAAAGGTTTGGTTTGGGACTCAGGAGTGGACCTAATTATACAATTTAGATAAATGCTTGATGTCAACAATGTTGAATATGATAGAGAGTTGAAGAAATTGTTAAGCATCTGAGGGAAAACACTGGGAACTCGGAAAACATGGAAACTGGACTCGGAACTTGGGAAACACTGGAGAAACAAGGGGGAGAGACACCAAATGTAGGGATCCAAGAAATAATTTATTAGTAAACTAGAAAACTCGGAAAGGGAAAAAAACGAGGCACTCAGGCCAACACAACCACCGTGCTACTGCACTGAAAGGAGGAAGAAACTCAGGAATCAATAAAATAAACTGAATAAACATTTCACCATGCATAGAGTGAGAAGCAGAACAGGTAAGATAAATGCAGAGGGTCTGCAGAAAGCACAGCAAAGCAAGTTAAACAAAAGCAAGAGGCGGAGACTAGAACAGGGCGAATGCGGAGAGGTCGTTAGTCAATTAGTAAGTGCAGCTGTACAATCCCGAGTGCTCGTTAGTATGTTAGTCTAATATAGAATGTTAGTTTTGGTTAGTAAATTCTATAAAATAACAAACTGTTAGTACGGGTTAGTAAGATAGAAAAGCAAGGAGAAATTAGTAAATGAGAATGGAAGGAAGGCTGAAACCCAGAATCCATTAAATCACCCAAAATAGTGTCACAATCAATTAAGACAGAAAACTGCTACAAACTGATGACGCGACCGGGGAGAAAGCAAAGACAGTACAAGGGTAAGACGTGGACTGGAATAAACACGGGAGAGATACGAAATGTGAAACACTAAGACATGGACTAAAAGCAGACTCTCAAAAATAATAAAAACCTAAAATTGACTAACCAAAATGTGGGAACCCACAGAACATAACAGTAATAGTACATTTTCACTTTCCTGGTACAAGAGCGCAATCTCGACCTCAAAGTATTTTACTAAGAGAAGAAACAAGAGATGAAAGTTGCACCTGTAACCCCAATTCCGAGAGTGGAAAATGCCAATAAAATCAAAAAGGATTTAGAAAATCATTCCCTCTGTATTGTATTGCAACCAGTACAGCAACTCGTTATTTCTCGTTCTGACGAGAATTTAATTGCTTAATAGCCATACTCGTGTTCCGCAGGGGGTTGATTGTGATTAATAATCCTATGGAATAGTGACGTCACCCATCGTTATGGTAACGAAAGGCAAAAACGGATGAAATGGCCGAAATTTTAGTAACGGGGCGAGTTGGTTCAATCCCACGTGGCAGAAGACAGAGGCAGGCCTATGTTTAACGCATATCTCAGAGGGCGCGGGGATCCATTGGGCGGTTTTGGAGGAGATATGTCGCCAAGTGCCGGGCAATCTGAGAATTAATATATAGATAGATAATATACAATGTCATGGCTGCAACAGTCAGCAGACAAGCTCATGCACACAGCTGTTTGTTGCTGTGAAATATCACCATTTCTTTCGGTCATTTTCCTGAACCACTTCAACACCAGTTTGTCAAGTCTAGCAAGAAAAATCCTCCCATTCCTCCACTATGCTAGTCTTCAGCTGCACAATTGTATGGGGCCTTTGTTGCAATGTGTATTGCTCTATAATGCGCCATGCAGATCAACTTTTTAGCTATTGGGGTTGTGTTATTATTGTAAAGTTCGAGTGATTTCGCACTATGTAAATCACATATTTGGCGTCAGAGGTAGACAGGGTCAGCGATAGACGGTGAAATTGAGCAGAGGCTAATAGCAGTAATTTTGTGGTGGTTTCTGGCTGGTTTGCCTGCAGAACCTGAAATGACCAAGTTTCTTTATTTGTGGCCCGTTTTACATCATCTGTCTTTATGTCTGGCTTCTTGATATGAATAGGGGTCTTTTTCTGTGATGGTGGTAATGGCTCCATTTACAGCGCAACTTTCAGCTGAGGAGCTGTGAAAGCGCGGTTCGCTTTCTGATGGTGAATCATCACTCTCGCCCGGCGCATTTCACCCCCTTTAGCGCGGCAGCATTTTCCAGCGACACGGCGCTGTTTTTCTGACAGGTTAATGAGCTATGGACTCTGTGGCTCGATGGGAGTCCAGTTGCATACGTTTTTTTCTGCAGAGCACTCCATGCTGAAGACCCTCCTAATCACGCTAGATAAACTGCCATGAACAACGTAATTGCATTTGCAGCAATTTAATGTGGCCCATCTGTTCTATATCGAGAGGAATAGATGCTGGTAGTGTGGGTCCACCTAAGGCCTCATTCCCTGAAAAACTCAGATCCTGAGACGAATGGATGGACAGGCTTGAGTATGAAAAGGCACATCGACACTATAAGTTGCATCTATATATTAGATTTTGTTGAAAAATGTTAAATGGTTCAGAGCAGAGCGAATCAGCATTATCTAGAAAGGTTAATATGGGTGCAGGCTTTGTTCCAACCAAGCAGTTATATAACCGATACTACTAATCAAGCTCTTTAGCAAAGACTCTTGGGATTGATTAGTACAGGTTGTGGCCCTGGAAAGGAAGCGTGACGGATGAATATGTGGACTGATGGACATGTGAAAGGGCAACACTCATTTCTGTATCCCTTTCCACTCCGTGGCGGGGGATAATAACATTATGGTGATGTTTGTTCATCTGACAAAAGTGCTTCCCAGTCAGTATCACCATGGCAAAAAGTTAGTGCTATTCAAAAACAGAATTGCTTACGGCTCTGTGGTTAGCAGCCTTTTCACACAATGACAGCTAGAAATCCAGCCCTGTGCACAATGCTAACATTCAAACACGTCCCTGATGGCTTTTACCTGTCTGTGGGATATTATACTTTTTTTTTTGACAGAGCACGCACAAGTAAAGAAAAATATTTATGCTTTTTATTCAGCAAAAATGTGTGACTGCCGTCTTGCACCTGGCCGCAGTGACACAGTGTTGGCCAAGAGCTGCAGAATCCAGAGTCAAGAGCAGATCATGTCATGTGACATGTGCCTGCCATACCAGAGAGTATCACGCAAAGCGCGTGTATTTGCGTCTTTGCATTGACTTTGAATGTAATCTATCGTGTAAAAAAAATTGTTTCGCTTTTGGTGTAAAAGCAGCCTTACTCTGAGGTTAGTTAGACCTCTGTGCAGCTCCTTTGAAGTGATATGTGGGGTTTCCTTCGCATAACAGACCAGGCTACTAGCAGCACTATGAGAGATTTTTCTGGGTATTTCTAATCTTGCCTTGACGTCAGCGCTTCCTTTTAACCCCATTTCTCAAGTAAATTTCTGACAGTGGACAGCGCAGAGGATGTAAATCCTCTCCCTTAGCATTTCCCTGCTTTGTAAGAGTCAGATATTTCATTCTGTTGTGTTACCAACTTAACAGAGCCCATGGGTGTGATGTGATTCTTGTACCTGCAATAAACATCCCCTTATTATTTTAATAAAAGTAAAACGGATTTTAGATATTTGACCAAGGCTCTATTATGTTTATATAATGAATTTAACTGAGCTTTGTGCAAAGTGATACTCATTTTTAGTCCTTATAGTGCTTCAAGTCCAGTGTTATTAATAGTGATATTTTCACCAGTGATTGTTGGTCAAGACAAAATATTGCATCATCCCTCTTTAATGCGCATTAATGTTATTCAGCATGTACAGCTTTATTATATGTTCTTAATCACATTTATTCAAACAAAAACTGAGGGGGTTGACCATACACAGTAAAGGAGAGCAATAGCATTGTGTGGAGAGTAGTGTTGCTGTTCACTGAGCTCCAGTGTAGGCCCATTTGGTGATTAGATAAATCTAATATTGGACCTTCAGTTTTAATAGCAGATTTATTCTGTCTTTCTCATTGCACATCTGTTTTCTCTGTGGCTTGTTTCAGAGAGGCTCCAGTTATGGTTCCCTGATAACAGCGCATGGAAAGTACCAGTTATTTGCAAAAACAGGCTATTTCAAGGTAAGGTTGCATTCTGACATTTTCAACTCTTCCCTCGCTCGCTTCCACCCACACGCTCACGTACGCTCAGGCAGAGAGGAGAGTGAGCGCGGGCGTTGTGGACCGTTCCAATGCGAGCCTCCTGATCTACAAAGCGAATGTAATCACAGCAATGTTACTGGCCAGACATTCCAGCAGTTTTTAAAAACGATATTGGGAGAGGAACTCGGTGTCATGGTTTGGTCCCGCCGGTGGAAGGCAATAAGCCGCCGGGCACTGGGACCATGTACCCAAACCAAACAGAAGGGACCCAAATGCACAGGCCGAGTAAAAATATAAATAAAGATTTAATTTAAAACGAAAAAAAGGAGAGCTGCGGCTATAAACAGGGTTCCATTTAACACAAAGAGTAAAAACAGAGAGCACAGAATGCAGCTGCACTGCCAAACTGGCAGCCCTTATATACTCTTAACAGCACCTCCACCTCAACCAGCAGCTGCTGTGGCTCGTTTAGGTGGAGGTGCAGACAGCAGGGGGGGGGGGCAGGACCATCACACTCGGGGCTGTAGCTGACTGACGTTAGTGGCAAAATGGAGGATCAACTCCTTCTTGGGGGTGCCATTTTGCGCAGATTTCGAAAATATTACAGCATTGAATGCTTCTAGAATATCGATCCACGTGCCACCATTTTGAGATAAAATCTCCCTTGGCTCATGCACCTTAATGACTATGTGACTGGACAGTGAAACTGAGCAGGAGGTTTAATGGATTATCTCAGCTCGCCGTGGGCAGAAGGGTAGATTACGGATCTTCCTGTGTCTGTCCCGCACTGGCATTTGCTTTGCTACTTGAATATAAGGAAATGTGGTTTCCTTTTATGTCTAACGAGCATTTAATTAAAACTAGACTGTAAAGCTTGCTATTTCTGTTTCAGAATTCATCAAATTTGAGGTTTGGGCTCTCACAGACTATTACCAAATTTTTTACATCATAGTGATGTCATTTAAGGAAAAAATCCACGCTCTCACACAATAAACCCATTCATTAGAAGTTCCTTCTCTTCTTTTAGCATATGGGTGATACCTTTCACACTGTGGCAGGTTCTTCTCTCTGCTTTATCCAAATTCTCTATGTGCGTTTTAACCACCCTCCACACACACACACACACACACACACACATAGATGTCACAGAAATGTCAAACAGTTCACTTGAAAGTGCCTGTGAATTATTCTCTGCAGACAATAGGGCGGTGAAATTCATTGAACATCAGACAGCTCATTGGCAGTACAATGATTTTATTTAATATATTGGCTCTTATATTTGCTCCTTAAATTTTGTAATGACCGCCTTGGTTATAACAATAATTATGCTGTTCATGAGCGTTATGTTCTGCTCTGGTTTGTAATGCATCCAGTTGCTAAGCTATAATTCACCCATCACTGCCTAAAATGAGCACTTTTATCATTTGAAAGCAGCCCACATTCGGCGCTCTTCATTTTGCAATTAACGAGTTGTTCTGAATAAGTCAAATGCCTTCTACCTTCTTGAAACTGTTTTACTGCTCTCTCAACCTAAACTAATGTATAGGAGTGCTTTTTTTATGCATTTGCAAATCTGGAAAACAATCCACCATTACTATGAAAAGTGGCACTTGAAAGCTGTTTGGTGTGTAGATGACATTGGTATTGGGTCTATTGCAGGTAATTTAGCACTCAGCTAAATGTCAAAAACGCAAAATTCGCCATTGCTCCCGAGATGAGACGTCGGGGATAACGTTTCAATTCAGTACATCCTATTGAACATTAATTTATGTCTAGATTAGCATGAACTATTCTTGATTTAATTATTTCCCAGTGGTGTTCTGCAAAAATAAATAAATGAATAAATAAATAAATAGACCCAGAAAATAAATAAACTTAATAAAATTGGACAACCTGCAGCTACGATTACATTCAGTCTTGCTAATATCTGTTGAACTCTGGAGTAGCTGCAATGAATAATGACTGTTTTCAGCCGAACACAATTGGAAGGCGAGTTCTAAACACTGCAAAATTTCCATATAAGAGTTCAGCGAGGTAGAATATTTACTCTATCAGAGTTGAAGTCCTCCATTATGTTTGATTTATCACCGGGAATTTTGTGTAAGTTAGTTCAAAAAGCCCGGAAGCAGTACGTCAAATGCCAACTCAATCACGCTTTGAAGAACTGAACTTATTGAGGGTTTCACCCATTCCCCTTTGGTCTGTACATGTCACATCTTATTGCCGTGTGTCAGTTGAACCAGATGGGTCCTTAGCAAGTGTCTGACCTTCCCCAACAGGGCAATTTGGTGGCAATCAAGCATGTGAATAAGAAGAGGATCGAGCTGACAAGACAAGTGCTTTTTGAGCTGAAACATGTGAGTCAAACACTGACAGCGAGTTTTTGAAGTGCCTTTGAGCGTACGTTTGTATGTGTGGGGGTGCGCTCTTGTGCACGTATGAGCACCTGCATGCGTTTTACTCACATTTCTTTGCTGAATGTTACCATCTATATTGTTGTTAGCCTTGACTGATTTTTTTTGCTATGTAACTTCAGGATTTAGTTGATCGTGACTGATGTATTAATCTTTGTTTGCTTCAATAGTGAATTGATCATGGTGTTCACAATGGAAAACGTTGTCTTAAATTACCATTAGTCTATATTTTCACCTTCGCTGAAGCACTTTGGCACGGCCAGCTTTGGTAACAGTGACCCTCTCCACCAGTACTGTTTTTACACTGTTTTAATAGTTAAAGGCAAATTTCCACTGATTTCATGCCATGATGGTGACCAAACTAAACAAAATGTAAGCGTAGCATAGTTCAGCCAGGCCTCACCTTGAAGATGTTTACTCAGTTGTGCATATTTAAGCTGGATTTTACTCTTGGACTGATATTGCGCTACACTGTGTACAAAAGAGGGATGATTTTTAGTCAATAACGTGGGTGTTTATTCGCTTGTGAGCGGTCAAGGTTTCGGCCCATCATATGATAATGATGATTAGCTCAGAGCTGAGTCAACATGAAGTAAAAAAAAAAAAAAAACACGAATAAACAGTCTTCGATGTTTTATTCATTGGATATCAGCGTTAATATTGATTCAGAATTTCATACCAGAATGCTTGGCTCCTTTTTTAGAGCAACACTGAACTGATGTATAGTGTAATTCTGCATCTGACATGTAAAAATTAGTATCTTACTTTCTGGTCCACCGAAACTTATTTTACTGAAAGGTTACACAGGTAACATCAGTCAAAGGGCTGCAAATCATGTCTGCCCTCTGTCCAAACCCTTCAGCATCTGTTCAAATCCATCAGCCTCCGTTCATAATCAGACAGGGCGGCAGCATCAGAGGGAGACACCTGCCATCGCTTTTCTGTCTCAACCTTTGGGTTTGTGTTTCACTCGGCTGGTCCATGGGTTGTGATTTACGTGGCTGTCGTGTGGCCATTGATGCAGGCTGGCCAGCCCATGCTGTGAGTGTGAAGTGTGAAGTTTTACTCCTAGCCTGCTTCCTGAGAGAGGCGCTAGCATGTGCTAGGAGCACTGCTAAAGGCCCTGACAGACTGTCAAGCTGGGCTTTGTGTGGGAACAGACCACATGGGGAGCTGGTTTTGCCTGGAGATGCGTAACCGCTCATCTGCTAGTGACCCCTGAAGACTTGACAGAGTAGAGGCGGGGGGAGGATTAACCAGTTCGGTTTGGCCAACGCCGCCTCAATATGAGGATATGCAAATAAACTTCCCATTTACACCTTCACACCCTCTTCAAGAAAGGTACAGCATTTGTTTAATACAAATGCGGTATGTATAGAACACATTCTCAATTGTTTTGTTTTTTTTAGCTAATTGAGTAATTATAGCTCTCTGCTGGCGTTTGCATATCTTGCTTTGATCGATATAAAGAAAAGGAACTTGAATTGCTCTTAATCACATTTTTTGTGAAATTGCTTATCTTCATTTCTTTTATTTTTTTCTTTGAGCTCTCCGGGGACAGAAAGTGTAAAAGAAGGAATTATTTCACCTCTTTCGATTCACTGTACCATTTCTACCAACTGTGGCTTAACACTGTATTTACTAAAGCTATTTGTAGAGTGATTTAGTATTGGTATTTTCAGCGTAGTTATCACTTGATTATGTTTTTTTTTTTCTGAAAACCTGTAAATCGGCAGTAAAAACTGGAGGAATTTAGGACCATGACGATGAAATGAAATCCATGTTACGGAATCCATTGCAAACTTACTGATGTGTGCAATGATTGTTTTCTCCCTCAGTTTGTTTCAGTTGATTGGTCCTCCAGTCCACCTTAAAATAATAGGGCAATGTGTTACCATAGGAATTCATTCTGGGACATGCAGTGTAAATGAGGAATGTGTTTAAACTTTGCAAACACATTTAATTCTTCTCCACTAGGACCATGAAATAAGTCTCAATGGCCCCCGAGTCCACCTGAAAATGACGGCATACAATCGAAATAGCTGAAGCTACCTCTTCCGAATAAAAATGCTTTTTTGTTGTCTGCAGAATGAGCAAACTTGGTTTTTAAAGGGGAGCAGCGTTGTGAAAGTTAAGGAAGAACGTTGATTGAATGTTGCCTAATCCTTGTGAATCAGTTAAAAGGGGTGCAGTTTCTTCCTTGAATCACCACAGACACTTAGAGCCAAAGGTTTGTACATGTCTGGGCTGAACTGGAATCATTGCTCACTCATTATTGAATAAGAAAATGTTCATTTATGTTGGAAGTGTACAGGCATTCAAAAGCTTTGTGTCACTAGTTTACTTAGAGAACTTAAACCAGATTCAAAGCACATAGGAATGTATGGTCAGACTTACTGTGTACTGAAAATAGTTCATTTTGTGACTAATTATTGTGGAACTTTTGTAATAGTTGTGCAATATATCAACATCGCTGATATACTAATAATGTTATAAAGACATATCCTTGTCTGGGTTGCAGCATATTAAAATTCTGTAAGCTCTCCTATTGCCAAAATTTCAAAAATTGTCATCTAGTGCTTATTTGTCCTTACGTCTCACCAAAGTATCCATATGTGTACAGGTCTAACTTGCATTATCATTCCAAAGTATCAACTGTTAAAATGATTTTGCTGACAGAATAGTAATTAGAATATGAACTAATCAAGTAAGGATCTGCTTGCCATTGATTATTAATGAGCCCTTGCCCTCAACTTTGGTTCAGGCCATCAATTAAATGCCAAGCCCTGAGAGTCAAATACTGTATATCATTAGTGGATAATGTATCCCAGCGCTCCTTACTCAAAATGGCGTCCTGAATTTATATTGTATATACCAGCACGGCACTTGACATTCAAGAAGTATGTTCTGGGTTGAATCAGCAAAACAAAATCATCCCAGTGAAATAATTTCACATTTGCAAAACCAGAGGAGTGTTTCGCCTCTCATACGACCACTTTGCCTCCTGGCGCAATGCACTCCTCGTTTCTCTATTTTCGTCTGTTTGGAAAAAGTGTGTACTGTCATAAGTCTGACTCACACATGACTTCCAGTCCTCAATGTATTCACACCTCCCCACGATGTGTCAGCGGGCCTCTGGCCCTCCGCTAGCGTCAGCGCGTTTCAGAGCTTTTAAAAGACAAAAACCTGCTCACTGCGGACGGGCCACAGGATCCTGCTGTGATTTATTGACATATTTGACAGACTTTAGCCCTTCCACCCACCCTCAATGCTAACAAGCCGTGTGTCAGAGTCAAATCTTGTTATGACGTGACCCGGTAGCCCTTTGGCCACATTTTCCCTGTACATCACGTCGTGACTTGCTTTTGCTTTAGTGACTTTGTCTATGAAATACAGTTGCAATGAATGCTGGCCGCAGTTTTGTTGTATTTATATTTGAAAGGATCTGTTTCTTGTCGGCCATCACTGTAGGTAGCTTTAAACGATCATAAATAAATTAATTTTATTGGAGGGATTTTTTTCCTGAAAATAAGAAAATAAGATAGATAGATAGATGGATAGATAGATAGATAGATAGATAGATAGATAGATAGATAGATAGATAGATAGATGGATTGATTGATTGATTGATTGATTGATTGATTGATTGATGGATGACAGACAGACAGACATTGCCTATGTGTACGATTGTGCATTGTGTTCAGTAATTTGCAATATTTTTACCAACTTATTTAAGAACTCAGGAAGATACCTTTTTAAATTATTGATATATTTGATATATTTGTATCTCCCCAACGACAATAGTCGGGAGAAACTATGGTTTAGTTCTGGGGCAGCCGGCGCAGGGGTTTTCTGTTCTGGGCCCCGAGGGCCTCAACTATTACAGGAATTTCTACAAATCTCATACAGGCGAAGATAATGATTGGACAATGCTCAAGACCGATTTTCGCGAATTTCGTACGTCCAATATGGCTGCTGGGGGCCATTTTGTCTGAAATTTAGGGATCGGAGAGATACGCAACTCGGTCCCTGTGGCGACCAAGTTATCTAGTTTTGTCTTAAAAATATTTTGTCATTATGAAAGAGTTAGTGGTTGAAAACATTGTTGTCACAGCATTTGCTCCCTGTCCTTCTTGCTTGCTGTGGTTTTACACGTGTCGGTTCACTCACTATGTATGCATTCACAGATGAGAGATGTTCAGTTCAACCACTTAACCAGGTTCATTGGTGCCTGCATTGACCCACCGAACATCTGCATTGTGACGGAGTACTGTCCAAGAGGGAGCCTACAGGTAGGGTTTCTCATCCAAAAATAATATTTCACTTTCTGTTTCAAGTGGTTTTTACGTACTGTGCCTTTTTAAATGTGCAGCTTATTTGAAGCAGACTTCTTTGGTTCTGCTGAGAGATGTCCTTGGGTCTACCCTATTTTTACCTAATGCCAGGAAAACAAGGTATCCGAGCCTCAGATTTGAAGAATGATATCATGTTATACAACCTTAATTGTGCAAACTAAATCATCAGGCTTTTATTTCCTCAAAAATGAAAATAAATACGACTCAGGACTGCATTGTTTATTTATTTATTTATTTATTTATTATTTTTTTTTTTTTTTAAAGAAAAGTATCCTCAATCTACAGGAACAATGCAGTTATGTGTATAGTTTTGCCTTGTTTTATTGTGAAGGCATCTCACAAATGGATGTTTCCAATTTGTGGAATAAATATTAACTTTTCCATTCAATGAAATGACAATATCTCATATTCTCATTTGAGCAGCAGTGTGTTGGAAACATTTCAAGTTTTACAGTTTTAGCGGCAGAATACTCCTGGGCTCGCTTGTTATTACTTGGTTTATGATTTCATGTTCCTTTTTAAAGTTCCTCAATTCTGGTGTGTTTTGTCTCCTTTGAAACACGTCTCTGAATGATTGAATCTGTTTGGTTTAACCAGAACAGAAACATGACCTCTATAACTGGGGCCAAATACTCCAGACGGTTCTATCTTTTTCCACTGCAGTCGCTCCATAATCCCCCCCAAGTGTCGCAGTTGATGGAAGTCGAGCAAACCCTTTAAGAAGGAGTCAAGATAAACAACTTTTAACAGCCACTATAAGCTAATAACAAGCCACCAGATGTGTTGGGGGCAATGTGTCACATGGTGTTGAAAGAAACTAGCTAGCAGCTGCACTGAGCGTGTCTGAAACAGTTTCCTAACATTTAGGTGATGTTGCTGTTTCTGTCCAACTTAGACTCCCACCCCCTCGCCTTCTGTACAGCGACAACTTCATTCTATAGAAACTTTTCCTTGAATGTGAATAGTCTAGTCAAAGAATCAAATTACTCTCAAATTTTAGTTTAAAGAAGATGTATTTTTGTGTGGTCATTTGATTTGAGTCATTGAAACAGATAAAAATTCCGTTGTTGACTGCACTTTATCTTAATTTTATACAAAGAAATATTGGCATAAAAATTTGATATTGACACGTGCAGTCATTGATTTTCATGATTTATTTATCCACTATTTTCCGTGAAGAGCTCAACTACTGGTGAAAAGCCTGTCCTTTTGTACCAGGAAAGGATATCTTAAATAGTCTGTTTCATAGCTTTCTGCAGCATTAATCTTACTCATACATGTGTAAAATCAGTGCAATACTGTGCTTCCTGAGGGGCTTGGTCAGTTAATTTCCCTCCTGGGCACCGTTAAGCAGACATACAGTTGAGCAGAGTTAGTAGTATTGTTTAGTTTTGCACAAAGTGCGTACAGATGTTCATACTTCCCAGAAAAATAAGCATCTCTCACACAAATCGGCGAACATAGTGCAGAATATTTGCGATTGTAAAATCAACTTGTATCTGATTCTGCGTCTGTTGAACTACAAGTTTGTAAAAATGTTTAATTGATGAAATGAAACAAAGTTCCAATTTAATTTGTTATTCGGCAGGTGAATGTGTGTGCTGAAGACGCATAACAGCTGTGCTGTTTGTTTATTTTCAGGACATTCTGGAGAATGAAAGCATAAACTTGGACTGGATGTTTCGTTATTCGCTCATCAATGACATTGTAAAGGTACATGAGCAAGTGCACTTTTAAAGACACGTTACTTTTTTCTTTCTTCATCTGTGTGAGTAAAGTAGCCTCTTGGTTTTACAAAAGATTAGCTAAGGAAAAACAGTTTGACATTACTTCGCCTCAAAGTTTGTCGATGAACAGGCTTGACCAGGCCATCTCTCTGCATCAGTTTGTATGAGTCTAAGATGACAGGTTCTGAAATTTAATCAGACCAGTAGACCATTTTATGTTGCGTTGAAATCATACACAGATTCTCACGGGGATCTCGCTCTTGAGAAAAAATGGTTTATAAATATTATTAAAGAATAATCAGCAGTAGAAAAAATGTTAATGTGGATTAATCATCCATCAACCTGCTTGAGGTAAAATACGAAGGAAAGAACATTTATTTTTACACAAGAAGTTTTATGTCAGGCAATGCTTACTGTGCATTCTGCTAATGACAATCACGATTGTGTTTGAACTCTAATATCCAAACATTGCCTGCACAACCTGTAATTGAGAAATTGTACAGAATGTAAAATAACTGCGTTTTTATTCAAATATGTTTCCTTTAAATGTAAGTTCCTGCCTTTGCCTCTCATACAGTTTTGTATCTTCTCACCAGGGAATGAATTTCCTGCATAACAGCTACATCGGATCGCACGGAAATTTAAAGTCATCCAACTGCGTGGTGGACAGCCGATTTGTCCTGAAAATAACGGATTACGGGCTGGCAAGCTTCCGCTCATCGAGTGAAAATGAGGATTCTCATGCACTCTACGCAAGTAGGTATTACACCCACTCACTCAAACATGAACACGCTCACATACAGTGAGCTCCATAATGTTTGGGGCACATCCTGGCCTGGAGCATCGATTCTGCAAGGGAATGTTTCTTGTGCATATTCGTGACGGTAGAATGATTCATTGAATTTTTTTTTTTGACCTGTTATTTTCTGTTTATCTCTTCAGAAAAACTGTGGACAGCCCCTGAGCTGTTGATATACGACAGACACCCCCCTCAGGGCACGCAGAAGGGGGATGTGTACAGTTTCGGCATCATATTGCAGGAGATAGCCCTGAGGAATGGGCCCTTCTATGTGGAGGGGATGGACCTCAGCCCTAAAGGTAGCTGCATTGTGAGCAGCGTGCTTCTGTTCCCTCGTTCTTCTGCCTTTCTCGTGTTTAGTTTTTCACCCGTTAAACTTCTTAGACAGACAGTGAGAAACCTGAATAAATATGTGGACAAACATAAAGGCTTTTTATTATTTTCCTGGCATGGTTTGGGTCCACTCATCCCCTTTAAGGCAGAGGAGTCAGGGCACATCTATGCAGAATTATTCTGCGAGATCACCTTACTATCTTATGGCGAAACATTCCTACCGTGATGAAAGCGGTCGCTTCTAGTATGGCCATAGCCCAAACCACACAAGGCACAAGAGGTCACTGAATGATTTCGTGAGTACGAAAATGATTGTTACTAGGGATGCACCGAAATGAAAATTTTTGGCCGAAACCGAAAAACCGAAAATGAGAAACGCTTGGCCGAAAATCAAAACACCGAAAGAAATAATTTTGCCAATTTTTAATACCATTTCATTTATGGCTATGGCTGTGTACTTACCAAACTAAAGTCAAGGCATTGCAATGGCCTAAATGAATATTCACGCTTCTAAGAATAAATTAATTACAAAATTATGAAAATATTTATTTAGCACTGACATTCCAACAAAGCACAATATCACATGAAATTATATATAAAATGTTGAACTTGACCCCACTCATGAATAACCTACAGGCCTATAACTGACTGGCCTATTACCGGCTGCTGAAAAATTGTAAAATATATTAGGTGACGACAACAGCAGCCCACTGATTGGTCAGAGAGAACTGGCTGCGATAGACAACTCGCTTCCGCATTATCGGTTGGAAACAGGCTTCACTTACCATCACTGACACAAGTCTTCAGATTGTGGTTTTTTAAACGTGTTTTGTTTTAGGCAGCTTGATAAATATACTGTGCGTTGCCTTGCCTTTCAAACAAGGTTGCGTTTATTCACCGAAGCTGCTACATTTATGAAATGCGTTTCTTTGTCCAAGATCCTGTTCGTAGTGAAATTAGAAACAACGGCGTTGTGCCCAATTCCGTTTCCCCACTTACCCTTGAGAAAGTTATTATGCTGCCCCTATTATATGAAAATTGCGCGGAGAATAACTTTAAGGTTGCTGATGGAGCATTTTGTTCTCAGGAAAGGGAAAGGTATCACAGACGAGATGAGGCATTGTACAGCGATAAATTCTAATACTCTGCCATCTCCCGCGATTTGCGCGTTTGCTACGTGTTTTGCCTTCACTTTCAAAGTGAAATGTTAAATGACGCCTGCATGTCAAGCTAATAAACTATAATTGTTTTATCATGTGTGTTATTTGCTTCTTTGTTTTGAAGGAAAAAAGGTAAATTAACATCCGTGTGGTGATTCCATATTTATCCTGGGGTTGTAGTTACATTATGGAATACTGATGGTGTAAATGCCTTGAGAATATATTGCCATTTTCTATGAATACTCTGTGCCTTTTACGGATATCATTGCTTTGCGTTTTTATGTGGTACATACTTAATGTGCTACTGAATCGGACACAACAGCAGCTGCTATCCTATGCATCAGGACAGTGTCAAACATAAATTGTAATTCAGCACTCGGGGATGTGCCATAACGTGGTGACGGTGCTGCGTGTCCCCTGATTTAAAACAAATACAGACAGGCGCGTGCTGACCGCGGTGTTTGCTTGCGTCATCACAACATTCTGTTTCGGCAGTATTGTTTCGGTGTTAAAAGTCTTCGGCCGAAAACCGAAAATGCATTTTTTTGCCTTTTTCAGCTGAATATTTTCGGTGGCCAAAAATTCGGTGCATCTCTAATTGTTACCATATGTCACCACCATCACGGTCATCAGATCTTAATCTTGCTGAACTCATATGGGAGATTTAGGGACAATGTGTTAAACAGAACTCTCTGTTGTCACCATGATCAAAACTCCAAATAAGGGAATATCTCAAAGAAAGGTACTTCATCCCTCCAGTAAAGTTCTACTCTTGAAGACTCTCTGCCAAGACATGTTGAAGCTAAGCAGACAGCTTAAGGAAACTCAACTCCGTATTAAGCCTTTAAATGTTGATTTTTCCATTAATTTGTCACCTGCCTGTATGTCTCTTGTATGATTCACCTATGAAATCAAAAATGTTGGAGAAACTAGAAAAGAAAAAATCTGGAACTTCAATGTGGAACTTCAGCTTTAGGAATGTCACAGTCTTCATAGTCATAGGTTTTTGGATTATTTTACTTCGGTAATAAGTTTCTGTGCTGCCTTCAGATTTCATCATGTTCGGTGGAATTTCCTTATACTACTGCCAGAGATGGTTTTTTGGTGATACACTCACAGCACACAGAGTAGATTGGAACCGCTAACCATTGGAATTGCTTACCATTTCTGGGTGCGGATAATATATTGCTACATCGCAGAAAGGTTTGTTAAGTTGTTTGAAGGTCACAGACATGAAGAGAATGATTGCTGCTTTTTCCTCAAAAGACACTTGCTGCTCTCTCACGTCGTGCTATGCATTTATCAAATATCAGTGCTGACGCAAGCATCAATCATTCCTCTATATAATAGTCTGTAGCCTACTAGCGGAGTGAATACTTCTTTCAACACTGTGCAAATGATAAGATTCCCCACTTCCATCAGTTCATAGATATTCACCAATTGAATAATTGCTTCCATGCCTTTAGATAAGGAGACACATGCCTTTTCTTGACTGTATCTCAGATCTCTGTCTAAATTCACCCTGCGGAGTCTTAAATGTGTTTCATACCACATAATGGACTATATAATTGGACTATATTTGTCAAGTGGTTGGAAATGAGATCCAGCACGATCATTTTCTTTGATTTGGCCAGTGATGTAACATGCCCAATCAGCTCAGCTCTTGTTCAGTGATTAGTGAGGAGAGTCTTTCTGCTCCCCTGTATGTTTGAGCGAGCATTTACTGCCAACTGATGAGCGAACGAACTCATTCGATGTCACCTGAAATTATCTTCCTTTTTTTTTTTGAGAAGCCACGCCAACTGTCACACACCCATTTGGGCAATCTACAATAAAATTTGTGATTTGTTTCTATGACCCAGCTTTCCGTGGCATTTGCTGGTATTACGTAAATCTATTTCGGAGCAACATGCACTGTTCTCTGGAAATACTGACTTTTGTCCGCCTTTCACTAGTCGGTAACAAAAGCTAATCTATGCCTCTTGCATTAGCTTTCCACGGTGCATTAGCTTTCAACGTACATATCAGTTCATAACTGCAGGGGATCAGGCTTACGGGCGCATAAGCAGATGGACGGATGGTATAGCGCAGAAATCAAACCCGCAAACTCTGTTCCAACACTGAGGACATAATAAATGATGGATTGAGTATCTTAAATACATACAGAATAATTTATGTGTGACTGTTCTCTACCAGATGTCCCTCAGAAATTGTGTAGGCCTGTGAATGCTTTGGGTCCCGTGGCACGCCATCTTTGGCTGTGGGTTTGAAATGTCTTATTTTTTTGTTGGTCCTTCTGTATTTGTGTGTGTGTGTCTGTGTGTGTGTGTGTGTGTGCGTATCTGTGTTTGCATGTCTGTATCTCTTTGTGCATCAGAGCATGTGTGCGTATTTGCATATCGAGGGTTTGGAGCACAATGGTTATATTTCCAAATTTTGTGGTTCAGAGATTTTTACTCCGTCACAGCTTTCTATCAGCTAATTCTTGGAGAACAATAACTATATGTCCATCTGCACTCATTTTTAATCAGGATTCACATTTTCATTTTGTGATATGTCCAACAAAATCTGCTTAAATGAATTAAACATTGACATTTTGATGAATAAACAAGAAATTTATTACAGAATAATACGGATATTTAATTTATTACAATCTTCCATTGCAAATGAACTTACCTTCACCCAATCACAATTGTGTTGTGTCACATCATAAGTTAGAATTGTTGGAGCACTGGGGTGACATGTCCATTTTTGGCAATTTTGACCATGATGTTGCAGTTACACTCCTATGAAAACTTAGGTGTTCAGTGTACTTCTGAATCCTGCAGCAACAGAATGACTGGTTAAAAAAAATCATTTAAAATACCTGATTTAATAGAACTCTTGGAAACCTAAAAATCAATGTTTCTCAAAAGCTCTAAAATGGACATATCACCATTGTGCTCCAAACCCTTGATATGTCTGGAAGTTTCCTGGAATCACCAAATCTGGACCTCAGATCCTAATCTAGCCCTGGTTTTCTTTTCTTCTGGGTAACTCCCAAATTCACGGAACAGTTGGTACTTTTGATTGGCCAGACCGTCTTAACACATGACGCCCAGCTAAAGGGAGGGTGGAAAACTGGCAGCCAGTTTTCAGACCGCGAGGACCGTGATTAGACGATCCCCGGTTTATACTGTCCATTTGTGTTTGATTGCAGAGATCGTGCAGAAGGTGCGAAACGGACAGAAGCCGTACTTTCGTCCCACCACCGACACCAGCTGCCACAGCGAGGAGATGTCCATCCTGATGGAGGGATGCTGGGCAGAGGACCCGGCCGATCGGCCCGATTTCAGCCACATAAAAATCTATATGATGAAGCTGAACAAGTGAGTCCTCCTAGCGCTGACGTCAGGCTTAGAATTTTCACATCTGTGCCTGTTTCCTCATTCCATCTGAAAGAGAGGAAAATAGCTATTGATACATAAACGTAAATTACGAAATCATTGGGTGATATTAATTTCATGTCCTCACTGTTTATATGTATAATTTACGCAAAGACCTGTGTAAGTATGGAAACTTGGGCTTTAAGATTCTACAGAATACCCAGCATCTGTGTTCTATACATTTATATGAAGCGATGCTCATTCTCGTGACCTTTTTGGTGCAACAGATATGTGAGGTGGGGAGGGTTGATTTAGGGTCCAATCAATTTCCTGTGTGTGCTACGTTTCATTTTACCTCATACGTTTGATGAGAAATACAATTTAAATGCTAAATATGCTTCCCTATTGGAATTATTGAATCACAACATTGGATATGTGTCATTTGTTGGATCACTGCAGTAGATGGAAATTGAATTTATGAAATATTAATATCTTTATTTTGACCATCTTTATTTATTAGTGTGGGTACTGGATTTCCATCCTCCCAGAATTTTTTGGGTTTGGGTCAAGAAGACTGCATGTCAGTTTTTAAAGAAAATTATATTCATGAACACACCGCCTTCTGTGTGTGTTCAGTGCAGATATGGGCGTACACTCGCATACACACACACTATTTTGTGTCATCTGGGAATTATCTGAGGATCATTTTTGATTTCTTTAAAGAGATGCTGGTATATCTCATAGGAAATGATGATAACTATTAAATTGGGTTCTTGTTTTGTGTTTCCTCTTGAAACAGTAAACCTCCAGAGTTATAAAAACCTTACTGCATTTTTTTTCGAAACGGAAATGATTTAAGCCACCCCTGTCTTTGCCGTTACCCCAAATTCACAATTTGCCCACAAAAACATTGTAGTGATTAAACATTGTAAATGCTTTAAAATTGTAAATGTTGTCTAGCAGAGGCCAATGGGCAAAAATTCAGTTATTTGTACATGGTCTGATTTGACTGTAAATATGATTATGTTAGTAGAATTTCTCATATACAAATAAAAAGAAGTAATTATTGAGGTAAGTATTATTATGGACGATTAGATTTTTTTTTTGTAGAGCAACTATTACGTATATTACTTATCATTCTGTGTATTTACGCTGAGAATTACCGGTGAAAAGATTGAAATATTTTAAAACGGATGAGAATGGTTGACAGGATGACCGGGCCTAACTCTTCTCACAGTTGATTGATGAGAAACAGGTTTGAGTGCTTCTTAGGGAGAAAATGGCATGCATTATTTAGATGATAAAACACTGGCTGCCCACGACTCCGCGCAGAGCAGCAGTAACTCTAGCCCTCCTGGGCTGATTGTGTTTTGCTGAGTGGTGCAATTAATCCATTGCTCCAACCGCTGCAAAGTCACAATGTCGCAGGATGCTAAAGTCATTCTGTTAGCTACATCTCCCACGGTAAAAGATTTAGATGATAACCCAGGGCCATGAGGCTCACGAACACTGATATTAATACCCATACATCACATGGAACCTCAACGGCAGCTGATTGGCGCTACTCTCTTGTGAGCTTATTCTTCGTTTTCAATCTTCGTCGCAACAATTTGCGAATTAGCGTTCCGCCATGTTGGTTGATATGAAAACGCTCTTGACCCCAAGTCACGCTGCATGGCTTATGCTGTTGTGCCAAAATGATGCCTGTTTTGTGCGCTGTTTATGGCTGTGGTCAGAATGCTACAAGAAAAAAAGCACCCCACGTCGCAGCAACATCAGTATCTGGGAGGAAGGTAGGCTTTTTATTTTGTTTCATTTTCAAAAGTAGGAGGAATGTAGGGTGGAGATTGGCAGATAAATATTAGCTCTTTAAAAAAGAAGAATGAGTCTGCGCTTGTTTATTGGTTCCCCTTATTTGCCTTCAACTGACCACTTATTCAAGTAACCAGTTGACGTAAAGAAAATGCTTGTTTATGTTCTGAAAAGAACATAGGTAAACGGTACAGAGCGTGCCTCTGTTGATGCATTATGATGCGGCAGAATAAAGATTGGGAGGTCGCTGATCAACTTAGCATTTGCTGTGGTAAAATATTGGCCAGACTGAAGCAATGTCTCCGCAACAACCTACCAATGGGCAAACTACGCATCTCAATGCGTTGTTGTGCCAACATTGGTGCTACGTAGCTGTGCTCTCTGGGTAGGCTGGGGCTGTAAGTTAAATGCTTTGTCTGCTTTGTATATCAACTAACATGGCGGCAATAAGTGACATCACTAATTTTAACCATTTGATTGAAAATAAAGAATTTTGAGTGGGAGCTTTTTCAGTGAAATGCACTTTTTAATATACAAACTATAAATTATGTTAAGAAGCATATGCCAAAAAAACTGTACATTATGTTCATAGAATATGCATTATATATTTTTTCACAAATGAGTTAATGCATGTATTGTATTCGAATACATATTGTATATCTGTTTGTCCAACAGTATTAGCTTCAGGCTAGGAATCATGCAGTTCTGGATTTACTTTCTCATTAAAAAACAGCCCTTAAAAAAAAAACATCTGTTTTGTAGATTGCAGGGGGTTGTGTTCAGTTTGGTTTATTTCACATGATAACTCATTAAGAGGAAAGTGCGTTTGTTTTGTGTTTTAGGCAAACGTGTATTTTTGTGTCATTTCAACATAGTCTTTGCATCTATTTTATTCTCTCCTCCATGCAAGATGAAAGACGGATAATTCTCAGCCTCACTATAAAAAATCTTTATGTAAAATAAATGACGTGGAAGTGGAAGATGTGGCAGTAATGTTTTTCACTGATGATGATATGATTAAGAGATCTCTTACCTTAGGGGGCCCAGATTGCCACAAGGAATTAGAAGAAGAAAAGTCCTTAAGCTTTGAGGGAAAACACTTCTATATGACACTTCCTGTGCAGCCTAGCATCATGAAAAGTGTAGCTGACCAGGAGGCGAAGATTAACCTGCAAGGTGTAAACTGCGTCAGACTGTTATTCATATTCAGTCATCCACTCATTTCTTATGCAGTGTCTCCACATACAGTTTGCTCTATGAGTGATGCACGCTTGATTCATTTATGCTGTTTTATCTGGCTAATAAATGGAGATATGAACAAACTAGCCAAAGCAATGTTCAATTTGATTGCCACCTAGTAGCCATGCGCTTAGCTGTGACCCTTATCTGGAGCCACTTACATTACAGCAACAGTGAAATTAGTTGTACTCATGAAACAGCCACAAAACAACAGTAGTCACCAGTCTTGCTTCCACAAAGTAGATAACCCACAATATTTTGTGTAGGCTAGTGGGAGTATCGTTTATGAAGCGTGAGTGGTGCACCATGATTTATAAACCCATGTACTGCAGGTTAGTGACTCAACCAGTGTTCCTGTGGACAGTTTTCAGAGGATATTTACATAACTGATTTTTTTTTTTTTCCAGAAAATGTTAAAACACTACAGGCATTTTTGTTTGGCTGAGGCCTTGACAGATCAACTCTCTGTGAAATTAACAAATGAGCTTTTATTGGGATTGCGTCAATTTCAGTATACTCTTGGATCGAAAAACATAGTATCCTTCTTGTGGACTGTAAAAATAATCATCTTTGAATGCATAAAATTACAAAAGAAATCTAATAAATATAAGCGGCTGTTTTTATTTCAGAGAGGGGAGCACCAGCATCCTGAATAACCTGCTCTCCAGAATGGAACAGTATGCCAATAATCTGGAGAATCTGGTTGAAGAACGAACACAAGCTTACCTAGAGGAGAAGAGGAAAGCAGAAAATCTTCTTTACCAAATATTGCCTCAGTA
Source organism: Gymnothorax reevesii (assembly GCA_029721435.1). NCBI lineage: Eukaryota > Metazoa > Chordata > Actinopteri > Anguilliformes > Muraenidae > Gymnothorax > Gymnothorax reevesii. Next base: position 78,729,949 of record CM056583.1, read on the forward strand.
AGGAACATTGATTTCTGCCTAATTACAAAGTAAACACATCTAATTAACAACCCTTTGGGAGTAAAATCGTTTATAGAATTGTTTAATTGGCAAAGTCAGTTTTCTTGGATACATCAGGCTTAAAATGTTAAGGCAAGAATGTTCTTCATATTAATTTAGTTTGGACATTCTGGTCAGGTATTAAAATCTCCAGCGAAGGATATTTTAGTAGTGGATTTGTGATCTTATTCCTCAAGACTTAAAAAAAAACAGCTTTATATAAAAATGCTAAATATATGCGCATAGAGCGGTTGTCATGTGATACAGCTGCTGTAAAGACATGATATTATGTAATGCGTAACTGGATTAGTTAGAGCTCATAAATATTTTATGTTCGTTTGTGTCATTTGTTGTGGATTTAGTCTAGAAAGTCAGACAGGAATGCTATTTGTTTCCTCAATGTGGGGGGACTGTGACTTGATTGGAGTCAGTCATATGATAGAGCAAGGGGCTGCATGCAAGGTTGTTATTTCTGTCAGCCACAGAGTATGGAGAAACCTTTTATTTGAAGATGAAAGGCAGCTTTAGGAGAAAGTGACAGGCCGGGTATGTTGTTAATGAACACAGGGGGATAAGCATGACAAGCCTGCTGATGCCATCGGAGAAACGAGCCATTACCTTCGTTTATTCCGGAATTTTCTAGCACCCGTCCTGCTGTTAATTCATTTGCATATATCCTTTTAGAATTTTCTCAAGATGCTCTTTTTGGTGAAAATCTTTTCTCCCCTGTTAAGAGAATAAAAGGTTGCAGATTTAAAGGTTAGCTGAGGGAAAAGGACTTGTTGAGTTGGAATTTCCCGAGTTGGTCATTTAATGCCAAAAAAAAAAATGATTCAGCCGAAATAAATGCATTTACAGTTGGAATTTCTGTAGTAGTTTAGTAGTAGAGGGCCAGTGATCATTTCTCTGAATCCACTGGAGTTTCCCTGGGAGAGTCATTTCCATCTGTGTTTACGTGTTTTTGTCGTGGGAGAAAACGGTAGTACCTGAAGTAATCCCACCCAAACACTGGGAGAGCATGTCAACTCTACACACGGAGAAACCAGGCAACCCAGGTCACCTAAATTCAAGAGCATTAGCCACGCTAACCAGTGTACCTTTTATAGATGATGTATGCTATATTTTTACACTTAATATTTGACTCCATTTAAGTAATACCACTGAGCTTCCGGATCAAATTTAAATGAATATATAAATATATAAAAAACATTTATTTGCACTATTTAGAAATGTAAAAAGAAGTAATGAAGGAGCATGGTAGAATATTAATTGAAATTTACCGTGCTAGTTTAAAAGATGTCATATTAGCGCGGCTCAATATGTAATGTCTCATTATAGAGATGTTAATTTTTGTGGCCACGCACTTCATTCTCTTCTCATTGTTTTCTGCCTGTTGCAGTTCAGTTGCTGAACAGCTAAAGCGAGGAGAAACCGTCCAGGCAGAGGCTTTCGACAGCGTAACCATCTATTTCAGTGACATCGTTGGCTTCACATCGATGTCAGCGGAAAGCACGCCACTGCAGGTACTCGATGGCTCAGACAAACACCCACATACACCCCTTATCAGCGGCGGCAGAACTGTACTACACACGCTTGGTGCCCGCTAGCAGTGTGTGTTAAATCAAATCGTGTTATGCAATTCAGTGCAGTGATAAAATGTTCGTGACTCTGTCAATTTCGGTACAATCCTATAAAATACATGACTAATTGTAACAATTAATGTCATGTTTTTTCAAAAGCTCAGAGTGTACTGTGAAAATATAATGCATATAATACATAAATATTGTGCAATAAATAACTTTGACGTCAAGAGCTTTAGGTTCTAATAGTTTAGCTTTACAAGACTTGTATGTATTGTCATTCTGATACTGTCATTCAAGTTTATACTTCGTGTTATGTGATAACGGTAGACTATTGTCAATACATATATTCTTGACAACCTGTGCCGTTTATTCCATTACTGTGAATGTAGCCCTCAAATTTGTCGGTTTCTCAGCACTCTTTCAACAAAACTGAAGCTCATAACTGTGCAGATGGAATTTAAATCTGAAGTAATGGAACATTGAGGTTTTTCCTGAGTAGTTTTCACGGAATCTATTTCAGTAATTGCTGCTCCGTAACAGCACATCTTGGAGTCTTTCTTTTGCTGTCTGAGTGAAGGCAGAACAGAGAATAAGCCAGTGAGCTATAAAAAAATGTTTTTTTTACCAGCATTTTTCTCAGTCATTATCAACTTCTCTCTCTCTCCTTTCCCTCTCTACCCATCATAGCAACAGTGCATTTCCATAGCAACCACTTAAGGAAGGACTGACGGTGGCATTTAAGAAAAGTTTATCTTTAGAAAAATGTATTTTTAACCACCATCGATGCATCATGGTTCTGATTGTTTTGCCGTGCAGCTTGTTGCGTTTTTTTGCCTGTGTATAATTCATTTTCTCTATGACACACGTCTTTCTGAGTTGTTTTCCCAGGGTTCAGTTCAACAGATGAAAACAGATAGGGAGCAAAAGCCTGACTATGAGATAATGTTTTTAGTTCGGATAGAGCCATAACACTTTCAGACGGTTGTCACTAAGTGCGCTCCTGATGAAAAGAAAAACGACTTGCGGATAAAAAAGGGAAGATTGTTTTCTTCATTCTAATAGCAGAATTTGTCCTGCTGGAATATGATCTCAAAAATCAACATCATGCTAAAAAAGTTTGCCTTTAAATACACTGCCATCCAAAAAAAAGTTGCACACTCAAATATTTAGTTTAAACCCTTGTAGCTTTGATTACTGTGCAAATTAATTGTCTCATTGTTTTGACAACTGTATGCAATGTCTGAACATTTATTTTCAATCAGGGTTGCATTAATTTTTGGCTCAAAATCTTGTCCTGAGGACGGGAAAGTTGAACCACTCTGTCGGCCTCTTGAGCACGTCTCAGTAAGTTTCGATACGGTTAAGGTCAGGTTTTTGCGGTGGCGATTCCTGTGTGAAAATGATTCCTCATGCTTGTGTTTTTATTTTCTTGTTTTCTTTGTTTGACGGAGGCCAGTAGTTTACCCCTTCTGAAACACTGTGAAATCTCTTCCGCCACCAAGCGATACATCTACCTAACTATTTTTTTAGGAAATGAGAAGCTACCCGCTTCATCAGTTAGGGTTGAAATAATTACTGCCAGCTGAAGCATATTGATTGCTGCAATAATGATCCGATCATAGTATTTGTTTATCTAAATCATGACTTTTTTTGGACAGGCAGTATATATAGTTGCTTTTTTTGTGTTGACAGTTCTTTCAGATGTTTTTGTCTTATTTGAATGTGTTCCTTTAGGGTTCTCATGTATTTTTTGCCTCTTGGGATGATGTATCAGTTGAGCTGTCAGACGCCAGCTGATTTTTCTCATGTGTTGTGTTGTTCATACATTTTCTCTTTCGTTTTTTTAGGTTGTGACATTACTCAATGACCTTTACACCTGCTTTGATGCCATCATTGATAACTTTGATGTTTATAAGGTAAGTGACTGCAGTGCTTGCAAAATGTCCCGAATGTGCAAATGTAAAATGTATACTGCTGACAGCTGGTTGGCTGTCCTTAAGGAAGGCAACAAAAAAAAAAACACTTTTAACTCAGAGAGAGTTTTGACCTGTTTTCAGTCATTTTCCATGATTAACAAGTTTTCCAATGAGTAGGAAATTCCATCGGCAGTTAAACACACCGTCTCCTTCTTCGTGTAACGGTGTGGTGACTGAATGGTAAATTCAACTTGGGAAAAATGTTTCACTCACTTAATAATAGGACAAAAACTACTTAGTTAATTTCCGGTTTTGCACTTCACTCATGCCACAATGCAGGCTATCTAACCTGCACTTTATACTTGTTTATATTACATCAAAGAAAATGTAGATTAGCAACAAGTATCCACAACTGAATTACGCGCACTGAAATGCAATTTTGCATCAAAATGACACGTTTCATTTCTCCCGTTATCTCAACGAGGTGAACTGGCCACACCTGATATTGCGGAGTGTTTTCAGAGTTCACATAATGTTAATGACAAAAATGATTGAAAACTGGTCAAGAACAATCATTAGTTGAAAGGCACATTCTGCCTGTTCTCTGTTTTTAGCTTCCCAGCCGCTGTTGATGTATACTTTCAGGTGTGGCGTCACATCATTCGAGCATTGCTCTCAGTGCAGTGATATTTCCCATGAGCTGCAATACTGAATCTTACCCATACCGAAGGCAGCACTAATAGCAATCAAGTGACCTGAGGGTTGTTAAATGATTTGCGGTAACAATGCCCAACGAGGGAGAGCTGGAGTGAACTGAGTCCTCCTTGTCCTGGTCTCTGTCACCTGCCTGCACCATCTGCATAGGACACTATCTCTACCAGATTGAAACGACTGCAAAGCTCAGCTGGCTGAGTGTAAATTCGAGTCAGCTGGCAACATGTGCCTATTCATATTCTCTCTGTTTATGTTTGTGCAAAAGGTGGAAACAATCGGCGATGCGTACATGGTGGTGTCAGGACTCCCCGTGCGGAACGGTAAACTCCACGCCAGGGAGATAGCGGGAATGTCACTAGCCTTACTGGAACAGGTGAAAACCTTCAAGATTCGACACAGACCCAACGACCAGCTACGACTACGAATAGGCATCCACACAGGTACAGTTTTTCCTTTTTTCATTGACCATTTGAGAAAAAATGTGTTGGTTAGCATCTCAACCATCCCCAGAAAAAGCGTCCATCCCTGATTTTTCCTAATTTTTTATTTTGAAAAAATTTATTGAAAAAAAGGAAGTGAGAAAAATCCCTGCCCATGGAGCAGACGGTCTGTTAGGATTCAGTCACTGCGGCACGTATGGATTAGGCTGATTTGAGTCTTTATGATAATCTTTGTGCTTGGGATTTGTATTTGTTGCGCTCTTTGAATTTCAATCTCTAAAATTAAATAAATAAACAAATGAACAAAACTTCCTGTCCGCCCCTGAAAATTGAAATGTGATGGATGCTAACCAACTATATTTTCTAAATGCCCTTAGATACCTAGTGGTTCAAAATATCTTAGTTTCCTCTGTGAAAGCACAGTAAAATGGTTGAAAAATGGTTGCAGATTCAGAGAGTATAGATTCAGTGGATTCAATTATCTTGCAGTGGTGTACGCTAAGTGCTATAGATATCCTTAACCAGTGGCTTTTAGGCAATATTTTGTTAAATAGTCAGTCCAATTGTCAAAATATTCTCCATATAATACTCGTGTTGGTCAATTATTTCACTGGCATTATATTTTGTTTTAAATTTTATGCAAAACATGATGCTTTGGTCAAAGGCTTCATCAGCATACATTTTATATAGTTTTTCATGTCAGTTATCTGGGTCAACTGTATTATATCATAAATCATTCTTTGTGTCATAGTATCTGTGAACACAGTGCTGCTTATAAGTGTAATAGCCATTCCAGATCCTGGCTACCTGCCCCCAGTCAATTATTCAGTCTTCCCCTCCGCACCCTCAGCTAATTAGTTCACCTGTTACTCTCCACTTTAATCATGATTCCCCTTTCTGTTTAAACCTTAGTGTTCCTCTTCACGGGCAGGTAGCCTTAGTCTGTTCCACTCCTTTGCTTAGTGCACGTCCTTTCTCTTCCTCTGAAGTTTTGTATTTTGGTTTTCTTGTTCCCCTCCTTCACTCTCGTTCACATTCCGTCGCTCCCCTGGTTCTCTTCTAACATCTTTGGGCATCAGGACATGACAAAGTTTAGAATCAGTGATTTTCATCAAGATTAAGTGAAGGAAACGTTGTGTTCCAGCAGCACAACGGCTTAAAACATACTGTAAATCCAAGCTGTACAGGAACTCTCTGGCAAGGAAATGACAATGTATAGAGAAGCCAATTAAATTACCGGAGTTTAATTCCATAAAGCTTTTCTGGGATTTCCTGGATTGTAAATTTTGCAGTTTGCTTATCTTCAAAGATACACCAATGGGAAATATTTCAGTCCATGTAGAAATTCACTGGGATTGATACCTTTCTTGAATGCCTAAAATTAGCAATACAGTGATTAAATCTTACTGTGAAAACTTTCAAGGGAAATTTCTGAAATAGATGACTGTTATCATTGGAAAATTTTCTTGGACCCAAATACTTGAATTCCTTATAATTCAAACTTTAGAGCGGTGCTGTATGTGCCCATTTAACCACATAAATTGTTGAACTTGTGAAATTGCCTGTCAGTTACTTTGCAGAGATAAGTGGCATAAGTGATGATGCTGGAGTAATAATGACTAAAATGGATGATGAGATCAGTTGGTTGACCAGCAGGTGGACGTGTTCAGTTTTTCATGGATCTACTTCCTGTTTCAATTCATGGATTTTATCACTGTATTTAGCCAGATGAAGCAATATAAGAGAATCAATTACAGGTGGTATGCTCAATTCCATCTTTGCCATGAAGAAATTGTAGTACAATGTGACTGAACCTGTTCCAAGGAATAATTTCTGTCTCAGTTTAGTCAAAGAAAATCTTTTCTCTCCCATGCCTGACATGCAATGCTGTCTTCCTTTTGTATCAATTACAGTTGCCATGGTTGCTAACATATGAACGCATTATATTCCTTTAAAATAAACTACTATGTTCCAGTGATTTTCAGGTGGTTTCAAAAAATCAATGTATATTGTTTGGGGTGATTTTCAATAATCTTTTTTTAATGGTTATGGCTTGTTACTAGAATATTCATGACCTGTGTATCTATTAGTATCTATGTATTTATCCTTAACAAAAAAAGGGAAGTTTAGATTAGCATTTGCAAATACTACCGTTCATAGTAGTTTGAGCCAGTTAAAATAGTTTATCCTTTGAATTAAATGGTTTGATGTTTCTCTGTTGCACCCACCTTTTGCTGATGGGGTTTGTCATAATTTTGGAGATTACCTTATGCCATTAAAGAATGAAATTATGAGTGAGCATTGAACAACTACCATGTTATCCGGGCAGCGGAAAATTTGAGGGCAAGAGTGAGACGATAAGCTGGAGAGATACACATTCTTACTGAAGTAAAACAAACTTATTAATGAAGAAAGAAAACTACACTGAAAATGCAAACATTGGTTCTCATTCGATCTTCTGGTCTATTTTTCATCCTGAATGATTGTCACTATGTGAGCAATGATAGGCTCTAGGATATTTTTAGTGTGCTGGACTATTAGTTATTTTAAAGTGATTATAAAAACTGCTGTGGGAAACACAAACCATTCTAAGAAACTCTGTCAGTGGATTTTTTTTTTTTGTAATTATGGCTATCAGCTTACAACATTGTTCTCTGCCTGCCGGGAGTCCAGCTACACTCCATAGCATGGAGCATTCAATTATGCTTCTTGAAAATCCATTTTTATCTTAGAATATAACCATGAGATTATTCAGTGGGAAAATGCAAGCCAGCTGTTATGATCCAGAGCAGGAATGAAGTCCAGAAGTGCGGAGGCAGAGCACAATCCAATAGTAGGGTTTATTGATTGTAATACGTTAGACGGCACCAGAGGAGAATAGCACAGTTCAGTTGAGATGTTGTAGGCAAAGCAGTGTGGGCGTTGCCAACGCCTCGCCAGTGGTTTTCTGGAATGGGTGCTAGACAGAGAGCCTGCGTCATCAGAGCTGAACTGTTCAAAGGCAGGATGGAGAAGCTGGGGGGGAACGCAGTTTCAACCCTGATGACCGTAAAAGGATTGGGAGCTTGTTCCTGATAAACTGGGCAGAGGAAAAGACAGGAAAAGGATTAACAGGAACTGGGTCCCAATCCTGGAGCGCATGAGAAAGTCGTTGGAGCTCTTTCCCATTAACTGGAGAAGGAAAAGAATTTCCCTCGATTACTATCATTCACGATTACATTTTTAACTTTCAAGGGACGGCGAGTTTTGCCAATTAACACTGACTGGTTCTAAAGCGCTATGGCAAATGCGGGAATCCTGCAACTTTCAGCTCAACGGAGGAGGGTATCAATACGTCACACACGCAAGGCAGGGTCGCTATGAGATGAGTCACAGTCGGGAATTAGGAAAGAACGCGAGACAAGAACCAATTAAAGGGGACAACACTTCTAATATACACGCAAGATTTGAATAGGAGGAAACACAGAAGCGATTCACCAGAGGGTTGTGACGCTAACATCCTCAGGTAGTGTTGAGGAAGTAGAAACCTGTTTTCAAGTGGAGGCAGTTATGTATGCAGTGCAACTTTTTTTAGTAAAGTTAATTTCTCGGCTGTACTCGGCTGCATTCTCATACCCAGGTGGTGTCAGATTGCTTCTGAAGAGGTGTCTATCCAGCTATTCAATTCCACCCTGCGTCCGCAAAATCTTTTTTCTTTCCAACATTTCCCCTGCTTTGATATGCAGCTCATACTATAAGTAGACCCCTCATCATTATAAGGGCTAATGTTGTCACTCATCAGCTCTGCGTAATCACGGTCATCATCATCATCATCACTGACAACTCTAATCAGTGTCATCAAGTCCTGTCGGCTGCATCATTACTCTGACCCATTCTCATTATGGTCTTAATGATGAGTACTTTATCCTGTCATTATTACACCATTATTAGCTCTATCATGCTGTGCTGATTAAATGTAATTTTATACATGCCTTCTCAAGGATCTTGACGTACTTCAGTGAAAAGGGAGGGCTAGTTTCTGAAGATCAACCGGACTTTCAGTTTCATTTTGTTACGATCGAATGTTCTGTCTCTTCTGTTCTGATTCCAGTTGGATTAGTGTCATGAATATGCACGTGCTTGGGCCTGATTGTGAACAAATATGTACATTGTGTTAACTTCATATTGCACTGGAAGAGTGCTGTTATCAAAGTGCACCCTCTGTGCTGTAGGCAGTATGTGGGACGAGGCAGAATGGAAACCTTCTTCCAGAACATTATTCCAGCATCTGTGGAAATATTGGCCAATGTGGCCACAGCCAATGTGTAGATTCAAGCTTGATTATTTTGGGCCAGAATTTTGCTTCAGACTGTCATTACTTATTAAATGCAATAGGGAACAGTGGGAACATTCAGTGTGCAGCAGAAATTCACCGCCATGTCCAACAAAGAAACACTATGTGAACAGTTTTATCTCAGAGTTTTGCTAGTCCTTAGTACTAATGTGTTTTTTATTCCATAAATGAGGTTCCTTCAGCAACAAAATGGACATTTTCTCTTTTTATCAGCGCTGATTAAAATGGACCGTAGCTGAGGAAGCAAACGGAGCAAGAGCACTGGCAATATGTCTAGACATAGGTGACTTAAACACGGATTGTGAGAACAAAAAGAAATAGCTTTGAAGTTATTTAAACTCAATATTGGTCTGACTCAACTCAGCAGCTAAAGCACTGCCTTTTTTGTGGTGTCAGTGAAAGCTAGAGCACACTAATCAATGACCCTCCTTTTATGCAGGGCCAGTCTGTGCTGGGGTTGTTGGTTTGAAAATGCCAAGGTACTGCTTATTCGGAGATACCGTCAATACAGCATCTCGGATGGAGTCAAATGGAGAAGGTGAGCCTTTCTTTTATTTACCGGTTGCGAATGCTTTTTGATGTCGCCTATGGTGTGATGCCTTCCCATATATTTGATATAGGGAATAGGTGTTATTAATTAGCTATACTTTATGTCAACTCACTGATATCAGTTCATATCTGTAGCAAGGACATACCATCGGATGTACCACAGGATTGGTAGAATCCTCGCCTTTTAACACGCACAGTTGTCTCTCTCAAACTGTTCTCATATTGCTGTATGAGCAAAGAAACCATTAATTTGCTCAATAACAAAGTAGAATAACAGGCCAGTTTATATTTAGCGGGGTTCTGCCGATGCTGGTCAGCGGTGGTTGTCCCCGACCAGCACTCTAAATCCACTGACCTCCACCCAGCTTTTGTCGACCGGCACTATTTTTTTCTAAGATCAGTTAAATTGAGCGCATCCAGTGTCCAATATAACCGCAAGAAACAAAACCCTACATATGCTCTCCTCTTCTGTTATTGTCAGAATAACGAACTTTCGTTACCGACCCGCGCCCTGGCGTGGCCAATTTGCGGGAATCGTCAGCGCTGGTCATAATTGATATTTAAAAACCTGTGCAGTGGCGGAGCTAGAACTGAGAACTGGGGGACACAGGCACGTCCCTTTATGACATCAATTAGTCCTGGCTGGTTCTCAATCATTTTTCCTTATTGATGCGTTTCCAATTATCGTAATAATCCATTGGCAATTGAAGACGCGGCATATGCAATCTAACAGCAATGAAATAATGGACTAAATTCAGTACAGAAATATAAGTTACTTAGTAATAGGCCTATGCTTCACGATAGACAAACTGCTCTGAAACTTCCGTGCCGCCTTTTCCGCACATCAGGCGATTTACCTTGCGCTTCATGATTGTTTCAATTCCTCATTTGAACTGAAAAACTTCAAGAAAAAAAAAGACTTCAATTCTGCATGAGAATCTCTAAAATACGCATGATTGAATCATGACTGACCTGCGTTCCAATGAAATATCACCTTTCACTCTCGGTACAGCGGAGGTTGATTTAAAAAGTGGAACTCAGCAATTAAATATAAAAAGTGTGGAACTCAAGCCATATGCGTGCAAGTTGAAAGGTATGCAATCTTGAATTACGCTGATTTAAATGCAGCAAATATGCGTCCAGATGAATGATTGTCGTCTCATCTAGACGCGGAGAATTAGCAGCACCTGCCATATGATGATTGTCATTATTAATGATGCAACATATCATGTAATTAACTTACTTATTAATTATTACAAGTTTTTTTAATCGTTCAGATCTGTTACGCTTTATTAGAAATGTTTGAAACATAAATTACAGTTGTTAAGTCGTATTCAGAAATTTAATCAAAAGTATTTGGATACAAAATAGCAAAAAAGTTTATGAATATGGGATCTATATATGAAAATTAGATGCATCTCGCCATGTACCATGGAGCACATCAAAGAAACAGTAATCTCGGGTGACGGAGAGGCATTATTTGCATTCAAACTGTCGCAAAATTATTTTCATTATGTATATCCACCAACTCTCAGATTAAACCTACACCCCTCACTGAACTGACAAGATCATTCATGAATAATGCTGCTCATGGAAGGCGGATTGTCAGGTTAGGAGACTGCAGAAATTTTCTGTCCAGCACTCCTGGGCAGAACCCTGATTTAGATGGCGTTGCTTATTGCATAAGTCAGTTGACATGAAATGTGAATGTTTTCATACTGTAAGTTCATAGAACTTTCTCGGGACTATCAATCATTTTTTGATCATTCGCTTGCTTTGTATTCAAGACTTACTCTACAATAATACTGAATTCATTGGTCAGGCAGTAACCCCCACTTTACCTGGCTTTTATTAGACACAGGTGCATCGTTCACTATTAAAACTCCAGGAATGCTAGACAGGTATCAGCAAATGAGAGAAAAAAAAAAAAAACTTTCTTTCTTATCCATGACTTTCAATACCTATCCAATGTACTGTAGTTTCGCCAAAGAATCTTCTCTTTTTTTTTGTTGGTAATTTGACCTTGTAAATGCGCATCAGGCACAAAGTGGGCAGCATGCGTTTATAGGGGTAATTTAAGCCAGCAAATGGCCAGCTATTGTCATTGCCGAGCTTGGATTCCTGACACATCAGGCTGGCCTGTTGGGATGGCCTGGGGTCCTCTTTCAGCTTGTGCTGGATACAAGCAATCGGTGCAATGAAAATATCAGTCTCCACACAGAGAGGAAATGCTCCATGCGGGGTGAAAATATAAGTGAAGTTAAAAAAAAAAGATGGAGGACACGGCGTGCTTTATAAACCTGATGTTAGCATGTGTTTGATACTCAGTTGTAGATTGCTTGTATTTGAATAATAATTTCACAGCACAGTTGGTATCCTTTGAAATTCATTGGTCAGTTGTAGTAGCTACTAGATGAAAAAACAAAGGGAAAATACAATTAACTTAAGCACTAAGTCTGATATTATTGGGCAGCCAATTCTGTAATCACATGCTGGCACTACACTAAACTGGGCATGGGAAAAAATAACATGAAGGCCAGCTTAATTAGAAGTTTGTTAAGTCATCTGGAACATTCTAAGCAGTGGAGAGCATATGCCTTGCCAAAATAAAATAAATATGAAAAAAAACATATTCTTAGGAATAGGAGCCTTCAAACCACCAGAAAGTGCACAGCAACCGCAGTCATTACCCAAACAAAATTTTCCTTGCTTTGGATTTTTCTACTTCAAACAAAATTATTTCAAGTTGTCCAACGATTTGCAAACCAGGAGGAGGGCTGGAGGAGGAAACTCCATTGTATGCAGTGAATCTTTTTTTCTGCCAGCATATTCCTTTTAAAGATACATCCATAATAAGCTTACAGGAAAAGAAACAAGATAATTCATCTGTTGGATTTTTACTGACATTTCTTGAGGAGAATTTTTACCATTTCTGAGAGGTGTTAGCGATCTTAGCTGCATCTGGGAATATCTGGCTCGAGCTGGACAATTGATATCACACAAGTGAGAGATGAATACATTCTACCCCCTACCATTATCATTCTGCTGCACAGGGTATAATCAGCTATATTTGCATGCGGAGCAGGAATTTGCTCCCAGATTTCAAATTCAAAGCAAAAATGAACAAGAGGCAAAGAACTTGGAGTATATAGAGTGAGAACAGTAAATTATGGACAGACCCAATGGATGGAATGACAGACAGACAGACGGGGTGATCACAATATGAGCTCATCTGGTGGAACGGGCACGTAAGAAGTGAAGAAAAAAAAATGGAGTAAAATATTGCTGTAATATCCCTACCCAATGGAAATATTGCAACATGGAACAGATTTAACGAAACTACCATTATTTGTTATGGATATTTATGTGCACGTTTTGGATTTGAACTGTGTTAGCAAATTGACTGCGGCCTACTGTAAGCATGCAGGAAGCTGACTGCATTCTGTGTAAAGTATACGACATAGTCCTGTAGCCAGAAACCACTGATGCAGTGTATCCAGGAATAGTTACACTGTATGACAAATGTGTGGTCCTTTATTGCTCTGTGAGTCATACAGTATCACTGACTGTGAATGTCAAATCATGATGATGTGCTTGGTCCCGCCCCACAGAAAGAACATGGTGCAGCTTGGTCCATGTATTATTCATGTCAATTCAAGGCATTGCACTTATACTGATTGTCTTTTCCCAAATGGATTCTTTGTGCAGCGTTGAAGATACACCTTTCTTCAGCCACCAAAGAAGTGCTGGATGAATTTGGTTACTTCGATATCCAGCTACGCGGGGACGTAGAAATGAAGGTGAGGAAGAATTGTGGGGGAGGCATTCTTTTAAATATTGTGCTAATTTTGACATATGATATACTTCAACAGCAAACGTGAGCTTAGAGTCATAATGGAAAAACATGGCATTGGTATATTGTCTAAATGTTTGAGATCAAGGCATTGTTGCTAATATTTCATGGGATATTTTAATTTTGACAAGGGATTTTTACTCAAGATATTTGAAAATATCAGAATGAACCAATAGATTTGACTTGGTTTTTAAAAACTTTGATTACATATGCACTTTTATTAGGAAACCATGTAACATATTTTATTTACACAAAATTGCAGCACATTCCTGGAGTTGAAGGGCTCTGTAATACATCATTAGTGGAAGCCATTGTGACCTTTTAAGGAGGTTCAGCTCTCAAGTATTTATGACTGATTACTCTTGCTAATCAATAAACCCCATTGCCTCTCAACATATTTATTGATTTTATATTTTCCTGCAGGGCAAAGGGAAAATGAGGACGTACTGGCTACTGGGGGAAAAGACTGATGTCTATGTAATTTGAGCATGGTGCTTATGATATGTGCCAACCGCGTGGTTGCAGAGACCAAGCTGACAGTGGCACAGATCATTGTTTTTATTTGTTCTAAAATAAGCCCTGAAGGTGTTTTACTTCCTGAATGGAACTACAAGATATTTGCTATGAACTGCCTTTGAAGAAAGAAAGGTAATTTCAGGTAGTTTTTCAAGATGTTTTTATGAAGAACCTATGAAGAACTTTCTGTCTTGGAAGTGAGTACTTTTCAATGATAAATTTAAATTTTTTGTGCTTTCTATATTACGATTTGTATAAGGTGTTTGGAATCGATGATTTATGAATAATATTTCCATGCAGCATACACAACAGTGGGGGGCACAATTTATTGAAAGTGGTCATGGGCATCTGTGATAGGAACACATTGCTGGCATTGGGGTCAATGTGAGGTCCCATGTTGGTTGTGACATAATGCAGGAGCGTACATGTATAAATGTATATCAAAGATATTGCTAAATATTTTGCTCAATAAATTGAATAAAATGTATATATATATAATGTGTGTTTCTTGTTGCAAAGTAATCACTAAAACCCATATCATCATTTGATCAGTTTACCCAGTGTGCGCCTCATGTATGCCTGTGTGTCTGTGCGTGTTAGAGCAGGAATTAATGCCCTTGGAGTGCATTGACAGCCATGATTGAAGCATGTGAAGCATAATTGGTGTTTTTTTTTTATCATACTGCAAACATAGCTCCTTACTGGCTCTTCACAAGGTGAGATGCAGTAAATCAGCAGAAATATTTTAAGTGTGTAATCAAATTAAATCTGTGATTAAGTAGGCTGACATTATAAGCATGTAATTGCCTGCCATAGGGGTAGTTGTTAATATCTGGGCCACTGTGCTATAGCCAGTGTTCCACAAATATAACTCTCGTAAGCAATTCTGCTGAGGGAGGGTGGTTTTTCATACGTTTCATCCACATTATTTAAGATTAATTTTGGTTATAATGTATTTTATGTTGACCTTCAAAGAAAATAGACATTATATTACTATATATAGCATATGGAAAAAGTAGGTTGTTGTAAATGATGATTTCATTCGTGTTTGCCAGCAAGCAAAAATATAAAGTACCTGCATTATAAATACCATACATTCTGGTAGACAAAATGTGAGGAATATCTAAAAAGGGCTTTTAATATTGAAGTCCCCAATGTATAATTCCAGAAGCATCAAGACAGGTCACTCCTATTAATTTGTATGCTAATTAGCTGCATGCATCTAATTAAAAGAGGATTAACCAGCTGCACTTGATACAGTAAGTGTCCAAATCAAGATGAGGAGAGTATTGCTAGTTCTAGAGATGCTGAATAGTTGCTGCCTGAATTGCTGGTGAGTCAGTGACAAATACAATAAAATTATTAATGGTAACATGGAGAACTGAGAGAAAAATGAGGACAATATTTACCAAACACTAAAAAGCATGAAAGAAATAGGGCTTAAAGTCAAAGCTGTCTGTTAGGGACAGGTCAACACTTGATAGGATAGTTGCAAATAACCACAGAACTATATCTGTAGTATAAAACACACCAATACATATCAGTACAAGTCTCAGCAAAAACAGCACATTGTGAACATTGCAAAACTGGTATTAACTGGAGTGTAACTGAAGCTTTGACCACTTTGCTTAACCCCATAAAACCTACAGACCCATATATGAGTCTGTCAGTACAGCTGCTGCGCTCAAACTTGTGAAAATTTGGACTTCTTTTAAACTCGAGAGGAGATCCCAAGGTTTTCAACGATCCCAAAAATGTCCTGCTGAATTTTTGTATGAAATGATGCACAAGATTTAGGTATTTTCCATTTGGTGTAAAGTTCTAGCCATAAAAACATGGCATCTTGGGTTTGAATTATTCCCTAATTCCAAGTGTGATGCAGCTTCAGTGAAGGGGTCCAACCAACAGATGCAGAATATGTGCGTGACATCGTCCTACAATATAAAAAAGAATCTAATTTGAATCTAATTTGGCCGCTGTGATCAATGTGCAGGGATGTGTTTGAGAACACCAGCGCATTACATGAAGGAGTGAGCATCACTGTCACTGGCTTGGTGGCACATAATTACGATGACATCGCTGGCCGCTCTGCTTCCATTAGTGAGTTTTCAGTGAAAGCTGGTGCGCACATCTTCTCTGTTAGAAAGCAGTTGCCCTTCAGTGTGACACTTCTTAATTACCGTCGCCCTCCCCCTTGGCTCCTGCACTGCAACAGTAATTAGATTTGACAAATTCACTGCAACACTATCTCGGAGTAGATGCTTCCATCTACATTTTTACATAGCTAGTAAACAGTATACATTTCTTCCATGGAACTACCGCACTTTGTTTCTGTTTAACAGTTCTATCTTTTTGGGCGGACTCTGTGCAAAGCTTGTGCAGCCTTAAATGCACTGGCAGACCAGGTCTCCACCATTAAATTCAATCTCAGTGATGGCTGCCTGAGGACCCGTTATCTTTCCGCTCTAATGGTGCTGCTTGTCACATGCTGTGCTTTCCTAGACGTCAGGAAGGTGTCCTGGGTTTACAGCCTGTGTGAACATGGACCATGATTCAACTGAGGTGTGAATAAAGCAACTTTATATGAAGCCCAGCTTTCTCCTGATTTGCATGGGGCAACAGACTGCTCTAAAAACATGAATAAAGCTAATATTCAGGATTGAAGTCATATTTCTATTTGTGAAATAAGGCAAAAATTTAAATGAGTTTGCCTCATTTAAAGCTAACTTAATTGTTTTTCAAGATGGCTTTAGAAAAAAAGTTTATGTCACTTGTCTGGAAATATTTGGCTAAAAACAACCAAACATGCACTCATTGTTTTTGAGAAAAAGGTTACATTTGATATGTCATAAATGCTAAATGCCTTTGTGTCTGTATGTATGTCAGCATTGATTGCAGACAGAAGTATACATTTTCTTTTTTCAGCCTCTTTCGTTGCATTGGTGCATTTTACAGTGACTTCTTCTACATTGTTAGCGATACTCTGAACTCTTCGCGTCCTTAAACGCAGCACAGTCATGGCGGTTCCTTGTGCACTGCCACAATCTGACCCTCAAGCTGCAAAATAGCTGCCCAGGCACACTGTCTCACATGCTGGACTGGCTGGATATGAAGCATTATGCACTACTGACAGCCGTCAGCAGCCCTCCCTGGGATAAGCCTCATGTGGGTCATTAGTCTATTACTAGTGTCATCGCCTCACCAAAGCAATTTCACGATAAACCTTTGGGGCCAAGGCGTGCAGAGGTCTTAAGTAACTGATATTTCAATCATCTAAAATCAATTTACACCACTGCACCAAAGGATTATTCTGAAGGAAGGGAGGTTTGAGACTGAACCACAGCATCGGCGTGTGGAGCATTGAGCAACGGGACTGAGCTGTTGTGAAGAGTTGGGCTTAATTAGCATATTTGCTGTGGGAGGTTAAAAGGGGTTGCTTCTTTGGCAGCTGGCTTATAATGTCGTCTCTTCAAATGTCATGGAAGATAATAAATAATGTGACTGAACAAGTTATTAAATACAGTAGCTTTTTGAGCAGACATCATTGGTTCACATGAGATGTTGCTCATAAAGACAACAAATAGGACACATTATGCTGTAATAATGTCATATAATGCCTCCATAAGTCATCCACAAGCAACATCTTATGCAAGATGTCGGCCAAAATGCAACTGTCCTAACAATTACTCCCGAATAAGGGATAAAAATTTCAATGGTTGTGCATGCACGATAAACGACATGATAACATACATCTGAAATGTCACTTCGGGTCATGAAACAATCCAATTCAACTCGAGGAAAGCTAGTCCACTCAAAGTTAATTAAAATGGTTGTAAATATCTCTTGCATTAAGAGTGCTTGAAAGGTGCACCATTGTAGATGATAACACTTACTTATGGAAATACCCCGAAGTACTCTCGCCTACTCTCAACTAATACGATAATATGAACCATCAGGCTCTCCAGGATTGGCCATCCACTGGCTCCAGATGTTAAGATGCAGACCAGAAATCAAGTGTGAGGGAAGAGTACTATTCAATAGTAGGATTTATTGACAGTAATGTGGTAACAATGGGATGGAACCCAGAAAAGAGAAGGACAGTTCAGTCCAGATGTTGTGTTTGAAGTTGAGGTGGTGTCGCCATGCAGCGTCCTGTTACTTTCCAAGATGACAGACAGATGGAATGAAGTTGAACTGTCCCAGGGGAGGAAGGAGTAGCTAAGTGTCATGGTTTTGCCCCCGCCGGCTACAGGCACTAAGCCGGTGGGCACTGGGACCATGAACCCAAGCCAGAAGAAAGAGACCCAAGAGCACAGGCTGAGTAAAAATATAAATAAAGGTTTTAATTTTAAAAACACAAACAACTAGGAGAGCAGCGGCAAAATACAGGGCTCCATAGGACACAGCCTCCAAACAAGAATGCAGCTGCACTGCCAACATGGCAGTGCTGCTCTTTTATACACAAAGGCACCTCCACCTCAACAAGCAGCAACTGTGGCTCGTTGAGGTGGAGGTGCAAGCAGAAAGGGGGAGGGCCTGCAGGGCAGAACCATCACACTAAGGAGGGATGTGGTTCTGATCCTGATGACTAGAGAAGTACTGGGAGCTTGTTCCTAATAAACTGAACAGAGAAATGAACTTGGACAGGATTAACAAGCATGCAATCCGGAGCCCTGAGCCCTATTGGGATGCTAGGGAGCTTGTTCTTATTAAGTAAATGAGGACAGTAGCTTCCTTAAATTATTATCATTAAAGGGTACGTTTTACTTTCAAAAGACAAAGAGTTTAACTGGCACATAAGTTAGCGAAATACAACTTGCAATGCAAAGGAGAGGGTTTAAATACACATTGCAGATACAGGGGGTGAGAACTATTAAACGAGACACATCTGGGGACAAGGGAGAATGTAAGAGGCAAACCAATCAAAGGAGATATTACCTCTAATAAGGACGTAATTTCTGAATGGGAGGGGACAAGAAGCATTCAGACAAGGGCTGTGACGATACAGTTGATATCCAGGGGTCATTTATAAATGTTGCGTTGCCACAGAAATGATGCATACGCCAATTTCTTCACAGATTTCAAATAATAAAAATTAGCTTGCACTAAAAAATGTGAAATTAATACGATCATGCACGTGAAAAATTACTGTTTAATCCTAATTTTTTTAAATTGCCGTTTAAATTACTCATGGTTTAATAAATAAGGATTTAAATTCTTTTTTTTTTTCCATACCCTGTTTTTTTTATTATTATTTTGAGTGTACGCAATATTAAGTTTAAAATCCATGATGCAGATTTTTAATAAATAAGACACCTGGACTTTCTACCACTTCTGGTTTTCTTCTGAATCTCCAGACTGTTCACCTTTATAATGCAATTACTACTGTAACTCATTTGGTGCTTTCCTTCATTAAGGATTAGCTACTGCTTCCATATTACTGCCATGTGCAGTGATATTCATTCTGTACGGTGACCTTTTCCCACATCATTGTCCTAATTCTGGGACACTGCTATATAAATCCCCAATGTGCTGTGCAGCTAATAGTCTGCCGTACTTTTCAGTTAATGATGCCGCCAGCTGGGCTTCTGAACAGCGTGTGTTGATTGTATCGGAGAAGTCTTTCCTCTCGCACTGTTGCATGCCGAGCCGATCCTCCCCTTAAATTCTGTCCCGGTCATTCCCATTGTGTATTCATCTCCCGACACAGTGGTGACCATCTTTCCATGTAATCTGCAGTCTCTTTGCAATCAAATATATGGAATAGCCTGCATCTTTCAAAACAAGTTACTGACACATCTCTAGCGAGGGCTATTTCCTGCCATCTTTAAACCAAAATTGAATGGTATTTTGAATGGCTTTGATTACGAACAGTAAAATATTTATTTGCTGTAAGAAAAAAGCAGACGTGAGATTTAATTACAGCCTATGCCTATGATGAAAAATTATTTTGGATGTTGTACTACTCTCACAGTGATGACTCTAGATTCATTGCTCGATAGCACAAACGCAAGCAAATTCTATGGTTTGGCATTAAGCCAATTAAGAAGTCTGAACCACCTAAGTGCTTCTTTGTAGTTTTTTTTTCATTTTCCTCTCCCGAGAAATTAAATCAAGTACACAAAATGCAGCATTAATTTAATCTAAGATAATGTGTTACCATGGATTCCTTGCACTACTCCCATCTGAATGCAATAAAGCAGTGCTGTCATTAATCTTTGATTGACAGAACAGGCATACGCAGCTATGATTTCTCCATCGAAGAAAAGGGGCACATAAATCTTCAGCTTTTCATTAAAAAGGGTCATCTGAAGAATCCAGGAATCTCACTATGATTCATCCAAGCACAAACACAACCGTATCCTTGCCCAGTAAATTAAAAATGCAGCTTTGAATGTTGTACATCACAGGTATAGCAACTGTTTATAAGAGCAACAGCCAGCAAAACAAAATGAAAAGTTGGAGGAAAAAAATTATATTCAGGTAGTATGTCTGCACTTTTCTGTCCTGTGTACTGGTGAATACAAGCTAATCTTAGACAAAGAGACCAATGAAGTACAAACATACTGCCAGGGTACTCTCGTGTCTCTCTAATGATGGAGATAAGCTTGATTGTTCACTCCTTTAAGGTTTGTCAGCTTCCTGATTTACAAACTGCTATTCCAGTTAAATACTTAATCACTTATTGCCTTTGGATTAAAGCGTCAGCCAAATTAATACACTGTAACGTAAATACGACAGGGCAGTGAATGGAATTTCATATAAATATTGGCAGCCTGTTTCTTCTGGGGGGAAATGCAAAGGGAGTGAATTGCACCATGTGTCAAACAAACCAGGAAGATGTCCCAGCACCCCTTTTAAGCTTGTTAGATTTGTTATGGTTAGGAGCTATTATGCCTGCCATGTCTCGCACACAGTATTTCAGGACAGGCGCCTGGGAGTATTTAAAAACAACACATGAAGACGTAGTTCGCACAGTTGACAGCTATGTCCGATCCTCTCTAAATGTCCTCCTTTTGTGATTTCTCAAATTAACTGACACAAATGAGCATTCAAAATGGAAGGAAGGATTAGTTCCTTGCCAAATTGGGAATGGTTTGCCGCTCCATATGTGCCCCTTGTTGCTATTTTTGTGCAGCTGTGTCCACGCAGGCTCTTCCTTGACAAACGCCTTCCTTCTTGAAGTAAAAAAAATCACCTTTCCTTAATAAGAAATAGGTAGATACAGAAACCCAGTTAATTAAAAAATAAGATTGAAAACTGTGTTGTCACTGATACCATCCAACCATGTCCATCAGTGCGGTACAGAGCAGGTTTGTTTGTTTTTTTCCGCAATAAACAGCAAGTGGAAGTCGGTGGATGGGTGAAATAACAGTTGATTGGAGTCGCCCTTCCTTTCTTGTGTTTGTACATTTGTGAGGGTGGCAAGTAAGGCTTTGAAAAAGGGGAACAAACTAATCCATTTGGAAGAAGCAGTAAGTGCAGCCATGGCAAAATGTACATCACTCGAAGCGCTTTCAAAGGAAGAGACTGCGAGCAGAGAGCATGGGTCTTAGAGATAAAACTGTATGCTGTGACACCAGGCTTATGACTATTGAAAACATTTCTCCTCAGTTCCCTCTGGCAGATCAGTACTTGCATTAGTCATCAGTAGGTATGTGCTCCCGGAAATTTTTGTGAACTGTGGCTGTAACGAACCTCAGCAGTGTAACAAAAACTACTGCTATTGTATTAAAATGATTCATCATTTTTAGATTTTTTTCCCTTTAATTTTTATACGACCACAAGCACTCTTCCAATACGCCTATCAGTAATTAGGAACTGCCTTACAGCAGACCTGGATCAGATTTATCTCAGGACGGATGTAAAAATCCAAGGGACAGTCAAAGTTTTAACCTCTTCAGACTCTACATGGAAAATTTCGAAGGAAAAAAAAAAAAACTCTGTGATCCTTCACATAACATATGCAAAAACACTGACAGGCACTGTCCAGTTGTCCAATTGGGCTGAAGAAAAATGTGACCAATTTCAGGCAAGTAAACAGAAAATAAAGCCCCAAGTTTGCCACTGGAATGCAGCAATCCTGGCATATGCCAACAGGATGAGAATAAGCATAGTTTATACGCCCACCAGCATGTATAAATAGATCTTCTCTGCTGTGGAAAAGGTAAAATGTGCTTTATTTGCACTGGGAAAAAATAATCCTAGCCTAGCATGTATCGAGTCCACTCAATCTATCGCAAATGATATGAACATTCAAACGGATTTTTTGTCCTTTAGAGTAGCTCTGCTGCAAGAGTATGATAATTCCCCGAATCCCACAAATTCACTGGCATTTGACTGAAAACACACATACTCAAATTCTGTAACTTGCAACTCGAGATCCAGCTGTTGCCAAGCAGTGGCGCATTAAGCATGTCTGCTGTGCTTTCTGGAGGTTGCTGCGGCTCAGTTATTTGAAGATCTGGACATCTTAGTCAGAATCGTTTCCTGGAACAAGTCCAATCAAAAGGTGCGCTGCCTGAATTATCCTCATTTCCAGCAGTTGCGCTATGTTTATTCCTGGCAGTTTTAATGACAAAGAATGAGCTCAATTTTTTCATTATATTTTTTTTTTAAAGGTGCGATGCATTTCTGATTTGTTTCAGCAGTAGGTCTGGCAAGTTTATGTTAGAGGTCAGACAACCGTGCAAGTGTTCTTTTCAGTGAACAGCAGGGAAATAGTCATATTAATTCGATATTTTTCCGCAGAAACCTGGGTAAAATGTTGCTTTCAGAGCTTAAATGAGTAACTCTGGGAATAGCAACGCCACATCAATATTAGTCACTCCAAACACTAATATAACAAACAAGTTCACAGTTCAGTTGCATCACTGCTGTTGTTCATACTCTGCCAAAAATGTCCATGTCCAAAGATTACCCTATAAGAGTGAGCTGGTGGTACAATTGGAAACAAAATGTGTCAGGCAAGCAGAGCTGTGTACAGACCGCTTTGGGGGCATATGTTGAAAGTCAGACTCAGTGCAGACTAAGAATATTAATTTAGTGAGGATTTGGCAACAAGTAGAAAATTGGTGCAGCTGTCGGCTATGGACATTATGCAAAATTCCCAAAATACTAGGATGGGGAATTTGTAAACTGGAATCGATGATTTTCTCACCGCTAAATTCTATGTCGTTTGCTGATGCGGCTGGACTACTTCTATACCCTGATGGACCAAAAGATAAAAATCAAATGCAGCGAATAACGCTGATAATCTCATAACAATGGTGTAGTTTGCAAACAAACTTTTGATGATAAACAAAGAACTCTAATAGTTGACACGTGGGAATTGGGAAAAGTCAGGCCTAAGCGACTTTCACCCTTAAATGCCCAACTATAGTAAAAGTTGAAAGAAAAATCTATGTATTCTGTTAATATGTCCTGGGGAGGGGCTAATAACAACCCAATAGCAATTTTTAATTACTGGTGACCTTTGACCTCATTTTTGTTTTGTGACATATATGTCACAATGGGCATTTCGGGGACCTTACTGCTAAAATGACTTGAATAATAAAACAGTTGACATAAAGCTGAAGTATTAGGCATAGCTTATTTTTCATTAGCTTACCTGTATGGCTACTTTATCCAGTGATGAATAGATGCTGATCAATCGTGTGGATTCCACCATGGGGGCGGCCATATTGGAAAGGTTAGCTGGTGTAGCCAGCTAACTTTTATACATCAGATGGCAGCACTGATGGTCTAAATACAGTATGTCACTGTGGGCATTAGTTTGCAAAATTTATGTGGGGTCAGTGGTTTTGACAACCCCTAAAATCGTGTGACAAATTTGTCACAGGGGGAATTTAAGGGTTAACAAAGCCAAAATCCTTATGGCCGACGACATGCTCAGAGCATCATTACTTCCAGTCAGCAGCAGCGAGTCGCTACCGACAGTGTCTGATGAGGGACAAATCACAAACCGGTGACAGTAGGTGGGGTACCTGAGGCTCACTGACACACAAAGCCAACAAAGGCTATCCCCTCTGGTCTAAACCGACAAAAGGGCTACATTTGCCCAAGTAGCAGAACAGTTTAAGGATGGTTGTGGGAGGAACGCATGACACTATGCATCTGACACTGCTGCATATAGGGCTCCGCTGACAGATCAAACCTCCTATTCTCACCTCAGTCCGCCATCAAACGCACCTACAATGAGCATGTGAGCATCGGAACTGGACCTTGAGCTAATGAAATATCGGGCCCAAAGAGTTGCATTTTCTTTTCGATTATGAACATTAGTCAAGTACATGTGCATCTTTTTCCTGAGTAAGTGATGGTGGGAGGATGTACTATGGGAAAAAGTCATGCTAGAGAAAGGAGTGTCTTGCTCTGGAAAGAAATGATCTGTTGAGAAACCCTGGGTTTTGGAGGCAGCTGTTTTGGAGGCACGCGGAGGACCAATGGCATATTAGACAGGAGTTCATGGCGTTTTCCACCACGAAGTAAGCACGCCCCATTAGATTCAAGAGAGTTTTCGGTCTCAGCAGAATAACTGTTATCTCGATTGATTTCCATTTCGAGGTATAGCCAATTATTTCCTTTTTTGATGGTTATGTCATTCAATGAGATTTGTTGGCAGAGTTGGACATTCCAGGGGTCAGAAAGTAAAAGTCCGGCCATGTTTTACCTCAAGCCATGAGCTCAGGCAGCTTATTTAATTAAAACTCTGGGCTGAAGACCTGCTGCAATTGTTAGATCCAGGCAGTTGCAGCAAAATACTGGGACGGACTTTTACTTTCTAGGGCTGGATTGTCCACCTCTGTTCGTTGGATATGAATCATGTAAATCAGGGCTATTCAGCATTATCCTGCAAGGGCCAGTGTGGGTGCAGGCTTTCATTCCAACCAAGCACTTGCACACCTGATACTACTAATCAAGCTCTAGAGGAAAGACTCTTGGGGTTGATTAGTAGTATCAGGTGTGTAGCTGCTTGGTTGGAATGAAAACCTGCACCCACACTGGCCCTTTCTGGATAATATTGAATAGCTCTGATGTAAATGGTCAAGTTAGTCTCATATTTTTGAATATATCAAATTCCTCATTCAAGGGAGCCAGTGCCTGCTTTTCAAAGTTCTTTATCCTGCGCCTCAGAGCGGGTGGCCAAAGCAAGATCGTCTGCATCCCCCCAACCCCTTTGTGACATTGACATTGTGAAATAATTCCCCACAAGTCATTTTCTTGGTGAGAGACTAGAAAAAAAGGAAACACAATCGGAAGATGTACAACTAATAAATGATGTTGAAGACAATGTTCTTGAAATTCAACCTTCATTTTATCAATAAAACTTAAGAAGTATAAATATATAAAATAAAATTTGTGCTGTAAAAACATCATTGTTAGTAGGACTATTATGAGTTGGCACAAGTATACAATCATAATCTCGTGTCATATTGTGATAATTTAAAAGTGAAATATGTTTAAGGGGAATAAATTGTGTCTACATTATGAAATGATAAAAAATATGCCATCATCGATGCTGTGGTCATACGATGTCAAATAGGATTAGATTAACAGCTCTGTGCATAGACACTAAAATTAAAGCACTTAAGCCACAGCTACTGCTCATCAATATGTACACAGTGGCATTATTTGTTTTTAATCCAGTTGATGGAAGGTATGTGTCTGTCTTAAACCAATTTAATGAACTAGAGTCAAATTGTGCACAATATATAACAGATAATGAATAGATGATAGTAAAAGACAGAAACACAGATTCACTTAAGCCAATGATGCTGGCTGGCAAACTTTATTCTGCTTAACCTCATGTAGTAGCCATTTGGACAAGCTCACACTAAGTAAAAACAATAATTTTAGCAAAACACTAATAACTGAGCATTAATGTAAATCACATACATACCTGAAACCTTGACACATTTTTTTTCTCTATATTTCCACCCCAGGCACTTTTGGTCATATCACCCTCATCAACATCAACAGTAGAAGTCAGACAGTCAGGGCAGGTAGGTGAGGGCGGTGATCTTCCTCCTAATCACTGCCTGACTGGTGATGCTTCAGAATATGGCTGCACACAACTGATCTATGTATGAAAGCTACACTGAGGCCATCAGCCTAGGAAATGAAGAGATCAATCCACACGCATGGATTTGACCAGGGAGACAATGTCACATGATACTGCTCTGCATATTGTTGCAAAACTTAAGCTGTTTACTTTCACATGCAATTTATAATTTTCAAGTCTGTAAAATGGTCGCGGACTTACAGTATTGTATTGACAAGGGTGCATAAAATAAACATGAGTTAAAAAAAAAATCAAACATTTTTTACGGTCAAAATTTTGCACCACTAAAAAAGATCTCTAGTTTAAATGAAATAAAAACTGCACCAACCTCCCCACAGAAAATGGAAGTTGATGACTGAAGATCCTGCATCCTACCAATGACCAAGATCAACCATAGAGAGCTGTATGGAATTAAAAACTTTCTTGGTTTACATATGTAAGTATGAATCCTTGAACCGGTCTAATCACGTACAAAACCAAGTGTATTGATTAGAATTGTTTCTTCCTGAAACACTAAAAAGACAATCACACAGAGCAGAGGTGCGTGACGATGTTTCATCCAGCTCTGTGATGTATGCATTTCCCTCTCAGTCGGCCTGGATTACCCTGCCTGCATGAGTTAACCATTTATGACCTTTGAAGTCAGGCTCACATCAGAGGCCATGTTCTTGTATTCCAACACCATCCTACCCTGTGGTCCATAGGTTCTACTCTATTCCCTTAAAAGGATGGCATAAGAGCTGTCTTTTTCCATTAAAAGGGGTTTAAAGTTCCATAGAACAGAAAGAAAAACATACCGTAAGAAATTCACATAATGGTTCAAAGTAAAGTTTATTGTGTGTCATTGTGTGTTATTTAACAAACTTCGCTAACCATATTAAAATTTACCAAAAAAACCCTGGTGAAATGAAATTTCTGGAATGCAAATATCCAATTTTTACATGGGAAAAACACAAGCATTTATAGAATTGTGAAGTAATTCAGGATAAACCGATATGAAACATTGTGCGTATGCCAGTCTTCAATTCAGATCTCCAAGTTCAGACATCTGAAAAACTGCCAGGTTTTTCAAAGAACAGGATCATCTAGACGTTGACCAATCGGTGTGCTGAATAATGAGTTCCTTTTAAATGGAGTGTCCCTGGTTCTTATGGCTGTTACACGCTGAAAAAGACATCAATAACATATAAGCTTCTTTTCAAAGAATTTTAAACGTTACACTTTATCCCACCTGCTTTATTGACCAATCCAAAAATAAATAACGATCTTGTCATACAAGACTGTGCTCAGAGCATAAATTACATTCTCAGCAAAACAAAAGAACAAGGCAGACAAGCTAACAACAGAGGAAAATCAATGCATTTTTCATGATAAAAAAAATTAAATGAAGACAGCCAGTACATTTTTAAGGACTCTTAAATGGGACATATAAAAACTAATGATGACAATAAATAAACAAATAAATAAATAAATAAAATGAATAAATCCAAGTGCTTCACTACTTTACTAGCTGGTTGGTCGATCACAGAAGGCAACAAGCATTCACTTAGACTGAGCCAACCTGAAGAAATGTCAGCTTCCCTCAAAGCTCCTAAGACACTGAAGTACTACACAACCACACGCTGACAAATGCAGAGCGAAAACACCCATGCCATGAAAACTGTAAATAATGTGGCAGCTTTGTTCACATGAACATGGCAAACCATCATGGGTGGTAAAGAATTTCATTCATTTGCTTTAAGTCAGTTTTATGGCATGAATTAACTATGAAAGGGGGTGAGTATTTGAAACTAGCTCTTATTGGTTGTTAGTGCATCTTGAACATGCAAATTAGGTGATCAAAATGACTGCATGTGACAAATTATTCACATTAAATCGCACTAAATGAAAACACCATGCAATCGCATACTTGGCCTCAGTTCGCAAACTGAAACCCATCTGCCAATGTTAAGATGATTTAATGCATTTTATGCAGTATTGATGACTGTAGAAGCTGCACCACATGGTGGTTCTCTGAACATATACCCTTCTATTAGTTATTGTGATATCTTATGCAGTCTCAACCATAACAGTCAAGATCTATTTAAATAATTGAAGACCTCATTTGTACAAATGTTTATTAGCATAAAAGCAGGGGTCAATTCATAGTTTATGTATTGTATATAGAAATGTGTGGACAATCTGCACTGCACACAAAATGGTGATCATGGAGCAAAAACAAGGACAAGACTGAATTATTTGTATTTCCCCCACACAAAGAAAATATTTACATACTGTAGCTAAGAATATGCCCCTTCATCCTCCCCTTCCCATAAGTCCCCACCACCATTTTGGCATTATTTATATGGTACCAAATAGAAATGAAATTGGGAGGGAAATGATATGCATTTATTTACGAACAGCTCTTCTGGCGGCGTTTCAGCCCTATGAACCCACCACAGAGCGACGAGGTCTGTGACGCACAAATTGAGCAGCTCCAACTTTATGACCTGACACACCCGCTTTTGCTCCGTCCAACCCCTTGAAATGCAAACGTTTTTATTTCAGTGCAGTTAACTACCAAACCGGGCTTCTGCGATAAATAACCAATCTGCAATGAACGAAATTGCGCCTAACATTACTGCCGCATGCGTTTCCGTTTGCAAGGCACAAAAATAGGGCCAATTTTTATCGATGCACCGACTTCACATAATCGCCATTTCAGAATTATTTTTCAGTCATCTATTTATTTTTGAGACCTGTTTTGATAAACTTACCTGCACCTTCTCATTGTTCTCGCTCCAATACGAAATGGCCTGTTCAGTTTTGTAATCATGTTCCTGACATTGAAATGAGCAAAGAAAAGGATTACTCCACCATACTTCTTACTTTGTCAATATCTTTGCAATGATATCTTGCTTTTTACCCATGCATTCAAATTCACATCCATTTGAAATCCATAACTATGGATTTCAAACCATTTTCTTCCATTTCTCAAAAGTATATGAAACTCAAAATTCTCATTTCTGGTATAACACATGCTTTAATTTCAATTTGCTATGTTACAATGACATTTTAATTGATTCTGTAAAATGGTCAGGGAAATGTTGTGTAACTTAAAGGTTTTAGCTCCCAGCAGGGGAGCTGCTGTTCCACCTTTAAGCAACAGAATTAATTAGTACTTCCGCAGTAAACATCCAGCCGTATATGCGCACTGTATGTAAAACTATTCATTAGTTGGTTTCATTCCCCCTGAGCGAAAACATACTATTTACAACCAGATGCAGGTATCATCATAATACTACTGCACAAAATAAACGGTACGGCATGAAACAAAGTGAGAAGTTCAAATCCATACAACTGATAACTGATAATTGTGTCATACGCACCTTTGAAGGTGTGGGGGGCATTGATTTAAACCCAGGTATATTGAAGTCCTTTCTTGTGGTGGAGACGAAGTCAACTGGAGGAAGACCTGGATTCAATTCTTCGTTCACCTGCTGACTGCGTGGTGAACATGAACGCCATGAGACAACGGACACAAGTGTGAATGAAGTAATCTTCCAGAAATTTACGTTTTAGGTTTTCAGATGTACGGAGTCTCACAGCCCATTGCTTTACACCCCTCCCAGAGTAAACTGAAACCTTGACCAGATTTCAACGAGAATAATCGATGTGCATGGACAGTCATGTCTGAATTGGACAGCCATTTTTTACATTTAACTACAAACTGATGTTTGAATTTTACTTGCCTGATAAAAAAAGACGGAGAGAAGCTACTGTGTGGCGCATCCTGTTAAGACACTATTTCAGGCACAATGGCTGAGAAACTGTTTGCCATAAAACACAGGCTGTGCCCTACAGTGTATTTCTTCTATAGTGCCTTCGTGAGAACCTTTACAGGATGGCACGGTATGAAATGCTGGTTGTGTCTACAGCGGCCGGCCATACCGATGAGATATGCCCAATTTTTTGCCATGGAAAATGAGCATTAAAAAAAACAAAAGAAGAAGAAACAGCTGTCATAATGATCTGAATCAGATTCCATTAGAACAAAATTCATACGCTAATCACATAACACAGCCATCAAACAACGTAAATCACTGTAACTCATCAATCTCTCTCTGTATTCATTTCAAGTGGGAGACATCTCTGCCAGCACAGCTGGTCCAAGCTAAAACTAGGCCTGACACTTCAACTTGGCCCTCATCACTGCACTTAAATTTCAGAAAAGTGGCACGGAATATGTAAATCTGCAGAATATTCAGGTTTCACAGATATCTACAATATCTTTTGAGCAAAATGCTGAAATACAAGAGATCCAGGCCCAGAAACATCCTAAGCACCCACAGTATCTCTGCGAGGTATTGGAAAGAGGGGGACACAGACACGATTGTCAGAACAGATTGGAAACAACAGTACAAGGATGCTTTATATTGCCTTTTCAAGGTGAAAATCCTGCATAACAATGCGACAGCATGAACAGGCTTTCTGAATGCACGAGCCCACACATAATATAGGTTGTAATCTAAACTGCACAATGACAAACATACAAGTCTAATTTGAATCTTCATTTCTAAAAGAGCTGTTTTGCTCTTGGCGATTTAGACCTGGCTGTCGGACTAATAGTTTGAAAGATCTCCAGTACTGGACTGGACTAAGTAACCAGAAGATTTTCATTTTTTAAATTGATTTTATAATTTAATTTTTTTCTGATGGAGCTTTCCATTTAGGGGGACCAAGGCCATTCAGCCTGGTGGGGTGAACATGTCAGCTGTAGCTAAACAGACAGTGGTATTATATAAGACCTGAGATCCCCAACCCAGCCATGCTACACTGGCCACCACCATCTCGCCACTCGCAATATACCTTCACGGAAACAGACTCGCCAGGTCCTCCCATCGGTGGCCAGAAACACAATAAACCTGAGCAGAAAGGAGGTAGACGCCTTCAGCGCTTCACAAGCACACACATGGGGCACAGGTGGTCCCATACACACTCCACGCCATTAAACCCCATCTCTGTGCGCAATATTCACACCATTTAAAGAGCTATGGCATACGACATTAATGGAGAGCCAACAGTCCTACAAAATAGTGAAAATACATTAGGTAGAAGTATTTGAGGAATCTGAATTTGAAATCTAGAATACAAAACCACCGAAAACCGAAAGCGAGCGATTAATTATGTTGGATCAAAAAGGATCAATCCATGCAGACTCAAAAATTTTTGAAGTATTTTTCATGATTTTTCAAGCATTAGTTTTAACAGAGTGGATTAGAAGTACTAAAAGGAAGGAGTGTGAGAGAGAGAGGGGGGATACACCCCATTATGGCTCGAGGACGACCCAAATCACTGTCATCATGGCCCATAATGAGCATGTGGCTAGTGCTCTACAGGCAGCATCACTGAGACACTCCCCAAAGACTAAAAACACGGTATCAAAGCAGGAACCGTGGAATGAAAACAGGAAAGTATCAGTATTATTCATCTGGAATCTTCAACAAAACATAATTTGACCCCAGTACAATCGCCCTGTTTTGCTATAGAGAAATTCGCTGTTGATATTTTTACAGACAACAACAGGTAGATTGTAACACATTGCATTGTATGGCCAAATAAGCAAAACATAACACAAATAGTAGAGGATTAACAGTAGGCTACAATATCGCTCTGCTGCATTTCAAATATTATCCGTTTTCTATGCTTTACGTCCAACACAGGAGTACATTTTTCACGTAGAGCCATTCAGTGAAATAGAACTGTTTTTTTTTCCCATAAATTACTCAGAAATGCATTGTCTT
Organism: Gymnothorax reevesii; assembly: GCA_029721435.1. NCBI lineage: Eukaryota > Metazoa > Chordata > Actinopteri > Anguilliformes > Muraenidae > Gymnothorax > Gymnothorax reevesii. Next base: position 78,761,739 of record CM056583.1, read on the forward strand.
TTAAAAGTAGCATTATCTTTTGCTTGCAATGTAATCTGTTCAGAAGCTAACAATACAAGTTACTTAAAAGCTCTGAATATATCAAAAGCTTTGATTCGCTATAAAACAAACAATTATTTGATCGTTTACAATAATTCTCCTGAGGGGTCACAGAATTTTTTTTTTTTTTTTTTCGTTTTTTCAAGTTCGGAAGAACATTTTTAAAATTGGCCATGATGTAAAAGTAAATAAATAAATAAATAAATAGGTTTAATAATTACCAAAAATATTTGCATCAAAATTGTAAAACCTAAAATACAACAAGGTATTAAGTCTGCCTTGAAATAAAACCACAACAGAAAAACCTCACAAACCTTATTGTCTCGAAAAGAGCTTTTTCTTGAAGTTCTCCTCGTAAACCTTCACAAAAGAAAAAACAAGAAAAAAAAATCATTAAAAATTTATGGAAAATATTTACTGTCATGCATTACTTACACTATTTGCCTGGCAACATAACGTGATATTTCATGCATATTATGTAGCTACATACAGTGTACATCATATAGAAAGCACAGGCATCTACATTATTTTAGCATAGGTGGCAGATGAATGATCTTTGACTCTGAATTTATTTAATATCTCCTAGAACACCCCAAAGGGGCGAAAATGGAAGCATAGCTTTACTGGAGAACATCACAAAATCTGAACCTAAAATTCGTTTCTCCCAGGTAATTAACCATTTAACTGAAACAATTAGTGCTTCTGACTGGACAGGCTATCTTTACTCTTCCCGACTCCAGGGTAAGAGGAGGATGGAAATCCAATAGATCTCAGACTTGGATGTTTGTGATTTTATAATATGTGTTCAATGGCATAAACCCCACAGGAGTTGGCTTCCTACATTGTACTGATCAACATTACCCCTCTGTCTTATCTGAGGACCTGTAGGTGGAATGTAAGTCTCTTTCACTGTAGTGACATCTTGGACTTTGGATTGCAGATTCATTGAAATTATTCCTTTATGTCCAAATTTGGAAATGTGTGCTCTGGAATCTTCCACATCCAGAAATTCTGTGGCCCTCTAAAAAAAAAAAAAAACAACAGGAGAGAGACAGTTCTGAGAGCATGAGAGTAGGAGTAAGACTGAGGCCGTACCTTGGGCAACAGTGATGCTGTCTTTAATGACCAAATGAGGATCATGGGACTGCATCCCGGAGGGCCTATTACAGTGGAAACGGCTTTAATGTGGCCAGATGCCAAAGTGTGAAAACGGGTTGTCTAATCTTTAAAGAACGATTAAAGGCAATAGTTTGCGTATATATAGCAGATGAGCTGCACAAATAGAATGGCAAACGGAAGAGAAATATAATGGCCACGGATAAGTAGAGGGCGGAGAACTTTTAAAACAAACATACAAATAAATATGATGTACGTTATATACATTTCATTTTTGTTCCAAAGAAAACTTTCATTTGTCTCTAAATCCTTTACAGCTCATAGTTTGCACGGAACATTCCTTTAAAATCTCTTCTTTCCAGAAAAATTCCTTATCTTGGACAAATGTGCCTGCAAGACCTTGAATTGTCGGTACAAATCAATTCATTAACGAATCATTTCAGACCAGCAGATTCGACACAGGTCGTAGCTAATTCTGGAAAGCTACGCGTATCTGCGCAGATAGCAAGCTCCTCCGCTCCGATTCTGCCGCGGATCTGCCCTGGATCAGCTGGAGCCGGGGCAGATCCGCGGCAGATCCGGAGCGGAGAAGCTTGCTACCTGGGACATGAAGTGTGACTTTCAAACGGAGTTCTTTCAGTTTTTCACAGCTGTTCCCTCACTGGTTTTTGCTACAACCATGATAGCAATCACAGAATTTTAAGAAACTTAATTTTTTTCTTCATGTTTCCATTTTGAGAGGGATTATTTACCCTCATCACCCCAAAATGACAAAATTGCTCAGCAATCCATGAAGAATAGATGTCCACCGTTCATATCACGTTCACATTAAGTAATTGCATATAAGAGACATTTTCCAAGACAAAATTTACTTAAAAAGCAGGTGCCACCGTTCCTTCAATAAATAAATAAATAAATAACGTCCAGATGCTGAAATTTTCACTAATTAGATTTATTTATTTAACATCATCTGTGGCTAGAACAAAAACCAGCACTGTAAAAATACAGTGCATGGTCCCGCCCCTCAGGACCAATGGAGCCAACCATTGGTCAAGACCTCTCACCTTCACGCGTTCAGCAGTTTTCTCTTTTATGAATTTACAATTTTTCGTGATAATCGTGGTCAGGTGATAATGCTGGTCAGGCGCTCTTCACCTTTAAAGGTAATTTAAAGACAGCGCTCCAGAACTGTGACGACTGATCTGAATTAGTAGATGGTTTCCTAAGTCGGCCCATCTCTCCGAGAGAAAGAAGTTTCATGGTGAGATGAAATTTCATGACGACGTGAACGTCATAAGCTACTGCGCGAGACACTTGGAGTACAAAATCCATCCGCATAAACGCTGCTTTCACACCGGACGCGAAACACATTTAGACTACATTCAAAGCCACAGCACGCGAATTCACGCGAAATGCATATTTGACTTCGAATGTAATCTGTCGTGCGAGAAATTCGTTTCGCGTCCAGTGTGAAAGCGGCTTAAGCTGCAGCTCACCTCTTCCACCCAGTTATCCAAGAGGCATCTTGCGGTACGTTTCGTGTCCACATCATCTGATGTGCTCATTTTAATCTTGTGGGCTGCTTTAGGTCCGTTGATTTACTGTATTTTTGTTTGTATTAAAATTATGTCGATTTGTTTATATTTCCATTGACTTCGTAAAAAGAAAGTAAAACTACTTCAACCTCACCCGCATTGGTCGACCAGCTTTAAAGGTGTCACCATAGCGACTGTAAACAAACGACGTCATCACCGAGAATGGACGAGTCCGGAGATTCCGTGACACAATCGCCCAATTTTCATTTAACCACTTGAGTTGCATTCCAGTTATCACAGATTCGCGATGTGACATCACATTGAACTGTAAAATTTAAAGGCTGCCGTCATAATTTACTTATAAGCATTTGTTTACATATTCTGTGAGCGGAATTAAGAACAAAAGATTATTTGAATTAGAAATAGTGTAAAGTGCAAAACAGTATTCTTCCTCATCAGCATTTTCCTTTCGTCTTCATTATTTCGCCTCTTAAAAAGATTTTTATTTTATTGCTTTATGCATCCATGATCCAGTTAACGTTTGGCTAAGTCTTAACTAGAACCGAGAGAACTTTAAATATAAAGCTGGCTCGGCCTACATTGAGGATGCGTGTGCACTGTGCATAGGCTAAATTGCCATTTTCATTGCGATGACCTCTATTTGAAAATGTTAAATATTTGATTAGGGGGCATGAAGCCCGCCTTAATCATACATTCGGCCATATTTTAGGTGATGCACAGCTCTAAAGGTGGAGCAGGTCCGGCGCTGAGTTACCTCGACTGTGTGCATGTTGTCTTTTATTTGTTTTCTCAGTTTAAATATACGTATACACAGGAATGCGCATATATATTGGAATATAAGAATATACAACCTGTACCTTATATGGTTTTCTACCAGTTGGGAAAACCAGGCCCTGTAGGGCCTCAATATTAATGGTATTAGTTTAGCTTTCAACTATCTAATCATTCTTTTTTTCTTTTTTTTTTTACCTTTTCCACAATTGACATTTGTCGAAAATTGTGTCACCAACTGAATGCAAACTTTCAAGTCAATTGGGAACAGTTTTACATCAGGCTACTTATAGTTAGAATTGGCCATCAGATGAGTAATATCACTTGAACTAGACTTATTTTTACTTTTCAAGCCTCCAGTAACATGCTCTTGCTAAGATTTACAAGAAACACCGGCTGTAGTTGAGTAGAAGTACCAAAATGCTCAATGGTTATTGTAGGTCATATCAGCTTTTATTCAGAACAAGTAATCAATGTTTCATGGCTTCTCACTAGATCTTGTGTAAAGTTGGTAATTTAACAATTTTTTTCTAAACTTTGTGTTAAAATGCTGGCTCATGTCAAAAACCTGCTTAATATCCACACTTTTACAAGTTCACCATGGCAATCATTTTTTTTCCCTTTTGATCTCACATGCTTGAAATTGCTAACATGGAAATGAAATAAATTTCTGGTCTGAATTGTGGTGCATACTCAGGGTCTCGGAAATGGGGTGCAAATTATTGCCAATCTGCAGCCCATTTAGTCTTCTCAGTTCCATATAATTTGAAAGATGCCTGGCAGACACAGCTGAGCGTGCATCTTAATCAAGCGAAACCATCTGTTATTCTCAGGACTCAATAATCTAACATCTACAAACATGCATGCAAGATTAATTGGAGACTCTAAATTGCCCATACTTATAAGTGTGTGAGCCCTGTGATTGATTGACGAGCCGTCCGGGCTGTTCCTGCCTTTAACCCCTCGTCAGCCGGGATAGACTCCAGCCCCATCGAGACCCTGATGCGGAAGAAGCGTTTTAGGTAATGGATGGATGGATGCCACTAGTGGCAGGTGAGAGCTACTGCGCTTTTTACAGATAATGGAAGTCTGAGTCTTGTGTTGGTAAAGTGGTAGTATGTCTAGGCGCCTTTGCAACATAGACTCATCGATATAGCCGGGTGCTTTATCCTCCACTGCAAAGAGCAGCATACTAGCTATTGTTTGTTTACAGTACTCAGCAATGAATAAAAACAATGCGAGTACAATTGTAAACACTTTGCATGCTATTCTAATGGCTTCAAGTTCACCCTCGTGACCATTTCTGAGTGCTAGTGCTGCGATTCATAAATAGAGCAGGCACAAAGCATAGTTTTGGCTGCAGTTCCTTTGCTTTTGGGACTTCGGCATACCAGTGAGCCTAGTCCAAGACTGGCAATAGCCATGTTATCTAATAGTCTAGTGTAATAATTGTAAATATGCTGGGATAAATTGAAGGCATTCTTTGGTTAAACGTGGCAGCTGTCCATCTCGGGATTTTCTGAGTTCTGAATTCACCTCAGCTCTTGGCCAACAAACTGTCGGTTCAGGCACAGAGACAAGCTGGTACAGATAATTAAAATTGCATCCAGGAAACAGCATTTTCATGGAATATTTTACTGGCAGTGGAATTCGTGATTGTAACATTTCAGTACTGCATACATAACTTTCTTTCTATAAATAGCTAAACAATTGAAAGCACAGCAGAAAAATTTCACTCTTCAGTCAGTCACATCATGTTACGAGGCAATTAGCTTACACCTATAGAGGAACAATTTACATTCACTTAGTTGCGATTTACTGCAAAAACAAGTTGCCTAATTCAGGTTCTGGAAAATAGATCTTCAAAAAGTGGTTTCTACATTTTGACTGAGCTTTTTTATGACACAGCAATCAAAGTTATATTAGGCATGGCGACAACAGCTAATTTTGGGTTTCTTTACATTTCATACATCTTTCTTTTTAAACAACCATGATTTAGAGTATCCTATTGTATTTAATGTAAGTATGCATCTAACAAAACTCTGTCAGTACCATCACATCATTGCATGTTTCACATTTATTTCAAATTCCTGCATTACCTTACTTATAGTGTGGTCACATGACATATACGCAGCAGTGTCTACAGAGAACAGTCGATGGATTTGTCTGTAAGCATCCTTGCTGACACAATACAAGTCAGCCAATCACTGACAGTTTCCTCAGGGGTCATTTAAGGGGTCATTAGAGGGACAGGAGAGCAAAAATTGATTCTAAACAGCTGTCTGAAGGAGAAGCAATGTTATATGTTGATTCTTGCCTATTTATTCCACACAGAGTTTTTGCCCAATAGTTAAATTATCTCTTTTTCACTTTCCCGCTCTCCTGTAATTGTGGTTGGATAATTGGGTGAGAGATAATGGGATAATTTGCATTTCATTTTTTCTCTCTCTTTTTTTCATTGGTTTATTGAATAAAGGGTTGAACTTCATGGAAAAGACTGGGTGGGCATTATTAAGTGGGATAGACTTCTTGGAAAAGCAAAGAATTTTTCAAAAACATCACAGAAAATAAGTGATGCATGCAAGCCAGAATATCATTGTTAGCTGGCCTTCTGGGCATGATGTCATAGATATGTCTGTCAGACCCAGCAATGATCTTCTGAGTACTGCGCTCTCAGCATCTAGCAATACAAAAGTCAAAGATGAGAGTGACAGTAGGATTTTTGAATAACTTACTTGCATGAGCACACACACAGACGCACACATACTCAGGCTCGCAATGGAAAGGTTCATGTTTGAATCTTAGCGATTCAAGATGACTACAAGACTATCGTACTGGGAGTTGTGGTGGCGCAGTGGTTTAGTGTGCTGGTCTTAGGATTGAAAGGTCTTGAGTTTGAGTCCAGGCCACTGCTTTTGCGATGTGTACTTGGGAAAAACACATCACTCCCACAGAGCCTCACTCTGGCCAGATGTAAGATTAGGTATCCTGAAAAAAATACTGTGGGGTATCCTGTGATGGATTAGCTTCCCATCCAGGAGGATTAGCAATACTCCTAGTCACTCCATGTTTGAGCCAGTTGGAGATAAGTGCCGGCCTGACGAGCCACTCGACATAGGACAGACCTTGCCTATCTTTTTACAAGACTACTACTGATAAACTTGGCAAAGTGTGTTTGCTCCATTAATGAAAGCAGGGCAACATTACTGTATTTGTGATTGTACTCTGGACACAGTTGATTAATCATTCTAGCCTTGTAGACCAAAAAAACTTTTATTGTGACTGTAATTTGCATTGAATTGGTCCTGTTTCTTTCTAATGCACTGCAATTTGCAACTGTGAGTCAGTAGAATAGGAGGGAGACTTACTGTCTGTCCACAGTAAATACTTGAGTATAATGTTACGCATCAGGTATATTTTCACTGATGTATTATGACTCTGCCTCGGAAATTCCCAGAACTGACAGTGGTCAAACTCCAAGTCCTTCAGGGCAGGAAAGGAGTGGAGTGAGAGCTGGAATTGATTAAAATCTACCCATCACAGCCTGAAAACACAGATGGCAACATTGAGGCCACTTGGCCTGTTGTTTGTGTGCTTATTAAGTTGGTAGCTGCTTTGGCCCTCATCCGTCCCAGGATGATCACAAGCGTTACACAAAGAGAAAATCTCGGTCATTATTCTGGCCAAGTGGTGTCTGAATGAATGAATAATCATTATGTGTCTTTGTTTTCTCACGTGTCCTAACATGTTTATTTCCATAAATTATACAAATGAAATGTGAACAATTTGGAAACAGAATGAAATTGCGGGGGAACAGGTGGGTTGCTGACAGGGAGAGAGACAGTGAGACGTGGCCAAGAGATATCTGCTGCGCAGGAGGAAACTTAAGCAACTCTGGAGAGAAAATTACTCCCTTTGGGACCATTGCACTGAATAACAATAATAACTAGTGGCTAGCAGTAAAAGGTGCAAGAGCCTGAATTTGGCATAGTTCTTACAAATCCCTGCACATGCCAATCCAGCCTCTGTGGATCTGGAAGATAAAGCCGCTGTATAACGGCTTTATTCTCATTTCTTACCAGCGATAAGAATGAAATTTTATTTACTTATTTTTTTTTACCTGTAATGAACGACTATAACTCATTACAAATTGAAAAGGCCAGTGCGAAAGTCCCACATCACACATTGTGAAGTAAGGATGGGAAACCTATTTTTGCGTCCCCTCAGTTGATTTTCTCAATTTCCTCAAAATGGACATTTAGCAACTTAAAGGGCATCTAAAGTCGATTCTCAGCCGGGACGTCGTCAGGGCGACGAAGACCGCATAGGTTGAAACATGTCGGCTTTTTTAACTGTTTAGCCATTTAATAATAAAGGCTTTTTATCCCTTTTTCTCCCTTTTTTTAATGCAATTATTCTCTGAGTGCCTGGAATTTTTATATTTTTGGTTTACTCTCCCATTCCTCACTTCCAAAAGCACCAGCTTTACATTCTTTTGGTAACTTTTTTATCCCATGAGCACTGAATATTTTCCCTTATACGCTGTAAACTATGAATATTCTAATGAACCCTATGATTTCTCTCGACTTCACATCCATCACCTCCTTCAATCAAAGCGTTAGACTTGATCAGAAAAGATTTACTCAGAATAATGATGGTGTGATAATTTAGTGATTCTGTAACAACCATAAAATAGAACTTGAAATGACATGTCAGTTCCAGTAACTTGATAGGCTTTGGCAGAGTTGGCAAAACGCCATCATTGCGCACATCTGGAATGACGATTTACAGTCGAGGCAGAGTGATGCCATATGTCTGCCACAGCTGTGTCGGCATGTCGACTGGTTTCGTCCGTAAGTGGGCCACTGTCAGGGAGACCAGACAACCGTGGGAAAGAAACACCAAAGGTCACCAGGCACCATCTTGCAAAACAACATCTACCACAGAAGAGGTTCTCATAAACCCAAGACAAACAGACAGCACATTTTAAAGTGACTGTGAGGCTAGCCACACAGTCTGCAGTCCTGGACGAACAAACCCTCCACCTTCTTCCACGAACTTCCCTCAGAAATCTGATCTCTGCCATTAGACTGGGGTTGCCATGTTACTGCTCATCATAATCAATCCTTTTTCCCATTCTGATGATTGTAGTGTTTTAGTTTACAGCAGGGGTGCACAATAAGGGCTTATCCTTGAGTATGGGAGTGAACCTGAATTTTCATAGCAGGGTTGTTAAGAAAATAAAACTAAGGTAATTGCTCGGACAAAAACCAGCAAGCAGTCCCACCAGGACCAAGACTTTACAGAATAATATGAGCATTGATTTGGAAAGTTTGGATTATCTGCAATGCTATCAGCAGCCCATTTTTATTTTAGTCAGCCAACTCACATGTAAATTGTTCATTGCTGGATTTAGATGATCAACTATGATATTTTGGTATTTAGGTACTGACCCAGACACGCCCTCCAGGCGACTGATCTTAAGGAGGAATGAGCAGGTAGTGGCAAGAGATCCCTCTGAGAAATATTCAGAGCCTACAGATGAATGCTGAAGTGGACGTTGCTTTTTGACTGGCAGCAGGCGAGAGTGCCGCAGCAGCAGGCTATGTTAACTAGCGGAAGCAGAGAGTGTGATGCAGCACAGCAACAGGCAAGGCATTTTCACAACATAAGCGGGGCAGGAGAGCAAAATAAATAGCTTGCCTTTCTAAGTCGAGGAGCAGTGGCAAGTATACAAGGGTGTGTTTATGAGAATGAGGGCATGTCTAAAGTTTACTCGCAGAACTAGCTCCACAACCTACGCCCAATTTGCATAGGTGCATGTGCATGCATTGCACATTCTTATGACTTTGTAATTGAAAGCAACTCATGAAAATGCAGGCTATAAACTATACTAATAATCCAGTAGATGCATTAATATTGCATTAGAAGTAAAATTTTCATCTATCGCAACACTAATATTTGTCTGAAATCTATGACAAACATAAATATACGTTTCATCATGTAGATGAAACAGTGAATCAGACCATCATAGCATATGCCAGATAGACTCATTGGAGGAACTATTACTGCGAAAGGAAATTGAAAAACTAGCATGGAACTTTTGTGAGGTCTAGGGGAGGTATAAACTGTAGTATACTGGGGTTATCTGTTAATTCCAGAGGTATTTTCAAACTTTCAAAAATGAATATCTGACTTGATTTGTATCCATTTTTAATGTGAAGTAAATTTAGTGCTTGAACCCGCTTTAATTGCAAGGTAAGATGATACCTTTGCAATGGATGGATTCTGAGGGGAAGTATTACAATTATGAATTTTTAATGAATTAGCGATTATGTGTTTTTCGAGTAGATATATATCTTTTAGATTGCACAAATGAGCTAATTATGACCTAAATGTTGCTTGTTGTCAACAAAAGAGGTCATTCATGATCAGTTGAAAACCAATCATAACAATGGTTCATTTTCGTTTATTTTCCTTTGTTTGTTTTGTTAAAACATATTTATTTCATGCACGATTCTGCAGCGGTGCTCGATAGATTGGTCGTTTATTTAAGGATTCATTATTGCATGCATTATATTATATTCTCTGACTTATTCAGCGCCTTCACCGAACCCCACCTTATCTGTGGGTGATGCATGGAGTCCAAAGCAACTGAAGAGTAAATCCAATGTAGGTCAATCTGCTGCACTTTGAGAGAGTCTCTTTATAAGCCTCCCTCTCTGTATTTGTACCACATTTAGCTCCACCATCTTGAAATCACACTCTCAGACACGTACACAAACATCTTGAGTCACACCGGCGTGTTTTGTTGAGAAACCTCTTCTTTCTTTTGGAAAAAGACAGTCTTTTCAGAAAAAATTGGGAGGGGTTTTTTTTTTTTTTTAGAAACGCAACGGAAGAATTAATTAAGAAGACATGCTTCAGAGAATCTGATCCCCTTCCAAATTACACATGTCTGAGTGACCACACAAAAGCCGCACTGTTAATATTGGGGGAGGAGATGTAGTTTTAAGCCCCGAGAGCTCCGGCGTCAGAAAATGTTATGTTTTAAAAACTCCTTGCCGAGCCGTTTTCGACCATAATGAGGCAGGTATTTTTAACAACAAGGAAATAGTTAGGCCTTTGTGAAGCCATTTGAATGCTTTTTCGTGAGAAAAGTGTCTTAAGTTGTCAAATTATTGATTCCAAGAAATGAATCTACACGAAATGAAATAAGACTTCAATGTAGAACTCAGAACTTCTTAGTAAACTAACCGCAGCAGTCTGGTTTTTTTTTTTTTTTTTAACCTTTGGCTCTCACTTCCTCTGAAGTTTCTGTCATGCTGTTTGTGAAGTCTTCTGTGAACAGTGGTAACTGACAAGCTGACATTGCAATACTAGCTCCCTGAAGAGTGGTTGTAATCGTTGGTTATTTGGGGATTTTTCAGCATAATGGTTCTCTGAAATAGAGGTCTTCCTTAATTGTACTGACCCTTTGATTCATTATGATATGGCAAACAGCTGTTTTCTTTAAGCTTTTTGGTCCTTTTTTTTTGGAATACATAGCTGAAATTTTGGATTACACAGTCACATAAAAAACCCCAAAAAGCTTCTGATTCAAGCATTATTGACCTCAGTTTATAAATAATTTGTTGAATGCAAATGTTCACAACATTCAAATTATTTTCAGCATCTGATAGTGAAATTGTGCCTTTAGTTAAAGAACCACAGGTTCCAGTTTGCTGGGCAACAGGGTCCTTGTTACAGACATTAGAGAAGCTTATGCACTGTGCAGTCACTCAGCTGGCGGAAGACATGTTTAAACGAAGTGATCTGAAAGATCTACTTTCCTCAAGTCTTGTTTGTTTTGTCATGGGACGAGAAAAATGCAAACATGAAGACAATGGCTTTGCAGATTTGCAGAGACATCTGTTGCATGAACGGACAGCCAGATAAGGACATCATAATATATTTTTAGACATCAACTCACAGATACGTAAATATGTGAAAAAAATGCATCATACAAAAACAAAAACCCTTGGCCTTGGGGTATAGATTGACAAAATAAAACAAAACTTGTGGTCCTGCGGCGTATAACTCAAATATGAAAAGAAAACACATCTTAGACACTGGTAGTCCTGGTGTGTCAAACACAAACAAACGAAACAGCCCTGCGGTGCAAATGAAATTTAAATGGGCAGGTAAAACCCTGATCCAGGTATAATTAAATTTACGGCGCAGTTTGCTTAGGTAAGAACGACAGCCTACTTAATGCATTTTACTATTTCTCTGTGATCATAATTTTTGTTTATGTGCTGTGAAGGTGTGAAGATGTGGAGAGACGTTTCAAATGACCTGTGAGTGCTTTATAATGGCAAGTAATGGAATGGGGTTTATAAATCAAGAAAAGACATGGCTGGTATTTCTGAAGAAGCTTTAAAACGTACATCTTATTTTTCAATCGCTGGCCTACAGTACATATGCTTAAATTCATATATTTTTATTTCTTGAGCAACCACGTCAGAAGAAATAATCCTTGGCGTGGAAACGATGTCGCTGCATTTCAAGAGGGGCAAATTATTGGCCTGTATCGAGCAAAGAAAACAACTAAGGAGATTGTTGAAGTCATTGGAATTGGGGTAAGAACTGTCCAATGCATTATAAAGACTTTGAAGGATAGTGGTGAACCATCAACTTTGTAGATGAAATGGGCCGGGAAAAAAATCCAAAATGAATGTGGTCGGAGATCACAAAAACATTTGGTGAAGTCTCATTATAAAAAAAATCAACAGTAAAACCCGTCTTTTTTGAGTGTGAAAATATGAGCATTGACACACACGCAATGCAATGATTACTTGTAGGATCCAAACTAACCAGCCTGTGTGGTCACAAGAAAGCCGCTGATTAATTAAGCTATTCTGGAAAAAAAATGACTAAGGAGCAAAAAATATAGGACTGTGGAGCAATGGAAAGGGGCCATGTGGTCGAGTCCAGATTTACCCTATTCCAGAGTGATGGGCAAGTTCAGGTGAGAAAGGAGGCTCGTGAAGCGATGCACCCGTCATGCATGGTGCTCACTGTACCAGCCCCTGGAGGCAGTGTAGTGATCTGCAGTTGCTTCATTTGGCTGAGTCAAGGCGCAGGAATGTTATGCAGCAATAAACCTTCCTGAATATACTAAATGATCAGGTTATCCAATCAATGGGATCAATTCTGATAACTGACAGCGCATGCATATTGCAATATGATAATGCTGAGATTCATTGGAGTAAAATCGCGAATGAACAGTTCAGCAAGCTTGAGGAATCATTTTCACTCATTAATAGGCTTGATCTTCCCACATGGAAAGAATCTATATGAACATATATGCAGCATATAGGCCAAATTCAGGCACATATACAGGTATGTGCTTACAGAGGGCATATACAGTAGGTCTCCTATATTGCTTCTTTATTTCCACGTGTAGGCCCTATATGTACATACAAGGAATATGTCTCCTATATAGCGCATATACCCAGTGGCAGGAACTGTTTATCATACCTATTGTACAGCTCGTATCTCACTTTTGCAACTGTCATACATGGTGCCTAGCTCATATTTTTATTCTCAAGGTAATATCTATATATTAGTCCAAAGTCCCTTAGAGAAATAGGAATTTCACTCAAAAACTTAATAATCGCATGTGAACATGTGAGATTGGCATCACATTTGATCCTAAATACATGTTGACATGTGACAATGGCATGTAATGTGTAAACCAGCCGTTATTAACTACGGCAAATGAGAGGAGACAAAAAGCTATGATATCAACACAAATATCTAATACCATTTGTTACATATTTTTTCCAGAAACATTAACAGTAACAAGGTCATCAATTCTTTCTTGACCATACTTATTTCCATTCTGTGAAAATTGAGTTGTGTATTGTGGAAGAGAAGGAAATGTATAAAAACAAAATGGTTTGATTATGTTCATTTCATCAATTAAGCATTTTTTCAAGTTTAAGTCACAGCCAGATTCAGCACATTAGATAAAATTGGATTCACATCATTACAGCTCATTCACATTCACTAAAAGGTTATACACTACACTGTTACATCCACCAAATGCAATGTTTTCTATCTTGTCTGTAATGCAGTTTCTAGATGGATATGGCTCAGAGGTCCTTAGTCTAAATGTAGCAAAATAAAACAACTATAACAAAATAAAAGTACACAGAAAAGTATACATTCAAGTAAACATGCCTTTCAAAAGTCATTTTCATCCCCACATCTATTTGAGCATTTCACTGTGGTTAATGAATTTTAAGACAAAGTCTACATTTCTGTTCACAGTTTTAATGAACAGACACTTGACTTATCTGAGATGCTTGTATAGCAACTAAAGGTCCCAGACCTTTTCCTACGGGGATGAAATAGCAAGGATTCTTAAATTCCCACACGGAAAGAACCTATATAAATACATAGGTTTTAATCCCCACCTTGAATCAACCAGCAGTGGTTGGCAGCTCTTTTCAGAAGTAGCGCGCAATTGGCCAATCAGCTACAGGGATGCAAATTGCGAAGGGCCTGTGCGCTACTTCTGAAAAGAGCTGCCGACCACTGCTGGTTGATATAAGGTGGGGATTAAAACCTACATGTTTACATCGGTACTTTTCGTGTGGGGATTTAAACTGAAGAGAAATAAAGTATGACACCACCACAATGCTTCACAGCTGGTCCGGAAAATAAAAACTATCCAGCAAGGCTTGAGAAAGCCTGTTTCCCGACAGCTCCCGTGGCCAGTCAGTCTTGTTGTGTCTTACTTTGACAAAGATGCTGAGCCGCCACTGACAGTAATTTTCCAACAGTTATTTTCCATCAGCTCAGAGCCTTCAGCTGAGATTCTCACGCAAAAGAATCTGCTCAATCTGAATCCAACCTGCTCAAACTTGCCACTTATACAGAATCAGCCCCCGAACATGTACTTACTCTTCTATAAAGAGAACAACTTCATAAAAAACTCTGACATTCATGTCATTGTTATGTCTGGCTTTTCATTTCATATATCTGGAATTGAAATAAAATGTCTAAATTTTTTCTATCTATTTTATCTTAAAATCACTCCCCAATAAAAAATGTTTATTCAGTGAAATATATGGCTTGTTTTAAAATTTCAATAACCCAATGTCAAGATCTGTCCTGCATGACTTGAGAGAGTTGAAATCCCTGCCTAATCTCTCTGGATGTCATGTCAGATAGGGATAAATTTGCATTAGAATTTTTAGTTGTATGAGGCTCATGTGTGACTAATGTAAACTGCAACCAAGTACAAATAACTGCACCCACCATTATTGTGAGTTTAATATCTGAAAGGATTTGCCATCTTATCCATTACAAAAATGTTCCCTGCTTCCTTAGGATTTGCATAACATTTTGAAGTACGACATTTAAAATTTAGCTTTTACATATGGTGCATTAACTGACACTGCCTTGAGCTGTTTTCACACCGGACGCGAAACGAATTTTTCGCGCAACAGATTACATTCAAAGTTACTTTGAGTTTGAATGTAACCTGTCGTGCAAAAAATTTGTTTCGCACCCGGTTTGAAGGCGGCTTTAGTTGTCGCATGAGTCTCCCTTGTCCAGATAGACAGGCTAGCTGCTTAAAACCTGAGGAATAAAAAAAGCTCCAAATCAAAGCCATACATCCTTTCTCTTTTCTTTTCCCTATCAGATATAACAGATAGCCTTTGACCACCATTCTCTGCATTGCGGAAAGTGCTCTTTGAAAGCTAGCACAACAAAGAAAGATGATTCTGTACGCAAGGATGATTATTGGTGTCAATACCCTCAACTCTGTGTCATTCTGATGCAGAAAACAGAGGATTTCAGTTCACCTGACCCACCTTCCCTATCAGTCACCACTACCTTGGAATTTTTGAAACATAATTCAATTTCAGCTTGTTAATATATACCATTCAGCACTGTGAGAACTCGGCTCTGTATTTGCCTAGCTGGAATAACACTTCACCCTGTACGGTGTGACCTGGCTCCTGTGTTGTTTTTAAGAGGCTCGTAGCCGTGTGCCGTGGGGCCCTGGTTATGTAAGAGACACTGTCTCTCAGCCCTGCTGGGACCTTTTTCCAACCTAGAGCTGAGGCCTTATGTTTGGGTTGGCACCCGTCGGGGCACGTCAGCTGGCCTGCACGTTTGGCCTCTTGCTAGAGAAGACTTATTTCTTTTGAGTAGGTGTGGTGGTGATGCCAGTAATGGGCAGTGCCTCAATGCCCAGTTACCGTTAAATGCTCTTCTCCATATTCCCCACCCACACCCATTCTCCCAACCCCCGCAGCCCCCGCCGAAAAAGCAAATAAGTTTAATGATTCCCTGTCGCCTCGCTTGCTTCTCTACTTTCAATAAACCTATACCCACTGTGAAGGTGAAGGTTTACTCCAGCAACGAGAAGGCCTTGTGAAAGCTAATATCGGCTCCGTTTTATTTGAAATGTGTTATTGATAGATGCACTCTTATAATGATGCTTAACAGAGTTGCAAAAGAGCAAAAACCTTAACTACCAAAATAACAAATGAAAGGTGAACCAAGGGGAAAATCCCAGAAATGGTGACGAGAAATATTTTCCCCATTGTTCCACTGAACTGAGTGATCTCCCTTCAGTTCAGTCAGTCAGTGTGAATAGTTGAAGTATTACCAGATAAATATAATGATAATTTGGCATCTTTGCTTTGCTATAGCCTACTGAGCTTGAGGAGAGGAGTGCAATGAATGGTAGTACCCCCCCCCCCCCGCTGAATTCAGAGCTGACAGGTACATGCCGGGGCAGAGGTGGAATGTGAACTAGCAGCAGCTAAGAGGGATGCAGCAGCAGGCAAATTTACAGGCAGCAGCAGAGAGCGACGCAGCAGCAGGCAGAGACACTCTTTTCCAGCAAGAGCAGAGCAGGTTAGCAGCTCAAATAGTTGCAGAGGGGCAGGGCCAAGACAGATATGCATGGGAGTGTCCAAGAAAGTTGTATTCCTGAACTGTGCATGCTGCGCCTCATATGTATTATTGTTGCATCCAGAGGGAGAAATGAATGTGAGGAATAAAATGACTGTAAAACAAATTGTGCCCATTTTTAGGAAGTTAAAACCATTTCTCTGAGAAAGAGAAATAAATCACTGTTGTACAATCTCAATTCCAAAAAAAGTTGGTGCATTACGTTAAATGCAAATAAAATCAAAAAGGATGAATTTGAAAAGTTAATTCCCTCTCAACAACCTTGAAAACAGAACAACTCATCAATTGATGTCTCACTATGTGAATTCAATCACTAATTCAAAATGCAATGCGATGACTGCTACTGAGTCCAAAAAAGTTGCCGTAGTGGACTGTTTACCGCAGCGTAGCATCTCAATGTCTTTTAATCTTACTCAATAAGCTTTTGGGCAGTGGAGATACCAGTTTCGAAATTTCCCCCCTTCCTCAGTTTTTGTGTCGCCTGCGAAGCATAGCGGCACATAGGGATCACTTTTTCCGGCGTCTGTCCGTCCATCTGTCTGTCTGTCAGGTAGTCACACTTTCAGTTGGTAGTCACACTTTCAACTAAAGCTTTGCAGGTGACACATGTGTTCACCTGAACACTCTAGTTCAGCTACAAAATCATTTGGAGCCTTTTTCGTCACATATTACACTTCACAATGTGCCATATGTTCTCAAACGAAGAAGATCCAGACAGTATTCTGGCCAATTTAACACCCCCACTCTCTACTTACTCATCCATGCAATTGTAATCCGCGCAGAAACTTTTTCAGCATTGTCTTGCTGGAAAATGCAGGGGACGCCCTTGGAAATTCGTTCATTTCTTACTGCAGTAATGATGCCCATGCAAGTGTGTGAGTCACCCATGTAGTGCTTGAGTGATATGGAAAAACCTAGTAAGAAACAAAAAGCTGATTCTGAGAAAAAGACAGAAAACTGTATCCCTCTGGGTTCAAGCTGTTGTCCAACAATGAAACTGACATGGTAGTTATTTGTTTGTTGCATAATAAGAGATATTTATGGTGGAAATTTCTTTTTTATTAGCATCCCTGGCAATATGACTCAAGAAATTTTTCCATCTGAAAATATAAATGTCAAATCTCAAAATGATGGACAAAAACCTTACGATTATGCAGCTGCAGTGGCATTTGACAGTTTTTCAGTGTGTACTCCACCACCATTATTAGTATGTGAATTGTGTGAATTATGAATTCTGACCATGAATGTCCTGCACATCCAATGCTCTGCACAGGGACTTACCTCACAGATCAGATAATATAGGTCTGCTGCTTCATAACTGGCTAATTCACTGACCAGGTTTTATCATTAAAAAATAGAAAATTTGGTAACACTTTACTTGAAGGTATCGTCATAAGAGCGACATGACACAGTCATGAACGTGTCATAAACATTATGTCAACGTCATACAGGTTGTCATTAAGTGTCATTCGGTTTTTGAGATGACAAGTTGACATTGTTTGGGTAGTCTTTATTATGAAAACTTCGTCATAAGAGTGAACTGACACTGTCATAACTGTTACATGACACATGTAACATTTATGACAGTGTCATGTCACTCTTATGACGGTACCTTCAAGTAAAGTGTAACCAAAAAGGGTAACGAAAATTTTTTGCGGAAGAACGAAGGAAGATTAACTTACTTGATTTTTACTTCACTGATTAAATACCGATGACTTGCTTGGTTTTGCCGCAGGAAAACATTGGAAATCAATGATTATTTTTCATGCATCTTACTGTATGTGATGAGGCAATAAGTACAAAAATGGTCCTAACATAGTTTTGACCAAAATTAGACTCGCTAGATTTTTCTATAACACTCAAGAGTGCCCACTGACACATGCCCATACTATGACAGCCTCAGGTTTTTGGACCTGACGGAATAGCTTGAATTGTCCTTGTCCTCTTTGGTCTAGAGAATGCATAAAAAAACTTTGTGTTGACTCACTGCATTAATATTTACTGGATCCTTTCCATCTTTTAATCATGTTATGCATTGAAATGGGTGCATTGCTGAAAAATTCTGCCAGTTTGTCCTTAAGGAAAAACAGATGATGCATTTGTTGGCAAATTAGTGAGCCTCAACTCATCTTTTTTTGAAGGCTTCTTTTACACTAAAATATGCTTAGCTGACTTGATTAATATCAACTCTTTCACACTGGGTTCGTAGAATGAGGCTTTGACATCTAAAAGAGTCACACATAAAAGATCCATCGGTGTCCTGGCATATTGGTATTTGATCACATGAGGACTGTATTGAAAGTATGCTGACATCCAGCTCTGCCGGATCACTTACGACTTACGTCATCAACACAATAAATGCATGAACTAGCAATAATTTAACGATTGGTGGCTTGGATTTATTCTGGGTGCTCCTCGCAAGTCCATTCAAGTGTCCACAGAGCCATATGCTTGGAGTGTTGCATGAACCCCTCCCAGGGGACTGAACAGAGCAGTGCAAAAATAACAGTGACATTAGAACGATTAGAATGATTAGACAAGGCAACCAGTTTTAACATTCAGTGATTGAGTACAGACAAGAAAACTAAAACTGACATGGAGCTTGGGAGGCATAAGGGTTGCACTAAGGGTGCTGATGCAGACATGTGGCATTTGAAGCATAGAAGGACCACACGATTCGGCAATAAGCGAATGGGCAGTCTTAATTTTCATGGGCATAGTCGGTTGAGTGGTTAGCTGAGTATGAGGAGGTATGATTGGCTGGAAGTCAGCATTTTGGAGTAGTTGACTGCTTGTTCTATCAGAAATACAACTGCTACGATTTCCTCCATTTGGAAAAATATAATTTAGCTGATAAGCAAAAATTCCACCAAATTTAGCAGTCCATTAACATAAAATTCAGATGGTAACTCAGAAAATTTTTTAAAGAAATTAAAACAATGGGAGGTTTTGTCCACAAAGCCAAAAAATTACACTCGGGGGTACAACGGCCTCGTTTGCATGTACACGTTGGCCGCCATATTGGTCAAGAAATTGTGCACTCCTTACAAAATGCTAAAGGCAGACATAGAATTCAAAACAAGGTCGAAATTTTTTTGTTCCTCTAAACGGGGAAATTCAGCTGTTGTCCCAAACTAATGAGGAACAAATACTGAAATCAGTATGAAATCGCCCCTCAGCAAACGGTGAAGCAGAGGCGCCCATTTTTAAAACAATGGGCCGCATACCTACTATCCTGTCAGTTGCCTTAGATAACTAGCTGAGTGAACTAGCAAATGGCAGCTAATGCGATTTTCAATGAAAAAATGCGCTTCAAACAAATTTTTCCAAAAGTTCCACAAATGGAGAGAAGAACAATGTTTAGAGGCCAGTCATTCAACGATGTCATGTAAAGTTAACAGTAACAACATGCAAACTTTGACATACTTGCAATGCAGAATATAAACATTCCATTCATGCTAGCTAGCTAGCTATATTTAATGAACTTAGTGGAACATTAGCAGCTAATGGTAGCAAGGTTGTGCCGCAAAAAAATTATTGAACAATGCTGTCATTTAAGAGTAGAAAGTGGTTAGCCAGTATTCAGTGATGTGCAAAGAAAAATATACCAACTTTAGCTTACCTAACCTATTAGCACCCTAGCCAAGTGCTAATGGAACATGATAAATGCATTCTGTAGCTTACGTGCAAGACAACAGCTAGCCAGCTAGTGGCTACAGCACGTAATATTATACCAATCCATTCCATCAATGGGTTAAATTGGAAATTTACATGGATTAATTGAAAAAAAAAATACATATGTCCATATTTGAGTGCAAGGGGTGGTCACTAATTTCACCATGACATTGCTGATAGTCATATTGATAACACTAGCCAGTTAGCTAGCCAGCAAGCAATCAGTAAGGGGATCTTCTTTGTCCTGGATCTCAATGAGCTGACACCTGTTTTCGAGCGCATTCTCCATTTTGAACGATGCAGCTTCCTGAAATATTTAGGACTGTGCACACTATGAGAACTGCTCGGAAAACGTTTTATTAACTTGTTTGGCATTGCAATGTATTTACCATGTCTTCATATCTTGCGCCACTAAGTTGACTAAGCTTGATTTACCTGAAGTGCGGCCGTACTGTGGCTCTGAAAAATGCTTTCAATGCAGTAGCTGGCATCATTATCATCATCATCAGGTATTTCCTCTTAAAAATCAGACTCACAGAGATAAAAATGACGTGTGCCAAATACATATATATATATATATATATATATATATATATAGGTTTTTTTTTTCATCAGTATTGCCTGTCCCTGTCTCTGCACAACAACATCTGCTGTGTGAGGGACAGCTCGCCTCCCACCCAAGGGCCCATCAGCCTGGCCACAGGCCAGTCAAAATGGGTCGCCTGCAATGATCAGTCAATATTTAGCCTGGGGATAGTTTTCACTGCACAGAAATTTTGTAAAATATATTTCATATGAACAAAGTAAGCGCTTGGAGGAATTAAACAATGAACACAATTGTAATTTTCATCCAGCAAATTGCTCCAGTGATTTGTACTGGCATGGTGAGCACATCTCTCCCTGCTGACGAGTGTCCACGTTGGCAGCTGTTAGTAAACAGCGCACAATTCTTGGACTAAGATGGCCGCTGCATATCTGATTCGTTCAGTCAGTGATGTTATCCCCTCTAGTGCTAATGTTAGCTCTGGTTTTGTTCTTCTCGACCTCAATGTACCCTGCCTCACCTTTCTGCTTATTCAAAGTGTGTGCCTAGTGATAGCCCTCCCACATTCATCGCTAATAAAGAAATGCTGAACTGATTCTACTGTAGTTTAAGTCATCTAAAAATTTATTTTCTCCGAAAAACAAAGTAAGATTTGAAAATGTTAAGCACATACGTGTTAGCGCTTCTGAGATTCAACGTGTTTTCATGACTGGAGAATATGTCGGCTTTTTAACACATGGATATGATGTTTGATCGACGCATTAAGCGGTCTTTTTTGACAGATGGAAGTGTATAAAGTTAATTTCAGAATCATCATGCAAAAACAAGTTTGTGAAGGGATTCTATCACAAAGTTTATAATATAATGATGTAAAAATAATATGACAGGCATAAAAGCAAAGGCACAAAACCAAGATCAAGTAAGAAGTTCCCCAAGATCCAGCTAAAATGGTAGAATTTTACAGGGCAAGTAAATTATTGTGACTTTTCTTTGTTTTGGGGGGGGGAAATCCCTTACATTAGTTAATCAGTTTTTGATAAGTCATAAAGTTTGACAGAGAACCAGCGATGGCAGCAGTTATGACTGTGATTATTACAATTCCTTCAGTGCAAGAGTAGGCATAAAATTCTTCAGACCCTATTAGCAAATAATTGTGCTTCTCTGTTGCACTGTGCACATAATCCTTGATCAAATACATCATCACTTCACCACTGATTAAGCACAGCTGAAGCAGTTAAATATCTTCCTGGTTAATGTAATTTTCAAATTGCAAGCAGGGCATATTCAATCAATAACATCAGGTGTTATCATGTAAAATGACGGCTATCCAGGCTGTATCATTACCTCTGTTAGTTTCCCTTGTATACAAAATAATTCATCCTCTGGAATAAAATACTGTGCCTGTGGTGGATGGAACATCAACACAGCTTCTGTTGCCAAAGACTAAACCTGTAAGAGTCTTATTGTTCTCGAATAGGTCACTTAGGCTTTGAACAGATGCACTGAGCTGGATTTATTCAACATTATGCATTAATATTTTACATTTACGATATGTATCTGGACACTTCTTGGTTTGGGGTTGTTTCTCATTGTTTGGGCTATAAGCCCCTCCGTTACAGTGAAGTCAAATCTTAATTCTGTTACATGAAATCACATTCCGGATAATTCATTACAGTTAGGAGCAGACCTCAGGCATACAATGAGATCCAAAAAGAAACAGTCCCGTCAATGTAGAAAAAAAATCTTGGTTGTCCTAGACAGCGCCAGCTTCGAGACAGGCCTAATGCCTCGTATCAGTATCTGATCTCATTGATGCTGTCATGGCAGAACAGAAGTTAATCCCTGCAGCTCTGGTCCAGCATCTGCTATAAATCCTTCCCAAAGGAGTCAAGCTTGCCATACCAACAAAGGCAGGACCAATCCTATATCAATGTCTGTCTGTTTTGACCAGATTTTGATTGGCAGGCATCTATATATTTTTGTTAATATAGTGTACCTACAGATACACCCATCATTTTTATTGACAAATGCGCCTTAAATTGTCAACTTTAGTGAATGAGTTCATTTTAACATGGAAACTAGATAAAAAAAAATTTACTTGGTCATATTAAACTGTTCAGTTTGGAAATGTGCACTTAACTGCTGCACCATCCAAAGACATTTGTAATGTGTCAGGAATTCATGTATTACAAACCTAGGAGGCAGTGATTTAAGAAAAGCAAGGAGGAAGGGTTTTCAGTGAATAATGCGGTTGAAAGTTTGGATGGATGTTCCTTATAATGGTGGTGTAATCTCCGCCCCACTCAAGCCCAGCTTAAACTCAATTTTCCATCTGGATTTTCCCATGCTAAACCATCCAATGGTCACCGCAGGGAATTAGTAGAATATCAAGCCATGCCTTTGTGTACATCTATACAGCTAATGAAGATCCATTGCAATGCTGAAGATAGCCATAAAAATCCTGGGGAAGTGATTTGTACTTATGCAGCAAAGAGAATATACACATGTATGGTGTACTGGTGGTCAGCGTTGATTAACTCTTCGCTTTGCGTAGCACATGAACACTGTCTGGCAGCCGTCCTTCATGAGGGAAAATGGGCTGCATTACCAGCAATTATATCCTAGTCTGCACTGACACCACAGATATTTTACTGTATTAGCCACACTTGCTAAGTCTGCAGAACCAGCCTGCTACTTAAAACACCCCATCACATTCTTCACTTTATTAGCACCATTACATATCCAGAAATAATAGAACGGGAACATTTTTTGAAATGGAAGAACAGCCTTTCCCTCTGTTTTCAGGTTTTTGATTGCTATTTTTGAAAAGGTTCCCATTTTCCCCCTTCAGTTCGAGCATTATTATTTTTCCATTTAAAAGCAAAGTTAAATCTACACAAAACCTCAAGGGTGCATTTTAATGGATTTTAAAGTAAAGAGAGAGAGAGTATGACATTGCAGTATATCATGCATTCTCCTGTTGATACTGTATATCGTTGTGAAATCAAAGAAAAAATCCATCTGTCCATTATCAATACCGCAGCTTTTTCACGAGGGTCGTGGTGGAGCAGGAGCCGGTCCCCGCTAACACTGGACGAAAGGCAGGGACTCACCTTCCACAGCTTACCAGTCAAAGAAAAATGTACTTTCAAAATTCATTTTCAAAAGGCTAAAAATATCAAAATGTGAAACATATCATTCTTATATAAAAAAAGCTCTTTCGGGTAAATCCTTTCTTGCATGTTTAAGTGCAAGAAATTACGAGCATGTGGCACACAGCTGGCATGAGGAAAATTCGCCAAACAAACACCTTCAGGGGACCACAGTCCCGACTAACCAGTGTGCTTTGGTCTGTTTTAACAACAGTATCCACAGCACCACCGGCCCCATGGAGAGGTCAAGGTCTTCTTGCTCTCAAGATAAAGAAAAAATATACTCTCTCCTGGTGATGTTTAAGCTTCTGGGACAAGTATGCGTCAATGCTTATACATACATGCTTACTGCTTTTAAAATAAATGAAGCGCATTTGTATTTTGATTGCACCTTGGTATCACAAATAATAATAAAATAATGCATTGTATTTGAATAGTTTCAACAGAAGGCTGCTGTATGCATTATCTACGGTATGCGGGAAACCCAAAACCCATTATTAGGAGGCTAGAGGGTCTACAGTTTCCAATCCATGTGAAATTCCTTGTGGAAAGTAGGCTAAAGTGAAACATAACAGACCAGGGACAAGAATGGTCATTCATGTGACAGCAGATGCTCTGGTTGTACAACAATTCCCAAATAGTTGGGACAAAGTGTAACTTGTGAATAAAATCAAAATGCAGTCGCTTTCAGATCACATGAGCCAATAAGTTATTTACAAAAGAACAAAGATAACATTTCAAATGTTGAAACTGAGACTTTTTACATTTCTTATCCACAAAATGAGCTTATTTCAAATTTTCTGGCTGCAACAGGTCTCAAAAAAGTTAGGACACAGGCAAGAAAGGGCTGAAAAAGCAATTGATACGTAAGAGAATCAGCTTAAAGAACATTTTAGCAAGTAATTAAGTTAACTGGCATCAGGTGTGTAACATGATTGGCTATAAAAGGGACGTCTTAGAGAGGCTGAGTCTCTCAGAAGTACAGATGGACAGAGTCTCTCCAACCTGTGAAGGCTTGCGTAAAAAAATTGCGGAATATTTTAAAAACAATGTTCCTCAATGTCAAATTGCAAAGGCTTTGAAAGTTTCATCATCGACCATGCATAACATCATCAAAAGATTCAGAGAAACTGGAAAAATCGCGTAAGGCAATAAGGCCAAAGACCTTTACTGGATGCCTGTGATCTCCGGGCCCTCAGACACCACTGCATCACTCACCAGGATGATTCTGTCATTGACATTACTAAATGGGCCCAGGAATACTTCAAGAAACCACTGTCTGTAAATGCAATCCGCCATGCCATCCACAGATGCCACCCAAAACTCTATCATGCAAAAAGGAAGCCATTGTTGAGTATGATCCAGAAGCGCCGTCTTGCTCTGTGGGCCAAGCCTCATTTAAAATGGTCTGTTGCAAAGTGACAAAGTGTCCTTTGGTCAAACAAGTCCAAATTTGACACTTGTTGGAAATCATGGGCGTCCTGTCCTCCGGGCTAAAGAGACCACCCCTCCTGTTATCAGCGTTCAGTTCAAAAGCCACCACCTCTGATGGTATGGGAATGCATTAGTGCATATGGTGTGGGACACTTGCATGCTTTAAAAAGCACCATGAATGCTGAAAGTTATACAAAGGTTTTAGAGCAACATTTGCTCCCCTCCAGATGACTTTGATTCCAGGGAAGGCCTTGTGTATTTCAGCAGGACAATGCAAAACCACATACTGCTGCTATTGCAACAGCATGGCTTTGTAGGAGAAGAGTCTGTGTGCTGAACTGGCCTGCTTGCAGTCCAGATCTTTCACCGATTGAGAACATTTGGCGCATAATTAAACGAAAAGTCTGTCAAAAGAGACCCAAAACTCTCCAGCAGCAGGATGCTCGTATTAAACAAGAGTGGGATGAAATTTCAATGGCTAGACTCAAGAAACTTGTCTCCTCAATGCCCAGATGCCTCCACTCTGTGTTAAAAAGAAGAGGGGATGCTACAACATGGTAAACAGGCCCCTGTCCCAACTTTTGTGAGACTTGTAGCAGCCATCAAATTTGGAATGAGCTCATTTGTGGATAAAATTGAAAGATTTTCAGGTTCAAAATTTGCTATGTTATCTCTGTTCTATTGTGAATAAAATACTGGCTCGTGTGATTTGAAAGTCGTTGTGTTTTGATTTTATTCACAATTTACACTTTGTCCCAACTATTTTGGAATTGTGGTTGTATGAATGGTATCTAGTATTTGTTCCTGTGTAAACATGTGCCTATTTTGAGTGTACAGAGTAAAATAGTTATCTTTAAAGGCAAGAAATATTATCATATTTTTAGGCGTGAAGTTTAGAGGTCTAATTTCAATGCAAATTTTTCATACATATCTAAGGTGTACACTGCACAGAACTTCACTTTCTTCTTTGACCTCAGAGTTTAGTTTACCAAAAAGATATAAAGATATAAGTTTTGTGTTTTTGTCCGATAATTGTGTTTATATGTGGACTAATTGCTTCTACCTCTCTTATGTTGCTTTGATACAGCCAAAGCATAAAGTAAGGTGCATGGTTCAAAGGGATCGTGCTGAATCGATCATAGGCCTGTTCTGGATGCAACATGAAGTATACCAATCAGTGACATGCCCTTGCACCTCGGCAAATTGCTATCATAGGGCAGATTCGCCAAAAAGTATGAAAAAACACTTCTCTGCAAGGGAAACAGGTCTGCTCATGCGCAAAGTGAAGGCACGCGAGCAAGCCATTGCTGAAAGTATGGAAACCTGAAATATATTGATTAAATGTAGCTCAAAATGGTTTTAATCATACTCTGATGAAAAAAGTCCACATACACAGTGACTGGGGTCGTATTTGAATGTACATCAAACAAGGAAAATAAATTTTTAAAAAGTTTTGTTTTGGCGTCTTAGGGCAGAAAAATAGTTATGTTTGGGCGGGGCATCAGTGATTGAAATAAAAATGAACAAGGAATAAACAGCTAGCCAGGGAGATAGAAACAAAAATAATATTTTGATTATGCTACCGTAACCGGTTGAATAATATCAATCAGGAGTGCAATGAACTTGACAGAGAGGTTGGGAAAAAAATGGATCAACCTGGATGAAAAAAGAACAAAAGTTACTGCTGGTGATGTTACGGCCCGATCTAGGTAGTGCGACCACAGATAGATAAATGAAGGAAGCACGGGGAGAGAAAACTGTGGCAAGTACAAAAAAACCCGAACGCTGCCCAGCACTCCGGTCCCTATACTGCCTAACCAGAGCTAACTAAAACCTACCGCTAGTCTTCGAAGGTTTACCAGGCACGGGGCGGCTTTTAAACACGCAACTCCAGAACGCTCCGTCCAGAAGCGTGGACTGAGCGAACGAATCGTGTACCCCCTTCGGAAACAAGTTTCCACCCAGAGTCACCTCCAAAAATAATAAAGGGAAAATAACAAAGCAAAACAATAAAGAGGTATCCCGATGGAAGGATAGTAAGATCCAGCTGGGACTACCCTAGCTAACCAGAGTAACCGAACAGCACACAGAAAGGGCGAGACGAGCGAGGTGGTCGGACACGCGAATCAACGTCAAAAACCGGGCATCTATTACCGAGCAACCAGATGGAAGGGCAAAAGCAAAAATCAAAGTCACAGAGCGACAGGCCAAGGGTCAATCACAGGAATCCAAACAAACCATATGCAGGGCAAGGCAAGAATCGTAGGTCAAAACAAACCGGTCCAACACAGAAGGCAATCGAAATACTCACAGTTTAGAAACGCTAATTACAAATGGAAGAAGAGCTAGTCTTCCACAGGAGTGCACGTGGCGCCCTTATAAACGTATCGCCCCGCCCCCGGAAGTGGAACGTTCCATTCAGGCCCAAGCAGAACCAATATTAGGGCAAAGGTCATAACACCTCCATCCTAAAGAGAAAACCTGTGCTTCCAGGTTTTCTACGAAGAGTAGCAGCGTGATAGTGCATCGGCAACAATGTTTTCAGACCCTCTTTTGTGGACAACTCTCAGGTTAAAGCCTTGAATGATTAAGGACCAACGCATGAGGCGCTGATTAGCATTGCACATGCGTTGGAGGAAAACAATTGGGTTATGGTCAGTATAGACTAGGATGGGTTCTGGACTAGACCCTAGATACACTTCAAAATGCTGTAAAGCTAGTAAGAGTGCCAGAGCTTCCTTCTCAATGGTGCTGTAGTTCAACTGATATCGGTTAAATTTCTTTGAAAAGAAACAGATTGGGTGAGCGATTCCAAGCATGTCCTCCTGAAATAGTACTGCTCCAGCTCCCGTGCCACTGGCGTCTACCTCCAACATAAATGGCCGGGTGTAATCAGGAGCAGACAACACTGGGGCATTACATAACAGACTTTTGACAGAATCAAAGGCACGCTGGCAGTCAGGGGACCATGTAAATTTTTGAGAGGCGCGTAGGAGGTTGGTGAGTGGCGAAACGACGGACGAAAAATTTCTACAGAAACTTCGGTAATACCCAGCCATTCCCAGAAAACGCCTGAGTTCTCTCCTGGTCCTGGGAATAGGGAAGCCTTTAATAGCCTCAACCTTAGCATCCACCGGACAAACAAACCCTTGACCCACCTTTTTCCCTAAATATGTAATGGTTCCATGTCCGAACTCACACTTCTCAAGGTTAAGAGTTAAAGAAGCTTCTTGGAGGTGTAAAAAAACTGACTCCAAGGTGCTGAGATGATGTTCCCAGGTAGCAGAATAAACTACGACATCATCGAGATAAGCTTCACAATTATCAATACCAGCCAAAACTTTGCTCATTAGCCTTTGAAATGTGGCTGGCGCATTCTTCATTCCAAATGGCATTACCGTGTACTGCATGAAGGCATCTGGAGTAGCAAATGCTGACAACTCCGAAGCACGTTCAGTCAAAGGAACCTGCCAGTAGCCTTTTAATAAATCAAGTTTTGTGACAAACTTAGCAGTTCCTATTCTATCAATGCAATCCTCCACTCGTGGAAGAGGGAAGGAGTCAGATTTTGTCACACCATTAAGTTTGCGATAGTCGGTACAAAAGCGAAAGGTGCCATCGGACTTGGGCACCAACACACAAGGAGAACACCAAGGACTCGAACTGGGAACAGCAAGACCATTTTCTAGAAGATACTCAACTTCCTTTTTCATAATAGACCGTTTTGTAGGGTTAACACGATATGCATTCTGTTTGATAGGTTTATGACCACTCACATCAATGTCATGTTCCAGTATTGTGGTTCTCGAGGGGATATCTGAAAACAATGACAAATGTTTCCCAATAAGCCGTGTTACATCAGCCTGTGCATTCTCTGGTAAATGAGACAGCTTTAATGCGAGCGCTTGAAGCGCTTCTGAGTTGAGTAACCGAGCAGGGGACAGACAGGCGCAGGTCTGGCCTAATCCATCCACTTCAGGGGAGTAATCAGACATTGGTACATCAACATGAGGAGTTGAAATAAGGGCGACTGGTGAGGGTGCGGAAGGCTTTGCATCTTCCGAGCGCGATACATAGGCCTTCAACATGTTGATGTGACAGACCCGGGATTTGCGTTTCCTGTCATGAGTTTTGACAATGTAGTCGGTATCACTTAATTTCTTTTGTATTATATAGGGCCCGGAGAACCTTGCCTGGAGGGTGGACCCAGGAATCGGAAGAAGCACCAAGACTGAATCCCCAACATTAAATGAGCGTTGAACCGATTTTTGGTCAAAGCGGGACTTCATTTGGGCCTGGGAAGAACTTAAAGAATGTTTAGCCAATTCCCAGGCTGCATGTAATCGTTCTCTGAAAGTGCTGACATAATCCAAAATGCTGCAGGAAGGAGATGGGCTTTGATTAGTCCCCAACCACTGTTCCTGCAGGACCTTTAGCGGCCCCCGTACCGTGTGCCCAAAAACTAACTCAGAGGGGCTAAAATCAAGGGATTCCTGCACTGTGTTACGGACGGCAAATAATAAAAAGGGAACTGCTTCATCCCAGTCTTTCCCTTGGTCAAGGCAGTATGTCCGGAGCATCGTTTTCAGAGTTTGGTGGAACCTTTCCAGAGCTCCTTGAGACTCTGGATGATACGCACTAGATGTTTGATGGCA
This sequence comes from Gymnothorax reevesii, assembly GCA_029721435.1. Classification (NCBI taxonomy): domain Eukaryota; kingdom Metazoa; phylum Chordata; class Actinopteri; order Anguilliformes; family Muraenidae; genus Gymnothorax; species Gymnothorax reevesii. Next base: position 78,791,662 of record CM056583.1, read on the forward strand.
AATATTAAACTGTTTCATCACCTTTGCAAATAATCTAGACGTGAAGTTTGACCCTTGATCTGTCTGTACATATTTTGGGAGACCAAATGTAGTGCAGAACTTAATAAGAGCTTTTACGATAGCCTGAGCTTTAAGGGTGCGGAGGGGAATGGCTTCGGGAAATCTAGTTGCAGTGCACATGAGCGTAACTAAATAACTATTTCCAGATCTGGTTCTCGGGAGCGGTCCAACACAATCAATCAAGATCCTTTCGAATGGTTCATTCATAATTGGAATTGGCTTAAGCGGTGCAGGCGGAATTACCTGATTAGGCTTTCCCACACATTGACAAATATGACAGGATCGACAGTACTGAGATACGTCAGACTTCATGGCAGGCCAAAAGAAATGTTTCAAAAGGCGGTCATAGGTTTTCCTGACCCCAAGATGACCAGAAAGATCATGGTCATGAGCAACCTTCAGCACTTGCTGTCTATAGGGAGTAGGAACCACTACTTGAACAACTGAGTTCCACTCTTCAGAGTCTGAAGGGGTCCATTTGCGCATGAGTACATCATTCTCAATGAAATAAGAAACTGAATTGGATGGCAACACAGAATCATCCTCAGCTGCAGCAAAATATTTATGCAACGAACCATCTGCTCGCTGAGCATCAGCCAATTGCACACTACCGAATGTCTGCGACAATTCAGAGTTATTCTGAGTGGGCGTCGTCTCTGAGCAGACCTCAGCCAAGCCAGTCAAGTCAGGATCCCCTTTTGCACCCGCATACTGGGACAAGTCCGCCTCTAGCAACGTTTCAGACAAATCAATTGCATTCCCATACTTTCGGGCCTGTGCTCGGGTGACCACACATGCAGGGAAAACAGAGGGGAACTCTAAAGCCGCATAATCCTCGCTGCAATACATGTTGGGTTCGTGAGAAACCTCAGGGAGGGAGAACACATTTCCCCCCGCTAAATCATTGCCCAGAATAAACGAAATGCCTTTAACCGGTAATTGGGAGCAGGTCGCAACTTTCACCACGCCAGAAACAATATCAGATTCCAATACAATATTGTGCAAAGGCGCTCTCATTACACCCAGCTCAATGCCCTGAATTAACACGTCAGCACCACAACTGGAACGTTCAGAAAATGGTAACACATCCTCCAATATAAAAGACTGAGCAGCCCCAGTATCGCGCAGTATCCTTACCGGCACGTCTTCGGACTCACAATCTGACAAAGATACCTTTCCATCGATAATAAATGGTTGGAAAGAACAGTCAACAGACGTCTCGGAGTGTTTCTCGTCATCTGAGCAAAACGATGAATTAATAAGCCCAACACTTTTAGGCCCCGATTGCGATGAATTCTGATTTTTACGTTTCAGCGCTGGACAGAGGGCAATAAAGTGTCCGGTTTCATGACAGTAAAAACACTCCGGTTGTTCACTGGAGTTGCTTGCGGGTTTAGACGCTTTCACTGAACTTTCATTCTGTGAACTGCGATTCCCGTCAACACTTTTTGAAAACGAAAATACAGCTTTATGTGTGAGAACGAACTCGTCGGCACAAACGGCCGCTTGCTCAATGGTAGATACTTTCCGCTCATTTAAATAAACAGCGATTTTATCGGGAATACAATTTTTAAATTCCTCGAGCAAAATTAAGTCTTTCAGTTGCTCCACTGAAACCACCTCACTCGCCGAACACCACTTGTTGAAAAGCACGGATTTTTCATGAGCAAACTCAACGAAAGTCTGATTGCTGGCCTTGACATGCCTCCGGAATCTTTGTCGGTACGCTTCAGGCACTAGTTCATACGCTCGCAACACTGCAGTTTTCACTCTTTCATAGTTCATGCTATCCTCTAGAGATAACGATGAACAAACGTCCTGAGCTTTCCCAACAAATTTACATTGTAACAATAGTGTCCAAGTACTTTCCGGCCACCCTATAGTGGTTGCAATTCTTTCAAATATAGGAAAGTACTTATCAACTTCACTCTCCCTAAACGGGGGTACCAAACGAATTTGCCGACTCAGATCGAAATCTACCGAGGCTATTGCAGAAGTATTTTGCGAAACAGCTCCCTGACCACGAGAGGGAGACACACTGGCAGGCAATGGAGAGGCGACAACAGGAGAATCGACTCGAGATTTCAGAGACACTGGAGCTGGCTGAAATTCCCGAGCCCGCAATTCAAGCTCTTTTAGCTTTATCTGACGGTCAGTTTCCATCTCGTAAGCTCGGAGTTGCAGCAACCGATTCTGATACTCTTGTTTGCTAAGCTCCAGCTCTAGTTCTTTCAAACGTAGCTGGAGCATGGGGTTTTCTACAGAAGAGTAGGATTTACACTGACCTATAAAGCACGGAGTGCCGTCCCCAGCTTTATCCTCCGCAAGTTTATCTGCCACAGCTGGATTCTCCACTGCTGCCCATTCCGGTATAACACTCGGAAGTACATCTTTCTCAGGTAAATATCCCTGATCCACCAACTCTTTATTTAGAATTGCCTTTATTTCCCGCTTCGTTTTACTCCGCGGCACCGAAATATTATAGAAGTCGGCAATCGTCAACAAATCATTTTTCCTACATTGGTCGAATTTCTCCTTAGTAGGAAAAATAGTAAATTCCTCCAAGTTGAATTCGGCCATAATGAATTCGGACGAGCCCCCACTTGTTACGGCCCGATCTAGGTAGTGCGACCACAGATAGATAAATGAAGGAAGCACGGGGAGAGAAAACTGTGGCAAGTACAAAAAAACCCGAACGCTGCCCAGCACTCCGGTCCCTATACTGCCTAACCAGAGCTAACTAAAACCTACCGCTAGTCTTCGAAGGTTTACCAGGCACGGGGCGGCTTTTAAACACGCAACTCCAGAACGCTCCGTCCAGAAGCGTGGACTGAGCGAACGAATCGTGTACCCCCTTCGGAAACAAGTTTCCACCCAGAGTCACCTCCAAAAATAATAAAGGGAAAATAACAAAGCAAAACAATAAAGAGGTATCCCGATGGAAGGATAGTAAGATCCAGCTGGGACTACCCTAGCTAACCAGAGTAACCGAACAGCACACAGAAAGGGCGAGACGAGCGAGGTGGTCGGACACGCGAATCAACGTCAAAAACCGGGCATCTATTACCGAGCAACCAGATGGAAGGGCAAAAGCAAAAATCAAAGTCACAGAGCGACAGGCCAAGGGTCAATCACAGGAATCCAAACAAACCATATGCAGGGCAAGGCAAGAATCGTAGGTCAAAACAAACCGGTCCAACACAGAAGGCAATCGAAATACTCACAGTTTAGAAACGCTAATTACAAATGGAAGAAGAGCTAGTCTTCCACAGGAGTGCACGTGGCGCCCTTATAAACGTATCGCCCCGCCCCCGGAAGTGGAACGTTCCATTCAAGGCCCAAGCAGAACCAATATTAGGGCAAAGGTCATAACAGTGAATACCAGATTGTTGACATCTCAGCCTTGAAAGCCAAGTCAGATAAATGAAAAAGAAATTTTGTCAGTTCCTCTTATGCCTGCTCAATGCTTTGTCTGTCAGCCAAACATTGTAATCGTCAATTGTAATCAGCACACTTCAAACAAAAAGCGGAGTTGTGTATTTGATTACTGTAGTGGAACGGACGGGTTGTAGGCATTGTATTCATGGATCAGGTAGGATTCAAAACTGATTTTGACATAATTGCATGCAATGGGTTTATCCTTGCCAAACTCTGACCTGTGGTGGGTTCCCTGAAAGTCTCTTAACACAAATAACCTCTTTAAATAACTGTCACGATCGTTCTTAAAGTAATATGGGTTTCCCAAACATGTTCATAACTAAAGCGTCTCTTCAGTTCGCTCCAAACTAACCCACGTAAGGAGAGAATGTCCTTTGCTTAAGAATCTCTTCAAAACACTCGCTAATCCTGAGATCCAACGTTATCGGGAAACCCATTCCTGACTGATCCATACGTCTGAAGCACTCAAAACATTCTTTTTGTCCTGAGAAACAAAAGAAATGCAAGTTTAAACAAGACTAACCAGAAACTAAGAATGTGTGTACTTATTATAAAAATCTTATTCATTATTGTTACCAACTCATTTTCATCAAGTTCTTCAAGCATTTCTTTGCTTTTCAGTGACTTTAACAGGGTGATCATGCGGGTACATAAACTTGCTAACTTGCTTTTGCTTTGTTGCTTAGCATATTGCCGTATGCCGTATTATTTTTTTAATAAAACTGAAATTCACATACAACTTTTAGGAATGATATGCCATGTCTTAAATGGTCTCCTGACAGCTGCCCCTCTGGGTGGGATCACCTTGAAGACTGCCAAAATTACAGAGTTTGCCAGTAGAGAGGATTCATGGCTTTATCTTGAATAATTTGTGGATATCTAAATGTATGCCCACCAATGTTTAAATGCAAATCACCAGGAAGTTGATGACTTCATTCCCAGATGATTTAAATGCATCAGAGCATTCACTGATTGGGCACACAATTGCAATCAATTGCACTCGCCATTATGGCATTTATTTTCTTTAAATATCTTCATCTACACAGTAATAATTTTTCACGTTGTAATCTTTTCATTTTTAATTGTTTGCATGTCTATGCCCTGCTGCTCATCCTTGAGTGTGTAACAAGTGTGCGCGCATTGTGCATTCGCCTTAAAAACTGACAATTGACTTATGACCAACTTTTTGTTATTTAATCGCACAATTATTTTCTGCTGCCCCAAGGTAGCACCACGCCAAGAATGTGCCTGTTCACACCTCAAATCAAGACCAAGACGCCATGGGCGCACATTTTGGTGCAAACACACTCGCCATTTTTGTAACCTGAGTGCTGGACGGACAAACAGCAATTGCGCTGGTCATAAACTAGCCAAGAGACTTGTGTTACGCTCGGGGCCGCTTTGTGACAGGTGTTCGATAGAGCCCAAGGTGCCAGAAGACTTATTTGTTTGGAACTACTTCATAGGTGTGCAATCGTTACAGCAAAATAATGTACAGAAATTAGAAAGTCTCTCAGCCAGTCATAACCAAGCACTTAACGGACCAATGGTATAATCACTGGTATTTAACATAAAACTTAAAGTTTATTTTCTTTACTGGTTAACTTCAGTTGAGTAGTAGCCTTTTTTAAATTGAGCCCACCCATTTTGTTTTTTGAGATCCGAATTGGTAAAATCACAAAATATACATTTTAAAGTTTGCAAGAAGGCATCTTTTCATCAGACGCACAGGGTTTAAAGAGATGAAAAATGCGCCTCTGAACAGTATGGTTACCAAGCTGGGTCGTCAAAGGTATGACGTGTCCTCAAGGGTTATTTACTTATCTTTTATCTTGCTTCGTGACATAGTCATAACATTTTCTGCACCGAGAGTTGTGCAGAGTTGTTTCTCAGTGTTCAGAGATTTTTGTCAAACCCCTGTGTTTAACGTCTTGACTTCATGCCAGCTATTCTCTCATCTTTCCCCGAAATCATGTCTGTTTTTCCGGCCAGCAAACAGAGTAAGATTTATGGCGGTGATTTCCTGCTCCACTCACCCCATTTCCCCATATTATTTCCCCAGCTTTCAGTTCAGCGAGAAGCCGATTCTGGGTCCTCACCCTTCCTCACCCGCTCCTAAGCCCATATTATCAGATCTGCTTTCTTATGAACCAGCAAATTATGAGCTGACAGGCTTAAGAGACATTTATGTATTTCACTAAAATTCATTATTTCCTCCCTCCACAGGGAGCGTGTGTGCCAAGTTGCAACTGTATTTGTCTTGTTTCAAAGGCAGAGTTTTCTCAGCATGTATAATTGGCAGAAATTATGTTTGGTCTCTAACGTTTAAAATGATAATTAAATGACTTTGAAACTTATTATACTTAATTAAGATGAACACTCATCTTTGCGGGACAACGCAGAGCAAAAGAGATAATCATCTTGAGCTGATCATCTTGAATAAACAATTATGCCAAGAAGATTCATCGTTATGGAATTCGGTCCCCTTAATTTGTTTTTGTTTTGTCTGAGTGACGCGGTACGACTCAGATGGCACAAATTTATTTGGGGGTTTCACTGGGAGCCAGCAGCGATGGATTGCAAATTGACTTCATCCTACTGGATGCAGGCGAAATTGGTATGATGCCGTCGTAGCGAATTCAAATGATTTAGGCTGTCCACTTGGTACCAGGTTTCGTGGCATTCCTGGGTTCTTGCTGACAGGCCTGTTTGTTCCCTTGATAGCTCTGCCATATCTTGCGCAGTATGCTGCTGATTTTTTTTTGACGGAATCAGATTTGTATCCCCCATTTTTGTTTCTTTCCTCAGCTAGCTGTCACCCACCCCGCAAAGGATGGATCAAGCCCGTCTCCTCTCGGACAGTAGCCGACTGAGTATCTTTCAAAGAATCACCGTCAGAGCTGCATAGGTCAATAGAATCCCGACAGTGATTGCGTGCTTCTGCAAAAACAGGTTGTGTTCCATCAAGATGACATTTTGATATGAGGTACATCTAAAGTTATACGAATGTGCATGTGTGGCAATATATTGATCTTTAATTAATTCTGAAAAATCCTATCATGTATTATAGAACTTAGTGTTCAAATAAGATTATACGTTACGCAGACACTCTTCTTCCACATTTAACTTTTCCAGAACTGTCTTTAATGCGAGATGAGAGGGTAATTTTGAGCAAAATGAAAAAAAGCTCTTTTTTGCTTTGTACATCTTCATGTTGCTAAATGTTTCTTTCAAGGAAAGTAATTGCTATGTATATTCCAGTACATTGAATTGCATCAAAATGTTTTTTTTATTATTATAAAAGAGACGGATTTATCCCAGTGCAGGTTTTCTTTGAAATGCAAGCCTTCATAATCCCCATCATTTCTGGCCAAGTATAACACAGATGCGTTTTAAGAAGATAGCGACCCATACTGGGTCCCATCTGGATAAAGAGCTCATTACAGAAAGAAAGAAAAAAAAAACAATTAATTTGAGTAATTTGTTCTGGATCAAGTGTCATTAAATGTAATGCTTTAAGAAATTAGACAGACACTGGGCATGATAATACCTGATGCACCCATCTGTTGGGAGTATCGCTTGTTAAATACCATTTTCAGGATTTCCCCGAATTTGGCAGTGATACACTCAAAGAAAATAGAGAAAATATGAAACTTGTTTTGTTGGAACAGTTTCCTATAACTGTCTCGCCCTATATGTTGCAGTTTTGCTGCCTCAGTATAAAACACTCTCAATCATGAGTGCCGACTAATGTTATAGCAAATTAGATCACTATCATTATAAATGAGCAGTGGTAGAAAATCCATCATTTATCGGCAATCTCACTCCCAAAATAATGCAACAATCAACTTTACTGTACTGTTCAATATATGTTGTGTATATATATATATATGTATTTATAATATAGCCTACACACACACACACACAAACACACACGCCCACGCACACAGTATATACTGTATAGAATAGAAGTTTACAGTCATTGACAATAAAAACAACGAATTGTAGTTTAGCATCATTTCTGGTTTAAATGAAGTAAGAATAGTGAATAGTGCACCAGGTCCTGCAGCAGAGCAGGGACAACTCTGGAGTCTTGGCTTAATATTCCCTGTTGGCCTAATACTGGTCATATCTTTATGTTCTTTTTGGTATTTTGAGCCCAGTCTCATCCCAACTCATCAAATAGTGAGGCTACCTGACCAAGCCTCAATATACGACGAAGGAGGAGGCTTTTGCCGTCCTTAAATTACGCCAGTTTAAAACAAGCCCGACCCCCTAACCCCTAACCCTTAACTGGAACCCTAACCGTAAAAGTCAAATAAGGATGGCAAAAGCCTTTTTCATCTTACATCAACGCTTGGTCAGGTAGCATCACTATATGATGAGTCGGGATGAGAATGTGTTTTTTTTCTCATTTGTTAGCCTCCCAATTGGGTTTTCTTTGACACTTCCTGTGCCGCCTGCATGCAGAAGTGGTCTCTTCATGACTGTTGATGCTGATATTTGAGGGGTAATATTCAATTGAGCCACCAACTGATGACCTGTGAGCAGCCAGTTTCACAAACTCTGAGACTATGAGTCTGCAATGTCTTTGTTCTCTTTAATGTACGTGCAATTAGGGTATTGTTCTTAATTTTCGTCAGACATTTGCTTGAAAATTTTTGTATATGGCAAGTAATTAGTTGACATCATTTGTGCCTGGCTGTGCAGAACCTGCTTGCTCTTGCTTCAACCATACGCTTTATTGTTTGATTCCTGGTTCAGAAAGTACGCCCATTTATCAAATCAGCTGGTGTCCCACATGGTGGATGATACCTACAAACAGAGAACTTTACAGACCCCACATTTGAAGCCTTTCTCTTCTATCGCACTTAAAGTAACTTGAAAAGGAGTCTGTAGGCTTGTTTAAAAAACTTTTTTTGCAAAAAGTTTTTGCAATCTACTAAATCACGTCTAACGTTAATTGAAGTCATTTTATTTATGAATTGGATCTACAGATAGACAGAGATGATAAATGTTTTTACATATATAATGGAAATACGACCAGCATTCATACATGACACAGATTTACTGAACTGCATTCTGGAAATAGGTAGAAAATGAGGTCTTCAGAGAGCACAGACACAGGAGTTATTACGGCCACAATCAGAGAGCAAAGTAAAGTCTCTAGTGATTTATCAGCTGCTTGCTGAAGCGTAAAATTTGAGATAAAATGTTCATAGACGGTACTAACTGCAATTACTGGGGAACTTTAATTCCCTCTAGGATCTCATTAATTTAGCAAAGACTTTTTGAGAGGTTACTATTCTACATTTAAACACTGAATGTGCTAATGCTGGGGAAAATTGGCCATATTTGATTGTTTGGAAATTTTCATTTTACAATTTAGTTGATACAACTGTCCTGAGGCAGGATACATGGTGAGCAGTTTGTGCTATGTAATCAGTTTATTAAGGGCGCAGTGACAATGCATCATTTGAGAGTTAAGAAAATCAGAACCCTGCCACCAAATGACATTTGCCATCTCATGGTCCTACAGTGAAGCATTATCTACAGTAGCTGAAAGCAAGGGAAGGTGCAAATTTACCTGATGTGAACTGCCACAATGAATATTCAGCCACATAATAGAATAATCTGTAAAATGTCAAATATGTAACTTAACTGCAGCCTACGAACCAAATTACGTGCTAATGTCGCCATTCAACACGTTATGCCCCTTGGTGAAGCCACAGCTGTTGGGTGCCGAGCACATTAGTCAGCGGAAGTCTGGGAGCGGGCAGACAGACTCAGGTTACGCTGTCCCCACATGGGGCTTGACCCTTTCACCCCTCATAAATCAGATACCCAAACCCTCAGGGTGATACGGTAATACCGGAGGCCCTGGTCAGGGCGGCACCCCAAAAGCACAGTGGGGAATAAACAACATGCAAAATAAAAACTGCGTTCCTCTCATAAAAAGAATACAATCGGCCTTCAGATGCTCAGAGAAATTTGATTGGTTGAGATTCTGGTTTGCCAGCCCTTTCGGCAGAACTGTAAATACGTTCCGGAGATGGAGCAGTTGTGACGACTCCCTGTATTTACGCCCCTTCAATAAATCCATTCAAAATAAAGATCCAACCGCTGAACAACTGCAGGCAACATTCCACTGATTACCAGCGACACAAACATGCATAAAATATTTACAATTAATTCTGTTTTTTCCACTTACTATTTTTTTTAACTGGTGTGAGGAAATTAGTAAGTCCAGGGGTGCTGTAAAGAACTAGACATATTGTACTATTCAGCATTTATTTTGATTTCCAAAATTAATCATTCTGTTTTAATTACACAAATTAAATTTGTCAAAATTACGGATGAATTCCTAAATATTGCAGAAGGGCCATAAGAAATTGATTAAAAATTTAATTTCAAAGTTTGGTACTTTTTTCTCTGACTTTTTAAAAAGTAAATATTTCAAAGGTTTTGCACTTTTTCCATTTACTTCTCAACCTCAAAGTGCATTTGCTCACGACCTGTTTTTTTTTAAATAATTTTTTTAATTTCATTTATTTATTATTTTAATTGGGTGAATTGCTAAGGTCCCCATTAACTTTGAGTTACAGTTAACTGAAAGGAAATCTAAAAACACTAAAATATATCCCTGGAGAAAGAAAGAACAAAGTAACTTCCTGACCAAGGCTTTCTCCTTAAATGCTTGATTGACATGTCTGGGCAATAAATGCAAGGCAAAAGTAAGTGCCCCTTTTATTCACTTAAAATTTCAAAGGAAACCCGCGCAATAGAAAAGATGTACCACATTTGTAAGCTGCAATCACAACAAGGCCTTCAGTTTTTCAGTGATAATTGACTGCAGACATGGATTACCACCAAGTAATGTAATGTTCTCTAAAGGGTTCTTGCTGTGTTTCAAGCAGATCAAGCAACAACAGACAAGTGCACCACAGTAAATATTTAGATCATTATATTTTCTTCAGCACGATCGCTGCAGGAAATAAAATATTATTAGACCCAGATGATAAAGGATATGATTTTGCAACTTGGCAGCATTAATGGGCGAAGTGACACCAACAATGACACAATCGCTGATGTTTTGCCATTAAAGACGCCCAGCATCTGACAATATTCTAAACTTCGGGCAGTAATTAACTTACAAGGATTTGCAATCAAGTAAAATATACAATAATTTTATTTTAGAATGTGCTGGTACTGTATTCAATTAACATTTGCTCACCAAAAATTGGAAAAGGATTATGCATGAGAAATGTTTTAATCCCACATAGACCTCACAAAATGAATGAAAATATCCCAAATTAATATAGCGAGTTAGCGTTTCAACATTGTATGTATTGCTACGATGTAATGAAATAAGGAGTCAAAATAATCACTGTGTAACTCTACCCAAAGTTTTAATGCAATATGAGCACAGAAGAAGTCAGTCAGTTACATTATCAAAAATGTTAGTTTTCGTTTTGTGTGTGTGTGTATGTGTGCGTGTGTGCTCATGTTCGCATGTGCAAGAACACGTCTATAAAAATCAATCCAATCAATACTGCTTTATGAAGATAGTATAACATTGTAGCAGAACTAATATTCAGACAGTAAACACACTTAGGTTCACTATAATATAACAAAAGTAGAAGCTCAACACGAGTTTTGCTGTTTCCAGCTCAGTCAGTTTTATGTGCTTAGGTCATATAAACAGAGTAACTGCAGTTGAATAATCCTCCATTAACTTTATGTATTCCTTAAGAACCACTTCTACACAATCATCTGTTTTGCATCAAATTTTCATTTATATCATATATCCATTAAAATTTAAGGCCACAACATAAGAAATTATATGTTTTTATGTGGGGCATCACTCATCATTCAGGGGAAATGAAACTGAACGTGGGTTTTCTTTATTAACCCTTAGAGTGTTGAAATAAATTTTCAAAAAATTATACATTAAATGACCTTGTACTGTTAAAAACCTATCACGTGGCGACTTGTTAAAAAGAGCTTCCCTGTGGGTTTTCTACAGCTTGACTTGATATTTTACATCACTGAGCAACACCATTTCTATTTAGCGTCTATTTAGGGTTAAGCGAATCATTGCCAAATTGCACTTGACCCTTCTTCTTGAAAAGCTGTGTGGATTACCTTGAAAATATGAAAAGTTTGGAAATCGTTTGAATAGATTTACTTCACTGTAGTTTCTTAAGTAAACCATGGATGATCAATACTGCCACTGACTCACAGTGTAGAGACCATGATCTCCAGCTAATTGCATTTTTCTCTTGTGTACACCTCTGAGTCAATCTGACTCAGTCATACTGTGCATCAGATGTCTGTATATAGACTAAACCAGGCTTGTTTTACACCATGGGTGCATCTCAAAGTGTAGGCTGCATCCTTTGAAGGCTGCATTTTCAGGGGTCGTCACTGAGTCCCATCCACCAAACTAACGTGATGTCATTTAATCTCCGTTAAACAGCTTTGGTATAAGCGAGTCGTCACTGGTTTCCCTAACCTTAAGCTTAACTCCAACCCTTAATTCTAATCCTAGCCCTAAATCTAACCCTAAATTGAACTTGTCCCTTACCCTAATTGTCAATTTGGCAAATGGAATTAAGGGACAATCCCAAAAAATGCAGCCTTCAAAGGATGTTGCCTACTCTTTGAGATGCACCCCATGTGATTTCTGCCTCCCTTTGGATTTTCTATACCTTGCAAGTATTGACAGATTTCTGAGTGAGCTGTATTTATATCAAGCCACTTGAGTCTGAAAACTATGGAAATGTATCCTCCTACTTTTTATTGGAAATTAGCAAAAATGCTAGTGTCAGGGAGATTTCTGACCGCCAAGTGTGAAATGTCCCCATCACTTATGGAAAAACTCACTTGACACAAGGCAAAACTGTAATTAGAGTGGTCAATTACTGTATAGTTCACTTTGACATACGTCTGACTCAATTTTCTGCAACCCCTTTGTAACGCGTAAATCAAAACCGCATACAATGATGTACAAATCATTCAAACAGTGCGTTTCATTGAATATATTACGAAGACAACATATCAAATGTTGACACAAAGAAATGTTATTGTTTTATAAAAATACCTGCTCATTTTGAATTTGATGCCAGCTGAACTTTTCAAAAAAGCTGGAACAGAGGCATATTTACTACTGATACTGTTTCAACATCTGATATGTTGTCTTTGAACTATTTTCAATTAAATATAACATTTAAATGATTTGCAAATCATTTCATTTTTACTGACATTCTACACAGCATTCCAACTTTTTTGAAAATGGGGCTGTTCTCATTTTTTCCAGTACTGTAAACAATAAATCTGCCTGGGAATATTTTTCTCCCTTTTTTCCCCTCAAACGCCTCATGTTTAAAACGTCACATATCTGCCTCATATTTGTCTTGACATAGTGATATTATGGAGGAAGGCCAGTTCTGACACTCTGAAAGGAGTAAAGAGAAGTGATTGTTGAATATATTGTTTCCATGAAATTTAGTAATGACACTTACTCATAATTAAGACATTAAAGAGTGGTATCACATAGGAAATCTGCCATTATAACAAAGGCTTAAGGCAATAAAAATAATCTTCAGAGTAAAAATAGTCTAAAGCATCATGGTAATACATGCATCCGAAACACATGCAGATTCAATATGTCACTTCATCCTCGCAAGTAAGTGAACTGCCCTGTTCCATGTACCTGTAAATTAGTAGATATGGGGAAACAGTCAGTGTTATTGGGAATACAGGCCCTCTCAAGTTCCAATTAAGAATTTTCCTCTAAATACTGTTTGGCACTGTCACACAGCCTTTAGCATGCAGTCCTTTCTCCTCATTGTGATTGAAATAGACCCCCTTTGACATGTCTATCTTTAACAGCACACTCACAATCGCCCCATAGCCTTTCAGCTTGCCGCTTTGCTCCCAATTATTTTTGACATTTTAACACTTCCCACAATGCACTGGGTGCATTGAGGTCTTTAATTGCCAAGAGCGGGGATGTGAACAGTCAAATCTCCTCTCAGTTATTCTTTAAACTTGTTTTCACTGTGAGAGAAAAATAAAGAGGAATGAAGAAGGCCCATTAATGCATACGTCAGGATTCAGAGCTCATCTCTTTAAAGGTGCTTTGAATTGGATAACCCCCGGCTGGGGAACTTTTAAATATTCACTGTCTTTCCCGCTGCTACTGAACGTAGCAAACCCTGCTGAGCCATAGACCAGCAGGTGTGCGGAAATAAATGCTGGGGTCTTCAGGAACAGCAAACCAATCATTCTGAGAAAACCAATTCAAATTATGAAAAATAAACCCAACAGAGATTTAATGCATGGCTCTGTGATACATTCACACATAATTCTCATTGTGGCTGATTAATTTCATTTTTAACCATTGAGTTCAACAGTTTGAATTAAGCGAGTATCAATGCTTATTTCTTTGTAGTGCAAATACAAGCCACAGCAATGAATAGTATATACTATTCACGGATAAGCAAATGATAAATCCCTAGAAATGTGGTTTCTTTCAATTTTTTTGCATTTTATATATGTACACATGTATATATGCACTGTACTGCCAAAAGTTTGGACTCACAAGTGATTTTTTTACGAATGGAATAAAAGAAACTTTGTGTTACAGTAATACAACAACCCAAAACATGAATCTGAACGGCGAGAAAATATTGAGCAGCCACTTCAGTCATCTAAATTAAACCTCATACAGCTGTTGCGGGATTGTGGGATCATCTGGATTGTAAATTTTGCAAAGTTTGCCCATTTTCAAAAACGCAGACACACCAATGGAAAATATAGCAGTCCACTTTAAAATGAGGAAGGTTGTCTTTAAGAAAAATAACATTCAGGCTGATGAAACTTTGCAAAACAGTGAATAAATTTTACTGGGGTTATTTTAATGACAAATCAATTAAATAAATGTAATGTTATTTATCATTTATGGACTTTTTGTCCAAAACTATAGTAACGAATGTAGCAAGTGAAGAATGCTTCATACACAAACAGGTCAAAGGGCTAGTATGTTACAGCCTGTGTGTTTGCAATTGTGAGAACAAGTAAGAATGTTGAAGCAGCTCAAGCAAAAAAAAACAAAAAAAAAAAAAACTTCTGTTTAATTTAAGAATTTAAGTTTCTACCCCCCGGCTCCCGTCTCAGACAAACAATAGTCAAAACAAACTGTTACAAATTCTCCTTTATACCCTTCTGCCATCTCACTGCTCAACTCTGTACAGTACAGGTAGCGCTATCATTACCTTAGCTCACACATTTTAAGTATGTGTTCTGGACTTTTTTTTTTAATCTCATCTCTTACTTTTGTTATTATCATTGTTTGTTGTGTGTTTTTGTTTTTGTTGTTTGTTTTTTATTGCTACTGTGGCACAACCAATTGCCCCATGGGGACAAATAAATATCTTGAATCTTGAATCTAGATGAAAGCAGGATATTTGCTTATTTGTGGGAATTAGGAAATGTATTTATCTTGAGTCTGTCACCAGTCCAATTAGACACAGGCATTGGAAAGAAAAATTATGCCATCGGAGCTTTTTGTTTAAGGACCTTGTCAACGACGGATGACATTCCACCCAAAAGGGCTGAATTACTTATGGCTTTGTTCAACAGGGCCTTAATCTGGTCTTGGCATTTATTTTCTATCCTTTGAATTGACTTCCACTCTGTTTCTACCAAGGACTGGTTTCAACACTTATGCATCATCAGGGTACCAAGAACATTTCTTTCCTTCATTTTTGGTCTTTCTTTACCTCCTAATTTGAGCACAAACATATGCACATAACTATTGGGCTCCAGGATGGTTCAAACTTATATCAGTCCATTATTGGCCCTCTGAGGCTTTCAATTTAGCTTTAACTGTCATAATTGTCTTTGACCTAAACAATCTTGTCAACACTGCAACTCACTAAAACTTTGTGGATATGGTTCAGGCCTTGTAAATGTGGTTTTAAATTTAAATCTGAAAGCTGTCATCTCTAAAACATAATCAGTCAGCCAACAAAAAGATGGAAGAGCTCTATGATCTCCACATGAAAACTAAACAGTCACATTATGATCCTACAACAGTGCTGCTAGGACAAATATTTTTAATGCGCCTCATAATGTTTGCTCTGTCTAGTTTTGTGATATGTACATGGTATTCAGCCTTTGTTCCTGGTAAATAGAATTTTTCATCTTCAGTGACATTGATGCAAATTCTTTTTCTATTTGTCCTTTTAAAAAAACTGAACATGCAATACTATTTACACTCCATCCATTCTATTGGGACCTCACGGATAACTCTGGGCCTTCTTAACAGTGCCCTGAAACAGGAAATGAACAATGAGTGCATTCCCTCCAGCGCACAGACAGCACAATTCAGAAGATTGCAAAATGAAATGAGGTACATTTCGCACAAATGGTAGCGCAAGTCCACCTCTCTCCATCAATGATGAAGCAGGACAGCAGAATAATTTCAGAATATGACCTCATGACCCCAGCCCCACCCTCCAATTTTGTGACTATCATGCACTGCAGGAGCCACAGCTGCTGACAGATAAATGAAAAATCCAGCGTAGCCAGACCGGTCTTGCCGAAACCCTTGTAACTCCTAATTTGTTGTCCAAATTGGAAGTCGAAAGTGGAATGATTTATGAAATGAGCAATATATGTATGCCATGAATGGTAAGCAGTCTGGACTCCACGCACGAAAAATGATTTTTTGATAATTTTTTGTAGAGTCATCATATGACAAAATATTGGACAAATAATTGTAGATGCATTATTAAACCCTTTCATATGATATGTTACTTGATGTCGTTTGTCAAAAATCGTATTTGAGGTCATGATATGGCAGTTTTTAAGGTCAGCGGATACTACGAAGGTCACTGTCGATCGCTTATACAAACTGATGGCTTAGTAGGGTGTCTGACATGAAATTTGATGGGAAGTTAGGATGTAATCAGATGAATATTGCGACCAGGGAAGTTTGTAAAATGATTTTCACTTTTAATATTGCAGTGACCTTGACGTTTGACCCAAGACTCTGTAATTCTACCAATAACATTAGCATCTTAAAATGACTAAAATACATCCATTTAATGAACAATTGAAGCACTGTTTGCTAAAACCCCACAAGTCAAGTCAAGTGTGACTTATGGGGTTTTAGTAATAGGTGCTTCAATTGTGCTTGAGAACGCAAAAATTTAAGCTTCAGTCATAATTGCGTCACATGATGTAATTTTCAAAAAAAGATAATTGATTTGTGTAAAATACCTTCATTTTGATACATTACTCAATATGGTAGCTCACAAATAACGTCATTTTTGGTGACCTTTGGCATCATGCACTCATCATGAAGGTTGATTGCTAATTCAAGCAAATGGCTCATTGAACAAGGACCAAACTTACTTCTATTAAGATTTGGTGCCGATTTGACAAAAATTGCGACCGGAAAAGCTTGTAAAATAGTTTTTTTCTATGACCTTGCAGTGACCTTGACCTTTGACCGAGACTTATGAGTTTCTGTGTTTTGAAAGAATTTGTTTCATACTCTTGTGTCGAATATGACCAAAATTGAAGGATATCTAGGGGTGCTATTGCAACCCGAAGTGAATGCCACAGACAAACTAACCGACAGATATAGAAACGAACCGACCGAACAGAGTCTTGCAAAACGCAGTTTCGGCAAGACAAATAACAACAAACTACATCACATTGAAGGAGCAAATGTTTAAAACATCACTTAATTGTGAAACATTTGCTATTACTAACACAGGGGGATACTGGAACAATGCAGTAATACACTGTTCGGCCAAAAAAAAAGTTGCACACTCAAATATTCAGTTGGAACCCCTGTACCTTTGATTACAATGCATATTCGTCTTGTCATTGTTTTGACAACTATGTGCAATGCCAGAACATTTATTTTTGATCAAAAATGCCATCATTTTTGGCCGAGATCTTGTCTTCTCAACATAATGGTTGAACACCTCGGTGGTCTCTCTTGAGCAGATCCCAATAACTTTTAATGTGTTTAAAGTCAGGACTTGGTTGGGGCAAATTTGTTTGTGAAAATGATTCCTCATACTTGTTTTTGTCATTCATGGTTTTCTTTGCTAAATACAGGCCAATAACTGACCCATTCTGAATACTGTAACATCTTTTCCACCATCAAGGGATGTGTCTTCCGATATGATTTTTTAAGAAATGAGTAGCGACGTGCTTCGTCAGTCAGGGTTAAAATGATCATTGCCAGCTGAAACATATTGATAACGGCAATAATGATCCAATTATTGAATTTGTTCATTAATTTCCAAACGGTGAATTTTTTTTTCGCCGGGCAGTCTGAGTTGTACAACACCAAGCATTATTTAAAAACAAACATTATCACTAATCAGTACTGAAAAACTAAGGTATGGTCACAAGATCAGTTACAGTCGGTCTCTGTTGTAGAGAGTGGGTTTTTCCCACTCTGACACAGACACAGTTGGGCTCCTGAACACTCCATTTTTCCAAACACAGTGCATTTTGGGTTCCACTAAAAGACTTTAAATTCATCACATACTTACTCTTAGACCTGATGTGGTGAGTAATATTCAGGTGGCTTTGTTTTATATAGGATCGTGGTATTGTTCTTTTGATATTTTCTCGGTGATCACAACAGCAAAATAGCTGTTCATCGTTAGCTGTCATCATTAGTTAAGTCAAACTCAAACAAATAAGGGAAAAAAAAATCAATGAAATTATTTTACTGGTTGTTAAGTGTCCTGTATGTATTTGTTCAGTGTGATGATAAACTTTTTTATCCGATTAAAATCTGACAATGGCCTGCTCTTCCTGCTTATGTTTGCATGCTTTATGTTACCTGATTAATGGCTTAGAGTTGCAATGAAGGCACGCAACATTACTGTGTTGTGGTTTTAGGGAATTAAGGGGGATTTAAGGACAACAAAATCTGGCGGGGACAGAACTTCCTTGGCTTCCTCTGGTTCAGCTCCTGAGTGAAAGGTGCGAATTAAATACTACTGCATGTTATAAATTGTAAGAATGAACACAATTGACCGCAGAAATAACTACATGTGTTTTCCCACCATTCTTATCCTTTAGGTTATTCTGTAAAAAAAAAAAAAACTCCAGATCTGTCCACCACATGAGTGCACTATTCCGCATTCTAAGTCCCTGAAACCTCCATATTCAGCTTCAGAGGAACATTAGTTGACCATTTTAAAAAGTGATACTGACTTCCTACAACGTATAAAAACTAAGGAGACATTTGCTAGAATGGGGAAAGCGCTCTCTGGGTGAGGAGCTTTATCACCATCAATGCTAACCGTGAACCATATTGAACTCTAATGAAGTGAGGATGGCAATGACTTTTGCGCTAATTGTTGTTTTCATGGCTTTTCCTGTGCACTCTGGCTATGTTTTTCAGCACACAAATCCTAAAAAAGTAAAAGGATAAATATTTTATGCTGCTGGCAAGGTAAGACTACCAGTTTACCGTAGGACTGTATGCTTTTCTTTATTCAACAGAAAGTTTGGGAAATTTCTTGTTGAAACTGAGATGGAATACCTCTCCATCTGTGTGTGTGTGTGTGTGTGTGTGCGCGCGCATGTGTGTGTTTGTGTGTGTGTGTGTGTGTGTGTGTGCGTGTGTGTCACAGACAGCACAACTCAGCCAAGCGTGGATCACAGAATTAGGTGAAATTGGCCCTCATTAACAAAACTGCATGCAAATTTACAGAGCTTTCATCGCTGGAGAGAAACACTAGACGGTCTGTGTACAGGCGGGAGCAGTCAGGACCATAAAGATTCAGGCTGGGAAAAGTCGGAAGGAGTCATCTGGGATCAGTAACCCCCGATAGAAAGCCAAAGCAGGGTACCCTGGGAGGTGTTCAGCTTGAACAGGAGTGAAGATGGGACTGAAAGAGGCAACTCGCCAGAGCCACAGACCCCGGGAGGATTATCCATAATAAATAGATTCTCCATCTTTAGCTGATTGTTCTCCAAAAAAGAGAGACACAAAAAAAGACACAATGCAAAAACCCAGCAAAGGGAAAATGTAGAAAAAAACAATCTGTTTCTCGGAATCAAATGTTCTTTCCACCTTATTATTTATTTTCATAGGAGTAAAGAATACTAGAACGATCAACAATAAGGTAACCCATAATTCAGGAAGTAAATATTTACTATATGAGGGAAGTCCAGCAATTGTTAGTGTTAGAAATCTCAAAGCCTCCCATTATTACACTCGAATCTTACCTGAGCAGCACCTTGTGATATGATTCTATGCACATGGCTTTCCTGTGGATATTTGGCAGTTTTGTGGTGAAAAAAAGTTATGACAGATATTCTGTAGCGTTGCACGGCCTCTACATAGCCAAGAAAGGTGAAAGTTGCGGAGGTATCATCATGGATGTATACAGTAGTAGATTAAGCAATGAAATCAAGGCAATTGAATACATTTTAGCTTTTTTTACTCCCTACCTGAAATTCTGTAACATACATATTTTAATCACCTCTTTTTGGCTACGAAGTGTACAAACAATTTATTTAATCGTAAAAAGCATGCTTTCTTCCACAATATTCTAAAATAATAATATCAGATTTGCATTCATCCTATGTGACTGAACCCACCGGCTCCCTTTACGTTTATTGTGTCACATCCTCAAAATCTGCTAGGTGCACTCAGCACTGGTAAGTCTGGATTTGAAAACAGCAAGGTCCCTCTAAGCTCAATAGAACAGTGTCTCATCAGGATGAGTCATCCAGCAGCTCCTGTTCTTATCAAGGATTAGTCTTTAGAGTATATTTTATTGGTCTTTGGAGTACATTTCCTGACAACTCTCAAAGGTCTCCCAAGTCACTGAACTCTTTCTTCACTCTGAAATGTCATGTATTGACTCAATCATCAGTATTACCGGACCATTCAGGAAGTCTTTTATAAGCAGTTGGACACATGGAGAGGAAGACAACATCTAATTTTTGCAGCAACGGTCTTAAGCTGGAGTAAAATCCTCTCTTTTGTTTTGAAGAGCGAAGCCTCTGGTATTAGATCCACAAATTAATCCAGCAATTCAATGCCTCCCTGCTGTGCCACTTTCATTGACTTGAGAAAGCAGCCATGTTGCAGGTGGTGATAATTCGCTTCATGCCAAACAAACCACTCGTGCTCAGCTTGCGGCCCTCTTATTCACTTGTTTTGGAGCACCAAAAAGCACCATGCATGACGATACACTTAGCCTTGCTACGTGGCTAGTTTCTGAAACCTAACCAAATAAAAGGAGGCCAACTGTCTGTTCAGAAGTCAGTTCCAAGACACAAGCGTGCGAAGGACAGCTTCTGTCACCAAGATTTACACCAAACAAGAACCGTAAAATCTGAGCACCAACAAAATGAAGCCTTCCTATCTGCGCTTTCTGCTCAGCATGACTCTACTCTTGGAGAGCTTTGCCGGATCGAGGGCGGTGTCCGTGACCAAGATGGACGATGGCAGTTCTGAGCAAGATGTACTCAACCCGTATCCAAGAGAGGAGGCAGCGGCTAATGGCCTAAATCCTGGCCTAAGTCGCTATGTAATGCTGGGCATTGGCAAGACCGCTAAAGATGGAAATGTGAAGATCATTGTCGTTGACACCGACCTTTGGAAGAGCGGCCGTGCTCTCACCCAAGAACTTTCGCTTTACAAGCTTCAAAATCCGGAGGCAGAACAGTCATCTGAGAACTTCCTCCCTGTTGAACGCAGAGCGGCTGACCAAGACTTGAACCCTGGTATGGCAATGGCCAGGAGGGAAACGATGAGGTGCATGGTGGGAAGGGTGTACCGACCTTGCTGGGAGGTGTAGATGGGTCCACTAACCAACTAACCACACTTATTCCTATGTGCCTTTCCATGTCAAACTATGTCAGTTTTCTTGCATGGTAGCCACCAAGTGTAAAGATATTTCCTTGGAACTATAGACATTTAGAATAAAAGACAATGGAAAACGTACTGCTCTTGTGTTGTTGTTTTTTTTTTTCTGTGTATTTTAACTTCAATTTATTACAGATAATGCCTTCACTCTGTGATATGGGCTTACTTGTGAAGATATTATGTGCTCGTAAAGGTTGACTTGGGGCTGGGATTGTGGTGACGGAGAACAATTATCCTTTGCAATCCAGTGCACACATCGTGATCTCATTACCATCGTTCAGGAGGTTTTGTTTTTCCTTCAGTTTTTTTGTTTGCACCATTATGGAAAAAGATTTGGACATGAAATTTATGAAATTTTTACTAGAGGTGTGTGTTAGCCAATCCCAGAGGTGAATTCATTTTGGGAGTGATCCAGATCAAATTCCCGATCCCGGAATTTTTTAAGGGATTCTTCACCATTGGGTGAATGGAATATTGGAATAATACATGCTATACATCTTATATGCACTAGATAGATGTTTGTAGTTTCAAATGCCTTGGAAGAGAGATACACTCTCAGAGTTCTCTTGTCAGTTTCTTTTATCCAATTCATGCAGTCAAAGATGACAGTATGTACATTGATCAAACTCACAGAAATAGCAGTAGCTTGATGGTGAATGAAGAAATTTTATTCCGTCATTCCACAGAGGTATGCTGTCTAGCAAGTTCAGCATGGCTAATGCCTGGATAATGGGATGAGATTACCGAGGGACTGGTTCATCTTTTCTGACTGGGCCTGACCTTACGTGAAGTGTGTTCTGGGTTGGGTATGGAATTAAAAACATATGTTTTTTTTCTCTCACCTTGAATCTAGTAGTGTGTGACTTCTCAGATTGACCAGCAAAACATTAATCAATCTCAAATATGCTTTTTTCTTATTAATCGACACAAGAGCTATTTAAGTGCTTCATAAGTATTCTTTCCACATAAGAACATGTGCCATTTGAGATGTACAATGTTTCATGAAAAAATATTTTTTGGAATTTTGAATCTCATTAGAACCAATATATTTTTGCCACCAGTAGAATATATTTGGATCTACTGAGGAAAACAGCACCATGACAAAGAGCTCAGATCTTTTGCTTCTTTCCGTCATATTACAAGCGTGGACCTAACTTACAGAAAAAAAAACAGACTTGAGTTTTCCAATCCAGACCTCTGTTCCATTAACACTGCAGTGAAGTCTAACAGGGTTTGCTAGAAAGAAGAATAAAAAACAGCAAAATCTTAAAGCCAATTGAGCTGAGTAATATGTCTGTGTGGGAATTAGTTAATAAGAATCACCCCTTTCACTTTAAACACTCATTTAACAATCTCTCTAAATTTCTCAAGATTTTTGCAATGTGTTTAATTAGGACTTAGAAATGTGAATTGCCAGCGGTAGACACTTAACCAGGGCTCAAAATGATGATTTTTAAGTCTCACTTAATGAAGTCGCAACTTTGTTACAAAAACCTCTCACATGGCATTAAAAACTTGTTAACATAATTTTATATAGTCATTGCAACAAAATTACATTTGGATTTTGGGAAATTTGAGGACACTCAGCCATATTCCTCAATGCGCCACTGCAAAATTATACGGTTATGCATTCATATTTCAGACATCTCAAAGGAACGTAAAATATTGAGTGCGAAGGCGTGACAAGGGTTTGTCCCAAAGGCAAAGCTCCTGTAATGGAAAGTGTTCTATAATTCTTCTTCTGTTTTTGAGTGAGCCCCACGGTACTCAATAATCTGGGCACAACCGGCTCTCGCTACCTGATACAGGGAAGATGCTCTCGCGAAGGCCTTTTCTGTTGAATAGGATGTGAGGAGACAGGATTTTAAAATGAGACATCCAAAATCTCTCGTTGTGTGGATAGAGGCACTCTTGGACCCTTTTCCCAAGGAAATTATCAGCCACAGAGGCTGGTAGGGTACATTTTATAATGTCAATAAAATAATAAATTCAAAGACTTGGCATGTACATAAATTCTCATCGACAGGAATGCAAATCAGTTGAAATTTTGATATTATTTTGCCAGCAGAGAAGAATCTATAATTATCCCCCCCACAGACAGTACTTTGCTGTCTCAGCCTTGAGATACGGCAGTGTGTTTGGTCTGGTCGAAGCCCTGCTAAGGATATAGGCCACTTGGGCCAGTACTGCTGGATATATAAAATTGTGAAAGAATTGCACGCAGTTCGGCTGCCTGCCTCTGCTATAGGAGGCAAAGGGCGGTAGGGTGATGTCACTGAGCACCATAACAGGAAATTCACCTACTTGGAAAGATGCATGAGAAGGGGAGCAAAATAATCAATTTGTCAAGAATAAAGCTGCTTTCACACCGGACGCGAAATGAATTTTTCGCGCGACAGATTACATTCAAAGTCAATGCAAAGACGCAAATACACGCGTCTTAATGCATTTTAACTGTGTTATGATTATGTCAGTTGAATTTTCTAACCGTTCTCTGGGGCTGATCTCCGCTGTGATGGTTTTCGACTCGGAGCATCGTCTATGTCCTCGATAGGGCAGGAACAGCTACATATTTACTGCTAATTATATATAAAATACAAATTACTGCAAGTAAATGCAGACACACAGTGAAGAATTACAAAATGTCCAGCTTTATATTATCAATCCAGTTGATTGCTCTGATGAACAATCGCTCTGGTATAATTACCATTCAACATTACACATAAAACAAATTTTATTTGTAATTTATTGATATGCTGTGATAAGATTCAAATTAGTGCACTGATAATGAGCAATAGAATTAATGTACTGCAATGAAATAAAATACAAAGTAAAATAAAATAAAAAGCCTTCTGTGATGAAATTCATCTCCCTACTGTTCAGTAATACCCCATCTGACAACAACATCAATAGTTGATGATCAGTCAAACTGAAAAGTAGCTTCCCTGCATTAGGAAACATTCATTCATTGACTGCTGTCAATATGAGGGAAGCATATTCATCCATTTCTCTGCTCCCCTCTCTGTTAAACTGAGTTGCAAATGAAGGAAGGGATTTGAAGACGAGATAATTATAGCCTTTGAAGGTATTGAACAGCACTCAAACAAATTGAACCAGATTGCGCAATTGTTGAAGAAGTGCCTTGATTTGTTTCCTTGATGTCCTTGCAAGAGATTGGAAAATTCTAATTAAATGGATATTTTTGAGCAATAATAGTACAGAAATTATAATTAATCAAGGCTACTTCATTGTGGGAGTTTTCCTTGATTCAGAAGTTAAAATGTGGTATTTAATTTGCAATGCGCGGAACAGGGGCCAAATATGAATGTGGGACAGGCGTGGAGGAGGATGAAAAGGATTTTGTACGCAGCAGAAATATTTCATTTCATATAATTATGTTCACGGCTGTAAAATGTTTCCACAAAATGAACATGTGTTAAATAATTTGAATTCAAACATAGGTTCAACAGTATCACGTGCAAATGTAATTTAGGTCACTTAAGCTGATGCGTCATAACTCATGGCTGGACCTTTAGCTCGTACTCTTATACTCTTTCAATAGCTTTGCAAGGACATGCGTTATGGGCGCTTACCACTCTTTTAAATAATAATAATAATAATAATAATCGTAAAAAACAGCATAAATTGTATGGGTTTATGTGATCCTGTGTATGGGTGTGTTGGCGGGGTTGGGGGTGGGGGGGGTATTCTCTTAGCTACGATTGTAAAGCACTTTGTTCTACAATTCCTTTTGTATGAGTACTATACAAATAAAATTATTATTATTACTATTATTATTATTATTATTATTATAAATAAAGAGAAAGATGTCTGTAATACGGGGTAAAACATTGCAGCCACAGTGCCACGACACCCAGTCATTATTTATTCAATAATTTCAGCAATCATCGTCATCTAAACCCACAAACAGTTTAAAACTATATCACTGCCCCGTTCATGTTTTGCGTTGGACAACAGTGAACAGTGAACAATGGACAGTAAATCAGAATAAACTCAACCGAGAACTAACTGTACTCAACTGCATAGGAACTGTGGAACAAGAAAAACAGAAAAAATTGTCTCTTGTAGGCAATTTTATATTGCTATAGATGGCAACGATGTCCAATCTTGGTTTCAGATTGCTATGAGCACTCCTAGTTTTTAGTGCCATGTAATTCATAATTTTGATTTTGTAAAGCGGCTGGTTAAACAGATAACTCTCTACATCTGGTTTGAATATTCACAAAGTCCTGGTCAAAGTCTTGTTCAGCCGTGGACTCGTACTGGGAACCAACAGTGGAAAATCCTCAGTCCCCAAATGACATTAAAAACAAGCATGCATGACTCCCAGCATAAAGGACCCGCCAAAACATTTGAAGATAAAATACAACCCTGTGCAGTCATTGGGCATGGTAACAAAATGATAATGAGTTAAATCAATCCAGCTGGTGGCCATAAAACCTACAGCCTATCTAAGAATCGCAATGAATGTATGCATACTAGACCTCATAGGGTTTCATATTTTAAAATCAGATCCCCCTGAATACTGAACTGTATTATTTACATTTGTGTTCATGTGTTTTTTTGTTCTGAGTTTTTGCAAGAGGCGTAATTTTATCTGGAGCTATTATAAGCACCTATGCTTTCTGCTGATGTTTTATTCATATATTTGGATTATCTGATTATTAAATTTCATTACATACTTCCACTGGCAAGTGCTACCACTAATCATACATTTAAGCCATCTCCTGAGATCTATGTTGTGGGCTCCATATTCGCACACACAAGCCTGAATGGGTGCAATGATTGAAACAACAACAACAAAATAAAATTATGAGCAGAATAAGATGAAATCTAGGAGTGGAGAAAAGAATAGGCTATTCTGTTCATTGCTCAAGGATTCTGTAGTCTGCAGAAGACATGGTGCCAAGTTAATGTGCAGTAATGTGAACTGACAGATGACTCCTTACGGTTTTTCTACCACTAATATTACCATGCTCCTTCCTGAAAAAGGTCTGCTTTTGTGGATGTAATGTAGTAGATATATCATAATCCTCAACAGTTCTCTGTAACATAATCCTCACAGCCTATTTCAATCCTTCATTTGCTTTCAATAAAGCAATAAAAAAGGAGGAGGAAAAAGTATTTTCGGAACATTCTGGAACATTAGCTGTCGGCTGGATATGACAAGGATCTGCCGGCTGAACCCATTCATTAATGCGTGTCAGTGCGCGACTGCCCTCTGCGGCCGTATTCCGCGCGCTGGCGCGTGTGAATAGACCAGGGCAGCGCTAGCAGATGCAGCTGGCAGCACATCCGTTTCTCTCAGCCTGTACTGGAGACGGAGATGTCAGGCCTGTCAACAAAACACATTACTCAGCATTCATTGTCTTCGCTCGGTCACTTCCCACCCCCAAAAAGCCACTCTGCTTCCTGATAGCACTCCATATCCCAGCAGACCTGCTCGGAGGAAGGGGGACCGTTTCGCCAGTGCCTTATCAGAATTAGCCCGGCTGAATAATTAAAGGAAGGGCAATGAGCACCAGGGCAGTCTCCCAGCTCGCAGCTGTCGAGCAGATAGATCTCGGCTGTCTCTGGGAAAGACAAGGAGAGCACTCCGGAACGGCGGGAATGAGTGGCACACATTGCAAATAAGAGGGACATATGTATATAAGTGCTTGATTTGCAATGCAGATCACTTTTATAAGTACAAAATGCAAATTTGCTAAGTAATGATCATTATTCA
The DNA here is from genome assembly GCA_029721435.1 of Gymnothorax reevesii. Lineage (NCBI taxonomy): Eukaryota > Metazoa > Chordata > Actinopteri > Anguilliformes > Muraenidae > Gymnothorax > Gymnothorax reevesii. The sequence goes on from CM056583.1 coordinate 78,818,835, forward strand.
GATGAGGTGTATGTGTCAGTTGGCATTTCTGAGTCGTTTTGCTGCAATAGTGACGGGCTAACACACTTTATTATTAGCATAAGCACTGAAAGCTTTTCTGAAAAAAACCGAAGGCAGGAAGAGCATGGCCGTTTGTGGGCTCAGTTATATGGGTCACTCATTTCACATCTCATCCATACAAAAAAGGCAAAAAATTCTTGCCTTCGGACACAAAAAGTGCTCAGTCAAGAGTGAAACGTAGCCTTTTCAGTGAGTATCTGAAATCATTATTAAAAATCCTGATTGACTGAATACTACCAACAACAACAACAATAATAATAAATAATAACAAGAGTTTGCCACTAACATGGCAATATCCCCCACCGCCTCAATTTTATGTGTCCGTACGGACGGACGTACAGATGGACGAACGGAGCCCAATGCTATATCCCCCGCTTCGCGCTAATCGCGCGGCAGGGGAAAATAATAATTTTTAAAAGCTTCGTCAACCGTTGTCGCGCCCTGCTTCTACAAGCATGAAAAGACCCGTATGAAAAGGGGCACCTGTATCCAAGGGTGTCTACATTAACGCAGTCTCAAGTGTGACATGAACTTGCAGGCTGCAGTAATGAGCAATTCTCAATAAAGTGTCAAATGTCCATATCTTGGATATCAGAAAATTAAATATGTAAAGTTTAATTACAAATAGAAGAGCCCGAGGCACAGCATTGCACCACAGACCCACCATATCAAAGATGCCATCAGCTTTATTCAATGAATGAAATGAAATTATTGATATAATGTCATTCAGGAGAAACCCAGATACTATTCATACTAAACTATTCATGAGTGATGGCACCATGATTAGCGGTTATATTTTTACAAAGCGAAACGTTTCTGCCTTGTTCTATGTTACTTGCCTGAAAGACTTGGCAGATTAACGCATAGATATAAGTATTCTGTCAACCCAAATTAAGGATAAACGAAGGGATAACTGCTCATTAATGTGTGTTAGCGCAGACTTCATAGTACGAATGCTGAATTAGATCTTGAATTTACTTGTTGTCCAACTGTTTGGGCTACTAATTTGGTCACAAATTTACAGCTGTATGGTATATAGCATAGTGACATGCTAGGTTTCATCTGCCAAATTCAAGTGTCAGTACCTGTTGTGAGAGAGAAATGAAATGGACTGCAGACAATGTCATCATATTACCCCATTTAAGAGAATTCAACTTGAACATGGAGGAACTGAACACAACTTTTCTGGTGGATATGGGAAAGTTAAGCAATAATGGCATGATTTCATTAATTTCACAGATAATGAATTTGGGTAAGGACTTGCAAAAGTATAATACTGGCTTAACTTGTGATTCATAGTATAGGGATGGGGTCACTCACCCTTGGTCACACTCGCTCTGGGACTTGCGCAGTGACTGCTGTTTGAACTGATATCGCATTTTGAATTTGCTATTTCTACACTGACTCTGCGACAGCAGTCTGGGTCCCAGATTTCACTACAGTAGTTTAGCACTTGCCAAAGCTACATTACAAACCATGGATGTAATTTTGACATTTACTGGCTTCGTAAGCAGATCGGTAGTGCAGATTAGCCTAACATTGTGAAATGGTTCCCTTAGAGACTTCTTGAGCAACATCTGGAAACAAATGTTATCCTGAAAGCAGAACGGACCGTGTTCCCTGGACCATTTTGACTATTTAAAAATGGCGTCTATTTTTGTTTAAGTTTATGCTCTGAGACTGTGATCCAACCATTGAAAGGCTCACAGAACATATAATGCCCTGTGCAAAAGACCCCCACGAAATCAGAACCTTCACTGGACCCGGAGCTGCTTTCCAACAATATGTTACGGACATCAGTGAAGGAACCAGGCGTAGATCTCCGATTTAGCTGCAATCGGCAATTTTAATGAAAACTGATATCTGAAGTTGGCAGTAAAATAAACCAAACAAGTACTTACCAATTTCAAATTTCAACACCGAAGAGAAGTTAGGCGCAAAGCATTAGGATGGGTAAATATACTGTTCCAAAAAAGAAACTACACATTGTTGTTAGCATCAATTTATTATACATGAAATGTTTTGACAAATGTGGAAAACATTGAAAAGAAAGTGTAATCAATAATTCAATATTTGTATAGCTTCTTTTTTGGAAGAGTATACCAATCCAGCCAAGGAAGAAGAAAAGAGAGGAATTTATATACATTAGACAACAATGAACACTGAGGGAAAGCAGGTGAGGAGGCAAGGGAATGTAACGAGGATAGAGAGGAGAGGAACAAAACAATAAAGAGAGGACACGTCTGAAAAAGAGACTGAAACAGACACAGACTGCTCAACTGCCGGGAAGACAAGGAACGAAAGGAGTGGGACATGGCACAAAATAATTTTGCAGGTTAGAGCATTGCAAAGGTTGTGAACAATCCATCTAACCATTATCTAAACTGCTTCTTCCAGGGTGGAGACGATCATTATTCCAATTTTTAAACCCTCAGCACTTGGTTTTGGATCTGGTTATTACAGATTCAGCAACCACAAAATTCGTTATGACCAAGGAAAAAAAAATGTCTGGTTTATCCTCACCAGATTGAATTCATGGTAATTTATGGTAGATAAAATAAATCTAGGACTGTTATTTTAGTATTGTTGGCTTACATTTTGCTTTATAAAAAACAACAACAACAAAAAAAATGCATATTCTGCATTTACATCCATGCGCTGGTCATGTTTCTACATGACTTAATCCTTATTTTTGGTAGCTATCATCTCCCAAGTCCCCATAATTTTCATATCCCACCAAAGTACCCCGATCACATTCGTTTTAAGCCGAACTGCTTCCATCCTCAGAAGCCAGTGTTGATTTTCTGCGGTCGAAATGTATGTCTGTGCAATGCATACTATATATGATAAGATTTGCTGGCCAGACAGAACCTCATTGCATTCCTCCAGTTTGCCAACCATGGGCTCTGAGCTCTGCTTCCAGGACCCTTATCACCCAAAACCATTGATCATAGAGTGAAATTTCAGAGCATCTGCAGCACCCTTACAAATTGAACTCCTGGCAAGAATCCACACTCGGCCAGAGTGCTGCAATCTGCAGATTCCCTTTTTTTTCACCCTGCTGGGGCCACCCTCCACCTTACAAGGCTTCCATTAGTCTGTATGTAAGATATGTCAAAACTCTTATTGCCTGTCAGGATTATTTATGGCTATTTATATGATTAAAGGTCCCAGCGAAATTAATCTTCCACAGCCTTGAAACTGAGTTCACAAATTCTGTCACGCTCAACATGGGTAATACAAGGTTTTTGTGAAAACTTAAGTGAAATTCAGCAATGTAGCTCTGTGTCATCTGAAAAACTGCTGACAATTTAATACTATGCCCATAGTAAAATTATTGATTTTAAGCCCACTTGTAATACTTTAGGAGTCATAAATGTGGGAGAATTGCTCAATCATTATTGTTTACACAGAGCTAATTTGATGTATTGTCAATACAGGGCTTAAGTGGACAAAGACTAGGGCAAATAGCATGATAATATTGCACAGAAATTAGTTCAGAATTCAATTGCTGCAACAGTAATCATGCTGTTGGTTGTTACAAAAAGAGGGTTTTCAACTGATTCATTTTTTTGGTGTCGTCAGTGCAGGCAACAATGCTGTCTACAAAGTGTAAATCTGTTATTCGATTTGGCACAAAGAAACCTTAAATATTGGTAATGTACCATTTTAATTGGCAACATCTTTTCCCTAAAGTACTCCCAACTTCAAGGGTACCATTGACTACATTTTGGTGTTATCCATTACCAAGTAAATTTTCATTTCACTTGCATGACCACTATTCCCCATTCTTGGGAATACCATTCCTTTGTGCTAGTGCTCCAGTCTCTCTCCCTTCGACAGCCATAAATCAAAGTGTATGCCTCCAATAACTTTGTGAAAGGCTTTGGTAAAAAGGTATGCAGTCTTTGCTAGAGAGTGCAGGGAGGTTCACAGAGTGAAGCAATTTATGCCTGTCATCTAAGGTGTGGTTCTATAAATAGCCAGGGAGCAGGGGAAAGGTTAGCTGTCTATTGAAGTCTTCTAAATTACTGCATTATCCAGCTGTGTCAAACGGCAACCAGCCCCGTCTTCCGGGTGATCACAGTATTTGGCCCTGCCGACCCCCCCTTATTGCACACGCCAGAATTAGAATTCCACAGTTCCTGGGACAGCTCATGGGGGCTGTACACAATTAAATGTTCTATCGTTGCGGAAAATAATTTGGGAAATGCATATTCTGTTGTAGGAGGATCTGCAAGGTGGGAAGTTGCAGTGGTTTAAGAGGATAAATGGTCTGGTCATATAGTCAATGTTTAAAATTGCTGGCCATTAGCAAAATTGCTCAGGAAGAAATACGGTTCATTTTTATGCTTGCTGAGAGAATGCAACAGCTATTCAGTTTTTCTAAGCCAGAAAAAAATACTGCGTTGCAGTGTTATCAACAAGCTCATAAAATATAGTATCTATTTAATTGGATTTGTTATATTCCCAGTACTTATTAAAAGCAACCCCAATTCTAAATAAGTTGGAACATCATTGAAAATACTAATGTAATCAATTATTTGAAAAGTCCAGTATATGCGGTTCAGAATCTTAAACTGTCTCAATTTGTTTTTTGTCGATCAAAAGGGGTATCTTGCATTTTTCCATGTATGGGACCATGAAATTTCATCCTTTTGTATGTAAAGATCTCTAACCCCTTTCAATGCACAGTTTGTGAATAATTTGTCAGCTGTTTCATTGAACAATGCATAGAATGATGACATTGAGACTTATTCTCCTGAGTTTAAACAGAAATGTAAGCTTTCTAATCTATGTACATTTTTATGCACTTTATCTATTGGTATATTATTTTTATGGCATATTTCAGTGTTATATAATTTAGATATTTAGACTGTGGTGTACCTTTTTCCCTGATGAGATCATTAAAAGTCTTTAAACAACCATTATTCAGAAGATGATGAACATCAGTGATCTCATATTCTTTCCATTTAATCCAGTTACCAGTATACTGTATTAGAGTTACTCCATAATGGTTTAATTCCTGGAAAAAAAAAAATACAAAAATTAAGCAAAACAGTTTTGGGTATTTCAAAGGATGTCTTTATTGGGTTGTGCAGAATTTTCTTAGGTTTTGAATCTATATCGTATAGGCTTTTTAGTCCTACATTCATTTTCTCCATGGCAACCCCTTCAATTTTCACCCAGTCTTTATTAGTCATTGTTGGATGGAACCAATGCCGAATTTGTTAACACCCAAATGCCAAGTAATAATGATAAAAGTTGGGCAATTGAAGGGCCCCCTTTCTGACTGGAGCTACATAATCTCAAATATGAGCATCTTGCTTTCTATTCCTGCCAAATAAACTTGGAAATAGTCTTATGTAGACAGTCAAACCAATTCTTAGAGACAACTAGTGGTAGCATCCTTAAAATATAATTTAAACCAGGTAGCACAGTCATTTTAACTACATTGATTCATTGATACATTGATTGAAAATTGGTAAGTTTGACCATCTTGCCATATTATTATTTATTTTATTCATAATTTGGGCAAGATTAATATCTCGCGTTTGGTGTGATCCTTAGTCCTAGATAACATATCTCTGTTTCCTACCATTTTATTCCTGTGTTCTGAATACAAATAATGTTACAAAGCTTGTTAAGTGGCATTAAGTCTGATTTTGCCCAGTTCACCTTATATCCAGAGAATTTACTAAAATCAGTAAAAATGGTGGATTGGGTAACTTGAGAATAGCAGGGGAAAAGTGCAAATAGTGATACAAGCATGAAATTCGGCATAACTATTCTTCTTTGTCTCCTGTCTCATAATCAACCTCTGGTCACACAGAATTTGACAGTTTTTCAAAATGGCTTCCTATATATATGAATATGGACATTTAATTCCTTAATCACTTAAACATTTCTTTATCATTGTCAGTTTATGCTAAACTATTGAGAGCAAGCCTACAAGTACTCAGATTATATAAAATAGTTTCTAGAAACATCCAAGATGGCTGTCATCATATCCAAAATGGCTGCCAAAGAGCAAAATATTTGCGTATAAGTTCATATGTGCACTAAAAGGTCAGGTAATAGATTGATCTGGGGTAAATCTAGCTGGATCAGTTTATTTTTGCAAGTAAGAAAATAATTAAGCTCTTTTTAATTAATTTTCATTCTAATTTGAAAACATGAACATAAAGGTACCGTAAGTATAACATTGTAATGGTGTAGCGTCATTGCACTACCAGGGCACACTGGTTGACACTATAGCTGTGAAATTCAGCATGGGGTTCAATGCTAGCTAATGGTAGAAATTTGTCATTAGTTTCCCAAATGCTGTTTCTTTAGCCCCATTTTAAAGTTAAACAGCCGCACCTGAATTGACAGGATGTGCCAGCGCGGGAGAGCCGAGCCAAAGAAGACGGGGCTGTAGTCTTCTGGAAGGTGTACAGATCACACGGGAATTAAATAGCATTGGATGAATGATCGGGCTAGGGGTAGGATTGTAACATATCTGAGCCTAGTTGTATCCCATATCTGAAAGTGCTTACATGTTGTATAGGTGGTAAAAGGATAAGGATTGGAAGGGTTGGTTTAGTTTATCTCTTTATGACTGTAAGAATGCCAAGATATATGAATATACAATGATTGTGTAGAAAATATGCAATTTTTGTAGCTTATAGGCTGAAAATATTCAAAATATAGAGCAAATTTGCCACCATTTTGAAAACGTGTCGGCCATCTTGGATATAACTATAAATTGAAGTGGCCGGAGGTTGATTTTGATTTATGGGGATATTAAGAGTTCTCATGCAAAGTCTGTTGCTTGTATCACCATTTGCACTTTTTTTCAACTACCCCGCTCCACTATAATTGAAGTAAATGAGTGAAGATTCAACATCCGTTAAATGTAAGATTATATCGTCAGCATATAGTGAGATTATAAAAGTCTGCAGTCCTATTGTTTTGCCTTTAATATTATCAGCTGATCTAATTTTCTGAGCTAGTGGTTCAATCATGAGATTAAATAGTGGAGCTGATGCTGGATACTTTTGCTTTGTTCCCCAGTGTTGGGTAAATGGTCTTGAGATTTGATCATTAGTTTTTATAGATGCTTTAGGATTTAGATAGAGCTTGTGTACCCACTGTTGAAAGTTACAACCAAAACCATATTTTTTTTTAAGTATGAAACAAAAATGGCCATTCTACCCTATTGAAAGCTATTTCAGCGTCAAGAGTGCAGACAGCCACAAAAGTATGATGTCGTTTTGCACACTTAATCATATTTAATAATTTCCAAGTATTGTCAGAAGAATGTCAGAAGAATTTTTCATGAAGCCAGGCTGATCTGGATGTACCAGTTTTTGTACAGCTAATGTGAGTCTTGCCGTTAATATTTTTTGTCAAGATTTTACTGTCCAAGTTTGCAAGAGAAACTGGTCTATAATTATTACATTGCGGAGGATCATTATCTTTTTTATGAATTAATGTGATATGCGAATAATTAAAAGTAGGATTCATTAATAAAGGCTGTGTGATCTAAAAGTATTGATGATAGCTCATTGCAACATTTTTGATAAAATTCAGCATTAAATCAATCTGGCCCTGGTGATTTATTTTTTGCCAAAGATTGGATAGCCGTTTGCATTTCTGATGTACGTAGTTATTGGTTTTTTTAATGCAGTTTTTTCTTCAGCGGCTATAGAGGGTAGTGAAATGTCTTGAAAAAATGAGTTAAGTAACTCAGATGTCTCAGAAATGTCTGACTTGTAGAGGATCTAATAGTAAGATAAAAAGGTTGAGTTTATTTCCTCTGGGTCGGAAGTAATTGATTGATTTGTTTTGATACTAGATATATTGTTTCTCATCACTATTTTTTAAATCTTATGTTTAACATTTTCCCTACTTTCTCGGGTGCATCCAAGGGTGGATTAAGCAATGCAGGGGCCCTAGGCAAACAGAAGCATGGGGCCCTCCACCTTTTTAAAATCTCATTTAACAAACAACTCACTCTTAGTTTTTAAATTCTTTTTTTAAATACAGCACTAAAATACAGTAAAGTAATTACAGTAAGTCTGATCTACCTTTTCATCAAAGTAATACAAAACGACGCATAGCAACATAACACATTTTAATTTCTGAACCATTATGACTTGATAAAGCCACCTTTCCCCCTCCTCCACCACCCATCATTAACCCCATTTACCAGATATTGCCCACCCAAGAAATGGGTTGTTACAGCGGTGCAACTGGCATTTGTAACGAGAGAACATACTAGCAAATTAGCCCCACAACCTGCCCGAATTAGCTCATTTAAACGTTACCCTGTATTAACTCAATACAATATCAATACAATACATTCCCATATCCCCATTCAAAAATGGTAGGGGTAGTTATCTAGGTTACTACCAACGAACAACCAAGAGAAACCGGAAAAAGATAAAAAGCCCCCTGGTTATTAACATTAGCCTTTAATTAATGCTGCCGAGCGGAATGAACGACTCACTTCCCCTGACTTATTATCATGTTATCCCAGAACTCTGGTGGAAGCGAGCTAGGTACCCTGCCAAGACAGCCATTACAGCCAAGAGGAACCGGCAAAGCACAAGAGCCTTCTAATACGGGATTGTGAAGTTGGGGAAGTGAGTTGTTCATTCGGTTTGGATGTAATAATTAAAGACCAATGTTCACCAGGGTGGTCTTACTCTTTCCCGGTCTCTCTATTATCTTTGTAGCTGTTCGTTGTTAGATAGCTGACGTAAGATAGCTACCGTTACCATTTTTTGAGCAGGGATATGGGATCATGTTTAGTTATTGGGGAAACATTTAAGTGAGTGGCGAAATCAGGCAGGTTGCATTTATTAAAGAGCAATGTTAACTGGAGAGCTTCTTTGCTATTTCTCTTGGCTGCCGTAGCTGTACGAGGCTAACGTCAGGACCCTGGTTACATATCGATACTGGCAGGATCTATTTTTAGGCTGTTTTCAGCGGCTCTAGTACATGTTCTATGAGTTAAAACTTCACTCCCTCAGAATGTTTGTATGATCTCTCGTTACAAATGCCAATTTCACAGATGTCACAACCCACCTCTTTGTAAATTACATCACTTTTGACCAGCGTCAGACCTACTGCTGAATGTGGACCAACTCGGTCAGTCGATACAGCCTACAGCTCATGGCTCTCACCAGTGTAATTCCCTAGACGCGCTCTTGGAATAGTCCATTGTAATAAGACGGGGTTAGTTTAGCCCAGTAATTTGTGAATAACTGAAATTCTCTGATGCAATTTTAGCATATAGAATTAAGAATGACGTGATTTTTAGGTCTGCAGGGGGGCCCTTGGATGTTGGGGGCCCCAGGCAATTGCCTACCTTGCCTAATGGCAAAGTCCGCCTCTGGGTGCATCACACTTTGCAATACATTTTGCACAATCTCCTGAGAAACCAAAAAAAGTAAATTCTTGAAAAAGTTTGATGTCTATTTGAATAAAAAGCATAATCTCTAGTGGTTAGTTGTAAGATTCCCCGTACATCCTGGAGGTTGAATGTCTGCATTAATTTAAGTAAAGTAAATGTGGATTTTTTTGGGTTTAACTACAGACCCACTTCCATCTAGCAGGGAATTCAAAGTCAGATTCAAGTCAAAACCCAAGGTTAGTGTTGAATTATGAAATCTAATTAAGCTCAATCATATTAACAAAGACGGATTGTTTTCATTGGGAGCATTAACAATTCCGAAAGTCTTTTTTTTTTACTCTAAGATCCCGTTCATGAATATAAATCCACCAAATGGGTCTGGAACCATTTCATTAATCTGAAATTTTAGTTTCTTATTGAAAAATATCGCTACCCCAGCTCATTTTGATGACTCCCCTGCACCATGTACCTCCCCTACCCAGTCCCTTTTTAAACGATGAAGATTTAGTGTTTTTAAGCATGTTTCTTGAAGAAAAACAACATCTGGAATAAACAGTTTTGAATCTTGCCTCGTTTAACTTGATTATTAATATCCTTTACATTCCATGAAATCATGCATAATTTCTTGCTACCCATATGTAAGGTTTACGTGTCAATTTGTGTATTATATAGTTTACTCTTTTTTTGCATGCCTCTGATAGTACTTTAAGACCTTTGGATGCAATTTATCATAGCACACTGCGTTTAATCACTGGTGATGGCTTCCAAACTCATCACTGTGTTTTATGTAGTTCAGTTGGGTGGTTTTTCCCACATCGTAGAGAGAAGCTACATTGTATTTTATTTATTTAAAAAGCATTGCCTGGCAAACTTCCTTCATATCTCACTTGGCTGTTGTCCATCAAAATCAGAAGCCAACATATCAGATCGTAATGGTGGATTTTGTTAGAGTCACCCAGGACTAGAACTAATCTGAGCTGTTCTGCTTTTAGCTCATTTGCGCCTTGCTTCTGGAATAGATGCCGAGACACTTTTCTTTTTATCTTATTTTTAAAGTTTGCTTTTCTTTTAGTCTGCAATTGTAGTATGTAATTTTTTGAATTCTTACAGTGCTCTGTGTCTTTAACCTACTTTGTAATTGTTTTGCTGTATTCTGGACTCCCCTGCAAGTGAGCCCTCGGTCTGAGTAGGAATTCCCTGTAATAAAGGTTAATAAATATATAAATAAATAAATATTTGACTTGGGCAAATTGTTCTCCCAAGTGCTGGGAATCAGGAGTAAAAAACAAACACTATAAATAATTGTCATTAAAACATTTCATTTGTTTCTCCTAGAAAGTCCTTTTGTTTTTTTTTCCCCATTTGTTCTTCCCCCGCTAGTTCTGTCACCCTGTTAAATTTACGCTATTCTACTTTTTATTTAGATTGCTTGCCCTCAATGGTATTGATCTGGGTACCACTTCACTCGGATATTCAGTAACGGATAGCTCATAATGTATTACTAACATTTCATTAGCTTACTAGGTGATGTACAACAATGCAGCTGTCTCACTTTGCCTGGAGACAAATTATCAGCAACATATGGGATGACTCGTCAGCATACATATTATCATAATTATTTAGTTGAATTACTCGCTCACACTATGCTATAGATATATTCGACAGTGTATGTACAAATAATCAAAAAAGGACAGTAAACAATTGAATTAATTTGTGTTTAACATCTTATTTGTCATCTTATGTTTAAAAATGCAAAGTGTTTTTTTTGGGGGGGAGGGGAGTTTCAGTTTCTGGTCCAAGGGTTTCAGCATTTGTGATGGTATAGGTGCGTAGGTGTGTGCCAGTGCACATTAGATAGCTGACATGCACACAGCTGCCAAGTTGCTAATTTGTGAGGGCACTATTAATGCAGGAAGATATCTGTATGTTTGAATTTTGGTGAAACATATGCTGCAACCACAGGCTGCCTCTTTCAGATACATCCCAACATTTTCCAGCAGGACGATGCCAAACCACATTCTTCATGGAATGAGCTTTATGGCATTTTATTAATTGAAATTTACAGAAATGAGGGCCTTGTACAATTATGCCACAGCTTACTTACATAATGACAGAATAGGGTAAAGTTCTGCTTGCTGGTCTTGACCAACAGGTGTTTTCAGTGTCCTAACGCATTGAGGCTGAATAAAAGGCATGGCAATGTTACACAGGGGTAAACAATTGACTGTGCCCTTTTGGGCCCTGTGTTTTCAATGAACAATTAAATATGCATTTTAAATGAACAAATAATGTGTCACTGTACTGTTTTCAATATGGCACACAGATAACTGACTTTTTTTCCAAGGTATCCAAGATTTTTGGAACTGAGGCAGTAAAACATGAACATTACTGCAGGAGGCAAGGGATTTAAGAACATTCTCAACAACAAGTCCTCCAACCCATACGCCTAAGTAGCTTGTTCCTTCCAACCCTCTAACACGACCCAGAGGAGCATTGCGTAAATTAGCGCCCTCACTGGCAGCAGGAGAATTGCAGCAGAACTTCTTCCCCTCTGTGCAGTGTGGATTTACCTGAGGATACCTGCAACACAGGATGATAAAAGTAAGTATCCCTAGTCATGAAAAAAGCAATTTCAGCCCTTGGCTCGTTGCATTTTGATGACGACGCTGCCAGCTACGTGACTATAGACACCAGATTGTCGTTATTTATACAACCGCTAGAGGTCGCTTAACTTTTTAACGTAACTGTAGGTCGTAAAAAACTTGCTTGTAGAAACGACCATTGGGGGTGTATTTGGGCAGAGGAATGTCTCATTCTCAAGTATGCATCAAGTGATGTATGCCTTTTTCTCAGCATGTCTCAATTTTCGAAGCCTCCCATTTTTATTTATTTTTTTTTTTTTTAAGCGGCAGACTAATCCATTTCTGTGTTAGCTAATTTAAAAAGGTCCTGAATGCAGTCATCATTCCCACCCGCCCCCCAAAAAAGGAAAAGGAAAAAAAAAAATCAGTATATGGAAGTCTGCCTTTACATTATGGATTAGCACTCTGCTAAAGGGTGAGAAATGTGGACAGCTTGTCAATGGCTCCCTCATCTGACCTGCTCTAAGGGTTTTTTTCATACAGTTCTACTATACACAATAATCCACATTAACGTGACCTTATATGCACATTATTTCTCAATACTATTTAATACTATTTACTTTTAGACTTTCCTTTTAGCGAATGTGAAAGCAAAGTTACGTTGGTTGGAAATGATAACACTGTAAGGTTAGAGGGTTACTAAGTGAAAGCAAGAGTATCCTCTCAGAAAAAGACCAAATTTATGCTAATGGTTATCATGGTGAGGTGCGGCCTTTATTGGCCTGGAGCCTGCATAGTTCAGGCCAATTATGCTTGGTTTACAGGGCCAGAGCACATGAGTTAAAAGGGAACACTTCTTACATTAGAGGGGGCACCTCAAAAAAAAAAAAAAAAATCATCTGGAAACATTTAACTTTTCTGGATCTCCTGTGTTCAGCAAACTCCAAACTTGAAGCACAAAAATAAAAAGGCATAAGATTATTTGTATGTTTAATGTTTGCAAAAAATCTGGAGCATATTCAATACTTAATATTGCTTAAATGTTGCAATGTTGCTTAAAAAAAACTTTATGCATTCTCATTTAGTGGCTGCTGGGATTTCTCATAATATGTCTGGCCACCAAAACTTTTGTTTTTAATGCAGAATGACGGCTGTATGTGTAGTTCATCGGCAGGGATGTACAATGTTGTGATGATTCCCTTTTCTCTATCTGAGGTATTATCACGCCCCACATAATATGTGAGGAAGTACTGCATTCAGAAAATCCAGAGGACAATTGAAGACTAGCTGTGGAGAACCTTCAATGATTGGCTTAAACACTGGGTCCACTCTAAGGGGAAAAAAACTACCAAGGTCTGGAATAATTTGTTAACCTCACTAGGACAACAGCGAGGCCCTGTCTGTGCTTTGCTTCTGAAGATGCTTATTGAGTTCAGAGACAATAAGAGGCATTTGTGCGCATTATTCTACACCTGTCAGGCACTTTTGTGTCTAATTACCTGATTATTATGTGTGTCACAGCGTGTAACTCCACATTTTCGCTTCCCACTGTAATGTTTAAAACTTCATAACTCACACTTTCAGCAAAACTAAATCTCAAAGCAATGAATTTATCATTTGTGCAAAGGATATCATATATTGATTCGTTCTTGAGATCCCAGGTGACGTTCTTCTTTTTTGAATAATGTGGATAGATGTCCCCAAGTTGAGCTTTTTTCCTGTGCAATTCATTAGAAGGGCAACTTTTAATTAGACTGAACTGCCTTTTCCACTTTTTCTGCTGGTCTCCTCAATGGATTTGCTATGCAAGAAAAAGTTTTAGAAAAATGCAATTTTTTTTTTTTTTACCAATAGCCTGAAATGTTTCGGTCTGAGGTATGGTAACCAAGGTGGTTTGAGAAAAGCTCATTTTAGATGAACACTGCTTTTTTTTTCTTGAGGGGAGCAGCAGATGTGAGAAAATCAAGGTCTTAGACGTTTACCACCCTCTATCTCTCTTCTAAGTCCTTCAATATCCATCCATCCATTATCCACACTGCCTGTCCCTCACCAGGGTTGCGGGGAGCTGGAGCCCGTTCCAGCTGACAATGGGTGAAAAGCAGGAAAATACCCTGGACAGATCATCAATCCACTGCAGGGCACACTCCCCATTCACACAGGCACTCATACCTACGGGCAATTTACAACCTCCAATTAGCCTGACATGCTTGTCTTTGGGCTGCGGGAGGAAACTGGAGCACCAGAACATGCAAACGCCACACAGAGGGACCTCGAGGCTAAACTCGAACCACTCAGGCTGAGAGGCGGCAGTGCTAACATTACCTACTACGCCACTGTGCCGTCCAAGTTTTGGAATTTCAAACTCAAAATTAGAGGTACTCTGTCCGTAAATAAATGTATTAATGGATAAGGTACTGATACTTTTTTTTTGTTAATTACCTTTTATTAATTCACTTTAGACACAAAGATGAAGACAAAAATGTATAGAAAGAAGAAAAATAAAGGTACCGATACACTGTAGATCCATGTGTATTCTATAATTAGCTTGCCGAATGAGGATATAGTTAAAAAGTTTTTGGCTACGATAAACGTCAGATTTGATTGCCTGAGATAAGAATGACAATTTTGTTGCTCTCTTCTGACTGAGTAGTTTGAGCAATCAGTACCCAGACCGGGAAAGGGGAACAATTCTATGCTTTAATGAAAGCTTATTTGTCCATTGCTGAAAGCAACAGGCATTTCTGTCATTTTTATCTGATCTAGCATTACTAATTATATCTCACCCATTTGCTGTGTTTATAAGAGATACATTTGGGCTGTTTATAAGAGCAGGCAGCTCGCTGATGGAATGTTTTGTTTATCAGAGTTGGGGTCATATAATGAATAAATAAATAAATGAAATAGAGGTGGTTCAATCATGGCTTTGTCAAATTGTGCGTGCTCTTTATCATGTATGCTTACTCAGAGAAGGCAAAAGAATTACTGAGAAAAATTGAAATTGAGGATATGCAGCCAGATCTTCCTTTGCTTAGATTCTTTTCTCGTCAGTACACCAGTGTTGTGCTGGGCTTAATAACAATCCCATGAAGTGAGAGCCAAGTGTCAGGAACTTTTAGCTTGTTAAGTAGTACCTGTGAAAATGACCCAGGAAATCAGCCCAAAGGAATCATGTTAACTCTGCTTGAGGCCAGGCTAGATTGAGCATCTTTTATTAACACAGCTCTTCAAAAGACCTTGGACCCCATATCTGCAGGAGTATCCAGTCACACTCACCGGGCCACTCATTATATCCCCGAAATACGAGTTTTGGGGATATCATGGTTTCGCCCCACCCGCTGCCGCCGCGTCCGCAGCTTTTAGTCGTTAGCGCGATAACTCACAAAATACTTTACGTTTGCTTCTCATTTTTAGCATACGGGTAGATATGGTGGAGAGGATGAACTGATTAGATTAGAGTGGCGCTATATATTGAAAAAAATCTGTTTTTTAACCATATCTCTGGAACAATTACTTACACAGACCTCAAATTTGCCTCATATTGTAGGTCTAGTAAAGGGGAATCTAATAAAAGGGGCTTCAAGGATTGGGGAATTTCGGGGATATACCGCCGCCGACAGCATAGGCCTAGTTAGAACAAGTAAGGGACAATATCAAATGTTCAGCCAATGAAGTGCAGCATTTGTGAAATGATAAGTTGTCAACTGTATTTTTGATGAGACAACTACTGCTTTCCTGTGTTTCAGAGGTCTCTGTTTGTGTGATTCCCTACTGAAGTTTCTCCTGATTGATTATGACGAGGGCAACTTTATGTATTGTTTCTCTGTGCAAGGGCATGATATTTGTTTTTCTTATATTAGTGCAAGACAAATGGCATAGGAACCTTTCAACCCTAATGAACCCATGGGAACCTATTATGTTAAATTTCAAGATTGAATATTCTGAGATTTCCAAAAGGGGAGTTTATATTCTTAAAAAAAATTCATGACTTCCTGGCAATTTTCTTGCTGTCATTCTTGACCCTTTAAAAACAGGGTTGTTCTGAATGAGCGTCCCCTTGATGGAATGACCAAACTGGCCAACAAACAGAGTCACTGTGTCAATGCCGAGCGACAATAGCATGATCCCCCAGCTACAGCCAAGTCTCGATATATAAATGATTGAATACTTAGCTTGCTAGCTATGTCATAAACTAGTAGTACCAAACGAGCATGGAGAGGTAGCTAATGTCTGCAGGTTAAGCAAGCATGGACGTTACATTCACAGAAGTGCAACATGCAGTCACCATAATCGTTTGAACACCCAGAATGATCCATTGCTACCATTTGCTCGCATTCCATTGACTGCACCAGCTACTCCACTCAAAATGACAGAATTTGATTAAAAGAGTTACCCATTACATCAGATCCTATCAACGTGTCTCTAGTTTAGCAGCAGATTCTAAAGTCACAATTTGGCAGCTAGCTAGCTAGCTAATAAACCACACAGGATTATAGAAAAGTAATGCATGGATGCCAGCCAAGTTAATTTTGAGAGCAACACATTGTGACCTAGCTATCCATTTACATCAACAACCAGGTAATACACAGTCAGATAAGCTTACACTTGATATTCAGTTTGGATGACAGAAATTGGAAACACTTACTTGCTATCTACAGATTCTCCTTAAAAGTAAATAAAAACCATCACCTCTTTGTTTCTTTTGAAAAGCATAAATAAGTCCTTTTTATTAATTTTATTGCCTGTCCTGTATTGCACTGATTCAAGTAAGTGGTTTAAAGCAGTCAGACAAAAAGTGGGAAACGCACATAGGTTATAGCTAGTTTTGTGCTTTTTCAGATTGAAGCGAAGATGTTGCCATAAAAAATAAGCCATGGTGGGGATATTCATATTAGGGGTGAAACAATTCTCATGAGCTGCATGTGACGTAGGAAGGAGAGTCAAATTTGAATAGCAAGGCGAATGCCGTATTCTATGGAAAGCACAGCCCACAAAAAGAGAAAAAATGAAATGACTGGGTTGTTTTACTTCACAGTTAGTGGGCTGGTAAGAAAACCAGAGGCCGAAATGCGAATGTGCACTAGCATTGAAGAATTATAATTCCCATAATTGGGAATTGCATCCCAATTATGCAGTCTTAAAGTCAAGCTGTTTTCGGACTTATTGGGAAAAAAGGTCAATGAAAATCAAACCGCAGGTGCAGCACATCTAAGGGAACTTGAACAGAGCTGCACAGCAGCAAACTCAATACAGCCATGACTGCCCTTTATATATAAATTGTGGGTATGCTCAGCAGATACGACAATAAGTCCTGGTTAGTTTGATGGATTTAAAAATGAGAGCTTATTTCTTTATTTAACATGTAGTGTAAGAAAAATGTGGGTGTGTCCAAACTTTTGACTGGTACTGTAGCAGGCAAAAATCCAGCAACTTTTGTACACTCTCAACACAGGGGTTATAAATATGCCACACACAGGTGAGGAAGGGCGACATGAATACAACACAGTTGGTGAGGGAAGCATTCAGGACATAAACCTATCAAAAGGAAAAATGTATCTTAATGACACCCAGGCTGCTGGATAGGAGGAGACACAAAAGGGATTCACGTGAGGGTTGTGACAGTCTGTTTTTCGGAAACTCATGCTTCTTCTGAACTTAATATCGTCAATACTATCTTGTGAAAGGTTTGTGAGCAAAATTATTTCAATATGTAGCTGGATCTTTATTTCATTAGTCATGGTCTCAAAAGACCCGGGGTGAGTTGGAGCATTTGGTTAAATAACCATGCATTTAAGGGATAGTAAATGGAAAATACTCCCTGTAAAATATTGGAAATGTTGAGAGGATGGAAAATGTTTTTTTTTTTTTTTCCCCATCAGGACAGAGTCATATGAAGCGACCTGCGGATGATCTATGACAAACCGTTTGTCAGTTTAAACTTTTAAGGGTCTGGTGTGCTTCAGTCTCCCTGGATCCATATTTTAACCACATATGGATGGTTCATGCAAATTCTGATAATATTATTTAGCCTTAATGATGTCAATGCATTATAGCGAGAATTCCACATTTGTCATATTCTGATTATTCTGAATAAATAATGTTATCTGACCATTGAAACCAAGATTTGGTGAAAAACAGATTTTTCTCAACTACTAATTTAGATACGACTGGCTCACTACACCTGAAGTGGTTGCTACAAAGGATAATGACTTTTTTCTGTGGCAAGAGATCATTTTTTTAAACTGCTGGACAGATACTATGGGCAAGTATATTGAGCATTTTGCACATCAGGCTTAGCTGAGGAGTTTAACTCATGCACTCCAGAAAAACAGGGATGTGACGGAACTCATCCATATCCTAAACAGTCTTCAAGCCCTGCTTGCTAGGGAATATTCAATAACTGATCCGGGTGTGCCATCTAGTGATAGAATAGTTTAACTGCATGCATAACTAGAGCAGCCCCATGTCCGATGGCGTCTACATCTGCACAAAGGGGTTAATTAATGTTCAGTCACATCAGCATTGAAAGTGTAATCTAGTCTAAAAGGGCGCGGCCAAAATATGTTTAATTTCTGACTACATGCCCCATCTGTAACTACACAGGCTCTAGATATTGAATAGAAAAATCTATTGAAGATATGCTGTTTACCAGTAAAAAGGATGTTTACAATGTAAATACGACAGCTTTAAGCTTTCATTCCCTCCAACTTCAATTTCTCTCCTCAACAAACTAACTGGCTGGTTGACTTTTACCTGGTTGCCTCCTCATAGCTGGTGTAATGCAACTTATTTATTGTACCCTTTTCAATTATTTAGATCTTTTATGCTTGTAGTTATCTGGTACAATTTTTGAATGTAATTATGTATTTATATTTTTACATTTATATGAATATGTAAATTTATTTTTCGGAATGTGTCTTCAGGGCAGGTGCAAAATGGATCTTTTGTGATAATTATTTACTTTATTTTTCACCCGACACTTGACGTGCACGGCACAGGTCCACTGCATGTGTTCCTGCACCTAATTGTCTGTGATAGTGTAATATTTGTTGCTATTTGAATGTGTTTGTCTATTTTTCTTGGTGATGCAGCATATCCTGTTCTATGTAGTCATGACAAATTTCCCTCCTGGGACAAGAAAAGCACATCTTATCTTATCTTATCTTATCTTATCTTGAATAAGCAGAAGCATTCATTCAAAACAGGAATGGATCTTTATCTTAACCCTTTGTCTTTCTCCCAGTTAAAAGATGAATAGCTTCACTTACCAAGAATGATCTGGCCCATGTATAATATCTGCTGAAATAGAATTATGCAGGATTTTCACAGACATTCACCAATGATTATGCCGGCAGTTGTACTTCCAGATAACTTGGTTACCCTCCATTAGAGTCCCTGGTGATGAGCTGCTGGCGTCATGGGCATGTGGGCTCTGCAGTTTGATGTACCCTCATTAATCCCACAGTTTATTCATTAGCATTATAAGGAAATGGCTGTGTACTCTACATGCACTATACTCAAAGTCACTCGTCATACTCAAAGACCAGGAGAATCAGTATGAGGCTCAAGGTTGAGTATGCAACAGTTGGGTATTGAAAAGGCAGAGGGAGAGCCAAACGCTGCAAAATAAAAGGCGATACAGGTTTCTGTGCGATGGCTGTTCGGATCATCATCTGGGCTGATTGTTTTGAGAGTGATGAATGAGAGAAAACTCTTGGTATTCCAAGCTTAGTGGGCGGACATTGGCATTGCACTGCTCTTTTCTTGGTTTTACGTCAAAGATTTTATGTTTATTCTCAACGGCGTGTATGCTGAGCATACATTCACCATTTCTTCCCAGAAATGAGGGAAAAGAGAACCAGCGAGAGGTCAGACATGCACCACATCATTGATTTTTGGATACAGTGCATTTTTTTTTTTTTTTACGGTTGGGTTTGGAATCATTACATTTTTTTTTTCCCTGACAGAAGATGAATCTCCTTCTCTGTTACACATCAGAGCTATTTTTGAAATTGCAAAAATATTTTCCAACCGCAGGAAGAAGAGGTGAAAAAAAGAAACCTTTTATATTGTAAGAAAAAAAAATTGTTTTGGATTCAGTACATTGGTGATATACTGTTCAACGAATCTAGGTCAATTAGATGCTCATCAATGTAATAACACAGCTGGAGCGGCAGTATATCTCATAAGCTAAATAACACTCCGAAAGCAAAAACACATCCTAACCTATGTTACATGGTTAA
Source organism: Gymnothorax reevesii (assembly GCA_029721435.1). Classification (NCBI taxonomy): domain Eukaryota; kingdom Metazoa; phylum Chordata; class Actinopteri; order Anguilliformes; family Muraenidae; genus Gymnothorax; species Gymnothorax reevesii. The sequence goes on from CM056583.1 coordinate 78,839,120, forward strand.
CAGTCCATTTTAACCTGAGAAACTGATTTTTTTTGTAATGATTTTACTAGTTTTACCAGACTTGAATTCCCAATCTTGATTTGAAAATTTTGATACATGTGTTAATTAGTGCTCTTCATAGCAACCTCTATTACAGCCACAAGAGAGCTGACAATCGCAGGAGAAGGCTTGTTTGTGGATAGTTTAACAGGTGGACATGCAGGCAACAATTGACAATCCCGGTAGAATGAAGACTTCTTTCCCCTGGTGACACAATGAATAATGCTTTCCTTCGTGTAATCTTGTTCTTAATTTCTCCTACATTTTTATCCACTATCATTTTAACAACCATCATTAAGTTGTTGCAGCTTTGGCTGCTGTCTGTTACTGGGTTTGCACAAGTCATAAGTCATCCACATGATTTCCACTGTCGTAGGTTCAGTATTATATAAAACACACTTGGTGCTTTGGGATATAAACATCAGCAGAGATTGGTAAGACTTTACAGTAGGGGTACATTAATTAACATTAGCCAATGTAGTGAGAAGCATTAACTATCAGTTAAATAACAGTAAACTAATGGGACCACTAATCATTTACTAATTGTGTTCATGTTAACTAGGGTATTAATTTATGCATCAATATATAGTTTGATAGTTTGAGGTGTTACTTGAGGGTTACTTAAGGGATGTTTTCAACTTCATAATAAGGATGTGAAAGAACATTAATAAATGGTACGTTATGGTCACCTAATGCTTATTTAGCTCTCTGATGCATTAGTCAACAGTTAATTAATTGGAAGTTAATGCTTATTACTGCATTATCCTTATTGTAAAGCGTTACCCAGAGATTCCGATGATAGGTATGGCCTTTAGAAGTCAGTCAAATAGTTCTGTTTAGCACAGTGATGGCCACTGTCCTCTTAGCCTTGCATTACCCACACTCTATCAGAGGTGAATGTAGGGCATTGTATTTACATTGGTTTTCATTCATTTAGAAGACACAGCAGCTGCAGCGGAGATGTACATTAGTGTTGGCACAATCGGTAACACTTTGCAATAAGGGTACAACAATAAACATTTATTAACCTTAGTTCATTAACTGTCAGTTAATTAGCGGGTTAGTAATGCATTAGATAGCTGAATAAACATTACGCAACCATAATTGAACATTTATTAATTTTCTGTGTTTCCCTTATTTGTGAAGTTGTAAACATCCCTTAATTATCCCCCATGTAGCACTCCAAACTTTTAACCCATAATCTATTAATTAATACCTTAGTTGATGTGAACATCATTTGTAAATGATTAACAAATGCATGAGTTAAATGTTAATTTATTGTTAGTAAATGCTTATTACTGCATTAACTAATGTTAATTGTTGTACTCTTATTGTAAAGTGATACTGCACAATCTTGGAGTGTAACACCAACTCTAGCAATTAATGCATAGCCTATATACTTTCAAAAATGTTCTCCTACAGCATTAAGAATTGAATCTGTAATTGAAGCACCTATTACTAAAACCCCATAAGTCACACTTGACTTGACTTGAGGGGTTTTAGTAATCAGTGCTTCAATTACAAATATTTGCATATAATCATCCCTCCCAATCCATTGCAATGTTCCCCATACTATTTCTTAATATACTAGCGTTGTTCAGGTAAAGCGCCTTCGACTTGGGTAACTTTCTGGTGTCACTTCAAAGCTCGAACCCATACCCCTCTCGCTTTCTTAATTTCAATTCCTCACAATAATTCAATTCTTATTGACATGAAGAATCAATGAGCAAAGTGACAAATATTAGTCTTGTCAATAAAGTTAATTTTGTCCTCAGTCAATATGCACTTTCAGTTAACTTTAAAGCCCTTGGTTCAATTTCATTTCAAAATTGCTTTCCCCTCTTTAATTAGACTCAGGTTATTGAAGTTGTTGTAATTCCACTTATTAGCTGAACCTGAGGTAGACATTCAGACAACAGGCAACATCCAGAAACATCATTCATACACCTGTTGTGTCTTCAAATCTCTTTTTCTTATCAGGAAATATATTAAACATTTTAGAACTTAAACAGTTAAATAAACTGTTGTTGACACAGTAGCATGTATAATTAGGAAATATGAACGCAGAACAGATGTATGATTGGAAAATGGTGTCTATTGCTTTTGAACACTGAATTTTTTTTTTTTTTAAGCTGTTCTCCCATGGTGATAAATTTACAGTAATGCTCCTATAAAAGCATTTCTTACAAGCTCTAAAAGCATTTTTGGCCGTAAAGCCTGTAATATATATTGGTGCAAACACAAACATGTTGTTATAAAACAGATTTTTTTTTTCTTGAGTTTTAGCCACAAAGCAGAGAAGTGCGGTTGGCACCACTTATTATGATTGAGGACCTGACCAATTGTCCGGGGCCAACTGAGGAACAAAGGTTTCTGTTGTTGGATTGAGTGTCAGTCATTTGGTCATACAGTATAACATTTAGAGGCGCACTTAACGTCTACAAGATTACTTCTAAATGACTTTGCCAAATGCTGAAGCAACATTTGAAAACTGTGTTTTCCCAAGATTTTCCCCGTTCGTGGGTTTCGCAAACCATTTTAGATTGATCGGTACCGTTAGGCTGCAGAGGTACATGCAAACCAATAGAGGCGATGGGACTGGAGTCAAACTCTCTCTGCCGATCAGATGAACCGTGAATCTTAATTTGTTGGGTGGAGGTCAGCAGTGGAGTGGATGGAGCAGAGGTTTGTGATTGAGATCATGTGTTTGCATATTGCAGCAGCACAACTGGAAACAAAAGACCATTGCAGCTGGCCACCAATGAAAACAGATGTAGAGAATGGCTACACAGGTAGAGCATGACGTAAACTCCTCCGAGCTTTATTACGGTTTGCTAAGCGGAACGCGCTTTTCAGCACTCCGACCCGGCTCAAGGTTCTCCTCAAAGAAAAAAGGAAACACCATGTGCACTCAAACACAAAGAAAGTGGTTTCCCTTAGTTTTCGGCAGTATGTGTCTGTGACATACGCCAGTGCTTGGGGTACCATCTAGTGGATGGATGACACAGGACAGAGCTCATCCCTGCCCTTTCCATGCCCCCCCCCCCCCGCCTCTCGGCAGGCACCCTGCCCTCGATACTGGTGTTCCCCGCTGCTGCCTCCGACCGGCTCAACCACGGGGTCCCAGAGGCAGCCATCTCTGGCTCCGTGGGGTCGTGTGACATCATCACCGCTGCTCTCTAATGGAGAGATTGGCTGTGGGAGGACTGGTGAATAATTTAAGAGCCCTGCTGCACTTTATTACCCGGGCTGCGCAGAGGAGAAATCTGCCCTAAGTGCATTAGTATAATATTGGTGGAAACAAGCCCTTATTGACATGTAAGATCAATAGCAACCATTTCTAGCAGCAAAAGCAAGGGCACATTGGATGTATTGACAGATGGATTTAAATACAGTGAACTGCAGCTGTGACTGGATCCTGTCACTGACCCTTCTATCGCCATTTGGCCAGCACTGAACCATTAATGCTAGATTTCCAGTTTCTTACAATTTCATTTTGGAGATTACCCAATTCAAGTTAAACTACGCTGCTTCATTTTTTGTACAGTTCGCCCCAGCACATCTGATAAGCATTGTCTTGTTGACTGCAATTTATTTTTAGAAAACTTCTCTTTGTTCGTGCAACAAAGCAAAAACCATCAGAAAATGAGAGCCAACGATCTTAACAAAAACAGAGGAAAGCCATCATCTTATCCTTTACTCTCAATTGTTTTTTGGAACTAAGCAGAATACTATTTTGACAGCAGTATCAAAAGTCTGTCGAACAAATGTGGCATAAACGTCTGATGTCCCCAAAAAATGAAGAAAGTGCACTAGTTTCTCCCACATAAGGCATGAAAAATGTTGATGTTCTGAATAAACACACTTGCTTCGTGTACCTGCATGCCTCAGGATAGTCAAACTAAATTTTCACCTTTCTCACCAAACAAAACAGTCTCTGTGTTCATTGCTATTCATTTTTCTGAACATTCAATTTTTTTTGGTCATTATTCGTAAATGTTTTAATGACAAATAAATAAACAAACAATACATGCGCATACTACTTATAACGTTTCAAATAATAATAGCTATACAATTTCCCGTCATTGTTTAATCCTTATCATACTGTACCAACATCCATGCCAAAATAAATAAATAAATAAATAAATCTAACACCCATGGGCCCCATTTTTCTTGTATCCAGTTACAACTGTGGAGTCTGTGAAAGCCCCATCTGCCAATTTTTTCTCTAAAAGCGTGATGGGCTTGGCTAAAGCAGCACTAACGTCAGCCTAAAAGTAACAAAGAAGGTTACAGCTTGAAATGGGCGGATCAGGTTTTGGAATATCCGACAGTCTCCCAATGAAGAAAATGAAACCATGATGCAAATTTATAAGGTGTGAAATCAGCAATATTGATTAACCTAAATATTTTTGCAACTATTTAGAGTCCATGATATATTTTTTCCCGGATTTGAAGAAAACCTCATTTAACTGCCATATCTCAAGAGAGTTCATCGTGGGCTGCTCAAATGAGGTGAAATAAACCCTCCATTATGCACTCAATTCCTTTCACACTAAACTGTTGCATTTTTCTCAGAATTGGGGCGTGTTTGATAACAAGCAATGTTGACAATGTGCATCAGACATATGCCTGAATCATCAAAATAATAGTAGCCTTTAAAGTAATTCTTACCTTTCTAGTATTTTTACACTTTTCTTCTGCAATCTTAAAATGCTCCTAATAAGCGTATGGCACACTAAAATGTAAAAGAAATCCACCAGGTGTTGAAACTCTTCAATATTCAATTCTCATATATTTCTGATAAAATTCTGACCAATCTATTTCTTCGGTCCGAATAAAGTGATTTGCAGAGCTTCCTGTCTGTCATCCGTCGCAGCGCCCCTTCCAGTTGCCTACCGCTGTCACCGCTTGCGAGTCACGCGCCGCTCTGTCATAAAAAAAAAAAAAACGATGCATTTGACTGTAAACAAACGGGTGCTGAAACGCTATAATTACATTAATGGTACTTCGTCAGACTACAAAGGTAACTAAACCTTATGAGGGCATTTTATTTTATATCGCATATAGAATTGTATATTATGTCATTACTGTTGTTTAGTTTTCACTTACCGGTGCCTCTGAAACTGACTCTATAGACTCCTTTCACTCTCCTGCGAAAAAAATATTGCATGCGGAGCGAGGAAGTGAGCAGTGTGAGTGAAATGGGTCAATGGAGTCAGATACAGAGGCACCGGTAAGTGAAAACTAACAGTAATTAAATAGTATTCATTTCTATATGTGGTATAAAATAAAATGCCCTTATAACGTATGTTATGCGCCCTTTCTACCGGCGCATAACATACGTCCTCGCCAAACTTTAGTGATTAGTTTACGGGTACACCAATGATTTTAAACTTCAGACAAGCGCCCACCCACCAGGAAGTAAACACTTGTCCATGACGACTGGCCAGACTCCGTGTGAAGCAGTTAAAAAAAAAAAAAGAATATTACATATTCACATGCACACATACAGTGAGCTTATCCAAAATTACAAACAACCTTGACTGGCAATGTGCAAACAATGCTTTAAAAAATTCTATCGAGAAACTCTAAATAACTACATGTGAGAAGTACTGTGTGATATTAATGTTCTAATGGGACTGACCAAAATCATTTACTGATCAAATTAAAAATCAGTTTCCTCCAAATCAAGGCTTTACAATAAATGCCACCCTTAAAGATGCTGGTTAATAACATCTGCCAAAATTAAACCAGGAGTTAAAGTTTCTAAAGTTATCTCAGTGTTAAGGAACTATACTGAGCCACCACGTCCAGCACCGCACCATGAAGAAAGCAAAAGAACTGTCAGTTCAAAACAGGCAGATGGTCATAGACCTTCATAAATCTGGTGATGGCTTCAAGAAGATTCACAAACAATTGAATATACCGCTGAACATTGTCAGGGCAATTACTAAAAAATTCCAGATATGAAGCTGTTGAAAAATTCAAGGGTCAGGGATGCAACTGCATTTAGTCCCCCAGGGAACTGAGGAGGATGGTGAGGGAAACAACAAAATCCCCAAGAGTCACTGTGCAGGAATTGCAGACTTTGGTGGCATCATGTCGTCACCAGGTTTCAAAAACACCATCAGATGTCACCTCCAACCACAGGCTCTTTGGAAGGGTCGCCAGTAGAAAGCTTTTTCTGACCAGAGCACATAAAAGTAAGCACTTAGAGTTTGCAAAATGTCATTTAAACAATGTCTGGAATAAGGTGCTTTAGTCAGATGAGACCAAAATAGCACATTTTGGTCAGATACAGCATCGGCATGTTTGTTGTCGAAACAGAGATGCATACAAGGGGAAGCATATCGTACCCACGATCAGATTTGATGGTGGGTCTTTTATATTTTGGGGCAATTTAAATTCCAGAGGTTTAGGGGCACTGGTTAAGGTTAATGACATAATGAATTCCACCAAGTACCAGGATATTTTGGTTGACAATCTGGTTGCCTCTGCCAGAAGGCTGGGACTTGGACGTATGTGGACTTTCCAACAAGACAATGACCCAAAGCACACCTCAAGATCCACACAGAAATGGTTCTGTGACAACAATAAGTCAACATTCTGCAATGGTCATCTTAGTCGCCAGACCTCAATCCAACTAAAAACCTGTGGGCTGAGTTGAAGCGGATCATAGATAAATGCAAACCCACAATGTGAAAAATCTTGAAAGAATCTGATTAGAGGAACGGTCCAAAATCCCCCCCAAATGTGTCTCATAACCTCGTAAAAAATTATAGGAAAAGAATCCATGCTTTCATCCTTGCCAGAGTTGGTAGCACCAAGTGCTAAAGGAAGGTGCCAATAATTATGAAACCATGATTTTATAGAAACGTATTTTGTATTAAATGGTTGTTATGACTTTAATTGTTTAATATCTTCATGAATTTAAGATGCCTAAAGTCTCTGCTATGCACTTGGGAGGGGATACATTTGTTTGATATCTAACAGGTCGTAAACCACAAGCTGGGTAGAGAATTGGGCTGACTGTGTGCTTTTGCCTGCACATCGTTGCTCCTTGCATGGCCAGAGGGGTTATTGCTGATCAGTGAGTCACAGAACATCTCCCCAGATGAACTCCTGTGCCCCTGTCTGACACAATGAGCAATTTAAACCTGTTCCAATGGCATTCTTGACCACGACAGTAAATCAAGTGGAACATCCTATTTCATCAATCTGTTCACTCAAAAAGTAATTCTGGTTCCTCCTTTACATTTGGGGGTTTACCTGAATTTTATATCCTGCTGAAATTCAACAAGAATTGATGATGAATACAAATTTCAAATAAATGAATGAAATTCCTTTTTATCTGTGATCAATGCGACCATGAGCACGGTGTCCAAGGCTTTAGAAGTCAATGCTATTTCAGGTGGAAAACACTGATTCATGCTGATTAGAAAAATGGGAGTAAAGTTTTAGTTTTTACATTTTTCTTCAAGTAGTTAAAATGCAATATTAACCAAATGGAGTATTTCTCTTACAAGTGTATTTTTTACATTTCAATTTGTCATTACAGGTTTTAGATTTAATTCATGGCTACAGACCGGCAGAATGTGCATACTCAATGAAATGGCAAGTGCAATAATGTCAAAGACAATTCCATTTCTGGAACTGCAATATGCACTGAGTCCAGTTTTTAAACACTAGTATTCAGTGGAGCTTTTGTTTCAGAAGTTTCAGCTACAGACCCAGTTAGTTAGTGTCTACTCAATTAAATAGCAAGTGAAATAATGCCACAGACAGTTCCTTTACTTAAAGTCCTACTCCTGTGCAATGAATTGTGTTATTGTGATCTGTGAAAGACTGCCAATTATCAATATGGGTAAAAATAACCATTTTTGCATGCGCATTTTTAAATACATTTAATTCTCCACCCACTACACTTGCATTGTTGACTCTTGGACTGACCGGCATTCCTGCAGATTACAAATTAATGCAGTATGAACTGGAGAGCAGGAACTGTGGTTTGTCTCAGGCTCTCCAGTATGCGCCACAAATCACGACAGAGGATTGTACTTCTATTCTTGGAAAGATGCTCCCATAGGGAATGTTTCTCTGTAAATGAACCCTGCTGCATTCATAAAAATGTTAGCCGCCTCCACATGAAAGGCTCTGTCCCTGATTTTTGGAAAAATCTTTAGGAAAATTGGTCACTGAACTGTAAGAGAATATGCCCTTTCTGCATAATATGCACATTAAGGTTATTACATACAATGGCCAATCAGGATGAAAGTACTTTGCAAGAGCACAGCCTTCAGAATAAAGTAAAAATTCTGCATGTTAATCCATTCCACTGCCAGATGAACTCACTGTATGCAGAACAAGAGCAATTAATGCTGGGATGAACTGAAATTGGAAAGGTTACTCTGACTTTAAATAAAACAGGTTTCATTACATAAGATATTAGGCATTATTTTCTGGATATTTAACTTGCTGTATGGTCATCAGTACTGTTGAGTTATAGCTTCTTATCGATGTCATCCGAAAGACCCCTGTGACCTCTTAACTACGAACCAAGCAAATAAATAAATAAATAAATAAACATTCAAACCTAGCAGAAATCTGAAATATGGGGGTCTTTGGCTGGTCCAATCCTCTCTCCTTCAAATGAAACATTTCAAAAAGTGTCCCTATTTTTCCATTCCAATATTTATGTTCTCCTGAAAACAATTATGGGCATTTCCTCCAGTCATAAAACAAGTGAGGCGTATGGTTCTGGGGCATCTCAGGGCCATGAGAAATAAAATTGTGTTTTTAATTTCCAATGTATGTCTAACATCAGATCCATTCCATCGGTGTCAGGGGTCAGCTTTTCCTCACTCCACCCATACTAGTCATTTATTACCACGGACCTTAATTTTTTTTTTCACAAGCTGCAGTTTAGCAGGACAGAATTTTGCATGGTGTCCAGGGAACAGAGAGAAATTTCAGTTGCCATTACTCATGAGGACATACAATATGAGCTCGATCCTAACATTGAGAGAACAAGGTTAGCCTGCTGCAGCAGAGTATATCTCGCTCACCTAAAATGCTCATCTCCCATAAAAAGGGGACGTGTGTAAGGAAGTGAATCTTTTAGCTGAGGATGTGGCCAAATACTCAAACTGGGTTTAAAGTGCTTGAATGTTTGAAAAAAAGATACTGAAACAAGACTTGTGTCATGCTGTAGGTCTTAGTGAGCAAATAAAGAAAATGCAAAAATAAAAAAATTCTGTTGGCAGTTTTTGGAGAAAATCCATTTTTTTTTATGTGGCAGTCATTTTGAATTGCAAAATCCTAAGAAAGGGGTTAATAATTGCAGGCCATAATATTTTGTTAAATAGTTTGACTTATTAGATAATCATACCACAGGATCAGATTGGTGAAAATACAAAATGGTTACCATGGTAACCAAATTTATTGTCAAAAATATGAAAATATTAAATCCCTGAATATAACCCATCATGTTGCTCAAAATGTTGGTCAGCTTCAGTCTAATAGTCCAAAACTCTCCTTTTGTGTGGTAGGAACAATTGGCAGCTGATTACATCATGTATAATAGGCCTTTTCATTCATTACCTCAGCTGGAGTGGAAGTAATGCCCATGTCGTTTTCATCATTATTCCTACTTGGGAGTTAATGCAGTTTAAAGGTTGTATAACCTTACATTCATGAAAGCCAGAGCATGTGGAAGATAGGCCTTTCCATGACTGACGTCCCACCATTGTGGATCACAGGGAAGCTCGCTCAAGAGTTTGTTCGCTTTCGTAAAGGGAGTTTCTCCATTGTGGGTAAAGTTCACCTCATCAAAACAATTCAGGATAACATAACATCTCAGTATGACGTACATGACCGCCATTTACCAACATCACTTTGTGACACTTTTAAAACAAAGGTTTATAAGATGAGGCAAGGCAATCTTGACCAAAAATTCAACTGTCTGTACCAACTGGAAAAGGTAATTGAAGGCCAGCGTTGGATCAGCCCCAGAGTTCAGTCTTGTGACTGTTTGATTTGCTAAGTGGCGAAAGCCAGTGGATTCAAGGCCAAGCAGATACAAGGTAGCCTCAAAAGAGGGCGTCCAAAAGACTCCGAAGAGCAGGGCACCTCTTTTAGGCTGTGTGGACTATGTTTTAGCAGAATATACAGAGGCTGTGGACACAGTGGATGGGAAGACCATGTTGCCGACTTCTGCGAGGCCTATACAAAACTTTGCATCTCGATCACACCCAAATCCCATATCATCAGAGACCATTTGCGTGAGTTCTGTAAGTGCCATGGTTGTGAATTGGCTAGATATTCTGAGCAAGCTTTCAAAGCAGTTCACGCTAACTTCTCAACATTCTGGGAGAGGCATCAGATAAAGGATAGCATTAACAAACTATATGGTTTGCGCCGTCAAAGAGTACAATAGTGCACATGTCTAAGCATTACATGTACCTAGATAGAACATTTTTGCCACACGAGGGTTAAAGAAAGGAGATGGACTACTATTACTATTCTTCACATTCTTTTGATCGACAACCCTGCAGAGGAGACTTTCAGGAATAAATCACCAAAGCGCAGAAGTTTTTTAACCCTTTAACGTCAATTTGAAAATTTCAAGTTGGGTGTCGATGAAAAAGTGAATTTTCTCCAAAAATTCCCAAAAGTTTTTTTTTATTTAGCATTTTCCTTATCTGCTCACTAAGAACTACAAAATGACACAGGTCTTGTTTCAGTATCTTTTTTCAGACTTTCAAGCACTTTAAACCCAGTGTGTACAACCAGAGATTGTGCATCATACTTTTGTATAATAGTCGATACCTTTGTTTTTATTGGCAGTGGCTGTATGCATAAGAGATTTTTGGCATTAAAATCCACAAGTGTTGTGATGGGGTACATCATTTGTTCATTCCGTGGGCTGGTGACATTTTGTCTCCGAGATGAAAGAAATGAAATTGTATTGCTCTCCATTTGTTTAATATGCTTCCAATCTAAAATGACCAACTTCTCAACTTCCTTACTTTAAGGGTTCACAGTTTGTATGGATTTTTTTTTTTAATTATGCTAGTAACCACAACATAATTTCCTTTCCGTATCTAGTGATTGGAAACTGAAAATTTATCTTGTTTCTACTGTATCTACAGTATTTGGAGAAAACACCTCATATTCTCCCAGAGTCCATGTCTGGTTAAAGATAAAGCGCTAAACCAGAGTGACACTGATATCATTGTGACTCTTGTTTAATTTGAGTATAAAAGAACAAGATTAATTCATCTTGTTCCAGGTGGTATAATCATTTATAGCCCAGTCTTGCAGGTGCAGTTTATGATTCATGTATTTTCTTAATGCAGCCAAGGCAGTTACGCATTATTGTGCTAAATTCCATCACTTTACGATTCATTCCTCCCGGTAGCCATGGTGATCCTCATTCCCTCAACCAGCTCGTCTCTTAGCAACAAAAAAAAAAAGCATGTCTTCATAAGAACTTCTCTATTCTGCAATAACTGATGAACTTAATGTCATCATTGAAAAATGCACTCTCACTAACATTTGATTACAGACAATTGTCATTTTGAGGTTATATTCTGGAGTTATTGATCAATTGATTTTTGAAACTTTTTTGTAAAACTAAGTACCGCACTAACCAACCACACGCTTTCTTGAGGCCCCTAATTGCGCTACTGCTCAGCTCCCATAACAACCATTACAGCCCCCTCATGTCCTTGCTAGAGTGAAAGTGCAACAGGGGAGAGAGACACAGCACCATGAATGCACCGATGCCTGGTGAAAGTCAGCATCAGTCTTGCCCACCCAACTCTTAAGCACATTTGACATACTGCAGTTATTGTAGTTGCCATGGAAACAAAATTTGCTCAGTGATAGCCACAGGTACAGTAAGACACCAGTGGCATTATCATTATCTAACTGTATTCGCGAGTCACTTTGATGAAATCGCGCACCAGTTTCTCACAGGTTTGCTATGTTTTGAGAATGCAATCTCAGGGGCATAACTGGTATATTATTTTTGTCTTCTTAATTAAAATGACAGAACAGAAGTGCTCCCATGCCATCCAAAAAGCTGGGCACATTTTCCTCAACAACCTAAAACTAATTTCAAGAACAAGAACATCACCTGAGGCTACCAATGATAAATAAGTGTAAAACCTGTCCTTGATTTTGATGTAAAATGAAATCTCTGGCTAAAGAGCGCTCAGTAGCTGTGCTTCATTGATTACCATCCCTCACCACAAAGTGGAATGGGATATACGAATAACTGCTGTCCTTCTGTGAGTCCGTCAGTGCGTAACTCTTTTCTCCACAGGCCAGAACTTCGAAACAAATGGACAGAGAGTAATACAACACTAACTGAATATATTTAGTAATTACCAACAAAAAAGAAAGAACGCCTCCCACATGTTATATCAGATCGGAGACATTGGAGGCATAGGGACAAACCTATTTTCAATCTGGACCCACAAGCAGAAAAAACTAAAAACTAAGAACCAAAAAAAAAAAAAAAAATAAATAAATCCATAGCATTTCCCTTGTATTATCCATCCATGCATTATCTGCTAACTCCAGGTCAGGGTGATGAAGAGGGCGTGGGGCAGCTGGTGGAGCCTATCCCAGCATGCAATTGGCAAGAGGCAGGAACACATCATGCAGTTTATTTCCCGAAATTGTAGTTGCTAACTAAGTTGGCAACTTACATAGTTCATCCATTCACTGTCAATGGTGCCAACTATGTATGTTAGCATCTGTGATTTTGGGAAACACACCCCAGGACAGTTCACCAAAAATTGCAGAGATCACACACACCATTCACTCACACACTCGTATCTACGGGCAATTGGAGTTTCCAGTAAGAGTGATGTGCATGTCTTTGGACTATAGGAGGATAACAGGAGGACCTGGAGGTAACACAAACAAGAGGAGAACATACAAACTCTACACAAAAAGGCCAGGATACAATCCCACAACTTTCCTGCTGAGAGGGGGAAGAACTACACACTGCACACTGTGCTGCCCTTCATATCCATGATAAATGCTAAAATTAGGATTGGAAATACAAGAAACTATCCGGCAATGTCATCACACTAACTGCTCTTTCTATCCATTCCCCCCTCCCACACCCATCTTCAAACTCAACATTCAATATGACCTCAACTTCACACCTGTAAAGTTGTGTGTCTACATCTTGCTCAGTTATGTCTGTCTACAGACAGACAGAGACAGACAGGCAGACATGTAAAACATCTGGCAAAGTACTCATGACTGCTTCTGTGGAAGTTTGTGCAACAGTAGCTGTCTCCGGGACCACATTTTGAGTCAATCTCACACATCCTTGTACTTTTATCCTTGTGAGGACATTACATAAACTTCCATTTATTTGTTGTGTCTCTACAGGCTTCCCCTAATCTTAACAATAAGCAACTCAAACCTTTACCCAAACCTTAACCTATCCCTACTTCTAACATTACCATTAACTTTAACTAATAAGACACAATTTGCTTTTGTTGTGGTGAGAACAGGCGAAAATGTCTCAGTAATGTCCCCACTCTGTAGGAAAAAAAAACATTCTTTGGTTCTCATTTTCTAGCATGAACAGAAACAGACACACACACACAAAACAATTTCAGCCAATGCAGCTGCTGCCGGTGAAGACACAGCCCACATTTCCCCTTCTGTTACCTGTATAAATGAAAAGGAATTAACTGTGGTTATGAGGGAACATCATATGGAAGATCCATAACACCACCTGATGCATAGAAAGGTCATGCTTTTTGAGGATGGCTAAGCTCACTTAATTGGAGTGAACCAAGTTGCGGTGGCTTTTCTCACCTGAGAGAAGGCAGCTGGTGTTTGGGCCACAATAGAGCCCTTTAATTCCTTCATTTGCCATTGAGCAGCAGAGGTCTGTAAAGTTCAGATAGCACACAGGGATTTTTTTTTGAAAATCTATAAATTGACATTGAGAGGATTAATCCGCCCCACCAGTGTTTATCTTTGCTTGAGTTTTGGGCCGAGAGAATTTGGTCCGGCTGCCAGCCACGCGCACCTATTAGCACCCCGCGGAAACCTTAATATTGTAGCTCCGGCGCAGTGTTTGTTTGAATTTGTAGCTAGCGAATCCAGATATGGCAGGCGGACGGGCGGGGCAAGGATATGCACTGGCTCTGCCCCAGTGGGACTCTCTTTTTGCTCATAAAAAAGGGCATCTTGTTCCAGTGGAGAAAGTAGCTCAGAAGAGTGTCAGTTCAAACTGACACTGGCGGGTGCAGAAAACGTTCTGCGTTTGAGTACCTTTTACTCGATTTTTGTCCCTATAGGCCGCACAACGTTGTACACGATTTCACAACGATTTCCAAAACTTTTCACGCTCACTGGAGCCCAGCACATTGCCTAGCCTTACATTTCAATTACACGGCGAGTCACGTAAACATTCCCTAATTTACATGGATTTTTAGCAAAATCTCAATCCTGCCCCTTCATGTAACACAGCCCCAGCTATGTCGCTTACCTTAACCAGCAGGCCAGACTCTTCTTTCCCCTTTTTTTCCAGAAGGAATCCGTCCTGTAAACTGATACGCCTGCCCGATCATGACCTCAGCCTTCAAGCACGAGTTCTCAGTGAAAGCCTGGTTTTGACGACACAGCCCTCCGAAGAAATCCAGAATAATAATCAACTGTCCCAGAGCAGAGCTGCAGTGGATAAAACAGAGAAGAAAAGCACTCTTCACAGCACATCATTAATTAAGCTCAGCCCCGTGCTTTTTTTTTTAAGGTTGCAAGTTTTCCTTTTATAGCCTCTTATTCTATCAGGCACTTCTTGAGTGTTGCCAATTTTCCTTAATTCTCTACTGGTGTCATTGACTGCGTTTACATGCACACCATATTCCGATTAAGTTCCATATTCGGGTTAAGGTAATATTCCGAATAAGATGTTTACATGCGCTGAGCGATGGGAATATTCCGTTTACATGTTAATTAGCATATCCACCACTTAGGTCCAATCTCAACATCGGGTTTTCAGCAAATATAACACTTGAAAGTGGTCATGGCTTTGGTTGCCTTTGGTTAGAGCTTTAAAGCTGACATCGACTCCACTTTCTTGACCATTGCCATCGCCAGCGGTCTCTGTCCCAGAATTTCATCCATGACCGTGAAATAAATGAAACTGGCTGGATCAGGGCCGCTGGTCTTGTTTTGTTTTTTTGGCAGTGGCTATTTTTACGCCAGTTGTGAACTTACTCTAATTTGCTATTCTTATGAAACTTCCGTATCCAAAAAAAAAATGGCTATTCCAAACATTCCTCTTTCGCTGTGTGCCTTGTGGTTATCATTATGCCGGCTAGCGGGCTTACTTACTTTAAGTTACAGTTAGGATGTCTTCTCCTCAAGTCACGTAGGGTTAGTTATTAGCCGACTAACTTAGCCAGCTTGTACTCTAGAATTCCTTGAAAGGATGAACTTTGTGCAGCTATCGGCTCTTCTGCACGACACTAATCACTACTGACTATTGATTGTGGAGAATGACAACCTGACATTCCCCAAGTATTAGCGAGCAAACGTTGAATCTAAAATTACACTCTACCTTAAAATATTTTTACCATACATATTGGCTTCTTTAAAGTATACTGCACTATATTTTTACTCAGTTTTTACTATTTCATGGAGTTACATATTTCATATGTACGTTTGCAGTAACAAGTCAGCTTTGGGGCAACATAGCGGAGTACATAGCACATGGGTGGAGCTGAACTTGATTTTTATGCAGTGTTATTAGCTGACAAAGAAATAGATAAACATTTGTCTGATTTTATTTGAGAACAAATTTGACTATTATTGCAGTATTGACAGACTTGATACATACTCTTACAAAAAAAAGTATACTTCAAGTTTAAGCAACATAAACTTGAAGTGCCCATCGAATTTACATCCAATTTTTATTTTGTACTGCAAGTACACAACAAATGAACTTTTAAGTATATTGTGATTTAGTCAGTTGTATACCTCTAGAATACTTTTCAATTTATGAAAGTACACATTTAAGTATACTGCAAGTGAACTTACAGATATACTGCTAGTTTATTTGTTGTATACTTCTAGTAAACTTTTCAGTTCATGAAAGTATATTGTGAAGTATACTGCTACTAAACTTAAAGATGAAGTATTAGTTCACTAGTTATATACTTCTAGCACAATGTCTAATTTATAAAAGTATACTTTGAAGTCTACTGAAAGTAATCTCAGATGTACTACAACTTTACTTGTTATATACTTCAAGCCAACTTTTTAGTTCATGAAAGTACACTTTGAAGTATATTGCAAGTAAACTTATGGGTAGACTACAAGCCCACTAGTTCTATACTTCAAGCCCTCTATAGTTTAAATTTAGTTTTAAACTTTCAGGGAGCTAAGTTTTTTTTTTTTTTTTTTTTAACTGCAAGTGTACTTCAAAGTCTTCTTTAAACTAATTTAACATCATACTCACAGCTTATGATTATTGCAATCTAAAATATATTACTGTTGCAATTCAGATATTATTTAACGTCAGTAGACGAGAGGTTACCTCATGTACTCTACTAGTAGACAATGCTTAAGTGCATTCTGCTTTAATTTACAGATGAAGGTACTTATAAGTATTTACAATGAAACACATACTCAGGATTGATTCCTTTATAAATTAAATTTTCAAACACAATATTGGATTGGATGCCGAAGTACAAGAACAAAGTAATGGCAACTCTTATCGAAATCCCAGTTCAAAACAAAAAATACCTCTTTCTCTCATATGGAACCAGAAATACACATAAAATATTAATTATCAATGTCTTCAGCCTGACCAGTAGGCTGAAGGACTCAAGCCAAGGCTGATGAAATATTCCAAATGAGTACACTGATGAGATGTTTTTCAGTTAATGGAGTTCTGTATCACAGTCAAAAATATGACCGACTAAAGAAAAGATGCAGCAGTGCTGTAATACTTGAAAGATGGTACATTCTTTTTATCAATGATTTAGTCATTTTATAACAAGAGTGTGGACATCAAAGCCCTGCATATTGTACCCGTACCAAACATTGCTGTGTTTAAGTTGAGATATCAGTTCAATCTAGCTGGCCATTATTTGCAGATTAACAGATAAATGTACACGGTATTTTCAAACATGAGATTAAGAAGACTGTAACTTCAGTGCTATCTGACAAGGTGACAATGAAATGTCTGTACTCATTTTAGAACAAGCAACCATACCACAACTTGATCTGCACCAGCTGTGTGGTTAAAACTAAGCAGCTGTAGGCTTGGTTTGTGCTTGGATGGGAGGCTGCCTGGGAAAGTAAATTGCTGCTGGAGGAGGTGTTGGTGGGCCAGTAGGTTGGGATCTTCTCACTGGTGGATTAATATACAATAGTGCAGTGATGATGTTGTCTATTAGATGAGATGTGAACCTGAAGTCCTGGCTCACTGTAGTCAATAAACATCCAATGACACTCTTTTCAAGTTTCCTTGCAGTATGCCTCATAGTATACTTTCATGAACTGAAAAATTTACGAGAAGTATACAACTAATAAACTAGCAGTATGTCTGTAAGTTTACTTGCAGTATACTTAAATGTATACTTTCATAAATTGAAAAGTATACTAGAAGTATACAACTACTCCACTCACAGTATACTAAAAAGTTCACTGGTAGCGTACTTGCAGGATAGAATAAAACTTAGATGTAAACTAGATGGATGCTTTCAGTTTACTTTGCTTAAACTTGAACTATACTTAAAAGTATACCTTTATAACTTAAAATGTTCCAATTTAGTCTGAAGAAGTATTAAATTAGTGTACTTTCTAGTACACTACAAGTACATAGTCCGTAGTATACTTGCTATACTTATACTTATACTCAAGTATACTTAATAAAATGAACTTCAAGTATACTAGTATACTACTTTTTGCTAAGGGGTTGTATGAGCATAGACTGTATAAATCAGTCTATGGCTCCAAGTCTTGATTTTCTACATTGGGCATGAACATACGGTAGTTCGTAAGAATAGGTAATTGGAGAAAGATTACGACCGGCATCAAAAGATGTCACTGCCTTTATTTTTTTCGCTTTGGAATATGCCGCCTTCAGAGTTTTCCAGCGGTGCAGACTTTGGTTGGCACTTGGTAGTTAACACAGAACTATCCTCTCTCCACTTTTCGCACACCTTAAAATATCGTTGTAACGGTGCTTTCGCCCATCGATATATTGTAATATATTCATGTCTTTCATTATCTGAATGCACACAGTTGTCTCCTCCTCCCTCCAAAAATGCTAATTCCTTGCCAAGTGAACAGGCACAGACGTAGTTGAATATTCTGTTCGGGGGCATATTCTGATTAAGGTGTATACCCCCAGATAGCAAGCTCCTCCGCTCCGGATCTTCCACAGATCTGCCCTGGATCAGCTGGAGCCGGGGCAGATCCGCGGCAGATCCGGAGCGGAGGAGCTTGCTATCTGGGCATGAGCCAATAGTCCGATTAAAACAGACATATACCAGGGGTCTTATTCGGAATATTTTGAATTGGAAAATGACCTTAATCGGGTTATTGAACGCTTTTACACGACAGGTACGCAATCGGAATATTCTTATATTCCGATTAACACAGGAATATGGTGTGCATGTAAACGCAGTCATTGCCTCACAACGGAAGTGGTAATGAGGGTAGGATTTGATAACCTGGTTTCCCTGGATAAATTTTATGATTCGGGTGAAAACACTGGCATTTAGTAAAAACAGTTATCGTGAGTTACAGCGTCAGCTACAAGAAAGTAATGCACTGAGCTGAATCCTCAGTCACATGAATGAAAGGGCCAGATTGTTAATACTGTGCAGCTTTGCTGGCTGTTTCTCTGGTATGTCTTGCTCGGCAATCTGGTTCCCATTAGCAGGAAATTGCCCTTAAATAATGCGTTAGCCACTCAGGAAAAGAACCCTCTATTTGTCATTAGTGTTTAAAACTGTTGTGCTACATTAAAAAAGGTGATATGGCTGGTGACAGAAAGCAAAGCCACATCACGTCATCATAAGGAAGAGAATCGAAAATTTTCTGTTAAAGAGCCTCAGTGAATGTAGCACACAGTGACTTCATAGCGTCTGAGGCCTTCAAGTTCTTAAAGAAGAGCAGAATTAACGGTATATTTTCAGATCTTTAGCACAGATAGTTTTGAACTCGCACAACAGAACTTTTTAGCTTTTTGCAAGACTTGGACAAAGAATAAGACATGAAATATTCTTTGCAATGTAGACTCCAACTGAATTTGCACTTGTATCCATATTCATGAGAATAAAAACATATGCTTGGCAAATAAAGTTCACTTTCCGAGAGCTGTAACTCATACACACTCATTGCCTAACGACCTTGCTGTGGACTCGCAGTGCTCATCCTCAATGTTGCATCCCATTGCAAAATCACTTATACAGTTGTAAAACAGGAGAGGGGAATGAGGTCAGTGACAGAACAAACCCAAAAAGCGCAGTGGCACGGAAAGCACTTGTCACGCCCCACCCCCACCCCCTGCAGGTCTCCTGGGAGTCCAGTGGAAACTCCCTCCCTCGGGACTTCCAGCAGCAGCAGAGGATGAGAGCTGGGGAGCAGATGAGAGACGAGCACTCCATTAGCATGCAGAAGCACTTTCTGCATCCTGTGCACTGCTGAGCAGGACCATCACTCTTACTCAGGCATCCTCAATCTCTTCCAGAAAGGGCCGCTGTGGGTGCAGGCTTTCATTCCAACAAAGAACTGCACCTGATACAACTAATCAATTGTAGAGGCTGAGATCAGTTGATTAGTTGTATCAGGTGTGCTTCTGGTTGGATTGAAAACCTGTAGCCCTTTCGCCCCTTTATGGACCAGCCTAAGTGTGTTTGCTAATAGTCTTGATTAATAGAATCACATGTGTTACTGCTTCGTTGGAATGAAAGCCTGCGCCCACACTGGCCCTCTCGGAGTGAGATAGAGGATGTCTGCACTTGCCTCTCTCACCAGCCTCCGCATCCATCAGCAAGGTATACAAACGAGGGCAATTTCACACCTTTTTGTGGTTTGCCGAAGGATTGTCTTGACATGTTGTGCAACTTAATGATATACGTGAATTTCCACAAGAAAATCGCTCCCGTTATCTGGTCATTAGGGGGTGAAGGAACAATTTGTGACACTGACAATTAGAATTCAAAATGGTGATGCGGCCCAAATTCAAAATTTTGGAAACTTTTCCCCTTTTGCAAACTCAAAACTCATGCAGGTTGCCAGGTTGAGAACACGGACCCAACACAAATGAGTGCAACATTAAACTTTGACAGTGGTTAGCAACGACGAATCATACTTCGCAAATTGATTAGCTAATGAATATGTTTCTAGTTTTTTGTTTGCAAATTAAAAACTAGCTTATCGGAATTTTTTTGAACTAGCTAGATGTATGTTAGGCTATGCACGATGGCCTAAGCTAAGCCCATTATCCTGAGAACTCTCACTCTGGAGCTGGAGTTACTACTGTCCAGACCCCGATTACCGCTTTGCTCAATTAGCTTTGATAAATGATTTCAAGTGAGCTAATATTAGCTGAAGCTCAATGCTTACCTGGGCTATGTTTTCCAAAAGCTTAGTTGCTATCTATGTTAGCAACTTGCATAGTTCAACCATGCTCAGCTAATGGTTCAAACTATGTAAGATAGCATTCCTGCTCTTAGGAAAGGCTGGCTATTCGCAAGGCAAGACTCGGGTGGCCAGATTGGGAACTATGAATTTTGTCGATTTCACTCTGTTATAGGCATTTGAACTCAATAGATTTATCATCTGTTGATTAAGTGTTTTCAAATGACACCGGATTTATTAAAATTGGACAATTTTGAAGAGTTCAGTGAGTGTGTAAACTTGGGGTCCCTCAATGGCGGGGTCACCCTTTGACAGTTTAGTTTGTTTATATCTGTTGTTCCCCACTTCAACACCAGGGTCTTGCCTTGTGAATAACCACTTACTGTAGGAAATATACCCCTGTTCATGGGTGTAAAAAAATTGCCAGCTCGGCATTGATCTTAAAATCCTTCTGGATTCGGACTCCATCTTTCAAAAGCTCTGATATAAATCTGGGTTTTACTTTGTCTCTGGTCATGGAGCCCTTCAGATCTGCTGGGGCTTTTTAGGTCGGGTACAATCTGACGCTATTGCTGTTGATCCAGATCTTGCTTCCGCGGCTGCAGCCTGCTGGGTTTGTCAGGCAATTTTTTCTTCACATCTGGCAAACCAAGGTGTGAAAATGGGCAGTGTGCAGGAACGCACTGGCCAAAACGAAAATAAACATTCCAACGCAGGATGGAAATTTCAAAGGAGAAAATACTGACTGTACCATTGTTGTGCGAAAAGCCAATATTTCAACTGCCAGTCTCAATCTAATGTTATATCAGGGTCTTTTTTGATAAAGAACGCTCAATGTAATTTATGAAGTTTCTTTTAAATGGCGCGTTGCATGTTTGGCGAAAAAGATACCAAATATATAATTTTCTGTTTTGTACATAAGGATATGATATTTTGTCCGAGCATAATTGGAGTCAAAAAGCTATGCTGATCAGTGATAAATGAGCAGGAATAAATGCTGATGAATATTGGAACGGCTCTACATAATGCTTTTCAAATCATTTCCATCACTACATACATTTATTTCATGGGGCAAAACAACCGTGGACAGTAATGCTTTTATCCCGAAGACTGTGTAAAAAGCACAGGTGTCTCTCCAAGGCTAACAGTAAATTATTGGACGAGGCAATGCTGTTGACATTTGACCTCTGACCTGGTTGTCAGCACTGATGCTTCCTGCAGCTCCACGGTAAGATGAGCCCTCTGGCAGTGAGGCACTTGTCCTGTACACCACTTTGGCACCATATGTGGGCCATTTTCACAGCTGTGAGTTTTCCATTAGAGGCAATGAGCTCATTAATTAGCAGTGTACCTCATTCTGCAAGCTGCGGCCGAACCATCAAATATGAACTTCGGATGCAGTTTCCAAGAACGCTTGTTTATGTTCACTGTACAAGGCTTAAACTGGAGTCCCTTCCAAATCAGGTCTCCATTATCTGGTCCTGAGAAATCAGGGGTCTACTTTAACCTCATCATTAGGAAAGCATTTTTGCATGACCCAGCCAAACAAACCCTAAACACGCGAGATACAAGTTACCATGGCATGTTGAGAGAGGCAGCTCGGTGTCATTAAAAACCTTGGCTTCAACCTCAACATACCTTGCTAACCAATTAATCTGACGATGCAGTGCTCCCCCTGGTGTGGACAGCTTGTTCATCGCAGAGTTGATAAACTAAAAATTGCATAGGATGCCAGCTCCAAGATCAGAGACCTGTCTTTTAGCACCCTCTAGTGGACTAAAAGGTCAATGACAGCTGAAATGCACTGCCAACAGATTATTGTATCCCCCGAACGAAGTTCGAGGATACTATGGATTTGGCCTCGTCGCGCGTCCGCAGAGATTTTCTTGTGAACGCTCTACAGCCCACATAAGCGCACTGATTCTTTTAAAATTTTGCAGGGATATAAATTATGGTAAGTTCACGACACCTATCGATTTTGGGTACTCTGGGACCATCTGGGCCCAACTGGGGGGCCTTCGGGGGATACATGTGCTCGGTTGCCGAGTGTTCTAGTTTAGATGGACCTTAAATATCCAGTTCCTTCCATCAAGCCATTTATCCTCATTTTGTGCCTGTTATGCACAGAACACGCCATTTCAGCATCTAAGTTTGAAGATTTCTCCAACTAGACTTCTTTTTACCTCACCTGGGACAGAGTCCTGAGGGTGAGGTATTGTTTTTGCTTTGTTTATTAGAAACATTACAGCAAAATGGCTGAACCAAGGTTCAAAAACTTTTCATAATAGGTGGGCATTAGTCCAAAACAGACCCCTATACATTTCGGAGGTTATCAGATAATGGTCAAGGTCACCGGAAAGGTCGAAATCCTTTTCCTGCAATAGCTTGGATAAAAACAATCAAATCAAGCAGTACTGAATAAAAAGTTATCTTCAATTGACAGCTTCAAGAAGCTCAGGAATTCTAAAATCAAATTATTGCTCAACTTAACACAATTTTACAAATATTTGAAACAACTGTAAATGGTAAGGTAGAAATGTTTCCTACATGCCCTGGAGAAATACTTAAAAGCACCTGCAGAACTGAGTTCTTGAATGTCCTTTGTACAGTTCCCCCCACCACCAAAAAAATAAATGAAATAAATAAATAAAAAAACAAGACAATCAGAGATTGCAAACCCTCGCTCCTTTGACATTTTTTTCATTTTCTGATGTTGTTGTTTTTGTTTTGCATTGTAAATTTATTACATTTTCACAGTGGGGGACGCAGCCACAAATTAAAAGGGCACCGACCATGTGTATGACATCACTTTTGGATTCCAAGGTTTCAGAGGCAAATGCCATCAATAATCTGTTGTGGAGGGGCAGATGGGGGTTATATCTAACGGCGGCTCCACCGTATGATGTATGTGTCCATAGTAATATTGGGAAGCCTGTTGGAGATTCTTGCCTTTATTTCCTCAAGCATGAAACGGAGAGATGAAGGAGGGAGGGATGCACGTACGGGCAGACCACGGATGAAACATCAGGACAATTGGACAGTTTGGGCTGGGAGGGTACGGTACAGACATAGCCACTGTGCTCCGGTATACTATCCAATATACCATTGCCGTCTGCACCTTTTCACTCCAATGACGAATGCATGGCTCCAAGTTCTCTTCGAAATATATCATTTGACATGCCAGTTCTCAGAACATACTTGCTGTATTCTGGTAGCCATGACTGAGGACGACACATCCCCAACTTCAACAGCTTTCTCGGCAAGATCTGATCCGGATCATCTATCAGCTGTGATAAGCAATGGTACTGTGCCTCAAAACTGAACATTTCAAGACAGTATCTTTATTTCAGGCCGATTTATTGTAAAATATATGTGTGCAGGACTAGGAAAAAGGGTCAGTTGATTCATTTTATGAAATTGAGATTTTCCGTCAAAATCAAAGAGTGATCCAAGCATTTCATTTTGAGCAAAAATTGGGTGAATTTGTGCACAGCAAAGTGTTGTAAGTTGACAGTGCAGTAGTGCTGGGATATCACTGAGATACCCCATTAATCTCAGAATGGAAAAAAATCCCAAGTGACCCCTTTTCCTGCACACATACAAGTTAAATGGGATTTTCAATGTTAAATAAAAATGGCCGCCAATCAGATCTGGATGAAACTCAGTCTGATGATAGATATTGCCACTCTAAATATGTGTATCAAATTTCAAGTCATTTCGTTGCATGTATGATTTTTTTTGAAATTTCGCCCCACGTTAAAGATTTTTTTATTTTTTTTAAATTTTTTTTTGTTACTTTGATTTTTGACCTAGCAGTCTGACGTTGGAGGAGGACCGAGCCATGGGTAGGATCTTTCTGCTTTCATAGTTTTATGCAAATCCTGCCAACAGTTTTGAACATGTGCATCCAGACCGACAGACGGACCCGATTACAATACCCTCCCTCCTCCTTCGGGGGCGAGGGTATATAAAGGAAAACATATACCAACTCTTCAGAACCAATCTCATACCCTGTGGGAAATTTCCAAAAAGTTCACCGACTGTCACAAGGCCAAGCTGCACTCTGCACAAAAGCCCCTCATTGGCCACCACCCAACATGTGGATACCTTGCAGCTAGTCCTATTCTGTTGACATGTACATGCTCCCCCTTACACAACTTATCAGTTCCTTTGACGGCATCTCATACTGCCCATTTGCTGATGACATTCAACTCCTCTTCCCATTCAATACTGACAACCTCAATAGCCTCTCCACCCTTTTCAGCTGCCTGTCCGCCATTGAGCAATGGTTGGCAGGCAATTTCCTCCAATTAAACACCAGTAAAACTGAGGTACTGGTCATTGAAGGCTGTGGTCTCAGCAGAGTGGCAAACCATCTGGGGTCCCTAAAGGCAAATACAGTCCCGTCATCAGGAACCTAGGGGTTCTTTGACAAAGCAATGCAAAAAAAATTTTGCAAAAATGCTAAATTCTAAGTTGATTCAGATTTTTCATTCAAATTTGCAAGCTGAATTGGTAGCCCGCTATGGGACACCCTTCCCTTGGACCAGAGATCTGCGCCCTCAGAACTGCGCTTCAAAAATTAAAACCTCTTATAGGCAGGCCTTTGGCCAGATGTAATCTCGATAGGTACGTTCTATAATATTTAAGTCGTGTCCTCGTATTGTTGTACTTTGTATGTCTGACTTATTCGCATTTTTCCTTTTTGGCTTAACTATTGGACAGCACCCCTTCCAGCTGAAGTGCAAAGTTCTACTTGCTCTACCAATCCACATGGAAGACAGCCATTTTAACTAAGGTCTGAATGGTCAAGTTTGAAAGCGGTAATGTTAAATCAAACTAGACTGATGCAACTAATCCACAAACCCCCCCCCCCCAAAATATGGTTGGTTTGTCACTGCTCACACTACAGAAAATATTGAAAAATGCTAAAGATCCATCCACATGCCATTTAAAAACTTTGCTAAACAAAATTTGATGCCAATGAATAGTTTGAATTTAGATAGCTGTTGTCTGCTAGAGAAACCACTAACCACATACTTAGCAAAGGATATTTAAAAAAAAAAATTTAAAGTTTTGGAATTAAGTTAAGGTCTAAAAAGGAGAAATTAAATTCCAATGCAGCTCTAGTGAAACCAGCCCCCAAGAAAATGCAATTCTTATAGCTAGCAGCAGGGTTATGCCCAAAAACAGCCAAATGCCACAAACATCCATGATGTCTCAATTACCCAAATAAGATAAAGTAGATCTACCCAGAAGTGGATTGTGGCTTAAGTCCCCATTTACAAGCACCAAGTTTTACTTTCGGTGAAATGACTCATGGACAAGATTTTAGTGCAACACAAAAGGTAAAAATCTTTATTTAAAAGGAATAAAAAGCATGCAAAAATTACACTTTATACAGAGAGCACACAGCGCCCAATAAACCATTAAGACAGTTCTTTTGCCAAGTCCTTCATAAGGGAAGACTTCAACTGAGGAAGACTGCTGATTCTCATCTGCTTCTGGGAAGCATACTTATTCTTGACCGCCTGGAGGGGGAGAGAGAAATTTAATATCCACATTTCTGGTCTTTGCTGCATCTTATTGCAGACAGGATCTGGTTAGCTAGGACAAGGCTCACCATGTGCTTGGTCTGTCCTTCATTGACCTTCACCACGTTCTTGGCGATGTGCCGCATTACAGGGATCAGGGAGGCCTCAGTATAGCCCATGTAGTGTTGCAGAGTTGGAGTCTGTGGACAGAGATGGGGGTCAGGGGGGGAAATGCCTTCTGCAGGGACCATGGCTGTCTCAAGTCCTTAGCTTTGAGTTAAACTACTTGAAAATGACTAGTGAGTTAGACATTGAAGTGCTGATCAAATTCTCAAGAACTAAAAGGCACTTCAGTGCTCTGACAACTGCTTCAGCATAGGGTCCACAATTCCTTGAAGGAATTGTAGGCTGCAATTAAACCATAGTTATGATTGACATTTGTATAATAACCTTCAGCAAGTTTAGTGTGTAATGTTGATAGGACTACCCAAAAATATGGACATCCATTTTGTCCATTTGAAGCAATGCTTGGAGCTCAAACTACACCCCCCCCGCCATCATTGTTGAACCTGGAATACAAGTTCAGATGCATGTCTATGGACTGATCAGGTGGTTTGAATAAATGTGTAACTAGATTGGAGGCTTTAAATGCCACAACGCTCAGTTCTGGCCTACTGAATTTAGCCCATGATTTCACTGTTAGATTGCATAAATTGCTAAAATTAAATGCACTGAGGAAAAATGAATTTGCCAGGACAAAGGGATGAGTGCCACCTCAATTCCCAGTTCTAGACCCACCACTGACCATGACTTCAGTTAGAATAAGTTCAAATGATTCTAAATGTCTTAGGTTCCAACATCAAGGAACAGTTGATCTAGAAAGTGACTAGAAAACTGGGCAATACTGAGCAGGAGTGGCAATGCATGAAGCCAGGTCACTGATTTCTCACCGACTTGGGACATGAAATATTCCAAGTCAACTCTTGCCATCTTATTAAAGCAGTTTTCTGAAAATCTAGTGAGTCACAATAGAATGGCTGACTATTTGATAATGCAGCCCTGAGGTACACTTCCAAAACAGTTGCCAACATGGTTAGCAACTTCTGGGTCAATGTACAGTCAATTGTTCCAAACACCCAAGTTGGAACTCATTTGGGAAACATCAGTAGCTGAACGAAGCACAACTTACCCAGTCTCCACATTCGAAAACCTTCAGCGAGAGGGCAAAGGCTGCAGATGCCACCAAGGAGGGAGAGAAGTGGACCATCTCGTAGTCCACCATCGTCAGCTCCATGAAGTACTTTGCCAGGGTGTGATTCTCGGCTGTGACCTAAATGGGTTTAGATTTCATACCTTAACTGGATAAATGGCAAGAGAGTCATGTCCAGTTCATACAGCAAGGCATTTGGACCCATTGTCTGAAACCAATACTGGCCACAAACTGGCCATTAAACAGACTAGGATTTAAAATGGATGTATCTGAAGTACCCAATAGATTAAATTGATAGGCACTTGCTAAGCTTCAAGAGAAAGACCATCAAGACTGCGCAAGAACCCACGAGTTCTAATCTCTTGAACTACGTCTGGTCTTGAAGATAAGTACTTTCAAGATGACATCCAGCATGTTCAATGGAGTTTGATTCAAACTCAGGTGGCAGCCATGTTAGAGACCTCACAACTTAAGGGATAAACACTTGCCAAAATCCCTATAGACATGAGTAGGTACATAACCATTGTGTGGGGGGGCGGCGGCACGGGGGCGCAGGTGCACACAGGAGGAGCTCAGCAAGCAGTACAGGTCCCTTGCTCCTTCAAAACTAAAATGCAATCCAGCAGCTCAAATGCTTGGACAAGTTGCAATCTGCACACTCACCAAGCTATAGAGATGTATAATTGACAGTTAAGGCAAATGCATAACTGCACTGCCTTCCAGACATCCCAGCTGGGCAAAGTGATTTCAAAAAGCGCATGTTTACTGCAGCAACTCACGTCTGAGGTGCACTGCCAATCCATCCAGCAAGTTACAAAATTAGTTCCGAGTACTTGCTTTGTATAGCGATGTTACATAGTTATGCTGCATTCGGCAATGTGTCCCACAAGCCGTGTTTGAGACACGACTGGGGAATTCTGTTCTTGACCTCACGAACAGACTGATCCTCTAGTGCCTTCGAATTGATTCGACAACTCGTGTTTGAGGGTCACCGAATGCAGCATTATACATTTCATAGCATTGTGAATTTGTCCAATGTTTCGGAGCTGCTGGATTGTGCACGTTACTAGTTTTGAGGGAGCAAGGGACTTTTACTGTTCACTTTTATTTTTGCTGAGAATCTCATCTCTCCCCCTCCCTGAATCTCAGGCACAGATAACTACAGGTAGTGTCCTTACAAGTAGGGATTATGGCAATAGGCCACATTACCAAAATGTTGAAATATCCCTTTAAGTTCTGGCATCTTTCCTTAGGAGACAGACATGAGACCACTCAGTCCTGAACATGCACCCAAAGTTCCCCCCATAAGGCAGTCTGGCTAAATTGGTGGCCACTTGTTAACTTTGACTGGAAGGATGCAGGGCTGGATTTAAAGGGCCAGATCTGCGTAGCCTTGCTACTGGGATGGGGTGTCAACGCAACACTTAACCATTGCTCCTCGCTCTAGCATAAGCACTATACCACTCACCTCTCCAACCTTGGAAGCTCTGCGCAGGAACTGTAGGGGTAGAGGGCGACCAAAGCTGAACTTGAGAACCCTCAGGATCTTCATCTCCATGTCTCTGATCTGGGCAGTGGTGTAGGCTTTGTCCGTGACGAAAGCGAAGTCAGCGATCTCTGGTGGGTACATCTCTTCATATTTGGAGGCGATAAACATGGCCGTTACACCAACAAGCTGAAGCTGCTTCTTTGGTACAGGGTGGTCCTGGGGGTGGGAGGACAGCTGTTAGACACATGCTAAGGCCAGCGCATCACGTTGGGAGAAGGTCCCAGTCCACAACTCACCTGAAGGAAACGGTCGATGATTGCCACAGTCATGTACATAGTCTCTTGCAGCAAGCGGAACTTCACTTGCACCTGGACCAGCCAGTCGATGAGGATGGCACGCATATTCCCCGTCACTTCCCGTCCCTCCAAGTATTTGGGTCTGACTGCCTGGTCAACCTGCAGAGGCACATTCCCACATTTAGCAACCCACTCCCATCAATTCAAAAATTCTAGAATTAAGGGAGATTAGGGGAGGGGGTACAGTTTCCAAATAGCATAAAGTTACTTTGGTTTCCCCTTTTTGAAACATTCCAACCACAAGGTTACAAGAAACTTTACCTCAAGTTGCCGGAGGTAATTGTAGATCTCCTTGACGTATTCACTGCAGAGCATGGGATTGTCGTAGTCATCAGCATCTACATCCTTTATGTGCAGGAGCACATCAGAGAAGGCTTGGCAAAGGTCCTCTGACGCACAGCCAGAGGTCTCCATAGGAGTGGGAGATACAGGCTCAGGGACCACCTGCCCACCACAGTACAATCAAGAACCAGTCTCTGCACAGCCAATAAGTGCTTACAATACTCAAAAAAAAAAAAAAAAAAAAAGGCACAGAAGTAGCAGACTACCAGATCAGTCAACCTCAGTGGATAGAATTAAGCAGCAACAATGTGCATTAGCCTCATCTCCTGTGATCTGGGAATAACTAGTGACTGTGGCAAGGGTCTCAAACGCTTTTGGATCCTGGACTACAGTCCAACAAGAGTGGCATATGTACTAGGTTTATCCAGATCACAGGATATGCAAACAACCCATAATTTAACATGCAGACTCAAAGACTTAGGGACTCACCGGTGGTGTTACTTTCTCTTCAGGTTTTTTAGTTGCAACACGCTTGGGCAGCTGTACCTCGGGGGCCTTCTCCACCTTACTTGGCTTCCTCTGAACGACTTTGGCGTTCTCGTCCTTACCCTCCTGTAGCGGATACAAGACGCAAAGCGTAAAGCTGCATTCGCGTCTTTAAATGTAAGATATAGTACGAAAAATTCGTTCCGCGTCCAGTGTGAAAGCGGCTTAAAGCCACCAATCTTGTGAAGCAGGCGGACTCACCTTCTTCTGGAGAACTCTGGTTGCAGCGGTTTTATTTCCGATCTCTCCCAGTGCGGCCCTTGGCCTCAGCGTGGGCTTCTTGCTGGCCATGTCTTTGCCCGCCAGTGTATTTCGGTTCTCACCAGCAAGCTGAGAGGTCTAACATTACATAAATTTAAAACCAATCAGCCACACCAATCATTCATGAAGGCACAATAGAACCTCAAAACATTTCGGCCGAGATAGTAGCAAGAGGCGCCAGAAGTTCTAGTCCTAGGTTATGGACGACTCCTAGAACAGTGCAGTCTTATGCAAGATAAATTAGGTGGGGGTGAAAGAAAAACAAAGTTCAGTGACTTTTGAAAAAAGTAAAGCCATTTTAGGTTCAGATTTTCACTCGCCATGGTCAGAATAGATAAGCCATCTTACCAGCCACTCAAAGAGAAAGTGCAACGCATTTTACGAACGAATAAGGCTACATACTGAACTCCAATTTAGAAAGACAATGCACATTCATGACAAAAGGAAATAAATTACAAAGCCATACTTACTCTGGTCAAACGAAGAGCCATTTCAAATCGTAACGCAGATAACCAGAGAGCTTTCAGTTCCTGCAACACTCGAGTCCGCACTCCTCAAGTAGCAGAGTCCCTTTGCTTCAGTTTAAATCCTCACTCGCTCCAATCTTATTCGCTGGATTTCAATATAGCCACAATCTTATTGGCTGGTGCGCGCAGTCTTTTGAATGCGTTTCTAAGACAACGCTGGTCACGTGAAATTTATTTTCAAGGAAGCTTTCGAACCATAGACATTTCGCATATCTGTTTCGAAGAGTGTTGAAACATTCCCGAAACAATGTATCAGTTTCTTTTTTGAAGCTAAAAGTGTCGATCTCCTCTAGAGTATGAAATCAAGCTATATGATTACGTGGTTTAATGGTGATTTCTAATAGCAGCAACACGTTTCCTTCAACGCTTAAACGAGTAAGACGTAAGTTCGTATTATTATTGAATATTAAGGAACACACTGGCCCACCCTCTTTCAAATGTATTGATCTAAGACAATGTATTCGTATTAACACATGCAAAATTTCATAATGATGTTGTGAAAGGAATTTTGATTTTACATTCCTGGTATTCCCTTCACAAAAAGAAACTCAGAAGACTCCGAAAAAAAAATCAGTCGGAGACAGAGCAGTTAATATCCAAGCCCAGGTCAGTTTACTTTTTTGCAAAAGAAGGATCCCCCATACAAAGTCAAGTCAGCAAAATGGAGGAGGATACACAATTAGAAAGTTCTCTGGTATTTGTAGGAATACTCCATGGCGTTCTCCTCCCCCCGTGCTGATTTACACATCACGCAAGCCTTTGCCGTCGCACACAACTGCGTCAAGTTGGTACGTAACCACGTGAAGTTGTCTAGGGATTCACACACATCTTGCCAGGGAGGAGAGCACCTGCCTTCCCTCTCAGCTCTGGCTCCAGCTTATCTTGTTATGGGTTCCGGAGCTTTCTATAAACACATAAACTTAGAGAAAGAGAAAAACATCTTGTCCTTGGCACAGACATTCAAGTTTTCATGACTTTAGATAGGCTACATGACATGACACACTAGTACAGTTATGCAGGCCCCTGCTAAATCAGAAATATGCAAGCACACACACACTCTAGGTCTAAGAAGTTGTGAACTAAAACAGAATATGAGCAAGCAAGGATAAGCAATTAATAATAATAATTAAATGAATCGCTAAATGTTTCCACAATGTCTTCAGCAAAACTATTACACATTGCAAAAGCAACATGGTAAACCGTGCTGAACCACTTTTATGCAATCACTCATTGATTACCGAATTGACAGAATTTTCAAAAATGTTAAATTCTGTTTGGCCTATATTCTACATGGTTTTCCCTCTGTTGTCATGTGTGGACTGGATCACGAATTTCCGGTACTTGGGCGGAAACCATATCAAATAAGAGCGGTCTTATGGCGAATAAGCACGATTATCACTTCTCCTAGGGAAAGCCAGGGCACTGTGAATCGGAAAAAATTATTTCGTTGATTCTCTCAAACGGTTTGTAAGCAAGCTTACCATTATGTACGGAGCATAAAGGGGTGGGTGTTGTGTATATTCACAAAACAAGACATCAGATCCTGGCCGCTACTGTCACAACTTCGGTGAGACACATTTAAAAAAAAAAAAAAGATCCAAGTGATTCACTGTGTGCCGGTCCCAGGGTAGGGTGGATCAGTTTCCAGGGCACAGTGCATCACTCTCAATAAAGTGAAGTGAATTCCATAATTGCTCACATTCCTTTAATCAGAAAATCAGAATGGGTGTTTGTAAATGCAGGCATGTACAGGGATTATAGCATGTATACTCAAAAAAAAAAAAAAAAAAAAAAACTTATTTTCCTATATTATTGTCTCTTGTTCTGGGCTTCCCAAGATGCTGTCAAGCTGTAGTGAGTGTAAGTGGCGGTCACACAAGAATGACTTTGATGTTTTGATTTAATATTCTGTACGTGGTGCGATTCTGGTGTTCCCAGTGAATACCATGTATTGGGGTAATAAAGTAGTCTGATCAAATATTGATTTGCATTTTATGCTTTGGATTAACATCAATGACGTGAACACTTGGGATTTACATTCAGTTTGTACGTCACATACTTGGGTCAGAATCAAGTGTTGCTTTTTTGTTGAGTATAGTTGAAGCATAGGGCCCTGAGAAAATGAGTCCCTAAAATATAAAAAAAATGGGAAAAGTTCAATTAATGTGTGTGTAAAAAAAAAAAAAGAACTGGGAACATAGGATCCTCAGAGCAAAGATACACTCCCAGCTTGACACAGTGCTAGATACTGTCCCATCCTTCAGTATCATAACTGTGACAGGAAAATGGAAATGGCAAGCCCAGAACTGAATGGCCTGTGCTTGTTATGCAATTGTACATAAACTGAATATGAAAACGCCACACTTGATGTGTCAGCTTTTAATGTATCCTCAGATATATATAGGTTTGATTTACATTAAGCCAAACCCCTCCAATAACAATGAATATTTTAATTTAAATAACTCCATCCAC
The DNA here is from genome assembly GCA_029721435.1 of Gymnothorax reevesii. Lineage (NCBI taxonomy): Eukaryota > Metazoa > Chordata > Actinopteri > Anguilliformes > Muraenidae > Gymnothorax > Gymnothorax reevesii. The sequence goes on from CM056583.1 coordinate 78,872,479, forward strand.
TCCTATTTAGAGTGAAACAAAAGCACCCTGAAGGTTAATTCAAATTACAAAATATTTATACATCAATATGCAAAAATATTTTAAAACGGGATTACAAAATCCCAAATACTTTTTTTTTCCCCTTGGTATAACAGTTTACATGTTCCCACAGAAACCATTTACATAATACATGTCCCATCTTTCAGGTACTTCATAGACTCCATCTGCTTGGTCATCGACAAGATTTCATGGAACCCAGCACTGAGGCCGGACATGTGCTGGAAGTAGGCTTCCTTCTCCACTTGGACAGACAGATTGTTCACTCCTGCATCTTTAAGCACTGCAGTCACCTATTAAGAGAGCGAGATTGAAGTCATTCAGAAAAGCCTCCAGTACACAGTAACCAAGCAATTGCAGCTGCGGCGAAAACCACATCAACTAGCTGAAATGAAAATTGCTTTAATGTCATAGGAGTGAGTGATAAGGTAAGTTCCCAAATTGGGAATTTAAAGAACAGATTTAACCTAATTTATCAGAATACTGTATAACAGGGCTATTCAACCTTATCCAGAAAGGGCCGGTGTGGGTGCAGGCTTTCATTCAAACCAAGCAATTACACACCTGACACCACTAATCCACCCCGAGTCTTTGCTAAAGAGCTTGATTAGTAGTATCAGGTGTGTAAGTGCTTGGTTAGAATGAAAGCCTGCACCCACACTGAACCTTTCTGGATAATGTTGAATAGCCCAGCTGTATATCAATGGAAAAAAGCAACAGGCAAATAATAAGAAACAAATGCCTTTCCAGGTGCCCATTCTTGAAATGTTTCTTGTACAAGACTGGCCAACTGACTGGAAAGTATTACTACATGGAGATACACAAGCTATAATTGTTCCTTGCTGAAAATATAAAGAGACTACCCAACAAGTGATGGGTGCAATACAGCCATTATTTAGAGAACACCTACATGAAGTGCATCTACGATTCCTTTTGGATGCCAGTTTTCATCTGGTATACAAGATGAACTGGCGACTGTGTCATGAGTAATCACAGGAGGATCAGTTTGAGTTACAGAAGAGACAAGAACGCCGTCTTCAGGTTGACTCACAAAGGTGAGTCACCTCAGCCTCCTGAGGGAATGAGAATCGAGGGATTTCTTTTTTTTTCTTTTTTAAGACATGGGGTGAAGGACTTGCCGAAGTGCCTGATAAGGGGGGGGGGACCTTTTCTTAGATAAAGCTATCAACAACTAAAGTTTTAACTTCTGTCCACTGGTGTTACAGTTGAAAGACAGGCTGTGAGTGAGGAATAATACATTGCAGGAAGCAAGAGCAAACTGAAAAGATTTGTGGAAAGACAGAAATGTTCAAATTTCTGGGAAAATACCGACCCAGAGCAGTGTTTTACCTTGTTAACTTTACCATGTTTACATTATTGACATTTACAACAGCCAAAACTATTAACAGAGTCAACAGGACAAACTGAAAATGATGGCTGCGATTGATTACTTCATCAGAAACCTATAGGCACGGTAAATGCTTAATGAGACTGTAAACTCAAGACCATCTGGGATCCCTCTAGCCACGACAGCATTGCTAGTATTGTTTTCAGTATAGCAGTCCTCAATGCAAAGGCTGATTTATGCTCAACGTTAAGCGCGCATATTGATACGGACGGAGCCTTCTATCCATACTCCGCATTAATTTGGTCCGAATATCTGCACGTCTGCAGGAACTTACGGATAAGGTTGAAACAGAGCATTACTACCGCCAACCTTGGGGCCAGTGCAGCTGATGGCAAAATATATTACGAGTGTCTTTGAGCGAGACACAAATAAGAAAATTCAAGGTAAACGTTGTTGTTGTCCGAAACTTTTCACCGAGCCTCCCTCAAGTGGATTTTCCGCTGAACATCCATGCCGTCCCAAAAGACGCATGTAAATATGTGGCCAGAGACGTTTACCGCATTTCGAACTGTCGCATCCATTTTCATACATAACGGGAGCATAAATGAGCCATCACAGGTTCAGTGAGTGCGTACTTAGACCACACCCATCTTCAAACTTAGCCTTCCTTTTTATCCTGACTGCTCACCAGTAATGTTTCGTGACTGTACCTTAAGAAGAAGCGATGCCATCACGATTGCAAGAATTGCCCACAGACGAACACAGCCCATCACGTATAAAGGCATGCATCACCTGCTAACTACTGTTGGGAACTTGCCTGCTGAATGATTCTCTGCTCCACAACATCAGACATCAGCTGCAGGTGAATGGTGCCAGCTATGACGCTAGCAGAGTGTCTCCAGAAATGGGGGTCTCGATAGGACAGCACACCTTCTATCTTCTGAATCTGCGGGGCCAGAAGCACACAGAAATATCAACGTGAAACAGGTACCGTCTATTGCACCGCTAACCCAAACCTCTTCTGGAGTACCACATGCCCTGCATGTTTTAGATCTCTCCCTGCTCCAGCACAGTGTCCCCCTCAATAATGTGCTGTGATAACCGTGATGTCAATGGAAAAAATAAAACACATTCTCGCAGATGCGACCTTCACAGTTGCTCTGCATCCCCCCCCCCCATGGTAAACTAACGGTTACGCCCTTTGGCATGTGTATGGGGGACCGACCTTCTCTAGCGCACTGTTGAGGTCCTTCTCATGTTCAGGGGGTATTCTCAGGAGCAGAACCTCACAAGCATCCTTCAGCAGTGGGATGACGCTGAGGAAGATGAGGACGGCGATGAAGAGCGAACAGATGGGGTCTGCGATCAGCCACCCAAACTGCCTGATGAGGATGGTGGATATGATGACCCCCACGCTGCCCAGGGTGTCGGCCAGGACATGCAGAAACACGCCTGCAAGGATGGAGAAAGAAGGCAGGAGCTGGGATCAGTGATGCAGCCACATCTACACGAACATCGATACGTATTCAACTACGGCGGAAAAAGCTGGCCGAACCAGGTCTCAGGATTACAGATCTGAACCTCATCTACACATTCTCACGGAAAATCGAGACACAACAGCCACTAAATACATCCCAAAAACGAGGCAATCAGAGATGGCAGACTTCGCCCCATTCACACAAATATTGGCAAGTGGGGAAACACAAACAAGCAGAGCCACTAGAGGGCAGACTTCACCCATTCATGCAAATATTGGAAAGTGCGGGAACACAAACAGACAAACAAACACGCAGAGCCGCTAAAAACAGTACTTCACGCTCACTCCGAGGGATGAAGTAAAAAGCCCTGAGACCCATCTTGGCTTTACCGTTCCATCACCATTCAAGCACAATTAGCATTTACTCTACGCCCACGTGTGCTATAAAGCAAGCTGATTATGTTCAGGGAGACAACACTAAAGGCATTAAACAGGCATTGAGGTTTTCCACACCTCTCATGTTGGCGTTCATGCCCCCTCCCGCTGAGCCGTGGGAGTGCCCGTGCCCGTGACTGTGGGCGTGGCCGTGTCCGCCGTGGCTGTGCCCGTGTCCCCCGTGCCCGTGATCTCCATGGCCGTGGTGAGAGTGGCCGTGGTCGTGTGACGAGCAGCTCCCCTTGGATCCACCGTGAGAGTGGGCGTGGCTGAACGCGCAGATGCCCACGAGGTTGACGATGAGGCCCCCGACAGAAACGGGCTGCAGGCGACAGGAAGGCCAACATGTACAAATGTCATAAAGAAACAACTTCAGTGGAGGAACTCATTATTCCTCAGATACATTCTGCTCAGGTCTCTCCAAAACTGGCCCTGGAATCCAAATACAGCCCTGGTTCTTGCTCTTCCAGGCAATTAATTGAACAATTATACCCACTAATTGGCCAGACAGTCATTACATCAAAATTCAGGGTAAAAGGAGGATGGAGAACCAGTTCCTTGCCCTTGAAGACCATGATCTGGGGGGCCCTACCCTCAAGACTTCATTTGGTCCTCATTAAATTTTCCATCACCTTCTTGGGGTGCCCTGCTGATACCATGATACATCAGTATGAATAGAAATTATATTTAGTCCAGCATACAGACCGCTGTGGGGCATAATACTAATTTCAACAAGCTTAAATACATATAGAACAAAGTACATACTTACAGTTAGCATATCTGTGTTAATGTTGGGTGGATCTACAAGCCGTGTGATAGACTCAATGAAGACAAAGAAAGCTATGACCATGAGGAAGAGGCCGTTGATGAACCCAGACAGAATCTCGACTCGACCGTACCTGGGCATACAAAAACAAAAAGAAAGAGTCACATTAATAGAAGCTCCTCACTCCAAACGGGCAAACTCGAAGCCCCTGAGGCTTAAAGAATGGAGATACCCGTAAGAGTAGATCCGCGTGGCTTTCCAGCGCGTCATCAGAGCAGCAAACAGACCCAGCACCAGCGCTGAGCAGTCGAAGAGCATATGGAACCCATCTGAGATCAGACCCAAGCTGTTGGTCCACACGCCGTAGAAGAGCTCCACAAATGTGAAGGCCTGCAAATTCCAAACAGCTACATTCAGAAACAAGTTCTGCTTTACAAAGCAGTGAAATTAAATTTTATATCTTAACAATAGGACCTATGAAAGACAATTTGCCCCCTTAAATTAGAATTTTTCACCAAAGTTAATCCTTAAGGGGAGACCCATCCATTCGTTTGGGCTTAATTCACAGTTGAACAAAAATTTGACTTTTTTTTCCTAGGCTAAAACCATTGGAATAATGTCAACAGCAACAAAAAAAAACAAACCTAACTCAAAAAATCTTTTTCTCAACAGTATGATTTCCACCGATTTCACTGCCACTGTGAAACACTAACCTTTGTTTCTCCTCACAGAAACAAGTAATTGACCTGAAATGAGTCTTGCCAACTCTATACTGTATGTCCATCAAATTGTAGGATGGGTTTTGCTCCAGGTGAAGTTTCAGACCCACTCTGGAGTGTTGAAAATAATGACAGCTCTAGATCTGCGACATTTTATCTTATATATCAAAAAGTATTAAAGATAGATCAATATCAATTCTACAACTTCTCAAGGGGCATCTTATGTAGAAAATGAAACGTGGATGGATGCGTAGGAGAGGACATAAGGTTGGCCAAATAGAAGAAACAAAAAAGTCCCGCACACACAGTCCTCTACGCTTACAATAATTAATTTAATTCACACGTTTTGGTCGTAGACCTTCGCTTCTACATGTATTGCAAGCATAGAAGACTGTGTGCGGGACTTTTGTTTCTTCTGAGGGGCATCTAATGCACAAAATAAACTTGGCTGCATCTTTCTAGGGTGTATGGTTCCTGAGAAACAAAGGTTTCTAGATGGACCCAATTTTAAATTCAAAATGGCTGCCATTGCCAAAATTGTGGCCCAGATATTGGAAACAATGCAACCATTCCTTGTTTTAACCAAAATTACACATTCAGGCCAAGTTTGGTGTGGATCCATTGAGAAATAAGGATTTTAGCAAGGAATGTACTCTCCCCTTAAGTACCGGTAGGGCCAAAGTCGGAAAAAGCATTTCTTCATAAAATAGGACAATTTCACATGTATATTCTGTATCAGCTGGCTGCAGCACATCAGTAAAGCTATATCACACTTATATTGAGAGGAATATTCAAACCCAGGATGCCATGTTTTTATGGCTGGAAAATATCTAGATTTAGTGCCTCATATTATACACGTCACTGTAATTCAGCAAAACATATTTGGAGTTGTTGAAAACGTTGGGAATGAAGAAGCTTTAAGTACCACAGATTTGAATACAGCAGCTGCATTTGACAGGGCTAAAATGTCATATCCGTACACTTTAACCAAGTCAAGTCAAATAATCACATTATAATAACTGTTGCTACAAAAAGAAAAGTTCAGTTTGTCGAGCACTTTTTCTTTTTAATGCAGTTTGCTTCCAAAGAGGAGGGTTGACCGAAATGGAGCGTTAAAGTACAAATCCTTCCATTAGGAGGCTTTCTTAAAAACATTACAGCAAAAAGGCATAACAGCAACAAGCCTTTTACAATTAAGTTTTAAAAGCATGTTTTGAATCAAATATTTTTAAAATGACAACGTTCTACTCCAAAAAATGAGAGAGAACAGAAACAGAGAACAGGCACTAAAGCCAGCGGTATCCTGACCAGGTTGAGGCAGAGGAAGTAGAAGATGTGGCGCGAGTCGTGCTCCTCCAGGATCTGCTTGAGGGAGTCCTTGATGAAGCGAGGCAGAGAGTGAGACGTATGCTGCAGGGCGTCTCCCATGAAGTTATACAGAGGGGTCCCTTCTGGGGAGTACCCCACCAAAGTCCCCTTCTGGCCCTTCTTAGATGGGGAGGACAAAATGCTGTCAGCTGCAACACAAGAAAAACAGGAATCTTGCAGTGAAGGACAAATTGTGCAGGCAGGCATATTTTTTTAACCCTTTCAGGGCCTTGTTTGAGGAGTAGGACACACAACTGTCAGTTGTAAGCCAAGTAAAGCAGGACACTAGCAATCAAAGAGAAGTTTGCGAGCAGCAGGACAGGACACATCCAGGATTAATGTTCACCAAAACATTCAAGCTAATTGGGAATGCTACATAGAGGTGCAGTCATTTGCTTCCATACACAAATAATTGTATTAATTGTAACCTAAAAAGCTGTTAAACTGCATCTAAACATCTTTGAAAAGGTATTTCCTGATTATGAGAGTCCCTGTGCAATTGCATAGTGAAACTATATGGGGCTCTGGACAGAGTGCATACCTCCACCTGCGCCATCATTTTTTCCCCTTTCTGCCATTTTGACATTGACCTGAGTAAATATAATCATCCCTTACTTTTATTATACATCCAATGGTCCTACAAAGTTCTCTCAAAACCAGTCCAGATAGTTTTCCGTAATCCAGCTTATGAACAGACAAACAGACAGCGGTGAAAACATAACATTGGCAGAAGTGATTTCAGGTTGATGCAGGAGATGAGAGGCTTCACTCACACAGGATGAAGAAGATCGCGCTGACGACCACCCCTCCCGAGAGCACGTGCTCCGTGCCGAGGTGCTGGCTGGAGCTGCTCACGGACCGGAGCTGGTCGGTCAGCGGGTGGGTCCAGAAGTTGGCCAGCAGGAGTGCGCCGAGGAAGAGGAAGATTGAGCCATACCGCGCACACCTGGGCGCCTCCATCTTGGTGATGCAGATGGACTCCACGTAGAAGTCCAGGATCATCACGGAGAACACGACCATCGTAAACGGCATGAGTAGCGATGACCAGGACTCCACCTTGCTCTGTGCAGAGCGAACATTTCACCAGGCAAGTCAAGTTTCGAGGAAGAAATCACAGAAAGGTGCTGAGTATTTTGTTAACATTATAGACCACATTTCATTCTTCCTTGCAAGTGATGTTCAGATCAGTTATGAGTGGCAACATCAGGTTAAAATGTTCCTCTTAATATGAACGAGTAAAGTGGAAGGATACCTTCACCTTTCTGTCTCAAAGTGTGAAACCATCACAAAAAAAAATTGAATTCTGTGCCTTTTAATGTGTTTGTTTCCGCATATGATTTCAATTTATAAAGCAGTTTACCAGCCATGTTGAACACAAATGTATACAAGCATCTTTCCACATTATTCGACTAAACCAAAGAAGACACGAGCCGTGTCAGCCTACTTTTTGGAAATGTACACTTTCTCAGTCAGCACAGTACTTATCAATGAGATAGGGCTGGGCGATATGGACTAAAAGTCGTATCTCAATATTTTTTTTAATCTGACTGGTGATACTAGAAATATACAGATTTTTTCTGGCCATGAACTAGGTTTACAGGTCTAAGGCTATCTGACCATGACTTTCAGTGCGCATGTGCAGTTGTGTCATTTTCGGACTTGGTTATATCGGTAGGCTTGTTACTCTCATTTCTAGGTGAACATTGTTATTTAGCCATTTAGCATTTTTCATGGCTATGAAGAACCTCTCAGATTTCCTCTCTAGTGTACAACACGTCTGCAGCGCATCGTCTCACCTCTGTGGTGACCGAAAGCACAATGACCCAGGGGAGCAGCACCACAGTGGAGGCCAGGTTTGACAGGGCATAGAGGCGCTTGGCTCCCCCAATCTCCACAGAGAGCTTCCTTGACACCGTGTTGAAGCCCACTTTCAAACAGAGAGACAACACCAGCAACACAACCCCACCCTGGGAGGAAGGAGGCAGGAGAGAAGGGACAATTTAAAATGAGTCTGAAGGGCACAGTTTCAGGGGTAATGAGATACACCAGGACCAACTCCAGCATCTCCACAACCCATAGGATGTGTCTAAGAAAATCAGACTGACCGCTCAAAATCTGAGCATAACTGATAGCACTTCCCAATCGCAAGATGATATGGGTTCTCATTCTCTTCCTACTTACATTGACCATAGAGAATGAACATTTCGGCGCAGGGTTGGACCATAGACTGTATATAAAAATGGACGCAGCACCCGGGTCTGAAAAGTGAAGCCAATGCAGAAGAGCCTTAAAATTGCATTCTATTTAATGGCCAGCAGATGGCGATGTTGGTGGTCGTAGAAAGAAGTTCAATGCTTGAGAAGTCTGAGAAAATGACCCTACTTTCCCACTTGATTTACTATCTCAATGATTTTCCACATTATTTTAATGGATATATCGCAAGTTTTCCAGTCTCTTTCGATATCTCATTATGTTCAATTTGTAAATTATGGTCCCGTATAGACTAAAACTAGATAACTCAATCGCCACAGGGACCGAGTGGTGCATCTCCCCGATCCCCAAATTTCAGACAAAATGGCCGCCGGCAGCCATATCGGACGTCCGAAATTTGCGAAAATCGGTTTTGAGCATTGTCCAATCAATATCTTCACCAGTGTAAAATTTGGAGAAATTCCTGTTATAATTGTGGCCTCCAGAGCCCTGAACAGAAAACCTCTGCGGTGGCGGCCCCGAAACTAAACCATAGCATCTTCTGACCATCGTCGTCAGGGAGATAAAGTAAAGGATTAAGCCAGATATGCTTTGGGGGCGTGGCAATCCTCTTGCCCTCTTCAGATACGGTCAGATCCACCCCTCACTCCTCCCCGGATCTTTAATTCACGCTCTCGTCCAATAGGAATCACATATGCTTTCAAAATGACAAAATGGTGCAGTTCAAATTTCCTACATCGAGGCTTCCTAAATGGTATGCTGAAACCAATAGGTGATGTTACGGTTGCTTTGTCCATCCTTTTATAGTCTATGGGTTAGACCGGCCATGGCTGCTAACCATCACAACAGAATACAGGAGGGCTGCCCAAATCTGGCCCTCAAATCTGAATCCAGGCCCTAGTTTTTGCTGCTTCCAGACAATTAAGGGAACAATTTATTGCCACTAACTGGTCAGACTCTTGTCACACAAGGAAAAGGTAAGGGAGTAAACCAGTAGTCCTCGGCCCTTTGGGGCTGTGATTTGGGGAAGCCCAGGTAAACAGTAACCAAAAGTTAGTCCAAGCAGGTGGAGGCGCAGACCTGCCATGCGACTGGCTTACCTTGTGGTCGGCCACACCCAAAAATGCAATGGCAGTGTAGAGGGCATGGGTAAGGGCACTGTCATGGTGACCTTCAGCTGTAGAATGGACTGTTAAGGGCACTACTCATAAAATGATGTAATCCCATTACAACGAGGCTACCTACATGATCAGCCCTGTTAAGTGTACCACATTCGCCATGATGATAACCCATTACTCATTGTGCCTAAATGATTAGGGCTGCTAAGTGTACTACAATCCATATGATACTAACCCATTACTCTCAGTACCTAAATGATCCAGATCTAAGGTGTACTACACTCCATATGACACAAACCCATTACCCTCAGTAACTACATGATAAGGACTATTAAGTGTTCTGCAGTCCCTATGATGCAAAACCATTAGTCCCTGTACCTAAATGATACGGTAAAATATCCAATTACATGATATCAGTGGTACAGCTCTTCACGACAGACTTGAATGAGATCGTGTGATTCTTGAATCAATTTGGTCAGTAAAGCTGGTGCGAGGAGATATATTAAGCTAACAGTTATGACAAGGCAATGGCCCATATAAACGTTTCGTATTGAAGCATTTTAAAATGGTGGGCTGAATTTCATTAGATCACATCCAATACCTGTAGAACAGATATGATAACATGACAAATAGCAAAATAAAGCCTCATATGTAATGACATGCAAGTAATACAAACCATACATCATATAACATCCTATAGGTGCGCAGGCAGTTTGTAAAGGATACGATGCTCCGCCATCTTAGCCATGAGGTCATCATTATCGAAGAGAAGAAGACAGATCACAGCAATGATGAAGAAAGCAGCTCCCCTGGTCTAAAAAAGAAAGATCAGGAAATGAAATTAACTCCTGTGAAGCTGTGAGTGTGTGCACTTCTGTATGTCACGTTTTTCCAGAAAACCATCCCCAGCCTCACAGTAAATACAGCCAACATGTTTATGTGGGCCAACACTGTGCCCCAAAAATTCATGCACCCCAATGGGAAACATGTCTGACTCCAAATGGGTTCGCCTGGTCAGCCAGGTGTTGTGAGGTTGTTTAATTAGTTCATCTGTTTGCGAAAGGCCCATGAAATTTCTTGGCTGACCAAGGAACCAGGAGAGAACTGTCACTGAGAGAGCTGTTTTGGTAGTGCTGCCACGATGGCCAAACAAAAACCTGGAAAGGCTGCTCTTTCAGAGCCTCAGGTGCTGAAGCCATTGCCTTGCGCAGGGCAGGGAAAACTTGCAGGGAGGAGCTCAGGACCTCGGCAGAAGCATCCGATAGGTGAAGAAGTGGTGGCAGAGACACCAGAGTGGTGACTCCCTTGAAGACGAGCCCCATGCGGGTCGCCCCTCAGTCCTGAGTTCCAAGGCCGAGGACCTCATCCGAAGGGCCAAGGGAAAGAGACACAAATCCTGCCGCAGATTCAGTCAAAGACTGAAGAATCTTGGGGAAGCAGTCTCTAAGAGTACCATCCATCATTTTCTGACTGAGAAACTGAGTCAGAGCACACAGAAAACAGCGGATTCCTCGCCTTACCAAACAGCAAAAGGAGAAGCGGCTGGCTTTTACAAAGAAGTATGCAACAAAGCCAATACGCTGCAAAGACTGGGTTCTCTCTGATGAGCGCCCACTCTACTTATTTCCAACTCCAAACAGCCAAAATGACCGCATCTACACCGAGGATCGAAAGAAAGTGCCACCTTCTGAACAAGTCAAGTTCAGCGCCCATTGCATGGTCTGGGAGGTGATCTTCAGGGTTCTTGGAGTTGCATGTTTTACCCCACGGCACCACCATCAATGCTGAGTATGATGTCAAGAACATTCTCCAGCCAGTGCTCCTTCTCATACTCACCAGAAAAAAGAAATCTGGCCCCATCACTGCTAGTAAGATGTTCAACAGGCATGCGGAAATGGTCTTCGTGCAAGATTGTGCTCCCGCACTAACTGCTCGTTCAACTCCACAATGGTGTTCTGAGCTGCTTCCTGGCTTTCTGCGCAAATCGGAATGGCCACCCAACTCCCCGGACCTCAACCTGATTGAGAACTCCAGGGGTATCCTGAACAGTTGGGTCTTCCACAGCCCACCCCCTAACACCATGAAGCAGCTCAATGCGAGGGCTGTGCAGGAGTGGGGCAACTTTGAGCCTTCCGTTCTAAACAACTTAGGGGGGATACACTGGCTTTTGAATAAATGCAATCTGATGAATATTCACAATCGGAGTTGAATTTTTCTGTGGAGCATGAACCTTTGGGACACTGTGTACACACAGACATAGACACACGCACACACACATATGTACCTTTGAGGGCCCACCTCCAGAGCTTGTGAAAAGAACACTGAGGAAGGAGATGACCACCAAATCACTGTGCTCAAACAGCAGCAGTGTCCTGAGCATACAAAAAAAAAAAAAATCACACAGATTACAATCACGCAACTGCTTGACTGAGAATCACCACCCAATACTTTTCTAACCTGCAAGGAGTTTCAAAAATATTTGCACTTTATAGCCAAAATTAAAGCCCATAATAATAAAATATTAGCCCATAAAATTATAGCCTATAACAATAATAATTAAAAAAAAAAACGCTGCACTGTCATTTTCACACCATTCATGAAAGCGATTTTCCGAAATGAATAATCTCAGTTCAGCGTGAACAGGTGATACAAGCACCAAGCATCAATGAACAGGCCGCAATCTCCCAGTAAAATTTCCTTACCGTAAGGGCCCACAGAGTGTCAGACCAAAGAAACCCAGGAGTGAAATTACGCAGCTGATGACGGCATGTTTGAGGATTGTGATCCACTAAAAGAATGAGAGAAGAGAACATCATAGTCCCACTTTACAGCATTCCCTTACCTTTCATTCCTCTAGATCAGTGGTTCTTAATGCCAGTCCTTGGGCTTTCCCCTTGGATGCTGGCTTTGATGTTGACAAAAATACCCAAGCATGCAACAAAGGAAAAACAGATACCCTATGACATAATGGGCCCCAAGTCTACTATGTAAACACAGTTGGCAAATGCGAGTGCTAACGGTATTGCAGATCGTCACAAGGCCTGTCCATTCCATTCCGGTGATCTTGAGACTGGTGGTGATAGTGTAACTATGGTGCTGTTGTCAGAAGAGTCGAAACAAGATAAATTAATTACCAGGTAATAACCTGTGGATGCGGATTGGGTTTGGTTCCATTAATGCCAATCAAATTAGCTCATGTAATTCCCTTTAAAACCAGTGCATTAACACCATAGTAAACAGGCAATTTAGTCAGGTACAGAACCAGCACCTAAGCTTGCATTACTGCCACCTCCTTCTGTCCATCAAGTAGTCCCCCCAGGAATCTGCGATTCCGCGATCGCGGAATTTACCGCGGATTTCAAAGCCCTCCGCGGAAATCTAAGCAGTCCGCGGAATATAGGGCGAGGTGCAGAATTTTATATTTTAAATGTATTTTTCATCCCGGCCGCTAGATTTTGCGGTCAGATAAACGGGATCTAAGACTCACTGCTGGTGCTGCCGGTTACGGAAACTGATTTTTTTCTGCTGTATGCAGCATAAACTATATAAAAAGATGGACGCAGCACCCTGATTTGAAAAAAGAAGCCCATGTGGAAGTACCGTAGAATGGCATTCTATTTAATGGCCAGCAGAGGGCGACGTCAGTGGTTGCAGAAAGAAGTTCAATGCAATAGAAGTCTATGAGAAAATGATCCTTTCCGACCTGATTTTTAATTTAAATAATGATTTTTCACATCATTTTATGTTAGCTATAGCAAGTTTCAGGTCTCCTTCGATATATCATGACATTCATTTTCGTGAATTATGGTCCCATATAAACTAGAATAAAGTATAAAGCTTCTGGTCCTCGCCCGATACGGTCAGATCCAGAGCCACGTTCCTCCCCGGATCTTCGATTCACTTCTTCATCCTCGAACCAGTGGGTGACATCACGGTAGCTTCATCCATCTTTTTATACAGTCTATGGTATGCAGTAACGTTTACAATATCCTGAAGATACAGTGAATAGTGTACACTTTGTTTAAATCTTTACTTCGATCTTTGGCACTTGTTCAGTTACTAAGCCTCGTTCACCCATAGTTCGGCGAAATGTTTTGCACTTTATAAGTTATGCAAATAAATCTGCCCAAGAGGGACAAAAAGAATATTGATGCTGCTTATTTTATAACCACAATGTTTCGCAGTGTTTTGGTATTGCAAATAATTTCATAAGAGAATTTTTGCTTCATTATTACATAAATTTGCTTTATAACTGGTCATTTTAGGTTTTTTTTAATGCCCACAGAAAATCAACTTTCAAGCCGCAGAATCAAGAATTTCTCTCCGCAGAATCAGGAATGTTCTCCGCGGAATCAACACTTTTTCTCCGCTGATTCCTGGGGGGACTAATCAAGACTTGTGCTACAATCTAGAAAGAAGTTCAACAATAGCCATGTTTACATGCGCAAAATTTCTCCACTCTGATCCCAACCTCGGTTGATAGGAAATTCCAAATCCAAAGTCACATGGACAAGAAATGAAATGATCCAATCATGACTTGCATATACATCACTACGCGTTTAATCAGAATAAATCATGTGGGCATGCGCGGAGTTGTCCAAATTTCCGGAAATATGAGAAGTAGTAGAAGACCAAAAAGCTGCATTTCCGCCTTTGTTGTAAACAAACGCCACGTTGCCTGCACATCCTCGTTCGCTCTTTGTAGCACACATGGCCCGTGAAGAAAATTTTACCCCAACCGCAAAGACCGGATCCGAATGGGTGTGTACATGGACGTTGTTTGGAATGATGATCGGCATAAACCACCTCTCTCACTCAGAATGGAATTTCTTTCCAAATGGACCAAATCGGATCAGAATCTTCGGATTTACCTGTTTACATGAACCAATTTTAATCTGATTGGGCCTTTATTCCGATTATGCGTGTTCATGTAAACATAGCTAATGTGAGGCAAATAGGAAAGTAGAAATTGGCACAAATGCATTTTGTATGAATGTGGGCCATTTAAACCATATAAAAAATGGTGTTTCACTTGACGTTTTAAAACAACGGTGAGACTGAGGTTAATGATTTGCATTCTCCCCTCCTCAACAAGATGGGTAAAAATTCTCTTTCAGCCTCCCTTTCCCACTAGTTCCCACAACAATTTCATGTGCATTATTTATATGGTAGGCTATGCAATGAAAATGTAAATACAGAAGGGGAAAAAAGACAATATGTGAACAAACATCGCCGCTAACTGGGATTCGGTCCCTAGTCAAGCACACAACCACCATGCTAAGAATCCTACAACTGCAGTTGTAAGAGGAACAAAAACCAGCATTTTCAGGGGGGCCCAGGACCATCATGGAGAATCACTGATCTAAATGCACTCCATTCCAGAGTAGCTTAAAAAAGGTCAGAGGAATCCAGTCTGCACATGCCCAGAATAAGAGGAGGCCAGAGGGATGCAGAATTTTCATTCTAAAAGAGCATCACAGTTGTGTAAATAGCCTGGCATGGTAGCACTGCTAACCGTCAGGTAAGAATAGCAATTCAACTAGAGTCTTTTAAAATTAACTTGAGCGTACATTTTGAGTCAAAACTTTTCAGAAATAAAGATGAACAGGATAAATAAGATACCTGGCGCTTTGTAATAATTTTTCCAGAGGAGAAAGGCTTTTGGAAGAAAACCAGGAACAATGAACACCTATGGAGAGAAAATAATAATTTTCTTAATGTTAAACATTCAACACATACATGCAATTGACACCAATGAAAGATTGCATGCAGTATTTGCTTGAAATAATACTCACCCCAGTTTGAGTATAAAGATGAACTGAACTATGTGAACCACTTTGAGAAGGTCGTAAGATTCAAAGATTCCTATAGCCTTCAAAAGCTTGATTACACACAGTAACACTATGTACCTGGTCAGCCTGAAAGGCAAAGGGGGGGGGGCACACATAATCAGCGTTGTGCTTCGCAAGGGTGCGAAGCTGAATAATAATTTTAAAACAGACTAGCTAATATTTTATAAGTCCCACTAGCAACTAAGCAACAGACACCACGGGCAAGGAGATGTTTATTGGATGTATTTGCTCTGAAGCCCACAAAACGCAGTCATGGGATATTTAGCTACCTAAGCAGAGTCAATTTATTCAATTAACCAATTAACTTATGAGGACGGCAAAAAATATGAGTATACTATTAATCTGATAACAGACTTAATAGCTGAAAGTTTCTGCTCGATAATACGAGGCCCCTTTGGGTTTTACTCTGCCATGAACATTGCAAGTTAACCCTCTCAAGCATGAATTATGATTAACTCAGTCAGGATTTTTTTACTAAGTGACTTTATACATCTTTAGGGATGTAAAACAAGGTTTATCTTTATTCTATAAATGACTAGTTTTTCCCATTGCTATGACCTGCCAACGGGATTTTTTGTACGGGAAAATGCAATAGCGTCCACCAGAGTGGACTATATGCAGCAATGCCCAAAATTGCAAGCATATACAGCGAATAAAAAAAAACACTTTTAAACAGCTGTACACTGTAGGGACCTCCATGCATGAAAGGGTTAAAATACTAGCAATCACCTTTACAAAATTTTAAAAAAGAATAGCTAAATGAATAATATCAACCAGCTGGCGCAGTAAGTGGTTATTGTCATATAATAAGAACTCGCATTTGTCACAATTCAGCATATTGGACTTCTGAAAACACACAAAACTGATGGTAGCTACATGCGCATTGCTAACTAGCTAGTTTTAGCTGGCAAAATTAAACCAAAATGGATGTTTATTTACCTGGCATTTGGAACTTCAACTGGTCCCAGCTTGCCACTGGAAATGACATTGCTGCTGTATTTCTCGTCCATACCTGGTCAATTTTATGGTGACCATGGAGGAAATAACTCATTAATCCATATTAGCTACAAGCTAGCTAGCTAGCCTGACTGCCCATCAAGCTGGAAAGCTAGTAGCCTGGTTAAGGATAGCTTGCACGTCGCCGCACATTAGTAGGTCGGTACACAACAAAATGTATTCATCCGTTTTAATAATTCGATGATCAACCAGATGATTTAAACGGAAATCGCACAACCAGTGCAAGAAATTCTGTCGTTCACTTCTGTACTCAGTGCTAGCTCTCTACCGACTCATATTAGCTTCCGGATTCTGGCACTTGGCTCTTCAAGCCAATGCCGTGCTCTGCACACCGGCAACAATGGCCACGTCACATCTTTGACTGTAACGTTAATTGCATCAATTTGGCTAACATTTAACAATCTGTAATCATCACTATGCTCACACAAACCCTGACTTTTGCGATATCACTCATGCATTCGTAAAAGAACGATTAAAATGATCATGTCGCATGCAACATTGAATTAAGCCCCAAATTCCATGATACGCTCAGACTTCTTCTTCTTTTCCTTTTGCGGTAGGACAGCCGCTGCAAAGGCGTATTGCTGCCCTCCACAGGTCATTTGTATATTACTCATTTGGATGCCTCAGATCCTCACATAAAGTCCAGAGAGGTGCAGGAACTTAATCACAGCTTTTGTCCTTTCAGAGTCTTCTGTGCTGAGGATCGATTTCAGTGACAGATCTGCGACTCCACTCTCGACCAGCTCAGCTTGCATGACAGCTCTCTCTGAGTGGTAGTTGCTACACTCCAGTAAAGCATGGCTCACAGTCTCTGCCTCCCCACAGGTACAGTTTCCATCTGGGTGTTTGCCTACCAGTGCCAGTCTATGATTAAGTGCACAGTGACCCAGTCTCAGCCTAGTTATTACCACACTGTCCCTCCTGCCCATTCTTATACTTGGTGTTAATTTTGTTTTTGGTTGCACCGAAAAATAAAACCTGCCTTTACTTTCCTCGTCCCACTCCCTTTGCAATAATTTTGCAATCCCGTGCTGTATTAAACTTTTGCACTCAGTCCGTCCATACAGTACTTGCAAATCAAGTCTCTTTCTGTATACAGCTCTTTTAGCGGCCTGGTCAGCTTCTTCATTTCCCTGTACTCCCACGTGTGCTGGAACCCAGACAAACCCAACTGAGTTCCCCAGATTAATCACCCGATTTAGTGTAACTAAAATTTCAAGCAATACGTCTGCTCTCGCCCCACTTTTCCCACCCTTTAGTGCCATCGGCGCTGCTGCAGAATCCGAACAGATGACTACATTTCCAGGTTTGACTTCCTCCACCCACCCAAGTGCCGACAGAATTGCCACAAGCTCTGTTGTAAAGACTGACACTCGGCCTGATATGCGCTTTCCTTGCTGTATATACACTCAGACGGTCTCTATCAGCCCCCAGAATTCCTATTTAATCAGAGTAGCTCCCTCTGCAAGCTAAAATCAATCAGTGCAGTGATCTCTTGTTCCACGACAGCAGGAATACTGGCAGGAGACTTGCAGGTAATGTTGTCATCTGTTCTTGAATTTCTTTAGATCGCGGTATGACATGTTGCTTTTTGAGATCTTTTAACCTATTTCACCTTGTCAAACAGGTTCTATGGAAGTGTTTCTTGATTCAACCGGTCTGGCAGTAATCCGGCCTTGGTGTGGCTAGTGAAATTAAACTCACAAAATGTGGATAATCAAAGTTAATTCATGATTTAAGAAGGGGGGCAATTACTTTTTCACATGGGGCCAGGTAGGTTTGGATTGCTTTTTCCCCTTAATAAATGAAATCATCATTTCCAAACAGCATTTTGCATTTACTCGAGTTATCTTTGTCTAATTTTAAAATTTGTTTGATGATATAAATCATTTAAGTGTGAAAAATATGCAAAAAAGTAAGAGATCAGGAAGGGGGCAGATACTTTTTCATGGCACGGTACAGCTAATGCGTACAAACGGTCTTTAAATGAGTTTTTAATCAACCCTCTTAACATGAAACATATTCTTTCTCATATATGCACTGTCACAGAAAGGGTTATTTTTAAAATCAAGGCGATAACGAAGTTATATGTAGCTACAGACAATGCCAATTCTGAAATAGTTGGGACAAAGTGTAAATTGTGAGGAAAATCAACTTTCAAATCACACCAGCCAGTATTTTATTCACAATTGAACAGAGATAACATAACACATGTTGAAACTGAGAAATTTCACAATTTTATCCACAAAATGAGCTTATTTCAAATTTGATGGCTGCTACAGGTCTCAAAAAAGTTAGGACAAGGGCCTGTTTACCATGGCTTACCTCCTCTTTTTAACGCAGAGTGGAGGCGTCTGGGCATTGAAGAGACAAGTTTCTTGAGTTTAGCCATTAGAATTTGATCCTATTCTTGTTTAATACAGGCTTCCAGCTGCTGGAGAGTTTTGGGCCTCCTTTGACGGTCGTTTCATTTAATCATGCACCAAATGCTCTCAATCGGTGAAAGATCAGGACTGCAGGCTGGCCAGTTCAGCACACGGACTCTTCCACTACGAAGCCATGCTGTTGTAATACCTGCAGTATGTGCTTTTGCATTGTCCTGCTGAAATTAACAAGGCCTTCCCTGGAATAGATGTCTGGAGGGGAGGATATCTTGCTCTAAAACCTCTATATACCTTTCAGCATTCATGGTGCTTTTTAAAACATGCAAGTGTCATAAACCACATGCACTAATGCATCCTCATACCAGCAGAAATGCTGACTTTTGAACTGAACGCTGATAACAGGAGGGGTGGTCTTTCTCCTCCTTACCCCAGAGGACACGACACCCATGATTTCCAGAAAGAGAGTCAAATTTGGATTCGTCTGACCACAGGACACTTTGCCACTTTGCTACAGTCCATTTTAAATAAGCCTTGTCCTACAGAACACGGTCGCGCTTCTGGATCATGCTCAACAACGGCCTCCTTTTTGTACGATAGAGTTTTATGTGGAATCTGTGGATGGCATGGCAGACTGTGTTTACAGACAGTGGTGTCTAGAAGTATTCCTGAGTCCATTTAGTAATGTCAATGACAGAATCATGCCAGTGAGTGATGCAGCGGCATCTGAGGGTCCGAAGATCACGGGCATCCAGTAAAGGTCTTCGGCCTTGTTCCTTACGCTCAGAGATTTTTCCAGTTTCTCTGAATCTTTTGATGATGTTATGCACTGTCGATGATGAGACCTTCAAAGCCTTTGCAATTTGAAGTTGAGGAATATTGTTTTTAAATTATTCCACAATTATTTTACGCAAGCGTTCTTAGGTTGGAGAGCCTCAGGCCATCTTTGCTTCTGACAGATTCAGCCTCTCTAAGACATCCCTTTTATAGCCAATCATGTTACACACCTGATGCCAATTAACTTAATTACTTGCTAAATGATCTTTCAGCTGATTCTCTTATATATTAATTGCCTTTTCAGCCCTTTTTGCCTGTGTCCCAACGTTTTTGAGACCTGTTGCAGCCAGAAAATTGGAAATGAGCTCATTTTGTGGAAAAAAATGAAAAATGTCTCAGTTTCAACATTTGAAATGTTATCTATGCTCTACTGTAAATAACATTGGCTCATGCGATCTGAAAATCATTGCATTTTGATTTTATTCACAATTTACACTTCGTCCCAACTATTTCGGAATTGGGGTTTTATTTCTTTATTTATTTATTTTTTAAACTAAATCAAATTAAGAGGTTAAGCCATATGGACTTTTAGATGGCAGAATGATTTACCCAGAAAAAAAAGCCTTATCACATCCATGACGTCGGTCGTCTTCAATGTGACGACACAACAGCTGAGAACGTTAGGCTACATCATTTGACGCGAGTATCAAACGGGGAAATTTGGAGCTGAGGTGAGTAGACTAACGCGTTTCATCAGTTGTGGCGATAATACAAAAGAAAAAAAAAACTCCCTTCGACAGGGAGGTCTCTTAAAAACTTGCATTATCACGTCTCACTTACAGGGGGCGGCATTGACAGTAAAACTGGGTTAAATGAAGCCGAATCAATGTTGAAGAAAGCGTTAATTCCGCAAAGCCGACTCCAAAAGATAGTTGTTTGCGCAAGTTGAATCAGTTGTATTCGTTTTACTCAGAATTGAATCGGCTGTTTGATGGGAATGGATTTACTAACATAAATAAGCTGTTTATTGCCAATCAACCAACGAAATGTAACATAGTTGCCTGTTAGGTTCCAAATGCGGCCTATTTTCGTGCATCCTCACAAGTTTCTTCCAAAACTCGAACATGGCGTAATCTCCAGAGTCTGGAAATATGTCATTTTTACCTCCGCCAAGGAGGTTATGTTTTCGGTGGCGTTTGTTGGTTTGATTGTTGGTTTGTGTACAACATAACTCAAAAACCTATGGCCGGATTTTGATGAAATTTTCAGGGCAGGTGGGTATTAAGTCAAGGAACAGCTGATTAAATTTTGGCATATCTAGGCTAAAGTACTGCTGAGATATACACCAAAGTTCAACATTTCAAGTCTTACCAATGGGCCGGAGTTCTGCTGCTTTTCGGTTTGCTGCTCCCTAGCGGAGGTCTGCGCTCTCTGAGTGCTTTTCTAGTTTAAATATATTCATCATTTATTAGATAGGATATTCCCTTGTGTGGTCTTATTTGCAAGAGAGCTCCACGTTCATTTAACATTATTTTCAAAAGTTTAAAATTAATAAGTGATTTGATTTTGAAAGAGTATACTGCAATGCAAAAATTGCGGGGGAAAAAACTTACCATGAATTGCTCTCTCCTTATCTCAGGAGTTGTCCACTGACAAGGGTTTTTAGTTGATGCTCATTGTCGTTCAGTGAGAGATTTAGAGAGTTTTAAGTTGCAGAATCTTCATCATGCAGTGGTGCATGAAAGTTTTGAACCCTTTAGAATTTTCAATATTTATTTTTTGTATAAATCATGGACACACACCCATGATTTCCAGCAAGAATGTCAAATTTGGACTCGTCTGACCACAGGAGACTTTGCCACTTTGCTACAGTCCATTTTAAATGAGCCTTGTCCCACAGCACAGGACGGCGCTTCTGGATCATAATCAACAATGGCCTCCTTTTTGTACGATAGAGTTTTATGTGGAATCTGTGGATGGCACGGCAGACTGTGTTTACAGACAGTGGTTTCTTGAAGTATTCCTGGGCCCATTTGGTAATGTCAATGACAGAATTGTGCCGGTGAGTGATGCAGTGGTTCTCTTATATATTAATTGCCTTTTCAGCCTTTTTGCCTGTGTCCCAACGTTGTTGCGACCTGTTGTAGCCAGAAAATTTGAAATGAGCTCATTTTGTGGATAAAAATGAAAAATGTCTCAGTTTCAACATTTGAAATGTTATCAATGCTCTATTGTAAATAACCTTGGCTCATGCGATCTGAAAATCATTGCATTTTGATTTTATTCACAATTTACACTTTGTCCCAACTATTTCGAAATTGGTGTTTTATTTATTTATTTATTTTTTTTAACTTAATCAAATTGAGAGGTAAAGCCATATGGACTTTTAGATGGCAGAATGATTTACCCAGAAAAAAAGCCTTATCACATCCATGACGTCGGTCGTCTTCAATGTGACGACACAACAGCTGAGAACGTTAGGCTATATCATTTGACGTGAGCATCAAACAGGGAAATTTGGAGCTGAGGTGAGTAGACTAACGCGTTTTATCAGTTGTGGCGATAATACAAAAGAAAAAAAAACTCCCTTCGACAGGGAGGTATCTTAAAAACTTGCATTATCACGTCTCACTTACAGGGGGCGGCATTGACTGTAAAACTGGGTTAAATGAAGCCGAATCAATGTTGAAGAAAGCGTTAATTCCGCAAAGCCGACTCCAAAAGGTAGTTGTTTGCACAAGTTGAATCAGTTGTATTCGTTATCGTCAGAATTGAATCGGCTGTTTGATGGGAATGGATTTACTAACATAAATAAGCTGTTTATTGCCAATCAACAAACGAAATGTAACATAGTTGCCTGTTAGGTTCCAAATGCGGCCTATTTTCGTGCATCTTCACGAGTTTCTTCCAAAACTCGGGACATGGCGTTATCTCCAGAGTCTGCAAAAATATAAATATATTCATCATTTATTAGATAGGATATTCCCTTGTGTGGTCATATTTGCAAGAGAGCTCTGCGTTCATTTAATATTATTTTCAAAAGTTTAAAATTAATGAGAAAGTGATTTGATTTTAAAAGAGTATACTGCAATGCAAAAATTTTGGGGGAAAAAAAACTCACCATGAATTGCTCTCTCCTTATCTCAGGAGTTGTCCACTGACGAGGGTTTTAGTTGATGCTCATTGTCGTTCTGTGAGAGATTTAGAGAGTTTTAAGTTGCAGAATCTTCATCATACAGTGGTGCATGAAAGTTTGTGAACCCTTTAGAATTTTCTATATTTCTGCATAAATATGACCTAAAACATCATCAGATTTTCACACACAAGTCCTAAAAGTAGATGAAGAGAACCCAGTTAAACAAATGAGTCAAAAATATTATACTTGGTAATTTATTTTTTTAGAAAACGATCCAATATTACATATATGTGAGTGGCAAAAGTATGTGAACCTCTAGGATTATCAATTAATTTGAAGGTGAAACTAGAGTCAAGCGTTTTCAATAAATGGGATGACAATCAGGTGTGAGTGGGCACTGTGTTTTATTTAAAGAACAGGGATCTATCAAAGTCTGATCTTTACAACACGTTTGTGGAAGTGTATCATGGCACGAACTATGGAGATTTCTGAGGACCTCAGCAGTTGATACTCATCAGGCTGGAAAAGGTTACAAAACCATCTGTAAAGAGTTTGGACTCCATCAGTCCACAGTCAGACTGACTGTGTACAAATGGAGGAAATTCAAGACCATTGTTACCCTCCCCAGGAGTGGTCGAACAGCAAAGATCACTCCAAGAGCAAGGCGTGTAATAGTTGGCGAGGTCACAAAGGACCCCAGGGTAACTTCTAAGCAACTGAAGGCCTCTCTCACACTGTAGGCCACGTGCTAAGGCTCAAAATATGATGTTTCGTTCCACCATCCGGGGAATACTTTATTTTTGCATAATTCTAACCAGAAGCACATACTATTTAAATAAGCAAAACTTCTCCTCTGAAAAGTGTGCAGTTTTTGCAGAAACAACTACCATTTCAGGGGCAAAGGGAAATAGAGTAGGGGACGAAAATCTGATGTCATCAGATTGTAGCAAGTTTGGTATCAAATTGTAGGTCTATGAATGTGCTTCAAGGAAATATATGTCCCAATCCACTGGCCAGTCCCTGTGCCCCTGCAGAGGGGGTTGAAATCTGAGAAAATGAGATTTTGGCCCCTTACCATGGGGCCCAGGAGCAAGTGAGGAGGATCAAATATGTTGTATTCAAGTATGTTTAGTTAGACCTTTCAAATGACACCCATGTCGCTGGAGTCCACAAACTCATTGCTGCCCAGGGGCAGGGAACCCCCTAAAATGGGGCCAAAATGCATGAACATTTCCCCTGAGTGAATGGGTTTGTGGACCCCATTGACATGGGTGTCATTTGAAAGGTCTGACTAAACATACTTGAATACAACATATTTGATCCTCCTCACTTGCTCCTGGACCCCATGGTAAGGGGCCAAAATCTCATTTTCTCAGATTTCAACCCCCTCTGCAGGGGCACAGGGACTGGCCAGCGGATTGGGACACATATTTCCTTGAAGCACATTCATAGACCTACAGTTTGTTACCAAACTTGTTACAATCAGATACAATCAGATTTTTGACCCCTACTATATTTCCCTTTGCCCCTGAAATGGTAGTTGTTTCTGCAAAAACTGCAAACTTTTCAGCGGAGAACTTTTGGTTACTTTGATAGCATGTTTTTCTGGTTATAATTATGCAAAAATAAAGTATTACCCAGTCGTTGGAACGAAAACCATTTTCTAGGCATATTTTCAGCCTTAGCACATGGCCTACTGGCTAATGTTAATGTTCATGAGTCCACCATCAGGAGAACACTGAACAACAATGGTGTGCATGGCAGGGTTGCAAGGGGAAAGCCACTGCTCTCCTAAAAGAACATTGCTGCCCATCTGCAGTTTGCTAGAGATCACATGGACAAGCCAGAAAGCTCTTGGAAAAATGTTTTGTGGACGGATGAGACCGAAATAGAACTTTATGGTTTAAATGAGAAGTATGATGTTTGGAGAAAGGAAAGCATTGCTTTCCAGCATGAGAACCATATCCCATCTGTGAAACATGATGGTGTTTCATCATGGTTCGGGCCTGTTTTGCTGCGTCTGGGCCAGGACGGCTTGCCATCATTGATAGAACAATGAATTCTGAATTATACCAGTGAATTCTGAAGGAAAATACCAGGACATTTGTCCATGAACTGAATCTTGAGAGAAGGTGGGTCATGCAGCAAAACAATGACCCTAAGCACACGAGTCATTCTACCAAAGAATGTATAAAGGAGAATAAAGTTAATGTTCTGGAATGGCCAAGTCAAAGTCCTGCCCTTAATCCAATCAAAATGTTGTGGAAGGACCTGAAGCAAGCAGTTCATGCGAGGAAACCCACCAACATCCCAGAGGTCAAGCTGTTCTGTATGGAGAAATGGGCTAAAATTCCTCCAAGCCGATGTGCAGGACTGATCAACAGTTATAGGAAATATTTTGTTGCAGTTATAGCGGCACAAGGAGGTCACACCAGATACTGAAAGCAAAGGTTCACATAACTTTTGCTACTTACAAAAATGTGATGTTGGATTATTTTCCTGAATAAATAAATGACCAAATATAATTTTTTGTCTCATTTGTTTAACTGGGTTCTCTTTATCTACTTTCAGGACTTGCGTGAAAATCTGATGATGTTTTAAGTCATATTTATACAGAAATATAGAAAATTCTAAAGGGTTCATATACTTTCAAGCACCACTGCATATTACTGGAGGATTACTTAAAAAAATGAATTTCTGGTCTTAGAATAGGTGTCTGGACCAACACTTACCTCCTCGTCATCAACAAAAGGTAAGCTTACCAGATGTCAAAACTTTATTGGAACATAAAGAATCATAACTTTTCCATTTTTTAGTTCTGCAGGACTTCAGCAGGATTTTAAAAAAAAAATGCCGGTGTAGCAGGCTGGCATATACCCCTGGTCAAAATATACCCCACCAGGCCAGAATATACCCCTTGACTCTAATTTAGTAGTCTAGATTATGTTCCATTGCAAGTTATTTTGGAAACTTTCACTATAACTTCAATTGATGGTTGTCAAACAATCACATATTTTAAATGGCTGGACTTGCTTCACTTGTGCTGAAGATGCTATGTTGAAACACTTTGTAAGGGTCAACTCACACTTTGCTATGGTATTCCTAAGACTGTTGTCGAGTAGTTTATATGTAGTAATGCATTTTCAAGTGGACAGAAAGACTTGGTAAATTGCAAGTGATACACTGTGCAACACTGACACATTTTAGTTGCTGAATTTTCTCCCTACTGAGGAAGGATTTGGGCACTGAGTCTGTAGTATTAATGGTGGTTGGTACAATCCACTGTCCAATGTACTGTGTAGCTCTACTGATTATGTGCAAAGAGCAAAACAATGTTTGTTTAAGATAAAAGTGTGTCAGAATAGTTTTTTACCACATCATCTTCTGAGCCAGACATTTTATACCCCCTTATACTGTACTCCACACATCAGGCTGAGGGTTTTAGTGGGCCAGCCTGTTTCTTACCCAAGGTATGTTCTGGGCTAGTCGAGTTCATATACCCAAGGCATATTCTAAGATGGGCAATCATTTCATACCCGACCATGTCGCATGCTACCATAGACTGTAGAAAAAGATGGACGAAGCAACCATGATGTCACCCATTGGTTTCAGCATACCATTTAGGACGCCTCGATTTTGGCAATTTGAATTGCGCCATTTCATCATTTTGAAACAGGATGTGATCCCTATTGGACTAGAGCGTGACTTGAATATCCTGGGAGAAGCGAGGGGTGGATCTATGTGTGGATTTGATCATATCAGACAAGGACCAGAGGATCGCCACACCCTTAAACATATTCTGGCTTTATCCTTTATTCTAGTCTATTTGTGACCATAATTTACAAAAATGAACATTGTGAAATATCGAAGGAGACTTGAAATTTGTAATAGATAGAATAAAGCAGTGCTTCCCAAACCTCTCCTGGAGGCCCCCCTGTTCTGCATGTTATGGATCTGTCCCTTCTGTAGCACAGGTGATTCAAATGATCAGCTTGTTAATCACCCCCTAAAGCTGATTGATTCACAACCTGATCATGTGAATCACCTGTGCTGGAGCAGGGAGAGATCTAACACAAGCAGGACAGGTGGACCTCCAGGAGAGGTTTGGAAAGTGCTGCAATAAGGTAATGTGGAAAATCATTATACAAATAATAAATCAGATGGGAAAGTAGGGTCATTTTCTCATAGACTTCTAAAGGATTGAACTTCTTTCTGCAACCACCGACGTCGCCATCTGCAGGCCATTAAATAGAATGCAAATTTTGGACATTTCTGCATCGGCCTCAGTTTTCAGACCCGTGTGCTGCGTCCATCTTTTTGGACAGTCTATGCATGCTAAATTGAATTAGATCCCAAATTCTGCGATACGCTCAGACGGTCTCTATCAGTTCCCAAAATTCCCATTTAATCAGAAGAGCTCCGTCTGCGGGCTAAAATTAATCAGTACAGCGATCTCTTGTTCCACGAGAGCAGGACACATGCTTTTATTGTTGCTCCAAGCAAGGATGCTAGACTACTACCAATTCGTTGCATGAGCACATATCGGCCGGTTAAAAATTTGAAGTGTATATAAACGAAACGAACCAAGAAAAATAATGGAGAGAACGTAAAAACTATTTAACCCTAAATTAAATACCTTATTTAAAGTACAGAATTAATCGAAGCAGGACAATGACCACATAGATTAAACTCAATCCACCCAGAAATGGCTACGTACAAACAACGAGATGATCGGCAAAGACAACCTGTGTTTCAGGACTTAAGTCTAGTGAAGTCCCACGTCTGAACTGAACAGGCAGTCCGCAGGAGCAAGTCCAAGAGTATAAGTAAATAATCTTGAAAATCTTTGTTGTTCAATGATAATTTCAAACCTAATAATACATTTTAAGAAGAGGTTAAGCTGTTATATTTACTGGTGCTGTTTGCACAGAGTAAACCGTTGACAAATTAGAAAACAATTGCTTTGAATAAATTCAAGTTTACTTTTTAGAAAAAGAATAAATCCTGCCATGTTTTATCTTAGCATAAGGATTTTCAGCTTTGTTCAATTATGCATCCTATTCAATTCACTTTTATCAAGGGTGGCAATTAATTCTGGACCTGATTGTTCAAAAAAAAAAAAAAAAGCTTAAGCCTACTCAAATGTTATATATGCCGACATAAACTCATACACGCGCTTTGCATGAAAGGTACAACACTCGTAGACACATAGCTAATGCGTACGCACGTACATTGAATAGGTTTTTAATCAACCCCCTTAACCCCTTTAGGCTGTAACGAATAGATGTGGAGATATATTTTTTGAAATATTTTTGAAACTTAATCAAATAAAGAGGTAAAGCCATATGGACTTTTTAGTTGGCAGAATTATTTATTCAGAAAAAAAGCCTAATCGCATCTATGACGTCAGTCGGCTTCAATGAGACGACACAACAGCTGGGAACTTTATAGGCTATATCGTTCTACGCGAGTGTTAAACGGGGAAATTCAGAGCGAAGGTAAGAAGACTAACGCGTTTCATCAGATAGAAAAACTTTCGACAGGGAGATATAACAAAAACATGCATTATCAGGTCTCGCTTCCAGGGGGCAACATTGACTCTGAAACCGGGTTAAATGAGGCAGAGTAAATGTTGACGGAAGTGTTGATTCCGCAAAGCCGACTCCAAAAGAAAGTTTTTTCACTAGTTGGATCAGTTGTATTCGTTTTACTCAAAATTGAATCGGATATTTCACTGGAGTGGATATACTCACTTAGATAAGCTATTTATAGCCAATCAACTAACTAAATGTTGCGTCGTTTCCTGTTCGTGTCAAATGCGGCCTATTTTCGCGTTTCCTCTCTAGTTTCTTTGCAAGCTCGGGACATAGCGTAATTTCCAGAGTCTGGAAATATGTCATTTTTTTTAAAAGAATATATTTACCTTGTATGAGAGAGGATATCCCATTGTGTGGTCTTATTCGCAAGAGAGCTCCACTTTCATTTAATATTTTTTCAAAATTTAAAATTAATAAGAAAGTAATATGATTTTGAAAGAGTATACTGTGATGCAAAAATTTCTTTAAAAAAAACCATGTATACTCTGTTCTTATCTCAGGAGTTGTCCACTAATAAAGGATTTTTAGTAAATGTTCTTGTCATTCAGTTACAGATTTAGAATCTTCATCATATACTGGAGGATTACTGAAAATATGAATGTCTCCCCCTAGAATATGAGTCTGGACCAATTCTTACCTCCACGTCATCAACAAAAGGTAAGCAAATTTCAAAACTTAATAGGACCATGCCGATCGCGAATGTCGCTGCTTGAGTTGCTGCATGAGTGAGTGAGTGACTGACTGAGTGATCAAGTTCAACGATTGGTCAGCCGGCGGGGAAGAACTTCAATGATTGGTTGGCTGACGATTGGCTACTGGCTGGCCGGGCGTTGAAGTCACTCATATTTACTGGTCTGTGTATTTGCATTATAAATACAATCCCAATTCCGAAATAGTTGGGACAACGTGTAAATTGTGAGTAAAATCAAAATGCAATGACTTTCAAATCTTACCAGCCAGTATTTTATTCACAATTGCTATGTTACCTCTGAGCTAATGTTGAAACTGATAAATTTTACAGTTTTATCCACAAAATGAGCGCATTTCAAATTTGAAAACTGCTACAGGTCTCAAAAAAGTTGGGACGGGGGCCTGTTTATCATGGTGAAACATCCCCTCTTCTTTTTAACGCAGAGAGGGGGCATCTGGGCATTGAGGAGACAAGTTTCTTGAGTTTAGGTATTGGAATTTGATCCCACTCTCATTTAATACAAGCTTGCAGCTGCTGGAGAGTTTTGGGTCTCCATTAACGGACTTTTCGCTGAATTATGTGCCAAATGTTCTCAATCAGTGAAAGATCAGGGTTGCAGGCAGGCCAGTTCAGCACACAAACTCTTCTACTACGAAGCCATGCTGTTGTAATAGCTGCAATATGGGGCTTTGCATAGTCCTGCTGAAATACACAAGGCCTTCCCTGGAATAGATGTCGTCTAGAGGGGAGCATATGTTGCTCCAAAACCTTTATATAGCTTTCAGCATTCACGGTGCTTTTTAAAACATGCAAGTGTCCCACACCATATGCACTAATGCATCCCCATACCATCAGAGATGCTAGCTTTTGAACTGAACGCTGATAACTGGAGGGGTAGTCTTTCTCCTCTTTTGCCCGGAGGACACGATGCCCATGATTTCCAACAAGAATGTCAAATTTGGACTCGTCTGACCACAGGACACTTTACCAGTTTGCTACAGTCCATTTTAAATGAGTCTTGGCCAACACAGTGCTTCTGGATCTTGCTCAACAGTGGCTTCCTTTTTGCATGTTTTTGGTAGCATCTGTGGATGGCACGGCGGACTGTGTTAACAGACAGTGTTTTCGTGAAGTATTCCTGGGCTCATTTAGTAATGTCAATGACAGAATCATGCCGGTGAGTGATGCAGTGGCGTCTGAGGGCCTGAAGATCACGGGCATCCAGTAAAGGTCTTCAGCCTTGTTCCTTACGCACAATTTTTCTAGTTTCTCTGAATCTTTTGATAATGTTATGCACTGTCGATGAGGCTTTCGAAGCCTTTGCAATTGAAGCACTGATTACTAAAACCCCACAAGTCAAGTCAAGTTAAGTGTGACTTATGGGGTTTTAGTAATCGGTGCTTTAATTTGACATTGAGAAATATTGTTTATTCCACAATTATTTTACGCAAGCGCTCACAGGTTGGAGAGCCTCTGGCCATCTTTGCTTCTGAGAGACTCAGCCTCTCTAAGACATCCCTTTTATACCCAATCATGTTACACACCTGATACCAGTTAATGTAGTGACTTGCTAAATGTTCTTTCAGCCGATTATCTGATATATTTGTGATTATATACTTTATATATAATGTCTTATTTTGTGGATATAGATTTAAAATGCCTCAGTTTCAACATTTGAAATGTTATCTATGTTCTATTGTAAATAATATATTGGTTCGTGATCTGAAAGTCATTGCATTTTGATTTTATTCACAATTTACACTTCGTCTGAACTATTTCAGAATTGGGGTTGTACATGGGTCTCTGCATTTTGGCTTTGAGACATTGCTGCAGAAGCTGAATACTTTGTTCTTGTTGGATCTTAGATTTGAGAGATTGCAACAGAAACTGAATATTTTGCTGTTGGTGGATTTCGCCCTGGATTTCAAGCATCTAAAAAATACACAAAGTGGAAAACATTCTGTAAAGCAGATGAAACGTGAATGTGAGATATAAATTATCACAGTCGCATGAAATGCCGAGGCAATGGCAATCGTGTTAATGTTGTGCTCTTCTATGGCCATTTAAATTTCAAAATGCAGCAATCAAGCATGCTGCCTTAATAAACAGCTGTACTCATTCAACTTGGAGAGTAAACGCATCCACCATTTGATTGCTAATCAAGCAAGTAAACTGGAACAGCTTACTTTTCTTAGAGTTGCCTAATTGGTTAATTGGAGACGATTCTGTAGTCTTTTACTTGGCTGCGTGCATCACTTCGCCGAAAAAAGCCAATGTCAGTGAAGTTTTTTTCCGGAAGCATTTTGCATGCCCTTTGATGTTTGGCACTTTCATTGAACCTTCGTCAGGTTTAATAAAGGAAAAGGGAAAGCTTGGATGTTCGCCCGATGGCAGCAGGTAGTGGTACTGCATTGTCCTATCCGAGCAAGGGACTGGTGCACATGTGGTCGCATCCGAGCAGGGGACCTGAGCGCATGAGGTCTCATCCGAGCGGGGGGCTGGAGCGCATGAGGTCCCATCAGAGTAAGCGAATGATGCGCAAATTGTCCTATCCGAGCAGGGGACTGGTGCACACGTGGTCCCATCCGAGCAGGGGACTGGAGGGCATGAGGTCTCATCCGAGCAGGGGAGTGGAGCGCATGAGGTCCTATCCGAGCAGGGGACGGGAACGCACAAGTACCCATCAGAGTAGGCGACTGATGCGCAAATTATCCTATCTGAGCAGGAGACTGGTGCGCACGAGGTCCCATCCGAGCAGGGGACGGGAGCGCATGACATACCATCAGAGAAAGCAACTGATGCGTAAATTGTCCTATCCGAGCAGGGGACTGGTGCACACGTGGTCGCATCCGAGCAGGGGACCTGAGCGCATGAGGTCTCATCCGAGCAGGGGGCTGGAGCGCATGAGGTCCCATCAGAGTAAGCGAATGATGCGGAAATTGTCCTATCCGAGCAGGGGACTGGTGCACCCGTGGTCCCATCCGAGCAGGGGACTGGCGCGCATGAGGTCCCATTCGAGCAGGGGACTGGAGCACACAAGGCCCCATCAGAGTAGGCGACTGATGCGCAAATGATCCTATCCGAGCAGGGGACTAGTGCGCACACGGTACCATTCAAGCAGGGGACTGGAGCGCATGAGGTCCCATTAGAGTTAGTGATTGATACCGAAATTGTGCTATCCGAGCCGTGGACTGGTGCACACGTGGTCCCACCCAAGCAGGGGACTGGAGCGCATGAGGTCCCATCCGATCAGGAGACTGGAGTGTATGAGGTCCTTTCCCAGCAGGGGACGGGAGCGCAGGAGGTCCCATCAGAGTAAGTGATTGATACCCAAATTGTCTTATCCGAGCAGGGGACTGGTGCGCATGATGTCCCATCCGAGCAGGGGACTGGAGCGCATGAGGTCCCATCCGAGCAGGGTACAGAAGTGCATGAGGTCCTATCCGAGCTGGGGACGGGAGTGCAGGAGGTCCCATCAGAGTAAGTGATTGATACCCAAATTGTCTTATCCCAGCAGGCGACTGGTGCGCACGATGTCCCATCCGAGCAGGGGACTGGTGCACACGTGGTCCCATCAGAGCAGGGGAGTGGAGCGCATGAGGTCCCATCAGAGTAAGCGACTGATGCGCAAATTGTCCTATCCGAGCAGGGGACTGGTGCACACGAGGTCCCATCCGAGCAGGGAACTGGAGCGCGTGAGTTCCCATCAGGGTAAGCGACTGATGCGCAAATTATTCTATAAGAGCAGGGGTCTGGTGCGAACAAGGTCCGATTCAAGCAGGGGACTGGAGCGCATGAGGTCCTATCCGAGCAGGGGACTGGAGCGCATGAGGTCCTATCCGAGCAGGGGACGGGAGCTCAGGAGGTCCCATCAAGGTAAGCGACTGATGCTCAAATTCTCCTATCCGAGCAGGGGACGGGTGCGCACAAGGTCCCATTTAAACTGGGGACTGGAGCGAATGAGGTCCTATCCGAGCAGGGGACTGGAGCGCATGAGGTCCTTCCCGAGCACGGGACGGGAGCGCAAGAGGTCCCATAAAGGTAAGCGACTGAAGCTCAAATTCTTCTCTCCGAGCAGGGGCCTGGTGCGCCCAAGGTCCTTTCAAGCAGGATACTGGAGCGCATGAGGTCCTATCCGAGCAGGGGACGGGAGACCTGGAGGTCCCATCAGAGTAGGCGACAGATGCGCAAATTATCCTATCCGAGCAGGGGACTGGTGCGCACAAGGTCCCATTCAAGTAGGGGACTTGTGCGCAGAAGGTCCCATCCGAGCAGGGAACTGGAGCGCGTGAGGTTCCATCAGGGTAAGCGACTGATGCGCAAATTGTCCTATGCGAGCAGGGGACTGGTGCACACGTGGTCCCATCCGAGCGGGGCTCTGAAGTGCATGAGGTCCGATCAGAGCAGGCGACTGATGCGCAAATTATCTTATAAGAGCAGCGGTCTAGTGCGCACAAGGTCCCATTCAAGCAGGGGACTGGAGCTCATGAGGACCTATCCGAGCAGGGGACTGGAGCGCATGAGGTCCTATCCGAGCTGGGGACTGGTGCGCATGAGGTCCCGTCAGGGTAAGCGACTGATGCTCAAATTGGCCTATCCGAGAAGCGGACTGGTGCGCACAAGGTCCCATTTTAGCAGGGGACTGGAGCACATTAGGTCCTATCCGAGCAGGGGCCTGGAGCGCATGAGGTCCCATCAGGGTAAGCGACCGATGCTCAAATTGTCCTATCCGAGAAGGGGACTGGTGCGCACAAGGTCCCATTTAAGCAGGGAACTGGAGAGCATTAGGTCCTATCCGAGCAGGGGACTTGAGCACAAGAGGTCCTTTCCGAGCTGGGGACGGGAGCGCAGGAGGTCCCATCAGGGTAAGCGATTGATGCTCAAATTGTCCTATCCGAGCAGGGGCCTGATGCGCCTAAGGTCCCATTCAAGCAGGGGACTTGTGCGCAGAAGGTCCCATCCGAGCAGGGGACTGGTGCACACGAGGTCCCAACAGAGCAGGATTCTGGAGCACATGAGGTCCTATCAGAGCAAGCGACTGATGCGCAAATTATCCTATCCGAGCGGGGGTCTGGTGTGCACAATGTCCCAATCAATCAGGGGACTGGAGGGCATGAAGCCCTATCCGAGCAGGGGACGGGAGCGCATGAGGTCCTATCCGTTTATGGGCCGGGAGAGCATGAGGTTCTTTTCGAGCAGGGGACGGGAGCGCAGGAGGTCCCATCAGCGTAAGTGATTGATAACCAAATTTTCTTATCCGAGCAGGGGACTGGTGCGCACGATGTCCTCTCCGAGCAGGGGACTGGTGCACACGTGGTCCCATCCACGCAGGGGAGTGTTGCGCATGAGGTCCCATCAGAGTAAGCGACTGATGCGCAAATTGTCCTATCCGAGCAGGGGACTGGTGCGCACGAGGTGCCATCCGAGCAGGGAACTGAAGCGCATGAGGTCCCATCAGGGTAAGCGACTGATGCGCAAATTACCCTACCTGAGCAGGGGACTGGTGCACATGTGGTCCCATCCGAGCAGAGTTCTGGAGTGCATGAGGACCCATCAGAGTAGGCGACAGATGCGCAAAATATCCTATAAGAGCAGGGGTCTGGTGCGCACAAGGTCCCATGCACGCAGGGGACTGGAGCGCATGAGGTCCTATCCGAGCAGGGGACTGGAGCGCATGAGGTCCTATCCGAGCAGAGGACGGGAGCGCAGGAGCTCCCATCAGAAATTGTCTTATCCCAAATTGTCTTATCCGAGCAGTGGACTGGTGCCCACGTAGTCCCTTCCGAGCAGGGGACTGGAATGCTTGGGGTCCCATCAGGGTAAGTGACTGATGTTCAAATTGTCCTATCCGAGCATGGGACTGGTTCGCACAAGGTCCCATTTTAGCAGGGGACTGGAGCGCATGAGGTCCTATCCGAGCAGAAGACTGGTACGCACGAGTTCCCATCCGAGCAGGGGACTGGAGCGCATGAGGTCCCATCCGAGCACGGGACTGGAGCGCTTGAGGTTCCATCAGGGTAAGCGACTGATGTGCAAATTGTCTTATCCGAGCAGGGGACTGGTGCGCACAAGGTCCCATCCGAGCACGGGACTGGAGCGCTTGAGGTTCCATCAGGGTAAGCGACTGAGGCGCAAATTGTCTTATTCGAGCAGGAGACTGGTGGAAACGTGGTCCCATCCGAGCAGGGTTCTGGAGCGCATAAGGTCCCATCAGAGTAGGTCGACTGATGCGCAAATGATCCTTTCCGGCCAGGGGACTGGTGCGCACAAGGTCCCATTCAAGCAAGGGACTGGAGCGCATGAGGTCCTATTCGAGCAGGAGTCTGAAGCGCATGAGGTCCCATCAGGGTAAGCGACTGATGCGTAAATTGTCCTATCCGAGCAGGGGACTGGTGCGTCAAGGTCCCATTCAAGCAGGGGACTGGAGCGCATGAGGTCCTATCTGTGCCTGGGACGGGAGCGCAGGAGGTCCTATACGAGCAGGGGATGGGAGCGCAGGAGGTCCCATCAGAGTAAGTGATTGATAACCAATTTGTCTTATCGGAGCAGGGGACTGGTGCAAACGTGGTCCCATCCGAGCAGGGGACTGGAGCGCATGAGGTCCTATCCGAGCACGGGACTGGAGCGCAGGAGCTCCCATCAGAGTGTGTGATTGATTCCCAAATTGTCTTATCCGAGCAGTGGACTGGTGCCCACGTAGTCCCATCCGAGCAGGGTTCTGGAGCGCATAAGGTCCCATCAGAGTAGGTCGACTGATGCGCAAATGATCCTTTCCGGGCAGGGGACTGGTGCGCACAAGGTCCCATTCAAGCAAGGGACTGGAGCGCATGCGGTCCTATTCGAGCAGGAGTCTGAAGCGCATGAGGTCCTATACGAGCAGGGGATGGGAGCGCATGAGGTCCCATCAGAGTAGGCGACAGATGCGCAAAATATCCTATAAGAGCAGGGGTCTGGTGCGCACAAGGTCCCATTCACGCAGGGGACTGGAGCGCATGAGGTCCTATCCGAGCAGGGGACTGGAGCGCATGAGGTCCTATACGAGCAGGGGATGGGAGCGCAGGAGGTCCCATCAGAGTAAGTGATTGATAACCAATTTGTCTTATCGGAGCAGGGGACTGGTGCAAACGTGGTCCCATCCGAGCAGGGGACTGGAGCGCATGAGGTCCTATCCGAGCACGGGACTGGAGCGCAGGAGCTCCCATCAGAGTGTGTGATTGATTCCCAAATTGTCTTATCCGAGCAGTGGACTGGTGCCCACGTAGTCCCATCCGAGCAGGGTTCTGGAGCGCATAAGGTCCCATCAGAGTAGGTCGACTGATGCGCAAATGATCCTTTCCGGGCAGGGGACTGGTGCGCACAAGGTCCCATTCAAGCAAGGGACTGGAGCGCATGCGGTCCTATTCGAGCAGGAGTCTGAAGCGCATGAGGTCCCATCAGGGTAAGCGACTGATGCGTAAATTGTCCGATCCGAGCAGGGGACTGGTGCGTCAAGGTTCCATTCAAGCAGGGGACTGGAGCGCATGAGGTCCTATCTGTGCCTGGGACGGGAGCGCAGGAGGTCCCATCAGAGTAAGTGATTGATTCCCAAATTGTCTTATCCGAGCAGGGGACTGGTGCGCATGAGGTCCCATCCGAGCAGGAGTCTGAAGCGCATGAGGTCCCATCAGGGTAAGCGACTGATGCGTAAATTGTCCTATCCGAGCAGGTGACTGGTGCGTCAAGGTCCCATTCAAGCAGGGGACTGGAGCGCATGAGGTCCTATCTGAGCGGGGGACGGCAGCGCAGGAGGTCCCATCAGAGTAAGTGATTGATTCCCAAATTGTCTTATCCCAGCAGGGGACTGGTGCGCATGAGGTCCCATCCGAGCAGGGGACTGGTGCACACGTCGTCCCATCCGAGCAGGGTTCTGGAATGCTTGAGGTCCCATCAGGGTAAGCGACTGATGTTCAAATTGTCCTATCCGTGCATGGGACTGGTTCGCACGTAGTCCCATTTAAGCAGGGGACTGGAGCGCATGAGGTCCTATCCGAGCAGGGGACTGGAGCGCATGAGGTCCTATGCGAGCAGGGGACGGGAGCCCTGGAGGTCCCATCAGTGTAGGCGACTGATGCACAAATTATCCTATCTGAGCGGGGACTGGTGCGCACATGGTCCCATTCAAGCAGGGGACTGGAGCGCATGAGGTCCTATCCGAGCAAGAGACTGGAGCGTAAGAGGTCCTATCTGAGCAGGGGATGGGAGCGCAGGAGGTCCCATCAGAGTAAGTGATTGATACCCAAATTGTCTTATCCGAGCAGGGGATTGGTGCGCAAGAGGTCCCATCCGAGCAAGGGACTGGTGCGCATGAGGTCCCATCAGGATAAGCGGCTGATGCTCAAATTCTCCTATCCGAGCAGGGGACGAGTGCGCACAAGGTCCCATTTAAGCTGGGGACTGGAGCGCATGAGGTCCTTTCCGAGCAGGGGACTGGAGCGCATGAGGTCCTTTCCAAGCAGGGGACGGGAGCGCAGGAGGTCCCATCAAGGTAAGCGACTGAAGCTCAAATTCTTCTATCCGAGCAGGGTCCTGGTGCACCCAAGGTCCCATTTAAGCTGGGGACTACAGCGCATGAGGTCCTATCCGAGCAGGGGACTGGAGCGCATGAGGTCCTTTCCGAGCAGGGGACGGGAGCGCAGGAGGTCCCATCAAGGTAAGCGACTGATGCTCAAATTCTCCTATCCGAGCAGGGGCCTGCTACGCCCAAGGTCCCATTTAAGCTGGGGACTACAGCGCATGAAGTCCTATCCGAGCAGGGGACTGGAGCGCATGAGGTCCTTTCCGAGCAGGGGACGGGAGCGCAGGAGGTCCCATCAAGGTAAGCGACTGATGCTCAAATTCTCCTATCCGAGCAGGGGATGGGTGCGCACAAGGTCCCATTTAAGGTGGGGACTGGAGCGCATGAGGTCCTATCCGAGCAGGGGACTGGAGCGCATGAGGTCCTTTCCGAGCAAGGGACGGGAGCGCAGGAGGTCCCATTAAGGTAAGCGACTGAAGCTCAAATTCTTCTCTCCGAGCAGGGGCCTGGTGCACCCAAGGTCCCATTTAAGCAGGATACTGGAGCGCATGAGGTCCTATCCGAGCAGGGGACGGGAGACCTGGAGGTCCCATCAGAGTAGGCGACAGATGCGCAAATTATCCTATCCGAGCAGGGAACTGGTGCGCACAAGGTCCCATTCAAGCAGGGGACTTGTGTGCAGAAGGTCCCATCCGAGCAGGGAACTGGAGCTCGTGAGGTTCCATCAGGGTAAGCGACTGATGCGCAAATTGTCCTATGCGAGCAGGGGACCTGTGCACACGTGGTCCCATCCGAGCGGGGCTCTGGAGTGCATGAGGTCCGATCAGAGCAGGCGACTGATGCGCAAATTATCCTATAAGAGCAGCGGTCTGGTGCGCACAAGGTCCTATTCAAGCAGGGGACTGGAGCTCATGAGGTCCTATCCGAGCAGGGGACTGGAGCGCATGAGGTCCGATCCGAGCAGGGGACGGGAGCGCATTAGGTCCCATCAGAGTTTGTGATTGATTCCTAAATTGTCTTATCCGAGCAGGGGACTGGTGCCCACGTAGTCCCTTCCGAGCAGGGGACTGGAATGCTTGAGGTCCCATCAGGGTAAGCGACTGATGTTCAAATTGTCCTATGCGAGCATGGGACTGGTGCGCACAAGGTCCCATTTAAGCAGGGGACTGGAGCGCATGAGGTCCTATCGGAGCAGGGGACTGGAGCTCATGAGGTCTTATCCGAGCAGGGGACTGGAGCGCATGAGGTCCTATCCAAGCAGGGAACGGGAGCCCAGGAGGTCCCATCAGAGTAGGAGACTGATGCACAAATGATCCTTTCCGCGCAGGGGACTGGTGCGCACAAGGTCCCATTCAAGCATGGGACTTGTACGCAGAAGGTCCCATCCGAGCAGAGGACTGGTACGCACGAGTTCCCATCCGAGCAGGGGACTGGAGCGCATGAGGTCCCATCAGAGTAAGCGACTGATGTGCAAATTGTCTTATCCGAGCAGGGGACTGGTGCGCACAAAGTCCCATCCGAGCACGGGACTGGAGCGCTTGAGGTCCCATCAGGGTAAGCGACTGAGGCGCAAATTGTCTAATTCGAGCAGGGGACTGGTGCAAACGTGGTCCCATCCGAGCAGGGTTCTGGAGCGCATAAGGTCCCATCAGAGTAGGTTGACTGATGCGCAAATGACCCTTTTCCTGGGACTGGTGCGCATGAGGTCCCATCAGAGTAAGCGACTGATGTGCAAATTGTCTTATCCGAGCAGGGGACTGGTGCGCATAAGGTCCCATTCAAGCAAGGGACTGGAGCGCATGAGTTCCTAATTGAGCAGGAGTCTGAAGCGCATGAGGTCCCATCAGGGTAAGCGACTTATGCGTAAATTTTCCTATCCGAGCAGCGGACTGGTGCGTCAAGGTCCCATTCAAGCAGGGGACTGGAGCGCATTAGGTCCTATCTGAGCAGGAGTCTGAAGCGCAGGAGGTCCCATCAGAGTAAGTGATTGATTCCCAAATTGTCTTATCCGAGCAGGGGACTGGTGCGTCAAGGTCCCATTCAAGCAGGGGTCTGGAGCGTATGAGGTCCTATCTGAGTGGGGGACGGGAGCGCAGGAGGTCCCATCAGAGTAAGTGATTGATTCCCAAATTGTCTTATCCGAGCAGGGGACTGGTGCGCATGAGGTCCCATCCGAGCAGGGGACTGGTGCACACATCGTCTAATCCGAGCAGGGTTCTGGAACGCATGAGGTCCCATCAGGGTAAGCGACTGAGGATCTAATTGTCCTATCCGAGCAGGGGACTGGTGCGCACAAAGTCCCATTTAAGCAGGGGACTGGAGCGCATAAGGTCCTATCCGAGCAGGGGACTGGAGCGCATGAGGTCCTATGCGAGCAGGGGACGGGAGCCCAGGAGATCCCAGCAGAGTAGCCGACTGATGCACAAAATATCCTATCTGAGCGGGGACTGGTGCGCACATGGTCCCATTCAAGCAGGGGACTGGAGCGCATGAGGTCCTATCCGAGCAGGAGACTGGAGCGTAAGAGGTCCTATCCGAGCAGGGGACGGGATCGCAGGAGGTCCCATCAGAGTAAGTGATTGATACCCAAATTGTCTTATCCGAGCAGGGGATTGGTGCGCACGAGGTCCCATCCGAGCAAGGGACTGGTGCGCATGAGGTCCCATCAGGATAAGCCACTGATGCTCAAATTCTCCTATCGGAGCAGGGGACGGGTGCGCACAAGGTCCCATTTAAGCTGGGGACTGGAGCGCATGAGGTCCTATCCGAGCAGGGGACTGGAGCGCATGATGTCCTTTCCGAGCAGGGGACGGGAGCGCAGGAGGTCCCATCAAGGTAAGCGACTGATGCTCAAATTCTCCTATTCGAGCAGGGGACGGGTGCGCACAAGGTCCCATTTAAGCTGGGGACTGGAGCGCATGAGGTCCTATTCGAGCAGGAGTCTGAAGCGCATGAGGTCCTATCAGGGTAAGCGACTGATGCGTAAATTGTCCTATCCGAGCAGGGGACTGGTGCGTCAAGGTCCCATTCAAGCAGGGGACTGGAGCGCATGAGGTCCTATCTGTGCCTGGGACGGGAGCGCAGGAGGTCCCATCAGAGTAAGTGATTGATTCCCAAATTGTCTTATCCGAGCAGGGGACTGGTGCGCATGAGGTCCCATTCGAGCAGAGTTCTGGATGGCATGAGGTCCCATCAGAGTAGGCGACAGATGCGCAAAATATCCTATAAGAGCAGGGGTCTGGTGCGCACAAGGTCCCATTCACGCAGGGGACTGGAGCGCATGAGGTCCTATCCGAGCAGGGGACTGGAGCGCATGAGGTCCAATCAGGGTAAGCGTCTGATGCGTAAATTGTCCTATCCGAGCAGGGGACTGGTGCGTCAAGGTCCCATTCAAGCAGGGGACTGGAGCGCATGAGGTCCAATCTGAGCAGGGGACGGGAGCGCAGGAGGTCCCATCAGAGTAAGTGATTGATAACCAATTTGTCTTATCGGAGCAGGGGACTGGTGCAAACGTGGTCCCATCCGAGCAGGGGACTGGAGCGCATGAGGTCCTATCCGAGCA
Organism: Gymnothorax reevesii; assembly: GCA_029721435.1. Classification (NCBI taxonomy): domain Eukaryota; kingdom Metazoa; phylum Chordata; class Actinopteri; order Anguilliformes; family Muraenidae; genus Gymnothorax; species Gymnothorax reevesii. The sequence goes on from CM056583.1 coordinate 78,913,527, forward strand.
GGGGACTGGAGCGCAGGAGCTCCCATCAGAGTGTGTGATTGATTCCCAAATTGTCTTATCCGAGCAGTGGACTGGTGCCCACGTAGTCCCATCCGAGCAGGGTTCTGGAGCGCATAAGGTCCCATCAGAGTAGGTCGACTGATGCGCAAATGATCCTTTCCGGGCAGGGGACTGGTGCGCACAAGGTCCCATTCAAGCAAGGGACTGGAGCGCATGAGGTCCTATTCGAGCAGGAGTCTGAAGCGCATGAGGTCCCATCAGGGTAAGCGACTGATGCGTAAATTGTCTGATCCGAGCAGGGGACTGGTGCGTCAAGGTTCCATTCAAGCAGGGGACTGGAGCGCATGAGGTCCTATCTGTGCCTGGGACGGGAGCGCAGGAGGTCCCATCAGAGTAAGTGATTGATTCCCAAATTGTCTTATCCGAGCAGGGGACTGGTGCGCATGAGGTCCCATCCGAGCAGGAGTCTGAAGCGCATGAGGTCCCATCAGGGTAAGCGACTGATGCGTAAATTGTCCTATCCGAGCAGGTGACTGGTGCGTCAAGGTCCCATTCAAGCAGGGGACTGGAGCGCATGAGGTCCTATCTGAGAGGGGGACGGCAGCGCAGGAGGTCCCATCAGAGTAAGTGATTGATTCCCAAATTGTCTTATCCCAGCAGGGGACTGGTGCGCATGAGGTCCCATCCGAGCAGGGGACTGGTGCACACGTCGTCCCATCCGAGCAGGGTTCTGGAATGCTTGAGGTCCCATCAGGGTAAGCGACTGATGTTCAAATTGTCCTATCCGTGCATGGGACTGGTTCGCACGTAGTCCCATTTAAGCAGGGGACTGGAGCGCATGAGGTCCTATCCGAGCAGGGGACTGGAGCGCATGAGGTCCTATGCGAGCAGGGGACGGGAGCCCTGGAGGTCCCATCAGTGTAGGCGACTGATGCAAAAATTATCCTATCTGAGCGGGGACTGGTGCGCACATGGTCCCATTCAAGCAGGGGACTGGAGTGCATGAGGTCCTTTCCGAGCAGGGGACTGGAGCGTAAGAGGTCCTATCTGAGCAGGGGATGGGAGCGCAGGAGGTCCCATCAGAGTAAGTGATTGATACCCAAATTGTCTTATCCGAGCAGGGGATTGGTGCGCAAGAGGTCCCATCCGAGCAAGGGACTGGTGCGCATGAGGTCCCATCAGGATAAGCGACTGATGCTCAAATTCTCCTATCCGAGCAGGGGACAAGTGCGCACAAGGTCCCATTTAAGCTGGGGACTGGAGCGCATGAGGTCCTTTCCGAGCAGGGGACTGGAGCGCATGAGGTCCTTTCCAAGCAGGGGACGGGAGCGAGGAGGTCCCATCAAGGTAAGCGACTGAAGCTCAAATTCTTCTATCCGAGCAGGGTCCTGGTGCACCCAAGGTCCCATTTAAGCTGGGGACTACAGCGCATGAGGTCCTATCCGAGCAGGGGACTGGAGCGCATGAGGTCCTATGCGAGCAGGGGACGGGAGCCCAGGAGATCCCAGCAGAGTAGCCGACTGATTCACAAATTATCCTATCTGAGCGGGGACTGGTGCGCACATGGTCCCATTCAAGCAGGGGACTGGAGCGCATGAGGTCCTATCCGAGCAGGAGACTGGAGCGTAAGAGGTCCTATCCGAGTAGGGGACGGGATCGCAGGAGGTCCCATCAGAGTAAGTGATTGATACCCAAATTGTCTTATCCGAGCAGGGGATTGGTGCGCACGAGGTCCCATCCGAGCAAGGGACTGGTGCGCATGAGGTCCCATCAGGATAAGTGACTGATGCTCAAATTCTCCTATCGGAGCAGGGGACGGGTGCGCACAAGGTCCCATTTAAGCTGGGGACTGGAGCGCATGAGGTCCTATCCGAGCAGGGGACTGGAGCGCATGATGTCCTTTCCGAGCAGGGGACGGGAGCGCAGGAGGTCCCATCAAGGTAAGCGACTGATGCTCAAATTCTCCTATTCGAGCAGGGGACGGGTGCGCACAAGGTCCCATTTAAGCTGGGGACTGGAGCGCATGAGGTCCTATCCGAGCAGGGGACTGGAGCGCGTGAGGTCCTTTCCGAGCAGGGGACGGGAGCGCAGGAGGTCCCATCAAGGTAAGCGACTGAAGGTCAAATTCTTCTTTCCGAGCAGGGGCCTGGTGCGCCCAAGGTCCCATACAAGCAGGACACTGGAGCCCATGAGGTCCTATCCGAGCAGGGGACGGGAGACCTGGAGGTCCCATCAGAGTAAGCGACAGATGCGCAAATTATCCTATCCGAGCAGGGGACTGGTGCGCACAAGGTCCCATTCAAGCATGGGACTTGTGCGCAGAAGGTCCCATCCGAGCAGGGAACTGGAGCGCGTGAGGTTCCAGCAGGGTAAGCGACTGATGCGCAAATTGTCCTATGCGAGCAGGGGACTGGTGCACACGTGGTCCCATCCGAGCAGGGGCCTGGTGCGCATGAGGTCTCATCAGGGTAAGCGACTGATGCTCAAATTGTCCTATCTGAGAAGGGGACTGGTGCGCACAAGGTCCCATTTTAGCAGGGGACTGGAGCGCATTAGGTCCTATCCGAGCCGGGGCCTGGAGTACACGAGGTTCTTTCCGAGCTGGGGACGGGAGCGCAGGAGGTCCCATCAGGGTCAGCGATTGATGCTCAAATTGTCCTATCCGAGCAGGGGCCTGATGCGCCCAAGGTCCCATTCAAGCAGGGGACTTGTGCGCAGAAGGTCCCATCCGAGCAGGGGACTGGTGCACACGAGGTCCCACCCGAGCAGGATTCTGGAGCGCATGAGGTCCGATCAGAGCAAGCGACTGATGCGCAAATGATCCTATCCGAGCGGGGGTCTGGCGCGCATGAGGTCCTATTCGAGCATGGGACGGGAGAGCATGAGGTCCTTTTTGAGCAGGGGACGGGAGCGCAGGAGGTCCCATCAGCGTAAGTGATTGATAATCAAATTGTATTTTCCGAGCAGGGGACGTGCGCAGGATGTCCTCTCCGAGCAGGGGATTGTGCACACGTGGTCCCATCCACGCAGGGGAGTGTTGCGCATGAGGTCCCATCAGAGTAAGCGACTGATGTGCGAATTGTCCTATCCGAGCAGGGGACTGGTGCTCACGAGGTCCCATCCGAGCAGGGAACTGAAGCGCATGAGGTCCCATCAGGGTATGCGACTGATGCGCAAATTGCTCTACCTGAGCAGGGGACTGGTGCACACGTGGTCCCATCCGAGCAGAGTTCTGGAGTACATGAGGTCCCATCAGAGTAGGCGACAGATGCGCAAAATATCCTATAAGAGCAGGGGTCTGTTGTGCACAAGGTCCCATTCACGCAGGGGACTGGAGCGCATGAGGTCCTTTCCGAGCAGGGGACTGGAGCACATGAGGTCCTATACGAGCAGGGGATGTGAGCGCAGGAGGTCCCATCAGAGTAAGTGATTGATACCCAATTTGTCTTGTCCGAGCAGGGGACTGGTGCAAACGTGGTCCCATCCGAGCAGGGGACTGGAGCGCATGAGGTCCTATCCGAGCAGGGGACGGGAGCGCAGGAGGTCCCATCAGAGTATGTGATTGATACCCAAATTGTCTTATCCGAGCAGGGGACTGGTGCCCACGTAGTCCCATCCAAGCAGGGGACTGGAATGCTTGAGGTCCCATCAGGGTAAGCGACTGATATTCAAATTGTCCTATCCGAGCATGGGTCTGGTGCGCACCAGGTCCCATTTAAGCAGTGGACTGGAGCGCATGAGGTCCTATCCGAGCAGGGGACTGGAGCGCATGAGGTCCTATCCGAGCAGGGGAAGGGAGCCCAGGAGGTCCCATCAGAGTAGGCGACTGATGCACAAATGATCCTTGCCGAGCAGATGACTGGTGCGCACAAGGTCCCATTCAAGCATGGGACTTGTGCGCAGAAGGTCCCTTCCGAGCAGGGGACTGGAGCGCATGAGGTTCCATCAGAGTAAGCGACTGATGTGCAAATTGTCTTATCCGAGCAGGGGACAGGTGCGCACAAGGTCCCATCCGTGCACGGGACTGGAGCGCTTGAGGTCCCATCAGGGTAAGCGACTGCGGCGAAAATTGTCTTATTCGAGCAGGGGACTGGTGCAAACGTGGTCCCATCCGAGCAGGGTTCTGGAGCGCATAAGGTCCCATCAGAGTAGGTCGACTGATGCGCAAATGATCCTTTCCGGGCAGGGGACTGGTGCGCACAAGGTCCCATTCAAGCAAGGGACTGGAGCGCATGAGGTCCTATTCGAGCAGGAGTCTGAAGCGCATGAGGTCCCATCAGGGTAAGCGTCTGATGCGTAAATTGTCCGATCCGAGCAGGGGACTGGTGCGTCAAGGTCCCATTCAAGCAGGGGACTGGAGCGCATGAGGTCCTATCTGAGCAGGGGGCGGGAGCGCAGGAGGTCCCATCAGAGTCAGTGATTGATTCCCAAATTGTCTTATCCGAGCAGGGGACTGGTGCACATGAGGTCCCATCCGAGCAGGAGTCTGAAGCGCATGAGGTCACCATCAGGGTAAGCGACTGATGCGTAAATTGTCCTATCCGAGCACGGGACTGGTGCGTCAAGGTCCCATTCAAGCAGGGGACTGGAGCGCATGAGGTCCTATCTGAGCAGGGGACGGGAGCGCAGGAGGTCCCATCAGTGTAAGTGATTGATTCCCAAATTGTCTTATCCGAGCAGGGGACTGGTGCACACGTCGTCCCATCCGAGCAGGGTTCTGGAACGCATGAGGTCCCATCAGAGTTGGCGACTGATGCGCAAATTTTCCTATCCGAGCAGGGGACTGGTGCGCACGTAGTCCCATCCGAGCAGGGGACTGGAATGCTTGAGGTCCCATCAGGGAAAGCGACTGATGTTCAAATTGTCCTATCCGAGCATGGGACTGGTGCGCACAAGGTCCCATTTAAGCAGGGGACTGGAGCGCATGAGGTCCTATCCGAGCAGGGGACTGGAGCGCATGAGGTCCTTTCCGAGCAGGGGACGGTAGACCTGGAGGTCCCATCAGAGTAGGCGACAGATGCGCAAATGATCCTATCCGAGCAGGGGCCTGATGCGCCCAAGGTCCCATTCAAGCAGGGGACTTGTGCGCAGAAGGTCCCATCCGAGCAGGGGACTGGTGCACAGGAGGTCCCACCCGAGCAGGATTCTGGAGCGCATGAGGTCCGATCAGAGCAGGCGACTGATGCGCAAATTATCCTATCCGAGCGGGGGTCTGGTGCGCACAATGTCTTATTCAAGCAGGGGACTGGAGTGCATGAGGCCCTATCCGAGCAGGGGACGGGAGCGCATGAGGTCCTATCCGAGCATGGGACGGGAGAGCATGAGGTCCTTTTCGAGCAGGGGACGGGAGCGCAGGAGGTCCCATCAGTGTAAGTGATCGATAATCAAATTGTTTATCCGAGCAGGGGTCTGGTGCGCAGGATGTCCTCTCCGAGCAGGGGACTGGTGCACACGTGGTCCCATCCGAGCAGAGTTCTGGAGTGCATGAGGTCCCATCAGAGTAGGCGACAGATGCGCAAAATATCCTTTAAGAGCAGGGGTCTGTTGCGCACAAGGTCCCATTCACGCAGGGGACTGGAACGCATGAGGTCCTATCCGAGCAGGGGACTGGAGCGCATGAGGTCCTATACGAGCAGGGGATGGGAGCGCAGGAGGTCCCATCAGAGTAAGTGATTGATACCCAATTTGTCTTATCCGAGCAGGGGACTGGTGCAAACGTGGTCCCATCCGAGCAGGGGACTGGTGCGCCTGAGGTCCTAACCGAGCAGGCGAGGGGAGCGCAGGAGGTCCCATCAGAGTATGTGATTGATTCCCAAATTGTCTGATCCGAGCAGGGGACTGGTGCCCACGTAGTCCCATCCGAGCAGGGGACTGCAATGCTTGAGGTCCCATCAGGGTAAGCGACTGATGTTCAAATTGTCCTATCCGAGCATGGGACTGGTGCGCACAAGGTCCCATTTAAGCAGTGGACTGGAGCGCATGAGGTCCTATCCGAGCAGGGGACTGGAGCGCATGAGGTCCTATCCGAGCAGGGGACGGGAGCCCAGGAGGTCCCATCAGAGTAGGCGACTGATCCACAAATGATCCTTTCCGAGCTGGGGACTGGTGCGCACAAGGTCCCATTCAAGCATGGGACTTGTGCGCAGAAGGTCCTATCCGAGCAGGGGACTGGAGCGCATGAGGTCCCATCAGAGTAAGCGACTGATGTGCAAATTGTCTTATCCGAGCAGGGGACTGGTGCGCACAAGGTCCCATCCGTGCACGGGACTGGAGCGCTTGAGGTCCCATCAGGGTAAGCGACTGATGTGCAAATTGTCTTATTCGAGCAGGGGACTGGTGCAAACGTGGTCCCATCCGAGCAGGGTTCCGGAGCGCATAAGGTCCCATCAGAGTAGGTCGAATGATGCGCAAATGATCCTTTCCGGGCAGGGGACTGGTGCGCACAAGGTCCCATTCAAGCAAGGGACTGGAGCGCATGAGGTCCTATTCGAGCAGGAGTCTGAAGCGCATGAGGTCCCATCAGGGTAAGCGTCTGATGCGTAAATTGTCCTATCCGAGCAGGGGACTGGTGCGTCAAGGTCCCATTCAAGCAGGGGACTGGAGCGCATGAGGTCCAATCTGAGCAGGGGACGGGAGCGCAGGAGGTCCCATCAGAGTAAGTGATTGATTCCCAAATTGTCTTATCCGAGCAGGGGACTGGTGCGCATGAGGTCCCATCCGAGCAGGAGTCTGAAGCGCATGAGGTCCCATCAGGGTAAGCGACTGATGCGTAAATTGTCCTATCCGAGCAGGGGACTGGTGCGTCAAGGTCCCATTCAAGCAGGGGACGGGAGCGCAGGAGGTCCCATCAGTGTAAGTGATTGATTCCCAAATTGTCTTATCCGAGCAGGGGACTGGTGCGCATGAGGTCCCATCCGAGCAGAGTTCTGGAGTGCATGAGGTCTCATCAGAGTAAGTGATTGATTCCCAAATTGTCTTATCCGAGCAGGGGACTGGTGCGCATGAGGTCCCATCCAAGCAGGAGTCTGAAGCGCATGAGGTCCCATCAGGGTAAGCGACTGATGCGTAAATTGTCCTATCCGAGCAGGGGACTGGTGCGTCAAGGTCCCATTCAAGCAGGGGACGGGAGCGCAAGAGGTCCCATCAGTGTAAGTGATTGATTCCCCAATTGTCTTATCCGAGCAGGGGACTGGTGCGCATGAGGTCTCATCCGAGCAGGGGACTGGTGCACATGTCGTCACATCCGAGCAGGGTTCTGGAACGCATGAGGTCCCATCAGAGTAGGCGACTGATACGCAAATTGTCCTATCCGAGCAGGGGACTGGTGCGCACGTAGTCCCATCCGAGCAGGGGACTGGAATGCTTGAGGTCCCATCAGTATAAGCGACTGATGTTCAAATTGTCCTATCCGAGCATGGGACTGGTGCGCACAAGGTCCCATTTAAGCAGGGGACTGGAGCGTATGAGGTCCTATCCGAGCAGGGGACTGGAGCGCATGAGGTCCTATCCGAGCAGGGGACGGGAGCCCAGGAGGTTCCATCAGAGTAGGCGACTGATGCACATATGATCTTTTCCGAGCAGGGGACTGGTGCGCACAAGGTCCCATTCAAGTATGGGACTTGTGCGCAGAAGGTCCCTTCCGAGCAGAGGACTGGTACGCACGAGTTCCCACCCGAGCAGGGGACTGGAGCGCATGAGGTCCCATCAGAGTAAGCGACTGATGTGCAAATTGTCTTATCCGAGCAGTGGACTGGTGCGCACAAGGTCCCATCCTCGCACGGGACTGGAGCGCTTGAGGTCCCATCAGAGTAAGTGATTGATTCCCAAATTGTCTTATCCGTGCAGGGGACTGATGCGCATGATGTCCCATCGAGCAGGGGACTGGTGCACACGTCGTCCCATCCGAGCAGGGTTCTGGAACGCGTGAGGTCCCATCAGAGTAGGCGACTGATGCGCATATGATCCTAGCCGAGCAAGGTGCTGGTGCGCTCAAGATGCCATCTGAGCAGGGGACTTCAGCGCACAACGCCTCGTCCGAGCAGGCTTTTGGAACGCACAAGGTCGCATCGAAGTAGGGGCCTGGAGCGCACAAGGTCCGATCCTAGCAGGGTACTGGAGCGCACGAGGTCCAGTTACCTGCTCATATGGGACCTTATTGTGTCCTATCCTCCGCAAGAGGGCTCTGTGTTCACTTAATTTTCTATTCAAAAGTTAGGAATTACTGAAAATGTTTTATGATTTTGAAAGTCAATTATTTGCAAATTCCTGACACAGGCATATTTCACTGATTATTCCGTGCTTATTTCAGGAGGTGTACAGTATAACAGGAATCTTTAGTTGATGCTCACTGCAAAGGAGAATGGTGGTTTGGATTCTTCATCATCCCAGAGTTTTCTCTTCAGCAGCAAAGATCATCCACAGGTGTTGGCTTGTTGGTGAGATGTTATCTTGTTTATTCATGCTTCAGTAAATAGGGTAAGGCATTGTATAATCTCATATGCAACACAGCTCTCTGTAAACGAACAGTATTTTTCAAGAATTTGAACCACTGAGAAATATTTTGTTACTTTATTTTGAAAGAAAACTATGCTTTTTTCCAGATTTTTTTTTTTTTTTTAATAAACAACAGCCAAGTATTCATTGATTATTCTGTCCTTATTTAAGGAATCGTACTGTGACAAAGGACTTTTTTAAGTGATAGTGAAGCAAATGGGTAAGATGGAGTCTTCATCTCTTTATGAAATGTGCAAGGAGTTCTCATCTTAAAAAATGAATATTGGCCTCCAAAAAAATTAATGTCCGGGCAAACTCTTGCCTCCTCATCACCAGCAAAAGGTATGTTTGCCAAATTACATTTCATTTTTCGTACTTATAAAAAAACCATACAATTTGTATTATTGCTGGTCTGGAGACCTTCATCTGGAGAATAACATTGAATGTGGTAATGTCAAGGTCGTCGAAAAGGTAAAGCTTTCTTTGGCCTATATCTTGTTCAAAAAAATATCAGAAAGATAGAATGAACGCCAAAACATTTTAACTTTTATCAAATGCCGTTACATGCGTTTCTTCTTCTTTGCTTTTTTTTTTGTTTTGCTTTCGCAGAATTTGAAAAAGCTGCCATCTTTGACCATGAGAACAACAGACAAAAAGGGGGACCCTGGATTGGAGGGCTGCACTCATGATGTACATGTAATTTTTGTGAATGCTGACCTCCACCCCAGGGTCTTCCTTTCTAAAACAGATAGAGAATTACATTCCTCCAGAGGATGCAAGGTATTAGTGTCTAAAAAGTCTGCTCACTGGAGCTCTCTTCTGTCCACTTATGCTCAGCATTAAAACTCCTGCTCACAGAGCTGTAGTGGCCATTCAGGTAACCAGAGTTAAGGTTCATGAGGCCTGGACCTTTTTGTAAGTTGTAACACAAGCAGTATAAAATGTGACATAAGAGGGTGGGATGTAAAACATTTGCTGGCAATTATCAACATCATATTCTAATTTGTTAGGCCAATGAGACTCATCACTCCACCAGTGAAACATCCCAGAGTTTTCTATTCAGCAGCAAAGATCATCCACTGGTGTTGTCCTGTTGGTGAGATGTTATCTTAATTATTCATCCCTAATTGAATAGGGTAAGGCATTGTGTAATCTCATATGTAACTCAGCTGTCTGTAAATTAACAGTACTCTTTAAAAGTTTGGAATCACTGAGAAATATTTTGTTATTTTATTTTGAAAGAAAACTCTCCCTTTTTTTTAATTTTTTTACAAACATCCAAGCATTCATTGATTATTTTGACCTTATTTCAGGAATTGTACTGTGACAAAGGACTTTTTTTATGTCATAGTGAAGGAAAGGGGTGAGTTGAAGTCTTCCTCATTTTATGAAAGGTGCAAGTAGTTCTCATCTTAAAAAATGAATATTGGCTCCCAAAAAAATTATTATCTGGGCAAACGCTTGCCTCCTCCTCACCAGCAAAAGGTTTGTTTACCAAATTACATTTCATTTTTCGTACTTATAAAAAAACATACAATTTGTATTATTGCTGGTCTGCAGACCTTCATCTGGAGAATAACAATGAACTAGTCCCGTGGAGCTGGATGATTAGGGAGCTCAGAAAAAAGCATCATTCTCCACTGCGGACTGTTCATTCAGAAATCTTCCTGATCATTTGTCTCATTGTTCGCTGTACTGCTGTCTTTTTACATTTCTCTGTTGCACATTGTGATTGGTTTAACTCGCTGAGGGAAGTTCACTTCATCCGTTTTTTTTCTGGAAAAGTCTTGACTTTTCACTAGTTTGTTGATTTTCATGTTTGTCAGTCTGTCTGTCTATGAGCACTCTAGCATCCACAATTCTTCTGTCCTTGACTTGAAATTTTTAACACTGGAGGCCATATGTCCAAGCAAGAAGTTTATTTGAGAAAATAAGGTCAGAGGTAAGTGTCATGGTTGTAGAAAAGCATAAAAACCTCCTATTTGCCAGTATCTCTCTTCCAAAACTTTACCGAAACATGGAACGAATGACATTATGTTCTGTTTCTTTCATGTTCTCTGGTTTATGTGCGTGTCATTACGTGAAAGATTTAATTTGTCTGGCTTTCTACGTCTGTGTTTGTTTACCTGTGCTCAATCTAGCGTCCACTATTCTTCAGCTTTTGACTCTGAATTTGTACCATTCAAAGCCATATTTCCAAAGAGGAAGATGGTCATTTTTGGCTTGGCAAGGTGTAATGTCAAGGTCGTCGAAAAGGTAAAGCTTCTTTTGGCCAATATCTCGTTCAAAGAAATAGCAGAAAGATAGAATGAACGCCAAAATGATGCCGTTACATGCGTTTCTTCTTCTTCTTTTTTTTTTGTTTTGCTTTAACAGAATTTGAAAAAGCTGCCATCTTTTACACTGAGAACAACAGACAAAAAGGAGTGCCCTGGATTGGAGGGCTGCACTCATGACAGACATGTATTTTTTGTGAATGCTGACCTCCACCCCAGGGTCTTCCTTTCTAAAACAGATAGAGAATTACAGTCCTCCAGAGGATGCAAGGTATTAGTGTCCAAAAAGTCTGCTCACTGTAGCTCTCTTCTGTCAAGTTATGCTCAGCATTAAAACTCCTGCTCACAGAGCAGTAGTGGCCATACAGGTCACCAGAGTTAAGGTTAATAAGGCCTGGAACTTTTTTTAGTTGTAACACATGCAGTATAAGATGTGACATAAGATGGTTGGATATAAAAAAACTGCTTGCAATTATCAACATCATATTCTAATTTGTTAGGGCAATGAGACTCATCACTCCACCAGTGAAACATCCCAGAGTTTTCTATTCAGCGGCAAAGATCATCCACTGGTGTTGTCCTGTTGATGAGATGTTATCTTGATTATTCATCCTTCATTGAATAGGGTAACGCATTGTGTAATCTCATATGCAACTCAGCTCTCTGTAAATTAACAGTACTCTTCAAAAGTGTGGAATCACTGAGAAATATTTTGTTATTTTATTTTGAAAGAAAACAATACTTTTTTTTTTTTTCAAACAGCCAAGTATTCATTGATTATTCTGACCTTATTTCAGGAATTGTACTGTGACAAAAGACTTTTTAGGTGATAGTGAAGGAAAGGGGTGAGTTGAAGTCTTCTTCTTTTTATGAAAGGTGCAAGTAGTTCTCTTCTTCAAAAATGAATATTGGCTCCCAAAAAAATTAATGTCCGGGCCAACTCCTGCCTCCTCATCACCAGCAAAAGGTATGTTTAGCAAATTACATTTCATTTTTCGTACTTATAAGAAAACCATCCAATTTGTATTATTGCTGGTTTGGAGACCTTCATCTGGAGAATAACATTGAACTAGACCCGTGGAGCTGAAGGAATAGGGAGCTCAGAAAAAAGCATCATTCTCCACTGCGTACTGTTCATTCAGAAATCTTCCTGATCATTTGTCTTATTTTTAGCTGTACTGCTGTCTTTATACATTTCTCTGTTGCTCGTGATTGGTTTAACTCGCTGAGGGAAGTTCACATCATCCGTTTTTTTTCAGGCAAAATCTTGAGTTTTCACTAGTTTGTTGATTTTCATGTTTGTCAGTCTGTCTGTCTATGAGCACTCTAGTATCCGCTATTCTTCAGTCATTGATTTGAAATTTTTAACACTGTAGGCCAATGTCCAAGAGAGAAGCTTATTTGAGAAGATAAGGTCAGAGGTCAGTGTCATGGTTGTAGAAAAGCATAAAAACCTCCTATTTGCCAGTATCTCTCTTCCAAATATTTACTGAAACATGGAACGAATGACATAATGTTCTGTTTCTCTCATGTTCTCTGGTTTATGTGCGTGTCATTAAGGGAAAGATTTAATTTGTCTGGCTTTCTACGTCTGTGTTTGTTTACCTGTGCTCAATCAAGCGTCCACTATTCTTCAGCTTTTGACTTTGAATTTGTACCACAAAAAGCCATATTTCCAAAGAGGAAGATGGTCATTTTTGGCTTGGCAAGGTGTAATGCCAAGGTCGTAGAAAAGGTAAAGCTTCTTTTGGCCTAAATCTTGTTCAAAAAAATATCAGAAAGATAGAATGAACGGCAAAATGTTTTAACTTTTATCAAATGCCGTTACATGCGTTTCTTCTTCTTTGCTTTTTTTTTTGTTTTGCTTTCGCAGAATTTCAAAAAGCTGCCATCTTTGACCATGAGAACAACAGACAAAAAGGGGGACCCTGGATTGGAGGGCTGCACTCATGATGTACATGTAATTTTTGTGAATGCTGACCTCCACCCCAGGGTCTTCCTTTCTAAAACAGATAGAGAATTACATTCCTCCAGAGGATGCCAGGTATTAGTGTCTAAAAAGTCTGCTCACTGTAGCTCTCTTCTGTCCACTTATGCTCAGCATTAAAACTCCTGCTCACAGAGCTGTAGTGGCCATACAGGTAACCAGAGTTAAGGTTCATGAGGCCTGGACCTTCTTGTAAGTTGTAGCACAAGCAGTATAAAATGTGACATAAGAGGGTGGGATGTAAAAAAACTGCTGGCAATTATCAACATCATATTCTAATTTGTTAGGGCAATGAGACTCATCACTTCACCAGTAAAACATCCCAGAGTTTTCTATTCAGCAGAGAAGATCATCCACTGGTGTTGTCCTTTTGGTGAGATGTTATCTTAATTATTCATCCTTAATTGAATAGGGTAACGCATTGTGTCATCTCATATGTTACTCAGCTCTCTGTAAATTAACAGTACTCTTCAAAAGTTTGGAATCACTGAGAAATATTTTGTTATTTTATTTTGAAAGAAAACTTAACTTTTTTTTTTTTCAAACAGCCCAGTATTCATTGATTATTCTGACCTTATTTGAGGAATTGTACTGTGACAAAAGACTTTGTTAGGTCATCGTGAAGGAAAGGGCTGAGTTGACGTCTTCCTCTTTTTATGAAAGGTTCAAGTAGTTCTCATCTTGAAAAATGAATATGGGCTCCCAAAAAAATTAATGTCCGGGCAAACTCTTGCCTCCTCATCACCAGCAAAAGGTATGTTTGCCAAATTACATTTCATTTTTCGTACTTATAAAAAACCATACAATTTGTATTGCTGGTCTGGAGACCTTCATCTGGGGAATAACAATGAACTAGTCCCGTGGAGCTGAAGGAATAGGGAGCTCAGAAAAAAGCATCATTCTCCACTGCGGACTATTCATTCAGAAATCCTCCTGATCATTTGTCTCATTGTTAGCTGTACTGCTGTCTTTATACATTTCTCTGTTGCTCATTGTGATTGGTTTAACTCTCTGAGGGAAGTTCACTTCATCCGTTTTTTTTCTGGCAAAATCTTGATTTTTCACTAGTTTGTTGATTTTCATGTTTGTCAGTCTGTCTGTCTATGAGCACTCTAGCATCCACAATTCTTCTGTCCTTGACTTGAAATTTTTAACACCGGAAGCCATATGTCCAAGCAAGCATTTTATTTGCGAAAATAAGGTCAGAGGTAAGTGTCATGGTTGTAGAAAAGCATAAAAACCTCCTATTTGCCAGTATCTCTCTTCCAAAAATTTACCGAAACATGGAACGAATGACATAATGTTCTGTGTCTCTCATGTTCTCTGGTTTATGTGCGTGTCATTAAGGGAAAGATTTAATTTGTCTGGCTTTCTACGCCTGTGTCTGTTTACCTGTGCTCAATGTAGTGTCCACTATTCTTCAGCTTTTGACTTTGAATTTGTGCCACACAAAGCCATATTTCCAAAGAGGAAGATGGTCATTTTTGGCTTGGCAAGGTGTAATGTCAAGGTCGTAGAAAAGGTAAAGCATCTTTTGGCCTATATCTCATTCAAAAAAATATCAGAAAGATAGAATCAACGCCAAAATGTTTTAACTTTTATCAAATGCCGTTACATGCCTTTCTTCTTCTTCTTTTTTTTTGTTTTGCTATAACAGAATTTGAAAAAGCTGCCATCTTTGACCATGAGAACAACAGACAAAAAGGGGGACCCTGGATTGGAGGGCTGCACTCATGACGGAATGTATTTTTTGTGAATGCTGACCTCCACCCCAGGGTCTTCCTTTCTAAAACAGATAGAGAATTACATTCCTCCAGAGGATGCAAGGTATTAGTGTCTAAAAAGTCTGCCCACTGTAGCTCTCTTCTGTCCACTTATGCTCAGCATTAAAACTCCTGCTCACAGAGCAGTAGTGGCCAATCAGGCAACCAGAGTTAAGGTTATTAAGGCCTGGAACTTTTTTTTAGTTGTAACACAAGCAGTATAAGATGTGACATGAGATGGTTGGAAATAAAAACTCTGCTTGCAATTATCAACATCATATTCTAATTTGTTAGGGCAATGAGCCTCATCACTCCACCAGTGAAAGATCCCAGAGTTTTCTTTTCAGCAGCAAAGATCATCCACTGGTGTTGTCCTGTTGGTGAGATGTTATCTTGATTATTCATCCTTCATTGAATAGGGTAACGCATTGTGTAATCTCATAGGCAACTCAGCTCACTGTTAATTAACAGTACTCTTCAAAATTGTGGAATCACTGAGAAATATTTTGTTATTTTATTTTGAAAAAAAAATATATACATTTTTTTTTTTAACAAACAACAGCCAAGTATTCATTGATTATTCTGACCTTATTTCAGGAATTGTACTGTCACAAAGGAATTTTCTAGGTGATAGTCAAGGTAAGGGCTGAGCTGAGGTCTTCCTCTTTTTATGAAAGGTGCAAGTAGTTCTCATCTTAAAAAAATGAATATTGGCTCTCAAAAAAATTAATGTCCGGGCAAACTCTTGCCTCCTCATCACCAGCAAAAGGTATGTTTAGCAAATTACATTTCATTTTTCGTACTTATAAAAAAACCATACAATTTTGTATGAATGCTGGTCCGGAGACCTTCATCTGGAAAATAACATTGAACTAGTCCCGTGGAGCTGAAGGAATAGGGAGCTCAGAAAAAAGCATCATTCTCCACTGCGGACTGTTCATTCAGAAATCTTCCTGATCATTTGTCTCATTGGTAGCTGTACTGCTGTCTTTATACATTTCTCTGTTGCTCGTGATTGGTTTAACTCGCTGAGGGAAGTTCACATCATCCGTTTTTTTTCAGGCAAAATCTTGAGTTTTCACTAGTTTGTTGATTTTCATGTTTGTCAGTCTGTCTGTCTATGAGTCACTCTAGTATCCACAATTCTTCTGTCCTTGACTTGAAATTTTTAACACCGGAAGCCATATGTCCAAGCAAGCAGTTTATTTGCGAAAATAAGGTCAGAGGTAAGTGTCATGGTTGTAGAAAAGCATAAAAACCTCCTATTTGCCAGTATCTCTCTTCCAAAAATTTACTGAAACATGGAACGAATGACATAATGTTCTGTTTCTCTCATATTCCCTGGTTTATGTGCGTGTCATTACATGAAAGGTTTAATTTGTCTGGCTTTCTACGACTGTGTCTGTTTACCTGTGCTCAATCTAGCGTCCACTATTCTTCAGCTTTTGACTTTGTATTTGTACCACACAAAGCCATATTTCCAAAGAGGAAGATGGTCATTTTTGGCTTGGCAAGGTGTAATGTCAAGGTCATAGAAAAGGTAAAGCATCTTTTGGCCTATATCTCGTTCAAAAAAATAACAGAAAAATAGAATGAACGCCAAAATATTTTAACTTTTATCAAATACCGTTACATGCGTTTCTTCTTCTTTGCTTTTTTTTGTTTTGCTTTCGCAGAATTTGAAAAAGCTGCCATCTTTGACCCTGAGAACAACAGACAAAAAGGGGGACCCTGGATTGGAGGGCTGCACTCATGATGTTCATGTAATTTTTGTGAATGCTGACCTCCACCCCAGGGTCTTCCTTTCTAAAACAGATAGAGAATTACATTCCTTCAGAGGATGCAAGGTATTAGTGTCTAAAAAGTCTGCTCACTGTAGCTCTCTTCTGTCCACTTATGCTCAGCATTAAAACTCCTGCTCTTCGAGCAGTAGTGGCCATACAGGTAACCAGATTTAAGGTTCATATGGCCTGGACCTTTTTGTAAGTTGTAACACAAGCAGTATTAGATGTGACATAAGATGGTTGGATGTAAAAAAACTGCTGGCAATTATCAACATCATATTCTAATTCGTTAGGGCAATGAGACTCATCACTCCACCAGTGAAATATCCCAGAGTTTTCTAATCAGCAGCAAAGATCATCCACTGGTGTTGTCCTGTTGGTGAGATGTTATCTTGATTATTCATCCTTCATTGAATAGGGTAACGCATTGTGTAATCTCATATGCAACTCAGCTCTCTGTATGCTCTCTGTAAATTAACAGTACTCTTCAAAAGTGTGGAATCACTGAGAAATATTTTGTTATTTTATTTTGAAAGAAAACTTAACTTTTTTTTTTTTCAAACAGCCCAGTATTCATTGATTATTCTGACCTTATTTCAGGAATTGTACTGTGACAAAAGACTTTGTTAGGTGATAGTGAAGGAAAGGGCTGAGTTGACGTCTTCCTCTTTTTATGAAAGGTTCAAGTAGTTCTCATCTTGAAAAATGAATATTGGCTCCCAAAAAAATTAATGTCCGGGCAAACTCTTGCCTCCTCATCACCAGCAAAAGGTATGTTTGCCAAATTACATTTCATTTTTCGTACTTATAAAAAACCATACAATTTGTATTATTGCTGGTCTGGAGACCTTCATCTGGGGAATAACAATGAACTAGTCCCGTGGAGCTGAAGGAATAGGGAGCTCAGAAAAAAGCATCATTCTCCACTGCGGACTATTCATTCAGAAATCCTCCTGATCGTTTGTCTCATTGTTAGCTGTACTGCTGTCTTTATACATTTCTCTGTTGCTCATTGTGATTGGTTTAACTCTCTGAGGGAAGTTCACTTCATCCGTTTTTTTTCTGGCAAAATCTTGATTTTTCACTAGTTTGTTGATTTTCATGTTTGTCAGTCTGTCTGTCTATGAGCACTCTAGCATCCACAATTCTTCTGTCCTTGACTTGAAATTTTTAACACCGGAAGCCATATGTCCAAGCAAGCATTTTATTTGCGAAAATAAGGTCAGAGGTAAGTGTCATGGTTGTAGAAAAGCATAAAAACCTCCTATTTGCCAGTATCTCTCTTCTAAAAATTTACCGAAACATGGAACGAATGACATAATGTTCTGTGTCTCTCATGTTCTCTGGTTTATGTGCGTGTCATTAAGGGAAAGATTTAATTTGTCTGGCTTTCTACACCTGTGTCTGTTTACCTGTGCTCAATGTAGCGTCCACTATTCTTCACCTTTTGACTTTGAATTTGTACCACACAAAGCCATATTTCCAAAGAGGAAGATGGTCATTTTTGGCTTGGCAAGGTGTAATGTCAAGGTCGTAGAAAAGGTAAAGCATCTTTTGGCCTATATCTCATTCAAAAAAATATCAGAAAGATAGAATCAACGCCAAAATGTTTTAACTTTTATCAAATGCCGTTACATGCCTTTCTTCTTCTTCTTTTTTTTTTGTTTTGCTATAACAGAATTTGAAAAAGCTGCCATCTTTGACCATGAGAACAACAGACAAAAAGGGGGACCCTGGATTGGAGGGCTGCACTCATGACGGAATGTATTTTTTGTGAATGCTGACCTCCACCCCAGGGTCTTCCTTTCTAAAACAGATAGAGAATTACATTCCTCCAGAGGATGCAAGGTATTAGTGTCTAAAAAGTCTGCCCACTGTAGCTCTCTTCTGTCCACTTATGCTCAGCATTAAAACTCCTGCTCACAGAGCAGTAGTGGCCAATCAGGCAACCAGAGTTAAGGTTATTAAGGCCTGGAACTTTTTTTTAGTTGTAACACAAGCAGTATAAGATGTGACATAAGATGGTTGGATATAATTACTCTGCTTGCAATTATCAACATCATATTCTAATTTGTTAGGGCAATGAGCCTCATCACTCCACCAGTGAAAGATCCCAGAGTTTTCTATTCAGCAGCAAAGATCATCCACTGGTGTTGTCCTGTTGGTGAGATGTTATCTTGATTATTCATCCTTCATTGAATAGGGTAACGCATTGTGTAATCTCATATGCAACTCAGCTAACTGTAAATTAACAGTACTCTTCAAAATTGTGGAATCACTGAGAAATATTTTGTTATTTTATTTTGAAAAAAAAAATATATACTTTTTTTTTTTTAACAAACAACAGCCAAGTATTCATTGATTATTCTGACCTTATTTCAGGAATTGTACTGTGACAAAGGACTTTTCTAGGTGATAGTCAAGGTAAGGGCTGAGCTGAGGTCTTCCTCTTTTTATGAAAGGTGCAAGTAGTTCTCATCTTAAAAAATGAATATTGGCTCCCAAAAAAATTAATGTCCGGGCAAACTCTTGCCTCCTCATCACCAGCAAAAGGTATGTTTACCAAATTACATTTCATTTTTCGGACTTATAAAAAAACCATACAATTTGTATAATTGCTGGTCTGCAGACCTTCATCTGGAGAATAACATTGAACTAGGCCCGTGGAGCTGAAGGAATAGGGAGCTCAGAAAAAAGCATCATTCTCCACCGCGGACTGTTAATTCAGAAATCTTCCTGATCATTTGTCTCATTGTTAGCTGTACTGCTGCCTTTATACATTTCTCTGTTGTTCGTGATTGGTTTGACTCGCTGAGGGAAGTTCACATCATCCGTTTTTTTTCAGGCAAAATCTTGAGTTTTCACTAGTTTGTTGATTTTCATGTTTGTCAGTCTGTCTGTCTATGAGTCACTCTAGTATCCGGAATTCTTCAGTCATAGACTTGAAATTTTTAACACTGGAGGCCATATGTCCAAGCAAGCATTTTATTTGAGAAGATAAGGTCAGAGGTAAGTGTCATGGTTGTAGAAAAGCATAAAAACCTCCTATTTGCCAGTATCTCTCTTCCAAAAATTTACTGAAACATGGAACGAATGACATAATGTTCTGTTTCTCTCATGTTCTCTGGTTTATGTGCGTGTCATTAAGGGAAAGATTTAATTTGTCTGGCTTTCTACGACTGTGTCTGTTTACCTGTACTCAATCAAGCGTCCACTATTCCTCAGCTTTTGACTTTGAATTTGTACCATACAAAGCCATATTTCCAAAGAGGAAGATGGTCATTTTTGGCTTGGCAAGGTGTAATGTCAAGGTCGTAGAAAAGGTAAAGCATCTTTTGGCCTATATCTCGTTCAAAAAAATAACAGAAAAATAGAATGAACGCCAAAATATTTTAACTTTTATCAAATGCTGTTACATGCGTTTCTTCTTTTTTGCTTTTTTTTTGTTTTGCTTTCGCAGAGTTTGAAAAAGCTGCCATCTTTGACCCTGAGAACAACAGACAAAAAGGGGGACCCTGGATTGGAGGGCTGCACTCATGATGTTCATGTAATTTTTGTGAATGCTGACCTCCACCCCAGGGTCTTCCTTTCTAAAACAGATAGAGAATTACATTCCTTCAGAGGATGCAAGGTATTAGTGTCTAAAAAGTCTGCTCACTGTAGCTCTCTTCTGTCCACTTCTGCTCAGCATTAAATCTCCTGCTCACAGAGCAGTAGTGGCCATACAGGTAACCAGAGTTAAGGTTCATGAGGCCTGGACCTTTTTTTAAGTTGTAACACAAGCAGTATAAGATGTGATGTAAGATGGTTGGATATAAAAAAATTACTGGCAATTATCAACATCATATTCTAATTTGTTAGGGCAATGAGCCTCATCACTCCACCAGTGAAACATCCCAGAGTTTTCTTCAGCAGCAAAGATCATCCTCAGGTGTTGTCCTGTTGGTGAGATGTTATCTTGATTATTTATCCTTAATTGAATAGGGTAACGCATTGTGTAATCTCATATGCAACTCAGCTCTCTGTAAATTAACAGTTCTGTTCAAAAGTGTGGAATCACTGAGAAATATTTTATTTTATTTTGAAAGAAAACTATCCCTTTTTAAAATTTTTTTACAAACAGCCATGTGTTCATTGATTATTCTGACCTTATTTCAGGAATTGTACTGTGACAAAAGACTTTGTTAGGTGATAGTGAAGGAAAGGGCTGAGTTGACGTCTTCCTCTTTTTAAGAAAGGTGCAAGTAGTTCTCATCTTGAAAAATGAATATTGGCTCCCAAAAAAATTAATGTCCGGGCAAACTCTTGCCTCCTCATCACCAGCAAAAGGTATGTTTGCCCAATTACATTTCATTTTTCATACTTATAAAAAGACCATACAATTTGTATTATTGCTGGTCTGGAGACCTTCATCTGGAGAATAACAATGAACTAGTCCCGTGGAGCTGAAGGAATAGGGAGCTCAGAAAAAAGCATCATTCTCCACTGCGGACTATTCATTCAGAAATTCTCCTGATCATTTGTCTCATTGTTAGCTGTACTGCTGTCTTTATACATTTCTCTGTTGCTCATTGTGATTGGTTTAACTCTCTGAGGGAAGTTCACTTCACCCGTTTTTTTTCTGGCAAAATCTTGATTTTTCACTAGTTTGTTGATTTTCATGTTTGTCAGTCTGTCTGTCTATGAGCACTCTAGTATCCGCAATTCTTCTGTCCTTGACTTGAAATTTTTAACACCGGAAGCCATATGTCCAAGCAAGCAGTTTATTTGCGAAAATAAGGTCAGAGGTAAGTGTCATGGTTGTAGAAAAGCATAAAAACCTCCTATTTGCCAGTATTTCTCCTCCAAAAATTTACTGAAACATGGAACGAATGACATAATGTTCTGTTTCTCTCATGTTCTCTGGTTTATGTGCGTGTCATTAAGGGAAAGATTTAATTTGTCTGGCTTTCTACGTCTGTGTTTGTTTACCTGTGCTCAATCTAGCGTCCACTATTTTTCAGCTTTTGATTTTGAATTTGTACCACACAAAGCCATATTTCCAAAGAGGAAGATGGTCATTTTTGGCTTGGCAAGGTGTAATGTCAAGGTCGTAGAAAAGGTAAAGCATCTTTTGGCCTATATCTCGTTCAAAAAAATAACAGAAAAATAGAATGAACGCCAAAATATTTTAACTTTTATCAAATACCGTTACATGCGTTTCTTCTTCTTTGCTTTTTTTTGTTTTGCTTTCGCAGAATTTGAAAAAGCTGCCATCTTTGACCCTGAGAACAACAGACAAAAAGGACCCTGGTTTGCAGGGCTGCACTCATGATGTTCATGTAATTTTTGTGAATGCTGACCTCCACCCCAGGGTCTTCCTTTCTAAAACAGATAGAGAATTACATTCCTCCAGAGGATGCAAGGTATTAGTGTCTAAAAAGTCTGCTCACTGGAGCTCTCTTCTGTCCACTTATGCTCAGCATTAAAACTCCTGCTCTTCGAGCAGTAGTGGCCATACAGGTAACCAGATTTAAGGTTCATATGGCCTGGACCTTTTTGTAAGTTGTAACACAAGCAGTATTAGATGTGACATAAGATGGTTGGATGTAAAAAAACTGCTGGCAATTATCAACATCATATTCTAATTCGTTAGGGCAATGAGACTCATCACTCCACCAGTGAAATATCCCAGAGTTTTCTAATCAGCAGCAAAGATCATCCACTGGTGTTGTCCTGTTGGTGAGATGTTATCTTGATTATTCATCCTTCATTGAATAGGGTAACGCATTGTGTAATCTCATATGCAACTCAGCTCTCTGTATGCTCTCTGTAAATTAACAGTACTCTTCAAAAGTGTGGAATCACTGAGAAATATTTTGTTATTTTATTTTGAAAGAAAACTTAACTTTTTTTTTTTTCAAACAGCCCAGTATTCATTGATTATTCTGACCTTATTTCAGGAATTGTACTGTGACAAAAGACTTTGTTAGGTGATAGTGAAGGAAAGGGCTGAGTTGACGTCTTCCTCTTTTTATGAAAGGTTCAAGTAGTTCTCATCTTGAAAAATGAATATTGGCTCCCAAAAAAATTAATGTCCGGGCAAACTCTTGCCTCCTCATCACCAGCAAAAGGTATGTTTGCCAAATTACATTTCATTTTTCGTACTTATAAAAAACCATACAATTTGTATTATTGCTGGTCTGGAGACCTTCATCTGGGGAATAACAATGAACTAGTCCCGTGGAGCTGAAGGAATAGGGAGCTCAGAAAAAAGCATCATTCTCCACTGCGGACTATTCATTCAGAAATCCTCCTGATCGTTTGTCTCATTGTTAGCTGTACTGCTGTCTTTATACATTTCTCTGTTGCTCATTGTGATTGGTTTAACTCTCTGAGGGAAGTTCACTTCATCCGTTTTTTTTCTGGCAAAATCTTGATTTTTCACTAGTTTGTTGATTTTCATGTTTGTCAGTCTGTCTGTCTATGAGCACTCTAGCATCCACAATTCTTCTGTCCTTGACTTGAAATTTTTAACACCGGAAGCCATATGTCCAAGCAAGCATTTTATTTGCGAAAATGAGGTCAGAGGTAAGTGTCATGGTTGTAGAAAAGCATAAAAACCTCCTATTTGCCAGTATCTCTCCTCCAAAAATTTACCGAAACATGGAACGAATGACATAATGTTCTGTGTCTCTCATGTTCTCTGGTTTATGTGCGTGTCATTAAGGGAAAGATTTAATTTGTCTGGCTTTCTACGCCTGTGTCTGTTTACCTGTGCTCAATGTAGCGTCCACTATTCTTCAGCTTTTGACTTTGAATTTGTACCACACAAAGCCATATTTCCAAAGAGGAAGATGGTCATTTTTGGCTTGGCAAGGTGTAATGTCAAGGTCGTAGAAAAGGTAAAGCATCTTTTGGCCTATATCTCATTCAAAAAAATATCAGAAAGATAGAATCAACGCCAAAATGTTTTAACTTTTATCAAATGCCGTTACATGCGTTTCTTCTTCTTCTTTTTTTTTTGTTTTGCTATAACAGAATTTGAAAAAGCTGCCATCTTTGACCATGAGAACAACAGACAAAAAGGGGGACCCTGGATTGGAGGGCTGCACTCATGACGGAATGTATTTTTTGTGAATGCTGACCTCCACCCCAGGGTCTTCCTTTCTAAAACAGATAGAGAATTACATTCCTCCAGAGGATGCAAGGTATTAGTGTCTAAAAAGTCTGCCCACTGTAGCTCTCTTCTGTCCACTTATGCTCAGCATTAAAACTCCTGCTCACAGAGCAGTAGTGGCCAATCAGGCAACCAGAGTTAAGGTTATTAAGGCCTGGAACTTTTTTTTAGTTGTAACACAAGCAGTATAAGATGTGACATAAGATGGTTGGATATAATTACTCTGCTTGCAATTATCAACATCATATTCTAATTTGTTAGGGCAATGAGCCTCATCACTCCACCAGTGAAAGATCCCAGAGTTTTCTATTCAGCAGCAAAGATCATCCACTGGTGTTGTCCTGTTGGTGAGATGTTATCTTGATTATTCATCCTTCATTGAATAGGGTAACGCATTGTGTAATCTCATATGCAACTCAGCTAACTGTAAATTAACAGTACTCTTCAAAATTGTGGAATCACTGAGAAATATTTTGTTATTTTATTTTGAAAAAAAAAATATATACTTTTTTTTTTTTAACAAACAACAGCCAAGTATTCATTGATTATTCTGACCTTATTTCAGGAATTGTACTGTGACAAAGGACTTTTCTAGGTGATAGTCAAGGTAAGGGCTGAGCTGAGGTCTTCCTCTTTTTATGAAAGGTGCAAGTAGTTCTCATCTTAAAAAATGAATATTGGCTCCCAAAAAAATTAATGTCCGGGCAAACTCTTGCCTCCTCATCACCAGCAAAAGGTATGTTTACCAAATTACATTTCATTTTTCGGACTTATAAAAAAACCATACAATTTGTATAATTGCTGGTCTGCAGACCTTCATCTGGAGAATAACATTGAACTAGGCCCGTGGAGCTGAAGGAATAGGGAGCTCAGAAAAAAGCATCATTCTCCACCGCGGACTGTTAATTCAGAAATCTTCCTGATCATTTGTCTCATTGTTAGCTGTACTGCTGCCTTTATACATTTCTCTGTTGTTCGTGATTGGTTTGACTCGCTGAGGGAAGTTCACATCATCCGTTTTTTTTCAGGCAAAATCTTGAGTTTTCACTAGTTTGTTGATTTTCATGTTTGTCAGTCTGTCTGTCTATGAGTCACTCTAGTATCCGGAATTCTTCAGTCATAGACTTGAAATTTTTAACACTGGAGGCCATATGTCCAAGCAAGCATTTTATTTGAGAAGATAAGGTCAGAGGTAAGTGTCATGGTTGTAGAAAAGCATAAAAACCTCCTATTTGCCAGTATCTCTCTTCCAAAAATTTACTGAAACATGGAACGAATGACATAATGTTCTGTTTCTCTCATGTTCTCTGGTTTATGTGCGTGTCATTAAGGGAAAGATTTAATTTGTCTGGCTTTCTACGACTGTGTCTGTTTACCTGTACTCAATCAAGCGTCCACTATTCCTCAGCTTTTGACTTTGAATTTGTACCATACAAAGCCATATTTCCAAAGAGGAAGATGGTCATTTTTGGCTTGGCAAGGTGTAATGTCAAGGTCGTAGAAAAGGTAAAGCATCTTTTGGCCTATATCTCGTTCAAAAAAATAACAGAAAAATAGAATGAACGCCAAAATATTTTAACTTTTATCAAATGCTGTTACATGCGTTTCTTCTTTTTTGCTTTTTTTTTGTTTTGCTTTCGCAGAGTTTGAAAAAGCTGCCATCTTTGACCCTGAGAACAACAGACAAAAAGGGGGACCCTGGATTGGAGGGCTGCACTCATGATGTTCATGTAATTTTTGTGAATGCTGACCTCCACCCCAGGGTCTTCCTTTCTAAAACAGATAGAGAATTACATTCCTTCAGAGGATGCAAGGTATTAGTGTCTAAAAAGTCTGCTCACTGTAGCTCTCTTCTGTCCACTTCTGCTCAGCATTAAATCTCCTGCTCACAGAGCAGTAGTGGCCATACAGGTAACCAGAGTTAAGGTTCATGAGGCCTGGACCTTTTTTTAAGTTGTAACACAAGCAGTATAAGATGTGATGTAAGATGGTTGGATATAAAAAAATTACTGGCAATTATCAACATCATATTCTAATTTGTTAGGGCAATGAGCCTCATCACTCCACCAGTGAAACATCCCAGAGTTTTCTTCAGCAGCAAAGATCATCCTCAGGTGTTGTCCTGTTGGTGAGATGTTATCTTGATTATTTATCCTTAATTGAATAGGGTAACGCATTGTGTAATCTCATATGCAACTCAGCTCTCTGTAAATTAACAGTTCTGTTCAAAAGTGTGGAATCACTGAGAAATATTTTATTTTATTTTGAAAGAAAACTATCCCTTTTTAAAATTTTTTTACAAACAGCCATGTGTTCATTGATTATTCTGACCTTATTTCAGGAATTGTACTGTGACAAAAGACTTTGTTAGGTGATAGTGAAGGAAAGGGCTGAGTTGACGTCTTCCTCTTTTTAAGAAAGGTGCAAGTAGTTCTCATCTTGAAAAATGAATATTGGCTCCCAAAAAAATTAATGTCCGGGCAAACTCTTGCCTCCTCATCACCAGCAAAAGGTATGTTTGCCCAATTACATTTCATTTTTCATACTTATAAAAAGACCATACAATTTGTATTATTGCTGGTCTGGAGACCTTCATCTGGAGAATAACAATGAACTAGTCCCGTGGAGCTGAAGGAATAGGGAGCTCAGAAAAAAGCATCATTCTCCACTGCGGACTATTCATTCAGAAATTCTCCTGATCATTTGTCTCATTGTTAGCTGTACTGCTGTCTTTATACATTTCTCTGTTGCTCATTGTGATTGGTTTAACTCTCTGAGGGAAGTTCACTTCACCCGTTTTTTTTCTGGCAAAATCTTGATTTTTCACTAGTTTGTTGATTTTCATGTTTGTCAGTCTGTCTGTCTATGAGCACTCTAGTATCCGCAATTCTTCTGTCCTTGACTTGAAATTTTTAACACCGGAAGCCATATGTCCAAGCAAGCAGTTTATTTGCGAAAATAAGGTCAGAGGTAAGTGTCATGGTTGTAGAAAAGCATAAAAACCTCCTATTTGCCAGTATTTCTCCTCCAAAAATTTACTGAAACATGGAACGAATGACATAATGTTCTGTTTCTCTCATGTTCTCTGGTTTATGTGCGTGTCATTAAGGGAAAGATTTAATTTGTCTGGCTTTCTACGTCTGTGTTTGTTTACCTGTGCTCAATCTAGCGTCCACTATTTTTCAGCTTTTGATTTTGAATTTGTACCACACAAAGCCATATTTCCAAAGAGGAAGATGGTCATTTTTGGCTTGGCAAGGTGTAATGTCAAGGTCGTAGAAAAGGTAAAGCATCTTTTGGCCTATATCTCGTTCAAAAAAATAACAGAAAAATAGAATGAACGCCAAAATATTTTAACTTTTATCAAATACCGTTACATGCGTTTCTTCTTCTTTGCTTTTTTTTGTTTTGCTTTCGCAGAATTTGAAAAAGCTGCCATCTTTGACCCTGAGAACAACAGACAAAAAGGACCCTGGATTGCAGGGCTGCACTCATGATGTTCATGTAATTTTTGTGAATGCTGACCTCCACCCCAGGGTCTTCCTTTCTAAAACAGATAGAGAATTACATTCCTCCAGAGGATGCAAGGTATTAGTGTCTAAAAAGTCTGCTCACTGGAGCTCTCTTCTGTCCACTTATGCTCAGCATTAAAACTCCTGCTCTTCGAGCAGTAGTGGCCATACAGGTAACCAGATTTAAGGTTCATATGGCCTGGACCTTTTTGTAAGTTGTAACACAAGCAGTATTAGATGTGACATAAGATGGTTGGATGTAAAAAAACTGCTGGCAATTATCAACATCATATTCTAATTCGTTAGGGCAATGAGACTCATCACTCCACCAGTGAAATATCCCAGAGTTTTCTAATCAGCAGCAAAGATCATCCACTGGTGTTGTCCTGTTGGTGAGATGTTATCTTGATTATTCATCCTTCATTGAATAGGGTAACGCATTGTGTAATCTCATATGCAACTCAGCTCTCTGTATGCTCTCTGTAAATTAACAGTACTCTTCAAAAGTGTGGAATCACTGAGAAATATTTTGTTATTTTATTTTGAAAGAAAACTTAACTTTTTTTTTTTTCAAACAGCCCAGTATTCATTGATTATTCTGACCTTATTTCAGGAATTGTACTGTGACAAAAGACTTTGTTAGGTGATAGTGAAGGAAAGGGCTGAGTTGACGTCTTCCTCTTTTTATGAAAGGTTCAAGTAGTTCTCATCTTGAAAAATGAATATTTGCTCCCAAAAAAATTAATGTCCGGGCAAACTCTTGCCTCCTCATCACCAGCAAAAGGTATGTTTGCCAAATTACATTTCATTTTTCGTACTTATAAAAAACCATACAATTTGTATTATTGCTGGTCTGGAGACCTTCATCTGGGGAATAACAATGAACTAGTCCCGTGGAGCTGAAGGAATAGGGAGCTCAGAAAAAAGCATCATTCTCCACTGCGGACTATTCATTCAGAAATCCTCCTGATCGTTTGTCTCATTGTTAGCTGTACTGCTGTCTTTATACATTTCTCTGTTGCTCATTGTGATTGGTTTAACTCTCTGAGGGAAGTTCACTTCATCCGTTTTTTTTCTGGCAAAATCTTGATTTTTCACTAGTTTGTTGATTTTCATGTTTGTCAGTCTGTCTGTCTATGAGCACTCTAGCATCCACAATTCTTCTGTCCTTGACTTGAAATTTTTAACACCGGAAGCCATATGTCCAAGCAAGCATTTTATTTGCGAAAATGAGGTCAGAGGTAAGTGTCATGGTTGTAGAAAAGCATAAAAACCTCCTATTTGCCAGTATCTCTCCTCCAAAAATTTACCGAAACATGGAACGAATGACATAATGTTCTGTGTCTCTCATGTTCTCTGGTTTATGTGCGTGTCATTAAGGGAAAGATTTAATTTGTCTGGCTTTCTACGCCTGTGTCTGTTTACCTGTGCTCAATGTAGCGTCCACTATTCTTCAGCTTTTGACTTTGAATTTGTACCACACAAAGCCATATTTCCAAAGAGGAAGATGGTCATTTTTGGCTTGGCAAGGTGTAATGTCAAGGTCGTAGAAAAGGTAAAGCATCTTTTGGCCTATATCTCATTCAAAAAAATATCAGAAAGATAGAATCAACGCCAAAATGTTTTAACTTTTATCAAATGCCGTTACATGCGTTTCTTCTTCTTCTTTTTTTTTTGTTTTGCTATAACAGAATTTGAAAAAGCTGCCATCTTTGACCATGAGAACAACAGACAAAAAGGGGGACCCTGGATTGGAGGGCTGCACTCATGACGGAATGTATTTTTTGTGAATGCTGACCTCCACCCCAGGGTCTTCCTTTCTAAAACAGATAGAGAATTACATTCCTCCAGAGGATGCAAGGTATTAGTGTCTAAAAAGTCTGCCCACTGTAGCTCTCTTCTGTCCACTTATGCTCAGCATTAAAACTCCTGCTCACAGAGCAGTAGTGGCCAATCAGGCAACCAGAGTTAAGGTTATTAAGGCCTGGAACTTTTTTTTAGTTGTAACACAAGCAGTATAAGATGTGACATAAGATGGTTGGATATAATTACTCTGCTTGCAATTATCAACATCATATTCTAATTTGTTAGGGCAATGAGCCTCATCACTCCACCAGTGAAAGATCCCAGAGTTTTCTATTCAGCAGCAAAGATCATCCACTGGTGTTGTCCTGTTGGTGAGATGTTATCTTGATTATTCATCCTTCATTGAATAGGGTAACGCATTGTGTAATCTCATATGCAACTCAGCTAACTGTTAATTAACAGTACTCTTCAAAATTGTGGAATCACTGAGAAATATTTTGTTATTTTATTTTGAAAAAAAAAATATATACTTTTTTTTTTTTAACAAACAACAGCCAAGTATTCATTGATTATTCTGACCTTATTTCAGGAATTGTACTGTGACAAAGGACTTTTCTAGGTGATAGTCAAGGTAAGGGCTGAGCTGAGGTCTTCCTCTTTTTATGAAAGGTGCAAGTAGTTCTCATCTTAAAAAATGAATATTGGCTCCCAAAAAAATTAATGTCCGGGCAAACTCTTGCCTCCTCATCACCAGCAAAAGGTATGTTTACCAAATTACATTTCATTTTTCGGACTTATAAAAAAACCATACAATTTGTATAATTGCTGGTCTGCAGACCTTCATCTGGAGAATAACATTGAACTAGGCCCGTGGAGCTGAAGGAATAGGGAGCTCAGAAAAAAGCATCATTCTCCACCGCGGACTGTTAATTCAGAAATCTTCCTGATCATTTGTCTCATTGTTAGCTGTACTGCTGCCTTTATACATTTCTCTGTTGTTCGTGATTGGTTTGACTCGCTGAGGGAAGTTCACATCATCCGTTTTTTTTCAGGCAAAATCTTGAGTTTTCACTAGTTTGTTGATTTTCATGTTTGTCAGTCTGTCTGTCTATGAGTCACTCTAGTATCCGGAATTCTTCAGTCATAGACTTGAAATTTTTAACACTGGAGGCCATATGTCCAAGCAAGCATTTTATTTGCGAAAATAAGGTCAGAGGTAAGTGTCATGGTTGTAGAAAAGCATAAAAACCTCCTATTTGCCAGAATCTCTCTTCCAAAAATTTACTGAAACATGGAACGAATGACATAATGTTCTGTTTCTCTCATGTTCTCTGGTTTATGTGCGTGTCATTAAGGGAAAGATTTAATTTGTCTGGCTTTCTACGACTGTGTCTGTTTACCTGTGCTCAATCAAGCGTCCACTATTCCTCAGCTTTTGACCTTGAATTTTTACCATACAAAGCCATATTTCCAAAGAGGAAGATGGTCATTTTTGGCTTGGCAAGGTGTAATGTCAAGGTCGTAGAAAAGGTAAAGCATCTTTTGGCCTATATCTCGTTCAAAAAAATAACAGAAAAATAGAATGAACGCCAAAATATTTTAACTTTTATCAAATGCTGTTACATGCGTTTCTTCTTTTTTGCTTTTTTTTTGTTTTGCTTTCGCAGAGTTTGAAAAAGCTGCCATCTTTGACCCTGAGAACAACAGACAAAAAGGGGGACCCTGGATTGGAGGGCTGCACTCATGATGTTCATGTAATTTTTGTGAATGCTGACCTCCACCCCAGGGTCTTCCTTTCTAAAACAGATAGAGAATTACATTCCTTCAGAGGATGCAAGGTATTAGTGTCTAAAAAGTCTGCTCACTGTAGCTCTCTTCTGTCCACTTATGCTCAGCATTAAAACTCCTGCTCTTCGAGCAGTAGTGGCCATACAGGTAACCAGATTTAAGGTTCATATGGCCTGGACCTTTTTGTAAGTTGTAACACAAGCAGTATTAGATGTGACATAAGATGGTTGGATGTAAAAAAACTGCTGGCAATTATCAACATCATATTCTAATTCGTTAGGGCAATGAGACTCATCACTTCACCAGTGAAATATCCCAGAGTTTTCTAATCAGCAGCAAAGATCATCTACTGGTGTTGTCCTGTTGGTGAGATGTTATCTTGATTATTCATCCTTCATTGAATAGGGTAACGCATTGTGTAATCTCATATGCAACTCAGCTCTCTGTATGCTCTCTGTAAATTAACAGTACTCTTCAAAAGTGTGGAATCACTGAGAAATATTTTGTTATTTTATTTTGAAAGAAAACTTAACTTTTTTTTTTCAAGCAGCCCAGTATTCATTGATTATTCTGACCTTATTTCAGGAATTGTACTGTGACAAAAGACTTTGTTAGGTGATAGTGAAGGAAAGGGCTGAGTTGACGTCTTCCTCTTTTTATGAAAGCTTCAAGTAGTTCTCATCTTGAAAAATGAATATTGGCTCCCAAAAAAATTATTGTCCGGGCAAACTCTTGCCTCCTCATCACCAGCAAAAGGTATGTTTGCCAAATTACATTTCATTTTTCGTACTTATAAAAAACCATACAATTTGTATTATTGCTGGTCTGGAGACCTTCATCTGGGGAAAAACAATGAACTAGTCCCGTGGAGCTGAAGGAATAGGGAGCTCAGAAAAAAGCATCATTCTCCACTGCGGACTATTCATTCAGAAATCCTCCTGATCATTTGTCTCATTGTTAGCTGTACTGCTGTCTTTATACATTTCTCTGTTGCTCATTGTGATTGGTTTAACTCTCTGAGGGAAGTTCACTTCATCCGTTTTTTTTCTGGCAAAATCTTGATTTTTCACTAGTTTGTTGATTTTCATGTTTGTCAGTCTGTCTGTCTATGAGCACTCTAGCATCCACAATTCTTCTGTCCTTGACTTGAAATTTTTAACACCGGAAGCCATATGTCCAAGCAAGCATTTTATTTGCGAAAATAAGGTCAGAGGTAAGTGTCATGGTTGTAGAAAAGCATAAAAACCTCCTATTTGCCAGTATCTCTCTTCCAAAAATTTACCGAAACATGGAACGAATGACATAATGTTCTGTGTCTCTCATGTTCTCTGGTTTATGTGCGTGTCATTAAGGGAAAGATTTAATTTGTCTGGCTTTCTACACCTGTGTCTGTTTACCTGTGCTCAATGTAGCGTCCAGTATTCTTCAGCTTTTGACTTTGAATTTGTACCACACAAAGCCATATTTCCAAAGAGGAAGATGGTCATTTTTGGCTTGGCAAGGTGTAATGTCAAGGTCGTAGAAAAGGTAAAGCATCTTTTGGCCTATATCTCATTCAAAAAAATATCAGAAAGATAGAATCAACGCCAAAATGTTTTAACCTTTATCAAATGCCGTTACATGCGTTTCTTCTTCTTTTTTTTTTGTTTTGCTATAACAGAATTTGAAAAAGCTGCCATCTTTGACCATGAGAACAACAGACAAAAAGGGGGACCCTGGATTGGAGGGCTGCACTCATGACGGAATGTATTTTTTGTGAATGCTGACCTCCACCCCAGGGTCTTCCTTTCTAAAACAGATAGAGAATTACATTCCTCCAGAGGATGCCAGGTATTAGTGTCTAAAAAGTCTGCTCACTGGCGCTCTCTTCTGTCCACTTCTGCTCAGCATTAAAACTCCTGCTCACAGAGCTGTAGTGGCCAATCAGGTAACCAGAGTTAAGGTTAATAAGGCCTGGAACTTTTTTTTAGTTGTAACACAAGCAGTATAAGATGTGACATAAGATGGTTGGATATAAAAAAAACTGCTTGCAATTATCAACATCATATTCTAATTTGTTAGGGCAATGAGACTCATCACTCCACCAGTGAAACATCCCAGAGTTTTCTATTCAGCAGCAAAGATCATCCACTGGTGTTGTCCTGTTGGTGAGATGTTATCTTAATTATTCCTCCTTTATCGAATAGGGTAACGCATTGTGTAATCTCATATGCAACTCAGCTCACTGTTAATTAACAATACTCTTCAAAATTGTGGAACCACTGAGAAATATTTTGTTATTTTATTTTGAAAAAAAAAAACGATACTTTTTTTTTTTTTAACAAACAACAGCCAAGTATTCATTGATTATTCTGACCTTATTTCAGGAATTGTACTGTGACAAAGGACTTTTTTAGGTGATAGTCAAGGTAAGGGCTGAGCTGAGGTCTTCCTCTTTTTATGAAAGGTACAAGTAGTTCTCATCTTAAAAATGAATATTGGCTCCCAAAAAAATTAATGTCCGGGCAAACTCATGCCTCTTCATCACCAGCAAAAAGTTTGTTTACCAAATTACATTTCATTTTTAGTACTTATAAAAAAACCATACAATTTGTATTATTGCTGGTCTGCAGACCTTCATCTGGAGAATAACATTGAACTAGGCCCGTGGAGCTGAAGGAATAGGGAGCTCAGAAAAAAGCATCATTCTCCACCGCGGACTGTTAATTCAGAAATCTTCCTGATCATTTGTCTCATTGTTAGCTGTACTGCTGCCTTTATACATTTCTCTGTTGCTCGTGATTGGTGTAACTCGCTTCGGGAAGTTCACATCATCCGTTTTTTTTCAGGTAAAATCTTGAGTTTTCACTAGTTTGTTGATTTTCATGTTTGTCAGTCTGTCTGTCTATGAGCACTCTAGTATCCGCAATTCTTCAGTCATTGACTTGAAATTTTTAACACTGGAGGCCATATGTCCAAGAGAAAAGCTTATTTGAGAAGATAAGGTCAGAGGTAAGTGTCATGGATGTAGAAAAGCATATAAACCTCCTATTTGCCAGTATCTCTCTTCCAAAAATTTATTGAAACATGGACGAATGACATAATGTTCTGTTTCTCTCATGTTCTCTGGTTTATGTGCGTGTCATTACATGAAAGGTTTAATTTGTCTGGCTTTCTACGTCTGTGTTTGTTTACCTGTGCTCAATCTAGCGTCCACTATTCTTCAGCTTTTGACTTTGAATTTGTACCACACAAAGCCATATTTCCAAAGAGGAAGATGGTCATTTTTGGCTTGGCAAGGTGTAATGTCAAGGTCGTAGAAAAGGTAAAGCATCTTTTGGCCTATATCTCATTCAAAAAAATATCAGAAAGATAGAATCAACGCCAAAATGTTTTAACTTTTATCAAATGCCGTTACATGCGTTTCTTCTTCTTTTTTTTTTTGTTTTGCTATAACAGAATTTGAAAAAGCTGCCATCTTTGACCATGAGAACAACAGACAAAAAGGGGGACCCTGGATTGGAGGGCTGCACTCATGACGGAATGTATTTTTTGTGAATGCTGACCTCCACCCCAGGGTCTTCCTTTCTAAAACAGATAGAGAATTACATTCCTCCAGAGGATGCAAGGTATTAGTGTCTAAAAGGTCTGCTCACTGTAGCTCTCTTCTGTCCACTTATGCTCAGCATCAAATCTCCTGCTCACAGAGCTGTAGTGGCCATACAGGTAACCAGAGTTAAGGTTCATGAGGCCTGGACCTTCTTGTAAGTTGTAGCACAAGCAGTATAAAATGTGACATAAGAGGGTGGGATGTAAAAAAACTGCTGGCAATTATCAACATCATATTCTAATTCGTTAGGGCAATGAGACTCATCACTCCACCAGTGAAATATCCCAGAGTTTTCTAATCAGCAGCAAAGATCATCCACTGGTGTTGTCCTGTTGGTGAGATGTTATCTTGATTATTCATCCTTCATTGAATAGGGTAACGCATTGTGTAATCTCATATGCAACTCAGCTCTCTGTAAGCTCTCTGTAAATTAACAGTACTCTTCAAAAGTGTGGAATCACTGAGAAATATTTTGTTATTTTATTTTGAAAGAAAACTTAACTTTTTTTTTTTTCAAACAGCCCAGTATTCATTGATTATTCTGACCTTATTTCAGGAATTGTACTGTGACAAAAGACTTTGTTAGGTGATAGTGAAGGAAAGGGCTGAGTTGACGTCTTCCTCTTTTTAAGAAAGGTGCAAGTAGTTCTCATCTTGAAAAATGAATATTGGCTCCCAAAAAAATTAATGTCCGGGCAAACTCTTGCCTCCTCATCACCAGCAAAAGGTATGTTTGCCCAATTACATTTCATTTTTCATACTTATAAAAAGACCATACAATTTGTATTATTGCTGGTCTGGAGACCTTCATCTGTAGAATAACAATGAACTAGTCCCGTGGAGCTGAAGGAATAGGGAGCTCAGAAAAAAGCATCATTCTCCACTGCGGACTATTCATTCAGAAATCCTCCTGATCATTTGTCTCATTGTTAGCTGTACTGCTGTCTTTATACATTTCTCTGTTGCTCATTGTGATTGGTTTAACTCTCTGAGGGAAGTTCACTTCATCCGTTTTTTTTCTGGCAAAATCTTGATTTTTCACTAGTTTGTTGATTTTCATGTTTGTCAGTCTGTCTGTCTATGAGCACTCTAGCATCCACAATTCTTCTGTCCTTGACTTGAAATTTTTAACACCGGAAGCCATATGTCCAAGCAAGCAGTTTATTTGCGAAAATAAGGTCAGAGGTAAGTGTCATGGTTGTAGAAAAGCATAAAAACCTCCTATTTGCCAGTATTTCTCCTCCAAAAATTTACTGAAACATGGAACGAATGACATAATGTTCTGTTTCTCTCATGTTCTCTGGTTTATGTGCGTGTCATTAAGGGAAAGATTTAATTTGTCTGGCTTTCTACGTCTGTGTTTGTTTACCTGTGCTCAATCTAGCGTCCACTATTTTTCAGCTTTTGATTTTGAATTTGTACCACACAAAGCCATATTTCCAAAGAGGAAGATGGTCATTTTTGGCTTGGCAAGGTGTAATGTCAAGGTCGTAGAAAAGGTAAAGCATCTTTTGGCCTATATCTCGTTCAAAAAAATAACAGAAAAATAGAATGAACGCCAAAATATTTTAACTTTTATCAAATACCGTTACATGCATTTCTTCTTCTTTGCTTTTTTTTGTTTTGCTTTCGCAGAATTTGAAAAAGCTGCCATCTTTGACCCTGAGAACAACAGACAAAAAGGACCCTGGTTTGCAGGGCTGCACTCATGATGTTCATGTAATTTTTGTGAATGCTGACCTCCACCCCAGGGTCTTCCTTTCTAAAACAGATAGAGAATTACATTCCTCCAGAGGATGCAAGGTATTAGTGTCTAAAAAGTCTGCTCACTGGAGCTCTCTTCTGTCCACTTATGCTCAGCATTAAAACTCCTGCTCTTCGAGCAGTAGTGGCCATACAGGTAACCAGATTTAAGGTTCATATGGCCTGGACCTTTTTGTAAGTTGTAACACAAGCAGTATTAGATGTGACATAAGATGGTTGGATGTAAAAAAACTGCTGGCAATTATCAACATCATATTCTAATTCGTTAGGGCAATGAGACTCATCACTCCACCAGTGAAATATCCCAGAGTTTTCTAATCAGCAGCGAAGATCATCCACTGGTGTTGTCCTGTTGGTGAGATGTTATCTTGATTATTCATCCTTCATTGAATAGGGTAACACATTGTGTAATCTCCTATGCAACTCAGCTCTCTGTATGCTCTCTGTAAATTAACAGTACTCTTCAAAAGTGTGGAATCACTGAGAAATATTTTGTTATTTTATTTTGAAAGAAAACTTAACTTTTTTTTTTTTCAAACAGCCCAGTAT
The DNA here is from genome assembly GCA_029721435.1 of Gymnothorax reevesii. Classification (NCBI taxonomy): domain Eukaryota; kingdom Metazoa; phylum Chordata; class Actinopteri; order Anguilliformes; family Muraenidae; genus Gymnothorax; species Gymnothorax reevesii. The sequence continues at coordinate 78,949,997 of CM056583.1, forward strand.
TCATTGATTATTCTGACCTTATTTCAGGAATTGTACTGTGACAAAAGACTTTGTTAGGTGATAGTGAAGGAAAGGGCTGAGTTGACGTCTTCCTCTTTTTATGAAAGGTTCAAGTAGTTCTCATCTTGAAAAATGAATATTGGCTCCCAAAAAAATTAATGTCCGGGCAAACTCTTGCCTCCTCATCAACAGCAAAAGGTATGTTTGCCAAATTACATTTCATTTTTCGTACTTATAAAAAACCATACAATTTGTATTATTGCTGGTCTGGAGACCTTCATCTGGGGAATAACAATGAACTAGTCCCGTGGAGCTGAAGGAATAGGGAGCTCAGAAAAAAGCATCATTCTCCACTGCGGACTATTCATTCAGAAATCCTCCTGATCATTTGTCTCATTGTTAGCTGTACTGCTGTCTTTATACATTTCTCTGTTGCTCATTGTGATTGGTTTAACTCTCTGAGGGAAGTTCACTTCATCCGTTTTTTTTCTGGCAAAATCTTGATTTTTCACTAGTTTGTTGATTTTCATGTTTGTCAGTCTGTCTGTCTATGAGCACTCTAGCATCCACAATTCTTCTGTCCTTGACTTGAAATTTTTAACACCGGAAGCCATATGTCCAAGCAAGCATTTTATTTGCGAAAATAAGGTCAGAGGTAAGTGTCATGGTTGTAGAAAAGCATAAAAACCTCCTATTTGCCAGTATCTCTCTTCCAAAAATTTACCGAAACATGGAACGAATGACATAATGTTCTGTGTCTCTCATGTTCTCTGGTTTATGTGCGTGTCATTAAGGGAAAGATTTAATTTGTCTGGCTTTCTACGCCTGTGTCTGTTTACCTGTGCTCAATGTAGCGTCCACTATTCTTCAGCTTTTGACTTTGAATTTGTACCACACAAAGCCATATTTCCAAAGAGGAAGATGGTCATTTTTGGCTTGGCAAGGTGTAATGTCAAGGTCGTAGAAAAGGTAAAGCATCTTTTGGCCTATATCTCATTCAAAAAAATATCAGAAAGATAGAATCAACGCCAAAATGTTTTAACTTTTATCAAATGCCGTTACATGCGTTTCTTCTTCTTCTTTTTTTTTTGTTTTGCTATAACAGAATTTGAAAAAGCTGCCATCTTTGACCATGAGAACAACAGACAAAAAGGGGGACCCTGGATTGGAGGGCTGCACTCATGACGGAATGTATTTTTTGTGAATGCTGACCTCCACCCCAGGGTCTTCCTTTCTAAAACAGATAGAGAATTACATTCCTCCAGAGGATGCAAGGTATTAGTGTCTAAAAAGTCTGCCCACTGTAGCTCTCTTCTGTCCACTTATGCTCAGCATTAAAACTCCTGCTCACAGAGCAGTAGTGGCCAATCAGGCAACCAGAGTTAAGGTTATTAAGGCCTGGAACTTTTTTTTAGTTGTAACACAAGCAGTATAAGATGTGACATAAGATGGTTGGATATAATTACTCTGCTTGCAATTATCAACATCATATTCTAATTTGTTAGGGCAATGAGCCTCATCACTCCACCAGTGAAAGATCCCAGAGTTTTCTATTCAGCAGCAAAGATCATCCACTGGTGTTGTCCTGTTGGTGAGATGTTATCTTGATTATTCATCCTTCATTGAATAGGGTAACGCATTGCGTAATCTCATATGCAACTCAGCTAACTGTTAATTAACAGTACTCTTCAAAATTGTGGAATCACTGAGAAATATTTTGTTATTTTATTTTGAAAAAAAAAAAATATACTTTTTTTTTTTAACAAACAACAGCCAAGTATTCATTGATTTTTCTGACCTTATTTCAGGAATTGTACTGTGACAAAGGACTTTTCTAGGTGATAGTCAAGGTAAGGGCTGAGCTGAGGTCTTCCTCTTTTTATGAAAGGTGCAAGTAGTTCTCATCTTAAAAAATGAATATTGGCTCCCAAAAAAATTAATGTCCGGGCAAACTCTTGCCTCCTCATCACCAGCAAAAGGTATGTTTACCAAATTACATTTCATTTTTCGGACTTATAAAAAAACCATACAATTTGTATAATTGCTGGTCTGCAGACCTTCATCTGGAGAATAACATTGAACTAGGCCCGTGGAGCTGAAGGAATAGGGAGCTCAGAAAAAAGCATCATTCTCCACCGCGGACTGTTAATTCAGAAATCTTCCTGATCATTTGTCTCATTGTTAGCTGTACTGCTGCCTTTATACATTTCTCTGTTGTTCGTGATTGGTTTGACTCGCTGAGGGAAGTTCACATCATCCGTTTTTTTTCAGGCAAAATCTTGAGTTTTCACTAGTTTGTTGATTTTCATGTTTGTCAGTCTGTCTGTCTATGAGTCACTCTAGTATCCGGAATTCTTCAGTCATAGACTTGAAATTTTTAACACTGGAGGCCATATGTCCAAGCAAGCATTTTATTTGCGAAAATAAGGTCAGAGGTAAGTGTCATGGTTGTAGAAAAGCATATAAACCTCCTATTTGCCAGAATCTCTCTTCCAAAAATTTACTGAAACATGGAACGAATGACATAATGTTCTGTTTCTCTCATGTTCTCTGGTTTATGTGCGTGTCATTAAGGGAAAGATTTAATTTGTCTGGCTTTCTACGACTGTGTCTGTTTACCTGTGCTCAATCAAGCGTCCACTATTCCTCAGCTTTTGACTTTGAATTTGTACCACACAAAGCCATATTTCCAAAGAGGAAGATGGTCATTTTTGGCTTGGCAAGGTGTAATGTCAAGGTCGTAGAAAAGGTAAAGCATCTTTTGGCCTATATCTCGTTCAAAAAAATAACAGAAAAATAGAATGAACGCCAAAATATTTTAACTTTTATCAAATACCGTTACATGCGTTTCTTCTTCTTTGCTTTTTTTTGTTTTGCTTTCGCAGAATTTGAAAAAGCTGCCATCTTTGACCCTGAGAACAACAGACAAAAAGGACCCTGGTTTGCAGGGCTGCACTCATGATGTTCATGTAATTTTTGTGAATGCTGACCTCCACCCCAGGGTCTTCCTTTCTAAAACAGATAGAGAATTACATTCCTTCAGAGGATGCAAGGTATTAGTGTCTAAAAAGTCTGCTCACTGGAGCTCTCTTCTGTCCACTTATGCTCAGCATTAAAACTCCTGCTCTTCGAGCAGTAGTGGCCATACAGGTAACCAGATTTAAGGTTCATATGGCCTGGACCTTTTTGTAAGTTGTAACACAAGCAGTATTAGATGTGACATAAGATGGTTGGATGTAAAAAAACTGCTGGCAATTATCAACATCATATTCTAATTCGTTAGGGCAATGAGACTCATCACTCCACCAGTGAAATATCCCAGAGTTTTCTAATCAGCAGCAAAGATCATCCACTGGTGTTGTCCTGTTGGTGAGATGTTATCTTGATTATTCATCCTTCATTGAATAGGGTAACGCATTGTGTAATCTCATATGCAACTCAGCTCTCTGTATGCTCTCTGTAAATTAACAGTACTCTTCAAAAGTGTGGAATCACTGAGAAATATTTTGTTATTTTATTTTGAAAGAAAACTTAACTTTTTTTTTTTTCAAACAGCCCAGTATTCACTGATTATTCTGACCTTATTTCAGGAATTGTACTGTGACAAAAGACTTTGTTAGGTGATAGTGAAGGAAAGGGCTGAGTTGACGTCTTCTTCTTTTTAAGAAAGGTGCAAGTAGTTCTCATCTTGAAAAATGAATATTGGCTCCCAAAAAAATTAATGTCCGGGCAAACTCTTGCCTCCTCATCACCAGCAAAAGGTATGTTTGCCCAATTACATTTCATTTTTCATACTGATAAAAAGACCATACAATTTGTATTATTGCTGGTCTGGAGACCTTCATCTGGAGAATAACAATGAACTAGTCCCGTGGAGCTGAAGGAATAGGGAGCTCAGAAAAAAGCATCATTCTCCACTGCGGACTATTCATTCAGAAATCCTCCTGATCATTTGTCTCATTGTTAGCTGTACTGCTGTCTTTATACATTTCTCTGTTGCTCATTGTGATTGCTTTAACTCTCTGAGGGAAGTTCACTTCATCCGTTTTTTTTCTGGCAAAATCTTGATTTTTCACTAGTTTGTTGATTTTCATGTTTGTCAGTCTGTCTGTCTATGAGCACTCTAGCATCCACAATTCTTCTGTCCTTGACTTGAAATTTTTAACACCGGAAGCCATATGTCCAAGCAAGCAGTTTATTTGCGAAAATAAGGTCAGAGGTAAGTGTCATGGTTGTAGAAAAGCATAAAAACCTCCTATTTGCCAGTATTTCTCCTCCAAAAATTTACTGAAACATGGAACGAATGACATAATGTTCTGTTTCTCTCATGTTCTCTGGTTTATGTGCGTGTCATTAAGGGAAAGATTTAATTTGTCTGGCTTTCTACGTCTGTGTTTGTTTACCTGTGCTCAATCTAGCGTCCACTATTTTTCAGCTTTTGACTTTGAATTTGTACCACACAAAGCCATATTTCCAAAGAGGAAGATGGTCATTTTTGGCTTGGCAAGGTGTAATGTCAAGGTCGTAGAAAAGGTAAAGCATCTTTTGGCCTATATCTCGTTCAAAAAAATAACAGAAAAATAGAATGAACGACAAAATATTTTAACTTTTATCAAATACCGTTACATGCATTTCTTCTTCTTTGCTTTTTTTTGTTTTGCTTTCGCAGAATTTGAAAAAGCTGCCATCTTTGACCCTGAGAACAACAGACAAAAAGGACCCTGGTTTGCAGGGCTGCACTCATGATGTTCATGTAATTTTTGTGAATGCTGACCTCCACCCCAGGGTCTTCCTTTCTAAAACAGATAGAGAATTACATTCCTTCAGAGGATGCAAGGTATTAGTGTCTAAAAAGTCTGCTCACTGGAGCTCTCTTCTGTCCACTTATGCTCAGCATTAAAACTCCTGCTCTTCGAGCAGTAGTGGCCATACAGGTAACCAGATTTAAGGTTCATATGGCCTGGACCTTTTTGTAAGTTGTAACACAAGCAGTATTAGATGTGACATAAGATGGTTGGATGTAAAAAAACTGCTGGCAATTATCAACATCATATTCTAATTCGTTAGGGCAATGAGACTCATCACTCCACCAGTGAAATATCCCAGAGTTTTCTAATCAGCAGCAAAGATCATCCACTGGTGTTGTCCTGTTGGTGAGATGTTATCTTGATTATTCATCCTTCATTGAATAGGGTAACGCATTGTGTAATCTCATATGCAACTCAGCTCTCTGTATGCTCTCTGTAAATTAACAGTACTCTTCAAAAGTGTGGAATCACTGAGAAATATTTTGTTATTTTATTTTGAAAGAAAACTTAACTTTTTTTTTTTTCAAACAGCCCAGTATTCACTGATTATTCTGACCTTATTTCAGGAATTGTACTGTGACAAAAGACTTTGTTAGGTGATAGTGAAGGAAAGGGCTGAGTTGACGTCTTCTTCTTTTTAAGAAAGGTGCAAGTAGTTCTCATCTTGAAAAATGAATATTGGCTCCCAAAAAAATTAATGTCCGGGCAAACTCTTGCCTCCTCATCACCAGCAAAAGGTATGTTTGCCCAATTACATTTCATTTTTCATACTGATAAAAAGACCATACAATTTGTATTATTGCTGGTCTGGAGACCTTCATCTGGAGAATAACAATGAACTAGTCCCGTGGAGCTGAAGGAATAGGGAGCTCAGAAAAAAGCATCATTCTCCACTGCGGACTATTCATTCAGAAATCCTCCTGATCATTTGTCTCATTGTTAGCTGTACTGCTGTCTTTATACATTTCTCTGTTGCTCATTGTGATTGCTTTAACTCTCTGAGGGAAGTTCACTTCATCCGTTTTTTTTCTGGCAAAATCTTGATTTTTCACTAGTTTGTTGATTTTCATGTTTGTCAGTCTGTCTGTCTATGAGCACTCTAGCATCCACAATTCTTCTGTCCTTGACTTGAAATTTTTAACACCGGAAGCCATATGTCCAAGCAAGCAGTTTATTTGCGAAAATAAGGTCAGAGGTAAGTGTCATGGTTGTAGAAAAGCATAAAAACCTCCTATTTGCCAGTATTTCTCCTCCAAAAATTTACTGAAACATGGAACGAATGACATAATGTTCTGTTTCTCTCATGTTCTCTGGTTTATGTGCGTGTCATTAAGGGAAAGATTTAATTTGTCTGGCTTTCTACGTCTGTGTTTGTTTACCTGTGCTCAATCTAGCGTCCACTATTTTTCAGCTTTTGACTTTGAATTTGTACCACACAAAGCCATATTTCCAAAGAGGAAGATGGTCATTTTTGGCTTGGCAAGGTGTAATGTCAAGGTCGTAGAAAAGGTAAAGCATCTTTTGGCCTATATCTCGTTCAAAAAAATAACAGAAAAATAGAATGAACGACAAAATATTTTAACTTTTATCAAATACCGTTACATGCATTTCTTCTTCTTTGCTTTTTTTTGTTTTGCTTTCGCAGAATTTGAAAAAGCTGCCATCTTTGACCCTGAGAACAACAGACAAAAAGGACCCTGGTTTGCAGGGCTGCACTCATGATGTTCATGTAATTTTTGTGAATGCTGACCTCCACCCCAGGGTCTTCCTTTCTAAAACAGATAGAGAATTACATTCCTCCAGAGGATGCAAGGTATTAGTGTCTAAAAAGTCTGCTCACTGGAGCTCTCTTCTGTCCACTTATGCTCAGCATTAAAACTCCTGCTCTTCGAGCAGTAGTGGCCATACAGGTAACCAGATTTAAGGTTCATATGGCCTGGACCTTTTTGTAAGTTGTAACACAAGCAGTATTAGATGTGACATAAGATGGTTGGATGTAAAAAAACTGCTGGCAATTATCAACATCATATTCTAATTCGTTAGGGCAATGAGACTCATCACTCCACCAGTGAAATATCCCAGAGTTTTCTAATCAGCAGCGAAGATCATCCACTGGTGTTGTCCTGTTGGTGAGATGTTATCTTGATTATTCATCCTTCATTGAATTGGGTAACGCATTGTGTAATCTCATATGCAACTCAGCTCTCTGTATGCTCTCTGTAAATTAACAGTACTCTTCAAAAGTGTGGAATCACTGAGAAATATTTTGTTATTTTATTTTGAAAGAAAACTTAACTTTTTTTTTTTTTCAAACAGCCCAGTATTCATTGATTATTCTGACCTTATTTCAGGAATTGTACTGTGACAAAAGACTTTGTTAGGTGATAGTGAAGGAAAGGGCTGAGTTGACGTCTTCCTCTTTTTATGAAAGGTTCAAGTAGTTCTCATCTTGAAAAATGAATATTGGCTCCCAAAAAAATTAATGTCCGGGCAAACTCTTGCCTCCTCATCACCAGCAAAAGGTATGTTTGCCAAATTACATTTCATTTTTCGTACTTATAAAAAACCATACAATTTGTATTATTGCTGGTCTGGAGACCTTCATCTGGGGAATAACAATGAACTAGTCCCGTGGAGCTGAAGGAATAGGGAGCTCAGAAAAAAGCATCATTCTCCACTGCGGACTATTCATTCAGAAATCCTCCTGATCATTTGTCTCATTGTTAGCTGTACTGCTGTCTTTATACATTTCTCTGTTGCTCATTGTGATTGGTTTAACTCTCTGAGGGAAGTTCACTTCATCCATTTTTTTCTGGCAAAATCTTGATTTTTCACTAGTTTGTTGATTTTCATGTTTGTCAGTCTGTCTGTCTATGAGCACTCTAGTATCCGCAATTCTTCTGTCCTTGACTTGAAATTTTTAACACCGGAAGCCATATGTCCAAGCAAGCATTTTATTTGCGAAAATAAGGTCAGAGGTAAGTGTCATGGTTGTAGAAAAGCATAAAAACCTCCTATTTGCCAGTATCTCTCTTCCAAAAATTTACCGAAACATGGAACGAATGACATAATGTTCTGTGTCTCTCATGTTCTCTGGTTTATGTGCGTGTCATTAAGGGAAAGATTTAATTTGTCTGGCTTTCTACGCCTGTGTCTGTTTACCTGTGCTCAATGTAGCGTCCACTATTCTTCAGCTTTTGACTTTGAATTTGTACCACACAAAGCCATATTTCCAAAGAGGAAGATGGTCATTTTTGGCTTGGCAAGGTGTAATGTCAAGGTCGTAGAAAAGGTAAAGCATCTTTTGGCCTATATCTCATTCAAAAAAATATCAGAAAGATAGAATCAACGCCAAAATGTTTTAACTTTTATCAAATGCCGTTACATGCGTTTCTTCTTCTTCTTTTTTTTTTGTTTTGCTATAACAGAATTTGAAAAAGCTGCCATCTTTGACCATGAGAACAACAGACAAAAAGGGGGACCCTGGATTGGAGGGCTGCACTCATGACGGAATGTATTTTTTATGAATGCTGACCTCCACCCCAGGGTCTTCCTTTCTAAAACAGATAGAGAATTACATTCCTCCAGAGGATGCAAGGTATTAGTGTCTAAAAAGTCTGCCCACTGTAGCTCTCTTCTGTCCACTTATGCTCAGCATTAAAACTCCTGCTCACAGAGCAGTAGTGGCCAATCAGGCAACCAGAGTTAAGGTTATTAAGGCCTGGAACTTTTTTTTAGTTGTAACACAAGCAGTATAAGATGTGACATAAGATGGTTGGATATAATTACTCTGCTTGCAATTATCAACATCATATTCTAATTTGTTAGGGCAATGAGCCTCATCACTCCACCAGTGAAAGATCCCAGAGTTTTCTATTCAGCAGCAAAGATCATCCACTGGTGTTGTCCTGTTGGTGAGATGTTATCTTGATTATTCATCCTTCATTGAATAGGGTAACGCATTGCGTAATCTCATATGCAACTCAGCTAACTGTTAATTAACAGTACTCTTCAAAATTGTGGAATCACTGAGAAATATTTTGTTATTTTATTTTGAAAAAAAAAATATATACTTTTTTTTTTTTAACAAACAACAGCCAAGTATTCATTGATTATTCTGACCTTATTTCAGGAATTGTACTGTGACAAAGGACTTTTCTAGGTGATAGTCAAGGTAAGGGCTGAGCTGAGGTCTTCCTCTTTTTATGAAAGGTGCAAGTAGTTCTCATCTTAAAAAATGAATATTGGCTCCCAAAAAAATTAATGTCCGGGCAAACTCTTGCCTCCTCATCACCAGCAAAAGGTATGTTTACCAAATTACATTTCATTTTTCGGACTTATAAAAAAACCATACAATTTGTATAATTGCTGGTCTGCAGACCTTCATCTGGAGAATAACATTGAACTAGGCCCGTGGAGCTGAAGGAATAGGGAGCTCAGAAAAAAGCATCATTCTCCACCGCGGACTGTTAATTCAGAAATCTTCCTGATCATTTGTCTCATTGTTAGCTGTACTGCTGCCTTTATACATTTCTCTGTTGTTCGTGATTGGTTTGACTCGCTGAGGGAAGTTCACATCATCCGTTTTTTTTCAGGCAAAATCTTGAGTTTTCACTAGTTTGTTGATTTTCATGTTTGTCAGTCTGTCTGTCTATGAGTCACTCTAGTATCCGGAATTCTTCAGTCATAGACTTGAAATTTTTAACACTGGAGGCCATATGTCCAAGCAAGCATTTTATTTGTGAAAATAAGGTCAGAGGTAAGTGTCATGGTTGTAGAAAAGCATAAAAACCTCCTATTTGCCAGAATCTCTCTTCCAAAAATTTACTGAAACATGGAACGAATGACATAATGTTCTGTTTCTCTCATGTTCTCTGGTTTATGTGCGTGTCATTAAGGGAAAGATTTAATTTGTCTGGCTTTCTACGACTGTGTCTGTTTACCTGTGCTCAATCAAGCGTCCACTATTCCTCAGCTTTTGACTTTGAATTTGTACCACACAAAGCCATATTTCCAAAGAGGAAGATGGTCATTTTTGGCTTGGCAAGGTGTAATGTCAAGGTCGTAGAAAAGGTAAAGCATCTTTTGGCCTATATCTCGTTCAAAAAAATAACAGAAAAATAGAATGAACGCCAAAATATTTTAACTTTTATCAAATGCTGTTACATGCGTTTCTTCTTTTTTGCTTTTTTTTTTGTTTTGCTTTCGCAGAGTTTGAAAAAGCTGCCATCTTTGACCCTGAGAACAACAGACAAAAAGGGGGACCCTGGATTGGAGGGCTGCACTCATGATGTTCATGTAATTTTTGTGAATGCTGACCTCCACCCCAGGGTCTTCCTTTCTAAAACAGATAGAGAATTACATTCCTTCAGAGGATGCAAGGTATTAGTGTCTAAAAAGTCTGCTCACTGTAGCTCTCTTCTGTCCACTTATGCTCAGCATTAAAACTCCTGCTCTTCGAGCAGTAGTGGCCATACAGGTAACCAGATTTAAGGTTCATATGGCCTGGACCTTTTTGTAAGTTGTAACACAAGCAGTATTAGATGTGACATAAGATGGTTGGATGTAAAAAAACTGCTGGCAATTATCAACATCATATTCTAATTCGTTAGGGCAATGAGACTCATCACTCCACCAGTGAAATATCCCAGAGTTTTCTAATCAGCAGCAAAGATCATCCACTGGTGTTGTCCTGTTGGTGAGATGTTATCTTGATTATTCATCCTTCATTGAATAGGGTAACGCATTGTGTAATCTCTTATGCAACTCAGCTCTCTGTATGCTCTCTGAAAATTAACAGTACTCTTCAAAAGTGTGGAATCACTGAGAAATATTTTGTTATTTTATTTTGAAAGAAAACTTAACTTTTTTTTTTTTCAAACAGCCCAGTATTCATTGATTATTCTGACCTTATTTCAGGAATTGTACTGTGACAAAAGACTTTGTTAGGTGATAGTGAAGGAAAGGGCTGAGTTGACGTCTTCCTCTTTTTATGAAAGGTTCAAGTAGTTCTCATCTTGAAAAATGAATATTGGCTCCCAAAAAAATTAATGTCCGGGCAAACTCTTGCCTCCTCATCACCAGCAAAAGGTATGTTTGCCAAATTACATTTCATTTTTCGTACTTATAAAAAACCATACAATTTGTATTATTGCTGGTCTGGAGACCTTCATCTGGGGAATAACAATGAACTAGTCCCGTGGAGCTGAAGGAATAGGGAGCTCAGAAAAAAGCATCATTCTCCACTGCGGACTATTCATTCAGAAATCCTCCTGATCATTTGTCTCATTGTTAGCTGTACTGCTGTCTTTATACATTTCTCTGTTGCTCATTGTGATTGGTTTAACTCTCTGAGGGAAGTTCACTTCATCCGTTTTTTTTCTGGCAAAATCTTGATTTTTCACTAGTTTGTTGATTTTCATGTTTGTCAGTCTGTCTGTCTATGAGCACTCTAGCATCCACAATTCTTCTGTCCTTGACTTGAAATTTTTAACACCGGAAGCCATATGTCCAAGCAAGCATTTTATTTGCGAAAATAAGGTCAGAGGTAAGTGTCATGGTTGTAGAAAAGCATAAAAACCTCCTATTTGCCAGTATCTCTCTTCCAAAAATTTACCGAAACATGGAACGAATGACATAATGTTCTGTGTCTCTCATGTTCTCTGGTTTATGTGCGTGTCATTAAGGGAAAGATTTAATTTGTCTGGCTTTCTACGCCTGTGTCTGTTTACCTGTGCTCAATGTAGCGTCCACTATTCTTCAGCTTTTGACTTTGAATTTGTACCACACAAAGCCATATTTCCAAAGAGGAAGATGGTCATTTTTGGCTTGGCAAGGTGTAATGTCGAGGTCGTAGAAAAGGTAAAGCATCTTTTGGCCTATATCTCATTCAAAAAAATATCAGAAAGATAGAATCAACGCCAAAATGTTTTAACTTTTATCAAATGCCGTTACATGCGTTTCTTCTTCTTCTTTTTTTTTTGTTTTGCTATAACAGAATTTGAAACAGCTGCCATCTTTGACCATGAGAACAACAGACAAAAAGGGGGACCCTGGATTGGAGGGCTGCACTCATGACGGAATGTATTTTTTGTGAATGCTGACCTCCACCCCAGGGTCTTCCTTTCTAAAACAGATAGAGAATTACATTCCTCCAGAGGATGCAAGGTATTAGTGTCTAAAAAGTCTGCCCACTGTAGCTCTCTTCTGTCCACTTATGCTCAGCATTAAAACTCCTGCTCACAGAGCAGTAGTGGCCAATCAGGCAACCAGAGTTAAGGTTATTAAGGCCTGGAACTTTTTTTTAGTTGTAACACAAGCAGTATAAGATGTGACATAAGATGGTTGGATATAATTACTCTGCTTGCAATTATCAACATCATATTCTAATTTGTTAGGGCAATGAGCCTCATCACTCCACCAGTGAAACATCCCAGAGTTTTCTTCAGCAGCAAAGATCATCCTCAGGTGTTGTCCTGTTGGTGAGATGTTATCTTGATTATTTATCCTTAATTGAATAGGGTAACGCATTGTGTAATCTCATATGCAACTCAGCTCTCTGTAAATTAACAGTTCTGTTCAAAAGTGTGGAATCACTGAGAAATATTTTATTTTATTTTGAAAGAAAACTATCCCTTTTTTAAATTTTTTTACAAACAGCCATGTGTTCATTGATTATTCTGACCTTATTTCAGGAATTGTACTGTAACCAAGGACTTTTTTAGGTGATAGTGAAGGAAAGGGGTGAGTTGAAGTCTTCCTCTTTTTATGAAAGGTGCAAGTAGTTCTCATTTTAAAAAATGAATATTGGCTCCCAAAAAAATTAATGTCCGGGCAAACTCTTGCCTCCTCATCACCAGCAAAAGGTATGTTTAGCAAATTACATTTCATTTTTCGGACTTATAAAAAAACCATCCAATTTGTATTATTGCTGGTCTGGAGACCTTCATCTGGAGAATAACATTGAACTAGGCCTGTGGAGCTGAAGGAATAGGGAGCTCAGAAAAAAGCATCATTCTCCACTGCGGACTGTTAATTCAGAAATCTTTCTGATCATTTGTCTCATTGTTAGCTGTACTGCTGTCTTTATACATTTCTCTGTTGCTCGTGATTGGTGTAACTCGCTTAGGGAAGTTCACATCATCCGTTTTTTTTCAGGTAAAATCTTGAGTTTTCACTAGTTTGTTGATTTTCATGTTTGTCAGTCTGTCTGTCTATGAGCACTCTAGTATCCGCAATTCTTCAGTCATTGACTTGAAATTTTTAACACTGGAGGCCATATGTCCAAGAGAAAAGCTTATTTGAGAAGATAAGGTCAGAGGTAAGTGTCATGGTTGTAGAAAAGCATATAAACCTCCTATTTGCCAGTATCTCTCTTCCAAAAATTTATTGAAACATGGACGAATGACATAATGTTCTGTTTCTCTCATGTTCTCTGGTTTATGTGCGTGTCATTAAGGGAAAGATTTAATTTGTCTGGCTTTCTACGTCTGTGTGTGTTTACCTGTGCTCAATCTAGCGTCCACTATTCTTCAGCTTTTGACTTTGAATTTGTACCACACAAAGCCATATTTCCAAAGAGGAAGATGGTCATTTTTGGCTTGGCAAGGTGTAATGTCAAGGTCGTAGAAAAGGTAAAGCATCTTTTGGCCTATATCTCGTTCAAAAAAATAACAGAAAAATAGAATGAACGCCAAAATATTTTAACTTTTATCAAATACCGTTACATGCGTTTCTTCTTCTTTGCTTTTTTTTGTTTTGCTTTCGCAGAATTTGAAAAAGCTGCCATCTTTGACCCTGAGAACAACAGACAAAAAGGACCCTGGTTTGCAGGGCTGCACTCATGATGTTCATGTAATTTTTGTGAATGCTGACCTCCACCCCTGGGTCTTCCTTTCTAAAACAGATAGAGAATTACATTCCTCCAGAGGATGCAAGGTATTAGTGTCTAAAAAGTCTGCTCACTGGAGCTCTCTTCTGTCCACTTATGCTCAGCATTAAAACTCCTGCTCTTCGAGCAGTAGTGGCCATACAGGTAACCAGATTTAAGGTTCATATGGCCTGGACCTTTTTGTAAGTTGTAACACAAGCAGTATTAGATGTGACATAAGATGGTTGGATGTAAAAAAACTGCTGGCAATTATCAACATCATATTCTAATTCGTTAGGGCAATGAGACTCATCACTCCACCAGTGAAATATCCCAGAGTTTTCTAATCAGCAGCAAAGATCATCCACTGGTGTTGTCCTGTTGGTGAGATGTTATCTTGATTATTCATCCTTCATTGAATAGGGTAACGCATTGTGTAATCTCATATGCAACTCAGCTCTCTGTATGCTCTCTGTAAATTAACAGTACTCTTCAAAAGTGTGGAATCACTGAGAAATATTTTGTTATTTTATTTTGAAAGAAAACTTAACTTTTTTTTTTTTCAAACAGCCCAGTATTCATTGATTATTCTGACCTTATTTCAGGAATTGTACTGTGACAAAAGACTTTGTTAGGTGATAGTGAAGGAAAGGGCTGAGTTGACGTCTTCTTCTTTTTAAGAAAGGTGCAAGTAGTTCTCATCTTGAAAAATGAATATTGGCTCCCAAAAAAATTAATGTCCGGGCAAACTCTTGCCTCCTCATCACCAGCAAAAGGTATGTTTGCCAAATTACATTTCATTTTTCGTACTTATAAAAAACCATACAATTTGTATTATTGCTGGTCTGGAGACCTTCATCTGGGGAATAACAATGAACTAGTCCCGTGGAGCTGAAGGAATAGGGAGCTCAGAAAAAAGCATCATTCTCCACTGCGGACTATTCATTCAGAAATCCTCCTGATCATTTGTCTCATTGTTAGCTGTACTGCTGTCTTTATACATTTCTCTGTTGCTCATTGTGATTGGTTTAACTCTCTGAGGGAAGTTCACTTCATCCGTTTTTTTTCTGGCAAAATCTTGATTTTTCACTAGTTTGTTGATTTTCATGTTTGTCAGTCTGTCTGTCTATGAGCACTCTAGCATCCACAATTCTTCTGTCCTTGACTTGAAATTTTTAACACCGGAAGCCATATGTCCAAGCAAGCATTTTATTTGCGAAAATAAGGTCAGAGGTAAGTGTCATGGTTGTAGAAAAGCATAAAAACCTCCTATTTGCCAGTATCTCTCTTCCAAAAATTTACCGAAACATGGAACGAATGACATAATGTTCTGTGTCTCTCATGTTCTCTGGTTTATGTGCGTGTCATTAAGGGAAAGATTTAATTTGTCTGGCTTTCTACGCCTGTGTCTGTTTACCTGTGCTCAATGTAGCGTCCACTATTCTTCAGCTTTTGACTTTGAATTTGTACCACACAAAGCCATATTTCCAAAGAGGAAGATGGTCATTTTTGGCTTGGCAAGGTGTAATGTCAAGGTCGTAGAAAAGGTAAAGCATCTTTTGGCCTATATCTCATTCAAAAAAATATCAGAAAGATAGAATCAACGCCAAAATGTTTTAACTTTTATCAAATGCCGTTACATGCGTTTCTTCTTCTTCTTTTTTTTTTGTTTTGCTATAACAGAATTTGAAACAGCTGCCATCTTTGACCATGAGAACAACAGACAAAAAGGGGGACCCTGGATTGGAGGGCTGCACTCATGACGGAATGTATTTTTTGTGAATGCTGACCTCCACCCCAGGGTCTTCCTTTCTAAAACAGATAGAGAATTACATTCCTCCAGAGGATGCAAGGTATTAGTGTCTAAAAAGTCTGCCCACTGTAGCTCTCTTCTGTCCACTTATGCTCAGCATTAAAACTCCTGCTCACAGAGCAGTAGTGGCCAATCAGGCAACCAGAGTTAAGGTTATTAAGGCCTGGAACTTTTTTTTAGTTGTAACACAAGCAGTATAAGATGTGACATAAGATGGTTGGATATAATTACTCTGCTTGCAATTATCAACATCATATTCTAATTTGTTAGGGCAATGAGCCTCATCACTCCACCAGTGAAAGATCCCAGAGTTTTCTTCAGCAGCAAAGATCATCCTCAGGTGTTGTCCTGTTGGTGAGATGTTATCTTGATTATTTATCCTTAATTGAATAGGGTAACGCATTGTGTAATCTCATATGCAACTCAGCTCTCTGTAAATTAACAGTTCTGTTCAAAAGTGTGGAATCACTGAGAAATATTTTATTTTATTTTGAAAGAAAACTTTCCCTTTTTTAAATTTTTTTACAAACAGCCATGTGTTCATTGATTATTCTGACCTTATTTCAGGAATTGTACTGTAACCAAGGACTTTTTTAGGTGATAGTGAAGGAAAGGGGTGAGTTGAAGTCTTCCTCTTTTTATGAAAGGTGCTAGTAGTTCTCATTTTAAAAAATGAATATTGGCTCCCAAAAAAATTAATGTCCGGGCAAACTCTTGCCTCCTCATCACCAGCAAAAGGTATGTTTAGCAAATTACATTTCATTTTTCGGACTTATAAAAAAACCATCCAATTTGTATTATTGCTGGTCTGGGGACCTTCATCTGGAGAATAACATTGAACTAGGCCTGTGGAGCTGAAGGAATAGGGAGCTCAGAAAAAAGTATCATTCTCCACTGCGGACTGTTAATTCAGAAATCTTTCTGATCATTTGTCTCATTGTTAGCTGTACTGCTGTCTTTATACATTTCTCTGTTGCTCGTGATTGGTGTAACTCGCTTAGGGAAGTTCACATCATCCGTTTTTTCTCAGGTAAAATCTTGAGTTTTCACTAGTTTGTTGATTTTCATGTTTGTCAGTCTGTCTGTCTATGAGCACTCTAGTATCCGCAATTCTTCAGTCATTGACTTGAAATTTTTAACACTGGAGGCCATATGTCCAAGAGAAAAGCTTATTTGAGAAGATAAGGTCAGAGGTAAGTGTCATGGTTGTAGAAAAGCATATAAACCTCCTATTTGCCAGTATCTCTCTTCCAAAAATTTATTGAAACATGGACGAATGACATAATGTTCGGTTTCTCTCATGTTCTCTGGTTTATGTGCGTGTCATTAAGGGAAAGATTTAATTTGTCTGGCTTTCTACGTCTGCGTCTGTTTACCTGTGCTCAATCTAGCGTCCACTATTCTTCAGCTTTTGACTTTGAATTTGTACCACACAAAGCCATATTTCCAAAGAGGAAGATGGTCATTTTTGGCTTGGCAAGGTGTAATGTCAAGGTCGTAGAAAAGGTAAAGCATCTTTTGGCCTATATCTCGTTCAAAAAAATAACAGAAAAATAGAATGAACGCCAAAATATTTTAACTTTTATCAAATGCTGTTACATGCGTTTCTTCTTTTTTGCTTTTTTTTTGTTTTGCTTTGCAGAATTTGAAAAAGCTGCCATCTTTGACCCTGAGAACAACAGACAAAAAGGACCCTGGTTTGCAGGGCTGCACTCATGATGTTCATGTAATTTTTGTGAATGCTGACCTCCACCCCTGGGTCTTCCTTTCTAAAACAGATAGAGAATTACATTCCTCCAGAGGATGCAAGGTATTAGTGTCTAAAAAGTCTGCTCACTGGAGCTCTCTTCTGTCCACTTATGCTCAGCATTAAAACTCCTGCTCTTCGAGCAGTAGTGGCCATACAGGTAACCAGATTTAAGGTTCATATGGCCTGGACCTTTTTGTAAGTTGTAACACAAGCAGTATTAGATGTGACATAAGATGGTTGGATGTAAAAAAACTGCTGGCAATTATCAACATCATATTCTAATTCGTTAGGGCAATGAGACTCATCACTCCACCAGTGAAATATCCCAGAGTTTTCTAATCAGCAGCAAAGATCATCCACTGGTGTTGTCCTGTTGGTGAGATGTTATCTTGATTATTCATCCTTCATTGAATAGGGTAACGCATTGTGTAATCTCATATGCAACTCAGCTCTCTGTATGCTCTCTGTAAATTAACAGTACTCTTCAAAAGTGTGGAATCACTGAGAAATATTTTGTTATTTTATTTTGAAAGAAAACTTAACTTTTTTTTTTTTCAAACAGCCCAGTATTCATTGATTATTCTGACCTTATTTCAGGAATTGTACTGTGACAAAAGACTTTGTTAGGTGATAGTGAAGGAAAGGGCTGAGTTGACGTCTTCTTTTTAAGAAAGGTGCAAGTAGTTCTCATCTTGAAAAATGAATATTGGCTCCCAAAAAAATTAATGTCCGGGCAAACTCTTGCCTCCTCATCACCAGCAAAAGGTATGTTTGCCAAATTACATTTCATTTTTCGTACTTATAAAAAACCATACAATTTGTATTATTGCTGGTCTGGAGACCTTCATCTGGAGAATAACAATGAACTAGTCCCGTGGAGCTGAAGGAATAGGGAGCTCAGAAAAAAGCATCATTCTCCACTGCGGACTATTCATTCAGAAATCCTCCTGATCATTTGTCTCATTGTTAGCTGTACTGCTGTCTTTATACATTTCTCTGTTGCTCATTGTGATTGGTTTAACTCTCTGAGGGAAGTTCACTTCATCCGTTTTTTTTCTGGCAAAATCTTGATTTTTCACTAGTTTGTTGATTTTCATGTTTGTCAGTCTGTCTGTCTATGAGCACTCTAGCATCCACAATTCTTCTGTCCTTGACTTGAAATTTTTAACACCGGAAGCCATATGTCCAAGCAAGCAGTTTATTTGCGAAAATAAGGTCAGAGGTACGTGTCATGGTTGTAGAAAAGCATAAAAACCTCCTATTTGCCAGTATTTCTCCTCCAAAAATTTACTGAAACATGGAACGAATGACATAATGTTCTGTTTCTCTCATGTTCTCTGGTTTATGTGCGTGTCATTAAGGGAAAGATTTAATTTGTCTGGCTTTCTACGTCTGTGTTTGTTTACCTGTGCTCAATCTAGCGTCCACTATTTTTCAGCTTTTGATTTTGAATTTGTACCACACAAAGCCATATTTCCAAAGAGGAAGATGGTCATTTTTGGCTTGGCAAGGTGTAATGTCAAGGTCGTAGAAAAGGTAAAGCATCTTTTGGCCTATATCTCGTTCAAAAAAATAACAGAAAAAGAGAATGAACGCCAAAATATTTTAACTTTTATCAAATACCGTTACATGCATTTCTTCTTCTTTGCTTTTTTTGTTTTGCTTTCGCAGAATTTGAAAAAGCTGCCATCTTTGACCCTGAGAACAACAGACAAAAAGGACCCTGGTTTGCAGGGCTGCACTCATGATGTTCATGTAATTTTTGTGAATGCTGACCTCCACCCCAGGGTCTTCCTTTCTAAAACAGATAGAGAATTACATTCCTCCAGAGGATGCAAGGTATTAGTGTCTAAAAAGTCTGCTCACTGGAGCTCTCTTCTGTCCACTTATGCTCAGCATTAAAACTCCTGCTCTTCGAGCAGTAGTGGCCATACAGGTAACCAGATTTAAGGTTCATATGGCCTGGACCTTTTTGTAAGTTGTAACACAAGCAGTATTAGATGTGACATAAGATGGTTGGATGTAAAAAAACTGCTGGCAATTATCAACATCATATTCTAATTCGTTAGGGCAATGAGACTCATCACTCCACCAGTGAAATATCCCAGAGTTTTCTAATCAGCAGCGAAGATCATCCACTGGTGTTGTCCTGTTGGTGAGATGTTATCTTGATTATTCATCCTTCATTGAATAGGGTAACGCATTGTGTAATCTCATATGCAACTCAGCTCTCTGTATGCTCTCTGTAAATTAACAGTACTCTTCAAAAGTGTGGAATCACTGAGAAATATTTTGTTATTTTATTTTGAAAGAAAACTTAACTTTTTTTTTTTCAAACAGCCCAGTATTCATTGATTATTCTGACCTTATTTCAGGAATTGTACTGTGACAAAAGACTTTGTTAGGTGATAGTGAAGGAAAGGGCTGAGTTGACGTCTTCCTCTTTTTATGAAAGGTTCAAGTAGTTCTCATCTTGAAAAATGAATATTGGCTCCCAAAAAAATTAATGTCCGGGCAAACTCTTGCCTCCTCATCACCAGCAAAAGGTATGTTTGCCAAATTACATTTCATTTTTCGTACTTATAAAAAACCATACAATTTGTATTATTGCTGGTCTGGAGACCTTCATCTGGGGAATAACAATGAACTAGTCCCGTGGAGCTGAAGGAATAGGGAGCTCAGAAAAAAGCATCATTCTCCACTGCGGACTATTCATTCAGAAATCCTCCTGATCATTTGTCTCATTGTTAGCTGTACTGCTGTCTTTATACATTTCTCTGTTGCTCATTGTGATTGGTTTAACTCTCTGAGGGAAGTTCACTTCATCCGTTTTTTTTCTGGCAAAATCTTGATTTTTCACTAGTTTGTTGATTTTCATGTTTGTCAGTCTGTCTGTCTATGAGCACTCTAGCATCCACAATTCTTCTGTCCTTGACTTGAAATTTTTAACACCGGAAGCCATATGTCCAAGCAAGCATTTTATTTGCGAAAATAAGGTCAGAGGTAAGTGTCATGGTTGTAGAAAAGCATAAAAACCTCCTATTTGCCAGTATCTCTCTTCCAAAAATTTACCGAAACATGGAACGAATGACATAATGTTCTGTGTCTCTCATGTTCTCTGGTTTATGTGCGTGTCATTAAGGGAAAGATTTAATTTGTCTGGCTTTCTACGCCTGTGTCTGTTTACCTGTGCTCAATGTAGCGTCCACTATTCTTCAGCTTTTGACTTTGAATTTGTACCACACAAAGCCATATTTCCAAAGAGGAAGATGGTCATTTTTGGCTTGGCAAGGTGTAATGTCAAGGTCGTAGAAAAGGTAAAGCATCTTTTGGCCTATATCTCATTCAAAAAAATATCAGAAAGATAGAATCAACGCCAAAATGTTTTAACTTTTATCAAATGCCTTTACATGCGTTTCTTCTTCTTCTTTTTTTTTTGTTTTGCTATAACAGAATTTGAAAAAGCTGCCATCTTTGACCATGAGAACAACAGACAAAAAGGGGGACCCTGGATTGGAGGGCTGCACTCATGACGGAATGTATTTTTTGTGAATGCTGACCTCCACCCCAGGGTCTTCCTTTCTAAAACAGATAGAGAATTACATTCCTCCAGAGGATGCAAGGTATTAGTGTCTAAAAAGTCTGCCCACTGTAGCTCTCTTCTGTCCACTTATGCTCAGCATTAAAACTCCTGCTCACAGAGCAGTAGTGGCCAATCAGGCAACCAGAGTTAAGGTTATTAAGGCCTGGAACTTTTTTTTAGTTGTAACACAAGCAGTATAAGATGTGACATAAGATGGTTGGATATAATTACTCTGCTTGCAATTATCAACATCATATTCTAATTTGTTAGGGCAATGAGCCTCATCACTCCACCAGTGAAAGATCCCAGAGTTTTCTATTCAGCAGCAAAGATCATCCACTGGTGTTGTCCTGTTGGTGAGATGTTATCTTGATTATTCATCCTTCATTGAATAGGGTAACGCATTGTGTAATCTCATATGCAACTCAGCTAACTGTTAATTAACAGTACTCTTCAAAATTGTGGAATCACTGAGAAATATTTTGTTATTTTATTTTGAAAAAAAAAATATATACTTTTTTTTTTTTAACAAACAACAGCCAAGTATTCATTGATTATTCTGACCTTAT
Organism: Gymnothorax reevesii; assembly: GCA_029721435.1. Classification (NCBI taxonomy): domain Eukaryota; kingdom Metazoa; phylum Chordata; class Actinopteri; order Anguilliformes; family Muraenidae; genus Gymnothorax; species Gymnothorax reevesii. The sequence goes on from CM056583.1 coordinate 78,971,389, forward strand.
TTCAGGAATTGTACTGTGACAAAGGACTTTTCTAGGTGATAGTCAAGGTAAGGGCTGAGCTGAGGTCTTCCTCTTTTTATGAAAGGTGCAAGTAGTTCTCATCTTAAAAAATGAATATTGGCTCCCAAAAAAATTAATGTCCGGGCAAACTCTTGCCTCCTCATCACCAGCAAAAGGTATGTTTACCAAATTACATTTCATTTTTCGGACTTATAAAAAAACCATACAATTTGTATAATTGCTGGTCTGCAGACCTTCATCTGGAGAATAACATTGAACTAGGCCCGTGGAGCTGAAGGAATAGGGAGCTCAGAAAAAAGCATCATTCTCCACTGCGGACTATTCATTCAGAAATCCTCCTGATCATTTGTCTCATTGTTAGCTGTACTGCTGTCTTTATACATTTCTCTGTTGCTCATTGTGATTGGTTTAACTCTCTGAGGGAAGTTCACTTCATCCGTTTTTTTTCTGGCAAAATCTTGATTTTTCACTAGTTTGTTGATTTTCATGTTTGTCAGTCTGTCTGTCTATGAGCACTCTAGCATCCACAATTCTTCTGTCCTTGACTTGAAATTTTTAACACCGGAAGCCATATGTCCAAGCAAGCATTTTATTTGCGAAAATAAGGTCAGAGGTAAGTGTCATGGTTGTAGAAAAGCATAAAAACCTCCTATTTGCCAGTATCTCTCTTCCAAAAATTTACCGAAACATGGAACGAATGACATAATGTTCTGTGTCTCTCATGTTCTCTGGTTTATGTGCGTGTCATTAAGGGAAAGATTTAATTTGTCTGGCTTTCTACGCCTGTGTCTGTTTACCTGTGCTCAATGTAGCGTCCACTATTCTTCAGCTTTTGACTTTGAATTTGTACCACACAAAGCCATATTTCCAAAGAGGAAGATGGTCATTTTTGGCTTGGCAAGGTGTAATGTCAAGGTCGTAGAAAAGGTAAAGCATCTTTTGGCCTATATCTCATTCAAAAAAATATCAGAAAGATAGAATCAACGCCAAAATGTTTTAACTTTTATCAAATGCCGTTACATGCGTTTCTTCTTCTTCTTTTTTTTTTGTTTTGCTATAACAGAATTTGAAAAAGCTGCCATCTTTGACCATGAGAACAACAGACAAAAAGGGGGACCCTGGATTGGAGGGCTGCACTCATGACGGAATGTATTTTTTGTGAATGCTGACCTCCACCCCAGGGTCTTCCTTTCTAAAACAGATAGAGAATTACATTCCTCCAGAGGATGCAAGGTATTAGTGTCTAAAAAGTCTGCCCACTGTAGCTCTCTTCTGTCCACTTATGCTCAGCATTAAAACTCCTGCTCACAGAGCAGTAGTGGCCAATCAGGCAACCAGAGTTAAGGTTATTAAGGCCTGGAACTTTTTTTTAGTTGTAACACAAGCAGTATAAGATGTGACATAAGATGGTTGGATATAATTACTCTGCTTGCAATTATCAACATCATATTCTAATTTGTTAGGGCAATGAGCCTCATCACTCCACCAGTGAAAGATCCCAGAGTTTTCTATTCAGCAGCAAAGATCATCCACTGGTGTTGTCCTGTTGGTGAGATGTTATCTTGATTATTCATCCTTCATTGAATAGGGTAACGCATTGTGTAATCTCATATGCAACTCAGCTAACTGTTAATTAACAGTACTCTTCAAAATTGTGGAATCACTGAGAAATATTTTGTTATTTTATTTTGAAAAAAAAAATATATACTTTTTTTTTTTAACAAACAACAGCCAAGTATTCATTGATTATTCTGACCTTATTTCAGGAATTGTACTGTGACAAAGGACTTTTCTAGGTGATAGTCAAGGTAAGGGCTGAGCTGAGGTCTTCCTCTTTTTATGAAAGGTGCAAGTAGTTCTCATCTTAAAAAATGAATATTGGCTCCCAAAAAAATTAATGTCCGGGCAAACTCTTGCCTCCTCATCACCAGCAAAAGGTATGTTTACCAAATTACATTTCATTTTTCGGACTTATTAAAAAACCATACAATTTGTATAATTGCTGGTCTGCAGACCTTCATCTGGAGAATAACATTGAACTAGGCCCGTGGAGCTGAAGGAATAGGGAGCTCAGAAAAAAGCATCATTCTCCACCGCGGACTGTTAATTCAGAAATCTTCCTGATCATTTGTCTCATTGTTAGCTGTACTGCTGCCTTTATACATTTCTCTGTTGTTCGTGATTGGTTTGACTCGCTGAGGGAAGTTCACATCATCCGTTTTTTTTCAGGCAAAATCTTGAGTTTTCACTAGTTTGTTGATTTTCATGTTTGTCAGTCTGTCTGTCTATGAGTCACTCTAGTATCCGGAATTCTTCAGTCATAGACTTGAAATTTTTAACACTGGAGGCCATATGTCCAAGCAAGCATTTTATTTGCGAAAATAAGGTCAGAGGTAAGTGTCATGGTTGTAGAAAAGCATAAAAACCTCCTATTTGCCAGTATCTCTCTTCCAAAAATTTACTGAAACATGGAACGAATGACATAATGTTCTGTTTCTCTCATGTTCTCTGGTTTATGTGCGTGTCATTAAGGGAAAGATTTAATTTGTCTGGCTTTCTACGACTGTGTCTGTTTACCTGTGCTCAATCAAGCGTCCACTATTCCTCAGCTTTTGACTTTGAATTTGTACCACACAAAGCCATATTTCCAAAGAGGAAGATGGTCATTTTTGGCTTGGCAAGGTGTAATGTCAAGGTCGTAGAAAAGGTAAAGCATCTTTTGGCCTATATCTCGTTCAAAAAAATAACAGAAAAATAGAATGAACGCCAAAATATTTTAACTTTTATCAAATGCTGTTACATGCGTTTCTTCTTTTTTGCTTTTTTTTTTGTTTTGCTTTCGCAGAGTTTGAAAAAGCTGCCATCTTTGACCCTGAGAACAACAGACAAAAAGGGGGACCCTGGATTGGAGGGCTGCACTCATGATGTTCATGTAATTTTTGTGAATGCTGACCTCCACCCCAGGGTCTTCCTTTCTAAAACAGATAGAGAATTACATTCCTTCAGAGGATGCAAGGTATTAGTGTCTAAAAAGTCTGCTCACTGTAGCTCTCTTCTGTCCACTTATGCTCAGCATTAAAACTCCTGCTCTTCGAGCAGTAGTGGCCATACAGGTAACCAGATTTAAGGTTCATATGGCCTGGACCTTTTTGTAAGTTGTAACACAAGCAGTATTAGATGTGACATAAGATGGTTGGATGTAAAAAAACTGCTGGCAATTATCAACATCATATTCTAATTCGTTAGGGCAATGAGACTCATCACTCCACCAGTGAAATATCCCAGAGTTTTCTAATCAGCAGCAAAGATCATCCACTGGTGTTGTCCTGTTGGTGAGATGTTATCTTGATTATTCATCCTTCATTGAATAGGGTAACGCATTGTGTAATCTCATATGCAACTCAGCTCTCTGTATGCTCTCTGTAAATTAACAGTACTCTTCAAAAGTGTGGAATCACTGAGAAATATTTTGTTATTTTATTTTGAAAGAAAACTTAACTTTTTTTTTTTTCAAACAGCCCAGTATTCATTGATTATTCTGACCTTATTTCAGGAATTGTACTGTGACAAAAGACTTTGTTAGGTGATAGTGAAGGAAAGGGCTGAGTTGACGTCTTCCTCTTTTTATGAAAGGTGCAAGTAGTTCTCATCTTGAAAAATGAATATTGGCTCCCAAAAAAATTAATGTCCGGGCAAACTCTTGCCTCCTCATCACCAGCAAAAGGTATGTTTGCCAAATTACATTTCATTTTTCGTACTTATAAAAAAACCATACAATTTGTATTATTGCTGGTCTGGAGACCTTCATCTGGGGAATAACAATTAACTAGTCCCGTGGAGCTGAAGGAATAGGGAGCTCAGAAAAAAGCATCATTCTCCACTGCGGACTATTCATTCAGAAATCCTCCTGATCATTTGTCTCATCGTTAGCTGTACTGCTGTCTTTATACATTTCTCTGTTGCTCATTGTGATTGGTTTAACTCTCTGAGGGAAGTTCACTTCATCCGTTTTTTTTCTGGCAAAATCTTGATTTTTCACTAGTTTGTTGATTTTCATGTTTGTCAGTCTGTCTGTCTATGAGCACTCTAGCATCCACAATTCTTCTGTCCTTGACTTGAAATTTTTAACACCGGAAGCCATATGTCCAAGCAAGCATTTTATTTGCGAAAATAAGGTCAGAGGTAAGTGTCATGGTTGTAGAAAAGCATAAAAACCTCCTATTTGCCAGTATCTCTCTTCCAAAAATTTACCGAAACATGGAACGAATGACATAATGTTCTGTGTCTCTCATGTTCTCTGGTTTATGTGCGTGTCATTAAGGGAAAGATTTAATTTGTCTGGCTTTCTACGCCTGTGTCTGTTTACCTGTGCTCAATGTAGCGTCCACTATTCTTCAGCTTTTGACTTTGAATTTGTACCACACAAAGCCATATTTCCAAAGAGGAAGATGGTCATTTTTGGCTTGGCAAGGTGTAATGTCAAGGTCGTAGAAAAGGTAAAGCATCTTTTGGCCTATATCTCATTCAAAAAAATATCAGAAAGATAGAATCAACGCCAAAATGTTTTAACTTTTATCAAATGCCGTTACATGCGTTTCTTCTTCTTCTTTTTTTTTTGTTTTGCTATAACAGAATTTGAAAAAGCTGCCATCTTTGACCATGAGAACAACAGACAAAAAGGGGGACCCTGGATTGGAGGGCTGCACTCATGACGGAATGTATTTTTTGTGAATGCTGACCTCCACCCCAGGGTCTTCCTTTCTAAAACAGATAGAGAATTACATTCCTCCAGAGGATGCAAGGTATTAGTGTCTAAAAAGTCTGCCCACTGTAGCTCTCTTCTGTCCACTTATGCTCAGCATTAAAACTCCTGCTCACAGAGCAGTAGTGGCCAATCAGGCAACCAGAGTTAAGGTTATTAAGGCCTGGAACTTTTTTTTAGTTGTAACACAAGCAGTATAAGATGTGACATAAGATGGTTGGATATAATTACTCTGCTTGCAATTATCAACATCATATTCTAATTTGTTAGGGCAATGAGCCTCATCACTCCACCAGTGAAAGATCCCAGAGTTTTCTTCAGCAGCAAAGATCATCCTCAGGTGTTGTCCTGTTGGTGAGATGTTATCTTGATTATTTTTCCTTAATTGAATAGGGTAACGCATTATGTAATCTCATATGCAACTCAGCTCTCTGTAAATTAACAGTTCTGTTCAAAAGTGTGGAATCACTGAGAAATATTTTATTTTATTTTGAAAGAAAACTATCCCTTTTTTAAATTTTTTTACAAACAGCCATGTGTTCATTGATTATTCTGACCTTATTTCAGGAATTGTACTGTAACCAAGGACTTTTTTAGGTGATAGTGAAGGAAAGGGGTGAGTTGAAGTCTTCCTCTTTTTATGAAAGGTGCAAGTAGTTCTCATTTTAAAAAATGAATATTGGCTCCCAAAAAAATTAATGTCCGGGCAAATTCTTGCCTCCTCATCACCAGCAAAAGGTATGTTTAGCAAATTACATTTCATTTTTCGGACTTATAAAAAAACCATCCAATTTGTATTATTGCTGGTCTGGAGACCTTCATCTGGAGAATAACATTGAACTAGGCCTGTGGAGCTGAAGGAATAGGGAGCTCCGAAAAAAGTATCATTCTCCACTGCGGACTGTTAATTCAGAAATCTTTCTGATCATTTGTCTCATTGTTAGCTGTACTGCTGTCTTTATACATTTCTCTGTTGCTCGTGATTGGTGTAACTCGCTTAGGGAAGTTCACATCATCCGTTTTTTTTCAGGTAAAATCTTGAGTTTGCACTAGTTTGTTGATTTTCATGTTTGTCAGTCTGTCTGTCTATGAGCACTCTAGTATCCGCAATTCTTCAGTCATTGACTTGAAATTTTTAACACTGAAGGCCATATGTCCAAGAGAAAAGCTTATTTGAGAAGATAAGGTCAGAGGTAAGTGTCATGGTTGTAGAAAAGCATATAAACCTCCTATTTGCCAGTATCTCTCTTCCAAAAATTTATTGAAACATGGACGAATGACATAATGTTCTGTTTCTCTCATGTTCTCTGGTTTATGTGCGTGTCATTAAGGGAAAGATTTAATTTGTCTGGCTTTCTACGTCTGTGTGTGTTTACCTGTGCTCAATCTAGCGTCCACTATTCTTCAGCTTTTGACTTTGAATTTGTACCACACAAAGCCATATTTCCAAAGAGGAAGATGGTCATTTTTGGCTTGGCAAGGTGTAATGTCAAGGTCGTAGAAAAGGTAAAGCATCTTTTGGCCTATATCTCGTTCAAAAAAATAACAGAAAAATAGAATGAACGCCAAAATATTTTAACTTTTATCAAATACCGTTACATGCGTTTCTTCTTCTTTGCTTTTTTTTGTTTTGCTTTCGCAGAATTTGAAAAAGCTGCCATCTTTGACCCTGAGAACAACAGACAAAAAGGACCCTGGTTTGCAGGGCTGCACTCATGATGTTCATGTAATTTTTGTGAATGCTGACCTCCACCCCAGGGTCTTCCTTTCTAAAACAGATAGAGAATTACATTCCTCCAGAGGATGCAAGGTATTAGTGTCTAAAAAGTCTGCTCACTGGAGCTCTCTTCTGTCCACTTATGCTCAGCATTAAAACTCCTGCTCTTCGAGCAGTAGTGGCCATACAGGTAACCAGATTTAAGGTTCATATGGCCTGGACCTTTTTGTAAGTTGTAACACAAGCAGTATTAGATGTGACATAAGATGGTTGGATGTAAAAAAACTGCTGGCAATTATCAACATCATATTCTAATTCGTTAGGGCAATGAGACTCATCACTCCACCAGTGAAATATCCCAGAGTTTTCTAATCAGCAGCAAAGATCATCCACTGGTGTTGTCCTGTTGGTGAGATGTTATCTTGATTATTCATCCTTCATTGAATAGGGTAACGCATTGTGTAATCTCATATGCAACTCAGCTCTCTGTATGCTCTCTGTAAATTAACAGTACTCTTCAAAAGTGTGGAATCACTGAGAAATATTTTGTTATTTTATTTTGAAAGAAAACTTAACTTTTTTTTTTTTCAAACAGCCCAGTATTCATTGATTATTCTGACCTTATTTCAGGAATTGTACTGTGACAAAAGACTTTGTTAGGTGATAGTGAAGGAAAGGGCTGAGTTGACGTCTTCCTCTTTTTATGAAAGGTTCAAGTAGTTCTCATCTTGAAAAATGAATATTGGCTCCCAAAAAAATTAATGTCCGGGCAAACTCTTGCCTCCTCATCACCAGCAAAAGGTATGTTTGCCAAATTACATTTCATTTTTCGTACTTATAAAAAACCATACAATTTGTATTATTGCTGGTCTGGAGACCTTCATCTGGGGAATAACAATGAACTAGTCCCGTGGAGCTGAAGGAATAGGGAGCTCAGAAAAAAGCATCATTCTCCACTGCGGACTATTCATTCAGAAATCCTCCTGATCATTTGTCTCATTGTTAGCTGTACTGCTGTCTTTATACATTTCTCTGTTGCTCATTGTGATTGGTTTAACTCTCTGAGGGAAGTTCACTTCATCCTTTTTTTTTCTGGCAAAATCTTGATTTTTCACTAGTTTGTTGATTTTCATGTTTGTCAGTCTGTCTGTCTATGAGCACTCTAGCATCCACAATTCTTCTGTCCTTGACTTGAAATTTTAAACACCGGAAGCCATATGTCCAAGCAAGCATTTTATTTGCGAAAATAAGGTCAGAGGTAAGTGTCATGGTTGTAGAAAAGCATAAAAACCTCCTATTTGCCAGTATCTCTCTTCCAAAAATTTACCGAAACATGGAACGAATGACATAATGTTCTCTGTCTCTCATGTTCTCTGGTTTATGTGCGTGTCATTAAGGGAAAGATTTAATTTGTCTGGCTTTCTACGCCTGTGTCTGTTTACCTGTGCTCAATGTAGCGTCCACTATTCTTCAGCTTTTGACTTTGAATTTGTACCACACAAAGCCATATTTCCAAAGAGGAAAATGGTCATTTTTGGCTTGGCAAGGTGTAATGTCAAGGTCGTAGAAAAGGTAAAGCATCTTTTGGCCTATATCTCATTCAAAAAAATATCAGAAAGATAGAATCAACGCCAAAATGTTTTAACTTTTATCAAATGCCGTTACATGCGTTTCTTCTTCTTCTTTTTTTTTTGTTTTGCTATAACAGAATTTGAAAAAGCTGCCATCTTTGACCATGAGAACAACAGACAAAAAGGGGGACCCTGGATTGGAGGGCTGCACTCATGACGGAATGTATTTTTTGTGAATGCTGACCTCCACCCCAGGGTCTTCCTTTCTAAAACAGATAGAGAATTACATTCCTCCAGAGGATGCAAGGTATTAGTGTCTAAAAAGTCTGCCCACTGTAGCTCTCTTCTGTCCACTTATGCTCAGCATTAAAACTCCTGCTCACAGAGCAGTAGTGGCCAATCAGGCAACCAGAGTTAAGGTTATTAAGGCCTGGAACTTTTTTTTAGTTGTAACACAAGCAGTATAAGATGTGACATAAGATGGTTGGATATAATTACTCTGCTTGCAATTATCAACATCATATTCTAATTTGTTAGGGCAATGAGCCTCATCACTCCACCAGTGAAAGATCCCAGAGTTTTCTATTCAGCAGCAAAGATCATCCACTGGTGTTGTCCTGTTGGTGAGATGTTATCTTGATTATTCATCCTTCATTGAATAGGGTAACGCATTGTGTAATCTCATATGCAACTCAGCTAACTGTTAAGTAACAGTACTCTTCAAAATTGTGGAATCACTGAGAAACATTTTGTTATTTTATTTTGAAAAAAAAAAAATATACTTTTTTTTTTTTAACAAACAACAGCCAAGTATTCATTGATTATTCTGACCTTATTTCAGGAATTGTACTGTGACAAAGGACTTTTCTAGGTGATAGTCAAGGTAAGGGCTGAGCTGAGGTCTTCCTCTTTTTATGAAAGGTGCAAGTAGTTCTCATCTTAAAAAATGAATATTGGCTCCCAAAAAAATTAATGTCCGGGCAAACTCTTGCCTCCTCATCACCAGCAAAAGGTATGTTTACCAAATTACATTTCATTTTTCGGACTTATAAAAAAACCATACAATTTGTTTAATTGCTGGTCTGCAGACCTTCATCTGGAGAATAACATTGAACTAGGCCCGTGGAGCTGAAGGAATAGGGAGCTCAGAAAAAAGCATCATTCTCCACCGCGGACTGTTATTTCAGAAATCTTCCTGATCATTTGTCTCATTGTTAGCTGTACTGCTGCCTTTATACATTTCTCTGTTGTTCGTGATTGGTTTGACTCGCTGAGGGAAGTTCACATCATCCGTTTTTTTTCAGGCAAAATCTTGAGTTTTCACTAGTTTGTTGATTTTCATGTTTGTCAGTCTGTCTGTCTATGAGTCACTCTAGTATCCGGAATTCTTCAGTCATAGACTTGAAATTTTTAACACTGGAGGCCATATGTCCAAGCAAGCATTTTATTTGCGAAAATAAGGTCAGAGGTAAGTGTCATGGTTGTAGAAAAGCATAAAAACCTCCTATTTGCCAGTATCTCTCTTCCAAAAATTTACTGAAACATGGAACGAATGACATAATGTTCTGTTTCTCTCATGTTCTCTGGTTTATGTGCGTGTCATTAAGGGAAAGATTTAATTTGTCTGGCTTTCTACGACTGTGTCTGTTTACCTGTGCTCAATCAAGCGTCCACTATTCCTCAGCTTTTGACTTTGAATTTGTACCACACAAAGCCATATTTCCAAAGAGGAAGATGGTCATTTTTGGCTTGGCAAGGTGTAATGTCAAGGTCGTAGAAAAGGTAAAGCATCTTTTGGCCTATATCTCGTTCAAAAAAATAACAGAAAAATAGAATGAACGCCAAAATATTTTAACTTTTATCAAATGCTGTTACATGCGTTTCTTCTTTTTTGCTTTTTTTTTTGTTTTGCTTTCGCAGAGTTTGAAAAAGCTGCCATCTTTGACCCTGAGAACAACAGACAAAAAGGGGGACCCTGGATTGGAGGGCTGCACTCATGATGTTCATGTAATTTTTGTGAATGCTGACCTCCACCCCAGGGTCTTCCTTTCTAAAACAGATAGAGAATTACATTCCTTCAGAGGATGCAAGGTATTAGTGTCTAAAAAGTCTGCTCACTGTAGCTCTCTTCTGTCCACTTAGGCTCAGCATTAAAACTCCTGCTCTTCGAGCAGTAGTGGCCATACAGGTAACCAGATTTAAGGTTCATATGGCCTGGACCTTTTTGTAAGTTGTAACACAAGCAGTATTAGATGTGACATAAGATGGTTGGATGTAAAAAAACTGCTGGCAATTATCAACATCATATTCTAATTCGTTAGGGCAATGAGACTCATCACTCCACCAGTGAAATATCCCAGAGTTTTCTAATCAGCAGCAAAGATCATCCACTGGTGTTGTCCTGTTGGTGAGATGTTATCTTGATTATTCATCCTTCATTGAATAGGGTAACGCATTGTGTAATCTCATATGCAACTCAGCTCTCTGTATGCTCTCTGTAAATTAACAGTACTCTTCAAAAGTGTGGAATCACTGAGAAATATTTTGTTATTTTATTTTGAAAGAAAACTTAACTTTTTTTTTTTCAAACAGCCCAGTATTCATTGATTATTCTGACCTTATTTCAGGAATTGTACTGTGACAAAAGACTTTGTTAGGTGATAGTGAAGGAAAGGGCTGAGTTGACGTCTTCCTCTTTTTATGAAAGGTTCAAGTAGTTCTCATCTTGAAAAATGAATATTGGCTCCCAAAAAAATTAATGTCCGGGCAAACTCTTGCCTCCTCATCACCAGCAAAAGGTATGTTTGCCAAATTACATTTCATTTTTCGTACTTATAAAAAACCATACAATTTGTATTATTGCTGGTCTGGAGACCTTCATCTGGGGAATAACAATGAACTAGTCCCGTGGAGCTGAAGGAATAGGGAGCTCAGAAAAAAGCATCATTCTCCACTGCGGACTATTCATTCAGAAATCCTCCTGATCATTTGTCTCATTGTTAGCTGTACTGCTGTCTTTATACATTTCTCTGTTGCTCATTGTGATTGGTTTAACTCTCTGAGGGAAGTTCACTTCATCCGTTTTTTTTCTGGCAAAATCTTGATTTTTCACTAGTTTGTTGATTTTCATGTTTGTCAGTCTGTCTGTCTATGAGCACTCTAGCATCCACAATTCTTCTGTCCTTGACTTGAAATTTTTAACACCGGAAGCCATATGTCCAAGCAAGCATTTTATTTGCGAAAATAAGGTCAGAGGTAAGTGTCATGGTTGTAGAAAAGCATAAAAACCTCCTATTTGCCAGTATCTCTCTTCCAAAAATTTACCGAAACATGGAACGAATGACATAATGTTCTGTGTCTCTCATGTTCTCTGGTTTATGTGCGTGTCATTAAGGGAAAGATTTAATTTGTCTGGCTTTCTACGCCTGTGTCTGTTTACCTGTGCTCAATGTAGCGTCCACTATTCTTCAGCTTTTGACTTTGAATTTGTACCACACAAAGCCATATTTCCAAAGAGGAAGATGGTCATTTTTGGCTTGGCAAGGTGTAATGTCAAGGTCGTAGAAAAGGTAAAGCATCTTTTGGCCTATATCTCATTCAAAAAAATATCAGAAAGATAGAATCAACGCCAAAATGTTTTAACTTTTATCAAATGCCGTTACATGCGTTTCTTCTTCTTCTTTTTTTTTTGTTTTGCTATAACAGAATTTGAAAAAGCTGCCATCTTTGACCATGAGAACAACAGACAAAAAGGGGGACCCTGGATTGGAGGGCTGCACTCATGACGGAATGTATTTTTTGTGAATGCTGACCTCCACCCCAGGGTCTTCCTTTCTAAAACAGATAGAGAATTACATTCCTCCAGAGGATGCAAGGTATTAGTGTCTAAAAAGTCTGCCCACTGTAGCTCTCTTCTGTCCACTTATGCTCAGCATTAAAACTCCTGCTCACAGAGCAGTAGTGGCCAATCAGGCAACCAGAGTTAAGGTTATTAAGGCCTGGAACTTTTTTTTAGTTGTAACACAAGCAGTATAAGATGTGACATAAGATGGTTGGATATAATTACTCTGCTTGCAATTATCAACATCATATTCTAATTTGTTAGGGCAATGAGCCTCATCACTCCACCAGTGAAAGATCCCAGAGTTTTCTTCAGCAGCAAAGATCATCCTCAGGTGTTGTCCTGTTGGTGAGATGTTATCTTGATTATTTTTCCTTAATTGAATAGGGTAACGCATTATGTAATCTCATATGCAACTCAGCTCTCTGTAAATTAACAGTTCTGTTCAAAAGTGTGGAATCACTGAGAAATATTTTATTTTATTTTGAAAGAAAACTATCCCTTTTTTAAATTTTTTTACAAACAGCCATGTGTTCATTGATTATTCTGACCTTATTTCAGGAATTGTACTGTAACCAAGGACTTTTTTAGGTGATAGTGAAGGAAAGGGGTGAGTTGAAGTCTTCCTCTTTTTATGAAAGGTGCAAGTAGTTCTCATTTTAAAAAATGAATATTGGCTCCCAAAAAAATTAATGTCCGGGCAAATTCTTGCCTCCTCATCACCAGCAAAAGGTATGTTTAGCAAATTACATTTCATTTTTCGGACTTATAAAAAAACCATCCAATTTGTATTATTGCTGGTCTGGAGACCTTCATCTGGAGAATAACATTGAACTAGGCCTGTGGAGCTGAAGGAATAGGGAGCTCCGAAAAAAGTATCATTCTCCACTGCGGACTGTTAATTCAGAAATCTTTCTGATCATTTGTCTCATTGTTAGCTGTACTGCTGTCTTTATACATTTCTCTGTTGCTCGTGATTGGTGTAACTCGCTTAGGGAAGTTCACATCATCCGTTTTTTTTCAGGTAAAATCTTGAGTTTTCACTAGTTTGTTGATTTTCATGTTTGTCAGTCTGTCTGTCTATGAGCACTCTAGTATCCGCAATTCTTCAGTCATTGACTTGAAATTTTTAACACTGAAGGCCATATGTCCAAGAGAAAAGCTTATTTGAGAAGATAAGGTCAGAGGTAAGTGTCATGGTTGTAGAAAAGCATATAAACCTCCTATTTGCCAGTATCTCTCTTCCAAAAATTTATTGAAACATGGACGAATGACATAATGTTCTGTTTCTCTCATGTTCTCTGGTTTATGTGCGTGTCATTAAGGGAAAGATTTAATTTGTCTGGCTTTCTACGTCTGTGTTTGTTTACCTGTGCTCAATCTAGCGTCCACTATTCTTCAGCTTTTGACTTTGAATTTGTACCACACAAAGCCATATTTCCAAAGAGGAAGATGGTCATTTTTGGCTTGGCAAGGTGTAATGTCAAGGTCGTAGAAAAGGTAAAGCATCTTTTGGCCTATATCTCGTTCAAAAAAATAACAGAAAAATAGAATGAACGCCAAAATATTTTAACTTTTATCAAATACCGTTACATGCGTTTCTTCTTCTTTGCTTTTTTTTGTTTTGCTTTCGCAGAATTTGAAAAAGCTGCCATCTTTGACCCTGAGAACAACAGACAAAAAGGACCCTGGATTGCAGGGCTGCACTCATGATGTTCATGTAATTTTTGTGAATGCTGACCTCCACCCCAGGGTCTTCCTTTCTAAAACAGATAGAGAATTACATTCCTCCAGAGGATGCAAGGTATTAGTGTCTAAAAAGTCTGCTCACTGGAGCTCTCTTCTGTCCACTTATGCTCAGCATTAAAACTCCTGCTCTTCGAGCAGTAGTGGCCATACAGGTAACCAGATTTAAGGTTCATATGGCCTGGACCTTTTTGTAAGTTGTAACACAAGCAGTATTAGATGTGACATAAGATGGTTGGATGTAAAAAAACTGCTGGCAATTATCAACATCATATTCTAATTTTTTTAGGGCAATGAGACTCATCACTCCACCAGTGAAATATCCCAGAGTTTTCTAATCAGCAGCAAAGATCATCCACTGGTGTTGTCCTGTTGGTGAGATGTTATCTTGATTATTCATCCTTCATTGAATAGGGTAACGCATTGTGTAATCTCATATGCAACTCAGCTCTCTGTATGCTCTCTGTAAATTAACAGTACTCTTCAAAAGTGTGGAATCACTGAGAAATATTTTGTTATTTTATTTTGAAAGAAAACTTAACTTTTTTTTTTTTCAAACAGCCCAGTATTCATTGATTATTCTGACCTTATTTCAGGAATTGTACTGTGACAAAAGACTTTGTTAGGTGATAGTGAAGGAAAGGGCTGAGTTGACGTCTTCCTCTTTTTATGAAAGGTTCAAGTAGTTCTCATCTTGAAAAATGAATATTGGCTCCCAAAAAAATTAATGTCCGGGCAAACTCTTGCCTCCTCATCACCAGCAAAAGGTATGTTTGCCAAATTACATTTCATTTTTCGTACTTATAAAAAACCATACAATTTGTATTATTGCTGGTCTGGAGACCTTCATCTGGGGAATAACAATGAACTAGTCCCGTGGAGCTGAAGGAATAGGGAGCTCAGAAAAAAGCATCATTCTCCACTGCGGACTATTCATTCAGAAATCCTCCTGATCATTTGTCTCATTGTTAGCTGTACTGCTGTCTTTATACATTTCTCTGTTGCTCATTGTGATTGGTTTAACTCTCTGAGGGAAGTTCACTTCATCCTTTTTTTTTCTGGCAAAATCTTGATTTTTCACTAGTTTGTTGATTTTCATGTTTGTCAGTCTGTCTGTCTATGAGCACTCTAGCATCCACAATTCTTCTGTCCTTGACTTGAAATTTTAAACACCGGAAGCCATATGTCCAAGCAAGCATTTTATTTGCGAAAATAAGGTCAGAGGTAAGTGTCATGGTTGTAGAAAAGCATAAAAACCTCCTATTTGCCAGTATCTCTCTTCCAAAAATTTACCGAAACATGGAACGAATGACATAATGTTCTCTGTCTCTCATGTTCTCTGGTTTATGTGCGTGTCATTAAGGGAAAGATTTAATTTGTCTGGCTTTCTACGCCTGTGTCTGTTTACCTGTGCTCAATGTAGCGTCCACTATTCTTCAGCTTTTGACTTTGAATTTGTACCACACAAAGCCATATTTCCAAAGAGGAAAATGGTCATTTTTGGCTTGGCAAGGTGTAATGTCAAGGTCGTAGAAAAGGTAAAGCATCTTTTGGCCTATATCTCATTCAAAAAAATATCAGAAAGATAGAATCAACGCCAAAATGTTTTAACTTTTATCAAATGCCGTTACATGCGTTTCTTCTTCTTCTTTTTTTTTTGTTTTGCTATAAC
Organism: Gymnothorax reevesii; assembly: GCA_029721435.1. Lineage (NCBI taxonomy): Eukaryota > Metazoa > Chordata > Actinopteri > Anguilliformes > Muraenidae > Gymnothorax > Gymnothorax reevesii. The sequence goes on from CM056583.1 coordinate 78,986,719, forward strand.
AGAATTTGAAAAAGCTGCCATCTTTGACCATGAGAACAACAGACAAAAAGGGGGACCCTGGATTGGAGGGCTGCACTCATGACGGAATGTATTTTTTGTGAATGCTGACCTCCACCCCAGGGTCTTCCTTTCTAAAACAGATAGAGAATTACATTCCTCCAGAGGATGCAAGGTATTAGTGTCTAAAAAGTCTGCCCACTGTAGCTCTCTTCTGTCCACTTATGCTCAGCATTAAAACTCCTGCTCACAGAGCAGTAGTGGCCAATCAGGCAACCAGAGTTAAGGTTATTAAGGCCTGGAACTTTTTTTTAGTTGTAACACAAGCAGTATAAGATGTGACATAAGATGGTTGGATATAATTACTCTGCTTGCAATTATCAACATCATATTCTAATTTGTTAGGGCAATGAGCCTCATCACTCCACCAGTGAAAGATCCCAGAGTTTTCTATTCAGCAGCAAAGATCATCCACTGGTGTTGTCCTGTTGGTGAGATGTTATCTTGATTATTCATCCTTCATTGAATAGGGTAACGCATTGTGTAATCTCATATGCAACTCAGCTAACTGTTAAGTAACAGTACTCTTCAAAATTGTGGAATCACTGAGAAACATTTTGTTATTTTATTTTGAAAAAAAAAATATATACTTTTTTTTTTTTAACAAACAACAGCCAAGTATTCATTGATTATTCTGACCTTATTTCAGGAATTGTACTGTGACAAAGGACTTTTCTAGGTGATAGTCAAGGTAAGGGCTGAGCTGAGGTCTTCCTCTTTTTATGAAAGGTGCAAGTAGTTCTCATCTTAAAAAATGAATATTGGCTCCCAAAAAAATTAATGTCCGGGCAAACTCTTGCCTCCTCATCACCAGCAAAAGGTATGTTTACCAAATTACATTTCATTTTTCGGACTTATAAAAAAACCATACAATTTGTTTAATTGCTGGTCTGCAGACCTTCATCTGGAGAATAACATTGAACTAGGCCCGTGGAGCTGAAGGAATAGGGAGCTCAGAAAAAAGCATCATTCTCCACCGCGGACTGTTATTTCAGAAATCTTCCTGATCATTTGTCTCATTGTTAGCTGTACTGCTGCCTTTATACATTTCTCTGTTGTTCGTGATTGGTTTGACTCGCTGAGGGAAGTTCACATCATCCGTTTTTTTTCAGGCAAAATCTTGAGTTTTCACTAGTTTGTTGATTTTCATGTTTGTCAGTCTGTCTGTCTATGAGTCACTCTAGTATCCGGAATTCTTCAGTCATAGACTTGAAATTTTTAACACTGGAGGCCATATGTCCAAGCAAGCATTTTATTTGCGAAAATAAGGTCAGAGGTAAGTGTCATGGTTGTAGAAAAGCATAAAAACCTCCTATTTGCCAGAATCTCTCTTCCAAAAATTTACTGAAACATGGAACGAATGACATAATGTTCTGTTTCTCTCATGTTCTCTGGTTTATGTGCGTGTCATTAAGGGAAAGATTTAATTTGTCTGGCTTTCTACGACTGTGTCTGTTTACCTGTGCTCAATCAAGCGTCCACTATTCCTCAGCTTTTGACTTTGAATTTGTACCACACAAAGCCATATTTCCAAAGAGGAAGATGGTCATTTTTGGCTTGGCAAGGTGTAATGTCAAGGTCGTAGAAAAGGTAAAGCATCTTTTGGCCTATATCTCGTTCAAAAAAATAACAGAAAAATAGAATGAACGCCAAAATATTTTAACTTTTATCAAATGCTGTTACATGCGTTTCTTCTTTTTTGCTTTTTTTTTTGTTTTGCTTTCGCAGAGTTTGAAAAAGCTGCCATCTTTGACCCTGAGAACAACAGACAAAAAGGGGGACCCTGGATTGGAGGGCTGCACTCATGATGTTCATGTAATTTTTGTGAATGCTGACCTCCACCCCAGGGTCTTCCTTTCTAAAACAGATAGAGAATTACATTCCTTCAGAGGATGCAAGGTATTAGTGTCTAAAAAGTCTGCTCACTGTAGCTCTCTTCTGTCCACTTATGCTCAGCATTAAAACTCCTGCTCTTCGAGCAGTAGTGGCCATACAGGTAACCAGATTTAAGGTTCATATGGCCTGGACCTTTTTGTAAGTTGTAACACAAGCAGTATTAGATGTGACATAAGATGGTTGGATGTAAAAAAACTGCTGGCAATTATCAACATCATATTCTAATTCGTTAGGGCAATGAGACTCATCACTCCACCAGTGAAATATCCCAGAGTTTTCTAATCAGCAGCAAAGATCATCCACTGGTGTTGTCCTGTTGGTGAGATGTTATCTTGATTATTCATCCTTCATTGAATAGGGTAACGCATTGTGTAATCTCATATGCAACTCAGCTCTCTGTATGCTCTCTGTAAATTAACAGTACTCTTCAAAAGTGTGGAATCACTGAGAAATATTTTGTTATTTTATTTTGAAAGAAAACTTAACTTTTTTTTTTTCAAACAGCCCAGTATTCATTGATTATTCTGACCTTATTTCAGGAATTGTACTGTGACAAAAGACTTTGTTAGGTGATAGTGAAGGAAAGGGCTGAGTTGACGTCTTCCTCTTTTTATGAAAGGTTCAAGTAGTTCTCATCTTGAAAAATGAATATTGGCTCCCAAAAAAATTAATGTCCGGGCAAACTCTTGCCTCCTCATCACCAGCAAAAGGTATGTTTGCCAAATTACATTTCATTTTTCGTACTTATAAAAAACCATACAATTTGTATTATTGCTGGTCTGGAGACCTTCATCTGGGGAATAACAATGAACTAGTCCCGTGGAGCTGAAGGAATAGGGAGCTCAGAAAAAAGCATCATTCTCCACTGCGGACTATTCATTCAGAAATCCTCCTGATCATTTGTCTCATTGTTAGCTGTACTGCTGTCTTTATACATTTCTCTGTTGCTCATTGTGATTGGTTTAACTCTCTGAGGGAAGTTCACTTCATCCGTTTTTTTTCTGGCAAAATCTTGATTTTTCACTAGTTTGTTGATTTTCATGTTTGTCAGTCTGTCTGTCTATGAGCACTCTAGCATCCACAATTCTTCTGTCCTTGACTTGAAATTTTTAACACCGGAAGCCATATGTCCAAGCAAGCATTTTATTTGCGAAAATAAGGTCAGAGGTAAGTGTCATGGTTGTAGAAAAGCATAAAAACCTCCTATTTGCCAGTATCTCTCTTCCAAAAATTTACCGAAACATGGAACGAATGACATAATGTTCTGTGTCTCTCATGTTCTCTGGTTTATGTGCGTGTCATTAAGGGAAAGATTTAATTTGTCTGGCTTTCTACGCCTGTGTCTGTTTACCTGTGCTCAATGTAGCGTCCACTATTCTTCAGCTTTTGACTTTGAATTTGTACCACACAAAGCCATATTTCCAAAGAGGAAGATGGTCATTTTTGGCTTGGCAAGGTGTAATGTCAAGGTCGTAGAAAAGGTAAAGCATCTTTTGGCCTATATCTCATTCAAAAAAATATCAGAAAGATAGAATCAACGCCAAAATGTTTTAACTTTTATCAAATGCCGTTACATGCGTTTCTTCTTCTTCTTTTTTTTTTGTTTTGCTATAACAGAATTTGAAAAAGCTGCCATCTTTGACCATGAGAACAACAGACAAAAAGGGGGACCCTGGATTGGAGGGCTGCACTCATGACGGAATGTATTTTTTGTGAATGCTGACCTCCACCCCAGGGTCTTCCTTTCTAAAACAGATAGAGAATTACATTCCTCCAGAGGATGCAAGGTATTAGTGTCTAAAAAGTCTGCCCACTGTAGCTCTCTTCTGTCCACTTATGCTCAGCATTAAAACTCCTGCTCACAGAGCAGTAGTGGCCAATCAGGCAACCAGAGTTAAGGTTATTAAGGCCTGGAACTTTTTTTTAGTTGTAACACAAGCAGTATAAGATGTGACATAAGATGGTTGGATATAATTACTCTGCTTGCAATTATCAACATCATATTCTAATTTGTTAGGGCAATGAGCCTCATCACTCCACCAGTGAAAGATCCCAGAGTTTTCTTCAGCAGCAAAGATCATCCTCAGGTGTTGTCCTGTTGGTGAGATGTTATCTTGATTATTTTTCCTTAATTGAATAGGGTAACGCATTATGTAATCTCATATGCAACTCAGCTCTCTGTAAATTAACAGTTCTGTTCAAAAGTGTGGAATCACTGAGAAATATTTTATTTTATTTTGAAAGAAAACTATCCCTTTTTTAAATTTTTTTACAAACAGCCATGTGTTCATTGATTATTCTGACCTTATTTCAGGAATTGTACTGTAACCAAGGACTTTTTTAGGTGATAGTGAAGGAAAGGGGTGAGTTGAAGTCTTCCTCTTTTTATGAAAGGTGCAAGTAGTTCTCATTTTAAAAAATGAATATTGGCTCCCAAAAAAATTAATGTCCGGGCAAATTCTTGCCTCCTCATCACCAGCAAAAGGTATGTTTAGCAAATTACATTTCATTTTTCGGACTTATAAAAAAACCATCCAATTTGTATTATTGCTGGTCTGGAGACCTTCATCTGGAGAATAACATTGAACTAGGCCTGTGGAGCTGAAGGAATAGGGAGCTCCGAAAAAAGTATCATTCTCCACTGCGGACTGTTAATTCAGAAATCTTTCTGATCATTTGTCTCATTGTTAGCTGTACTGCTGTCTTTATACATTTCTCTGTTGCTCGTGATTGGTGTAACTCGCTTAGGGAAGTTCACATCATCCGTTTTTTTTCAGGTAAAATCTTGAGTTTTCACTAGTTTGTTGATTTTCATGTTTGTCAGTCTGTCTGTCTATGAGCACTCTAGTATCCGCAATTCTTCAGTCATTGACTTGAAATTTTTAACACTGAAGGCCATATGTCCAAGAGAAAAGCTTATTTGAGAAGATAAGGTCAGAGGTAAGTGTCATGGTTGTAGAAAAGCATATAAACCTCCTATTTGCCAGTATCTCTCTTCCAAAAATTTATTGAAACATGGACGAATGACATAATGTTCTGTTTCTCTCATGTTCTCTGGTTTATGTGCGTGTCATTAAGGGAAAGATTTAATTTGTCTGGCTTTCTACGTCTGTGTGTGTTTACCTGTGCTCAATCTAGCGTCCACTATTCTTCAGCTTTTGACTTTGAATTTGTACCACACAAAGCCATATTTCCAAAGAGGAAGATGGTCATTTTTGGCTTGGCAAGGTGTAATGTCAAGGTCGTAGAAAAGGTAAAGCATCTTTTGGCCTATATCTCGTTCAAAAAAATAACAGAAAAATAGAATGAACGCCAAAATATTTTAACTTTTATCAAATACCGTTACATGCGTTTCTTCTTCTTTGCTTTTTTTTGTTTTGCTTTCGCAGAATTTGAAAAAGCTGCCATCTTTGACCCTGAGAACAACAGACAAAAAGGACCCTGGATTGCAGGGCTGCACTCATGATGTTCATGTAATTTTTGTGAATGCTGACCTCCACCCCAGGGTCTTCCTTTCTAAAACAGATAGAGAATTACATTCCTCCAGAGGATGCAAGGTATTAGTGTCTAAAAAGTCTGCTCACTGGAGCTCTCTTCTGTCCACTTATGCTCAGCATTAAAACTCCTGCTCTTCGAGCAGTAGTGGCCATACAGGTAACCAGATTTAAGGTTCATATGGCCTGGACCTTTTTGTAAGTTGTAACACAAGCAGTATTAGATGTGACATAAGATGGTTGGATGTAAAAAAACTGCTGGCAATTATCAACATCATATTCTAATTTTTTTAGGGCAATGAGACTCATCACTCCACCAGTGAAATATCCCAGAGTTTTCTAATCAGCAGCAAAGATCATCCACTGGTGTTGTCCTGTTGGTGAGATGTTATCTTGATTATTCATCCTTCATTGAATAGGGTAACGCATTGTGTAATCTCATATGCAACTCAGCTCTCTGTATGCTCTCTGTAAATTAACAGTACTCTTCAAAAGTGTGGAATCACTGAGAAATATTTTGTTATTTTATTTTGAAAGAAAACTTAACTTTTTTTTTTTTCAAACAGCCCAGTATTCATTGATTATTCTGACCTTATTTCAGGAATTGTACTGTGACAAAAGACTTTGTTAGGTGATAGTGAAGGAAAGGGCTGAGTTGACGTCTTCCTCTTTTTATGAAAGGTTCAAGTAGTTCTCATCTTGAAAAATGAATATTGGCTCCCAAAAAAATTAATGTCCGGGCAAACTCTTGCCTCCTCATCACCAGCAAAAGGTATGTTTGCCAAATTACATTTCATTTTTCGTACTTATAAAAAACCATACAATTTGTATTATTGCTGGTCTGGAGACCTTCATCTGGGGAATAACAATGAACTAGTCCCGTGGAGCTGAAGGAATAGGGAGCTCAGAAAAAAGCATCATTCTCCACTGCGGACTATTCATTCAGAAATCCTCCTGATCATTTGTCTCATTGTTAGCTGTACTGCTGTCTTTATACATTTCTCTGTTGCTCATTGTGATTGGTTTAACTCTCTGAGGGAAGTTCACTTCATCCTTTTTTTTTCTGGCAAAATCTTGATTTTTCACTAGTTTGTTGATTTTCATGTTTGTCAGTCTGTCTGTCTATGAGCACTCTAGCATCCACAATTCTTCTGTCCTTGACTTGAAATTTTAAACACCGGAAGCCATATGTCCAAGCAAGCATTTTATTTGCGAAAATAAGGTCAGAGGTAAGTGTCATGGTTGTAGAAAAGCATAAAAACCTCCTATTTGCCAGTATCTCTCTTCCAAAAATTTACCGAAACATGGAACGAATGACATAATGTTCTCTGTCTCTCATGTTCTCTGGTTTATGTGCGTGTCATTAAGGGAAAGATTTAATTTGTCTGGCTTTCTACGCCTGTGTCTGTTTACCTGTGCTCAATGTAGCGTCCACTATTCTTCAGCTTTTGACTTTGAATTTGTACCACACAAAGCCATATTTCCAAAGAGGAAAATGGTCATTTTTGGCTTGGCAAGGTGTAATGTCAAGGTCGTAGAAAAGGTAAAGCATCTTTTGGCCTATATCTCATTCAAAAAAATATCAGAAAGATAGAATCAACGCCAAAATGTTTTAACTTTTATCAAATGCCGTTACATGCGTTTCTTCTTCTTCTTTTTTTTTTGTTTTGCTATAACAGAATTTGAAAAAGCTGCCATCTTTGACCATGAGAACAACAGACAAAAAGGGGGACCCTGGATTGGAGGGCTGCACTCATGACGGAATGTATTTTTTGTGAATGCTGACCTCCACCCCAGGGTCTTCCTTTCTAAAACAGATAGAGAATTACATTCCTCCAGAGGATGCAAGGTATTAGTGTCTAAAAAGTCTGCCCACTGTAGCTCTCTTCTGTCCACTTATGCTCAGCATTAAAACTCCTGCTCACAGAGCAGTAGTGGCCAATCAGGCAACCAGAGTTAAGGTTATTAAGGCCTGGAACTTTTTTTTAGTTGTAACACAAGCAGTATAAGATGTGACATAAGATGGTTGGATATAATTACTCTGCTTGCAATTATCAACATCATATTCTAATTTGTTAGGGCAATGAGCCTCATCACTCCACCAGTGAAAGATCCCAGAGTTTTCTATTCAGCAGCAAAGATCATCCACTGGTGTTGTCCTGTTGGTGAGATGTTATCTTGATTATTCATCCTTCATTGAATAGGGTAACGCATTGTGTAATCTCATATGCAACTCAGCTAACTGTTAATTAACAGTACTCTTCAAAATTGTGGAATCACTGAGAAACATTTTGTTATTTTATTTGAAAAAAAAAATATATACTTTTTTTTTTTTAACAAACAACAGCCAAGTATTCATTGATTATTCTGACCTTATTTCAGGAATTGTACTGTGACAAAGGACTTTTCTAGGTGATAGTCAAGGTAAGGGCTGAGCTGAGGTCTTCCTCTTTTTATGAAAGGTGCAAGTAGTTCTCATCTTAAAAAATGAATATTGGCTCCCAAAAAAATTAATGTCCGGGCAAACTCTTGCCTCCTCATCACCAGCAAAAGGTATGTTTACCAAATTACATTTCATTTTTCGGACTTATAAAAAAACCATACAATTTGTATAATTGCTGGTCTGCAGACCTTCATCTGGAGAATAACATTGAACTAGGCCCGTGGAGCTGAAGGAATAGGGAGCTCAGAAAAAAGCATCATTCTCCACCGCGGACTGTTAATTCAGAAATCTTCCTGATCATTTGTCTCATTGTTAGCTGTACTGCTGCCTTTATACATTTCTCTGTTGTTCGTGATTGGTTTGACTCGCTGAGGGAAGTTCACATCATCCGTTTTTTTTCAGGCAAAATCTTGAGTTTTCACTAGTTTGTTGATTTTCATGTTTGTCAGTCTGTCTGTCTATGAGTCACTCTAGTATCCGGAATTCTTCAGTCATAGACTTGAAATTTTTAACACTGGAGGCCATATGTCCAAGCAAGCATTTTATTTGCGAAAATAAGGTCAGAGGTAAGTGTCATGGTTGTAGAAAAGCATAAAAACCTCCTATTTGCCAGAATCTCTCTTCCAAAAATTTACTGAAACATGGAACGAATGACATAATGTTCTGTTTCTCTCATGTTCTCTGGTTTATGTGCGTGTCATTAAGGGAAAGATTTAATTTGTCTGGCTTTCTGCGTCTGTGTTTGTTTACCTGTGCTCAATCTAGCGTCCACTATTCTTCAGCTTTTGACTTTGAATTTGTACCATACAAAGCCATATTTCCAATGAGGAAGATGGTCATTTTTGGCTTGGCAAGGTGTAATGTCAAGGTCGTAGAAAAGGTAAAGCATCTTTTGGCCTATATCTCATTCAAAAAAATATCAGAAAGATAGAATCAACGCCAAAATATTTTAACTTTTATCAAATGCCGTTACATGCGTTTCTTCTTCTTCTTTTTTTTTTGTTTTGCTATAACAGAATTTGAAAAAGCTGCCATCTTTGACCATGAGAACAACAGACAAAAAGGCGGACCCTGGATTGGAGGGCTGCACTCATGACGGAATGTATTTTTTGTGAATGCTGACCTCCACCCCAGGGTCTTCCTTTCTAAAACAGATAGAGAATTACATTCCTCCAGAGGATGCAAGGTATTAGTGTCTAAAAGGTCTGCTCACTGTAGCTCTCTTCTGTCCACTTATGCTCAGCATCAAATCTCCTGCTCACAGAGCTGTAGTGGCCATACAGGTAACCAGAGTTAAGGTTCATGAGGCCTGGACCTTCTTGTAAGTTGTAGCACAAGCAGTATAAAATGTGACATAAGAGGGTGGGATGTAAAAAAACTGCTGGCAATTATCAACATCATATTCTAATTCGTTAGGGCAATGAGACTCATCACTCCACCAGTGAAATATCCCAGAGTTTTCTAATCAGCAGCAAAGATCATCCACTGGTGTTGTCCTGTTGGTGAGATGTTATCTTGATTATTCATCCTTCATATAATAGGGTAACGCATTGTGTAATCTCATATGCAACTCAGCTCTCTGTAAGCTCTCTGTAAATTAACAGTACTCTTCAAAAGTGTGGAATCACTGAGAAATATTTTGTTATTTTATTTTGAAAGAAAACTTAACTTTTTTTTTTTTTCAAACAGCCCAGTATTCATTGATTATTCTGACCTTATTTCAGGAATTGTACTGTGACAAAAGACTTTGTTAGGTGATAGTGAAGGAAAGGGCTGAGTTGACGTCTTCCTCTTTTTAAGAAAGGTGCAAGTAGTTCTCATCTTGAAAAATGAATATTGGCTCCCAAAAAAATTAATGTCCGGGCAAACTCTTGCCTCCTCATCACCAGCAAAAGGTATGTTTGCCCAATTACATTTCATTTTTCGTACTTATAAAAAGACCATACAATTTGTATTATTGCTGGTCTGGAGACCTTCATCTGGAGAATAACAATGAACTAGTCCCGTGGAGCTGAAGGAATAGGGAGCTCAGAAAAAAGCATCATTCTCCACTGCGGACTATTCATTCAGAAATCCTCCTGATCATTTGTCTCATTGTTAGCTGTACTGCTGTCTTTATACATTTCTCTGTTGCTCATTGTGATTGGTTTAACTCTCTGAGGGAAGTTCACTTCATCCGTTTTTTTTCTGGCAAAATCTTGATTTTTCACTAGTTTGTTGATTTTCATGTTTGTCAGTCTGTCTGTCTATGAGCACTCTAGCATCCACAATTCTTCTGTCCTTGACTTGAAATTTTTAACACCGGAAGCCATATGTCCAAGCAAGCAGTTTATTTGCGAAAATAAGGTCAGAGGTAAGTGTCATGGTTGTAGAAAAGCATAAAAACCTCCTATTTGCCAGTATCTCTCTTCCAAAAATGTCCCGAAACATGGAACGAATGACATAAAGTTCTGTTTCTCTCATATTCTCTGGTTTATGTGCGTGTCATTACATGAAAGGTTTAATTTGTCTGGCTTTCTACGACTGTGTCTGTTTACCTGTGCTCAATCTAGCGTCCACTATTCTTCAGCTTTTGACTTTGAATTTGTACCACACAAAGCCATATTTCCAAAGAGGAAGATGGTCATTTTTGGCTTGGCAAGGTGTAATGTCAAGGTCGTAGAAAAGGTAAAGCATCTTTTGGCCTATATCTCGTTCAAAAAAATAACAGAAAAATAGAATGAACGCCAAAATATTTTAACTTTTATCAAATACCGTTACATGCGTTTCTTCTTCTTTGCTTTTTTTTGTTTTGCTTTCGCAGAATTTGAAAAAGCTGCCATCTTTGACCCTGAGAACAACAGACAAAAAGGACCCTGGATTGCAGGGCTGCACTCATGATGTTCATGTCATTTTTGTGAATGCTGACCTCCACCCCAGGGTCTTCCTTTCTAAAACAGATAGAGAATTACATTCCTCCAGAGGATGCAAGGTATTAGTGTCTAAAAAGTCTGCTCACTGGAGCTCTCTTCTGTCCACTTATGCTCAGCATTAAAACTCCTGCTCTTCGAGCAGTAGTGGCCATACAGGTAACCAGATTTAAGGTTCATAAGGCCTGGACCTTTTTGTAAGTTGTAACACAAGCAGTATTAGATGTGACATAAGATGGTTGGATGTAAAAAAACTGCTGGCAATTATCAACATCATATTCTAATTCGTTAGGGCAATGAGACTCATCACTCCACCAGTGAAATATCCCAGAGTTTTCTAATCAGCAGCAAAGATCATCCACTGGTGTTGTCCTGTTGGTGAGATGTTATCTTGATTATTCATCCTTCATTGAATAGGGTAACGCATTGTGTAATCTCATATGCAACTCAGCTCTCTGTAAGCTCTCTGTAAATTAACAGTACTCTTCAAAAGTGTGGAATCACTGAGAAATATTTTGTTATTTTATTTTGAAAGAAAACTTAACTTTTTTTTTTTTCAAACAGCCCAGTATTCATTGATTATTCTGACCTTATTTCAGGAATTGTACTGTGACAAAAGACTTTGTTAGGTGATAGTGAAGGAAAGGGCTGAGTTGACGTCTTCCTCTTTTTATGAAAGGTGCAAGTAGTTCTCATCTTGAAAAATGAATATTGGCTCCCAAAAAAATTAATGTCCGGGCAAACTCTTGCCTCCTCATCACCAGCAAAAGGTATGTTTGCCAAATTACATTTCATTTTTCGTACTTATAAAAAAACCATACAATTTGTATTATTGCTGGTCTGGAGACCTTCATCTGGGGAATAACAATTAACTAGTCCCGTGGAGCTGAAGGAATAGGGAGCTCAGAAAAAAGCATCATTCTCCACTGCGGACTATTCATTCAGAAATCCTCCTGATCATTTGTCTCATTGTTAGCTGTACTGCTGTCTTTATACATTTCTCTGTTGCTCATTGTGATTGGTTTAACTCTCTGAGGGAAGTTCACTTCATCCGTTTTTTTTCTGGCAAAATCTTGATTTTTCACTAGTTTGTTGATTTTCATGTTTGTCAGTCTGTCTGTCTATGAGCACTCTAGCATCCACAATTCTTCTGTCCTTGACTTGAAATTTTTAACACCGGAAGCCATATGTCCAAGCAAGCATTTTATTTGCGAAAATAAGGTCAGAGGTAAGTGTCATGGTTGTAGAAAAGCATAAAAACCTCCTATTTGCCAGTATCTCTCTTCCAAAAATTTACTGAAACATGGAACGAATGACATAATGTTCTGTTTCTCTCATGTTCTCTGGTTTATGTGCGTGTCATTAAGGGAAAGATTTAATTTGTCTGGCTTTCTACGACTGTGTCTGTTTACCTGTGCTCAATCAAGCGTCCACTATTCCTCAGCTTTTGACTTTGAATTTGTACCACACAAAGCCATATTTCCAAAGAGGAAGATGGTCATTTTTGGCTTGGCAAGGTGTAATGTCAAGGTCGTAGAAAAGGTAAAGCATCTTTTGGCCTATATCTCGTTCAAAAAAATAACAGAAAAATAGAATGAACGCCAAAATATTTTAACTTTTATCAAATGCTGTTACATGCGTTTCTTCTTTTTTGCTTTTTTTTTGTTTTGCTTTCGCAGAGTTTGAAAAAGCTGCCATCTTTGACCCTGAGAACAACAGACAAAAAGGGGGACCCTGGATTGGAGGGCTGCACTCATGATGTTCATGTAATTTTTGTGAATGCTGACCTCCACCCCAGGGTCTTCCTTTCTAAAACAGATAGAGAATTACATTCCTTCAGAGGATGCAAGGTATTAGTGTCTAAAAAGTCTGCTCACTGTAGCTCTCTTCTGTCCACTTCTGCTCAGCATTAAATCTCCTGCTCACAGAGCAGTAGTGGCCATACAGGTAACCAGAGTTAAGGTTCATGAGGCCTGGACCTTTTTTTAAGTTGTAACACAAGCAGTATAAGATGTGATGTAAGATGGTTGGATATAAAAAAATTACTGGCAATTATCAACATCATATTCTAATTTGTTAGGGCAATGAGCCTCATCACTCCACCAGTGAAACATCCCAGAGTTTTCTTCAGCAGCAAAGATCATCCTCAGGTGTTGTCCTGTTGGTGAGATGTTATCTTGATTATTTATCCTTAATTGAATAGGGTAACGCATTGTGTAATCTCATATGCAACTCAGCTCTCTGTAAATTAACAGTTCTGTTCAAAAGTGTGGAATCACTGAGAAATATTTTATTTTATTTTGAAAGAAAACTATCCCTTTTTTAAATTTTTTTACAAACAGCCATGTGTTCATTGATTATTCTGACCTTATTTCAGGAATTGTACTGTAACCAAGGACTTTTTTAGGTGATAGTGAAGGAAAGGGGTGAGTTGAAGTCTTCCTCTTTTTATGAAAGGTGCAAGTAGTTCTCATTTTAAAAAATGAATATTGGCTCCCAAAAAAATTAATGTCCGGGCAAACTCTTGCCTCCTCATCACCAGCAAAAGGTATGTTTAGCAAATTACATTTCATTTTTCGGACTTATAAAAAAACCATCCAATTTGTATTATTGCTGGTCTGGAGACCTTCATCTGGAGAATAACATTGAACTAGGCCTGTGGAGCTGAAGGAATAGGGAGCTCAGAAAAAAGCATCATTCTCCACTGCGGACTGTTAATTCAGAAATCTTTCTGATCATTTGTCTCATTGTTAGCTGTACTGCTGTCTTTATACATTTCTCTGTTGCTCGTGATTGGTGTAACTCGCTTAGGGAAGTTCACATCATCCGTTTTTTTTCAGGTAAAATCTTGAGTTTTCACTAGTTTGTTGATTTTCATGTTTGTCAGTCTGTCTGTCTATGAGCACTCTAGTATCCGCAATTCTTCAGTCATTGACTTGAAATTTTTAACACTGGAGGCCATATGTCCAAGAGAAAAGCTTATTTGAGAAGATAAGGTCAGAGGTAAGTGTCATGGTTGTAGAAAAGCATATTCACCTCCTATTTGCCAGTATCTCTCTTCCAAAAATTTACTGAAACATGGAACGAATGACATAATGTTCTGTTTCTCTCATGTTCTCTGGTTTATGTGCGTGTCATTAAGGGAAAGATTTAATTTGTCTGGCTTTCTACGACTGTGTCTGTTTACCTGTGCTCAATCTAGCGTCCACTATTCTTCAGCTTTTGACTTTGAATTTGTACCATACAAAGCCATATTTCCAAAGAGGAAGATGGTCATTTTTGGCTTGGCAAGGTGTAATGTCAAGGTCGTAGAAAAGGTAAAGCATCTTTTGGCCTATATCTCATTCAAAAAAATATCAGAAAGATAGAATCAACGCCAAAATGTTTTAACTTTTATCAAATGCCGTTACATGCGTTTCTTCTTCTTCTTTTTTTTTTTGTTTTGCTATAACAGAATTTGAAAAAGCTGCCATCTTTGACCATGAGAACAACAGACAAAAAGGGGGACCCTGGATTGGAGGGCTGCACTCATGACGGAATGTATTTTTTGTGAATGCTGACCTCCACCCCAGGGTCTTCCTTTCTAAAACAGATAGAGAATTACATTCCTCCAGAGGATGCAAGGTATTAGTGTCTAAAAGGTCTGCTCACTGTAGCTCTCTTCTGTCCACTTATGCTCAGCATCAAATCTCCTGCTCACAGAGCTGTAGTGGCCATACAGGTAACCAGAGTTAAGGTTCATGAGGCCTGGACCTTCTTGTAAGTTGTAGCACAAGCAGTATAAAATGTGACATAAGAGGGTGGGATGTACAAAAACAGCTGGCAATTATCAACATCATATTCTAATTCGTTAGGGCAATGAGACTCATCACTCCACCAGTGAAATATCCCAGAGTTTTCTAATCAGCAGCAAAGATCATCCACTGGTGTTGTCCTGTTGGTGAGATGTTATCTTGATTATTCATCCTTCATTGAATAGGGTAACGCATTGTGTAATCTCATATGCAACTCAGCTCTCTGTAAGCTCTCTGTAAATTAACAGTACTCTTCAAAAGTGTGGAATCACTGAGAAATATTTTGTTATTTTATTTTGAAAGAAAACAATACTTTTTTTTTTTTCAAACAGCCAAGTATTCATTGATTATTCTGACCTTATTTCAGGAATTGTACTGTGACAAAAGACTTTTTTAGGTGATAGTGAAGGAAAGGGGTGAGTTGAAGTCTTCCTCTTTTTATGAAAGGTGCAAGTAGTTCTCATCTTAAAAAATGAATATTGGCTCCCAAAAAAATTAATGTCCGGGCAAACTCTTGCCTCCTCATCACCAGCAAAAGGTATGTTTGGCAAATTACATTTCATTTTTTGTACTTATAAAAAAAACCATACAATTTTCTATTAATGCTGATCCGGAGACCTTCATCTGGAGAATAACATTGAACTAGGCCCGTGGAGCTGAAGGAATAGGGAGCTCAGAAAAAAGCATCATTCTCCACTGCGGACTGTTCATTCAGAAATCTTCCTGATCATTTGTCTCATTGTTAGCTGTACTGCTGTCTTTATAAATTTCTCTGTTGCTCGTGATTGGTTTAACTCGCTGAGGGATGTTCACATCATCCGTTTTTTTTCAGGCAAAATCTTGAGTTTTCACTAGTTTGTTGATTTTCATGTTTGTCAGTCTGTCTGTCTATGAGCACTCTAGTATCCGCAATTCTTCAGTCATTGACTTGAAATTTTTAACACTGGAGGCCATATGTCCAAGAGAAAAGCTTATTTGAGAAGATAAGGTCAGAGGTAAGTGTCATGGTTGTAGAAAAGCATAAAAACCTCCTATTTGCCAGTATCTCTCTTCCAAAAATTTACTGAAACATGGAATGAATGACATAATGTTCTGTTTCTCTCATGTTCTCTGGTTTATGTGCGTGTCATTAAGGGAAAGATTTAATTTGTCTGGCTTTCTACGTCTGTGTTTGTTTACCTGTGTTCAATGTAGCGTCCACTATTCTTCAGCTTTTAACTTTGAATTAGTTCCATACAAAGCCATATTTCCAAAGAAGATGGTCATTTTTGGCTTGGCAAGGTGTAATGTCAAGGTCGTAGAAAAGGTAAAGCTTCTTTTGGCCTAAATCTCGTTCAAAAAAATATCAGAAAGATAGAATGAACGCCAAAATATTTTAACTTTTATCAAATGCCGTTACATGCGTTTCTTCTTCTTTGCTTTTTTTTTGTTTTGCTTTTTCAGAATTTGAAAAAGCTGCCATCTTTGACCCTGAGAACAACAGACAAAAAGCAAGACCCCGGATTGGAGGGCTGCACTCATGATGGACATGTCATTTTTGTGAATGCTGACCTCTACCCCAGGGTCTTCCTTTCTAAAACAGATAGAGAATTACATTCCTCCAGAGGATGCAAGGTATTAGTGTCTAAAAAGTCTGCTCACTGGAGCTCTCTTCTGTCCACTTATGTTAGCATTAAAACTCCTGCTCTTCGAGCAGTAGTGGCCAAACAGGTAACCAGAGTTAAGGTTCATAAGGCCTGGACCTTCTTGTAAGTTGTAACACAAGCAGTATAAAATGTGACATAAGAGGGTGGGATGTAAAAAAGCTGCTGGCAATTATCAACATCATATTCTAATTCGTTAGGGCAATGAGACTCATCACTCCACCAGTAAAACATCCCAGAGTTTTCTATTCAGCAGCAAAGATCATCCACTGGTGTTGTCCTGTTGGTGAGATGTTATCTTGATTATTCATCCTTCATTGAATAGCGTAACGCATTGTGTAATCTCATATGCAACTCAGCTCTCTGTAAGCTCTCTGTAAATTAACAGTACTCTTCAAAAGTGTGGAATCACTGAGAAATATTTTGTTATTTTATTTTGAAAGAAAACAATACTTTTTTTTTTTCAAACAGCCAAGTATTCATTGATTATTCTGACCTTATTTCAGGAATTGTACTGTGACAAAAGACTTTTTTAGGTGATAGTGAAGGAAAGGGGTGAGTTGAAGTCTTCCTCTTTTTATGAAAGGTGCAAGTAGTTCTCATTCAAAAAAATGAATATTGGCTCTCAAAAAAATTAATGTCCGGGCAAACTCTTGCCTCCTCATCACCAGCAAAAGGTATGTTTAGCAAATTACATTTCATTTTTCGGACTTATAAAAAAACCATACAATTTGTATTATTGCTGGAATGGAGACCAACATCTGGAGAATAACATTGAACTAGGCCCGTGGAGCTGAAGGAATAGGGAGCTCAGAAAAATGCATCATTCTCCACTGCGGACTGTTCATTCAGAAATCTTCCTGATCATTTGTCTTATTGTTAGCTGTACTGCTGTCTTTATACATTTCTCTGTTGCTCGTGATTGGTTTAACTCGCTGAGGGAAGTTCACATCATCCGTTTTTTTTCAGGCAAAATCTTGAGTTTTCACTAGTTTGTTAATTTTCATGTTTGTCAGTCTGTCTGTCTATGAGCACTCTAGTATCTGCAATTCTTCAGTCATTGACTTGAAATTTTTAACACTGGAGGCCATATGTCCAAGAGAAAAGCTTATTTGAGAAGATAAGGTCAGAGGTAAGTGTCATGGTTGTAGAAAAGCATAAAAACCTATTTGCCAGGATCTGTCTTCCAAAAATTTACTGAAACATGGAACGAATGACATAATGTTCTGTTTCTCTCATGTTCTCTGGTCTATGTGCGTGTCATTAAGGGAAAGATTTAATTTGTCTGGCTTTCTACGTCTGTGTTTGTTTACCTGTGCTCAATCTAGCGTCCACTATTCTTCAGCTTTTGACTTTGAATTTGTACCATACAAAGCCATATTTCCAAAGAGGAAGATGGTCATTTTTGGCTTGGCAAGGTGTAATGTCAAGGTCGTAGAAAAGGTAAAGCTTCTTTTGGCCTAAATCTCGTTCAAAAAAATATCAGAAAGATAGAATGAACGCCAAAATATTTTAACTTTTATCAAATGCCGTTACATGCGTTTCTTCTTCTTTGCTTTTTTTTTGTTTTGCTTTCTCAGAATTTGAAAAAGCTGCCATCTTTGACCCTGAGAACAACAGACAAAAAGCAAGACCCTGGATTGGAGGGCTGCACTCATGATGGACATGTCATTTTTGTGAATGCTGACCTCTACCCCAGGGTCTTCCTTTCTAAAACAGATAGAGAATTACATTCCTCCAGAGGATGCAAGGTATTAGTGTCTAAAAAGTCTGCTCACTGGAGCTCTCTTCTGTCCACTTATGCTCAGCATTAAAACTCCTGCTCTTCGAGCAGTAGTGGCCATACAGGTAACCAGAGTTAAGGTTCATGAGGCCTGGACCTTCTTGTAAGTTGTAACACAAGCAGTATAAAATGTGACATAAGAGGGTGGGATGTAAAAAAGCTGCTGGCAATTATCAACATCATATTCTAATTCGTTAGGGCAATGAGACTCATCACTCCACCAGTAAAACATCCCAGAGTTTTTTATTCAGCCGCAAAGGTCATCCACTGGTGTTGTCCTGTTGGTGAGATTTTATCTTGATTATTCATCCTTCATTGAATAGGGTAACGCATTGTGTAATCTCATATGCAACTCAGCTCTCTGCTAGCTCTCTGTAAATTAACAGTACTCTTCAAAAGTGTGGAATCACTGAGAAATATTTTGTTATTTTATTTTGAAAGAAAAAAATACTTTTTTTTTTTCAAACAGCCAAGTATTCATTGATTATTCTGACCTTATTTCAGGAATTGTACTGTGAAAAAAGACTTTTTTAGGTGATAGTGAAGGAAAGGGGTGAGTTGAAGTCTTCCTCTTTTCATGAAAGGTGCAAGTAGTTCTCATCTTAAAAAATGAATATTGGCTCCCAAAAAAATTAATGTCCGGGCAAACTCTTGCCTCCTCATCACCAGCAAAAGGTATGTTTAGCAAATTACATTTCATTTTTCGTACTTATAAAAAACCATACAATTTGTATTATTGCTGGTCTGGAGACCTTCATCTGGAGAATAACATTGAACTAGGCCCGTGGAGCTGAAGGAATAGGGAGCTCAGAAAAAAGCATCATTCTCCACTGCGGACTATTCATTCAGAAATCTTCCAGATCATTTGTCTGATTGTTAGCTGTACTGCTGTCTTTATAAATTTCTCTGTTGCTCGTGATTGGTTTAACTCGCTGAGGGAAGTTCACATCATCCGTTTTTTTTCGGGCAAAATTTTGAGTTTTCACTACTTTGTTGATTTTCATGTTTGTCAGTCTGTCTGTCTATGAGCACTCTAGTATCCGCAATTCTTCAGTCATTGACTTGAAATTTTTAAAAATGGAGGCCATATGTCCAAGAGAAAAGCTTATTTGAGAAGATTAGGTAAGAGGTAAGTGTCATGGTTGTAGAAAAGCATAAAAATCTCCTATTTGCCAGTATCTGTCTTCCAAAAATTTACTGAAACATGGAATGAATGACATAAGGTTCTGTTTCTCTCATGTTCTCTGGTTTATGTGCGTGTCATTAAGGGAAAGATTTAATTTGTCTGGCTTTCGACGTCTGTGTTTGTTTACCTGTGTTCAATGTAGCGTCCACTATTCTTCAGCTTTTAACTTTGAATTAGTTCCATACAAAGCCATCGTTCCAAAGAAGATGGTCATTTTTGGCTTGGCAAGGTGTAATGTCAAGGTCGTAGAAAAGGTAAAGCTTCTTTTGGCCTAAATCTCGTTCAAAAAAATATCAGAAAGATAGAATGAACGCCAAAATATTTTAACTTTAATCAAATGCCGTTACATGTGTTTCTTCTTCTTTGCTTTTTTTTTGTTTTGCTTTTTCAGAATTTGAAAAAGCTGCCATCTTTGACCCTGAGAACAACAGACAAAAAGCAAGACCCTGGATTGGAGGGCTGCACTCATGATGGACATGTCATTTTTGTGAATGCTGACCTCTACCCCAGGGTCTTCCTATCTAAAACAGATAGAGAATTACATTCCTCCAGAGGATGCAAGGTATTAGTGTCTAAAAAGTCTGCTCACTGGAGCTCTCTTCTGTCCACTTATGTTCAGCATTAAAACTCCTGCTCTTCGAGCAGTAGTGGCCATACAGGTAACCAGAGTTAAGGTTCATGAGGCCTGGACCTTCTTGTAAGTTGTAACACAAGCAGTATAAAATGTGACATAAGAGGGTGGGATGTAAAAAAGCTGCTGGCAATTATCAACATCATATTCTAATTCGTTAGGGCAATGAGACTCATCACTCCACCAGGAAAACATCCCAGAGTTTTCTATTCAGCAGCAAAGATCATCCACTGGTGTTGTCCTGTTGGTAAGATGTTATCTTGATTATTCATCTTTCATTGAATAGGGTAACGCATTGTGTAATCTCATATGCAACTCAGCTCTGTAAACTCTCTGTAAATTAACAGTACTCTTCAAAAGTGTGGAATCACTGAGAAATATTTTGTTATTTTATTTTGAAAGAAAACAATACTTTTGTTTTTTTCAAACAGCCAAGTATTCATTGATTATTCTGACCTTATTTCAGGAATTGTACTGTGACAAAAGACTTTTTTAGGTGATAGTGAAGGAAAGGGGTGAGTTGAAGTCTTCCTCTTTTTTTGAAAGGTGCAAGTAGCTCTCTTCTTAAAAAAATGAATATTGGCTCCCAAAAAAATTAATATCCGGGCAAATTCTTGCCTCCTCATCACCAGCAAAAGGTATGTTTAGCAAATTACATTTCATTTTTCGGACTTATAAAAAAACCATACAATTTGTATTATTGCTGGTATGGAGACCAACATCTGGAGAATAACATTGAACTAGGCCCGTGGAGCTGAAGGAATAGGGAGCTCAGAAAAAAGCATCATTCTCCACTGCGGACTGTTCATTCAGAAATCTTCCTGATCATTTGTCTTATTGTTAGCTGTACTGCTGTCTTTATACATTTCTCTGTTGCTCGTGATTGGTTTAACTCGCTGAGGGAAGTTCACATCATCCGTTTTTTTTTCAGGCAAAATCTTTAGTTTTCACTAGTTTGTTGATTTTCATGTTTGTCAGTCTGTCTGTCTATGAGCACTCTAGTATCTGCAATTCTTCAGTCATTGACTTGAAATTTTAAACACTGGAGGCCATATGTCCAAGAGAAAAGCTTATTTGAGAAGATAAGGTCAGAGGTAAGTGTCATGGTTGTAGAAAAGCATAAAAACCTATTTGCCAGTATCTGTCTTCCAAAAATTTACTGAAACATGGAACGAATGACATAATGTTCTGTTTCTCTCATGTTCTCTGGTTTATGTGCGTGTCATTAAGGGAAAGATTTAATTTGTCTGGCTTTCTACGTCTGTGTTTGTTTACCTGTGCTCAATCTAGCGTCCACTATTCTTCAGCTTTTGACTTTGAATTTGTACCATACAAAGCCATATTTCCAAAGAGGAAGATGGTCATTTTTGGCTTGGCAAGGTGTAATGTCAAGGTCGTAGAAAAGGTAAAGCTTCTTTTGGCCTAAATCTCGTTCAAAAAAATATCAGAAAGATAGAATGAACGCCAAAATATTTTAACTTTTATCAAATGCCGTTACATGCGTTTCTTCTTCTTTGCTTTTTTTTTGTTTTGCTTTCTCAGAATTTGAAAAAGCTGCCATCTTTGACCCTGAGAACAACAGACAAAAAGCAAGACCCTGGATTGGAGGGCTGCACTCATGATGGACATGTCATTTTTGTGAATGCTGACCTCTACCCCAGGGTCTTCCTTTCTAAAACAGATAGTGAATTACATTCCTCCAGAGGATGCAAGGTATTAGTGTCTAAAAAGTCTGCTCACTGGAGCTCTTTTCTGTCCACTTATGCTCAGCATTAAAACTCCTGCTCTTCGAGCAGTAGTGGCCATACAGGTAACCAGAGTTAAGGTTCATAAGGCCTGGACCTTCTTGTAAGTTGTAACACAAGCAGTATAAAATGTGACATAAGAGGGTGGGATGTAAAAAAGCTGCTGGCAATTATCAACATCTTATTCTAATTCGTTAGGGCAATGAAACTCATCACTCCACCAGTAAAACATCCCAGAGTTTTCTATTCAGCAGCAAAGATCATCCACTGGTGTTGTCCTGTTGGTGAGATGGTATCTGGATTATTAATCCTTCATTGAATAGGGTAACGCATTGTGTAATCTCATATACAACTGAGCTCTCTGTAAGCTCTCTGTAAATTAACAGTACTCTTCAAAAGTGTGGAATCACTGAGAAATATTTTGTTATTTTATTTTGAAAGAAAACAATACTTTTTTTTATTTCAAACAGCCAAGTATTCATTGATTATTCTGACCTTATTTCAGGAATTGTACTGTGACAAGAGACTTTTTTAGGTGATAGTGAAGGAAAGGGGTGAGTTGAAGTCTTCCTCTTTTTATGAAAGGTGCAAGTAGTTCTCATCTTAAAAAATGAATATTGGCTCCCAAAAAAATTAATGTCCAGGCAAACTCTTGCCTCCTCATCGCCAGCAAAAGGTATATTAAGCAAATTACATTTCATTTTTCGGACTTATAAAAAAAACCATACAATTTGTATTATTGCTGGTCTGGAGACCTTCATCTGGGGAATAACATTGAACTAGGCCCGTGGAGCTGAAGGAATAGGGAGCTCAGAAAAAAGCATCATTCTCCACTGCGGACTGTTCATTCAGAAATCTTCCTGATCATTTGTCTCATTGTTAGCTGTACTGCTGTCTTAATACATTTCTCTGTTGCTCGTGATTGGTTTGACTCGCTCAGGGAAGTTCACATCA
Organism: Gymnothorax reevesii; assembly: GCA_029721435.1. NCBI lineage: Eukaryota > Metazoa > Chordata > Actinopteri > Anguilliformes > Muraenidae > Gymnothorax > Gymnothorax reevesii. The sequence goes on from CM056583.1 coordinate 79,009,254, forward strand.
TCCGTTTTTTTTCAGGCAAAATCTTGAGTTTTCACTAGTTCGTTGATTTTCATGTTTGTCAGTCTGTCTGTCTATGAGTCACTCTAGTATCCGCAATTCTTCAGTCATTGACTTGAAATTTTTAACACTGGAGGACATATGTCAAAGAGAAAAGCTTATTTGAGAAGATTAGGTCAGAGGTAAGTGTCATGGTTGTAGAAAAGCATAAAAACTTCCTATTGCCAGTATCTCTCTTCCAAAAATTTACAGAAACATGGAACGAATGACATAATGTTCTGTTTCTCTCATGTACTCTGGTTTATGTGTGTGTCATTCAGGGAAAGATTCAATTTGTCTGGCTTTCTACGTCTGTGTTTGTTTACCTGTGCTCAATCTAGCGTCCACTATTCTTCAGCTTTTGACTTTGAATTTGTACCATACAAAGCCATATTTCCAAAGAGGAAGATGGTCATTTTTGGCTTGGCAAGGTGTAATGTCAAGGTCGTAGAAAAGGTAAAGCTTCTTTTGGCCTAAATCTTGTTCAAAAAAATATCAGAAAGATAGAATGAACGCCAAAATATTTTAACTTTTATCAAATGCCGTTACATGCGTTTCTTCTTCTTTGCTTTTTTTTTTGTTTTGCTTTCTCAGAATTTGAAAAAGCTGCCATCTTTGACCCTGAGAACAACAGACAAAAAGCAAGACCCTGGATTGGAGGGCTGCACTCATGATGGACATGTCATTTTTGTGAATGCTGACCTCTATGCCAGGGTCTTCCTTTCTAAAACAGATAGAGAATTACATTCCTCCAGAGGATGCAAGGTATTAGTGTCTAAAAAGTCTGCTCACTGGAGCTCTCTTCTGTCCACTTATGCTCAGCATTAAAACTCCTGCTCTTCGAGCAGTAGTGGCCATACAGGTAACCAGAGTTAAGGTTCATAAGGCCTGGACCTTCTTGTAAGTTGTAACACAAGCAGTATAAAATGTGACATAAGAGGGTGGGATGTAAAAAAGCTGCTGGCAATTATCAACATCATATTCTAATTCGTTAGGGCAATGAGACTCATCACTCCACCAGTAAAACATCCCAGAGTTTTCTATTCAGCAGCAAAGATCATCCACTGGTGTTGTCCTGTTGGTGAGATGTTATCTTGATTATTCATCCTTCATTGAATAGGGTAACGCATTGTGTAATCTCATATGCAACTCAGCTCTCTGTAAGCTCTCTGTAAATTAACAGTACTCTTCAAAAGTGTGGAATCACTGAGAAATATTTTGTTATTTTATTTTGAAAGAAAACAATACTTTTTTTTTTTTTCAAACAGCCAAGTATTCATTGATTATTCTGACCTTATTTCAGGAATTGTACTGTGACAAAAGACTTTTTTAGGTGATAGTGAAGGAAAGGGGTGAGTTGAAGTCTTCCTCTTTTTATGAAAGGTGCAAGTAGTTCTCATCTTAAAAAATGAATATTGGCTCTCAAAAAAATTAATGTCCGGGCAAACTCTTGCCTCCTCATCACCAGCAAAAGGTATGTTTAGCAAATTACATTTCATTTTTCGTACTTATAAAAAAACCATACAATTTGTATTATTGCTGGTCTGGAGACCTTCATCTGGAGAATAACATTGAACTAGGCCCGTGGAGCTGAAGGAATAGGGAGCTCAGAAAAAAGCATCATTCTCCACTGCGGACTGTTCATTCAGAAATCTTCCTGATCATTTGTCTCATTGTTAGCTGTACTGCTGTCTTTATAAATTTCTCTGTTGCTCGTGATTGGTTTAACTCGCTGAGGGAAGTTCACATCATCCGTTTTTTTTCGGGCAAAATTTTGAGTTTTCACTACTTTGTTGATTTTCATGTTTGTCAGTCTGTCTGTCTATGAGCACTCTAGTATCCGCAATTCTTCAGTCATTGACTTGAAATTTTTAAAAATGGAGGCCATATGTCCAAGAGAAAAGCTTATTTGAGAAGATTAGGTCAGAGGTAAGTGTCATGGTTGTAGAAAAGCATAAAAATCTCCTATTTGCCAGTATCTGTCTTCCAAAAATTTACTGAAACATGGAATGAATGACATAATGTTCTGTTTCTCTCATGTTCTCTGGTTTATGTGCGTGTCATTAAGGGAAAGATTTAATTTGTGTGGCTTTCTACGTCTGTGTTTGTTTACCTGTGTTCAATGTAGCGTCCACTATTCTTCAGCTTTTAACTTTGAATTAGTTCCATACAAAGCCATATTTCCAAAGAGGAAGATGGTCATTTTTGGCTTGGCAAGGTGTAATGTCAAGGTCGTAGAAAAGGTAAAGCTTCTTTTAGCCTAAATCTCGTTCAAAAAAATATCAGAAAGATAGAATGAACGCCAAAATATTTTAACTTTTATCAAATGGCGTTACATGCGTTTCTTCTTCTTTGCTTTTTTTTTGTTTTGCTTTTTCAGAATTTGAAAAAGCTGCCATCTTTGACCCTGAGAACAACAGACAAAAAGCAAGACCCTGGATTGGAGGGCTGCACTCATGATGGACATGTCATTTTTGTGAATGCTGACCTCTACCCTAGGGTCTTCCTATCTAAAACAGATAGAGAATTACATTCCTCCAGAGGATGCAAGGTATTAGTGTCTAAAAAGTCTGCTCACTGGAGCTCTCTTCTGTCCACTTATGTTCAGCATTAAAACTCCTGCTCTTCGAGCAGTAGTGGCCATACAGGTAACGAGAGTTAAGGTTCATGAGGCCTGGACCTTCTTGTAAGTTGTAACACAAGCAGTATAAAATGTGACATAAGAGGGTGGGATGTAAAAAAGCTGCTGGCAATTATCAACATCATATTCTAATTCGTTAGGGCAATGAGACTCATCACTCCACCAGGAAAACATCCCAGAGTTTTCTATTCAGCAGCAAAGATCATCCACTGGTGTTGTCCTGTTGGTAAGATGTTATCTTGATTATTCATCTTTCATTGAATAGGGTCACGCATTGTGTAATCTCATATGCAACTCAGCTCTCTGTAAACTCTCTGTAAATTAACAGTACTCTTCAAAAGTGTGGAATCACTGAGAAATATTTTGTTATTTTATTTTGAAAGAAAACAATACTTTTGTTTTTTTTTTTCAAACAGCCAAGTATACATTGATTATTCTGACCTTATTTCAGGAATTGTACTGTGACAAAAGACTTTTTTAGGTGATAGTGAAGGAAAGGGGTGAGTTGAAGTCTTCCTCTTTTTATGAAAGGTGCAAGTAGTTCTCATCTTAAAAAAATGAATATTGGCTCCCAAAAAAATTAATATCCGGGCAAATTCTTGCCTCCTCATCACCAGCAAAAGGTATGTTTAGCAAATTACATTTCATTTTTCGGACTTATAAAAAAACCATACAATTTGTATTATTGCTGGTATGGAGACCAACATCTGGAGAATAACATTGAACTAGGCCCGTGGAGCTGAAGGAATAGGGAGCTCAGAAAAAAGCATCATTCTCCACTGCGGACTGTTAATTCAGAAATCTTCCTGATAATTTGTCTTATTGTTAGCTGTACTGCTGTCTTTATACATTTCTCTGTTGCTCGTGATTGGTTTAACTCGCTGAGGGAAGTTCACATCATCCGTTTTTTTTCAGGCAAAATCTTGAGTTTTCACTAGTTTGTTGATTTTCATGTTTGTCAGTCTGTCTGTCTATGAGCACTCTAGTATCTGCAATTCTTCAGTCATTGACTTGAAATTTTTAACACTGGAGGCCATATGTCCAAGAGAAAAGCTTATTTGAGAAGATAAGGTCAGAGGTAAGTGTCATGGTTGTAGAAAAGCATAAAAACCTATTTGCCAGTATCTCTCTTCCAAAAATTTACTGAAACATGGAACGAATGACATAATGTTCTGTTTCTCTCATGTTCTCTGGTTTATGTGCGTGTCATTAAGGGAAAGATTTAATTTGTCTGGCTTTCTACGTCTGTGTTTGTTTACCTGTGCTCAATCTAGCGTCCACTATTCTTCAGCTTTTGACTTTGAATTTGTACCATACAAAGCCATATTTCCAAAGAGGAAGATGGTCATTTTTGGCTTGGCAAGGTGTAATGTCAAGGTCGTAGAAAAGGTAAAGCTCCTTTTGGCCTAAATCTCGTTCAAAAAAACATCAGAAAGATAGAATGAATGCCAAAATATTTTAACTTTTATCAAATGCCGTTACATGCGTTTCTTCTTCTTTGCTTTTTTTTGTTTTGCTTTCTCAGAATTTGAAAAAGCTGCCATCTTTGACCCTGAGAACAACAGACAAAAAGCAAGACCCTGGATTGGAGGGCTGCACTCATGATGGACATGTCATTTTTGTGAATGCTGACCTCTACGCCAGGGTCTTCCTTTCTAAAACAGAAAGAGAATTACATTCCTCCAGAGGATGCAAGGTATTAGTGTCTAAAAAGTCTGCTCACTGGAGCTCTCTTCTGTCCACTTATGCTCAGCATTAAAACTCCTGCTCTTCGAGCAGTAGTGGCCATACAGGTAACCAGAGTTAAGGTTCATAAGGCCTGGACCTTCTTGTAAGTTGTAACACAAGCAGTATAAAATGTGACATAAGAGGGTGGGATGTAAAAAAGCTGCTGGCAATCATCAACATCTTATTCTAATTCGTTAGGGCAATGAAACTCATCACTCCACCAGTAAAACATCCCAGAGTTTTCTATTCAGCAGCAAAGATCATCCACTGGTGTTGTCCTGTTGGTGAGATGGTATCTGGATTATTCATCCTTCATTGAATAGGGTAACGCATTGTGTAATCTCATATACAACTGAGCTCTCTGTAAGCTCTCTGTAAATTAACAGTACTCTTCAAAAGTGTGGAATCACTGAGAAATATTTTGTTATTTTATTTTGAAAGAAAACAATACTTTTTTTTTTTTCAAACAGCCAAGTATTCATTGATTATTCTGACCTTATTTCAGGAATTGTACTGTGACAAGAGACTTTTTTAGGTGATAGTGAAGGAAAGGGGTGAGTTGAAGTCTTCCTCTTTTTATGAAAGGTGCAAGTAGTTCTCATCTTAAAAAATGAATTTTGGCTCCCAAAAAAATTAATGTCCAGGCAAACTCTTGCCTCCTCATCGCCAGCAAAAGGTATATTAAGCAAATTACATTTCATTTTTCGGACTTATAAAAAAAACCATACAATTTGTATTATTGCTGGTCTGGAGACCTTCATCTGGGGAATAACATTGAACTAGGCCCGTGGAGCTGAAGGAATAGGGAGCTCAGAAAAAAGCATCATTCTCCACTGCGGACTGTTCATTCACAAATCTTCCTGATCATTTGTCTCATTGTTAGCTGTACTGCTGTCTTAATACATTTCTCTGTTGATCGTGATAGGTTTGACTCGCTGAGGGAAGTTCACATCATCCCTTTTTTTTCCAGGCAAAATCTTGAGTTTTCACTAGTTTGTTGATTTTCATGTTTGTCAGTCTGTCTGTCTATGAGCACTCTAGTATCCGCAATTCTTCAGTCATTGACTTGAAATTTTTAACACTGGAGGCCATATGTCCAAGAGAAAAGCTTATTTGAGAAGATAAGGTCAGAGGTAAGTGTCATGGTTGTAGAAAAGCATAAAAACCTATTTGCCAGTATCTGTCTTCCAAAAATTTACTGAAACATGGAACGAATGACATAATGTTCTGTTTCTCTCATGTTCTCTGGTTTATGTGCGTGTCATTAAGGGAAAGATTTAATTTGTCTGGCTTTCTACACTGTGTTTGTTTACCTGTGCTCAATCTAGCGTCCACTATTCTTCAGCTTTTGACTTTGAATTTGTACCATACAAAGCCATATTTCCAAAGAGGAAGATGGTCATTTTTGGCTTGGCAAGGTGTAATGTCAAGGTCGTAGAAAAGGTAAAGCTCCTTTTGGCCTAAATCTCGTTCAAAAAAATATCAGAAAGATAGAATGAATGCCAAAATATTTTAACTTTTATCAAATGCCGTTACATGCGTTTCTTCTTCTTTGCTTTTTTTTTGTTTTGCTTTCTCAGAATTTGAAAAAGCTGCCATCTTTGACCCTGAGAACAACAGACAAAAAGCAAGACCCTGGATTGGAGGGCTGCACTCATGATGGACATGTCATTTTTGTGAATGCTGACCTCTACGCCAGGGTCTTCCTTTCTAAAACAGATAGAGAATTACATTCCTCCAGAGGATGCAAGGTATTAGTGTCTAAAAAGTCTGCTCACTGGAGCTCTCTTCTGTCCACTTATGCTCAGCATTAAAACTCCTGCTCTTCGAGCAGTAGTGGCCATACAGGTAACCAGAGTTAAGGTTCATAAGGCCTGGACCTTCTTGTAAGTTGTAACACAAGCAGTATAAAATGTGACATAAGAGGGTTGGATGTAAAAAAGCTGCTGGCAATTATCAACATCTTATTCTAATTCGTTAGGGCAATGAAACTCATCACTTTACCAGTAAAACATCCCAGAGTTTTCTATTCAGCAGCAAAGATCATCCACTGGTGTTGTCCTGTTGGTGAGATGGTATCTGGATTATACATCCTTCATTGAATAGGGTAACGCATTGTGTAATCTCATATACAACTGAGCTCTCTGTAAGCTCTCTGTAAATTAACAGTACTCTTCAAAAGTGTGGAATCACTGAGAAATATTTAGTTATTTTATTTTGAAAGAAAACAATACTTTTTTTTTTTTTTCAAACAGCCAAGTATTCATTGATTATTCTGACCTTATTTCAGGAATTGTACTGTGACAAAAGACTTTTTTAGGTGATAGTGAAGGAAAGGGGTGAGTTGAAGTCTTCCTCTTTTTACGAAAGGTGCAAGTAGTTCTCATCTTAAAAAATAAATATTGGCTCTCAAAAAAAATAATGTCCGGGCAAACTCTTGCCTCCTCATCACCAGCAAAAGGTATGTTTAGCAAATTACATTTCATTTTTCGTACTTATAAAAAAAACCAAACAATTTGTATTATTGCTGGTATGGAGACCTACATCTGGAGAATAACATTGAACTAGGCCCGTGGAGCAGAAGGAATAGGGAGCTCAGAAAAAAGCATCATTCTCCACTGCGGACTGTTCATTCAGAAATCTTCCTGATCATTTGTCTCATTGTTAGCTGTACTGCTGTCTTTATACATTTCTCTGTTGCTCGTGATTGGTTTAACTCGCTGAGGGAAGTTCACATCATCCGTTTTTTTTCAGGCAAAATCTTGAGTTTTCACTAGTTTGTTGATTTTCATGTTTGTCAGTCTGTCTGTCTATGAGTCACTCTAGTATCCGCAATTCTTCAGTCATTGACTTGAAATTTTTAACACTGGAGGACATATGTCAAAGAGAAAAGCTTATTTGAGAAGATAAGGTCAGAGGTAAGTGTCATGGTTGTAGAAAAGCATAAAAACTTCCAATTTGCCAGTATCTCTCTTCCCAAAATTTACTGAAACATGGAACGAATGACATAATGTTCTGTTTCTCTCATGTTCTCTGGTTTATGTGCGTGTCATTAAGGGAAAGATTTAATTTGTCTGGCTTTCTACGTCTGTGTTTGTTTACCTGTGCTCAATCTAGCGTCCACTATTCTTCAGCTTTTGACTTTGAATTTGTACCATACAAAGCCATATTTCCAAAGAGGAAGATGGTCATTTTTGGCTTGGCAAGGTGTAATGTCAAGGTCGTAGAAAAGGTAAAGCTCCTTTTGGCCTAAATCTCGTTCAAAAAAACATCAGAAAGATAGAATGAATGCCAAAATATTTTAACTTTTATCAAATGCCGTTACATGCGTTTCTTCTTCTTTGCTTTTTTTTGTTTTGCTTTCTCAGAATTTGAAAAAGCTGCCATCTTTGACCCTGAGAACAACAGACAAAAAGCAAGACCCTGGATTGGAGGGCTGCACTCATGATGGACATGTCATTTTTGTGAATGCTGACCTCTACGCCAGGGTCTTCCTTTCTAAAACAGAAAGAGAATTACATTCCTCCAGAGGATGCAAGGTATTAGTGTCTAAAAAGTCTGCTCACTGGAGCTCTCTTCTGTCCACTTATGCTCAGCATTAAAACTCCTGCTCTTCGAGCAGTAGTGGCCATACAGGTAACCAGAGTTAAGGTTCATAAGGCCTGGACCTTCTTGTAAGTTGTAACACAAGCAGTATAAAATGTGACATAAGAGGGTGGGATGTAAAAAAGCTGCTGGCAATCATCAACATCTTATTCTAATTCGTTAGGGCAATGAAACTCATCACTCCACCAGTAAAACATCCCAGAGTTTTCTATTCAGCAGCAAAGATCATCCACTGGTGTTGTCCTGTTGGTGAGATGGTATCTGGATTATTCATCCTTCATTGAATAGGGTAACGCATTGTGTAATCTCATATACAACTGAGCTCTCTGTAAGCTCTCTGTAAATTAACAGTACTCTTCAAAAGTGTGGAATCACTGAGAAATATTTTGTTATTTTATTTTGAAAGAAAACAATACTTTTTTTTTTTTCAAACAGCCAAGTATTCATTGATTATTCTGACCTTATTTCAGGAATTGTACTGTGACAAGAGACTTTTTTAGGTGATAGTGAAGGAAAGGGGTGAGTTGAAGTCTTCCTCTTTTTATGAAAGGTGCAAGTAGTTCTCATCTTAAAAAATGAATTTTGGCTCCCAAAAAAATTAATGTCCAGGCAAACTCTTGCCTCCTCATCGCCAGCAAAAGGTATATTAAGCAAATTACATTTCATTTTTCGGACTTATAAAAAAAACCATACAATTTGTATTATTGCTGGTCTGGAGACCTTCATCTGGGGAATAACATTGAACTAGGCCCGTGGAGCTGAAGGAATAGGGAGCTCAGAAAAAAGCATCATTCTCCACTGCGGACTGTTCATTCACAAATCTTCCTGATCATTTGTCTCATTGTTAGCTGTACTGCTGTCTTAATACATTTCTCTGTTGATCGTGATAGGTTTGACTCGCTGAGGGAAGTTCACATCATCCCTTTTTTTTCCAGGCAAAATCTTGAGTTTTCACTAGTTTGTTGATTTTCATGTTTGTCAGTCTGTCTGTCTATGAGCACTCTAGTATCCGCAATTCTTCAGTCATTGACTTGAAATTTTTAACACTGGAGGCCATATGTCCAAGAGAAAAGCTTATTTGAGAAGATAAGGTCAGAGGTAAGTGTCATGGTTGTAGAAAAGCATAAAAACCTATTTGCCAGTATCTGTCTTCCAAAAATTTACTGAAACATGGAACGAATGACATAATGTTCTGTTTCTCTCATGTTCTCTGGTTTATGTGCGTGTCATTAAGGGAAAGATTTAATTTGTCTGGCTTTCTACACTGTGTTTGTTTACCTGTGCTCAATCTAGCGTCCACTATTCTTCAGCTTTTGACTTTGAATTTGTACCATACAAAGCCATATTTCCAAAGAGGAAGATGGTCATTTTTGGCTTGGCAAGGTGTAATGTCAAGGTCGTAGAAAAGGTAAAGCTTCTTTTGGCCTAAATCTCGTTCAAAAAAATATCAGAAAGATAGAATGAACGCCAAAATATTTTAACTTTTATCAAATGCCGTTACATGCGTTTCTTCTTCTTTGCTTTTTTTTTGTTTTGCTTTCTCAGAATTTGAAAAAGCTGCCATTTTTGACCCTGAGAACAACAGACAAAAAGCAAGACCTTGGATTGGAGGGCTGCACTCATGATGGACATGTCATTTTTGTGAATGCTGACCTCTACCCCAGGGTCTTCCTTTCTAAAACAGATAGAGAATTACATTCCTACAGAGGATGCAAGGTATTAGTGTCTAAAAAGTCTGCTCACTGGAGCTCTCTTCTGTCCACTTATGCTCAGCATTAAAACTCCTGCTCTTCGAGCAGTAGTGGCCATACAGGTAACCAGAGTTAAGGTTCATAAGGCCTGGACCTTCTTGTAAGTTGTAACACAAGCAGTATAAAATGTGACATAAGAGGGTTGGATGTAAAAAAGCTGCTGGCAATTATCAACATCTTATTCTAATTCGTTAGGGCAATGAAACTCATCACTTTACCAGTAAAACATCCCAGAGTTTTCTATTCAGCAGCAAAGATCATCCACTGGTGTTGTCCTGTTGGTGAGATGGTATCTGGATTATACATCCTTCATTGAATAGGGTAACGCATTGTGTAATCTCATATACAACTGAGCTCTCTGTAAGCTCTCTGTAAATTAACAGTACTCTTCAAAAGTGTGGAATCACTGAGAAATATTTAGTTATTTTATTTTGAAAGAAAACAATACTTTTTTTTTTTTTTCAAACAGCCAAGTATTCATTGATTATTCTGACCTTATTTCAGGAATTGTACTGTGACAAAAGACTTTTTTAGGTGATAGTGAAGGAAAGGGGTGAGTTGAAGTCTTCCTCTTTTTACGAAAGGTGCAAGTAGTTCTCATCTTAAAAAATAAATATTGGCTCTCAAAAAAAATAATGTCCGGGCAAACTCTTGCCTCCTCATCACCAGCAAAAGGTATGTTTAGCAAATTACATTTCATTTTTCGTACTTATAAAAAAAACCAAACAATTTGTATTATTGCTGGTATGGAGACCTACATCTGGAGAATAACATTGAACTAGGCCCGTGGAGCAGAAGGAATAGGGAGCTCAGAAAAAAGCATCATTCTCCACTGCGGACTGTTCATTCAGAAATCTTCCTGATCATTTGTCTCATTGTTAGCTGTACTGCTGTCTTTATACATTTCTCTGTTGCTCGTGATTGGTTTAACTCGCTGAGGGAAGTTCACATCATCCGTTTTTTTTCAGGCAAAATCTTGAGTTTTCACTAGTTTGTTGATTTTCATGTTTGTCAGTCTGTCTGTCTATGAGTCACTCTAGTATCCGCAATTCTTCAGTCATTGACTTGAAATTTTTAACACTGGAGGACATATGTCAAAGAGAAAAGCTTATTTGAGAAGATAAGGTCAGAGGTAAGTGTCATGGTTGTAGAAAAGCATAAAAACTTCCAATTTGCCAGTATCTCTCTTCCCAAAATTTACTGAAACATGGAACGAATGACATAATGTTCTGTTTCTCTCATGTTCTCTGGTTTATGTGCGTGTCATTCAGGGAAAGATTTAATTTGTCTGGCTTTCTACGTCTGTGTTTGTTTACCTGTGTTCAATGTAGCGTCCACTATTCTTCAGCTTTTAACTTTGAATTAGTTCCATACAAAGCCATATTTCCAAAGAGGAAGATGGTCATTTTTGGCTTGGCAAGGTGTAATGTCAAGGTCGTAGAAAAGGTAAAGCTTCTTTTGGCCTAAATCTCGTTCAAAAAAATATCAGAAAGATAGAATGAACGCCAAAATATTTTAACTTTTATCAAATGCCGTTACATGCGTTTCTTCTTCTTTGCTTTTTTTTTGTTTTGCTTTCTCAGAATTTGAAACAGCTGCCATCTTTGACCCTGAGAACAACAGACAAAAAGCAAGACCCTGGATTGGAGGGCTGCACTCATGATGGACATGTCATTTTTGTGTATGCTGACCTCTACCCCAGGGTCTTCCTATCTAAAACAGATAAAGAATTACATTCCTCCAGAGGATGCAAGGTATTAGTGTCTAAAAAGTCTGCTCACTGGAGCTGTCTTCTGTCCACTGATGTTCAGCATTAAAACTCCTGCTCTTCGAGCAGTAGTGGCCATACAGGTAACCAGAGTAAAGGTTCATAAGGCCTGGACCTTCTTGTAAGTTGTAACACAAGCAGTATAAAATGTGACATAAGAGGGTGGGATGTAAAAAAGCTGCTGGCAATTATCAACATCTTATTCTAATTCGTTAGGGCAATGAAACTCATCACTCCACCAGTAAAACATCCCAGAGTTTTCTATTCAGCAGCAAAGATCATCCACTGGTGTTGTCCTATTGGTGAGATGGTATCTCGATTATTCATCCTTCATTGAATAGGGTAACGCATTGTGTAATCTCATATACAACTGAGCTCTCTGTAAGCTCTCTGTAAATTAACAGTACTCTTCAAAAGTGTGGAATCACTGAGAAATATTTTGTAATTTTATTTTGAAAGAAAACAATACTTTTTTTTTTTTTCAAACAGCCAAGTATTTATTGATTATTCTGACCTTATTTCAGGAATTGTACTGTGACAAGAGACTTTTTAGGTGATAGTGAAGGAAAGGGGTGAGTTGAAGTCTTCCTCTTTTTATGAAAGGTGCAAGTAGTTCTCATCTTAAAAAATGAATATTGGCTCCCAAAAAAATTAATGTCCAGGCAAACTCTTGCCTCCTCATCGCCAGCAAAAGGTATATTAAGCAAATTACATTTCATTTTTCGTACTTATAAAAAAACCGTACAATTTGTATTATTGCTGGTCTGGAGACCTTCATCTGGGGAATAACATTGAACTAGGCCCGTGGAGCTGAAGGAATAGGGTGCTCAGAAAAAAGCATCATTCTCCACTGCGGACTGTTCATTCAGAAATCTTCCTGATCATTTGTCTCATTGTTAGCTGTACTGCTGTCTTTATACATTTCTCTGTTGCTCGTGATTGGTTTGACTCGCTGAGGGAAGTTCACATCATCCGTTTTTTTTCAGGCAAAATCTTGAGTTTTCACTAGTTTGTTGATTTTCATGTTTGTCAGTCTGTCTGTCTATGAGTCACTCTAGTATCCGCAATTCTTCAGTCATTGACTTGAAATTTTTAACACTGGAGGACATATGTCAAAGAGAAAAGCTTATTTGAGAAGATTAGGTCAGAGGTAAGTGTCATGGTTGTAGAAAAGCATAAAAACTTCCTATTTGCCAGTATCTCTCTTCCAAAAATTTACAGAAACATGGAACGAATGACATAATGTTCTGTTTCTCTCATGTTCTCTGGTTTAGGTGCGTGTCATTAAGGGAAAGATTTAATTTGTCTGGCTTTCTACGTCTGTGTTTGTTTACCTGTGCTCAACCTAGCGTCCACTATTTTTCAGCTTTTGACTTTGAATTTGTACCATACAAAGCCATATTTCCAAAGAGGAAGATGGTCATTTTTGGCTTGGCAAGGTGTAATGTCAAGGTCGTAGAAAAGGTAAAGCTTCTTTTGGCCTAAATGTCATTCAAAAAAATATCAGAAAGATAGAATGAACGCCAAAATATTTAACTTTTATCAAATGCCGTTACATGCGTTTGTTCTTCTTTGCTTTTTTTTTTGTTTTGCTTTCTCAGAATTTGAAAAAGCTGCCAATTTTGACCCTGAGAACAACAGACAAAAAGCAAGACCCTGGATTGGAGGGCTGCACTCATGATGGACATGTCATTTTTGTGAATGCTGACCTCTATGCCAGGGTCTTCCTTTCTAAAACAGATAGAGAATTACATTCCTCCTGAGGATGCAAGGTATTAGTGTCTAAAAAGTCTGCTCACTGGAGCTCTCTTCTGTCCACTTATGCTCAGCATTAAAACTCCTGCTCTTCGAGCAGTAGTGGCCATACAGGTAACCAGAGTTAAGGTTCATGAGGCCTGGACCTTCTTGTAAGTTGTAACACAAGCAGTATAAAATGTGACATAAGAGGGTGGGATTTAAAAAAGCTGCTGGCAATTATCAACATCTTATTCTAATTCGTTAGGGCAATGAAACTCATCACTCCACCAGTAAAACATCCCAGAGTTTTCTATTCAGCAGCAAAGATCATCCACTGGTGTTGTCCTATTGGTGAGATGGTATCTCGATTATTCATCCTTCATTGAATAGGGTAACGCATTGTGTAATCTCATATGCAACTCAGCTCTCTGTAAGCTCTCTGTAAATTAACAGTACTCTTCAAAAGTGTGGAATCACTGAGAAATATTTTGTTATTTTATTTTGAAAGAAAACAATACTTTTTTTTTTTTTTTTCAAACAGCCAAGTATACATTGATTATTCTGACCTTATTTCAGGAATTGTACTGTGACAAAAGACTTTTTTAGGTGATAGTGAAGAAAAGGGGTGAGTTGAAGTCTTCTTCTTTTTATGAAAGGTGCAATTAGTTCTCATCTTAAAAAATGAATATTGGCTCTCAAAAAAAATAACGTCCGGGCAAACTCTTGCCTCCTCATCACCAGCAAAAGGTATGTTTAGCAATTTACATTTCATTTTTCGTACTTATAAAAAAAACCAAACAATTTGTATTATTGCTGGTATGGAGACCTACATCTGGAGAATAACATTGAACTAGGCCCGTGGAGCAGAAGGAATAGGGAGCTCAGAAAAAAGCATCATTCTCCACTGCGGACTGTTCATTCAGAAATCTTCCTGATCATTTGTCTCATTGTTAGCTGTACTGCTGTCTTTATACATTTCTCTGTTGCTCGTGATTGGTTTAACTCGCTGAGGGAAGTTCACATCATCCGTTTTTTTTCAGGCAAAATCTTGAGTTTTCACTAGTTTGTTGATTTTCATGTTTGTCAGTCTGTCTGTCTATGAGCACTCTAGTATCCGCAATTCTTCAGTCATTGACTTGAAATTTTTAACACTGGAGGCCATATGTCCAAGAGAAAAGCTTATTTGAGAAGATAAGGTCAGAGGTAAGTGTCATGGTTGTAGAAAAGCATAAAAACCTCCTATTTGCCAGTATCTGTCTTCCAAAAATTTACTGAAACATGGAACGAATGACATAATGTTCTGTTTCTCTCATGTTCTCTGGTTTATGTGCGTGTCATTAAGGGAAAGATTTAATTTGTCTGGCTTTCTACGTCTGTGTTTGTTTACCTGTGCTCAATCTAGCGTCCACTATTCTTCAGCTTTTGACTTTGAATTTGTACCATACAAAGCCATATTTCCAAAGAGGAAGATGGTCATTTTTGGCTTGGCAAGGTGTAATGTCAAGGTCGTAGAAAAGGTAAAGCTCCTTTTGGCCTAAATCTCGTTCAAAATAATATCAGAAAGATAGAATGAACGCCAAAATATTTTAACTTTTATCAAATGCCGTTACATGCGTTTCTTCTTCTTTGCTTTTTTTTTGTTTTGCTTTCTCAGAATTTGAAAAGGCTGCCATCTTTGACCCTGAGAACAACAGACAAAAAGCAAGACCCTGGATTGGAGGGCTGCACTCATGATGGACATGTCATTTTTGTGAATGCTGACCTCTACGCCAGGGTCTTCCTTTCTAAAACAGATAGAGAATTACATTCCTCCAGAGGATGCAAGGTATTAGTGTCTAAAAAGTCTGCTCACTGTAGCTCTCTTCTGTCCACTTATGGTCAGCATTAAAACTCCTGCTCTTCGAGCAGTAGTGGCCATACAGGTAACCAGAGTTAAGGTTCATAAGGCCTGGACCTTCTTGTAAGATGTAGCACAAGCAGTATAAAATGTGACATAAGAGGGTGGGATGTAAAAAAGCTGCTGGCAATTATCAACATCTTATTCTCATTCGTTAGGGCAATGAAACTCATCACTCCACCAGTAAAACATCCCAGAGTTTTCTATTCAGCAGCAAAGATCATCCACTGGTGTTGTCCTGTTGGTGAGATGTTATCTTGATTATTCATCCTTCATTGAATAGGGTAACGCATTGTGTAATCTCATATGCAACTCAGCTCTCTGTAAGCTCTCTGTAAATTAACAGTACTCTTCAAAAGTGTGGAATCACTGAGAAATATTTTGTTATTTTATTTTGAAAGAAATTAATACTTTTTTTTTTTTTTTCAAACAGCCAAATATTGATTGATTAATCCGACCTTATTTCAGGAATTGTACTGTGACAAAAGACTTTTTTAGGTGATAGTGAAGGAAAGGGGTGAGTTGAAGTCTTCCTCTTTTTCTGAAAGGTGCAAGTAGTTCTCATCTTAAAAAATGAATATTGGCTCCCAAAAAAATTAATGTCCGGGAAAACTCTTGCCTCCTCATCACCAGCAAAAGGTATGTTTAGCAAATTACATTTCATTTTTCGTACTAATAAAAAAACCATACAATTTGTATTATTTCTGGTCTGGAGACCTTCATCTGGAGAATAACATTGAACTAGGCCCGTGGAGCTGAAGGAATAGGGAGCTCAGAAAAAAGCATCATTCTCCACTGCTGATTGTTCATTCAGAAATCTTCCTGATCATTTGTCTCATTGTTAGCTGTACTGCTGTCTTTATACATTTCTCTGTTGCTCGTGATTGGTTTAACTCGCTGAGGGAAGTTCACATCATCCGTTTTTTTTCAGGAAAAATCTAAAGTTTTCACTAGTTTGTTGATTTTCATGTTTGTCAGTCTGTCTGTCTATGAGCACTCTAGTATCCGCCATTCTTCAGTCATTGACTTGAAATTTTTAACACTGGAGGCCATATGTCCAAGAGAAAAGCTTTTTTGAGAAGATAAGGTCAGAGGTAAGTGTCATGGTTGTAGAAAAGCATAAAAACCTCCTATTTGCCAGTATTTCTCCTCCAAAAATTGACTGAAACATGGAACGAATGACATAATGTTCTGTTTCTCTCATGTTCTCTGGTTTATGTGCGTGTCATTAAGGGAACGATTTAATTTGTCTGGCTTTCTACGTCTGTGTTTGTTTACCTGTGCTCAATCTAGCGTCCACTTTTCTTCAGCTTTTGACTTTGAATTTGTACCATACAAAGCCATATTTCCAAAGAGGAAGATGGTCATTTTTGGCTTGGCAAGGTGTAATGTCAAGGTCGTAGAAAAGGTAAAGCTTCTTTTGGCCTAAATGTCGTTCAAAAAAATATCAGAAAGATAGAATGAATGCCAAAATATTTTAACTTTTATCAAATGCCGTTACATGCGTTTGTTCTTCTTTGCTTTTTTTTTGTTTTGCTTTCTCAGAATTTGAAAAAGCAGCCATCTTCGACCCTGAGAACAACAGACAAAAAGCAAGACCCTGATTGGAGGGCTGCACTCATGATGGACATGTCATTTTTGTGAATGCTGACCTCTACCCCAGGGTCTTCCTTTCTAAAACAGATAGAGAATTACATTCCTCCAGAGGATGCAAGGTATTAGTGTCTAAAAAGTCTGCTCACTGGAGCTCTCTTCTGTCCACTTATGCTCAGCATTAGAACTCCTGCTCTTCGAGCAGTAGTGGCCATACAAGTAACCAGAGTTAAGGTTCATAAGGCCTGGACCTTCTTGAAAGTTGTAACACAAGCAGTATAAAATGTGACATAAGAGGGCGGGATGTAAAAAAGCTGCTGGCGATTATCAACATCTTATTCTAATTCGTTAGGGCAATGAGACTCATCACTCCACCAGTAAAACATCCCAGAGTTTTCTATTCAGCAGCAAAGATCATCCACTGGTGTTGTCCTGTTGGTGAGATGTTATCTTGATTATTCATCCTTCATTGAATAGGGTAACGCATTGTGTAATCTCATATGCAACTGAGCTCTCTGTAAGCTCTCTGTAAATTAACAGTACTCTTCAAAAGTGTGGAATCACTGAGAAATATTTTGTTATTTTATTTTGAAAGAAATTAATACTTTTTTTTTTTTTCAAACAGCCAAGTATTGATTGATTAATCTGACCTTATTTCAGGAATTGTACTGTGACAAAAGACTTTTTTAGGTGATAGTGAAGGAAAGGGGTGAGTTAAAGTCTTCCTCTTTTTATGAAAGGTGCAAGTAGTTCTTTTAAAAAATGAATATTGGCTCCCAAAAAAATTAATGTCCGGGCAAACTCTTGCCTCCTCATAATCAGCAAAAGGTATGTTTAGCAAATTACATTTCATTTTTCGTACTTATAAAAAAACCATACAATTTGTATTATTTCTGGTCTGGAGACCTTCATCAGGAGAATAACATTGAACTAGGCCCGTGGAGCTGAAGGAATAGGGAGCTCAGAAAAAAGCATCATTCTCCACTGCGGACTATTCATTCAGAAATCTTCCTGATCATTTGTGTCATTGTTAGCTGTACTGCTGTCTTTATACATTTCTCTGTTGCTCGTGATTGGTTTAACTCGCTGAGGGAAGTTCACATCATCCATTTTTTTTTCAGGAAAAATCTTGAGTTTTCACTAGTTTGTTGATTTTCATGTTTGTCAGTCTGTCTGTCTATGAGCACTCTAGTATCCGCAATTCTTCAGTCATTGACTTGAAATTTTTAACACTGGAGGCCATAGGTCCAAGAGAAAAGCTTATTTGAGAAGGTAAGGTCAGAGGTACGTGTCATGGTTGTAGAAAAGCATAAAAACCTCCTATTTGCCAGTATCTCTCTTCCAAAAATGTACTGAAACATGGAACGAATGACATAATGTTCTGTTTCTTTCATGTTCTCTGGTTTAGGTGCGTGTCATTAAGGGAAAGATTTAATTTGTCTGGCTTTCTACGTCTGTGTTTGTTTACCTGTGCTCAACCTAGCGTCCACTATTTTTCAGCTTTTGACTTTGAATTTGTACCATACAAAGCCATATTTCCAAAGAGGAAGATGGTCATTTTTGGCTTGGCAAGGTGTAATGTCAAGGTCGTAGAAAAGGTAAAGCTTCTTTTGGCCTAAATGTCGTTCAAAAAAATATCAGAAAGATAGAATGAACGCCAAAATATTTAACTTTTATCAAATGCCGTTACATGCGTTTGTTCTTCTTTGCTTTTTTTTTGTTTTGCTTTCTCAGAATTTGAAAAAGCAGCCATCTTTGACTCTGAGAACAACAGACAAAAAGCAAGACCCTGATTGGAGGGCTGCACTCATGATGGACATGTCATTTTTGTGAATGCCGACCTCTACCCCAGGGTCTTCCTTTCTAAAACAGATAGAGAATTACATTCCTCCAGAGGATGCAAGGTATTAGTGTCTAAAAAGTCTGCTCACTGGAGTTCTCTTCTGTCCACTTATGCTCAGCATTAAAACTCCTGCTCTTCGAGCAGTAGTGGCCATACAGGTAACCAGAGTTAAGGTTCATGAGGCCTGGACCTTCTTGTAAGTTGTAACACAAGCAGTATAAAATGTGACATAAGAGGGTGGGATTTAAAAAAGCTGCTGGCAATTATCAACATCTTATTCTAATTCGTTAGGGCAATGAAACTCATCACTCCACCAGTAAAACATCCCAGAGTTTTCTATTCAGCAGCAAAGATCATCCACTGGTGTTGTCCTATTGGTGAGATGGTATCTCGATTATTCATCCTTCATTGAATAGGGTAACGCATTGTGTAATCTCATATGCAACTCAGCTCTCTGTAAGCTCTCTGTAAATTAACAGTACTCTTCAAAAGTGTGGAATCACTGAGAAATATTTTGTTATTTTATTTTGAAAGAAAACAATACTTTTTTTTTTTTTTTTCAAACAGCCAAGTATACATTGATTATTCTGACCTTATTTCAGGAATTGTACTGTGACAAAAGACTTTTTTAGGTGATAGTGAAGAAAAGGGGTGAGTTGAAGTCTTCTTCTTTTTATGAAAGGTGCAATTAGTTCTCATCTTAAAAAATGAATATTGGCTCTCAAAAAAAATAACGTCCGGGCAAACTCTTGCCTCCTCATCACCAGCAAAAGGTATGTTTAGCAATTTACATTTCATTTTTCGTACTTATAAAAAAAACCAAACAATTTGTATTATTGCTGGTATGGAGACCTACATCTGGAGAATAACATTGAACTAGGCCCGTGGAGCAGAAGGAATAGGGAGCTCAGAAAAAAGCATCATTCTCCACTGCGGACTGTTCATTCAGAAATCTTCCTGATCATTTGTCTTATTGTTAGCTGTACTGCTGTCTTTATACATTTCTCTGTTGCTCGTGATTGGTTTAACTCGCTGAGGGAAGTTCACATCATCCGTTTTTTTTCAGGCAAAATCTTGAGTTTTCACTAGTTTGTTGATTTTCATGTTTGTCAGTCTGTCTGTCTATGAGCACTCTAGTATCCGCAATTCTTCAGTCATTGACTTGAAATTTTTAACACTGGAGGCCATATGTCCAAGAGAAAAGCTTATTTGAGAAGATAAGGTCAGAGGTAAGTGTCATGGTTGTAGAAAAGCATTGAAACCTCCTATTTGCCAGGATCTGTCTTCCAAAAATTTACTGAAACATGGAACGAATGACATAATGTTCTGTTTCTCTCATGTTCTCTGGTTTATGTGCGTGTCATTAAGGGAAAGATTTAATTTGTCTGGCTTTCTACGTCTGTGTTTGTTTACCTGTGCTCAATCTAGCGTCCACTATTCTTCAGCTTTTGACTTTGAATTTGTACCATACAAAGCCATATTTCCAAAGAGGAAGATGGTCATTTTTGGCTTGGCAAGGTGTAATGTCAAGGTCGTAGAAAAGGTAAAGCTCCTTTTGGCCTAAATCTCGTTCAAAATAATATCAGAAAGATAGAATGAACGCCAAAATATTTTAACTTTTATCAAATGCCGTTACATGCGTTTCTTCTTCTTTGCTTTTTTTTTGTTTTGCTTTCTCAGAATTTGAAAAGGCTGCCATCTTTGACCCTGAGAACAACAGACAAAAAGCAAGACCCTGGATTGGAGGGCTGCACTCATGATGGACATGTCATTTTTGTGAATGCTGACCTCTACGCCAGGGTCTTCCTTTCTAAAACAGATAGAGAATTACATTCCTCCAGAGGATGCAAGGTATTAGTGTCTAAAAAGTCTGCTCACTGTAGCTCTCTTCTGTCCACTTATGGTCAGCATTAAAACTCCTGCTCTTCGAGCAGTAGTGGCCATACAGGTAACCAGAGTTAAGGTTCATAAGGCCTGGACCTTCTTGTAAGATGTAGCACAAGCAGTATAAAATGTGACATAAGAGGGTGGGATGTAAAAAAGCTGCTGGCAATTATTAACATCTTATTCTAATTCGTTAGGGCAATGAAACTCATCACTCCACCAGTAAAACATCCCAGAGTTTTCTATTCAGCAGCAAAGATCATCCACTGGTGTTGTCCTGTTGGTGAGATGTTATCTTGATTATTCATCCTTCATTGAATAGGGTAACGCATTGTGTAATCTCATATGCAACTCAGCTCTCTGTAAGCTCTCTGTAAATTAACAGTACTCTTCAAAAGTGTGGAATCACTGAGAAATATTTTGTTATTTTATTTTGAAAGAAATTAATACTTTTTTTTTTTTTTTCAAACAGCCAAATATTGATTGATTAATCCGACCTTATTTCAGGAATTGTACTGTGACAAAAGACTTTTTTAGGTGATAGTGAAGGAAAGGGGTGAGTTGAAGTCTTCCTCTTTTTCTGAAAGGTGCAAGTAGTTCTCATCTTAAAAAATGAATATTGGCTCCCAAAAAAATTAATGTCCGGGAAAACTCTTGCCTCCTCATCACCAGCAAAAGGTATGTTTAGCAAATTACATTTCATTTTTCGTACTAATAAAAAAACCATACAATTTGTATTATTTCTGGTCTGGAGACCTTCATCTGGAGAATAACATTGAACTAGGCCCGTGGAGCTGAAGGAATAGGGAGCTCAGAAAAAAGCATCATTCTCCACTGCTGATTGTTCATTCAGAAATCTTCCTGATCATTTGTCTCATTGTTAGCTGTACTGCTGTCTTTATACATTTCTCTGTTGCTCGTGATTGGTTTAACTCGCTGAGGGAAGTTCACATCATCCGTTTTTTTTCAGGAAAAATCTAAAGTTTTCACTAGTTTGTTGATTTTCATGTTTGTCAGTCTGTCTGTCTATGAGCACTCTAGTATCCGCCATTCTTCAGTCATTGACTTGAAATTTTTAACACTGGAGGCCATATGTCCAAGAGAAAAGCTTTTTTGAGAAGATAAGGTCAGAGGTAAGTGTCATGGTTGTAGAAAAGCATAAAAACCTCCTATTTGCCAGTATTTCTCCTCCAAAAATTGACTGAAACATGGAACGAATGACATAATGTTCTGTTTCTCTCATGTTCTCTGGTTTATGTGCGTGTCATTAAGGGAACGATTTAATTTGTCTGGCTTTCTACGTCTGTGTTTGTTTACCTGTGCTCAATCTAGCGTCCACTTTTCTTCAGCTTTTGACTTTGAATTTGTACCATACAAAGCCATATTTCCAAAGAGGAAGATGGTCATTTTTGGCTTGGCAAGGTGTAATGTCAAGGTCGTAGAAAAGGTAAAGCTTCTTTTGGCCTAAATGTCGTTCAAAAAAATATCAGAAAGATAGAATGAACGCCAAAATATTTTAACTTTTATCAAATGCCGTTACATGCGTTTGTTCTTCTTTGCTTTTTTTTTGTTTTGCTTTCTCAGAATTTGAAAAAGCAGCCATCTTCGACCCTGAGAACAACAGACCAAAAGCAAGACCCTGATTGGAGGGCTGCACTCATGATGGACATGTCATTTTTGTGAATGCTGACCTCTACCCCAGGGTCTTCCTTTCTAAAACAGATAGAGAATTACATTCCTCCAGAGGATGCAAGGTATTAGTGTCTAAAAAGTCTGCTCACTGGAGCTCTCTTCTGTCCACTTATGCTCAGCATTAGAACTCCTGCTCTTCGAGCAGTAGTGGCCATACAAGTAACCAGAGTTAAGGTTCATAAGGCCTGGACCTTCTTGAAAGTTGTAACACAAGCAGTATAAAATGTGACATAAGAGGGCGGGATGTAAAAAAGCTGCTGGCGATTATCAACATCTTATTCTAATTCGTTAGGGCAATGAGACTCATCACTCCACCAGTAAAACATCCCAGAGTTTTCTATTCAGCAGCAAAGATCATCCACTGGTGTTGTCCTGTTGGTGAGATGTTATCTTGATTATTCATCCTTCATTGAATAGGGTAACGCATTGTGTAATCTCATATGCAACTGAGCTCTCTGTAAGCTCTCTGTAAATTAACAGTACTCTTCAAAAGTGTGGAATCACTGAGAAATATTTTGTTATTTTATTTTGAAAGAAATTAATACTTTTTTTTTTTTTCAAACAGCCAAGTATTGATTGATTAATCTGACCTTATTTCAGGAATTGTACTGTGACAAAAGACTTTTTTAGGTGATAGTGAAGGAAAGGGGTGAGTTAAAGTCTTCCTCTTTTTATGAAAGGTGCAAGTAGTTCTTTTAAAAAATGAATATTGGCTCCCAAAAAAATTAATGTCCGGGCAAACTCTTGCCTCCTCATAATCAGCAAAAGGTATGTTTAGCAAATTACATTTCATTTTTCGTACTTATAAAAAAACCATACAATTTGTATTATTTCTGGTCTGGAGACCTTCATCAGGAGAATAACATTGAACTAGGCCCGTGGAGCTGAAGGAATAGGGAGCTCAGAAAAAAGCATCATTCTCCACTGCGGACTATTCATTCAGAAATCTTCCTGATCATTTGTGTCATTGTTAGCTGTACTGCTGTCTTTATACATTTCTCTGTTGCTCGTGATTGGTTTAACTCGCTGAGGGAAGTTCACATCATCCATTTTTTTTTCAGGAAAAATCTTGAGTTTTCACTAGTTTGTTGATTTTCATGTTTGTCAGTCTGTCTGTCTATGAGCACTCTAGTATCCGCAATTCTTCAGTCATTGACTTGAAATTTTTAACACTGGAGGCCATAGGTCCAAGAGAAAAGCTTATTTGAGAAGGTAAGGTCAGAGGTACGTGTCATGGTTGTAGAAAAGCATAAAAACCTCCTATTTGCCAGTATCTCTCTTCCAAAAATGTACTGAAACATGGAACGAATGACATAATGTTCTGTTTCTTTCATGTTCTCTGGTTTAGGTGCGTGTCATTAAGGGAAAGATTTAATTTGTCTGGCTTTCTACGTCTGTGTTTGTTTACCTGTGCTCAACCTAGCGTCCACTATTTTTCAGCTTTTGACTTTGAATTTGTACCATACAAAGCCATATTTCCAAAGAGGAAGATGGTCATTTTTGGCTTGGCAAGGTGTAATGTCAAGGTCGTAGAAAAGGTAAAGCTTCTTTTGGCCTAAATGTCGTTCAAAAAAATATCAGAAAGATAGAATGAACGCCAAAATATTTAACTTTTATCAAATGCCGTTACATGCGTTTGTTCTTCTTTGCTTTTTTTTTGTTTTGCTTTCTCAGAATTTGAAAAAGCAGCCATCTTTGACTCTGAGAACAACAGACAAAAAGCAAGACCCTGATTGGAGGGCTGCACTCATGATGGACATGTCATTTTTGTGAATGCCGACCTCTACCCCAGGGTCTTCCTTTCTAAAACAGATAGAGAATTACATTCCTCCAGAGGATGCAAGGTATTAGTGTCTAAAAAGTCTGCTCACTGGAGTTCTCTTCTGTCCACTTATGCTCAGCATTAAAACTCCTGCTCTTCGAGCAGTAGTGGCCATACAGGTAACCAGAGTTAAGGTTCATAAGGCCTGGACCTTTTTGTAAGTTGTAACACAAGCAGTATAAAATGTGACATAAGAGGGTGGGATGTAAAAAAGCTGCTGGCAATTATCAACATCATATTCTAATTCGTTAGGGCAATGAGACTCATCACTCCACCAGGAAAACATCCCAGAGTTTTCTATTCAGCAGCAAAGATCATCCACTGGTGTTGTCCTGTTGGTGAGATGTTATCTTGATTATTCATCCTTCATTGAATAGGGTAACGCATTGTGTAATCTCATATGCAACTCAGCTCTCTGTAAGCTCTCTGTAAATTAACAGTACTCTTCAAAAGTGTGGAATCACTGAGAAATATTTTGTTATTTTATTTTGAAAGAAATTAATACTTTTATTTTTTTTTCAAACAGCCAAGTATTGATTGATTAATCTGACCTTATTTCAGGAATTGTACTGTGACAAAAGACTTTTTTAGGTGATAGTGAAGGAAAGGGGTGAGTTGAAGTCTTCCTCTTTTTATGAAGGGTGCAAGTAGTTCTCTTAAAAAATGAATATTGGCTCCCAAAAAAATTAATGTCCGGGCAAACTCTTGCCTCCTCATAATCAGCAAAAGGTATGTTTAGCAAATTACATTTCATTTTTCGTACTTATAAAAAAACCATACAATTTGTATTATTTCTGGTCTGGAGACCTTCATCAGGAGAATAACATTGAACTAGGCCCGTGGAGCTGAAGGAATAGGGAGCTCAGAAAAAAGCATCATTCTCCACTGCGGACTGTTCATTCAGAAATCTTCCTGATCATTTGTGTCATTGTTAGCTGTACTGCTGTCTTTATACATTTCTCTGTTGCTCGTGATTGGTTTAACTCGCTGAGGGAAGTTCACATCATCCATTTTTTTTTCAGGAAAAATCTTGAGTTTTCACTAGTTTGTTGATTTTCATGTTTGTCAGTCTGTCTGTCTATGAGCACTCTAGTATCCGCAATTCTTCAGTCATTGACTTGAAATTTTTAACACTGGAGGCCATAGGTCCAAGAGAAAAGCTTATTTGAGAAGGTAAGGTCAGAGGTACGTGTCATGGTTGTAGAAAAGCATAAAAACCTCCTATTTGCCAGTATCTCTCTTCCAAAAATGTACTGAAACATGGAACGAATGACATAATGTTCTGTTTCTTTCATGTTCTCTGGTTTAGGTGCGTGTCATTAAGGGAAAGATTTAATTTGTCTGGCTTTCTACGTCTGTGTTTGTTTACCTGTGCTCAATCTAGCGTCCACTATTCTTCAGCTTTTGACTTTGAATTTGTACCATACAAAGCCATATTTCCAAAGAGGAAGATGGTCATTTTTGGTTTGGCAAGGTGTAATGTCAAGGTCGTAGAAAAGGTAAAGCTTCTTTTGGCCTAAATGTCGTTCAAAAAAATATCAGAAAGATAGAATGAACGCCAAACTATTTAACTTTTATCAAATACCGTTACATGCGTTTCTTCTTCTTTGCCTTTTTTTTGTTTTGCATTCTCAGAATTTGAAAAAACTGCCATCTTTGACCCTGAGAACAACTGACAAAAAGCAAGACCCTGGATTGGAGGGCTGCACTCATGATGGACATGTCATTTTTGTGAATGCTGACCTCTACCCCAGGGTCTTCCTTTCTAAAACAGATAGAGAATTACATTCCTTTAGAGGATGCAAGGTATTAGTGTCGAAAATGTCTGCTCACTGGAGCTCTCTTCTGTCCACTTATGCTCAGCATTAAAACTCCTGCTCACAGAGCAGTAGTGGCTATACAGGTAACCAGAGTTAAGGTTCATAAGGTCTGGACCTTTTTTTAAGTTGTAACACAAGCAGTATAAAATGTGACATAAGAGGGTGGGATGTAAAAAAGCTGCTGGCAATTATCAACATCATATTCTAATTCGTTAGGGCAATGAGACTCAACACTCCACCAGTAAAACATCCCAGAGTTTTCTCTTCACCAGCAAAGATCATCCACTGGTGTTGTCCTGTTGGTGAGATGTTATCTTGATTATTCATCCTTCATTGAATAGGGTAACGCATTGTGTAATCTCATATGCAACTCAGCTCTCTGTAAGCTCTCTGTAAATTAACAGTACTCTTCAAAAGTGTGGAATCATTGAGAAATATTTTGTTATTTTATTTTGAAAGAAAACAATACTTTTTTTTTTTCAAACAGCCAAGTATTGATTGATTAATCTGACCTTATTTCAGGAATTGTACTGTGACAAAAGACTTTTTTAGGTGATAGTGAAGGAAAGGGGTGAGTTGAAGTCTTCCTCTTTTTATAAAGGGTGCAAGTAGTTCTCTTAAAAAATGAATATTGGCTCCCAAAAAAATTAATGTCCGGGCAAACTCTTGCCTCCTCATAATCAGCAAAAGGTATGTTTAGCAAATTACATTTCATTTTTCGTACTTATAAAAAAACCATACAATTTGTATTATTTCTGGTCTGGAGACCTTCATCAGGAGAATAACATTGAACTAGGCCCGTGGAGCTGAAGGAATAGGGAGCTCAGAAAAAAGCATCATTCTCCACTGCGGACTATTCATTCAGAAATCTTCCTGATCATTTGTGTCATTGTTAGCTGTACTGCTGTCTTTATACATTTCTCTGTTGCTCGTGATTGGTTTAACTCGCTGAGGGAAGTTCACATCATCCATTTTTTTTTCAGGAAAAATCTTGAGTTTTCACTAGTTTGTTGATTTTCATGTTTGTCAGTCTGTCTGTCTATGAGCACTCTAGTATCCGCAATTCTTCAGTCATTGACTTGAAATTTTTAACACTGGAGGCCATAGGTCCAAGAGAAAAGCTTATTTGAGAAGGTAAGGTCAGAGGTACGTGTCATGGTTGTAGAAAAGCATAAAAACCTCCTATTTGCCAGTATCTCTCTTCCAAAAATGTACTGAAACATGGAACGAATGACATAATGTTCTGTTTCTTTCATGTTCTCTGGTTTAGGTGCGTGTCATTAAGGGAAAGATTTAATTTGTCTGGCTTTCTACGTCTGTGTTTGTTTACCTGTGCTCAACCTAGCGTCCACTATTTTTCAGCTTTTGACTTTGAATTTGTACCATACAAAGCCATATTTCCAAAGAGGAAGATGGTCATTTTTGGCTTGGCAAGGTGTAATGTCAAGGTCGTAGAAAAGGTAAAGCTTCTTTTGGCCTAAATGTCGTTCAAAAAAATATCAGAAAGATAGAATGAACGCCAAAATATTTAACTTTTATCAAATGCCGTTACATGCGTTTGTTCTTCTTTGCTTTTTTTTTGTTTTGCTTTCTCAGAATTTGAAAAAGCAGCCATCTTTGACTCTGAGAACAACAGACAAAAAGCAAGACCCTGATTGGAGGGCTGCACTCATGATGGACATGTCATTTTTGTGAATGCCGACTTCTACCCCAGGGTCTTCCTTTCTAAAACAGATAGAGAATTACATTCCTCCAGAGGATGCAAGGTATTAGTGTCTAAAAAGTCTGCTCACTGGAGTTCTCTTCTGTCCACTTATGCTCAGCATTAAAACTCCTGCTCTTCGAGCAGTAGTGGCCATACAGGTAACCAGAGTTAAGGTTCATAAGGCCTGGACCTTTTTGTAAGTTGTAACACAAGCAGTATAAAATGTGACATAAGAGGGTGGGATGTAAAAAAGCTGCTGGCAATTATCAACATCATATTCTAATTCGTTAGGGCAATGAGACTCATCACTCCACCAGGAAAACATCCCAGAGTTTTCTATTCAGCAGCAAAGATCATCCACTGGTGTTGTCCTGTTGGTGAGATGTTATCTTGATTATTCATCCTTCATTGAATAGGGTAACGCATTGTGTAATCTCATATGCAACTCAGCTCTCTGTAAGCTCTCTGTGAATTAACAGTACTCTTCAAAAGTGTGGAATCACTGAGAAATATTTTGTTATTTTATTTTGAAAGAAATTAATACTTTTATTTTTTTTTCAAACAGCCAAGTATTGATTGATTAATCTGACCTTATTTCAGGAATTGTACTGTGACAAAAGACTTTTTTAGGTGATAGTGAAGGAAAGGGGTGAGTTGAAGTCTTCCTCTTTTTATGAAGGGTGCAAGTAGTTCTCTTAAAAAATGAATATTGGCTCCCAAAAAAATTAATGTCCGGGCAAACTCTTGCCTCCTCATAATCAGCAAAAGGTATGTTTAGCAAATTACATTTCATTTTTCGTACTTATAAAAAAACCATACAATTTGTATTATTTCTGGTCTGGAGACCTTCATCAGGAGAATAACATTGAACTAGGCCCGTGGAGCTGAAGGAATAGGGAGCTCAGAAAAAAGCATCATTCTCCACTGCGGACTATTCATTCAGAAATCTTCCTGATCATTTGTGTCATTGTTAGCTGTACTGCTGTCTTTATACATTTCTCTGTTGCTCGTGATTGGTTTAACTCGCTGAGGGAAGTTCACATCATCCATTTTTTTTTCAGGAAAAATCTTGAGTTTTCACTAGTTTGTTGATTTTCATGTTTGTCAGTCTGTCTGTCTATGAGCACTCTAGTATCCGCAATTCTTCAGTCATTGACTTGAAATTTTTAACACTGGAGGCCATAGGTCCAAGAGAAAAGCTTATTTGAGAAGGTAAGGTCAGAGGTACGTGTCATGGTTGTAGAAAAGCATAAAAACCTCCTATTTGCCAGTATCTCTCTTCCAAAAATGTACTGAAACATGGAACGAATGACATAATGTTCTGTTTCTTTCATGTTCTCTGGTTTAGGTGCGTGTCATTAAGGGAAAGATTTAATTTGTCTGGCTTTCTACGTCTGTGTTTGTTTACCTGTGCTCAACCTAGCGTCCACTATTTTTCAGCTTTTGACTTTGAATTTGTACCATACAAAGCCATATTTCCAAAGAGGAAGATGGTCATTTTTGGCTTGGCAAGGTGTAATGTCAAGGTCGTAGAAAAGGTAAAGCTTCTTTTGGCCTAAATGTCGTTCAAAAAAATATCAGAAAGATAGAATGAACGCCAAAATATTTAACTTTTATCAAATGCCGTTACATGCGTTTGTTCTTCTTTGCTTTTTTTTGTTTTGCTTTCTCAGAATTTGAAAAAGCAGCCATCTTTGACTTTGAGAACAACAGACAAAAAGCAAGACCCTGATTGGAGGGCTGCACTCATGATGGACATGTCATTTTTGTGAATGCTGACCTCTACCCCAGGGTCTTCCTTTCTAAAACAGATAGAGAATTACATTCCTCCAGAGGATGCATGGTATTAGTGTCTAAAAAGTCTGCTCACTGGAGTTCTCTTCTGTCCACTTATGCTCAGCATTAAAACTCCTGCTCTTCGAGCAGTAGTGGCCGTACAGGTAACCAGAGTTAAGGTTCATAAGGCCTGGACCTTCTTGTAAGTTGTTACACAAGCAGTATAAAATGTGACATAAGAAGGTGGGATGTAAAAAAGCTGCTGGCAATTATCAACATCATATTCTAATTCGTTAGGGCAATGAGACTCATCACTCCACCAGGAAAACATCCCAGAGTTTTCTATTCAGCAGCAAAGATCATCCACTGGTGTTGTCCTGTTGGTGAGATGTTATCTTGATTATTCATCCTTCATTGAATAGGGTAACGCATTGTGTAATCTCATATGCAACTCAGCTCTCTGTAAGCTCTCTGTAAATTAACAGTACTCTTCAAAAGTGTGGAATCACTGAGAAATATTTTGTTATTTTATTTTGAAAGAAATTAATACTTTTTTTTTTTTTCAAACAGCCAAGTATTGATTGATTAATCTGACCTTATTTCAGGAATTGTACTGTGACAAAAGGCTTTTTTAGGTGATAGTGAAGGAAAGGGGTGAGTTGAAGTCTTCCTCTTTTTATGAAAGGTGCAAGTAGTTCTCTTAAAAAATGAATATTGGCTCCCAAAAAAATTAATGTCCAGGCAAACTCTTGCCTCCTCATAATCAGCAAAAGGTATGTTTAGCAAATTACATTTCATTTTTCGTACTTATAAAAAAACCATACAGTTTGTATTATTTCTGGTCTGGAGACCTTCATCAGGAGAATAACATTGAACTAGGCCCGTGGAGCTGAAGGAATAGGGAGCTCAGAAAAAAGCATCATTCTCCACTGCGGACTATTCATTCAGAAATCTTCCTGATCATTTGTGTCATTGTTAGCTGTACTGCTGTCTTTATACATTTCTCTGTTGCTCGTGATTGGTTTAACTCGCTGAGGGAAGTTCACATCATACGTTTTTTTTCAGGAAAAATCTTGAGTTTTCACTAGTTTGTTGATTTTCATGTTTGTCAGTCTGTCTGTCTATGAGCACTCTAGTATCCGCAATTCTTCAGTCATTGACTTGAAATTTTTAACACTGGAGGCCATAGGTCCAAGAGAAAAGCTTATTTGAGAAGGTAAGGTCAGAAGTACGTGTCATGGTTGTAGAAAAGCATAAAAACCTCCTATTTGCCAGTATCTCTCTTCCAAAAATGTACTGAAACATGGAACGAATGACATAATGTTCTGTTTCTTTCATGTTCTCTGGTTTAGGTGCGTGTCATTAAGGGAAAGATTTAATTTGTCTGGCTTTCTACGTCTGTGTTTGTTTACCTGTGCTCAACCTAGCTTCCACTATTTTTCAGCTTTTGACTTTGAATTTGTACCATACAAAGCCATATTTCCAAAGAGGAAGATGGTCATTTTTGGCTTGGCAAGGTGTAATGTCAAGGTCGTAGAAAAGGTAAAGCTTCTTTTGGCCTAAATGTCGTTCAAAAAAATATCAGAAAGATAGAATGAACGCCAAAATATTTAACTTTTATCAAATGCCGTTACATGCGTTTGTTCTTCTTTGCTTTTTTTTTGTTTTGCTTTCTCAGAATTTGAAAAAGCAGCCATCTTTGACTCTGAGAACAACAGACAAAAAGCAAGACCCTGATTGGAGGGCTGCACTCATGATGGACATGTCATTTTTGTGAATGCCGACTTCTACCCCAGGGTCTTCCTTTCTAAAACAGATAGAGAATTACATTCCTCCAGAGGATGCAAGGTATTAGTGTCTAAAAAGTCTGCTCACTGGAGTTCTCTTCTGTCCACTTATGCTCAGCATTAAAACTCCTGCTCTTCGAGCAGTAGTGGCCATACAGGTAACCAGAGTTAAGGTTCATAAGGCCTGGACCTTTTTGTAAGTTGTAACACAAGCAGTATAAAATGTGACATAAGAGGGTGGGATGTAAAAAAGCTGCTGGCAATTATCAACATCATATTCTAATTCGTTAGGGCAATGAGACTCATCACTCCACCAGGAAAACATCCCAGAGTTTTCTATTCAGCAGCAAAGATCATCCACTGGTGTTGTCCTGTTGGTGAGATGTTATCTTGATTATTCATCCTTCATTGAATAGGGTAACGCATTGTGTAATCTCATATGCAACTCAGCTCTCTGTAAGCTCTCTGTGAATTAACAGTACTCTTCAAAAGTGTGGAATCACTGAGAAATATTTTGTTATTTTATTTTGAAAGAAATTAATACTTTTATTTTTTTTTCAAACAGCCAAGTATTGATTGATTAATCTGACCTTATTTCAGGAATTGTACTGTGACAAAAGACTTTTTTAGGTGATAGTGAAGGAAAGGGGTGAGTTGAAGTCTTCCTCTTTTTATGAAGGGTGCAAGTAGTTCTCTTAAAAAATGAATATTGGCTCCCAAAAAAATTAATGTCCGGGCAAACTCTTGCCTCCTCATAATCAGCAAAAGGTATGTTTAGCAAATTACATTTCATTTTTCGTACTTATAAAAAAACCATACAATTTGTATTATTTCTGGTCTGGAGACCTTCATCAGGAGAATAACATTGAACTAGGCCCGTGGAGCTGAAGGAATAGGGAGCTCAGAAAAAAGCATCATTCTCCACTGC
Source organism: Gymnothorax reevesii (assembly GCA_029721435.1). Classification (NCBI taxonomy): domain Eukaryota; kingdom Metazoa; phylum Chordata; class Actinopteri; order Anguilliformes; family Muraenidae; genus Gymnothorax; species Gymnothorax reevesii. The sequence goes on from CM056583.1 coordinate 79,041,268, forward strand.
GGACTATTCATTCAGAAATCTTCCTGATCATTTGTGTCATTGTTAGCTGTACTGCTGTCTTTATACATTTCTCTGTTGCTCGTGATTGGTTTAACTCGCTGAGGGAAGTTCACATCATCCATTTTTTTTTCAGGAAAAATCTTGAGTTTTCACTAGTTTGTTGATTTTCATGTTTGTCAGTCTGTCTGTCTATGAGCACTCTAGTATCCGCAATTCTTCAGTCATTGACTTGAAATTTTTAACACTGGAGGCCATAGGTCCAAGAGAAAAGCTTATTTGAGAAGGTAAGGTCAGAGGTACGTGTCATGGTTGTAGAAAAGCATAAAAACCTCCTATTTGCCAGTATCTCTCTTCCAAAAATGTACTGAAACATGGAACGAATGACATAATGTTCTGTTTCTTTCATGTTCTCTGGTTTAGGTGCGTGTCATTAAGGGAAAGATTTAATTTGTCTGGCTTTCTACGTCTGTGTTTGTTTACCTGTGCTCAACCTAGCGTCCACTATTTTTCAGCTTTTGACTTTGAATTTGTACCATACAAAGCCATATTTCCAAAGAGGAAGATGGTCATTTTTGGCTTGGCAAGGTGTAATGTCAAGGTCGTAGAAAAGGTAAAGCTTCTTTTGGCCTAAATGTCGTTCAAAAAAATATCAGAAAGATAGAATGAACGCCAAAATATTTAACTTTTATCAAATGCCGTTACATGCGTTTGTTCTTCTTTGCTTTTTTTTTGTTTTGCTTTCTCAGAATTTGAAAAAGCAGCCATCTTTGACTTTGAGAACAACAGACAAAAAGCAAGACCCTGATTGGAGGGCTGCACTCATGATGGACATGTCATTTTTGTGAATGCTGACCTCTACCCCAGGGTCTTCCTTTCTAAAACAGATAGAGAATTACATTCCTCCAGAGGATGCATGGTATTAGTGTCTAAAAAGTCTGCTCACTGGAGTTCTCTTCTGTCCACTTATGCTCAGCATTAAAACTCCTGCTCTTCGAGCAGTAGTGGCCGTACAGGTAACCAGAGTTAAGGTTCATAAGGCCTGGACCTTCTTGTAAGTTGTTACACAAGCAGTATAAAATGTGACATAAGAAGGTGGGATGTAAAAAAGCTGCTGGCAATTATCAACATCATATTCTAATTCGTTAGGGCAATGAGACTCATCACTCCACCAGGAAAACATCCCAGAGTTTTCTATTCAGCAGCAAAGATCATCCACTGGTGTTGTCCTGTTGGTGAGATGTTATCTTGATTATTCATCCTTCATTGAATAGGGTAACGCATTGTGTAATCTCATATGCAACTCAGCTCTCTGTAAGCTCTCTGTAAATTAACAGTACTCTTCAAAAGTGTGGAATCACTGAGAAATATTTTGTTATTTTATTTTGAAAGAAATTAATACTTTTTTTTTTTTTCAAACAGCCAAGTATTGATTGATTAATCTGACCTTATTTCAGGAATTGTACTGTGACAAAAGGCTTTTTTAGGTGATAGTGAAGGAAAGGGGTGAGTTGAAGTCTTCCTCTTTTTATGAAAGGTGCAAGTAGTTCTCTTAAAAAATGAATATTGGCTCCCAAAAAAATTCATGTCCAGGCAAACTCTTGCCTCCTCATAATCAGCAAAAGGTATGTTTAGCAAATTACATTTCATTTTTCGTACTTATAAAAAAACCATACAATTTGTATTATTTCTGGTCTGGAGACCTTCATCAGGAGAATAACATTGAACTAGGCCCGTGGAGCTGAAGGAATAGGGAGCTCAGAAAAAAGCATCATTCTCCACTGCGGACTATTCATTCAGAAATCTTCCTGATCATTTGTGTCATTGTTAGCTGTACTGCTGTCTTTATACATTTCTCTGTTGCTCGTGATTGGTTTAACTCTCTGAGGGAAGTTCACATCATACGTTTTTTTTCAGGAAAAATCTTGAGTTTTCACTAGTTTGTTGATTTTCATGTTTGTCAGTCTGTCTGTCTATGAGCACTCTAGTATCCGCAATTCTTCAGTCATTGACTTGAAATTTTTAACACTGGAGGCCATAGGTCCAAGAGAAAAGCTTATTTGAGAAGGTAAGGTCAGAAGTACGTGTCATGGTTGTAGAAAAGCATAAAAACCTCCTATTTGCCAGTATCTCTCTTCCAAAAATGTACTGAAACATGGAACGAATGACATAATGTTCTGTTTCTTTCATGTTCTCTGGTTTAGGTGCGTGTCATTAAGGGAAAGATTTAATTTGTCTGGCTTTCTACGTCTGTGTTTGTTTACCTGTGCTCAACCTAGCGTCCACTATTTTTCAGCTTTTGACTTTGAATTTGTACCATACAAAGCCATATTTCCAAAGAGGAAGATGGTCATTTTTGGCTTGGCAAGGTGTAATGTCAAGGTCGTAGAAAAGGTAAAGCTTCTTTTGGCCTAAATGTCGTTCAAAAAAATATCAGAAAGAAAGAATGAACGCAAAAATATTTAACTTTTATCAAATGCCGTTACATGCGTTTGTTCTTCTTTGCTTTTTTTTTGTTTTGCTTTCTCAGAATTTGAAAAAGCAGCCATCTTTGACTTTGAGAACAACAGACAAAAAGCAAGACCCTGATTGGAGGGCTGCACTCATGATGGACATGTCATTTTTGTGAATGCTGACCTCTACCCCAGGGTCTTCCTTTCTAAAACAGTTAGAGAATTACATTCCTCCAGAGGATGCAAGGTATTAAGGTATAAAAAGTCTGCTCACTGTAGATGTCTTCTGTCCACTTATGCTCAGCATTAAAACTCCTGCTCTTCGAGCAGTAGTGGCCATACAGGTAACCAGAGTTAAGGTTCATAAGGCCTGGACCTTCTTGTAAGTTGTAACACAAGCAGTATAAAATGTGACATAAGAGGGTGGGATGTAAAAAAGCTGCTGGCAATTATCAACATCATATTCTAATTCGTTAGGGCAATGAGACTCATCACTCCACCAGTAAAACATCCCAGAGTTTTCTATTCAGCAGCAAAGATCATCCACTGGTGTTGTCCTGTTGGTGAGATGTTATCTTGATTATTCATCCTTCATTGAATAGGGTAACGCATTGTGTAATCTCATATGCAACTCAGCTCTCTGTAAGCTCTCTGTAAATTAACAGTACTCTTCAAAAGTGTGGAATCACTGAGAAATATTTTGTTATTTTATTTTGAAAGAAAACAATACTTTTTTTTTTTTTTTCCTCAAACAGCCAAGTATTCATTGATTATTCTGACCTTATTTCAGGAATTGTACTGTGACAAAAGACTTTTTTAGGTGATAGTGAAGGAAAGGGGTGAGTTGAAGTCTTCCTCTTTTTATGAAAGGTGCAAGTAGTTCTCTTAAAAAATGAATATTGGCTCCCAAAAAAATTAATGTCCGGGCAAACTCTTGCCTCCTCATAATCAGCAAAAGGTATGTTCAGCAAATTACATTTCATTTTTCGTACTTATAAAAAAACCATACAATTTGTATTATTGCTGGTCTGGAGACCTTCATCAGGAGAAAACATTGAACTAGGCCCGTGGAGCTGAAGGAATAGGGAGCTCAGAAAAAAGCATCATTCTCCACTGCGGACTATTCATTCAGAAATCTTCCTGATCATTTGTGTCATTGTTAGCTGTACTGCTGTCTTTATACATTTCTCTGTTGCTCGTGATTGGTTTAACTCGCTGAGGGAAGTTCACATCATCCATTTTTTTTTCAGGAAAAATCTTGAGTTTTCACTAGTTTGTTGATTTTCATGTTTGTCAGTCTGTCTGTCTATGAGCACTCTAGTATCCGCAATTCTTCAGTCATTGACTTGAAATTTTTAACACTGGAGGCCATAGGTCCAAGAGAAAAGCTTATTTGAGAAGGTAAGGTCAGAGGTACGTGTCATGGTTGTAGAAAAGCATAAAAACCTCCTATTTGCCAGTATCTCTCTTCCAGAAATGTACTGAAAAATGGAACGAATGACATAATGTTCTGTTTCTTTCATGTTCTCTGGTTTATGTGCGTGTCATTAAGGGAAAGATTTAATTTGTCTGGCTTTCTACGTCTGTGTTTGTTTACCTGTGCTCAACCTAGCGTCCACTATTTTTCAGCTTTTGACTTTGAATTTGTACCATACAAAGCCATATTTCCAAAGAGGAAGATGGTCATTTTTGGCTTGGCAAGGTGTAATGTCAAGGACGTAGAAAAGGTAAAGCTTCTTTTGGCCTAAATGTCGTTCAAAAAAATATCAGAAAGATAGAATGAACGCCAAAATATTTTAACTTTTATCAAATGCCGTTACATGCGTTTGTTCTTCTTTGCTTTTTTTTTTTGTTTTGCTTTCTCAGAATTTGAAAAAGCAGCCATCTTTGACTCTGAGAACAACAGACAAAAAGCAAGACCCTGATTGGAGGGCTGCACTCATGATGGACATGTCATTTTTGTGAATGCTGACCTCTACCCCAGGGTCTTCCTTTCTAAAACAGATAGAGAATTACATTCCTCCAGTGGATGCAAGGTATTAGTGTCTAAAAAGTCTGCTCACTGGAGTTCTCTTCTGTCCACTTATGCTCAGCATTAAAACTCCTGCTCTTCGAGCAGTAGTGGCCATACAGGTAACCAGAGTTAAGGTTCATAAGGCCTGGACCGTCTTGTAAGTTGTAACACAAGCAGTATAAAATGTGACATAAGAAGGTGGGATGTAAAAAAGCTGCTGGCAATTATCAACATCATATTCTAATTAGTTAGGGCAATGAGACTCATCACTCCACCAGGAAAACATCCCAGAGTTTTCTATTCAGCAGCAAAGATCATCCACTGGTGTTTTCCTGTTGGTGAGATGTTATCTTGATTATTCATCCTTCATTAAATAGGGTAACGCATTGTGTAATCTCATATGCAACTCAGCTCTCTGTAAGCTCTCAGTAAATTAACAGTACTCTTCAAAAGTGTGGAATCACTGAGAAATATTATGTTATTTTATTTTGAAAGAAAACAATACTTTTTTTTTTTTTTCAAACAGCCAAGTATTCATTGATTATTCTGACCTTATTTCAGGAATTGTACTGTGACAAAAGACTTTTTTAGGTGATAGTGAAGGAAAGGGATGAGTTGAAGTCTTCCTCTTTTTATGAAAGGTGCAAGTAGTTCTCTTAAAAAATGAATATTGGCTCCCAAAAAAATTAAAGTCCGAGCAAACTCTTGCCTCCTCATAATCAGCAAAAGGTATGTTTAGCAAATTACATTTCATTTTTCGTACTTATAAAAAAAACATACAATTTGTATTATTTCTGGTCTGGAGACCTTCATCTGGAGAATAACATTGAACTAGGCCCGTGGAGCTGAAGGAATAGGGAGCTCAGAAAATATCATCATTCTCCACTGCGGACTATTCATTCAGAAATCTTCCTGATCATTTGTGTCATTGTTAGCTGAACTGCTGTCTTTATACATTTCTCTGTTGCTCGTGATTGGTTTAACTCGCTGAGGGAAGTTCACATCATCCATTTTTTTTTCAGGAAAAATCTTGAGTTTTCACTAGTTTGTTGATTTTCATGTTTGTCAGTCTGTCTGTCTATGAGCACTCTAGTATCCGCAATTCTTCAGTCATTGACTTGAAATTTTTAACACTGGAGGCCATAGGTCCAAGAGAAAAGCTTATTTGAGAAGGTAAGGTCAGAGGTACGTGTCATGGTTGTAGAAAAGCATAAAAACCTCCTATTTGCCAGTATCTCTCTTCCAAAAATGTACTGAAACATGGAACGAATGACATAATGTTCTGTTTCTTTCATGTTCTCTGGTTTATGTGCGTGTCATTAAGGGAAAGATTTAATTTGTCTGGCTTTCTACGTCTGTGTTTGTTTACCTGTGCTCAACCTAGCGTCCACTATTTTTCAGCTTTTGACTTTGAATTTGTACCATACAAAGCCATATTTCCAAAGAGGAAGATGGTCATTTTTGGCTTGGCAAGGTGTAATGTCAAGGTCGTAGAAAAGGTAAAGCTTCTTTTGGCCTAAATGTCGTTCAAAAAAATATCAGAAAGATAGAATGAAAGCCAAAATATTTTAACTTTTATCAAATGCCATTACATGCGTTTGTTCTTCTTTGCTTTTTTTTTTTGTTTTGCTTTCTCAGAATTTGAAAAAGCAGCCATCTTTGACTCTGAGAACAACAGACAAAAAGCAAGACCCTGATTGGAGGGCTGCACTCATGATGGACATGTCATTTTTGTGAATGCTGACCTCTACCCCAGGGTCTTCCTTTCTAAAACAGATAGAGAATTACATTCCTCCAGTGGATGCAAGGTATTAGTGTCTAAAAAGTCTGCTCACTGGAGTTCTCTTCTGTCCACTTATGCTCAGCATTAAAACTCCTGCTCTTCGAGCAGTAGTGGCCATACAGGTAACCAGAGTTAAGGTTCATAAGGCCTGGACCGTCTTGTAAGTTGTAACACAAGCAGTATAAAATGTGACATAAGAAGGTGGGATGTAAAAAAGCTGCTGGCAATTATCACCATCATATTCTAATTAGTTAGGGCAATGAGACTCATCACTCCACCAGGAAAACATCCCAGAGTTTTCTATTCAGCAGCAAAGATCATCCACTGGTGTTGTCCTGTTGGTGAGATGTTATCTTGATTATTCATCCTTCATTAAATAGGGTAACGCATTGTGTAATCTCATATGCAACTCAGCTCTCTGTAAGCTCTCAGTAAATTAACAGTACTCTTCAAAAGTGTGGAATCACTGAGAAATATTATGTTATTTTATTTTGAAAGAAAACAATACTTTTTTTTTTTTTTTCAAACAGCCAAGTATTCATTGATTATTCTGACCTTATTTCAGGAATTGTACTGTGACAAAAGACTTTTTTAGGTGATAGTGAAGGAAAGGGATGAGTTGAAGTCTTCCTCTTTTTATGAAAGGTGCAAGTAGTTCTCTTAAAAAATGAATATTGGCTCCCAAAAAAATTAAAGTCCGAGCAAACTCTTGCCTCCTCATAATCAGCAAAAGGTATGTTTAGCAAATTACATTTCATTTTTCGTACTTATAAAAAAAACATACAATTTGTATTATTTCTGGTCTGGAGACCTTCATCTGGAGAATAACATTGAACTAGGCCCGTGGAGCTGAAGGAATAGGGAGCTCAGAAAAAATCATCATTCTCCACTGCGGACTATTCATTCAGAAATCTTCCTGATCATTTGTGTCATTGTTAGCTGAACTGCTGTCTTTATACATTTCTCTGTTGCTCGTGATTGGTTTAACTCGCTGAGGGAAGTTCACATCATCCATTTTTTTTTCAGGAAAAATCTTGAGTTTTCACTAGTTTGTTGATTTTCATGTTTGTCAGTCTGTCTGTCTATGAGCACTCTAGTATCCGCAATTCTTCAGTCATTGACTTGAAATTTTTAACACTGGAGGCCATAGGTCCAAGAGAAAAGCTTATTTGAGAAGGTAAGGTCAGAGGTACGTGTCATGGTTGTAGAAAAGCATAAAAACCTCCTATTTGCCAGTATCTCTCTTCCAAAAATGTACTGAAACATGGAACGAATGACATAATGTTCTGTTTCTTTCATGTTCTCTGGTTTATGTGCGTGTCATTAAGGGAAAGATTTAATTTGTCTGGCTTTCTACGTCTGTGTTTGTTTACCTGTGCTCAACCTAGCGTCCACTATTTTTCAGCTTTTGACTTTGAATTTGTACCATACAAAGCCATATTTCCAAAGAGGAAGATGGTCATTTTTGGCTTGGCAAGGTGTAATGTCAAGGTCGTAGAAAAGGTAAAGCTTCTTTTGGCCTAAATGTCGTTCAAAAAAATATCAGAAAGATAGAATGAAAGCCAAAATATTTTAACTTTTATCAAATGCCATTACATGCATTTGTTCTTCTTTGCTTTTTTTTTTGTTTTGCTTTCTCAGAATTTGAAAAAGCAGCCATCTTTGACTCTGAGAACAACAGACAAAAAGCATGACCCTGATTGGAGGGCTGCACTCATGATGGACATGTCATTTTTGTGAATGCTGACCTCTACCCCAGGGTCTTCCTTTCTAAAACAGATAGAGAATTACATTCCTCCAGAGGATGCAAGGTATTAGTGTCTAAAAAGTCTGCTCACTGGAGTTCTCTTCTGTCCACTTATGCTCAGCATTAAAACTCCTGCTCTTCGAGCAGTAGTGGCCATACAGGTAACCAGAGTTAAGGTTCATAAGGCCTGGACCGTCTTGTAAGTTGTAACACAAGCAGTATAAAATGTGACATAAGAAGGTGGGATGTAAAAAAGCTGCTGGCAATTATCAACATCATATTCTAATTAGTTAGGGCAATGAGACTCATCACTCCACCAGGAAAACATCCCAGAGTTTTCTATTCAGCAGCAAAGATCATCCACTGGTGTTGTCCTGTTGGTGAGATGTTATCTTGATTATTCATCCTTCATTAAATAGGGTAACGCATTGTGTAATCTCATATGCAACTCAGCTCTCTGTAAGCTCTCAGTAAATTAACAGTACTCTTCAAAAGTGTGGAATCACTGAGAAATATTATGTTATTTTATTTTGAAAGAAAACAATACTTTTTTTTTTTTTTTCAAACAGCCAAGTATTCATTGATTATTCTGACCTTATTTCAGGAATTGTACTGTGACAAAAGACTTTTTTAGGTGATAGTGAAGGAAAGGGTTGAGTTGAAGTCTTCCTCTTTTTATGAAGGGTGCAAGTAGTTCTCTTAAAAAATGAATACTGGCTCCCAAAAAAATTAATGTCCGGGCAAACTCTTGCCTCCTCATAATCAGCAAAAGGTATGTTTAGCAAATTACATTTCATTTTTCGTACTTATAAAAAAACCATACAATTTGTATTATTTCTGGTCTGGAGACCTTCATCTGGAGAATAACATTGAACTAGGCCCGTGGAGCTGAAGGAATAGGGAGCTCAGAAAAAAGCATCATTCTCCACTGCGGACTATTCATTCAGAAATCTTCCTGATCATTTGTGTCATTGTTAGCTGAACTGCTGTCTTTATTCATTTCTCTGTTGCTCGTGATTGGTTTAACTCGCTGAGGGAAGTTCACATCATCCATTTTTTTTTCAGGAAAAATCTTGAGTTTTCACTAGTTTGTTGATTTTCATGTTTGTCAGTCTGTCTGTCTATGAGCACTCTAGTATCCGCAATTCTTCAGTCATTGACTTGAAATTTTTAACACTGGAGGCCATAGGTCCAAGAGAAAAGCTTATTTGAGAAGGTAAGGTCAGAGGTACGTGTCATGGTTGTAGAAAAGCATAAAAACCTCCTATTTGCCAGTATCTCTCTTCCAAAAATGTACTGAAACATGGAACGAATGACATAATGTTCTGTTTCTTTCATGTTCTCTGGTTTATGTGCGTGTCATTAAGGGAAAGATTTAATTTGTCTGGCTTTCTACGTCTGTGTTTGTTTACCTGTGCTCAACCTAGCGTCCACTATTTTTCAGCTTTTGACTTTGAATTTGTACCATACAAAGCCATATTTCCAAAGAGGAAGATGGTCATTTTTGGCTTGGCAAGGTGTAATGTCAAGGTCGTAGAAAAGGTAAAGCTTCTTTTGGCCTAAATGTCGTTCAAAAAAATATCAGAAAGATAGAATGAACGCCAAAATATTTTAACTTTTATCAAATGCCGTTACATGCGTTTGTTCTTCTTTGCTTTTTTTTTTGTTTTGCTTTCTCAGAATTTGAAAAAGCAGCCATCTTTGACTCTGAGAACAACAGACAAAAAGCAAGACCCTGATTGGAGGGCTGCACTCATGATGGACATGTCATTTTTGTGAATGCTGACCTCTACCCCAGGGTCTTCCTTTCTAAAACAGATAGAGAATTACATTCCTCCAGAGGATGCAAGGTATTAGTGTCTAAAAAGTCTGCTCACTGGAGTTCTCTTCTGTCCACTTATGCTCAGCATTAAAACTCCTGCTCTTCGAGCAGTAGTGGCCATACAGGGAACCAGAGTTAAGGTTCATAAGGCCTGGACCGTCTTGTAAGTTGTAACACAAGCAGTATAAAATGTGACATAAGAAGGTGGGATGTAAAAAAGCTGCTGGCAATTATCAACATCATATTCTAATTCGTTAGGGCAATGAGACTCATCACTCCACCAGGAAAACATCCCAGAGTTTTCTATTCAGCAGCAAAGATCATCCACTGGTGTTGTCCTGTTGGTGAGATGGTATCTTGATTATTCATCCTTCATTGAATAGGGTAACGCATTGTGTAATCCCATATGCAACTCAGCTCTCTGTAAGCTCTCTTTAAATTAACAGTACTCTTCAAAAGTGTGGAATCGCTGAGAAATATTTTGTTATTTTATTTTGAAAGAAAACAATACTTTTTTTTTTTTCTAACAGCCAAGTATTCATTGATTATCCTGACCTTATTTCAGGAATTGTACTGTGACAAAAGAGTTTTTTAGGTGATAGTGAAGGAAAGGGGTGAGTTGAAGTCTTCCTCTTTTTATGAAAGGTGCAAGTAGTTCTCATCTTAAAAAATGAATATTGGCTCCCAAAAAAATTAATGTCCGGGCAAACTCTTGCCTCCTCATAATCAGCAAAAGGTATGTTTAGCAAATTACATTTCATTTTTCGTACTTATAAAAAAACCATACAATTTGTATTATTGCTGGTCTGGAGACCTTCATCTGGAGATAACATTGAACTAGGCCCGTGGAGCTGAAGGAATAGGGAGCTCAGAAAAAAGCATCATTCTCCACTGCGGACTATTCATTCAGAAATCTTCCTGATCATTTGTGTTATTGTTAGCTGTACTGCTGTCTTTATACATTTCTCTGTTGCTCGTGATTGGTTTAACTCGCTGAGGGAAGTTCACATCATCCATTTTTTTTTCAGGAAAAATCTTGAGTTTTCACTAGTTTGTTGATTTTAATGTTTGTCAGTCTGTCTGTCTATGAGCACTCTAGTATCCGCAATTCTTCAGTCATTGACTTGAAATTTTTAACACTGGAGGCCATAGGTCCAAGAGAAAAGCTTATTTGAGAAGGTAAGGTCAGAGGTACGTGTCATGGTTGTAGAAAAGCATAAAATCCTCCTATTTGCCAGTATCTCTCTTCCAAAAATGTACTGAAACATGGAACGAATGACATAATGTTCTGTTTCTTTCATGTTCTCTGGTTTATGTGCGTGTCATTAAGGGAAAGATTTAATTTGTCTGGCTTTCTACGTCTGTGTTTGTTTACCTGTGCTCAACCTAGCGTCCACTATTTTTCAGCTTTTGACTTTGAATTTGTACCATACAAAGCCATATTTCCAAAGAGGAAGATGGTCATTTTTGGCTTGGCAAGGTGTAATGTCAAGGTCGTAGAAAAGGTAAAGCTTCTTTTGGCCTAAATGTCGTTCAAAAAAATATCAGAAAGATAGAATGAACGCCAAAATATTTTAACTTTTATCAAATGCCGTTACATGCGTTTGTTCTTCTTTGCTTTTTTTTTTGTTTTGCTTTCTCAGAATTTGAAAAAGCAGCCATCTTTGACTCTGAGAACAACAGACAAAATGCAAGACCCTGATTGGAGGGCTGCACTCATGATGGACATGTCATTTTTGTGAATGCTGACCTCTACCCCAGGGTCTTCCTTTCTAAAACAGATAGAGAATTACATTCCTCCAGAGGATGCAAGGTATTAGTGTCTAAAAAGTCTGCTCACTGGAGTTCTCTTCTGTCCACTTATGCTCAGCATTAAAACTCCTGCTCTTTGAGCAGTAGTGGCCATACAGGTAACCAGAGTTAAGGTTCATAAGGCCTGGACCGTCTTGTAAGTTGTAACACAAGCAGTATAAAATGTGACATAAGAAGGTGGGATTTTAAAAAGCTGCTGGCAATTATCAACATCATATTCTAATTAGTTAGGGCAATGAGACTCATCACTCCACCAGGAAAACATCCCAGAGTTTTCTATTCAGCAGCAAAGATCATCCACTGGTGTTGTCCTGTTGGTGAGATGTTATCTTGATTATTCATCCTTCATTAAATAGGGTAACGCATTGTGTAATCTCATATGCAACTCAGCTCTCTGTAAGCTCTCAGTAAATTAACAGTACTCTTCAAAAGTGTGGAATCACTGAGAAATATTATGTTATTTTATTTTGAAAGAAAACAATACTTTTTTTTTTTTTTCAAACAGCCAAGTATTCATTGATTATTCTGACCTTATTTCAGGAATTGTACTGTGACAAAAGACTTTTTTAGGTGATAGTGAAGGAAAGGGGTGAGTTGAAGCCTTCCTCTTTTTATGAAAGGTGCAAGTAGTTCTCTTAAAAAATGAATATTGGCTCCCAAAAAAATTAATGTCCGGGCAAACTCTTGCCTCCTCATAATCAGCAAAAGGTATGTTTAGCAAATTACATTTCATTTTTCGTACTTATAAAAAAACCATACAATTTGTATTATTTCTGGTCTGGAGACCTTCATCTGGAGAATAACATTGAACTAGGCCCGTGGAGCTGAAGGAATAGGGAGCTCAGAAAAAAGCATCATTCTCCACTGCGGACTATTCATTCAGAAATCTTCCTGATCATTTGTGTCATTGTTAGCTGAACTGCTGTCTTTATACATTTCTCTGTTGCTCGTTATTGGTTTAACTCGCTGAGGGAAGTTCACATCATCCATTTTTTTTTCAGGAAAAATCTTGAGTTTTCACTAGTTTGTTGATTTTCATGTTTGTCAGTCTGTCTGTCTATGAGCACTCTAGTATCCGCAATTCTTCAGTCATTGACTTGAAATTTTTAACACTGGAGGCCATAGGTCCAAGAGAAAAGCTTATTTGAGAAGGTAAGGTCAGAGGTACGTGTCATGGTTGTAGAAAAGCATAAAAACCTCCTATTTGCCAGTATCTCTCTTCCAAAAATGTACTGAAACATGGAACGAATGACATAATGTTCTGTTTCTTTCATGTTCTCTGGTTTATGTGCGTGTCATTAAGGGAAAGATTTAATTTGTCTGGCTTTCTACGTCTGTGTTTGTTTACCTGTGCTCAACCTAGCGTCCACTGTTTTTCAGCTTTTGACTTTGAATTTGTACCATACAAAGCCATATTTCCAAAGAGGAAGATGGTCATTTTTGGCTTGGCAAGGTGTAATGTCAAGGTCGTAGAAAAGGTAAAGCTTCTTTTGGCCTAAATGTCGTTCAAAAAAAAAAAAGAAAGATAGAATGAACGCCAAAATATTTTAACTTTTATCAAATGCCGTTACATGCGTTTGTTCTTCTTTGCTTTTTTTTTTGTTTTGCTTTCTCAGAATTTGAAAAAGCAGCCATCTTTGACTCTGAGAACAACAGACAAAAAGCAAGACCCTGATTGGAGGGCTGCACTCATGATGGACATGTCATTTTTGTGAATGCTGACCTCTACCCCAGGGTCTTCCTTTCTAAAACAGATAGAGAATTACATTCCTCCAGAGGATGCAAGGTATTAGTGTCTAAAAAGTCTGCTCACTGGAGTTCTCTTCTGTCCACTTATGCTCAGCATTAAAACTCCTGCTCTTCGAGCAGTAGTGGCCATACAGGTAACCAGAGTTAAGGTTCATAAGGCCTGGACCGTCTTGTAAGTTGTAACACAAGCAGTATAAAATGTGACATAAGAAGGTGGGATGTAAAAAAGCTGCTGGCAATTATCAACATCATATTCTAATTCGTAAGGGCAATGAGACTCATCACTCCACCAGGAAAACATCCCAGAGTTTTCTATTCAGCAGCAAAGATCATCCACTGGTGTTGTCCTGTTGGTGAGATGTTATCTTGATTATTCATCCTTCATTGAATAGGGTAACGCATTGTGTAATCCCATATGCAACTCAGCTCTCTGTAAGCTCTCTTTAAATTAACAGTACTCTTCAAAAGTGTGGAATCACTGAGAAATATTTTGTTATTTTATTTTGAAAGAAAACAATACTTTTTTTTTTTTCAAACAGCCAAGTATTCATTGATTATCCTGACCTTATTTCAGGAATTGTACTGTGACAAAAGAGTTTTTTAGGTGATAGTGAAGGAAAGGGGTGAGTTGAAGTCTTCCTCTTTTTATGAAAGGTGCAAGTAGTTCTCATCTTAAAAAATGAATATTGGCTCCCAAAAAAATTAATGTCCGGGCAAACTCTTGCCTCCTCATCACCAGCAAAAGGTATGTTTAGCAAATTACATTTCATTTTTCGTACTTATCAAAAAACCATTCAATTTGTATTATTGCTGGTCTGGAGACCTTCATCTGGAGAATAACAATGAACTAGGCCCATAAAGCTGAAGGAATAGGGAGCTCAGAAAAAAGCATCATTCTCCACTGCTGACTGTTCATTCAGAAATCTTCCTGATCATTTGTCTCATTGTTAGCTGTACTGCTGCCTTTATACATTTCTCTGTTGCTCGTGATTGGTTTAACTCGCTGAGGGAAGTTCACATCATCCGTTTTTTTTTCAGGCAAAATCTTGAGTTTTCACTAGTTTGTTGATTTTCATGATTGTCAGTCTGTCTGTCTATGAGCACTCTAGTATCCGCAATTCTTCAGTCATTGACTTGAAATTTTTAACACTGGAGGCCAAATGTCCAAGAGAAAAGCTTATTTGAGAAGATAAGGTCAGAGGTAAGTGTCATGGTTGTAGAAAAGCATAAAAACCTCCTATTTGCCAGTATCTCTCTTCCAAATATTTACTGAAACATGGAACGAATTACATAATGTTCTGTTTCTCTCATGTTCTCTGGTTTATGTGCGTGTCATTAAGGGAAAGATTTAATTTGTCTGGCTTTCTACGTCTGTGTTTGTTTACCTGTGCTCAATCAAGCGTCCACTATTCTTCAGCTTTTGACTTTGAATTTGTACCATACAAAGCCATATTTCCAAAGAGGAAGATGGTCATTTTTGGCTTGGCAAGGTGTAATGTCAAGGTCGTCGAAAAGGTAAAGCTTCTTTTGGCCTAAATGTCGTTCAAAAAAATATCAGAAAGATAGAATGAACGCCAAAATATTGTAACTTTTATCAAATGCCGTTACATGCGTTTGTTCTTCTTTGCTTTTTTTTTTTGTTTTGCTTTCTCAGAATTTGAAAAAGCAGCCATCTTTGACCCTGAGAACAACAGACAAAAAGCAAGACCCTGATTGGAGGGCTGCACTCATGATGGACATGTCATTTTTGTGAATGCTGACCTCTACCCCAGGGTCTTCCTTTCTAAAACAGATAGAGAATTACATTCCTCCAGAGGATGCAAGGTATTAGTGTCTAAAAAGTCTGCTCACCGTAGATCTCTTCTGTCCACTTATGCTCAGCATTAAAACTCCTGCTCTTCGAGCAGTAGTGGCCATACAGGTAACCAGAGATAAGGTTCATGAGGCCTGGACCTTCTTGTAAGTTGTAACACAAGCAGTATAAAATGTGACATAAGAGGGTGGGATGTAAAAAAGCTGCTGGCAATTATCAACATCATATTCTAATTCGTTAGGGCAATGAGACTCATCACTCCACCTGGAAAACATCCCAGAGTTTTCTATTCAGCAGCAAAGATCATCCACTGGTGTTGTCCTGTTGGTAAGATGTTATCTTGATTATTCATCCTTCATTGAATAGGGTAACGCATTGTGTAATCTCATATGCAACTCAGCTCTCTGTAAGCTCTCTGTAAATTAACAGTACTCTTCAAAAGTGTAGAATCACTGAGAAATATTTTGTTATTTTATTTTGAAAGAAAACAATACTTTTGTTTTTTTCAAACAGCCAAGTATTCATTGATTATTCTGACCTTATTTCAGGAATTGTACTGTGACAAAAGACTTTTTTAGGTGATAGTGAAGGAAAGGGGTGAGTTGAAGTCTTCCTCTTTTTATGAAAGGTGCAAGTAGTTCTCATCTTAAAAAAAATGAATATTGGCTCCCAAAAAAATTAATATCCGGGCAAACTCTTGCCTCCTCATCAACAGCAATAGGTATGTTTAGCAAATTACATTTCATTTTTCGGACTTATAAAAAAACCATACAATTTGTATTATTGCTGGTCTGGAGACCTACATCTGGAGAATAACATTGAACTAGGCCCGTGGAGCTGAAGGAATAGGGAGCTCAGAAAAAAGCATCATTCTCCACTGCGGACTGTTCATTCAGAAATCTTCCTGATCATTTGTCTTATTGTTAGCTGTACTGCTGTCTTTATACATTTCTCTGTTGCTCGTGATTGGTTTAACTCGCTGAGGGAAGTTCACATCATCCGTTTTTTTTCAGGCAAAATCTTGAGTTTTCACTAGTTTGTTGATTTTCATGTTTGTCAGTCTGTCTGTCTATGAGCACTCTAGTATCCGCAATTCTCGAGTCATTGACTTGAAATTTTTAACACTGGAAGCCATATGTCCAAGAGAAAAGCTTATTTGAGAAGATAAGGTCAGAGGTAAGTGTAATGGTTGTCGAAAAGCATAAAAACCTCCTATTTGCCAGTATCTGTCTGCCAAAAATTTACTGAAACATGGAACGAATCACATAATGTTCTGTTTCTCTCATGTTCTCTGGTTTATGTGCGTGTCATTAAGGGAAAGATTTAATTTGTCTGGCTTTCTACGTCTGTGTTTGTTTACCTGTACTCAATCTAGCGTCCACTATTCTTCAGCTTTTGACTTTGAATTTGTACCATACAAAGCCATATTTCGAAAGAGGAAGATGGTCATTTTTGGCTTGGCAAGGTGTAATGTCAAGGTCGTAGAAAAGGTAAAGCTTCTTTTGGCCTAAATCTCGTTCAAAAAAATATCAGAAAGATAGAATGAACGCCAAAATATTTTAGCTTTTATCAAATGCCGTTACATGCGTTTCTTCTTATTTGCTTTTTTTTGTTTTGCTTTTTCAGAATTTGAAAAAGCTGCCATCTTTGACCCTGAGAACAACAGACAAAAAGCAAGACCCTGATTGGAGGGCTGCACTCATGATGGACATGTCATTTTTGTGAATGCCGACCTCTACCCCAGGGTCTTCCTTTCTAAAACAGATAGAGAATTACATTCCTCCAGAGGATGCAAGGTATTAGTGTCTAAAAAGTCTGCTCACTGGAGCTCTCTTCTGTCCACTTATGCTCAGCATTATAACTCCTGCTCTTCGAGCAGTAGTGGCCATACAGGTAACCAGAGTTAAGGTTCATAAGGCCTGGACCTTCTTGTAAGTTGTAACACAAGCAGTATAAAATGTGACATAAGAGGGTGGGATGTAAAAAAGCTGCTGGCAATTATAAACATCTTATTCTAATTTGTTAGGGCAATGAGACTCATCACTCCACCAGTAAAACATCCCAGAGTTTTCTATTCAGCAGCAAAGATCATCCACTGGTGTTGTCCTGTTGGTGAGATGGTATCTTGATTATTCATCCTTCATTGAATAGGGTAACGCATTGTGTAATCTCATATGCAACTCAGCTCTCTGTAAGCTCTCTGTAAATTAACAGTACTCTTCAAAAGTGTAGAATCACTGAGAAATATTTTGTTATATTATTTTGAAAGAAAACAATACTTTTGTTTTTTTCAAACAGCCAAGTATTCATTGATTATTCTGACCTTATTTCAGGAATTGTACTGTGACAAAAGACTTTTTTAGGTGATAGTGAAGGAAAGGGGTGAGTTGAAGTCTTCCTCTTTTCATGAAAGGTGCAAGTAGTTCTCATCTTAAAAAAATGAATATTGGCTCCCAAAAAAATTAATATCCGGGCAAACTCTTGCCTCCTCATCACCAGCAAAAGGTATGTTTAGCAAATTACATTTCATTTTTCGGACTTATAAAAAAACCATACAATTTGTATTATTGCTGGTCTGGAGACCTACATCTGGAGAATCGCATTGAACTAGGCCCGTGGAGCTGAAGGAATAGGGAGCTCAGAAAAAAGCATCATTCTCCACTGCTGACTGTTCATTCAGAAATTTTCCTGATCATTTGTCTCATTGTTAGCTGTACTGCTGCCTTTATACAATTCTCTGTTGCTCGTGATTGGTTTAACTCGCTGAGGGAAGTTCACATCATCCGTTTTTTTTCAGGCAATATCTTGAGTTTTCACTAGTTTGTTGATTTTCATGTTTGTCAGTCTGTCTGTCTATGAGTCACTCTAGTATCTGCAATTCTTCAGTCATTGACTTGAAATTTTTAACACTGGAGGCCATATGTCCAAGAGAAAAGCTTATTTGAGAAGATATGGTCAGAGGTAAGTGTCATGGTTGTAGAAAAGCATAAAAACCTCCTATTTGCCAGTATCTGTCTGCCAAAAAATTTACTGAAACATGGAACGAATGACATAATGTTCTGTTTCTCTCATGTTCTCTGGTTTATGTGCGTGTCATTAAGGGAAAGATTTAATTTGTCTGGCTTTCTACGTCTGTATTTGTTTACCTGTGCTCAATCTAGCGTCCACTATTCTTCAGCTTTTGACTTTGAATTTGTACCATACAAAGCCATATTTCCAAAGAGGAAGATGGTCATTTTTGGCTTGGCAAGGTGTAATGTCAAGGTCGTAGAAAAGGTAAAGCTCCTTTTGGCCTAAATCTCGTTCAAAAAAATATCAGAAAGATAGAATAAACGCCAAAATATTTTAACTTTTATCAAATGCCGTTACATGCGATTCTTCTTCTTTTCTTTTTTTTTGTTTTGCTTTCTCAGAATTTGAAAAAGCTGCCATCTTTGACCCTGAGAACAACAGACAAAAAGCAAGACCCTGGATTGGAGGGCTGCACTCATGACGGACATGTCATTTTTGTGAATGCTGACCTCTATGCCAGGGTCTTCCTTTCTAAAACAGATAGAGAATTACATTCCTCCAGAGGATGCAAGGTATTAGTGTCTAAAAAGTCTGCTCACTGGAGCTCTCTTCTGTCCACTTACGCTCAGCATTAAAACTCCTGCTCTTCGAGCAGTAGTGGCCATACAGGTAACCAGAGAAAAGGTTCATGAGGCCTGGACCTTCTTGTAAGTTGTAACACAAGCAGTATAAAATGTGACATAAGAGGGTGGGATGTAAAAAAGCTGCTGGCAATTATCAACATCTTATTCTAATTCGTTAGGGCAATGAAACTCATCACTCCACCAGTAAAACATCCCAGAGTTTTCTATTCAGCAGCAAAGATCATCCACTGGTGTTGTCCTGTTGGTGAGATTTTATCTTGATTATTCATCCTTCATTGAATAGGGTAACGCATTGTGTAATCTCATATGCAACTCAGCTCTCTGTAAGCTCTCTGTAAATTAACAGTACTCTTCAAAAGTGTGGAATCACTGAGAAATATTTTGTTATTTTATTTTGAAAGAAATTAATACTTTTTTTTTTTTTCAAACAGCCAAGTATTGATTGATTAATCTGACCTTATTTCTGGAATTGTACTGTGACAAAAGACTTTTTTAGGTGATAGTGAAGGAAAGGGGTGAGTTGAAGTCTTCCTCTTTTTATGAAAGGTGCAAGTAGTTCTCATCTTAAAAAATGAATATTGGCTCCCAAAAAAATTAATGTCCGGGAAAACTCTTGCCTCCTCATCACCAGCAAAAGGTATGTTTAGCAAATTACATTTCATTTTTCATACTTATAAAAAGACCATACAATTTGTATTATTGCTGGTCTGGAGACCTTCATCTGAAGAATAACATTGAACTAGGCCCGTGGAGCTGAAGGAATAGGGAGCTCAGAAAAAAGCATCATTCTCCACTGGGGACTGTTCATTCAGAAATCTTCCTGATCATTTGTCTCATTGTTAGCTGTACTGCTGTGTTTATACATTTCTCTGTTGCTCGTGATTGGTTTAACTCGCTGAGGGAAGTTCACATCATCCGTTTTTTTTCAGGAAAAATCTTGAGTTTTCACTAGTTTGTTGATTTTCATGTTTGTCAGTCTGTCTGTCTATGAGCACTCTAGTATCCACAATTCTTCAGTCATTGACTTGAAATTTTTAACACTGGAGGCCATATGTCCAAGAGAAAAGCTTATTTGAGAAGATAAGGTCAGAGGTAAGTGTCATGGTTGTAGAAAAGCATAAAAACCTCCTATTTGCCAGTATTTCTCCTCCAAAAATTTACTGAAACATGGAACGAATGACATAATGTTCTGTTTCTTTCATGTTCTCTGGTTTATGTGCGTGTCATTAAGGGAAAGATTTAATTTGTCTGGCTTTCTACGTCTGTGTTTGTTTACCTGTGCTCAACCTAGCGTCCACTATTTTTCAGCTTTTGACTTTGAATTTGTACCATACAAAGCCATATTTCCAAAGAGGAAGATGGTCATTTTTGGCTTGGCAAGGTGTAATGTCAAGGTCGTAGAAAAGGTAAAGCTTCTTTTGGCCTAAATGTCGTTCAAAAAAATATCAGAAAGATAGAATGAACGCCAAAATATTTTAACTTTTATCAAATGCCGTTACATGCGTTTGTTCTTCTTTGCTTTTTTTTTTGTTTTGCTTTCTCAGAATTTGAAAAAGCAGCCATCTTTGACTCTGAGAACAACAGACAAAAAGCAAGACCCTGATTGGAGGGCTGCACTCATGATGGACATGTCATTTTTGTGAATGCTGACCTCTACCCCAGGGTCTTCCTTTCTAAAACAGATAGAGAATTACATTCCTCCAGAGGATGCAAGGTATTAGTGTCTAAAAAGTCTGCTCACTGGAGTTCTCTTCTGTCCACTTATGCTCAGCATTAAAACTCCTGCTCTTCGAGCAGTAGTGGCCATACAGGGAACCAGAGTTAAGGTTCATAAGGCCTGGACCGTCTTGTAAGTTGTAACACAAGCAGTATAAAATGTGACATAAGAAGGTGGGATGTAAAAAAGCTGCTGGCAATTATCAACATCATATTCTAATTCGTTAGGGCAATGAGACTCATCACTCCACCAGGAAAACATCCCAGAGTTTTCTATTCAGCAGCAAAGATCATCCACTGGTGTTGTCCTGTTGGTGAGATGGTATCTTGATTATTCATCCTTCATTGAATAGGGTAACGCATTGTGTAATCCCATATGCAACTCAGCTCTCTGTAAGCTCTCTTTAAATTAACAGTACTCTTCAAAAGTGTGGAATCACTGAGAAATATTTTGTTATTTTATTTTGAAAGAAAACAATACTTTTTTTTTTTTCAAACAGCCAAGTATTCATTGATTATCCTGACCTTATTTCAGGATATGTACTGTGACAAAAGAGTTTTTTAGGTGATAGTGAAGGAAAGGGGTGAGTTGAAGTCTTCCTCTTTTTATGAAAGGTGCAAGTAGTTCTCATCTTAAAAAATGAATATTGGCTCCCAAAAAAATTAATGTCCGGGCAAACTCTTGCCTCCTCATAATCAGCAAAAGGTATGTTTAGCAAATTACATTTCATTTTTCGTACTTATAAAAAAACCATACAATTTGTATTATTGCTGGTCTGGAGACCTTCATCTGGAGATAACATTGAACTAGGCCCGTGGAGCTGAAGGAATAGGGAGCTCAGAAAAAAGCATCATTCTCCACTGCGGACTATTCATTCAGAAATCTTCCTGATCATTTGTGTCATTGTTAGCTGTACTGCTGTCTTTATACATTTCTCTGTTGCTCGTGATTGGTTTAACTCGCTGAGGGAAGTTCACATCATCCATTTTTTTTTCAGGAAAAATCTTGAGTTTTCACTAGTTTGTTGATTTTAATGTTTGTCAGTCTGTCTGTCTATGAGCACTCTAGTATCCGCAATTCTTCAGTCATTGACTTGAAATTTTTAACACTGGAGGCCATAGGTCCAAGAGAAAAGCTTATTTGAGAAGATAAGGTCAGAGGTACGTGTCATGGTTGTAGAAAAGCATAAAAACCTCCTATTTGCCAGTATCTCTCTTCCAAAAATGTACTGAAACATGGAACGAATGACATAATGTTCTGTTTCTTTCATGTTCTCTGGTTTATGTGCGTGTCATTAAGGGAAAGATTTAATTTGTCTGGCTTTCTACGTCTGTGTTTGTTTACCTGTGCTCAACCTAGCGTCCACTATTTTTCAGCTTTTGACTTTGAATTTGTACCATACAAAGCCATATTTCCAAAGAGGAAGATGGTCATTTTTGGCTTGGCAAGGTGTAATGTCAAGGACGTAGAAAAGGTAAAGCTTCTTTTGGCCTAAATGTCGTTCAAAAAAATATCAGAAAGATAGAATGAACGCCAAAATATTTTAACTTTTATCAAATGCCGTTACATGCGTTTGTTCTTCTTTGCTTTTTTTTTTTGTTTTGCTTTCTCAGAATTTGAAAAAGCAGCCATCTTTGACTCTGAGAACAACAGACAAAAAGCAAGACCCTGATTGGAGGGCTGCACTCATGATGGACATGTCATTTTTGTGAATGCTGACCTCTACCCCAGGGTCTTCCTTTCTAAAACAGATAGAGAATTACATTCCTCCAGAGGATGCAAGGTATTAGTGTCTAAAAAGTCTGCTCACTGGAGTTCTCTTCTGTCCACTTATGCTCAGCATTAAAACTCCTGCTCTTCGAGCAGTAGTGGCCATACAGGTAACCAGAGTTAAGGTTCATAAGGCCTGGACCGTCTTGTAAGTTGTAACACAAGCAGTATAAAATGTGACATAAGAAGGTGGGATTTTAAAAAGCTGCTGGCAATTATCAACATCATATTCTAATTAGTCAGGGCAATGAGACTCATCACTCCACCAGGAAAACATCCCAGAGTTTTCTATTCAGCAGCAAAGATCATCCACTGGTGTTGTCCTGTTGGTGAGATGTTATCTTGATTATTCATCCTTCATTAAATAGGGTAACGCATTGTGTAATCTCATATGCAACTCAGCTCTCTGTAAGCTCTCAGTAAATTAACAGTACTCTTCAAAAGTGTGGAATCACTGAGAAATATTATGTTATTTTATTTTGAAAGAAAACAATACTTTTTTTTTTTTTTCAAACAGCCAAGTATTCATTGATTATTCTGACCTTATTTCAGGAATTGTACTGTGACAAAAGACTTTTTTAGGTGATAGTGAAGGAAAGGGGTGAGTTGAAGCCTTCCTCTTTCTATGAAAGGTGCAAGTAGTTCTCTTAAAAAATGAATATTGGCTCCCAAAAAAATTAATGTCCGGGCAAACTCTTGCCTCCTCATAATCAGCAAAAGGTATGTTTAGCAAATTACATTTCATTTTTCGTACTTATAAAAAAACCATACAATTTGTATTATTTCTGGTCTGGAGACCTTCATCTGGAGAATAACAATGAACTAGGCCCGTGGAGCTGAAGGAATAGGGAGCTCAGAAAAAAGCATCATTCTCCACTGCGGACTGTTCATTCAGAAATCTTCCTGATCATTTGTGTCATTGTTAGCTGTACTGCTGCCTTTATACATTTCTCTGTTGCTCGTGATTGGTTTAACTCGCTGAGGGAAGTTCACATCATCCATTTTTTTTTCAGGAAAAATCTTGAGTTTTCACTAGTTTGTTGATTTTCATGATTGTCAGTCTGTCTGTCTATGAGCACTCTAGTATCCGCAATTCTTCAGTCATTGACTTGAAATTTTTAACACTGGAGGCCAAATGTCCAAGAGAAAAGCTTATTTGAGAAGATAAGGTCAGAGGTAAGTGTCATGGTTGTAGAAAAGCATAAAAACCTCCTATTTGCCAGTATCTCTCTTCCAAATATTTACTGAAACATGGAACGAATGACATAATGTTCTGTTTCTCTCATGTTCTCTGGTTTATGTGCGTGTCATTAAGGGAAAGATTTAATTTGTCTGGCTTTCTACGTCTGTGTTTGTTTACCTGTGCTCAATCTAGCGTCCACTATTCTTCAGCTTTTGACTTTGAATTTGTACCATACAAAGCCATATTTCCAAAGAGGAAGATGGTCATTTTTGGCTTGGCAAGGTGTAATGTCAAGGTCGTAGAAAAGGTAAAGCTTCTTTTGGCCTAAATCTCGTTCAAAAAAATATCAGAAAGATAGAATGAACGCCAAAATATTTTAACTTTTATCAAATGCCGTTACATGCGTTTCTTCTTCTTTGCTTTTTTTTGTTTTGCTTTCTCAGAATTTGAAAAAGCTGCCATCTTTGACCCTGAGAACAACAGACAAAAAGCAAGACCCTGATTGGAGGGCTGCACTCATGATGGACATGTCATTTTTGTGAATGCTGACCTCTACCCCAGGGTCTTCCTTTCTAAAACAGATAGAGAATTACATTCCTCCAGAGGATGCAAGGTATTAGTGTCTAAAAAGTCTGCTCACTGGAGCTCTCTTCTGTCCACTTTTGCTCAGCATTAAAACTCCTGCTCTTCGAGCAGTAGTGGCCATACAGGTAACCAGAGTTAAGGTTCATAAGGCCTGGACCTTCTTGTAAGTTGTAACACAAGCAGTATAAAATGTGACATAAGAGGGTGGGATGTAAAAAAGCTGCTGGCAATTATAAACATCTTATTCTAATTTGTTAGGGCAATGAGACTCATCACTCCACCAGTAAAACATCCCAGAGTTTTCTATTCAGCAGCAAAGATCATCCACTGGTGTTGTCCTGTTGGTGAGATGGTATCTTGATTATTCATCCTTCATTGAATAGGGTAACGCATTGTGTAATCTCATATGCAACTCAGCTCTCTGTAAGCTCTCTGTAAATTAACAGTACTCTTCAAAAGTGTAGAATCACTGAGAAATATTTTGTTATTTTATTTTGAAAGAAAACAATACTTTTGTTTTTTTCAAACAGCCAAGTATTCATTGATTATTCTGACCTTATTTCAGGAATTGTACTGTGACAAAAGACTTTTTTAGGTGATAGTGAAGGAAAGGGGTGAGTTGAAGTCTTCCTCTTTTCATGAAAGGTGCAAGTAGTTCTCATCTTAAAAAAAATGAATATTGGCTCCCAAAAAAATTAATATCCGGGCAAACTCTTGCCTCCTCATCACCAGCAAAAGGTATGTTTAGCAAATTACATTTCATTTTTCGGACTTATAAAAAAACCATACAATTTGTATTATTGCTGGTCTGGAGACCTACATCTGGAGAATCGCATTGAACTAGGCCCGTGGAGCTGAAGGAATAGGGAGCTCAGAAAAAAGCATCATTCTCCACTGCTGACTGTTCATTCAGAAATCTTCCTGATCATTTGTCTCATTGTTAGCTGTACTGCTGTCTTTATACATTTCTCTGTTGCTCGTGATTGGTTTAACTCGCTGAGGGAAGTTCACATCATCCGTTTTTTTTTCAGGCAAAATCTTGAGTTTTCACTAGTTTGTTGATTTTCATGTTTGTCAGTCTGTCTGTCTATGAGTCACTCTAGTATCTGCAATTCTTCAGTCATTGACTTGAAATTTTTAACACTGGAGGCCATATGTCCAAGAGAAAAGCTTATTTGAGAAGATATGGTCAGAGGTAAGTGTAATGGTTGTAGAAAAGCATAAAAACCTCCTATTTGCCAGTATCTGTCTGCCAAAAAATTTACTGAAACATGGAACGAATGACATAATGTTCTGTTTCTCTCATGTTCTCTGGTTTATGTGCGTGTCATTAAGGGAAAGATTTAATTTGTCTGGCTTTCTACGTCTGTCTTTGTTTACCTGTGCTCAATCTAGCGTCCACTATTCTTCAGCTTTTGACTTTGAATTTGTACCATACAAAGCCATATTTCCAAAGACAAAGATGGTCACTTTGGCTTGGCAAGGTGTAATGTCAAGGTCGTAGAAAAGGTAAAGCTCCTTTTGGCCTAAATCTCGTTCAAAAAAATATCAGAAAGATAGAATAAACGCCAAAATATTTTAACTTTTATCAAATGCCGTTACATGCGATTCTTCTTCTTTTCTTTTTTTTTGTTTCGCTTTCTCAGAATTTGAAAAAGCCGCCATCTTTAACCCTGAGAACAACAGACAAAAAGCAAGACCCTGGATTGGAGGGCTGCACTCATGACGGACATGTCATTTTTGTGAATGCTGACCTTTATGCCAGGGTCTTCCTTTCTAAAACAGATAGAGAATTACATTCCTCCAGAGGATGCAAGGTATTAGTGTCTAAAAAGTCTGCTCACTGGAGCTCTCTTCTGTCCACTTACGCTCAGCATTAAAACTCCTGCTCTTCGAGCAGTAGTGGCCATACAGGTAACCAGAGTTAAGGTTCATAAGGCCTGGACCTTCTTGTAAGTTGTAACATAAGCAGTATAAAATGTGACATAAGAGGGTGGGATGTAAAAAAGCTGCTGGCAATTATCAACATCTTATTCTAATTCGTTAGGGCAATGAAACTCATCACTCCACCAGTAAAACATCCCAGAGTTTTCTATTCAGCAGCAAAGATCATCCACTGGTGTTGTCCTGTTGGTGAGATTTTATCTTGATTATTCATCCTTCATTGAATAGGGTAACGCATGGTGTAATCTCATATGCAACTCAGCTCTCTGTAAGCTCTCTGTAAATTAACAGTACTCTTCAAAAGTGTGGAATCACTGAGAAATATTTTGTTATTTTATTTTGAAAGAAATTAATACTTTTTTTTTTTTCAAACAGCCAAGTATTGATTGATTAATCTGACCTTATTTCTGGAATTGTACTGTGACAAAAGACTTTTTTAGGTGATAGTGAAGGAAAGGGGTGAGTTGAAGTCTTCCTCTTTTTATGAAAGGTGCAAGTAGTTCTCATCTTAAAAAATGAATATTGGCTCCCAAAAAAATTAATGTCCGGGAAAACTCTTGCCTCCTCATCACCAGCAAAAGGTATGTTTAGCAAATTACATTTCCTTTTTTCGTACTTATAAAAAAACCGTACAATTTATATTATTGCTGGTCTGGAGACCTTCATCTGGAGATTAACATTGAACTAGGCCCGTGGAGCTGAAGGAATAGGGAGCTCAGAAAAAAGCATCATTCTCCACTGCGGACTATTCATTCAGAAATCTTCCTGATCATTTGTGTCATTGTTAGCTGAACTGCTGTCTTTATTCATTTCTCTGTTGCTCGTGATTGGTTTAACTCGCTGAGGGAAGTTCACATCATCCATTTTTTTTTCAGGAAAAATCTTGAGTTTTCACTAGTTTGTTGATTTTCATGTTTGTCAGTCTGTCTGTCTATGAGCACTCTAGTATCCGCAATTCTTCAGTCATTGACTTGAAAGTTTTAACACTGGAGGCCATAGGTCCAAGAGAAAAGCTTATTTGAGAAGGTAAGGTCAGAGGTACGTGTCATGGTTGTAGAAAAGCATAAAAACCTCCTATTTGCCAGTATCTCTCTTCCAAAAATGTACTGAAACATGGAACGAATGACATAATGTTCTGTTTCTTTCATGTTCTCTGGTTTATGTGCGTGTCATTAAGGGAAAGATCTAATTTGTCTGGCTTTCTACGTCTGTGTTTGTTTACCTGTGCTCAACCTAGCGTCCACTATTTTTCAGCTTTTGACTTTGAATTTGTACCATACAAAGCCATATTTCCAAAGAGGAAGATGGTCATTTTTGGCTTGGCAAGGTGTAATGTCAAGGTCGTAGAAAAGGTAAAGCTTCTTTTGGCCTAAATGTCGTTCAAAAAAATATCAGAAAGATAGAATGAACGCCAAAATATTTTAACTTTTATCAAATGCCGTTACATGCGTTTGTTCTTCTTTGCTTTTTTTTTTGTTTTGCTTTCTCAGAATTTGAAAAAGCAGCCATCTTTGACTCTGAGAACAACAGACAAAAAGCAAGACCCTGATTGGAGGGCTGCACTCATGATGGACATGTCATTTTTGTGAATGCTGACCTCTACCCCAGGGTCTTCCTTTCTAAAACAGATAGAGAATTACATTCCTCCAGAGGATGCAAGGTATTAGTGTCTAAAAAGTCTGCTCACTGGAGTTCTCTTCTGTCCACTTATGCTCAGCATTAAAACTCCTGCTCTTCGAGCAGTAGTGGCCATACAGGTAACCAGAGTTAAGGTTCATAAGGCCTGGACCTTCTTGTAAGTTGTAACATAAGCAGTATAAAATGTGACATAAGAAGGTGGGATGTAAAAAAGCTGCTGGCAATTATCAACATCATATTCTAATTCGTTAGGGCAATGAGACTCATCACTCCACCAGGAAAACATCCCAGAGTTTTCTATTCAGCAGCAAAGATCATCCACTGGTGTTGTCCTGTTGGTGAGATGGTATCTTGATTATTCATCCTTCATTGAATAGGGTAACGCATTGTGTAATCCCATATGCAACTCAGCTCTCTGTAAGCTCTCTTTAAATTAACAGTACTCTTCAAAAGTGTGGAATCACTGAGAAATATTTTGTTATTTTATTTTGAAAGAAAACAATACTTTTTTTTTTTTCAAACAGCCAAGTATTCATTGATTATCCTGACCTTATTTCAGGATATGTACTGTGACAAAAGAGTTTTTTAGGTGATAGTGAAGGAAAGGGGTGAGTTGAAGTCTTCCTCTTTTTATGAAAGGTGCAAGTAGTTCTCATCTTAAAAAATGAATATTGGCTCCCAAAAAAATTAATGTCCGGGAAAACTCTTGCCTCCTCATAATCAGCAAAAGGTATGTTTAGCAAATTACATTTCATTTTTCGTACTTATAAAAAAACCATACAATTTGTATTATTGCTGGTCTGGAGACCTTCATCTGGAGATAACATTGAACTAGGCCCGTGGAGCTGAAGGAATAGGGAGCTCAGAAAAAAGCATCATTCTCCACTGCGGACTATTCATTCAGAAATCTTCCTGATCATTTGTGTCATTGTTAGCTGAACTGCTGTCTTTATTCATTTCTCTGTTGCTCGTGATTGGTTTAACTCGCTGAGGGAAGTTCACATCATCCATTTTTTTTTCAGGAAAAATCTTGAGTTTTCACTAGTTTGTTGATTTTAATGTTTGTCAGTCTGTCTGTCTATGAGCACTCTAGTATCCGCAATTCTTCAGTCATTGACTTGAAATTTTTAACACTGGAGGCCATAGGTCCAAGAGAAAAGCTTATTTGAGAAGATAAGGTCAGAGGTACGTGTCATGGTTGTAGAAAAGCATAAAAACCTCCTATTTGCCAGTATCTCTCTTCCAAAAATGTACTGAAACATGGAACGAATGACATAATGTTCTGTTTCTTTCATGTTCTCTGGTTTATGTGCGTGTCATTAAGGGAAAGATTTAATTTGTCTGGCTTTCTACGTCTGTGTTTGTTTACCTGTGCTCAACCTAGCGTCCACTATTTTTCAGCTTTTGACTTTGAATTTGTACCATACAAAGCCATATTTCCAAAGAGGAAGATGGTCATTTTTGGCTTGGCAAGGTGTAATGTCAAGGACGTAGAAAAGGTAAAGCTTCTTTTGGCCTAAATGTCGTTCAAAAAAATATCAGAAAGATAGAATGAACGCCAAAATATTTTAACTTTTATCAAATGCCGTTACATGCGTTTGTTCTTCTTTGCTTTTTTTTTTTGTTTTGCTTTCTCAGAATTTGAAAAAGCAGCCATCTTTGACTCTGAGAACAACAGACAAAAAGCAAGACCCTGATTGGAGGGCTGCACTCATGATGGACATGTCATTTTTGTGAATGCTGACCTCTACCCCAGGGTCTTCCTTTCTAAAACAGATAGAGAATTACATTCCTCCAGAGGATGCAAGGTATTAGTGTCTAAAAAGTCTGCTCACTGGAGTTCTCTTCTGTCCACTTATGCTCAGCATTAAAACTCCTGCTCTTCGAGCAGTAGTGGCCATACAGGTAACCAGAGTTAAGGTTCATAAGGCCTGGACCGTCTTGTAAGTTGTAACACAAGCAGTATAAAATGTGACATAAGAAGGTGGGATTTTAAAAAGCTGCTGGCAATTATCAACATCATATACTAATTAGTCAGGGCAATGAGACTCATCACTCCACCAGGAAAACATCCCAGAGTTTTCTATTCAGCAGCAAAGATCATCCACTGGTGTTGTCCTGTTGGTGAGATGTTATCTTGATTATTCATCCTTCATTAAATAGGGTAACGCATTGTGTAATCTCATATGCAACTCAGCTCTCTGTAAGCTCTCAGTAAATTAACAGTACTCTTCAAAAGTGTGGAATCACTGAGAAATATTATGTTATTTTATTTTGAAAGAAAACAATACTTTTTTTTTTTTTTCAAACAGCCAAGTATTCATTGATTATTCTGACCTTATTTCAGGAATTGTACTGTGACAAAAGACTTTTTTAGGTGATAGTGAAGGAAAGGGGTGAGTTGAAGCCTTCCTCTTTCTATGAAAGGTGCAAGTAGTTCTCTTAAAAAATGAATATTGGCTCCCAAAAAAATTAATGTCCGGGCAAACTCTTGCCTCCTCATAATCAGCAAAAGGTATGTTTAGCAAATTACATTTCATTTTTCGTACTTATAAAAAAACCATACAATTTGTATTATTTCTGGTCTGGAGACCTTCATCTGGAGAATAACAATGAACTAGGCCCGTGGAGCTGAAGGAATAGGGAGCTCAGAAAAAAGCATCATTCTCCACTGCGGACTGTTCATTCAGAAATCTTCCTGATCATTTGTGTCATTGTTAGCTGTACTGCTGCCTTTATACATTTCTCTGTTGCTCGTGATTGGTTTAACTCGCTGAGGGAAGTTCACATCATCCATTTTTTTTTCAGGAAAAATCTTGAGTTTTCACTAGTTTGTTGATTTTCATGATTGTCAGTCTGTCTGTCTATGAGCACTCTAGTATCCGCAATTCTTCAGTCATTGACTTGAAATTTTTAACACTGGAGGCCAAATGTCCAAGAGAAAAGCTTATTTGAGAAGATAAGGTCAGAGGTAAGTGTCATGGTTGTAGAAAAGCATAAAAACCTCCTATTTGCCAGTATCTCTCTTCCAAATATTTACTGAAACATGGAACGAATGACATAATGTTCTGTTTCTCTCATGTTCTCTGGTTTATGTGCGTGTCATTAAGGGAAAGATTTAATTTGTCTGGCTTTCTACGTCTGTGTTTGTTTACCTGTGCTCAATCAAGCGTCCACTATCCTTCAGCTTTTGACTTTGAATTTGTACCATACAAAGCCATATTTCCAAAGAGGAAGATGGTCATTTTTGGCTTGGCAAGGTGTAATGTCAAGGTCGTAGAAAAGGTAAAGCTTCTTTTGGCCTAAATCTCGTTCAAAAAAATATCAGAAAGATAGAATGAACGCCAAAATATTTTAACTTTTATCAAATGCCGTTACATGCGTTTCTTCTGATTTGCTTTTTTTTGTTTTGCTTTTTCAGAATTTGAATAAGCTGCCATCTTTGACCCTGAGAACAACAGACAAAAAGCAAGACCCTGATTGGAGGGCTGCACTCATGATGGACATGTCATTTTTGTGAATGCCGACCTCTACCCCAGGGTCTTCCTTTCTAAAACAGATAGAGAATTACATTCCTCCAGAGGATGCAAGGTATTAGTGTCTAAAAAGTCTGCTCACTGGAGCTCTCTTCTGTCCACTTATGCTCAGCATTAAAACTCCTGCTCTTCGAGCAGTAGTGGCCATACAGGTAACCAGAGTTAAGGTTCATAAGGCCTGGACCTTCTTGTAAGTTGTAACACAAGCAGTATAAAATGTGACATAAGAGGGTGGGATGTAAAAAAGCTGCTGGCAATTATAAACATCTTATTCTAATTTGTTAGGGCAATGAGACTCATCACTCCACCAGTAAAACATCCCAGAGTTTTCTATTCAGCAGCAAAGATCATCCACTGGTGTTGTCCTGTTGGTGAGATGGTATCTTGATTATTCATCCTTCATTGAATAGGGTAACGCATTGTGTAATCCCATATGCAACTCAGCTCTCTGTAAGCTCTCTTTAAATTAACAGTACTCTTCAAAAGTGTGGAATCACTGAGAAATATTTTGTTATTTTATTTTGAAAGAAAACAATACTTTTTTTTTTTTCAAACAGCCAAGTATTCATTGATTATCCTGACCTTATTTCAGGATATGTACTGTGACAAAAGAGTTTTTTAGGTGATAGTGAAGGAAAGGGGTGAGTTGAAGTCTTCCTCTTTTTATGAAAGGTGCAAGTAGTTCTCATCTTAAAAAATGAATATTGGCTCCCAAAAAAATTAATGTCCGGGAAAACTCTTGCCTCCTCATAATCAGCAAAAGGTATGTTTAGCAAATTACATTTCATTTTTCGTACTTATAAAAAAACCATACAATTTGTATTATTGCTGGTCTGGAGACCTTCATCTGGAGATAACATTGAACTAGGCCCGTGGAGCTGAAGGAATAGGGAGCTCAGAAAAAAGCATCATTCTCCACTGCGGACTATTCATTCAGAAATCTTCCTGATCATTTGTGTCATTGTTAGCTGTACTGCTGTCTTTATACATTTCTCTGTTGCTCGTGATTGGTTTAACTCGCTGAGGGAAGTTCACATCATCCATTTTTTTTTCAGGAAAAATCTTGAGTTTTCACTAGTTTGTTGATTTTAATGTTTGTCAGTCTGTCTGTCTATGAGCACTCTAGTATCCGCAATTCTTCAGTCATTGACTTGAAATTTTTAACACTGGAGGCCATAGGTCCAAGAGAAAAGCTTATTTGAGAAGATAAGGTCAGAGGTACGTGTCATGGTTGTAGAAAAGCATAAAAACCTCCTATTTGCCAGTATCTCTCTTCCAAAAATGTACTGAAACATGGAACGAATGACATAATGTTCTGTTTCTTTCATGTTCTCTGGTTTATGTGCGTGTCATTAAGGGAAAGATTTAATTTGTCTGGCTTTCTACGTCTGTGTTTGTTTACCTGTGCTCAACCTAGCGTCCACTATTTTTCAGCTTTTGACTTTGAATTTGTACCATACAAAGCCATATTTCCAAAGAGGAAGATGGTCATTTTTGGCTTGGCAAGGTGTAATGTCAAGGACGTAGAAAAGGTAAAGCTTCTTTTGGCCTAAATGTCGTTCAAAAAAATATCAGAAAGATAGAATGAACGCCAAAATATTTTAACTTTTATCAAATGCCGTTACATGCGTTTGTTCTTCTTTGCTTTTTTTTTTTGTTTTGCTTTCTCAGAATTTGAAAAAGCAGCCATCTTTGACTCTGAGAACAACAGACAAAAAGCAAGACCCTGATTGGAGGGCTGCACTCATGATGGACATGTCATTTTTGTGAATGCTGACCTCTACCCCAGGGTCTTCCTTTCTAAAACAGATAGAGAATTACATTCCTCCAGAGGATGCAAGGTATTAGTGTCTAAAAAGTCTGCTCACTGGAGTTCTCTTCTGTCCACTTATGCTCAGCATTAAAACTCCTGCTCTTCGAGCAGTAGTGGCCATACAGGTAACCAGAGTTAAGGTTCATAAGGCCTGGACCGTCTTGTAAGTTGTAACACAAGCAGTATAAAATGTGACATAAGAAGGTGGGATTTTAAAAAGCTGCTGGCAATTATCAACATCATATACTAATTAGTCAGGGCAATGAGACTCATCACTCCACCAGGAAAACATCCCAGAGTTTTCTATTCAGCAGCAAAGATCATCCACTGGTGTTGTCCTGTTGGTGAGATGTTATCTTGATTATTCATCCTTCATTAAATAGGGTAACGCATTGTGTAATCTCATATGCAACTCAGCTCTCTGTAAGCTCTCAGTAAATTAACAGTACTCTTCAAAAGTGTGGAATCACTGAGAAATATTATGTTATTTTATTTTGAAAGAAAACAATACTTTTTTTTTTTTTTCAAACAGCCAAGTATTCATTGATTATTCTGACCTTATTTCAGGAATTGTACTGTGACAAAAGACTTTTTTAGGTGATAGTGAAGGAAAGGGGTGAGTTGAAGCCTTCCTCTTTCTATGAAAGGTGCAAGTAGTTCTCTTAAAAAATGAATATTGGCTCCCAAAAAAATTAATGTCCGGGCAAACTCTTGCCTCCTCATAATCAGCAAAAGGTATGTTTAGCAAATTACATTTCATTTTTCGTACTTATAAAAAAACCATACAATTTGTATTATTTCTGGTCTGGAGACCTTCATCTGGAGAATAACAATGAACTAGGCCCGTGGAGCTGAAGGAATAGGGAGCTCAGAAAAAAGCATCATTCTCCACTGCGGACTGTTCATTCAGAAATCTTCCTGATCATTTGTGTCATTGTTAGCTGTACTGCTGCCTTTATACATTTCTCTGTTGCTCGTGATTGGTTTAACTCGCTGAGGGAAGTTCACATCATCCATTTTTTTTTCAGGAAAAATCTTGAGTTTTCACTAGTTTGTTGATTTTCATGATTGTCAGTCTGTCTGTCTATGAGCACTCTAGTATCCGCAATTCTTCAGTCATTGACTTGAAATTTTTAACACTGGAGGCCAAATGTCCAAGAGAAAAGCTTATTTGAGAAGATAAGGTCAGAGGTAAGTGTCATGGTTGTAGAAAAGCATAAAAACCTCCTATTTGCCAGTATCTCTCTTCCAAATATTTACTGAAACATGGAACGAATGACATAATGTTCTGTTTCTCTCATGTTCTCTGGTTTATGTGCGTGTCATTAAGGGAAAGATTTAATTTGTCTGGCTTTCTACGTCTGTGTTTGTTTACCTGTGCTCAATCAAGCGTCCACTATCCTTCAGCTTTTGACTTTGAATTTGTACCATACAAAGCCATATTTCCAAAGAGGAAGATGGTCATTTTTGGCTTGGCAAGGTGTAATGTCAAGGTCGTAGAAAAGGTAAAGCTTCTTTTGGCCTAAATCTCGTTCAAAAAAATATCAGAAAGATAGAATGAACGCCAAAATATTTTAACTTTTATCAAATGCCGTTACATGCGTTTCTTCTGATTTGCTTTTTTTTGTTTTGCTTTTTCAGAATTTGAAAAAGCTGCCATCTTTGACCCTGAGAACAACAGACAAAAAGCAAGACCCTGATTGGAGGGCTGCACTCATGATGGACATGTCATTTTTGTGAATGCTGACCTCTACCCCAGGGTCTTCCTTTCTAAAACAGATAGAGAATTACATTCCTCCAGAGGATGCAAGGTATTAGTGTCTAAAAAGTCTGCTCACTGGAGCTCTCTTCTGTCCACTTACGCTCAGCATTAAAACTCCTGCTCTTCGAGCAGTAGTGGCCATACAGGTAACCAGAGTTAAGGTTCATAAGGCCTGGACCTTCTTGTAAGTTGTAACATAAGCAGTATAAAATGTGACATAAGAGGGTGGGATGTAAAAAAGCTGCTGGCAATTATCAACATCTTATTCTAATTCGTTAGGGCAATGAAACTCATCACTCCACCAGTAAAACATCCCAGAGTTTTCTATTCAGCAGCAAAGATCATCCACTGGTGTTGTCCTGTTGGTGAGATTTTATCTTGATTATTCATCCTTCATTGAATAGGGTAACGCATGGTGTAATCTCATATGCAACTCAGCTCTCTGTAAGCTCTCTGTAAATTAACAGTACTCTTCAAAAGTGTGGAATCACTGAGAAATATTTTGTTATTTTATTTTGAAAGAAATTAATACTTTTTTTTTTTCAAACAGCCAAGTATTGATTGATTAATCTGACCTTATTTCTGGAATTGTACTGTGACAAAAGACTTTTTTAGGTGATAGTGAAGGAAAGGGGTGAGTTGAAGTCTTCCTCTTTTTATGAAAGGTGCAAGTAGTTCTCATCTTAAAAAATGAATATTGGCTCCCAAAAAAATTAATGTCCGGGAAAACTCTTGCCTCCTCATCACCAGCAAAAGGTATGTTTAGCAAATTACATTTCATTTTTCATACTTATAAAAAGACCATACAATTTGTATTATTTCTGGTCTGGAGACCTTCATCTGGAGAATAACATTGAACTCGGCCCGTGGAGCTGAAGGAATAGGGAGCTCAGAAAAAAGCATCATTCTCCACTGGGGACTGTTCATTCAGAAATCTTCCTGATCATTTGTCTCATTGTTAGCTGTACTGCTGTGTTTATACATTTCTCTGTTGCTCGTGATTGGTTTAACTCGCTGAAGGAAGTTCACATCATCCGTTTTTTTTCAGGAAAAATCTTGAGTTTCCACTAGTTTGTTGATTTTCATGTTTGTCAGTCTGTCTGTCTATGAGCACTCTAGTATCCACAATTCTTCAGTCATTGACTTGAAATTTTTAACACTGGAGGCCATATGTCCAAGAGAAAAGCTTGTTTGAGAAGATAAGGTCAGAGGTAAGTGTCATGGTTGTAGAAAAGCATAAAAACCTCCTATTTGCCAGTATTTCTCCTCCAAAAATTTACTGAAACATGGAACGAATGACATAATGTTCTGTTTCTCTCATGTTCTCTGGTTTATGTGCGTGTCATTAAGGGAAAGATTTAATTTGTCTGGCTTTCTACGTCTGTGTTTGTTTACCTGTGCTCAATCTAGCATCCACTATTCTTTAGCTTTTGACTTTGAATTTGTACCATACAAAGCCATATTTCCAAAGAGGAAGATGGTCATTTTTGGCTTGGCAAGGTGTTATGTCAAGGTCGTAGAAAAGGTAAAGCTTCTTTTGGCCTAAATGTCGTTCAAAAAAATATCAGAAAGATAGAATAAACGCCAAAATATTTTAGCTTTTATCAAATGCCGTTACATGCGTTTGTTCTTCTTTGCTTTTTTTTTGTTTTGCTTTCTCAGAATTTGAAAAAGCAGCCATCTTTGACCCTGAGAACAACAGACAAAAAGCAAGACCCTGATTGGAGGGCTGCACTCATGATGGACATGTCATTTTTGTGAATGCTGACCTCTACCCCAGGGTCTTCCTTTCTAAAACAGATAGAGAATTACATTCCTCCAGAGGATGCAAGGTATTAGTGTCTAAAAAGTCTGCTCACTGGAGCTCTCTTCTGTCCACTTATGCTCAGCATTAAAACTCCTGCTCTTCGAGCAGTAGTGGCCATACAGGTAACCAGAGATAAGGTTCATGAGGCCTGGACCTTCTTGTAAGTTGTAACAAAAGCAGTATAAAATGTGACATAAGAGGGTGGGATGTTAAAAAGCTGCTGGCAATTATCAACATCATATTCTAATTCGTTAGGGCAATGAGACTCATCACTCCACCAGGAAAACATCCCAGAGTTTTCTATTCAGCAGCAAAGATCATCCACTGGTGTTGTCCTGTTGGTAAGATGTTATCTTGATTATTCATCCTTCATTGAATAGGGTAACGCATTGTGTAATCTCATATGCAACTCAGCTCTCTGTAAGCTCTCTGTAAATTAACAGTACTCTTCAAAAGTGTGGAATCACTGAGAAATATTTTGTTATTTTATTTTGAAAGAAATTAATACTTTTTTTTTTTTTTTCAAACAGCCAAGTATTGATTGATTAATCTGACCTTATTTCTGGAATTGTACTGTGACAAAAGACTTTTTTAGGTGATAGTGAAGGAAAGGGGTGAGTTGAAGTCTTCCTCTTTTTATGAAAGGTGCAAGTAGTTCTCATCTTAAAAAATGAATATTGGCTCCCAAAAAAATTAATGTCCGGGAAAACTCTTGCCTCCTCATCACCAGCAAAAGGTATGTTTAGCAAATTACATTTCATTTTTCGTACTTATAAAAAAACCATACAATTTGTATTATTGCTGGTCTGGAGACCTTCATCTGGAGATTAACATTGAACTAGGCCCGTGGAGCTGAAGGAATAGGGAGCTCAGAAAAAAGCATCATTCTCCACTGGGGACTGTTCATTCAGAAATCTTCCTGATCATTTGTCTCATTGTTAGCTGTACTGCTGTGTTTATACATTTCTTTGTTGCTCGTGATTGGTTTAACTCGCTGAGGGAAGTTCACATCATCCGTTTTTTTTCAGGAAAAATCTTGAGTTTTCACTAGTTTGTTGATTTTCATGTTTGTCAGTCTGTCTGTCTATGAGCACTCTAGTATCCACAATTCTTCAGTCATTGACTTGAAATTTTTAACACTGGAGGCCATATGTCCAAGAGAAAAGCTTATTTGAGAAGATAAGGTCAGAGGTAAGTGTCATGGTTGTAGAAAAGCATAAAAACCTCCTATTTGCCAGTATTTCTCCTCCAAAAATGTACTGAAACATGGAACGAATGACATAATGTTCTGTTTCTCTCATGTTCTCTGGTTTATGTGCGTGTCATTAAGGGAAAGATTTAATTTGTCTGGCTTTCTACGTCTGTGTTTGTTTACCTGTGCTCAATCTAGCGTCCACTATTCTTCAGCTTTTGACTTTGAATTTGTACCATACAAAGCCATATTTCCAAAGAGGAAGATGGTCATTTTTGGCTTGGCAAGGTGTAATGTCAAGGTCGTAGAAAAGGTAAAGCTCCTTTTGGCCTAAATCTCGATCAAAAAAATATCAGAAAGATAGAATGAACGCCAAAATATTTTAACTTTTATCAAATGCCGTTACATGCGATTCTTCTTCTTTTCTTTTTTTTTGTTTTGCTTTCTCAGAATTTGAAAAAGCTGCCATCTTTGACCCTGAGAACAACAGACAAAAAGCAAGACCCTGGATTGGAGGGCTGCACTCATGATGGACATGTCATTTTTGTGAATGCTGACCTCTATGCCAGGGTCTTCCTTTCTAAAACAGATAGAGAATTACATTCCTCCAGAGGATGCAAGGTATTAGTGTCTAAAAAGTCTGCTCACTGGAGCTCTCTTCTGTCCACTTATGCTCAGCATTAAAACTCCTGCTCTTCGAGCAGTAGTGGCCATACAGGTAACCAGAGTTAAGGTTCATAAGGCCTGGACCTTCTTGTAAGTTGTAACACAAGCAGTATAAAATGTGACATAAGAGGGTGGGATGTAAAAAAGCTGCTGGCAATTATCAACATCTTATTCTAATTCGTTAGGGCAATGAAACTCATCACTCCACCAGTAAAACATCCCAGAGTTTTCTATTCAGCAGCAAAGATCATCCACTGGTGTTGTCCTGTTGGTGAGATGTTATCTTGATTATTCATCCTTCATTGAATAGGGTAACGCATTGTGTAATCTCATATGCAACTCAGCTCTCTGTAAGCTCTCTGTAAATTAACAGTACTCTTCAAAAGTGTGGAATCACTGAGAAATATTTTGTTATTTTATTTTGAAAGAAATTAATACTTTTTTTTTTTTTTCAAACAGCCAAGTATTGATTGATTAATCTGACCTTATTTCTGGAATTGTACTGTGACAAAAGACTTTTTTAGGTGATAGTGAAGGAAAGGGGTGAGTTGAAGTCTTCCTCTTTTTATGAAAGGTGCAAGTAGTTCTCATCTTAAAAAATGAATATTGGCTCTCAAAAAAATTAATGTCCGGGCAAACTCTTGCCTCCTCATCACCAGCAAAAGGTATGTTTAGCAAATTACATTTCATTTTTCGTACTTATAAAAAAACCATACAATTTGTATTATTGCTGGTCTGGAGACCTTCATCTGGAGAATAACATTGAACTAGGCCCGTGGAGCTTAAGGAATAGGGAGCTCAGAAAAAAGCATCATTCTCCACCGCGGACTGTTCATTCAGAAATCTTCCTGATCATTTGTCTCATTGTTAGCTGTACTGCTGTCTTTATACATTTCTCTGTTGCTCGTGATTGGTTTAACTCGCTGAGGGAAATTCACATCATCCGTTTTTTTTCAGGCAAAATCTTGAGTTTTCACTAGTTTGTTGATTTTCATGTTTGTCAGTCTGTCTGTCTATGAGCACTCTAGTATCCGCAATTCTTCAGTCATTGACTTGAAATTTTTAACACTGGAGGCCGTATGTCCAAGAGAAAAGCTTATTTGAGAAGATAAGGTCAGAGGTAAGTGTCATGGTTGTAGAAAAGCATAAAAACCTCCTATTTGCCAGTATTTCTCTTCCAAATATTTACTGAAACATGGAACGAATGACATAATGTTCTGTTTCTCTCATGTTCTCTGGTTTATGTGCGTGTCATTAAGGGAAAGATTTAATTTGTCTGGCTTTCTACGTCTGTGTTTGTTTACCTGTGCTCAATCTAGCGTCCACTATTTTTCAGCTTTTGATTTTGAATTTGTACCATACAAAGCCATATTTCCAAAGAGGAAGATGGTCATTTTTGGCTTGGCAAGGTGTTATGTCAAGGTCGTAGAAAAGGTAAAGCTTCTTTTGGCCTAAATGTCGTTCAAAAAAATATCAGAAAGATAGAATAAACGCCAAAATATTTTAGCTTTTATCAAATGCCGTTACATGTGTTTGTTCTTCTTTGCTTTTTTTTTGTTTTGCTTTCTCAGAATTTGAAAAAGCTGCCATCTTTGACCCTGAGAACAACAGACAAAAAGCAAGACCCTGATTGGAGGGCTGCACTCATGATGGACATGTCATTTTTGTGAATGCTGACCTCTACCCCAGGGTCTTCCTTTCTAAAACAGATAGAGAATTACATTCCTCCAGAGGATGCAAGGTATTAGTGTCTAAAAAGTCTGCTCACTGGAGCTCTCTTCTGTCCACTTATGCTCAGCATTAAAACTCCTGCTCTTCGAGCAGTAGTGGCCATACAGGTAACCAGAGTTAAGGTTCATGAGGCCTGGACCTTCTTGTAAGTTGTAACACAAGCAGTATAAAATGTGACATAAGAGGGTGGGATGTAAAAAAGCTGCTGGCAATTATCAACATCATATTCTAATTCGTTAGGGCAATGAGACTCATCACTCCACCAGGAAAACATCCCAGAGTTTTCTATACAGCAGCAAAGATCATCCACTGGTGTTGTCCTGTTGGTAAGATGTTATCTTGATTATTCATCCTTCATTGAATAGGGTAACGCATTGTGTAATCTCATATGCAACTCAGCTCTCTGTAAGCTCTCTGTAAATTAACAGTACTCTTCAAAAGTGTAGAATCACTGAGAAATATTTGTTATTTTATTTTGAAAGAAAACAATACTTTTGTTTTTTTCAAACAGCCAAGTATTCATTGATTATTCTGACCTTATTTCAGGAATTGTACTGTGACAAAAGACTTTTTTAGGTGATAGTGAAGGAAAGGGGTGAGTTGATGTCTTCCTCTTTTTATGAAAGGTGCAAGTAGTTCTCATCTTAAAAAAATGAATATTGGCTCCCAAAAAAATTAATATCCGGGCAAACTCTTGCCTCCTCATCACCAGCAAAAGGTATGTTTAGCAAATTACATTTCATTTTTCGGACTTATAAAAAAACCATACAATTTGTATTATTGCTGGTCTGGAGACCTACATCTGGAGAATCACATTGAACTAGGCCCGTGGAGCTGAAGGAATAGGGAGCTCAGAAAAAAGCATCATTCTCTACTGCTGACTGTTCATTCAGAAATCTTCCTGATCATTTGTCTCATTGTTAGCTGTACTGCTGCCTTTATACATTTCTCTGTTGCTCGTGATTGGTTTAACTCGCTGAGGGAAGTTCACATCATCCGTTTTTTTTCAGGCAAAATCTTGAGTTTTCACTAGTTTGTTGATTTTCATGTTTGTCAGTCTGTCTGTCTATGAGCACTCTAGTATCCGCAATTCTTCAGTGATTGACTTGAAATTTTTAACACTGGAGGCCATATGTCCAAGAGAAAAGCTTATTTGAGAAGATAAGGTCAGAGGTAAGTGTAATGGTTGTAGAAAAGCATAAAAACCTCCTATTTGCCAGTATCTGTCTGCCAAAAATTTACTGAAACATGGAACGAATGACATAATGTTCTGTTTCTCTCATGTTCTCTGGTTTATGTGCGTGTCATTAAGGGAAAGATTTAATTTGTCTGGCTTTCTACGTCTGTGTTTGTTTACCTGTGCTCAATCTAGCGTCCACTATTCTTCAGCTTTTGACTTTGAGTTTGTACCATACAAAGCCATATTTCGAAAGAGGAAGATGGTCATTTTTGGCTTGGCAAGGTGTAATGTCAAGGTCGTAGAAAAGGTAAAGCTTCTTTTGGCCTTAATCTCGTTCAAAAAAATATCAGAAAGATAGAATGAACGCCAAAATATTTTAACTTTTATCAAATGCCGTTACATGCGTTTCTTCTTATTTGCTTTTTTTTGTTTTGCTTTTTCAGAATTTGAAAAAGCTGCCATCTTTGACCCTGAGAACAACAGACAAAAAGCAAGACCCTGATTGGAGGGCTGCACTCATGATGGACATGTCATTTTTGTGAATGCCGACCTCTACCTC
This sequence comes from Gymnothorax reevesii, assembly GCA_029721435.1. NCBI lineage: Eukaryota > Metazoa > Chordata > Actinopteri > Anguilliformes > Muraenidae > Gymnothorax > Gymnothorax reevesii. The sequence continues at coordinate 79,083,197 of CM056583.1, forward strand.
AGGGTCTTCCTTTCTAAAACAGATAGAGAATTACATTCCTCCAGAGGATGCAAGGTATTAGTGTCTAAAAAGTCTGCTCACTGGAGCTCTCTTCTGTCCACTTATGCTCAGCATTAAAACTCCTGCTCTTCGAGCAGTAGTGGCCATACAGGTAACCAGAGTTAAGGTTCATAAGGCCTGGACCTTCTTGTAAGTTGTAACACAAGCAGTATAAAATGTGACATAAGAGGGTGGGATTTAAAAAAGCTGCTGGCAATTATCAACATCTTATTCTAATTCGTTAGGGCAATGAGACTCATCACTCCACCAGTAAAACATCCCAGAGTTTTCTATTCGGCAGCAAAGATCATCCACTGGTGTTGTCCTGTTGGTGAGATTTTATCTTGATTATTCATCCTTCATTGAATAGGGTAACGCATTGTGTAATCTCATATGCAACTCAGCTCTCTGTAAGCTCTCTGTAAATTAACAGTACTCTTCAAAAGTGTGGAATCACTGAGAAATATTTTGTTATTTTATTTTGAAAAAAATTAATACTTTTTTTTTCAAACAGCCAAGTATTCATTGATTAATCTGACCTTATTTCAGGAATTGTACTGTGACAAAAGACTTTTTTAGGTGATAGTGAAGGAAAGGGGTGAGTTGAAGTCTTCCTCTTTTTATGAAAGGTGCAAGTAGTTCTCATCTTAAAAAATGAATATTGGCTCCCAAAAAAATTAATGTCCGGGCAAACTCTTGCCTCCTCATCACCAGCAAAAGGTATGTTTAGCAAATTACATTTCATTTTTCGTACTTATAAAAAAACCATACAATTTGTATTATTGCTGGTCTGGAGACCTTCATCTGGAGAATAACATTGAACTAGGCCCGTGGAGCTGAAGGAATAGGGAGCTCAGAAAAAAGCATCATTCTCCACTGCGGACTGTTCATTCAGAAATCTTCCTGATCATTTGTCTCATTGTTAGCTGTACTGCTGTCTTTATACATTTCTCTGTTGCTCGTGATTGGTTTAACTCGCTGAGGGAAGTTCACATCATCCGTTTTTTTTCAGGCAAAATCTTGAGTTTTCACTAGTTTGTTGATTTTCATGTTTGTCAGTCTGTCTGTCTATGAGCACTCTAGTATCCGCAATTCTTCAGTCATTGACTTGAAATTTTTAACACTGGAGGCCATATGTCCAAGAGAAAAGCTTATTTGAGAAGATAAGGTCAGAGGTAAGTGTCATGGTTGTAGAAAAGCATAAAAACCTCCTATTTGCCAGTATCTCTCTTCCAAATATTTACTGAAACATGGAACGAATGACATAATGTTCTGTTTCTCTCATGTTCTCTGGTTTATGTGCGTGTCATTAAGGGAAAGATTTAATTTGTCTGGCTTTCTACGTCTGTGTTTGTTTACCTGTGCTCAATCAAGCGTCCACTATCCTTCAGCTTTTGACTTTGAATTTGTACCATACAAAGCCATATTTCCAAAGAGGAAGATGGTCATTTTTGGCTTGGCAAGGTGTAATGTCAAGGTCGTAGAAAAGGTAAAGCTTCTTTTGGCCTAAATCTCGTTCAAAAAAATATCAGAAAGATAGAATGAACGCCAAAATATTTTAACTTTTATCAAATGCCGTTACATGCGTTTCTTCTGATTTGCTTTTTTTTGTTTTGCTTTTTCAGAATTTGAAAAAGCTGCCATCTTTGACCCTGAGAACAACAGACAAAAAGCAAGACCCTGATTGGAGGGCTGCACTCATGATGGACATGTCAACTTTGTGAATGCCGACCTCTACCCCAGGGTCTTCCTTTCTAAAACAGATAGAGAATTACATTCCTCCAGAGGATGCAAGGTATTAGTGTCTAAAAAGTCTGCTCACTGGAGCTCTCTTCTGTCCACTTATGCTCAGCATTAAAACTCCTGCTCTTCGAGCAGTAGTGGCCATACAGGTAACCAGAGTTAAGGTTCATAAGGCCTGGACCTTCTTGTAAGTTGTAACACAAGCAGTATAAAATGTGACATAAGAGGGTGGGATGTAAAAAAGCTGCTGGCAATTATAAACATCTTATTCTAATTTGTTAGGGCAATGAGACTCATCACTCCACCAGTAAAACATCCCAGAGTTTTCTATTCAGCAGCAAAGATCATCCACTGGTGTTGTCCTGTTGGTGAGATGGTATCTTGATTATTCATCCTTCATTGAATAGGGTAACGCATTGTGTAATCTCAAATGCAACTCAGCTCTCTGTAAGCTCTCTGTAAATTAACAGTACTCTTCAAAAGTGTAGAATCACTGAGAAATATTTTGTTATTTTATTTTGAAAGAAAACAATACTTTTGTTTTTTTCAAACAGCCAAGTATTCATTGATTATTCTGACCTTATTTCAGGAATTGTACTGTGACAAAAGACTTTTTTAGGTGATAGTGAAGGAAAGGGGTGAGTTGAAGTCTTCCTCTTTTCATGAAAGGTGCAAGTAGTTCTCATCTTAAAAAAAATGAATATTGGCTCCCAAAAAAATTAATATCCGGGCAAACTCTTGCCTCCTCATCACCAGCAAAAGGTATGTTTAGCAAATTACATTTCATTTTTCGGACTTATAAAAAAACCATACAATTTGTACTATTGCTGGTCTGGAGACCTACATCTGGAGAATCGCATTGAACTAGGCCCGTGGAGCTGAAGGAATAGGGAGCTCAGAAAAAAGCATCATTCTCCACTGCGGACTGTTCATTCAGAAATCTTCCTGATCATTTGTCTCATTGTTAGCTGTACTGCTGCCTTTATACATTTCTCTGTTGCTCGTGATTGGTTTAACTCGCTGAGGGAAGTTCACATCATCCCTTTTTTTTCAGGCAAAATCTTGAGTTTTCACTAGTTTGTTGATTTTCATGTTTGTCAGTCTGTCTGTCTATGAGTCACTCTAGTATCTGCAATTCTTCAGTCATTGACTTGAAATTTTTAACACTGGAGGCCATATGTCCAAGAGAAAAGCTTATTTGAGAAGATAAGGTCAGAGGTAAGTGTCATGGTTGTAGAAAAGCATAAAAACCTCCTATTTGCCAGTATCTCTCTTCCAAAAATTTACTGAAACATGGAACGAATGACATAATGTTCTGTTTCTCTCATGTTCTCTGGTTTATGTGCGTGTCATTAAGGGAAAGATTTAATTTGTCTGGCTTTCTACGTCTGTCTTTGTTTACCTGTGCTCAATCTAGCGTCCACTATTCTTCAGCTTTTGACTTTGAATTTGTACCATACAAAGCCATATTTCCAAAGACAAAGATGGTCACTTTGGCTTGGCAAGGTGTAATGTCAAGGTCGTAGAAAAGGTAAAGCTCCTTTTGGCCTAAATCTCGTTCAAAAAAATATCAGAAAGATAGAATAAACGCCAAAATATTTTAACTTTTATCAAATGCCGTTACATGCGATTCTTCTTCTTTTCTTTTTTTTTGTTTCGCTTTCTCAGAATTTGAAAAAGCTGCCATCTTTGACCCTGAGAACAACAGACAAAAAGCAAGACCCTGGATTGGAGGGCTGCACTCATGACGGACATGTCATTTTTGTGAATGCTGACCTCTATGCCAGGGTCTTCCTTTCTAAAACAGATAGAGAATTATATTCCTCCAGAGGATGCAAGGTATTAGTGTCTAAAAAGTCTGCTCACTGGAGCTCTCTTCTGTCCACTTACGCTCAGCATTAAAACTCCTGCTCTTCGAGCAGTAGTGGCCATACAGGTAACCAGAGTTAAGGTTCATAAGGCCTGGACCTTCTTGTAAGTTGTAACACAAGCAGTATAAAATGTGACATAAGAGGGTGGGATGTAAAAAAGCTGCTGGCAATTATCAACATCATATTCTAATTTGTTAGGGCAATGAGACTCATCACTCCACCAGGATAACATCCCAGAGTTTTCTATTCAGCAGCAAAGATCATCCACTGGTGTTGTCCTGTTGGTAAGATGTTATCTTGATTATTCATCCTTCATTGAATAGGGTAACGCATTGTGTAATCTCATATGCAACTCAGCTCTCTGTAAGCTCTCTGTAAATTAACAGTACTCTTCAAAAGTGAAGAATCACTGAGAAATATTTGTTATTTTATTTTGAAAGAAAACAATACTTTTGCTTTTTTCCAAACAGCCAAGTATTCATTGATTATTCTGACCTTATTTCAGGAATTGTACTGTGACAAAATACTTTTTTAGGTGATAGTGAAGGAAAGGGGTGAGTTGAAGTCTTCCTCTTTTTATGAAAGGTGCAAGTAGTTCTCATCTTAAAAAAATGAATATTGGCTCCCAAAAAAATTAATATCCGGGCAAACTCTTGCCTCCTCATCACCAGCAAAAGGTATGTTTAGCAAATTACATTTCATTTTTCGGACTTATAAAAAAACCATACAATTTGTATTATTGCTGGTCTGGAGACCTACATCTGGAGAATCACATTGAACTAGGCCCGTGGTGCTGAAGGAATAGGGAGCTCAGAAAAAAGCATCATTCTCTACTGCTGACTGTTCATTCAGAAATCTTCCTGATCATTTGTCTCATTGTTAGCTGTACTGCTGCCTTTATACATTTCTCTGTTGCTCGTGATTGGTTTAACTCGCTGAGGGAAGTTCACATCATCCGTTTTTTTTCAGGCAAAATCTTGAGTTTTCACTAGTTTGTTGATTTTCATGTTTGTCAGTCTGTCTGTTTATGAGCACTCTAGTATCCGCAATTCTTCAGTGATTGACTTGAAATTTTTAACACTGGAGGCCATATGTCCAAGAGAAAAGCTTATTTGAGAAGATAAGGTCAGAGGTAAGTGTAATGGTTGTAGAAAAGCATAAAAACCTCCTATTTGCCAGTATCTGTCTGCCAAAAATTTACTGAAACATGGAACGAATGACATAATGTTCTGTTTCTCTCATGTTCTCTGGTTTATAGGCGTGTCATTAAGGGAAAGATTTAATTTGTCTGGCTTTCTACGTCTGTGTTTGTTTACCTGTGCTCAATCTAGCGTCCACTATTCTTCAGCTTTTGACTTTGAATTTGTACCATACAAAGCCATATTTCCAAAGAGGAAGATGGTCATTTTTGGCTTGGCAAGGTGTAATGTCAAGGTCGTAGAAAAGGTAAAGCTTCTATTGGCCTAAATCTCGTTCAAAAAAATATCAGAAAGATAGAATGAACGCCAAAATATTTTAACTTTTATCAAATGCCGTTACATGCGTTTCTTCTTATTTGCTTTTTTTTGTTTTGCTTTTTCAGAATTTGAAAAAGCTGCCATCTTTGACCCTGAGAACAACAGACAAAAAGCAAGACCCTGATTGGAGGGCTGCACTCATGATGGACATGTCATTTTTGTGAATGCTGACCTCTACCCCAGGGTCTTCCTTTCTAAAACAGATAGAGAATTACATTCCTCCAGAGGATGCAAGGTATTAGTGTCTAAAAAGTCTGCTCACTGGAGCTCTCTTCTGTCCACTTATGCTCAGCATTAAAACTCCTGCTCTTCGAGCAGTAGTGGCCATACAGGTAACCAGAGATAAGGTTCATAAGGCCTGGACCTTCTTGTAAGTTGTAACACAAGCAGTATAAAATGTGACATAAGAGGGTGGGATGTAAAAAAGCTGCTGGCAATTATCAACATCTTATTCTAATTCGTTAGGGCAATGAGACTCATCACTCCACCAGTAAAACATCCCAGAGTTTTCTATTCAGCAGCAAAGATCATCCACTGGTGTTGTCCTGTTGGTGAGATTTTATCTTGATTATTCATCCTTCATTGAATAGGGTAACGCATTGTGTAATCTCATATGCAACTCAGCTCTCTGTAAGCTCTCTGTAAATTAACAGTACTCTTCAAAAGTGTGGAAAATACTGAGAAATATTTTGTTATTTTATTTTGAAAGAAATTAATACTTTTTTTTTCAAACAGCCAAGTATTGATTGATTAATCTGACCTTATTTCAGGAATTGTACTGTGACAAAAGACTTATTTAGGTGATAGTGAAGGAAAGGGGTGAGTTGAAGTCTTCCTCTTTTTATGAAAGGTGCAAGTAGTTCTCATCTTAAAAAATGAATATTGGCTCCCAAAAAAATTAATGTCCGGGAAAACTCTTGCCTCCTCATCACCAGCAAAAGGTATGTTTAGCAAATTACATTTCATTTTTCGTACTTATAAAAAAACCATACAATTTGTATTATTGCTGGTCTGGAGACCTTCATCTGGAGAATAACATTGAACTAGGCCCGTGGAGCTGAAGGAATAGGGAGCTCAGAAAAAAGCATCATTCTCCACTGGGGACTGTTCATTCAGAAATCTTCCTGATCATTTGTCTCATTGTTAGCTGTACTGCTGTCTTTATACATTTCTCTGTTGCTCGTGATTGGTTTAACTCGCTGAGGGAAGTTCACATCATCCGTTTTTTTTCAGGCAAAATCTTGAGTTTTCACTAGTTTGTTGATTTTCATGTTTGTCAGTCTGTCTGTCTATGAGCACTCTAGTATCCGCAATTCTTCAGTCATTGACTTGAAATTTTTAACACTGGAGGCCATATGTCCAAGAGAAAAGCTTATTTGAGAAGATAAGGTCAGAGGTAAGTGTCATGGTTGTAGAAAAGCATAAAAACCTCCTATTTGCCAGTATCTCTCTTCCAAAAATTTATTGAAACATGGAACGAATGACATAATGTTCTGTTTCTCTCATGTTCTCTGGTTTATGTGCGTGTCATTAAGGGAAAGATTTAATTTGTCTGGCTTTCTACGTCTGTGTTTGTTTACCTGTGCTCAATCTAGCGTCCACTATTCTTCAGCTTTTGACTTTGAATTTGTACCATACAAAGCCATATTTCCAAAGAGGAAGATGGTCATTTTTGGCTTGGCAAGGTGTAATGTCAAGGTCGTAGAAAAGGTAAAGCTTCTTTTGGCCTAAATCTCGTTCAAAAAAATATCAGAAAGATAGAATGAACGCCAAAATATTTTAACTTTTATCAAATGCCGTTACATGCGATTCTTCTTCTTTTCTTTTTTTTTGTTTCGCTTTCTCAGAATTTGAAAAAGCTGCCATCTTTGACCCTGAGAACAACAGACAAAAAGCAAGACCCTGGATTGGAGGGCTGCACTCATGATGGACATGTCATTTTTGTGAATGCTGACCTCTATGCCAGGGTCTTCCTTTCTAAAACAGATAGAGAATTGCATTCCTCCAGAGGATGCAAGGTATTAGTGTCTAAAAAGTCTGCTCACTGGAGCTCTCTTCTGTCCACTTATGCTCAGCATTAAAACTCCTGCTCTTCGAGCAGTAGTGGCCATACAGGTAACCAGAGTTAAGGTTCATAAGGCCTGGACCTTCTTGTAAGTTGTAACACAAGCAGTATAAAATGTGACTTAAGAGGGTGGGATGTAAAAAAGCTGCTGGCAATTATCAACATCTTATTCTAATTCGTTAGGGCAATGAGACTCATCACTCCACCAGTAAAACATCCCAGAGTTTTCTATTCAGCAGCAAAGATCATCCACTGGTGTTGTCCTGTTGGTGAGATGTTATCTTGATTATTCATCCTTCATTGAATAGGGTAACGCATTGTGGAATCTCATATGCAACTCAGCTCTCTGTAAGCTCTCAGTAAATTAACAGTACTCTTCAAAAGTGTAGAATCACTGAGAAATATTTTGTTATTTTATTTTGAAAGAAAATACTTTTTTTTTTCAAACAGCTAAGTATTCATTGATTATTCAGATCTTATTTCAGGAATTGTACTGTGACAAAAGACTTTTTTAGGTGATAGTGAAGGAAAGGGGTGAGTTGAAGTCTTCCTCTTTTTATGAAAGGTGCAAGTAGTTCTCATCATAAAAAATGAATATTGGCTCCCAAAAAAATTAATGTCCGGGCAAAGTCTTGCCTCCTCATCACCAGCAAAAGGTATGTTTAGCAAATTACATTTCATTTTTCGTACTTATAAAAAAACCATACAATTTGTATTATTGCTGGTCTGGAGACCTTCATCTGGAGAATAACATTGAACTAGGCCCGTGGAGCTGAAGGAATAGGGAGCTCAGAAAAAAGCATCATTCTCCACTGTGGACTGTTCATTCAGATATCTTCCTGATCATTTGTCTCATTGTTAGCTGTACTGCTGCCTTTATACATTTCTCTGTTGCTCGTGATTGGTTTAACTCGCTGAGGGAAGTTCACATCATCCGTTTTTTTTCAGGCAAAATCTTGAGTTTTCACTAGTTTGTTGATTTTCATGTTTGTCAGTCTGTCTGTCTATGAGCACTCTAGTATCCGCAATTCTTCAGTCATTGACTTGAAATTTTTAACACTGGAGGCCATATGTCCAAGAGAAAAGCTTATTTGAGAAGATAAGGTCAGAGGTAAGTGTCATGGTTGTAGAAAAGCATAAAAACCTCCTATTTGCCAGTATCTCTCTTCCAAATATTTACTGAAACATGGAACGAATGACATAATGTTCTGTTTCTCTCATGTTCTCTGGTTTATGTGCGTGTCATTAAGGGAAAGATTTAATTTGTCTGGCTTTCTCCCTCTGTGTTTGTTTACCTGTGCTCTATCTAGCTTCCACTATTCTTCAGCTTTTGACTTTGAATTTGTACCATACAAAGCCATATTTCCAAAGAGGAAGATGGTTATTTTTGGCTTGGCAAGGTGTAATGTCTAGGTCGTAGAAAAGGAAAAGCTTCTTTTGGCCTAAATCTCGTTCAAAAAAATATCAGAAAGATAGAATGAACGCCAAAATATTTTAACTTTTATCAAATGCCGTTACATGCGTTTCTTCTTCTTTGCTTTTTTTTTTGTTTTTGCTTTCTCAGAATTTGAAAAAGCTGCCATCTTTGACCCTGAGAACAACAGACAAAAAGCAAGACCCTGGATTGGAGGGCTGCACTCATGATGGACATGTCATTTTTGTGAATGCTGACCTCTACCCCAGGGTCTTCCTTTCTAAAACAGATAGAGAATTACATTCCTCCAGAGGATGCAAGGTATTAGTGTCTAAAAAGTCTGCTCACTGGAGCTCTCTTCTGTCCACTTATGCTCAGCATTAAAACTCCTGCTCTTCGAGCAGTAGTGGCAATACAGGTAACCAGAGTTAAGGTTCATAAGGCCTGGACCTTCTTGTAAGTTGTAACACAAGCAGTATAAAATGTGACATAAGAGGGTGGGATGTAAAAAAGCTGCTGGCTGTTATCAACATCTTATTCTAATTTGTTAGGGCAATGAGACTCATCACTCCACCAGTAACACATCCCAGAGTTTTCCATTCAGCAGCAAAGCTCATCCACTGGTGTTGTCCTGTTGGTGAGATGGTATCTTGATTATTCATCCTTCATTGAATAGGGTAACGCATTGTGTAATCTCATATGCAACTCAGCTCTCTGTAAGCTCTCTGTAAATTAACAGTACTCTTCAAAAGTGTGGTATCACAGAGAAATATTTTGTTATTTTATTTTGAAAGAAAACAATACTTTTTTTTTTTCAAACAGCCAAGTATTCATTGATTATTCTGACCTTATTTCAGGAATTGTACTGTCACGAAAGACTTTTTTAGGTGATAGTGAAGGAAAGGGGTGAGTTGAAGTCTTCCTCTTTTTCTGAAAGGTGCAAGTAGTTCTCATCTTAAAAAATGAATATTGGCTCCCAAAAAAATTAATGTCCGGGCATACTCTTGCCTCCTCATCACCAGCAAAGGTATGTTTAGCAAATTACATTTCATTTTTCGTACTTATAAAAAAGCCATACAATTTGTATTATTGCTGGTCTGGAGACCTTCATCTGGAGAATAACATTGAACTAGGCCCGTGGAGCTGAAAGAATAGGGAGCTCAGAAAAAAGCATCATTCTCCACTGCTGATTGTTCATTCAGAAATCTTCCTGATCATTTGTCTCATTGTTAGCTGTGCTGCTGTCTTTATACATTTCTCTGTTGCTCGTGATTGGTTTAACTCGCTGAGGGAAGTTCTCATCATCCGTTTTTTTGTCAGGAAAAATCTTGAGTTTTCACTAGTTTGTTGATTTTCATGTTTGTCAGTCTGTCTGTCTATGAGCACTCTAGTATCCGCAATTCTTCAGTCATTGACTTGAAATTTTTAACACTGGAGGCCATATGTCCAAGAGAAAAGCTTATTTGAGAAGATAAGGTCAGAGGGGTAAGTGTCATGGTTGTAGAAAAGCATAAAAACCTCCTATTTGCCAGCATCTCTCTTCCCAAAATTTATTGAAACATGGAACATATGACATAATGTTCTGATTCTCTCATGTTCTCTGGTTTATGTGCGTGTCATTAAGGGAAAGATTTAATTTGTCTGGCTTTCTACGTCTGTGTTTGTTTACCTGTGCTCCATCTAGCGTCCACTATTCTTCAGCTTTTGACTTTGAATTTGTACCATACAAAGCCATATTTCCAAACAGGAAGATGGTCATTTTTGGCTTGGCAAGGTGTAATGTCAAGGTCGTAGAAAAGGTAAAGCTTCTTTTGGCCTAAATCTCGTTCAAAAAAATATCAGAAAGATAGAATGAACGCCAAAATATTTTAACTTTTATCAAATGCCGTTACATGCGTTTCTTCTTCTTTGCTTTTTTTTGTTTTGCTTTCTCAGAATTTGAAAAAGCTGCCATCTTTGACCCTGAGAACAACAGACAAAAAGCAAGACCCTGGATTGGAGGGCTGCACTCATGATGGACATGTCATTTTTGTGAATGCTGACCTCTACCCCAGGGTCTTCCTTTCTAAAACAGATAGAGAATTACATTCCTCCAGAGGATGCAAGGTATTAGTGTCTAAAAAGTCTGCTCACTGGAGCTCTCTTCTGTCCACTTATGCTCAGCATTAAAACTCCTGCTCTTCGAGCAGTAGTGGCCATACAGGTAACCAGAGTTAAGGTTCATAAGGCCTGGACCTTCTTGTAAGTTGTAACACAAGCAGTATAAAATGTGACATAAGAGGGTGGGATGTAAAAAAGCTGCTGGCAATTATCAACATCATATTCTAATTCGTTAGGGCAATGAGACTCATCACTCCACCAGTAAAACATCCCAGAGTTTTTTATTCAGCAGCAAAGATCATCCACTGGTGTTGTCCTGTTGGTGAGATGTTGTCTTAATTATTCATCCTTAATTGAATACGGTATCGCATTGTGTAATCTCATATGCAACTCAGCTCTCTGTAAATTAACAGTCGTCTTCAAAATTGTGGAATCACTGAGAAATATTTTATTTTATTTTGAAAAAAACAATACTTTTTTTTTTTTTAACAAACAACAGCCAAGTATTCATTGATCATTCTCACCTTATTTCAGGAATTGTCCTGTGTAAAAGGACTTTGTTAGGTGATAGTCAAGGTAAGGGCTGAGCTGAGGTCTTCCTCTTTTTATAAAAGGTACAAGTAGTTCTCATCTTAGAAAATGAATATTGGCTCCCAAAAAAATTAATGTTCGGGCAAACCTTGCCTCCTCATCACCAGCAAAAGGTATGTTTGCCAAATTACATTTCATTTTTCGTACTTATAAAAAAAACCATACAATTTTATTATTGCTAGTCTGCAGACCTTCATCTGGAGAATAACAATGAACTAGTCCCGTGGAGGTGAAGGAATAGGGAGCTCAGAAAAAAGCATCATTCTCCACTGCGGACTGTTCATTCAGAAATCTTCCTGATCATTTGTCTCATTGTTAGCTGTACTGCTGTCTTTAAACATCTCTTTGTTGCTCATCGTGATTGGTTTAACTCGCTGAGGGAACTTCACTTCATCCATTTTTTTTTCTGGAAAAGTCTTGACTTTTCACGAGTTTGTTGATTTTCATGTTTGTCAGTCTGTCTATCTATGAGCACTCTAGCATCCACAATTCTTCAGTCATTGACTTGAAATTTTTAACACCGGAAGCCATATGTCCAAGAGAGAAGCTTATTTGAGAAGATAAGGGCAGAGGTCAGTGTCATGGTTGTCGAAAAGCATAAAAACCTCATATTTGCCCGAATCTCTCTTCCAAAAATTTACTGAAACATGGAAAGAATGACATAATGTTCTGTTTTTCTCATGTTCTCTGGTTTATGTGCGTGTCATTAAGGGAAAGATTTAATTTGTCTGGCTTTCTACGTCTGTGTTTGTTTACCTGTGCTCAATCTAGCATCCACTATTCTTCAGCTTTTGACTTTGAATTTGTACCACACAAAGCCATATTTTCAAAGAGGAAGATGGTCATTTTTGGCTTGGCGCGGTGAAATGTCAAGGTCCATGAAAAGGTAAAGCTTCTTTTGGCCTGTATCTTGTTCAAAAAAATATCAGAAAGATAGAATACACGCCGAAATGTTTTAACTTTTATCAAATGCCGTTACATGCGTTTCTTCTTCTTCTATTTTTCGCTCGCCGGGACGAATGTCCGGAGAGCTACTGTCGTAGCCCCGGCGTTCGTGTCCGTCCACGTCCGCGTCCGTCCGTGTCCAGAAAAACTTTCACCTTGCCTAAAACTTTTGAACAGTGAAAGATAGGGCTTTTATACTTTGCATGTGTACTCCTTGATGCCAGACCTACCTACCGATGCAAAAATTTCTGACCTCTTGACCTTGACCTTTGACCGGCCTTTAGAAAAGTTTAAACTTGCCCGTAACTTTTGAATCGTGAGAGATAGGGCTTTCATACTTTGCCTGTGTACTCCTTGATGCCAGACCTACCTATTGATGCCAACATTTCTGACCTCGTGACCTTGACCTTGACCTTTGACCGACTTTTAGAAAACTTTAACCTTGCCCATAACTTTTGAACCGTGAGAGATAGGGCTTTCATACTATGCAAGTGTACTCCTTGATGCCAAACTTACCCACCGATGCCAAAATTTTTGACCTCGTGACCTTGACTTTGACCTTTGACCGACCTTTAGAAAACTTTTACCTTGCCCATAACTTTTGAACCGTGAGAGATAGGGCTTTCATACCTTGCATGTGACTTTCTTGATGCCAGACCTACCTACCAATGCCAAAATTTCTGACCTCCTGACCTTGACCTTTGACCGACTTTTAGAAAACTTTAACCTTGCCTTTAACTTTTGAACCGTGTCAGATAGGGCTTTCATACTCTGGATTTGTACTCCTTGATGCCAGACCTAACTGTCGATGCCAAAATTTCTGACCTCGTGACCTTGACCTTGACCTTTGACCGACCTCTAGAAAACTTTAACCTTGCCCATAACTTTTGAACCGTGAGAGACAGGGCTTTCATACTTTGCATGTGTACGCCTTGGTGCATGACCTACCTACTGATGCCGAAGTTTCACCTGATGCCCTTGACCTTGACCTTTACCCAATCTTTAAAAAACTTTAACCTTGCCCATAACAAAAACTTTAACCTTGTCTATAACTTTTACACCGTGAGAGATAGGGCTTTTATACTTTGCATGTATACTCCTTGGTGCAAGACCTACGTACTGATGCCGAGATTTTGACCTGGTGACCTTGACCATGACCTTTACCTGACTTTTTTAGCTCACCGGGACGAATAACGTTCGGAGAGCTATTGTCGTACCCCCGGCGTCGGCGTTCGCGTCTGTCTGCGTGCAGAAGAACTTTTACCTTGCCCCCCGGCGAGCTTTGACCCTGAGAACAACAGACAAAAAGGAGGACCCTGGATTGGAGGGCTGCACTCTTGACCGACATTTATTTTTTGTGAATGCTGACCTCCACCCCAGGGTCTTCCCTTCTAAAACAGATAGAGAATTACATTCCTCCAGAGGATGCAAGGTATTAGTGTGTAAAAAGTCTGATCACTGTACGTATCTTCTGTCCACTTATGCTCAGCATTAAAACTCATGCTCACAGAGCAGTAGTGGCCATACAGGTAACCAGAGTTAAGGTTCATAAGGTCTGGACCTTTTTTTAAGTTGTAACACAAGCAGTATAAGATGTGACATAAGATGGTTGGATGTAAAAAAGCTGCTGGCAATTATCAACATCATATTCTAATTTGTTAGGGCAATGAGACTCATCACTCCACCAGTGAAACATCCCAGAGTTTTCTATTCAGCAGCAAGGGTCATCTAATGGTTTTGTCCTGTTGGTGAGATGTTATCTTGATTATTCATCCTTCATTGAATAGGGTAACGCATTGTGTAATCTCAGTTGCAACTCAGCTCTCTGTAAGCTCTCTGTAAATTAACAGTACTCTTCAAAAGTGTGGAATCACTGAGAAATATTTTGTTATTTTATTTTGAAAGAAAACTATACTTTTTTTTTTTTTACCAACAGCAAGGTATTCATTGATTATTCTGACCTTATTTCAGGAATTGTACTGTGACAAAGGACTTTGTTAGGTGACAGTCAAGGAAAGGGCTGAGTTGAAGTCTTCGTCTTTTTATGAAAGGTGCAAGTAGTTCTTATCTTAAAAAAATGAATATTGGCTCTCAAAACAATTAATGTCCGGGCAAACTCTTGCCTCCTCATCACCAGCAAAAGGTATGTTTACCAAATTACATTTCATTTTTCGTACTTATAAAAAAACCATCCAATTTGTATTATTGCTGGTTTGGAGACCTTCATCTGGAGAATAACATTGAACTTGGCCCGTGGAGCTGAAGGAATAGGGAGCTCAGAAAAAAAGCATCATTCTCCACTGCGGACTACTCATTCAGAAATCCTCCAAAACATTTGTCTCATTGTTAGCTGTACTGCTGTCTTTATACATCTCTCTGTTGCTCATTGTGATTGGTTTAACTAGCTGAGGGAACTTCACTTCATCCATTTTTTTTTTTCTGGAAAAGTCTTGAGTTTTCACTAGTTTGTTGATTTTCATGTTTGTCAGCCTGTCTATCTATGAGCACTCTAGTATCCACAATTCTTCAGTCATTGACTTGAAATTTTGAACACCGGAAGCCACATGTCCAAGAGAGAGGTTAATTTGAGAAGATAACAGGTCAGAGGTCAGTGGCATGGTTGTAGAAAAGCATAAAAACCTCCTATTTGCCAGTATCTCTCTTCCCAAAATTTACTGAAACATGGAACGAATGACATAATGTTCTGTTTCTCTCATGTTCTCTGGTTTTTGTGTGTGTCATTATGTGTAAAATTTAATTTGCCTGGCTTTCTACGTCTGTGTCTGTTTACCTGTTGTTACGTGCCACGGTTTTTTTTCTCTTCTTTTTCTGTCCCTTGTTTTCCCTTGTGCTGCTGTGTTCTCTCTTGGTCCAGGTCCCTGCCAGTCATCATCACCCCAAGTCCCGCCTCCACCAGTCAGAGAGATCCTCCCCCCGCCCCCCTCCCTTTTTTATATGTGATTAGTTCTGGCCCCTTCGGGCTTAATCTATTTTACAACAAACCAACAAGCCAAAGTACGACCTAAGCTACCCTAGGTACCTGGGTTCGTAATGTGCACAAATTTGTGTTCATGCTTCAGTAACTTTTAATTTTTTTTACTTATCATATATTTTAAATAGTTTGCTGTGTGAAGGTTATTTGTTTGTTTATATTTCATATAATAAAAGCATTTTTTTACATAACGGCACTCGTTTTGACTCTTATGTGCACAAATTTGAGTTTATGCTTTAGTAACTTGTTTTCAGCAGTATTGATCGTGAATCTGGATATGGGAATGGATTCCTCTAAGTGTCACCTTTCATCAGAGCCCCACATTATGACTGTACCTTGAAGTGTTCAAGAGTTATGCCCTTTTATCCTAGGTATGTGACCATGGTTATCCAAGGGTCCTTTTGGGGTCTCCAAATGGCCATTTTTGGAAACGCCTTGACATGGCCTCAGAAAAACATGTGTCAAATGCTCCTTTTCTGTAGGACTGTTATCAGATGTGAACTGGGACTCGGTAAGGCTTCATGCTGTGGTCCCATTGTGATTTTCAGCCAATAAGTCCCAGCTGCTCTCATCTGCAGGCAAGAGTAAAAACCTTCTACTTCAGTGTGTTCCAGCTTTGATAACTCAATGACAGCAGCACTTAGAGTGATTCTTTCAGCTGGGGGAAAATCTTCAGAGTGTTTCCCTTCAAACGAGACCATAACCATCCATATAGTCCCAACGGTTCAAGAACAGCTTTCAATTTACTTTGGGTACGCTTTTGATAGGCATTTTAGGCAAATTTTCCGGGAGTGTAGGCATGTACCCAGTCACGTTATGGGCGTGTTGTTTAATTCCTACTGTATGTCTTTATTTGGCTGTCCACTATGGAATTCAGCTTCTCATGATTGTGAAGTGTTTTATGTTGTATGGCGGAAAGCTGTTTGAAGAATATTTAGGCTTCATCCTAGAACCCATTCCCATCTTCTACATGAAATATTGGGCACCCATGCCATTCAGTGCCAACTACATAAACGGTTTATGCAGTTTGTTGGTTTTATAGTCAAAAGTGATAATAAGGTGGTTAATATGTTTTTACAATTAGCTCTCCAGGGCAGTTCATCTGTTTTTTGTCAGAATATGAATTTTATAAGACATGCCTATAAACTTAGTAATACTATATCAGCTGATGTAAATGTAACAAAACAGATGTTTTTAAAATTGGTTGAGGCATATATGTATCTGCAATTATGGAATTTCTCCAGTATCAAGACAGTGTTGTGATTCTGATTAGGCTCATGTCATGTTTAAGTTCTGTGCCTGGCTCTGCCGTGTTTAGGATTCTTGTGTGTAGTGACCACTGCCTGTCTGACCATTCTTAGGATTGTGTATTGTGTTAGTTTAGATTTCTTGTTTATTATTTTTCATGTTTCGATCATTTAAGTTTCCATGCCATGTTTTAATTTCCATGCTTTGCACTTTGTCTCCCCTGTCTTGTCACATGTGTATCTTTGCTCACGGTCCCTTGTCTTGTGTGCCACTCATTTGGGTGATTTATTAGTTTCTGGGTTTCAATCTTCTTTCATGATCTCGTGTTCTTCCTTCCTCTCTCTTTTACTGTCTTACTAACACATACTAACAGTTTATTGTTTTTGCTAATTACTAACCACACTAATCTTGTATATTTTTACTAACTTTCTAACATGCACTCGGGATTGTATAGCTGCACATACTAATTGACTAACGATCTCTCAGCAGTCGCTCAATTCTAATCTCCGCCTCCTTGCCTATCCCTAATTATCTCTGCTGCAAGTTTCTGTGGATTTCCACTTGTACTTTGTGCTTTCCTTTTCTTTTATCTTGGCACTTTAGTACTCCTTAACCGGAGCTGTTGTTTTGTACTTAGGTTTGTCTTGTGATCCCTGTCTGCGTTTTGGCTACAGCCAAATTCATGTAATTAGTTTATTCCTCATTTGTGTCTCTCCCTGATCATTGTTACCATTGATTGCACCTGTCCTCCCTGGTCATGTGTTTACCCCGGATGTGTATATAAGATGTCTGGTTGGTTCACTCTCTTGTCAGATCGTTCTCCCTAGTTTTCTCGTGCCACGTTTCTCGCCTTGATTTCTCAGTGTTTATCTTTCTGACTGGATTGCCTGACTTGATTTTTGCCTTTGTGATTTTGGATTACTGTTGCATCTGTGTGTTTTGACCATTTTTCTGCCCGACTACGAGATCTGTTTGCTGCCCTGGTAACGATTCGGATTACGTCCTGTGGATTCTGGTTCGTCTCCCTGATAGTACTATTCCTGTGTACCAGACCCATTTCTGTCCGACTACGACTACTGTGATTGCTGCCCTGGTTTTTGATACTATTCGACTTTTGGATTGTGGACTTTGTACTGTTGCCTTTTGCTCTGTGGGGGTCACCCCCCTTTACCAATAAAACAAGCTCTACTGCATTTCCTGGTTCTCGCATCTGGTTCCTGATCGCAACACAACAGAGGGTGTTTCTCGGCCATGATAGGAGTGTGGCGTACTCAGACTTGCAGATTCTTTATTTTTTTTTTGCTGCTCACAAGAGAAATTATGGTTTTGCGTCAATTGGTGAATTTTTTTTTTTTTTTTGTATAGGTGTACCCTGTGTGTGAATAAATATGTATATATTAAAATGGCACACTCAATTGAAGCACCTATTACTAAAACCCCATAAGTCACACTTGACTTGTGGGGTTTTAGTAATCAGTGCTTCAATTATTTTTCCACATCGGTTTTAAACTCACAGGGATGATGTGCTTCTCATAATCACCACTGAAACATCCAAAGCTGTGCTCTTCAACTGCTGCAGATCATCCACATGAAGCACCCTCTTGGCAAGGGATTTTTTTTTTTTTTTTTTCATCCTTGATTAAAGTGCACCTATTATAGTTCATAATTCTAACGTTGTGTGAATCATATTGTTATGCACATTTAAAAGGTCTCTGCCGCAAAATACAGTGCTCCAGAGCTGACTGAAATGCTCCAATAACTTCTGGCCAGTTTTGTTTGTTCATCAGTTGATGTCACCATTTCAAGCAGATAGTTCGGCATGCCCTTGAATCAAGTGGGTTACGCCCACAAGGCTACACCGGTATTTTTTTTTTTCTAAAGCTCATTTGCACTCTGGAGCAGAAATCCAGAAATGGTAACAGGCGTGGCATATCCCAACACACTGGAGAAACGATGGACCAATCACAACTGAGTGATCATGTTGACCAATCACAGCATGTGGGGTTTTCAGGAGGGCGGTGGCAGGACCTCTCCGCAGTGTTTCAGAGACAGGTACTGCAGACATGGCCAACATGAGAGAACTCAATTTTTTATTTATTTTTATTTTTTTTACAATGACGCATTTTAAGCTTTTTTTAGCAGACTTCAAGAATACAAGAATGACCAATGAAAACTCACATAAAAGGGGCACTTTACATTAAATTGTCACTTGTATAGCATCATTTTCCTTAATGCTCTGCTTTCTTTTAACAGTGCCATTCACATAGTTGGAATCGCTGTGAAAGTTTCGTAATTTTGAGGGTATAATTCTTTCATTCACTGAGGTTGCATTAAGCTGGTAAAAGAAAACATCCAAGTCGTTGAAATTATGTATTTACTGTATAGCGTATTTTCAGGAGTTTTTTAGTTGATGCTCACTGCATCTCAGGCAGACAAGATGAGTCTGAATCATTAGTGTATTTTGAAAGGTACAGTAGATTATATCTTTCAAAAAATAATTTCAGCTCCCTGGTTAAGAAATGTGTAGACAAACTCCTGCCTCCACTTGTTTATCATGTTCAGCATCACTTTTTCATTCGCTAGTGTGATGATGAGCATCATGACGTTGCGACTGAAACTTGTGTTCAGCATCGGAGCTCCTGCACACCCTGCAGTACAGGCAGTGGAAGTAGCCTTAGTTACCATGCAGAAAGTATGGTCGTCTCTTTCAGTTCACTGAGACTGCCTTCTTTCACTCGCGTAATTTCACCAAAATTATGACATTTTTTTCCTCTCGATGTGAAACAGAATGTTGATCCATGCTTTTATGACCTCTAGGCCAACACATTCTCATTCCGAATTGTCGTACAGTGATGCTATCTGACTAAGAGTCCATATACGACAAGACAGGAGGTTTTAGGCATCCTTATATGACGTTTAGGGATCAGGTTCGGGTCAGTGGTAAGGGGTTAGGGCAGGGTTGGGCAATCACGGTCCTGGAGGGCCGGTGTGTATGCAGGTTTTTATTCCTATCAATTACCCAATTACTAATAGAGTTAATTGATTGCATGCACAGATACAGATTTTCGCAATGATTCGATCAAAGGAAAATGTTTTATGAAGGGAGACAAGACTAGTCTTTGTAGTTTCATGATAATTTAAAGAAATGCACATGAAACGTCAGATTTCATAAATGGTTTGGCTAATTGAGACAATCAACTAATTAAAGACCAGACGTTGGAGTGAAAACCAGGGACAGATACGGCCCTCGTTGCCCACCTCTGGGTTAGGGGGTCGGGTGCATTTTGAACTGGCATCAAATAAGAACAACAAACGCTTCCTTTTTCGTTGAAGCTCATACCGACACTTGGTCAGGTAACATTATCAAATGACGAGTTGGGATGAGATTGGGCCCTCTAGGTTGGATTACTACAATCTGGATGCATAAACAAGTTGTACAAATCCTCCAGCTGGTGCAGAATGCAGCTGCTTGCATAGTAATCAGCGCTAGATGTTTTTAACACACTTTCTTAGTGCTCGACTATCTACGCTGGCTACCTGCCGAGCGCCAACATATCTTTTAGATCTAATTGCTCCTCATTGTCCCCAAAGATTTCTTTGTTCACAAAGTGCGGGCTTTATGTCACCCCATGAGAAATAAAATAACAGTAGGTGAAGAGTTTTTAGTCATCGAGCTCATCTCCCCATTATAGAGTCTTTGGTGGACTGGTCTTTGCTGTTGCCCTTTCATGACTCTTGCTGCGCTTCAGCAGGGGCTTTCAGTCCTGTCCTCATTATGTTGCTATCTCACTATATTCCATTCCTTTGCTATGCTGCCATTGGCTAGTCTGGCTAAGGCTTTCCTAATGTCTCTCTGAGCAACCGTTCGTTAAAATATTTCTAATGCCAACAGTGCATGGCTTCCCATTAACTCTCATTCCATTCCCAGTGGGACCACAGCACCTCCAGGAACCGTGGACTGCTCTAGTCCTGCTGACCCCTGGACTTTTTACCCCGGTCAGCGCATCTAAACTTGGACTCATCCTGGAAGATTAATGCTCCAAGCTCCATTTGATCCTGGATTCTATTTGAACTGCGTTAGCCCTTTTGTCCCATCCAACCTGAAGACCTTTGCCCAAGCTTGCATTGTTCCTTCTTCTGAACTTTCAGATGTTTAAACTTTGTTAGGTTGCAGGCTCTCAGTCCATTTTATGCAATTAATGGCTCCCATAGGGCAGCTCTCTCCCCTTCCCTGTAAAATTTTGCCTGTTTTCTGGTGCTGCTTGTCCTCTCGGTCCTTCAGTCCTCTCCTTCCCCTTCTCTCCTCATTTATCCAGGGCTGACCCAAAGCAGTTGGGTTCCCATTTTTTTGTAGCCAGGTTCTGCCCAAGGTTTCTTCCTACTAGCGAGTTTTTCCTTGCCACTGGGGGGGGGGGGGTTCTGGCCCTGTTATGTGTAAAGCAATTTGGGTCAATCTTGATTGTGAAAAGTGCAAAACAAATTAAATTTAAATTGAATTTAGAAATTTGTCACTCCATTGAGAACATTAATACAATGCTAGTATTAAGAATTATTATTGTTATTGTCTTTATTCGTACTCATAGTACAGGTTGGTATTGACACATACAAACATATACTCATACATATATATCTACATACACATACATAAATTTCTCTCACTCACATAACAACATTTGCCCCACAATATCAAGATAAAGGAGGCTATTTTTTTTTCCTCTGTTTTTTTTTTTCCTTCAGTTAACTGTTCGTAGTGAGTTACCTCTAGCATTTCCATGCTGGGATCATTGTGTATCTGACATGCTTGATTGTTCATTCATTTGCTAATGTTAAATTTAATCTGTTAAATATACAGATTCTAAATAATTTTACTTGCATTTGATACCAAGAAAAATAAAAGTACTTGTTCAAGTTTATCAAAAAATAATTGTGCTTTTTAGAGTTTACCACATGTTCCATCCATGGTTTGCGAACTGTATTAGTACAGAATTTCAGCTGACTGGCCAAGACACCCACTGACTGTACCAGTAAGGCACTGTGTTTCAAGTAGAATACAATAAATGATTGGCATAAAATTTAAAAATATGCTGAAAATAACTGGATAAAATACTGTACCGTGCAAATTTCACCGTACACTACCAGAGCTGTCTTCACAATAGCAAAATTCTCCAATGCAGAGTGATCAGTGGTAAAGTCCCACAGAGACCCTGGTGATATTCATGGCTTAGTGCTCATGTCATTGTGTTGTGCCCAAAATGGTTACTGTCACATTCTGGCTACTAGACTCTATACTACTGCGCTGAGTAACATGAAATAACCAGTATTTACTGGCACAGTATGCAGTATGAATAGTATACATCAAGTATGCAATTCTGAACACAGTCATGCATTTGTTCTTTTTTTGAACAACTTCAATACACCTTCCCCTTCTTCCCCTTCTAAACTGGCAAATACATCAGCTTGGCGAGCTGGCAAGCAAGACTGATTAGGTTATTTTTTATTCATGTTTATCTGAAAATTTCTGTTTATTGTTTATTATGAAGTGTGTTTCCCATTTCTGGCACTGCATCGGTAATTTCGGAAATCAATCTCCTTTGTGGTCTTTCTGCCTGAGTTAATTCCTTGTTTCTGTGCTAGCCAGACTGTCACTCCAGAATTTTCTGTCATTTAAGTTTGGCCTTTAGTTGTTCTATAATGAGCTTTCACACATACATTCACTCACAGACATAATTTCTCTAGCCTCCATCTGACAATATTTGCACCATGGTGCTCTTGAGGGAGTGATTGGTGTAGGTCCTGGCGTCAGTTGCTTTCCAACACCTCAGCAACATACAATAGTTGCGAGCGAATTCACCCCAAATCGGCTCTGCGAATGCGCAGTGACACACGTGAACAGGTGCGTCATGTCATAGCTGTTGCTTTACTGTGTGTTTTAGAATGGCTGGTACACTGTATTGACCAATCAAAATCCAGGACAGGAACTACCTGTTTCATAAATTTCACTATGCCATTTAGAAATTTTTTTTCTCTAATTTTTCAGGCAAATTATCTCCCAGCAACTGCAATAGTTATCACTCAGTTGCCATATCATTGCAGTAAAACTATGACGCTCTTGAAAAGTAGCCATCTAAAATAAAAAAACTAACACTAAAATACTTTTCTATCTTTGCTGTAAGTAAATTTAACTTTGAAATTTCAAACCATTTAATGGGGAGAGTAGCATTTGCAAGCTGAAGCAACCTACGTAAGCCAATCCTTGAAAAACAATAAAAGTAACGCATAAATCAGTAAACAGCCTTTTTTGTGACTGCAATATAGCCAAGACATTGTCATGAATAGCAATCATCTTGTAAGAAATTGTCACAAGACCTTTCAAAATGGATCAGAAGCAGGAAATGTTCCCATAAGGGGACAATTTACTCAGAGGACACCACTATGTCCCTTTAATGTCCCATTTAGCTCCTTTTGACAGGAAATAAGACAGTAAAAGTGACTCATTTCTCTGAATCTGGGCGCTCTATAATTTTTATGATCGCACTCATGTGCACCTCTGCAGGCAGATCGACCGATCTATCAATCAGACTGTCAGTTAATCAATAAATCATAAAAAGCAGCACGGGTCCATTTACAATTAAACTGTCACAATGCAAGCTACAATGGATGGCAGCAATAAAAATTCTAGTTATTAAATAATTACTGCAACAACGTCTTTTTTGTTGTAATGATAAATTCATCTCTCCTTGCATATACACTGTGGCAATAAGGTGTCGCAGTTACCAGTTACTGTCAAAAATGATGCTGGGCAGAAAAGAAGATCATTTGTATGTGTCTCACAGCAAGGCGTCTGCAGTACCACAAAGAAATAAATAAATAAACAAAGACTGAAGCGTACCTGAGGCACTACTTTAGGTGCAATGAAATATGGCTTTGTGCAGTTGTGTGCCTTATTCGCCCAAAGAAAGCATGGGATTAATGAGAGAGGTTCCTCGCAAGGTCACCATCACCTTCACAAATCCCTTCACCTGGGTTTTTTTTTTTTTTTTCTGTTTCTCAGTTCTTTTGTTTTGCGAGAAAGGCTCCCAACTGGCTCTCAATCTTTCACCGTGACAGGGCCTCTGGGTAATGGATGAGACGGAGTAGGGGAAATGTCTAATGGTGTACCCTGGCCCTGGCACACGCTAATGTCCCTCAAATAAGTCCTCAGTCCTCATAATTTGCTGCGACAGCGCGGGTCAATCTTGCGTGCCCTGCCATTAAAGCTCCACGGTTATCAATCACCCTTAATGTAGATGCACTCCACTCGGCTGTTATCACCGCAAAAGAGTATCATTTGTGAGTAATGCTCCAATGTGATCATCGGTGCTCCACAAAACCTTGATTATTGCTCTCTGATGCTGGTTTATTTTCCTATAAATTCATATTTGCGAAAACGTATTGCAGCGCAGACGCATATTTGTTTTGGTTTTGAAGAGAAATTCATTTGATGAAATCAGATTCTGTTGCAAAGGCTCATTCACCGTTTGTAACCTTGGACTTTATGATTATGTTGCCTCTGTATGCATATCAATCAACAATTTATTCAACCAAGCAAACCTGTTCATTGTCCTTGTAAGCCCCTTACTGACAAAGCAGCAGGTTGTTACAGACTTCCATGATGCACATGAGTTCAACTACAGCTTGTAGCATATTCTAGGGTCTGTAAGGGGCTGCAGCATTATTGGTTTCTGTAATCTAAATCATTCCCATCAATGCCCCAGGTACCCACACATGAGTCTGATAAACTGCTTAATCTCAAACACGGCGCTTCATGTTAGGTCCTCATTTATTACAGTCGATCACCGCAGGGTACACTCGCTCTTGACACAAAGTACTTATTGTGAACACTCCTGCCATAGAATCTACGGAAACATCATTAACATGGGACCCATTAAGGGGTGTAATGGTTTAATTTGTCACGCACCCAGTTTATTAAAATCTGTTAAGGTGTGAAATATAGCTGGCCCGTGAAGACAGTTTAATCCCTCAGTAAGGAAACAAAGTGAAACCTTATCAGCTCGATCTCTTCATTATGACATTAAAGTGATGGATATTGTTATTAAACTTAAGGAAGTGCACTGCCTTATTATAATCCATAAAGATTACGAATTGAACCCCATTTTAAACTGGAAGGCCGGTTTAAGTGTCTAAATTACATTTTTGACATTGTATTATTTCTGTAGTTGGTGAGAGTGTAATTACTCTGTGTGTGTGTGTGTGTGTGTGTCTGTGTCTGTGCGCGTGCATGCAGGCACGTGTGTCTATGTGTGCGACTGGGTGCGTCATTACGTTCAGCACTGAGCTTCAAATCTTGCATCTACAACAAAATTCAAGAAAAAGGCTAAAATTATTCCATTGATGTGTCACACAGCAGTATATTCAGACTAAAAGTTGTCAAGATTGGTTTCAGGACATTCGACTGAAAGGGGATGTTACTGCTTTTGCCTCCTAGTAAATGTCTATGATCTCCATTAAATGTAATGGAATTTCTCATTCCTTCCCCAGCGAGGATCATAAATCCATACATCACAGCAGGCCACAGATAATGCCCTCCACTCACTCCACTCAAAGGGGTTCCAGTACCGCTTCTTGACACAGAAAGCGGTTCCATTTTCTCAATTTTATAATGATGTTTCACAATATTTACCACGCAATATTCTAGCCTTGCTTTTGTTGCAAATGGTGAATAATGTATTTTCAATGTGCAGGATTTTGGAACATTATTTTTGAGGTCACTATTCATTGTTTAAAGGATTTATTACAGACAAGTGATGTCGCTGCTTTTATTGATATGCAGTTCTCTTGGGAATATTTTTCTTTTTAAATATTTCAAGGCATTGACACAGTGCATGGTAGTTAGTAAATTTTCTTAATATTCACTATATCTGGTTTGTCATAGAAAGGAATAGTTCACCAGATCATAGTAACTGTAACAGTTGGTTATAAATTATTGCCATAAAATGTGTTGGGAGAATATTTATATGGCACATGTTATATCCAAAACTATTTCTGTGAGAAAGCTAGGAATATTTATATTTCATTTAAAAAAAAAACACTTTCTGGTCTGATGTCCTTACCAGTGGAAAAACCGTTCTCAATACACCCATTTTATTTCACTGCAAAGACACTACTGTGCACACAAACCACTGCTCTGCATTATTTATGGATGCATTTCCCAGTCATACATCATGCTTTTATGTATTATTATTGATCACCATATAATGTATAGTGCACATTAATGCTCTGCTATCGTTGAGTGTTTTTTCTTTGATCCATCAGCTTATAAACAGTTCCAGGAAGTAACTTGCATTGTAATTTGCAATGTACTCAGAATGAATAGACTTCATCTTCTACAAGGAATGTAATGGCAACTTCTGAAGATTCACACTTTTACTGATATGATAGAATGAAACCCCCTTGGAAAGAATTTTGATACCAGTATGCTCATTAAAAAAAAAAAAAAACATTAGAAATGAAATGTGCTCTTTAATGCTTATGGTACAACTTGTGAGAATTATGCCTGTAATTTGCTTAAATGCGCTAACTTCTGTAGCAATCGGAGGCTTTGACATAAATTCTTAAGAGCAGCAGATGGCGATATTGAGCTGATTCTTTATCTTGGCTCACAAAGGGAGAACGGAGCTTTGTGTTTCCACCTCTCAAAATGCTTTATTATGTACCTGGATTGAAATGGTAGTATATTGGGGTCTATTTTCTTTGAGATATGGCTTGTCCTAAACAAAGACTTAGGAAATTGTGAATCATTGTTGTTTGTTGATATTACTTTGAGGTGATATCATTCATGGACTTTACCTGCGGTTATCTGGTATTTCCTACCCCACTGGCTGCAGCCATAGCTTTTAGAAAACTTCCTTCTAGGAAGGCTTATAAAAGACATGACATATCAGTATTGTCTATGATTAAAAAAAAAAAAAGTCATTCATCATTGTGAGTCGGGTGATTGTTCCCCTGTGATGAAACCTTTAAAACGACACGGAAACTGCTTAAATGACTGATAGTTTCAGTGAGTTGTGCATTCAAGTTCTCTTGCGGTGGCAATTCCGTATTTGCATTGTTCCTATGAATTTACTGAGGAATTAGTACAAATAGCTAATTCAGATTTGACGTGGGAGTTCATCATCGCAATAAAATTGGCCATACGGCCCGTCGTTGATGATCTACGATGTGTTGTATTTTACGGCTCAATTATTTATCAAATTGGGCTGTTCTGCATGTACTTTGTGCTATCTGAAGTGGAAAAAAATGACATATGCTGTTAGGATTATTCTCTTCCTATATCTGTGTCCATTGGCTGAGAAGAATGGGGCCTTTGTGTGTACACAAACACTGCAGCGTGCAGTACTGCACTTACTGTAGCTGTGCTGGAAATCTCAAGTATGCCTCAAATGCTGGACATCTGTTTTATCTCAACCCTCATCTGTATTTCCACTGCTTTTTCTGTTCTCTGGAGCCTGCAGAGTCACGCAATGCCTTCAGTCTCCCTGCATGACCTGGTCCTGGTGTAATTCTGTATACCTACTTTTACATTACTGGCCTGTCTGTACCCTCAGCGCTCTTTAAATTAACCAATGGTGAGGCTTGATTTGATACCCAGTTTTTTCCATGGGATGTTGCAAATTGCAATAACAATAATTGTTATTATTATTATTATTATTATTATATCAGTAGTAGTAATAGTATTGTTAGTAGTTGTAGCAGACGAGGGTTCTGGAAAAACCCGGTCATGTGACATATAGAAGAATTATTTTCCATTGGACAATCGGGCGCTGTGTCAAAGGGAATTTGTTCATACGCAAGTGAGCCCATCATTTTGAAGATAAGTACTCAAGATTCATTAATATGACAGGTGGCTGCACTTATGGATGCAACAATAGGTCGGAGAAAGGCCACAAAATATGTACGTTTCCTGCTGATCCAGAAAGAACTAAATTGTGTGTAAATAAATAAAATTCCCTGTACTTGACAGTCTATGGTTGCCTACAATGTTGCTCGTCAAGATTAGCCACATCAGACCGATGACAGCGACTCCATTTATAATTAGCTATAAGATGCGATTAAGCCACTTCCAAGGTCTGTCCTGATCAGTGTCAATCATTTTTCACCAAAAAAAAAGGTAGATGGGCTGTATGGAAACTACCAAGTATTTACTTTGGCTAAACAGCAACCTGATAAGGTCAGTTCAGATTTTTTTTTTTTTTTTTTGTGTGATAATCAGCTGATTACTGATGATCAAAATGCCTTCTAATTCTGAGGAGCAGTTGGATAATAATGCCACTGAAGCTCTAATGTACTGACCAGGAGCAAAACATTTTTTTGCCACCTAATTAAGTGTGCATAAAAAAATTTAAATCAGCTTAAATGTACGCTATATTTAAAATATAGCTGCTTTACCTTGTTATCAGCCCTATCTTTTGGAGGGAACGTTTTCTCAAGCGTAGCAAGTTAGCCTGCCAGTTAGCCTTCTTAGAGCCGGTTCATACTGTGCGCAAGGTGCGTGGGCGTGAACGCTAGGCAACGCATCGAGCAACGTAAAGTAGCCATCCTGCGTCCTTGCGTAGCAAAGTGTGTCGTCCAAATTTTTGCAACTCGTCGCGTCGACCGTGTATTTCTGTGAGATTCCAATAGGGCAGATAAAGCAAATAATGCGCCATACGCAGTGTTCAACACACCAAAAAGAAAAAAGAAGGAGGAGGAGAAGAAGAAGACTTTGCTGCCCCCTACTGCATGAGCAGTGTACTGCTTTTTAATGAGGCACAGCCCAGAAAGGGACGCACGTTCAGGATTCTCTGTGAACGGAATGGAGCGGACCTGTGCTCGCGTTCGCTCGTGTACCTTGTGTAGAGTATGAACCCGCTCTTATTCCTCACCTGTCGCGTGCTTGTAAAAGTTCTCAGTCAAATAATTACAAACCCGAAACCAGTGAAGTTGGCACGTTGTGTAAATCGTATATAAAAACAGAATACAATGATTTGCAAATCCTTAACAACCTATACTCAATTGAATACACTGCAAAGACAAGTTACTTGATGTTCGAACAGGTAAACTTTGTAATTTTTTGCAAATATTAGCTCATTTGGAATTTGATGCCTGCAACATGTTTCAAAAAAGCTGGCACAAGTGGCGAAAAAGACTGAGAGAGTTGAGGAAAGCTCATCAAACACTTATTTGGAACATCCCACAGGTGAATGGGCTAATTGGGAACAGGTGGGTGCCATGATTGGGTATAAAAGCAGCTTCCCTGAAATGCTCAGTCATTCACAAACAAGGATGGGGCGAGGGGTCACCACTTAGTGAACAAATGCATGAGCTGATTGTCGAACAGTTTAAAAACAACATTCCTCAACGAGCTATTGCAAGAAATTTAGGGATTTCATCATCTACGGTCCGTAATATCGTCAAAAGGTTCAGAGAATCTGGAGAAATCACTGCACGTAAGCGACAAGGCCGAAAACCAACATTGAATGCCTGTGACCTTCGATCCCTCAGGCGGTACTGCATCAAAAACCGACATCAGCGTGTAAAGGACATCGCCACATGGGCTCAGGAACACGTCAGAAAACCACTGTTCGTCACTACATCTGCAAGTGCAAGTTAAAACCCTACAATGCAAAGCAAAAACCATTTATCCACAGCACCCAGAAACGCTGTCGGCTTCGCTGGGCCCAAGCTCATCTAAGATGGACTAATGCAAAGTGGAAAAGTGTTCTGTGGTCTGACAAGTCCACATTTCAAATTGTTTTTGGAAACTGTGGACGTCGTGTCCTCCGGACCAAAGAGGAAAAGAACCATCCGGACTGTTATAGGTGCAGAGTTCAAAAGCCAGCATCTGTGATAGTATGGGGGTGTATTGGTGCCCAAGGCATGGGCAACTTACACATATGTGACGGCACCATTAATGCTGAAAGGTACATACAGGTTTTGGAGCAATATATGTCGCCATCCAAGCAACGTCTTTTTCATGGATGCCCCTGCTTATTTCAGCAAGACAATGCCAAGCCACATTCTGCACGTGTTACAACAGCATGGCTGCATAGTAAAAGAGTGCGGGTACTAGACAGGCCTGCCTGTAGTCCAGACCTGTCTCCTAATGTGTGGCGCATTATGAAGCATAAAATACGACAACAGAGACCCCGGACTGTTGAACAATTTAAGCTGTACATCAAGCAAGAATGGGAAAGAGTTCCACCTGAAAAACTTCAAAAATTGGTCTCCTCAGTTCCCAAACGTTTACTGAGTGTCGTTAAAAGGAAAGGCGATGTAACACAGTGGTAAAAAGGCCCCTGTGCCAACTTTTTTGCAATGTGTTGCTGCCTTTAAATTCTAAGTTAATGATTATTTGCAAAAAAAAAAAAAAAGAATTTTCTCAGTTTGAACATTAAAAATCTTGTCTTTGCAGTGTATCCAACTGAATATAAATTGAAAAGGATTTGCAAATCATTACCTTCGCCAGCGACTTCGCTGACGAAGGTAATGTTTTGATCCCCATGTATTTATTTGTTTGTGTGTCTGTCTGTCTGTCTGTCTGTGTGTATGTGTATCGAATAACTCAAAAAGTACCGAACGGAATTTCATAAAATTTGGTGGGTTGATTTGGGATGACCTGAGGATCAATCGATTAGATTTTGGGAGTGATCGGGTCAAAGGTCAAGGTCAAGGCCACGAAAAGGTCAAAACCGACTTTCGGCCATATCTCGGTCAATTTTTATCCGATTGGCATGAAACCAACGCCCGTGGCGAGGGATTCAGTGGCGTCGGCGAAGGTATGCGCTCTACCGAGTGCCCGTTCTAGTTGTATTCTGTTTTTATCTACGATTTACATAACGTTGTAATGTGAATATAGGCCACTAGATGGCAGTATTTACCTTTTTTTTTGTTAAGCTCAGACTGGAGTCATGTTTAGACATGTCCTGGACATGTCTGGGGCAAGTCTCAGAAAATTAAAAAAAAGAGGTCTAAATGTGGGTGGGGTCTGCAAAAGAGTATATAAGGAAAAGAATTGAGACAGTAAAGTAGTAGGAGAAATTGCAAGAAGATGACCAGACCTGCCATTCTGTTCAAGACCTGTGACGTTTCTTTTGTGGATTTCTTTGCCTGTGTTTGAGCATTTTCATTATCCAGGACATCACCAAGCCACCCCACAAAAAGGGACTGTAAATATTTCTTTTTTTTTCCTATTCAATCTTGGTCAGTTTAGTTAGTTGTTGTGTTGAATTAAATGTGTTTAAGTTTTTAAAACTGTGTCTGTCATCCCTTGCTGTTGCTGTTGTGTTGTAGATTGTAATAAGAAATTGGGGCCATAACAAATTGGGGGCTCAAGGTCCGGGATAGACCATTTTGTGAGTCATTTATTAAAAATCTAACATTTCAAATTGTAAAATTGATTTTTTTTAATTGAATACATATATATTGACAACAGCAATGGATGATTTCTTGGCATCACCAACCGTAGGGGTTTTGAAGTCTTTTAAAAAGACAGAACTGCTAGAAATTTGCAGACATTTAGAGCTGACAGAGGTGAAACCAGCCATGCGAAAAGCAAGACTGGCTAGAGAGATAGTTGAATATTACATTGATAAAAATGTGTTTGCACCAGGAGATCTGGAACAGTTTCCAGTAGAAAATCCAAATATAGAAATGGAACTTAAATTAAAACTGCTAGAGATTGAAAGGGAGGAAAGAGAAAAACAAAGAGAATTTGAGAGGGAGGAAAAGAGAAAGAAAGAGAGGAAAGAGAAAAAGAAAGGGAGGAAAGAGAGAAAGAAAGAGAATTTGAGAGAGAGAAAGAGGAAAGAGCAGAAAGAGAGAGACAGAGACAGAGAGATTTTGAATTAGAGAAATTCGATAGAGAAGAAAGACTCCAAATGGAGCAACTAAAAATAAAAATAGCAACAGAAAATAAATTTCGGGCTAGCCAGGAGGTAAAACTGGTGCCTCCATTTTCAGAAAAGGATGTTGGCAACTATTTCCAGTGTTTTGAAAAGGTAGCAAAGAGTTGCCAGTGGCCAAAGGAACACTGGCCTCTGATGTTGCAAACTGTCCTCAAGGGTAAAGCCCAACAAACCTATTCAGCTTTGTCTGCAGATGATTCCTCTGATTATGAGGTTGTCAAAAAGGTTATTTTGAGAGCTTATGAGTTGGTTCCAGAGGCTTACCGACAGAAATTCAGAGGTCTGAAGAAATCTGAAAATCAGACTTATGTTGAATTTGCTAATGAAAAGCAGGTTTGCTTTGAGCGCTGGTGTACTTCTATGGAGGTCAAGGATGATTTCAACTCACTGAAAGAGATGGTGTTAGTTGAAGAATTCAAGAACTGTGTTAAAGATGATGTTAAGACCTACCTTAATGAGAAGCAAGCACTGAATTTGCAATCAGCTGCCAAATTTGCAGATGAATATGTTCTCACACATAAGTCCAAATTTCAGTCTAGCAGTAACAATAGATGGTCCCAATTTCAGAAAAAGGGTTATGGTGATACCCAAGATTCCTCACCCAAAGACAAAGACAAATCTGGTGATGGTGCTCAAAAATCCAGTAACAGGTCTGATCAAAGTGTGAAAGCTGACAGTGACAAAAGTGGTCTAGTTAGCAGTTATTGCAAGAAATCTGGTCATGTTACAACTAACTGTTGGTTCCTTAAAGCTAAGAAAGAAAAAGAAAAGGATACCAAACCAAATGCCTTTGTGAAAACAAGGTTAGAAACCCCTGTAGTAGATAACCAATCTGCTAAATTGCCTGCTTCTTGTGGGGCTAAAAAGCCTGATACAGCTGACTTTGTGAGGGAGGAATTTCTTCCATTTGTGTCAGAGGGATTTGTGGCTCTGAATGAGCATACTACTCCTGTCCCCATATATATCCTAAGGGATACCGGAGCTTCTCAGTCACTTTTGTTGATGGACTCCTTGGAGTTACGTGATGAGACCGCTTCAGGGGATTTCATACTTGTACAAGGTATTGAAGGGAGGACTGTATCTGTACCCCTGCGCTCTATATTCTTGAAGTCAGATTTAGTTACAGGACAGGTAAAGGTGGGACTTATGTCAAGTCTACCTATAAAGGGTATTTCTCTGTTGCTAGGCAATGACCTGGCTGGGGGCAAAGTAGTTCCCCCTGTACATCTTACTTCACAGCCGAGCACTGAAAATGGGGATGAGGACCCATCTCTGTATCCTTCTTGCGCAGTGACTCGTGCTATGGCCAAGAAGGCTAAAGAAGATGATGTTGTGGTGCCGTCCAGTACATTGAATAGTCAGGACTCAGGTGGTTCGCCTCATGACTCTGATTGGCCTACTATGGTTTCTCCGTTTGAGGACTTATCAGATACTTTTATCAGTTCTCTATTCAGCCAGCCGGATGGGTCTGGTGATTCTGATGTGTCTGGAGACTTGTCTCTGTCCAGAAAGCGGTTGATTGAGGAGCAAACTAATGATCCTGAAATTTTTGTACTAAAGAGGAGAGCCCTTCCTGAAAAAGAAATAGATGCAGTTCCAGTTGGGTATTATCTCAAGGATGGTGTGTTGATGCGGAAGTGGCGCCCTCCTGATATCCCTGCCAATGCAGATTGGGCAGTGGTCAGGCAAATTGTTGTTCCGAAGGTCTATAGGAATGAGATCTTAACAATGGCTCATAGTTTACCTTTAGGAGGTCATCTTGGTGTTAACAAGACTGTTGATAAGATCATGAAACACTTCTTTTGGCCTGGGCTTCAGAAAGATGTTTCCTACTTTTGCAAAACCTGTCACACTTCTCAGGTAGTTGGAAAACACCAGTTAGACCCACCTGTAGCTCCATTGCAGCCTATCCCAGCATTTGGGGAGCCATTCTCTAGGGTCATTGTTGATTGCGTTGGTCCATTACCCAAGACTAGATCTGGAAATCAGTACTTGTTGACAATCATGTGTGCATCTACCAGATTCCCCGAAGCCATACCTCTACGTAACATCAAGGCAACTGCAATCTCGAAGGCTTTGATAAAGTTCTTCACGTTGTTTGGCCTTCCCAGGGAAATTCAGTCAGACCAGGGTAGCAATTTCACTTCAGGATTGTTTCAGCAGGTTGTGTATGAACTAGGTGCAAAGCAGATTCTTTCTAGTGCCTATCATCCAGAAAGTCAGGGTGCCTTAGAGCGGTTTCATTCCACTCTCAAGACAATGATGAGGACTTATTGTTATGACCATGAGAAAGACTGGGATGAAGGGGTTCATTTGCTGTTGTTTGCAGCTCGAGAAGCAGTGCAGGAGTCTACTGGATTCAGTCCATTTGAGCTAGTGTTTGGTCATGAAGTGAGAGGACCTTTGCTATTATTGAGTGAACAATGGCAAGAGAAAGAACCGCATATCAGTCTGTTAGACTATGTTAGCAAGTTCAAGGAAAGATTGCGTGCAGCTTGTGACCTTGCCAAAGAGAACTTGAAATCAAGTCAGGGAAAAATGAAAACTTGGTATGATCATAAGGCTAGAAGCCGTGAGTTTAAACCAGGAGAAAAGGTCCTTGTGTTGTTTCCCTTGCAGTCCAATCCATTGCAGGCTAGATTTCATGGTCCTTATGAAATTCTGATAAAACTCAATGATCTCAATTACATTGTGAAGACTCCAGATAGGAGAAAACCAAAACAATTGTGTCATATTAACATGCTAAAGCCTTATCATGACAGAAATGCTAGGGTTACAGCTGTCACTTCAGATTCTCCAATGGTCGAAACGTGTGAAGATGAGGGGGAGTTTCAAGATGATGAACCAAGAATTAAAGCTGAAGTTCTTTCATGTAAATTGTCAAACACTGAAGTGTTGCAAAATCTTGATGTAAAACTCCAGCACTTAGAACCCTCACAGAGAGATCAGTTTGAAAGGTTGATCAAGAAATATGAGGATTTGTTTCCTGATGTTCCAAAGAGAGTTACTATAGCCTCTCATGATGTAGATGTTGGTGATGCCAAACCAATAAAACAGCATCCATACCGGATGAATCCTGAAAAGAGAAAGATTGCTGAGAAAGAGGTTGAGTACATGTTAAAACATGATATTATCAGACCCTCCAACTCCGATTGGAGTTCACCCTGTGTGCTAGTTCCAAAACCTGATGGAAGTACTAGATTCTGTACAGATTATCGCAAAGTCAATGTTGTAACTAGAACTGATGTGTTTCCAATACCTAGGATTGATGATTGTATTGATAGTGTAGGGCAAGCAAAGTTTCTGACCAAGATTGACTTATTGAAGGGTTGTTGGTGTGTGCCTTTAACTGAGAGGGCCAAGAGCATCTCTGCTTTTGCCACACCATCTGGATTGTACCAGTATGAAGTCCTACCCTTTGGCATGAAAAATGCCCCAGCCACGTTCCAAAGGATGATACAGTCTACAATCGCCGGATTGCCACACACGGGTGCGTACATCGATGACCTGATCACATGGAGTGACTCCTGGGAAGAACATCTAAAAGATGTAGAGACGTTGTTCCAGCGCCTGACCCAGGCTAACCTGACTGTTAACCTGAGCAAGAGTGACTTTGGTTGTGCTACTGTCACCTATCTTGGCTACGTCATAGGCTAGGGTAAGGTGGCACCCATAAATGCTAAAGTCCAAGCCATCATGGACTTTCCAGTTCCTGACAACAAAAAAGCTTTGCGCCGCTTCCTTGGAATGATCGGGTACTACCGCAAGTTCTGCAAGAACTTTGCTGAGATTGCTCTCAGTCTAACTAACCAACTGAAGAAAGGCGTAAAGTTCACCTGGGATGATGCATGCCAGAGAGCCTTCGATCACCTGAAGTCTCTGCTGTGTCACTTCCCCGTGCTCAAATCTCCTGACTTCAACAAACCGTTCTCCATCGCGGTCGATGCTAGTGACCAAGCTTGTGGATCTGTGCTCCTACAGAGAAGTGACTCTGATGACATTGAGCATCCCATGGCATACTTCTCCAGGAAGTTCAATCGCCACCAAAGGAACTATTCCACAATAGAGAAGGAACTGTTGGCTCTGGTCCTTTCTTTACAACACTTTGAGGTTTATGTTTGTACAGGACAAAAGCCAATGATTGTGTACACTGACCACAATCCGTTAATGTTTTTGAGTAAGATGAAAAACAAGAATCGGAGATTGTTGAATTGGAGTTTGATTTTACAGGAGTTTGACTTGGAAATTAAGCATGTGAAGGGTACAGACAATGTAATTGCTGATTGCTTATCCCGTGTTTGAATGTGTATATATATATCATGTGTTTGAATATTGTATGATATGTATATATAGACAAGTGTTCACTTAACCATTTTGTATTGAAAAGAAAAATTTTGCCTTTATGAGTCAAAATTTTTCCCTTTTGGAATGGAGGTGTAATGTGAATATAGGCCACTAGATGGCAGTATTTACCTTTTTTTTGTTAAGCTCAGACTGGAGTCATGTTTAGACATGTCCTGGACATGTCTGGGGCAAGTCTCAGAAAATTAAAAAAAAAGAGGTCTAAATGTGGGTGGGGTCTGCAAAAGAGTATATAAGGAAAAGAATTGAGACAGTAAAGTAGTAGGAGAAATTGCAAGAAGATGACCAGACCTGCCATTCTGTTCAAGACCTGTGACGTTTCTTTTGTGGATTTCTTTGCCTGTGTTTGAGCATTTTCATTATCCAGGACATCACCAAGCCACCCCACAAAAAGGGACTGTAAATATTTCTTTTTTTTTCCTATTCAATCTTGGTCAGTTTAGTTAGTTGTTGTGTTGAATTAAATGTGTTTAAGTTTTTAAAACTGTGTCTGTCATCCCTTGCTGTTGCTGTTGTGTTGTAGATTGTAATAAGAAATTGGGGCCATAACAGTGCCAACTTCACTGGTTTTGGGTTTTGTACATCTGAATATGAATAAACATAAAATTGCCACAAAACAAACTAAATACAGTAATTGTAAACTAAGGCAGAGAAAACTGCTTTTTTCAGGGATCCTCATTTCACACGGAAAGACACTGTCTATAAAGAAACAAAATGCTTTAAAAAAGAGAGTGACACGTATTACACCACCCCAGTTCATCGACCATTTTCTCCTGTCGCGTGTCTGAATATTTTCCTACATTTTGCTAGTTGATATCATTGCTAGCTGGTTTATTGTTACTCTCCCAAAATCAACCTTTTTCCTTTTCTTTTCAAGAAAAAAAAGGAAAATTCCAGATTTACATTGTGCACAATGGCTCAGTTTTGCACAACTGAAATAGAATGGCTCCTAGTCTTGACTCTATTTAGGAGCTCTAAGCAGTTAGTAATCATAGTAGCAGCAGCAGCAGTAGTTGTAGTAGTATTGGTAGTAGTACTAGAATTAGCAGTATTTTTTTGCCATAATTCTTTTACCACGCTTATTGGACTCAAGTGCCCAGTTAATCATATTTCTTTCTCTTTTTTATTGTCCTTTTTTCTTAGATTATACTATATTTTCAGTTGGCACCTCCATTAAATGTTTCTTTTCCTTTTCATATTGAATCCTGACATGCCCTGTTGGATAGAAAACTAAATTTGCTGTCTGTTCACCACGTGTTCGCTGCACTGCTGGGGCAAGGCTTTGCATGCTGGGAAGGAAGGGGTTCCTTTATTTGTAGTGTCCTACAGTAATGTTCCATCATATGCTATCGCTCTTAGATTTATTTTTAATTGGAAATGTGGAGAGAGGGGGCTCTTACTCTTGGGTTAAGTGACACAGGTCATGAATTATTCATGTAAGTAGAGGAATTAGGCATTCTGCCATGATAACTTGGACATATGCGGGTATTTGAATTGCTCTTCGACCCATTTCATTTCACCTGGATTAATTCATATAACCACCGTAATCTGTCTGGAATGGAAATATAAGCAGGACCTTCTATCACTAGCTTTGTATTATGCTATTGATTTTCGGGTGCCTAGCAATCCATTTGAACTTCCCAGCTGTCTTATCCTATTGCTTTAAATTGAGCTTGGAATCTGTGTGTGTGTTTGTGTGTGTGTCTATAGGGGGAAGGGGGTAGCTGGGTGCATGTGTCAGTGCATGTGTCAGTGTGTGTGTGTGTGTGTGTGTGTGTGTGTAAATACACTCTTGGAGAAGTTTTGGCTAGCCAGCCACTGTAAAGGTTTGCCACAAATCAGTTTCCTCCATTTGTAGATAATGGCTCTCACTGTGGCTCGCTGTAATCCCAGAGCTTTAGAGATGGTTTTGTCTCCCTTCCGAAAATGATAGATCTCCATGACTTAGTTTCTCCTCTGTTCTTGAATTTCTTTAGATTGCGGCATCAAGTGCTGCTTATTGTCTACTTTCCATTGACAGACACAATCTATTTAAGTTATTTTTAGATTCGAAATGGATGGCACTAATCGTGCCTGGGTGTTTTGTGACATGAACCAAATTAACACTTTATTTGATTGATTGATTTCACAACTAAATGTTGCCTTTTTCTAGCAATAAATATAATCATCATTTGAAAATTAGCATTTTGTGTTTTCTCAAGTTATATTTATGAAATATCAAAATTATTTGATGATCTGAAACAATTGTGACAAATATGCCAAAAATGAAGTTGCTTCATGAGCTTGACACCTCTGTCTAAATTCTTGAGGAAGACATCAGGAAATATGGTTGGCACTTGAAGGGTTCAGTGCAACACACTCAGAAAAAGAAACCCTATGAAATGTTAGATTTACTTAATAATGTTATTTCAGCTGGTTCCACAAAACTGAGTTAAGTACATTCCACTCAATGCAATTAATTAAACTGGCCAAAAATGTTAGAAGTCAAATAAAGGTTACGCAAAGCTATTGCATGGAAACAGCTGACATCACACTGTTAAATAAATCTAGTATTTCATAGGGTTTCATTTTTTGTGTGTAACTTCATAAAAGCCAATATCATGTTTCATGGTATTACACAGACTATACTTTCACTTTGTACCAATGTTTTATACTGGTCAGTGTTTTGTAGAGGAGAGGATGACATTTTAAAGTTAATTTATGATTGTTGCATCGGCAAAGTAAAGCAAAACCATCAGGATCTTGATTTCCGTAAAATTGGCACATATAGCATTATTGCATTGAACCTTTTAACTGTAGTCAAAAAGTGCACATTCTCACATCATCATTAATTCTTCTACCTTCATGTGATATGCAAGGAAAAATATTAGGCCCATCCACACGAGAATGATTCTTTTGAAAACGTATAAATATTTAATCGTTTCGGCCTTGTGTTCATATGCAGGCGGGGAAAATGCAGCCCGAAAAAGGTATTTTTTGAAAACAGGTTCCAGAGTGAGAAAATCTGAAAACGCCACCCCAGCTTTTTCATGTGGACGACCAAAACGAGGTTTTATTTAAAACAATGACGTGATAGCCCCCATCACAGCCCCCAACCCCTGTAGTCTGCACATAGAGCGCAAGCTTTATACGCCTGCTCGCCGAGATCTTCTCCGTAAAAATGCTACAGTGCCAAACTGCGCCACACACAGGCCTGGAATGTTTACTTCAGTGTTTTGGGTCCTTTTAGGCGTCTCCGTGTGGACGCAGATATTTTTAGAAACAATGGATGGGAGATTTTTTAGAAATGACAAAAAAAAAGACCGTTTATGAAAATCTGTCTCTGTGTGGACAAAGCCATAGATGCAGCTCTTCCTCAGGTGACTGTGACAGTCAAAGCAGGACATAATTGGACAGTCAACAAGAACAGGACACATGCACCTGCATGAGGAGGGATACTGTCATAAGGTTCCAGGGCATAAACCCTTTGTAACAAAGGCACTCGAGCGTTCAGAGGAGCAAAACCACCAGCTCTGGTTTACAGGCGTGG
The DNA here is from genome assembly GCA_029721435.1 of Gymnothorax reevesii. Classification (NCBI taxonomy): domain Eukaryota; kingdom Metazoa; phylum Chordata; class Actinopteri; order Anguilliformes; family Muraenidae; genus Gymnothorax; species Gymnothorax reevesii. Next base: position 79,122,555 of record CM056583.1, read on the forward strand.
AAACAAGAGATGCTGTCGGGCCACTCGTTTGTCTCCATATTCTTGACTGGTGGGTGAGGGCACGTACCTGCAAGCTAGCTCGAGACTAGGTGTACCATTTTATCTATCTATCTATCTATCTATCTATCTGTCTATCTATCAAGAGATTACTCAGCAGTGTTTGGGTATCGTGACATGAAAATGAGACTATACACGGTGTGAGATCACGCAAATGAGTTGGGTAGTTGAGCAAACTCCTACTTGCAATCTACAAAAGTACTTTGGCAAAGCTTGGGTGCCCCTTTAGCGGAAAGGGTCGCGGTACATCCATGCAAAATTATTCTGTGTGATCACCTTCATCCTACGATAAAACCTGCGTAACCTAATAGGAGTGATCACCTCCAGCATGACAATATACCCATCCACAGGGCTCGGGGGTCACTGAATTGCTTGAAATTGAAGTGCATCATACGAATTTTAGGTATGGCATGCACAGTTCCGTGGTTGCAACAGCATCCATGGGAACAAATTCATCAGTTAAATGTAAAGCTATAGAAAAATTGGTCTTCCACAGAGGGAAAGACCCATAGAATCTGTACATGCCAAGGCAATTATGATGGCCAAATAACATGTTGGTCTTTCCTCTAATTTGTCAGGTGTCTGTACATGATCAAATCAAAATGTATATAATGAGTTTCATTTAATAAAAACTGTGAGTATGCAGCAAATGAAGGAAAAAGTGTTTGCCTCAGGAGGTCCCTGCATATACAATAAGATGAATGTGCAGTGTCAGGCTCCACCTTGTAAACAGATGGAAGTAAATCAGTGCAGCAGTCTGAATGGCGTGGGATGACTCTTGCCGAGTTATGGATTATTTTCTCCAGATTATTATTCAGACTTTAGGCTAATCTCCACAAACCTGCACATCGGGGTCTTTAGTCTCACTACGATAGTGCAGGAGGGGCGTAAGTGTGGATTTAAGGCTGCACATATGGTCTGTCTGCAGCATGCAATGAACTGCTCAGCATTTTCATAACACCAATGGCCACCTATTGATTCGGGAGGCAGCGGAAAAGGACGCCCCGGAGAACTTTAATCCAATAAGAAGGCGGTAAAACTGGTTTCTATTTCAGGCCTCTGAGTCAGGCTTCAATGGGAGGACGGAAGAGAAGGAATGACATCACCGTGCTCCATTATGTCCGCAGAGGCACTGGGAATCAGGGGGTGGGGAAGATGGGGGGGTGGGGGGGGAGTAGGGAGGGGGGAGTTATAAGCAGGTGGGAGGGCTAATGAAATTACAAGATGGCTGCGAGGCACATTAAAGTCAATGGCAATTTGTATTATTATTAAGAGTACTTTCAAATTTACTGCACCACAGGGCAAGATCTTTTGAAAGCCTCATTTTTCATGGGTGTACTGATTGCATTCGGCCGATAGGCCCGGTGTTGCCCTCCATGTGCAGAGCAACGTAGTCAGAGAGAGAAAGAGGAGCTACCCCAAGCTCAAGTATCGTTCTCTTTTGGCGTATTAAGCTATTTAACTGTCAGGGTCTGAATCCATTATTGTTTGTATTTTATGTATCTTTCAAGTCTTTATTATTTTTCATTGAGTATTGAACTTTTACTGTGTTTAGTTAGTCATTCCTTACATTAGTTCATTTGTCTTCACATACCTGGCACCTTGTTCTGTGTTCTCATTCCCCTCCCTCACACACTCACCCTCCCCATTCTGTTTTTTCCACCCGCTCACATTATTTCCTGGTTTGTAGCCACACCTCCCTGCATGCTGTCTTAACAAACTCACCTGTTCCCCTTTGTAATCGGCCTCATTCTCTCCTTCATATTCTCCGCTCTGTAAGCCATTCAATGCAAGTTTGTTTGCTGGTCTTTTCTGTCCCTGCCTACGATCCTTTTCTAGTACTTCTGTGATCTTTGGTTACAGTTATTCCTTTGTCCCTCACAATTTTTCTCTGTGTTTATTGTATTGTTGATTACTTTAGTGTATAGCTATGATCCTAGCTAGCATATTCAACTCCTGATTTTGTATGTTACACAAACTTGGCATATCTATTGATTAGTTTTTTTTTTTTTTTATCTCTGGACTGGACTGTTTTTGGCTAGTGAGTTGGATTACCCTGTGTGTTATAGAACCAAACTGTACAAACATGATCCTGAATAAAACGCTTGACCGGAACGTCTGCAGCAAATGTTCTGCTGCAAAAGTTCTGCCTTCACCCTCTGTCCTTTACATGGCACTTTTCTTCTAATTATTTGCTCACAAAAATCAATATATGAGAGGTGGAAAAAACTCTTCTGCCATTATGACCCCCAAAAGAAGCGAAAGGAAGTCATTTGAAAATGGTTAAGTGAAGTAAGGTGAGTTGCGTCTGCAATCCTGAAAAGCATTAGCCACATGAAGCTATGTCATAGACTGTAACTCGCATATTTCCTAAAATGGCCACATTCTCAACACAGGTCCAATTTTAAAAAACAAGCGACTGTACTGTGTATTGTACTGGAAGAATCAAAACTCATATTGACATATAAGGGTAAATGTAGCCCGAGTTGGTGATAGCTTTATTTGAGTAGTGGGATAAAATAACAGTGAGATGTGGAAAAAAAAGCCCAGTCAATATTTAAAATTGTGAACATCAGATTTAACGGCAATTGGCCCTGTGGGTGTATGTGAGTCATTTGTGTGTTTTAGAGACGGCTGTAGAAAGTACTGATGCAATAGATATAAGAGTGGAAATCTACCAGGGAACAATGTGGCAGGTTTATCTGATTAAGTCTAGCGCGGCACTCCAGACAGGGACTGTGGTTCAGGAACATGGTTACTGTGCTGGCTGTTATATCACAGATTCTGTAGATAAATCAGACAGTGCGATGGTGCACAACTCCTGTCATCTGTACTTTCTAATTACATAAGCTAATGGCTGCAAACTGGAGCTTCCGGTTCTTCACCACAGTTTATGAATATTTATGAAAGGCCTCGCCTAAAGATAGAACACACATTGCCACACTTTTGTCCTTGGTCATGACATCTCATGAATATTCATGTAAAGATTAATTGCGATGTTCCGGTTGGGAGATGGACCTGTCAGCGCTAGGAATATGTAACATGAGCATCTAGTCGGGTTTATGGTATCTTTGGTATTTCAGCATTATTTGAGTGGGAGTGCGTCTGCTACCGAGGAGTTAGGTGAGAGCTTCTCATGAGTGCTTGTGGCCATCTGTTCAAATTGCAGGATATTATGTGCAAGTAAATCATTCAGGTACGATACTTGTACTTTAAATTGATATGAGGAGAAAATGAGAGGAGCTGTTTCAGCTCAGATATAGACTTCATAAATTTCATGTTTCCATTCTTCAAATGCCATCATAATCACATGCACTTAAAGGGAGAAATCAAATAGACTGCATGAAAATGTAAATGGACATTTGCAGTCCAAATACTGTGTGGTACTGTGGTTATCATCAAATATACACATATACAGTGCATATATATAAATATATATATATATATATTTGCTTTATTATGCAATTTATTATTTATATTATTATTCATTATTTATTAGATTTTGCTTTTCTTATAAAACTTAGCAGCAACTGAGTAAAATGGTCACCTCTTGGTATAGAAGTATAGCTACTTAATGCAAACATGCAAGGCTACCTCCCACGGAAATACAATTTGGTTGAACAAAGATTCCATTCTCACCTCCTGTTTACCACGGCTATCAGTAATACAGCTCATCATTTCTTTGGGAAGGAAATGCCAAGGTCATCATGCATGGAGGCATGTAGATCTGGTTTCGATTGAAGAGTGATGTGAAGGCATGTTTGATGCAAATACATGGCTTCTGGTACTGTGCTTAGATGGAGGACAAAAAAAAATCCAATTTTAGATGACAGGGAGTAATGGATGATAAATAAGATGGCTGATGAATGAATGAGGATTGTTAGAACCCAACACAATCTGAATACAATGAGTGGATTTTTTTTTTTTTTTTTTTTTGCCATTGGACGTGAACAATTTTTGCGGCGTTTTCAGCCCCCGCTAACTGTGCTGCACTTAGAGGAGGTATTCCATTTAGCCTGGGAGAGTAAATCACTGCACCTACCATTCCTAAGCATGAATGATGGAAAGCTATTTCTCCATTGATACAGCTGAGAAGCCGTGTAGAAAATGAATTTTCTTTATTTCCAGTCATTAGGTGAATGAGATCGTACTTAATTCAATAAAGTTTTGATCCAACATAAATGACAAACCACATATTGCAGAAAAACCCAGGGCCAATAACACTGGCTGCTACCTTGAATTGTCTGCTGCTGAGAAGACCTGCACATTTCTGGTGGGCCCAAAGATGGATTGCTAAAGTGATCCAATAAATGAAAATCCCCCAGGCAATTCTCTTTAGGCTGGCTGAATTCTGTCCCTTTTTTAAGTTCTTACAGAGAAAGTACTCACAGATTTCTTTTTACTTGGCATTTCAGTAGATAAACAAGTAACTTTGCCTTAGTGTCTGTACATTTAATAGTAGCATTAATATGATGTACCTTATCAACAGAGGAACTCACAGGGCAGCAGATTTACTGTATTACTCCAGCCGTTTAACAGCAGACGTTTAGATGTTTGCTTATATTTTCTGGAGGCACATTCCCTTACAAATGCATTGATCGCGTGGCTGTTATCAGTAACGCAAAATCACTGTGGCATTTAGACTCCGTACCCCAGCCCAGAAGAACAGCGATTGCACCTTTTTCCAATATGTCTTCTTAGGAAGGGACTTCAAAATGGTAAATTCCCATCAAAAAGTCAGGCGAGATCAATATAGTTTCCAATTTAAAATATTGAGCATGCTTGCAATAACATAAAACCAATTTTAATCTAAACTAATCTCATGTACACTGTTTAACCTTTATGAAACACATTGATGAAACATTATCACGAAAAATTATTTTATATTTCAAAGATGTCATGCTTTGTCATATAAAATGACTTTGACAAAGACATACATTCCTATTATACTCATGGAAAAATCAAATGTGAGGGAAATTATTACAAGAGGCCCTTAAAATGCATCACACCATGAAAAATGTATCCAGATATACTATTGAAACTTCACATATTGCAATGTAATATGAGCAAAATAATTGAAGCACTTATTACTAAAACCCCGTAAGTCACACTTGACTTGACTTGACTTGTGGGGTTTTAGTAATCAGTGCTTGAATTGTGTTGAACATGGAGATGTAATTCTTTGCAATGTAAATTAAATACCTCAAGTTCAAATATACATGATCAGATGTTTATTATCAATTAAATGTTAAATCTAATATCCATATATTTTATCAACGTCACCCTTATTCCTTGTTAATTTCAGACAAACACATCCAAAATAAAGACATCCTTTAAATCAAATAGGTCAAAATAACTTTGTTCTGATTTGCAATATCTTTCCCAGTGGACGTGACAAGCAGACCCAAATCACGCCTGCGAAATGCCTCCGAAATACACGCATTTATTGTCTGCCAAAATTAATACTCATATCTACAACTCTTGCCTTATCCCAGGGGTGTCCAATCTTATCCGTGAAGGGCCGGTGTGGGTGCAGGTCTTTGTTTTAGCCCAGTGCTACAACACCTGATACCAGTAATTAACTGATCAGAAGGTTCAATCAGGACCTTGATGAGTAGAATCAGGTGTATTAGTGTTGGGCTGTGACAAAAACCAGCAGCCACACCGGCCCTTTGTGGATTAGATTGGACACCCCTGCCTTAACCCATAGGCTCACCACTACAGTGTATTGCCCTTTTAGCAGTTTATAAGAATAAAATGTTCTGTACTCTGCTGTACAGCAATCCTTCATTTCCATTTACTGTATTTCTGGCATCTGTACCAAATCTGTCCAACTATGCCTCTCTTATGTAATAAAATCTTTAAAACCATCAAATCAAATGTATCTTAATCCTGAATGCTGCAGGCACTCCTGTTCTCCATTTCACTAGGTGGCTCTCTGGCGGAAGAAAGGAGCTTAGGTTAGGTAGACAAAAATTGACCTGCTCAATGGACCCCCTTCAAGCAGTCCTTGTGCCGTTTGCTTACTTAAAGCTTCACCCATGAGGTGAGGCAAGAGACCATAAAAAGAAAAGGACTAAAGACCACAAGGAATTGTAAATGTGTGATACAGAATCTCCCTTAAACATCAGGTTGAAAAGATGTCAGTGGGAGGCATTGTGATGGGTGCTGGAAGTGGACGCCAAGAGCAGCGGCCAGAAATAAAAGGCAAAACTCACAGCGTGCTGAGAGACTAAAAAAAGATAGAAATAACGAGACTCGTGCTACCAACGGACCGGACACCGTCTGTGGTAGAAAACAGGTGAGCTCGAGGAAAACAAAAGAAAAGGGAAATAAACCAAAGATTCCCTTACTTACTAACACTATTCCTGTTATGCAACTAAGATCCTGATAATACTCTCTCTCAAAAGACCTTACCGGCTAAAGCGCCAAAGAAACACTGACACTCTAGCAAGGAGAGCGAGGCGGAACAGGAGCCTTAATAGAGTCCGGGTAACGCCCCCAATTAATGCCAGCTGGCCCAGGAAACCGATAGGGCGTGCAACGATTTTGTCTCGGACGAGAGCAACAAAGCTCTCAATCCTTCCAAACCATGACAGGCATGGCAGATTTTATTCACCAGTTGATTGTATATAGGTCACGCATTCCGAAAAATACCATTTCAAAGGGCACTCTGGTGCTCACTTGCTCAAGATTTATCTGCGAAACTGTTAACCCCTTCAGACCCTGTGTCCATTGTAATGGACGTCACATGACAACTGTTTTTTTTTTTTTTTTTTGCAACATTTAACACCACCTAAGTCCTCAGGACCATTTGAGTGGACGTTTAGCAACCAATCAAACAGCAGTATAGGTATCCGTGTGGCAATTTTTAAAAAATACAACACACTGAAGAGAGGCATGGCTGGACTTCACTCCGCACGACGAAGTAAGGACTATTTTCAACAGTTTTATTCACATTTATAGATATTTGGGCAAAGATATCATACTTTTGAAACAATATTGACAGATGGAATGTTTGAATTAAAGCATAATATCAAATGTTTAACAGCAAGTTTTTACTCAGGATTTTTTCAAATGTTGCTGTCCATTTGAATGGACAGTGAGTCTGAAACTATGTCATTGAACTCAATTCTACACTAGGGAAGAGTGAATTTGTCTCTATAAAAATAGCACATCATATATAGTTGTGAAAAAAGGGATTGCTATATTTTTCACAACCTTGGAACATAATTCAGGTCTGAAGGGGTTAAATCCTGTTCCCTAATTCCTGGATGGCACCATAAATTAACGAAAATCTCCTCGATGTTAATGAAACTTGATCAAATTCCAGATCAAGTGCAAGGAAATGGGAAAAGGGTGAAAAATTAGAAGTTGGAATGGGCCCAGACTGCTTATCGTCAATCTACCCATTACATGTTTCTGTGGCTCTTTTCTTCTTGTAGGTAATGATGGAACAAAGACTGTTGCTTAATTCTTGATGTGATCTAGCTGGTACTCCTAGAAGGCTGTCTGATCCATTATATTCCCATAATCCTCAGAGTTCAAGGCACGGTTAATTACGGTGCACCTACAATGCACATTATGGTATTCATGCAATTCCAGAGACAACCCCCCTACAAAAAAAAAAAAAAATGAATACAGAGTAGATTATAAAACAACATTTTTTGTGAGGCAGATTATTTTTTAGGTTACGTGACTGACTACGCACTGCCCAGCTGGAAGCCATGGCTTTTTGGGAGGCTAATCCTTTTCCCTCTCTCTGTGTCTGCTTGCTAATCTGGGAGAAGCTAAGCAGTGACCTGATTCTGGGAACAGCAATCTATCCCAAGACTTTTACACTTTTACAGCCAGCCGGATTTACTTTGTCAAAGGCTGCACATGTGATTCTCCATGCAGCACCTCCAGAGCTGACAGTGATGAAAGTGACCCCTTGATGAATTCTGATTTTAATGCACCCTGTATTTTCTTAATTGAAAATCAAAGTATTTTAATACATTTTACTAATTGCAGTTAAATAATTGCTTTGTCAAAACCTGATGCCAGAACAGCTTACCTGACGATACAGAAAAGATGACAGAATTAATTTGGGTGTGATTAACCTTTTGGATATTTATGGCATGATAATGTTTAAATTTCTTTTGAGCATCTCCCCGATGCACTCTGTTCATCATATCTTTAGCTATAATGTACATTTTGACTACCATCATTAACACAAAAGACAAAAAAAAAAGAAAATAGGAAGATATACCATCCAACAATTATTTTAGCAATAATGACGTGTAGTGATTAATAATTGTATTATGAGATTTTATAGTGTGGGTAGATACAATGGATTGTTCAACAAGAGCAGTAGCCAACCTTGTTCTTGGAGGTCTGCCTTTTCGTGGGTCTTCATTCCAACCCTACTTTGGCGCACAAGATTCGCCATGTTAGTAGTTGAACAATGACTCCATCTGTTGAATAAGGTCTGCTTTATTTGGGATGGAATGAAAACGTACAGGACAGTTCATCTCAAGCAAAGGGCTGTTTGATGACTACCATCATCATAGCAAGTTTGGTTCATTTGTCTGGGGTTAATCTATAATTCTGAAAATGATTGTGCATTTACAACTGTATATATGTATGTATTCTGTATATAAAAACAACCATGGTATTAACATGTTTTACTTCTTGAAAGAACGCAAAAGAACATTGATAAAATGAGTGCCTACATGGGCTAAGCCAGATTACGGTGATAGTGCCACTGAGGGCGCATTTATCTGTTTTGTGTAAGGCACCCCCCCCCCCCCCCCCCCCCACCTCCACACAAGCCTAGATCCATAAGCTTCATTCCGGCCCTGCTTCAGCAATGCACTCTATTTCACAGTGAGTGGAGGCAGTTGAAATGATTAATTACCGCTGACCCTTCTTTTATTACCTGTAATTAATGTAGCATTTTTAAATGTACAAAAACAAGAAATGACTCATCTGGAATACTTTCTACATTATGCACTTTGTGTTTATTTATTTTTTTAACAAGCTGCAAGCCACATATGTGTGGTCCATGAGATCTTTATGGCCATTGTTGCAAACAATAGCGTCACGGTAATATTAATTAAATGTAAATACTTGAATTAGCATATAAATGTGGATCCGTTCTGCAAGCAAATTGCATTATATTTGTGACTGCTCTTTGCCTCAACTGTTTTACACAAAGGATTCAAACATTAATCAGACAGCATGATCAAGTATTTGTTCAAAATGGCAATTGTGTGATTTTGCACTCTCAACACAATGCGTTTGAGGCATACACAGTAAACTGCTGATGCGAATAGCGAATTACAGCAATACCTTAGCACAATCTGCATAATGTAATTTTGTTCCGCACATTTATTCTACTGTTGAAATGGGTCTAGTTTACTGCACCCAATCCAACACAAAAACTAAACCAGATACAGTAATATTATATTATTATATTATATTATAATAGTGCTTGCTTTATTGCCACCCTCAAAGGCGCTAACTCCAAATATGAAAACCTTAATTTTACTGTCTTGTGCACATATACAAAATTATAGCCATTTGCTTAATAAAGTATCTTTTGATAATTTAATTTCAGTCCTAAATGAAGATTACATTGAGCCACTATACCAGAGCCTAAACAACTGCAGGTTCAAATATTATGATTCTGTAACTAAAAATGAATCTTATTTAGAAATGGATTCCTAAGAAACATCCATGTGTGGCAGTATGTGTTGTGCCAGCCGAACTCTTTGGGTGTCCGGATTGCTTGGCTCATTAGCCAATCGCTGGGAGTCAATTTAGTATTAAGAAGCGGGGGCTTACCATCTTGACGCCCTTTGCTCTTTGACGCCACGGTGCCTCATTTCCTGTTCGCCTTGCTGCTGGGTCGTGCCTGTGCTGCTCTTGCTCAGGTATGTTTGTAGCTGCCGATTTCGTTGTTGCTTGGCATGTTATGTTGCGGTTATTTATTAGACACTTTTGCCTTCTAGGTTCGTCCGTGTTGGCTCCCCTCGCTCATCTGGCATGAGTGTGCACGCACTGCTTTATTTGGTGGGTTGTTTGGTTTGTTGTGCAAGGGTTAGCATGTTATTGTTCACTTCTCATGTTTAGCATGTGTTAATGTTCGCTTTTATCATAGATGCCGCCTGGGATGACGGACTGATGCCGCTGTTTTGAATAGCGAAATGACAGCCGGAATTACTGCTGCTTTGCTTTGCTGAAGTTACTCTACTGAACCTTGCTTTACGAATCTGCAGTACAGGAAAATTGTTGGCTTTTCCGTAAATACTCCGCCTCAAGTGCTACTATTAGAGCGCACTGGCTGTGCTTTGGGTGCGCACTAGAGCCGGCGTGTGACTGCTTTTGCTCCGCCTGCTCCCCTCGGCTGTGGTTTGCTCCGGCATTATAGCCATTGCCCACCGTTGGGTCGCTTGGCGTGCAGCTCTGTTTCATAGGCACCGATTTAACTGGATCTAATTGTGTGACTAAGGGATTTGTTTTTTTATTTTTCTTGTGTGTATCATTGTCTTTTTTTGTAAATATTTGTGATTGTCTTGTTCAATGCCTTCAATCATTGGAATTAATTTATAATTTTGTTCTCCTGTGTACATGTTTTGTGTTAAGTTTTTGTTTTGCTTTATTATTATGAGTCAGATTGACGTATTTGTGTGTATCTCCTCCTGATTTGTTTTTTTTTTTGTCCTTTGGCAGCCAAGGGCCGGCAGTGCTGGGCTGGTGTGGTCGGGGGGTGGTGTCCTCCTGGGTTTGCTGTGCGGTCACCTCCTCAGTTTTGAGTGTCCACTTGAAGTGTGTGTGTGTGTGTGTGTCCTTGCTGAGCTGTGCACGTGTGAGTGAGGTGACTCTTCTGGGCTTCCTCCTCGTCCTCCCCGGTCAGTCACACTGGTAGGGCCTCGGCCCCGAACCTGCCCTTTTCCCCTCTTCCCTTTTTTTGGGCATATTTCTTTTTTTCTTTTATGTTGAACAGTTTTTCTCTTGGTCCATTATTACAGATTTTAAAGTGAAAATGTATAACTTGTAATAAAGAAATTATTTTTGTATGGAACTACGTCTCTCGCTTCGTTAGTATAACGAACTTGTATGCCTACTCTGTCATTGGTGTTCGCAGAGGTCATCTCAATTCTCCAGGTGCAATTCCTGGGGTGGTGTAGTCGGATTTTGGTTTGGTATGAATAAGCAATAGTTATAATTTTAATAATTAATTGATATACTATTACTGTATTACAAACCCTCTTGTTGCCACACATGTATGTTTCAACATCTATATTTCCCTGTATTCCTGGTCACTGTCACATTCAGTCTGTCACCAAATAATCACGACAATATTCTCTTCCAATTTGCTGCACTGTTGTGCGATCATATATACGGAATTAAGTCACATCCAAAACTCCTTTGCATCATTGACAAAATCCCCTTATAAATGTGGGTGTCATCCACATAATGATTGTTCCTAATGGGAGGGTATATAAACCAAATAGAATGGATCCTAAAATTGAACCCTGGGGCACGCCACAAGTTCTGTGCCCTCCCTTTGAGGAGAATTTGTCAGTAGAGATGGAATATTCACAACCATGTATACTATAGGCTCTGAACCAATTAAGAGCTGTGCCTGATAGATCAACCCATTTTTCAGCTTTGAAATAAGAATCTCATGATCAAAGGCAGCAGTGAGGTTCAGTAAGTACCTGAACAGAATATTACCATTTTCTATGTAAACTCTAATGTTGTAAACTACTTTACCCAAAGCTTTTTCTGTATTATGCTTGTGATGGAAACCTGATGCGATGTTTTGCGAGAATAGAATTTGCATTTAAGAAGTCAGACTGATGCCAAAAAAGAAGTTTTTCAAGAACTCTCAAAATTGACCTGACATTATTGAAAGCAGATAAGTCAAAGGTGCTCCATTTAAGAAGGAGCTTAACCATAGTGATTTGAAAAGTAAATGGGACAATTTCAGTTTGCAGGGAGTGATCAATATTTTTTTTACAATTGACAGTTATTTTGGGAAACATGCTACACTTCTTTTGATCATATCTAGTGCATTGGGAATAGCTGTAATTGATGCAGGTCCCCGTACAAGTTTTGCTCTAGTGCCATCACCTAGCCTAACTTTTCATTTTTAAAAATTGCAATAATTCAAACAGCTTTAATGGGAATCATGTCAAGTCTGCTTTCAACCATTCTGCTGCATAGAGGAGGAAGTTGTTGATTGTGGTGGTGATGTAATTTTTCTTGTGGCTCCACCATTCAGTCAAATATAAGTATTCCAAATGCAATAACTCAGACAGTTTGATGAACATTTTTGTTCAATGACCAAACTAAAAGCAAAAAAAAAAAAAAAAAAACATGTTACTGTGACAATAAAAGGATAATTGTGTTTTAAAAGCAGCCCGGTGTTTTAACATTTGGTGCGCTGAAACATACCATGTCCATACGCCTTTCTTTGTCCACCAGGGTCTGATGAGACTCCTCTCCGTTATGGGGTGACCCTTATTATAAGATAAGGCTACCTCCTCTGCAGGAGTGTTCGGTTGTGTAGGAGGACCCCTCTCGTCTTTTTGTTACATTTTTTCTTGTGAGCTACGCTCAAAGACGGCGTTAAAGGTAAAGCTTTGCGCATGTTGCAGTATAGACTATTGTAGACAATATATGTATATTGTTTACATCATATATGTAGCCTGAAAGATATTATAATAAACTTTGAACTATGTTTGTGTATTTATTTGTTACTTGCTACCAAGTCATTGCTTCACTGGGATTGCAACTGAAATGAGGTTAAATTGTCAAAAAGAAAAAAAGAAAATCAAAATACATTACATAAATACACATACATTTGAGAGACACATAGTGGTGATTTAATATTATAATCCCAGGAATTTACGCATTGACAGAGTCGGTGATTTTTTTTGCCTAGATTCCGTGCGGCTTCTGGCGGCTACAACAGTATTGCTTTTTGCCTGAATGATGTCTTGATATTCTTCATACATCCTTAGAATAATTGTTTGCTCCTCCGGCGAAAAATAAGTTGCTCTCTGCGGCTTCTCCATGGGGCACAATTGGTCAAATGGAGTTAACACCGCCCCTTTTGTGCGCACGAGCACAGATCTAGATTGGAAACTCCTGGGTTCACTTAACAAGTTGATAACCGGCTTTGTGAGACCGATGTTCAAGACCGCGGATGTCTGGTTAAATGCAGCTGGGTAACTGAGGGAAACCCCGGGTATGTTAATGCAGCTTCGTGAGACAGGCCTCTGGTGCATTAAAGAGCAATCTAGTCATTCTGGTGACACATTTGTTCCTGTGGCACTGCCCTACGGCCAGACTTTACTTTTCAAAAATGCAATTAATCCTACAGTTCCAGTGGAAGTCGGGTAATATTTTCTGTGAGCATACCTGGGGCATGTGTGCTATTGATTTTATTGATCTCATACCCTTTTCTGTAGCACAATGAAGAAGCGGAACTATGAATTTTGCCTATGGGGAGAATGCAAGAATTTTGGAGATATAGCCTGCTTTTGACCACTGTGATATTGTACATGGGTCAACGTAAACAGAATTCTCTCTCTCTCTCTCTCTCTCTCTCTCTCTCTCTCTCTCTCTCTCTCTCAATCCCCCCCATGCACACTCCCACACAACTTCATTCAGTTGAATGAATTAATTGAATTTTCTTAATTAATTGATTTGTCGCATTGTAAGAAGCAAGTATAAATGACCGGGATTTTGGTACAGTTCACAAATCCATCACATGGAGGCCCCGGAGACAGTCCAGTCAAACATGCGGAGAACATGCAAACTCAACACAGTAAGGCCCATGGACGTATTCAAACCCGCTAACTTCTGGTTGTGAGGCAACAGTGATATTCACCGCACAATCATGCCGCAAATAACAAACATGCTATTTCACTCTCTCTCCCCTCCCTCATTCCGCTCTGGTATGTTTATTGCACAATTAACACAGCTGATACAGCTTAATCTCGCTTCACCGTTTTTATGAGCTTGTTAATTTCCAATTCTGCTTCCCTCCAAGTCTCTCCGGATTTAGCCTTGTAAATACGAGCTGAAATCCAATGTAGACACAGCTTTAAAACATATCTGTCAAGGTGTTTATATTGCTGAAAAAAAAACCTGGGGCACAAAAAAAAAGGTTTCTCTGGAGCTTACTATACATGAGATGTCTATTTTTAAAATTATGTTTTTTTACTTTATTATGAAATGCATCATAAAATCAGATGTTGTTTAATCTTTTAAAACAATGGAGTATTCATTGTCTTTTATTTCTCAGAGGATCAATGCCCCATGGAAACTCCTACAACTCTGATGAAGTTTTTAGCTGTAAGAAAAAAAAATTGCTTTCTTTTAGGTAAAATTATTGCTTTCCACTTTCGTTCTAAAAAAAAAAGGTACTTCAAATGCACCAATCAATAGAATTCATGTCTAAAGTGTTGAGTCTACGTCCTGTGAATATTTGTCAGTGGCTTACAGAAACGCCATGATGATTGTGTCACACTGAGATCAAACCATAAAGTTCCCTGATGCAGAAATTCTGCTTAGGTTTCAGGAACTGGAGATTCAATTAGGAGAGCATAACCCTGTATATTTCAGTTCAGTTCACCTTAAAGCAAGAACAGAAAAATGTGTTCTTGTCAAACCTCAGTATTTTGAATTAGCTTTAATACTATCTGCCTCCATATCTGCCACTGATTTCAAAAAAATTGTATTGACCACATAAGGCTAGTGTGACTAAATACTTATGGTGGTTGCAAGGTTGTTTTAATTTTGATAATTTTGCCATTTATTGCTTGGACTGATAAGTTTGTTTAATTTTAAATGTATAAAAACATAGTTGAAGATGCATAGAATATTACCCTGCAAACCAAGCACGTTCTGTTGCACTCCAAAGGTACACTTTGAGAAACATATTGTCCTCGTGCCAACTGAAGATTCAAGCTGCTGTCTGAAAGATGGCAGAGAGAACAATATTACATTTAAGGCCTGATTTTTAATAGCTTCATATGCAATGTATACTCTGCTATAGTTAGTTCCAGCTAAACCTGAACTAGCACAATCTAGAATTGTGGCATATTTCCTGGAATGTAAGTGGGGTTGATTGTTAGAACAGCTGATGTTTGAGTTGCGTTATGCAATTATTTGCTCCAATATGTGCCTCAACTTGGAGCAAAATTTCTTCAGGCTGTTCTAAAGAAGTATAGTCCCCGGCTGTTTCTGTAGTATGAGTGCACTATTCAGGCTATTGAATTGTACCAGCACATTTGATGCTTACTGCAAAAGTGATTTAAGCAAAAATCCTACATTTATGGATCAAATGTGCAGAGTCCAGTACGATAGCAAAAACCTTTGTTGTATTCATATTGGGTAATGCACCATGAATGCTGGAGGATAGGATTATAAAAGAATTGAGGTTATTGCATTGTTGCATATGCCACATTTTACTGCCAAGTTCATCTAAGCAGAAATGCGGTGAGCTGTATCGACATTTGTCATTGTGGCTTGGTCCAATAGCAGCTAAAAGGCCTGTTTGCGGTAACTGCGCTGTATCCTGGGGACATATACCTCTGGATTGTCACTGATGAAATCTTTTCATGGAATAGGCTGCCATTTGCTGCAATGAGTTTGAACGTCTGTGTTATACAACATAATGGCACCGACTGGTTAGATCATCTCCCAACGTCCTATAAATGTTAACAGCACTTTCCATTTGGAGACGCTATCTTATATTGGCCATTCCACGAAAAAGTAGACCCTTCGCGAGAAGATCTTATCTTTCACAGTACGATATATCATTGAATGCCCTTGTGCACCAGGAAAAACTGATGTCATTCAATCGTAATTCAATCAGTGAGAACTCACTGAAGAAATAGATGTTCTGTTTTTAATTAGAAAGTGGGGAAGCACTTGTTTTGAAGTGTCTGTGAAAGGAATGATTTATCAAATACAAACTATCAAAGAACTGATAAGAATTCTTACAATCGCGTAATGTATGCCTTTGAATTCCCTAATTTAAGACTTATTTGTGGCGTAGTGGTTATTTATCAGGAAGTAGTGTCCACAGGAGGTTCCCAGTTAAAGGAGTTATAAAATGCAGCTGTATACATTTATGCCAAGGTGCAGCATCCAAGCCAGCAAATTTAACTTTGCTTCATTACAGAAAAAACACTCTTTTTGTGAGACATGCTGAACAACCTCCAGAACTAATATTCAGAGTTGTCACTATTTAAAACTTTGGCCAGGTTTCATATGAACATCTGACATGGTAACATTATATACATGGCAGAAAATTAGGAAAAGAATAATTGGCCCCCTTTAAATAGTATGGTTGCAAAAAAAAAAAAAAAAACATACTACCAAGTATCAATTTGTTTCTAAAGCTATTGTAATGTGAATATAGGCCACTGGATGGCAGTATTTGCCTTTTTTATTCAGCTCAGACTGGAGCTTTGTTTGGACATGTCCTGGACATGTCTGGGGCAAGTCTCAGAAAATTAAAAGAAAGGAGGTCTAGATGTGGGTGCGGTCTGCAAAAGAGTATATAAGGAAAAGAATTGAGACAGTAAAGTAGTAGGAGAAATTGCAAGAAGAAGGATACGTGTGACCAGACCTGTTATTTCTGTTCAAGACCTGTTAAGTTTCTTTTGTGGATTTTTCTCACCCAGCACATCACCAGGAAACCCACCAAAGGGACTGTAAATATTTCTGTTTTTTTTTTATTCAACTTTGGTCATTAGTTGTTGGTTAGTTGTTATTGTCTTTGTCTGTTGATTAAATGTGTTCAAGTTTTTAAAACAGTTTCTGTCATCCCTTGCTGTTGCTGTTTGTGTTGTAAATGTAATAACAAATTGGGGCCATAACACTATTGTTGTATTCTAACTGGACTAGGAGAAGGGTGACCAGATGTGTGTTTTTGGAAGCTGTCCCCGTTTTTGTTAGTCTTTCCCCAGCTGGAGTTGTTCCTTGAGATGTCCTTGTTCAAGATAATAGGGAAGTATGAAATCATAGCCTAGCTACGTGAAGACCATGTCACAAAACTGATGCTGTAGCACTGGATAAACGTTGAGTTCGTCGCTAGTGGAAATAGCTTTTTATGTCATGGTTTAATATTGCCATCCCCACACAATTCTTTCCAAAAATGTCTTTTGTTTACCATTGGCAGGACCCATTGTATTTTCCATTTCAGTGTTTTTAAAACATCCTTTAAAAAAAACACTTTTAGAAGTTGGCTCGCGTGCTACCTTGTCTGCAAGCCATCTGCTTTCATTTTAAATGAAAAAAAAAAAAACATCACTGATCAGCTCTGCTATGATGATGTCATGAAACTACAAAGGCCTTATAACCTTGCACGGCACGTGACTGGCACGCATATCAGCTAGCAGTTTGAACAAGCAAAATCCCCGAAGGTGAGTAATTTAAGAGAGACTTTGAGTTTGACTCTGAGCAGCGCTGTCGGGCACAGATGTCAGGAAGAGTGGACTGGACTTGGGTGCGAGGATGGATCTGGCTGTATTGTACTGCCTTCACAGCATGGCAGAAGGCACAATAGTACACAATACAAAAGACCAAGAAATCAAGGTTCCTGGATAAGGATATTAGTAATAAATGGAACAAGGAGTAAATCTACAGTCGGCTACTATGTATTATAAATAGAAACAAACAAGGAATCAAGGTTTCTGGATAATAATTAAAACTCTGAACATAACAGTCAGTAACAGCTAAAAGTTAAATATACACGTGAATTCTGGAGAAAAGTCTAAAAAGACTAGGGAGTAAATACAGGCTTGGAAAGGGTTACAAGACTTCACACTGAATGAGTGTGAAGCTCTGACTTAATTAGGGAACACTACTGCACACAGACAATAGGAAACAGATGCAGGTAATGAGCGCGGCCTGAGGAATGCGGTCCGGGTCTTAATAGGCTGGTGAACTGGAGGGCTAGCCTTACACTTATCAGATTGTACTTGTACAGAAGACTCACACTAAACCAATAGGGTTATGTGACCCATTTACACCACCTGCACCATTGTGGAGGCCGCAGCATGTCTATTTGGCTTCTCTATATGACTGTCTTTGCAGCAACATCTCAGTGGTCAATGGAGAAATAATTTATCAATAATTGTTGCTAATGGTCCATTCAATTGTATAATCACAATCATAATCTTTCGTATTAACCCTATAATGCCCCCTGTATCATATATGATACGCCAAATTTGAAGGACCATGTCAACCTGGTAAGATGCAACACAACCACGACTGTTCACTGTATCATATCTGATACACAGTGCTGCCACCTGGAAGGAAGAAGTGAGATTACAGGTGTCTCTCCCCTACTCACTCACTTCAAGGTAGTAGCTCCCATGTGAATGGGAATTCATGAATTTCCTTGGACTTTGGCTGTGAACTTTGGCATTCCAGGGTAAATATTACACGAAAACTTATTCTTATACATGTTAAGGGATGGCTATAAATAGTAGAGAGCATATAAATAATTAGAAATTTCGAGTGTTGAGTTCTAGAGGGGTGCTGATTTTTGGCTGTATCAGATATGATACTCTTGGAATTAGAGGAGGTTTTATTCAGCAATGTATATTTCACAAAACCTAAATAATACTAAAGTAATAATAAAAACCAAAACCTAAACACAAAACCTCACATTTTTCTTATAATGATCTCTGTGTCTGGGCATTATAAGGTTAACATCATTGTTGTCTACATGATCAGCATCAGAAGTAAATATGCAATCTCTGCAAAAGAGGCATGATCATTGTGGATCATGCAACTTTTTTCATGCAAACATTTCTCCATTTTCCAACTTTTCCATTTTTTCCTTTAGACAAAACATAATTTGGTATGGATTGATAAATCAAAATTTTATGCTTATATTGGAACTCAACACATCACAAGCTTGGGACAAAGAAGATTGAAGTTCTAATTAAATGTGGTGAGAATGTTGTACACTGTACAACCAGTTTGTAACAGCATATTTAGAATATATTTGCAGGTTCCAATGCATTGAATTCAATTTTCAGATAATAAAAAATAATCTCCTGCAAGGAGGCATCAAAAATGTTATTTTTAAACTCAAATTAATTATTGAAACAGAGTTAACTTCATAAGTCTCCAAGTATGTTGGCAGTCGTATCTGAAAGACTCTAAACTTAAATACAATGCTGCCATGACCAGTAAGTTTAAAGAAAATTATCATTACAGTTTTTGTTTGTTGTTCGCATTTGTATACAACGCTGTGCACCAGCAGGTTGTTTATTTTCGATAAAATCCCTGTTATCTGGATTTTACTATAAGAGGTAACAGTCAATTATACCTCCCAGAAACCCAAGGCTTCACCTCTAATCATTAAAATGTATCACACTGGAGAATCAGGAAGGCGAGCGGCAGGATGGTTATCGATGGTAAGTTGTAATTCGAGGTCAAGATTGCACATTCAAGGTCAACATCAATACTCTGCCCTGATTATTCAGATAGCAGTAGCTTGCAATAGACTGCCGTTGTCATGTATTGCAAGTTCAAGAGAAAAATCACTTATTTTTGCTCAGTTGCTCAAGGCATCTCTGACAGGCCTTTGTTTAGATCTTTAATACTGCACGCTCTCCAAATCGGCTATCTTTCAGTGGCAAACACGACTCGTGGCTGTTATACACTCAAATTTTTTTTAATGTAATAGTTTTCATCTGAATATTTCTACAGATATTTGAGTATTCCTCTTGCGTGGGGGTTAAATTGGTTTTCAGGAAAAGTGGCTCAGGGGGCAAAGTAGAGGACAAATGTTATAAATGTTATTACTGTCAAACAAGAAAAACTCAAAGCCTGTATCTTTGGGACTGCTGCTCAATTGGATGCCGTTTTTGTGAAGATGTGCCCTGGGTTACAATGAGAGCGAGAATTTAGTCTTGGGGATAAATATGTGCATCTCAGCACCCTTGATTAGAATTCATGAAACACAGCCAAAGCAATCTTAAAGCCCACTGCGATAATAAAATCTCGGCAAATGGAAAGCCACGCATCCATCACAAATCCGGGCACGTGAACAATAGATTTCAATCACAAATGGGTGGTGTTAATTACACGTAAAAATCGAAGAATTATCGCCGCTGATTACAGTGGTTAACATGTCAACAATCTATTACACGCGTGCACTATACAGTGAAGTCATTACTCACTGGCCGGGGTGCATTAACCCCCTTAATGCATTTCCCCATGTCAGGCAAGAAAAATAACACAGCTCATTTAGTTAATTGCTCAAGATTTTTATCAAATTTATTGGTTTTATTGCTATTTTACCTTTGGAAAAGCGATACAGAGCTTGGAGATGCAGGGGGCCAGATGTTAAAAATTTGATTATAGGCATGGAAGGGAAAAAGAACAGTATATAAATAATTTGATTACATTATTAAATCATACTCCAGTGTACATGTCAGACATGTCTGCTGAGCATGTAATCTTGATAAAGCCATCTGTATTCATGTTTGAGGAGAGGGTAAAGCACTATATCAAGGCAAGTGTTATTTAACTCCAGCAATGCAAATAGGCAAAAGGGATCCGTGGTTGAAGTGGATGGGTTAATGTAGCCTGCCTGCTCGATAAATTGGAAATGGACTTCACCCTTTTACAGTCCTGGTCATGAGAGCAGTGGTTCACTGTGACTTACTGAGTATGTAAAAGTTTAATGAGGTTTAATTTATCCATTCATGATTATGGAGAAATACCTTCCACGGGTTAAAAGCTATATTCCACTTTTAAATCATGTCTAATGTCACTCTAGGCTAAACCTTGGATGTAATTGTTCCTCCTCCGCTGCTTTTTTCATCGCTCTCTATGAGAAGTAGTTAAAATCATTACACACCCTATGTTAGAAAAGACAAATTGATTGAATCAACTTGGTTCCATGTGCAAGCTCCCAATCAACATCCCAAAACAAAATAAAATCAACTTCTCATTTGATTTGTCAGGCAAACAGTAAGCTCCTCCGGCTTTCTTTGGCAAAATGCTCAGTGATTCATTTTAACATCAACGTGTAACCAATGTGATTTCAGTTTCAAAGCTTTTTAGCATGTTATTCTTGTAGGATTTCATTGCGCTACATGGCATTTTTCTGTTTACGTCTAATTTTTGTTAATGTCTGGAAAGCATTCAAACTGTTTTTGTGCTGCATTCCCAGAGATTTTTTTTTGTTTTTGTTTTTTTCTTTATAGCGGATGGGATTTTACAGAGGGCACTGCGACAGACCCACAAATTCTCTTGGGTGAATTCCTCCCAGTGCACCCAGGGAGAATGATGTCATTCGCTAAAATAAAGGCTGATGTAATGCATATTTTACAATCCAGAGTCCATTTCTGTCCCTGAGTCACAATGTGGGCCTGGAATAGGCAATTCTATGCAACTGTTTGTCTTGAATCAGCATAGTTTTTGACCACTCCAAAAATATAATCTGCTGAACAAGATAAAGGTACATTTTTTAAGCTTTGTTGCGAACACTGGGTCTGAGAAAATGTCTTTTACTGCATGTCTTTTACTGTAAGTATACAAACAAGGCATGTTCTGAATTTTCACTCTATTCAATTCACAATCTAACTAAAAAGACAAAAAAAAAATGAAAGAGTCTAGTGCTAAAAGTATTCACATTTTCACAAACCGATAGGCAAAGGTGGACGATTGTTTTTTATAGTTACCTAATTCGATTTTTTTCAAAATGGACATTTTGTGACTTAAGTACTTTTAGGATTGCAGTCTTCGATTTACGATGCCTTTTTCTCTCTCTTCTGAAGGTACTCTATACTGTGTAGAGAAATAATTGAAGCTGCAAACCATACATTCAATGCAGCAGCAATTCTGAGTAGAGATGCACAATGAAATAAATTTATGACATAAAATGGGATGTTTGACAAATGGGGAACAGACTGACTCATCTGCAATGGCCCTCACTTGTTTACCCCACTGTCTGCTGACATTTCTCAAGAAATTACATTCAAGTCATAGGCGGAGTCTGATATTTGTGTTTGGAGGAGACTGGGAGGGGAGGTTTGGGGAACGTTCCTCTCCCAGAAAATGTTTGCGTTATTTGACAAAGAACTATTTTTGCATGATTTCTGCCATTAGGTTGCTATATTTATTACATGGAAAACTTTAATTTACAAACCTGGGTCCCCTTTTGAGAAACATTATTTTGCACTTTTGTACAAACTGGAGGAGTAATTGTTAAGATGATAATGAAAAGTCCCTCCATTGCCCCCCCTTTTTTTTATTTGGCATCTGCAATCCCACCCGAATCTGGAGTGCCTAACTGGGGAACTATGTACAAGACTTGTTCATTTACGACCCCTTGCTGCCAACTCAGGAGAGTGAAGACAGTTTGCGGCTTTCCTCCTAAGCACGCTCCTTCATTGCCCTTCATTTTTAAGTTGAGGACCCCAGCGGTAGAAGTGCTTAAGTCACAAAACATTTATTTTGACAAAAAATTAGAGAATATCGACTTATAGTCGCTAAGGATAAAAGACATTTTCCAATCCTTATCTCTCATTGTCTGAAAATGCCATTGAAGCACTTCTTAGCACTCGGCCTTTTGATTATGTTTATGACCCAAATGGCTTAGACTTTGCTTATCGCTTCAAGAATGTTGAAAATTGTCAAGAATGAAGAGGGGTGAGAGATGTACGATCAGGGGTATACTTTTGAAATGCAGTTTTGCAGGATGCACAGTAACACCCAGCAGAAGACATTAAATCACCCATAAAAAATGCAGTCATGGCTTGCAAATACTCTTTAATTCAAGACCTGCACTCCCTTGATTTTTTTTCCATCAAGCAGAAATAACATGTCGTTTTCTATCATATGTCATTTAGTACCTCTCATTGAGCACCACATGCATCAGAAGAATGATGCTAAAATCACGGCCACACTTTTTTCTCTAAAAATTTCTCTTTGACCTGGGCCCCTAATTAATTCACCAATTGAAGTAATCCACTTAGAAATTGTATATAAAAGTTTGTAACATGTTCATGCATAACATACTAGATTGTAGGCCTTTGTGAATATTTTGCCGGCCATG
Organism: Gymnothorax reevesii; assembly: GCA_029721435.1. Classification (NCBI taxonomy): domain Eukaryota; kingdom Metazoa; phylum Chordata; class Actinopteri; order Anguilliformes; family Muraenidae; genus Gymnothorax; species Gymnothorax reevesii. The sequence goes on from CM056583.1 coordinate 79,145,707, forward strand.
ACATGCCACAATATAATTGATGCCATTTTTGGTTTGCATCAATCCTAACAGTCAAAGCTCTTATTGCTATAATACCCAACAATAATGAGTAACAGTACCATTTTCCAACTGCACCATATTTCATCCCATTTTTTCCTAGGTCAGTCATTTGCAGAGTACTGTGTTCAGCAATCGAGCGTGTACTGCGTAAACCTTTGACTTTTAAACATACAAGGCAATGTCAAGGACCCAGTTTGTGCCGGTCAATCTGTTAAGAGGTTTTCACACATCTAGTTCCAGGGCCGTGTGCCTGGGGGCTGGTTCTGTAGTTTGAGGTTAATGCGGACAGGACAGGAAGGTAAGAGATAACACTGTTAGTCTTTCTCTGCCGAATAAAACCAGTGCAATTTCAAATAGCAGAGGTCAGTGTGTAGAAACACTGGGTCCTTTTCCACATGCGTGGTTTATTTGTGTTGTGCTGGGCATTAGGTTCAGCTACGACTCTTTTAAACCTTCAGCATTGCTGGCAATAAGTTTACACTAAATTCATACAGTAATACAGCATTTTAATAAGTAGAGACATACCTGTGGTCATCAAATCCATGCTATAAAAGTGTTTCTAAAACATACATACAATGCCCAAATGTCTTTAAAAATAAATAACTTCATGCCAGTACATTTTTTAGTGTCATGTTGCTTGCTTTATTTGCAACTAGGTCCCATGTCATTCAAAAATGTCACTCACCAATGAGATTAATTTGCTGACTTAATGACTTAACAACTAACTATATTAACTATTGTATATGGAATAATTTTTGATGTTTTCCCAGTGCTTTGCCGCAAAACTGGGAACAGTATATAATATTGCCTTGTCATCAAATTCTTCATTATCTTCCTGATGGTTAGGATTGATGACCAGTTGTACGTGTCATGATTTTGGGGAAATTGTTTTATTTCTTTCCTCTGCGAGGGGTAAACTTCTATTTTCGCTCGTTATTGGTATTACTGTTTGGTTTTGGCTACTCGGCTATTGAATTCATTTCGAGGTGTCTGCCTTACCAGAGCTGGTTAATGGATGATTCGCGGGACCTGTGTTCATGCAGAAGTGGCACTGGCTCCCTGTTTGACAGTCATCTACACATGGGAGCCGTTAACAGCTAGAGGGTAATAGCTATAGATTTATTTGCGAGGTCTACATGTTTATTTTGAGAGAGGATTATAAGAAACTTTGCACTAGTTATCCTCCTTAGTTTCTCCCTCTTTGGGTTCCTGATTTTGGTGGCAAATGGGAGGATCGTTCCGTTAAGAGTATTTCTCTGGCTGGTTGTTTTTTAGCACCAGCTTTCAGATCAGATGCATAGCGTCAATTGGTCTCTGCCGATTACAGTATGCGCCAATTAAGAGCTTGCTTATTTACCTCAGTCTTTAATTTCGTTGGTCATAGATTACCTCTCTTCATGCATACTGAAATGAACTATATAAAATGTAATCCAGTGAGTACTACATGCCCACAGTAAATACATTTTTCCATTGCGTGCATATAGACTATTTTTTCAGGATGTGATTTAAGAGTTTAAGTAATCCCACAGTAAGATCCTAGTTTGAATCATTTTGGGATTGCCATTGCAGTTGGAACAAAAACCAGCATATACAGTGGACTCCCTGGACCAATTTTGGGGGGACCAATGGCATTACAACAACGAGGCTTGGGGGAAACCAATCTAAATGCCAATGGTTCATTATTCTATAGCTATTGTACAGTGCAGGTGACCTCTTCATTCTGATAAGATAAAGCATGTCTATTGCCATTTTAAAGGATGTATGCGAGTGTTTTCATTACCTTTGGGATATGTACTGTATCCATAGAAGATAATATGCTTTGACCATCCTATCAGATCTAAATGTTAAAAATGCAATTTCCTTGAGAAAGAAAACATGAAATTACCATACCATGCATATAATTTGGTTTTAATTATGCAACTGCTCTTTCCAGACATTATTAAATAGAAAATTTGCATAATGCAATATTTTGATGAGCAGTTAATATTCGGGTCTGAATTTTCTTTTTGTCTGGTAGGGTTCCCGTAATGTTATGATAATTACTTTCAGGACAATATCTCTGACATATCAAACACAAAATAAAACCCCACTGCACACATCAACATTGATGAATTATGATTCATTTTGCTTTTGGATGAATGTTACTCTAATCTGAGAGTTAAAAAAATATTCTGGAGATAATTAGTTCTTGGTTAAAAATAGGAGGTGCACATCGCTGGAATAAAAGTTCATAAAGGTGAGGCCAAGAGTTAATTTGGTATGTTTTCATGAGGTAAATGGAATTCCTGTCAACATTTAATTTTGCATTTTTTATAAATTGACAGTCAAGAATAATTATGTCTTGTATGCAGAAGTGTGCTCTGCTCTAGAAATGTATTTTTCACAAGTTTTGGTCTGAGGCCTGGTACACCATTTTATAAAGAACAGGCCAGTGCCTAGATGAATGTGCATGAAAATGTTTGCAAAAAAATTTAAAGTTGCTATGTTTGACCAAATAGAGCATGCAATGCATAATACCCTTTCCCTGCAGGTGTGATTTCAAAAATTTGCTTGCCAACAAAATTATTAACACCGCCTCTGTATATTTGTGACACTCTGTCATATAACCTGTTTGGTATTCATAATGCCATTGCAAGCCTGTGCAGTTGATATCTGTATGTCTGAATCATGGAAAATATTCTGTATTAATTTCATAACACAGGTGAAAGCATGGGCTGGGGGTGTATGTGGGAGTCCTGTGGACCCGTTTAAGGAGATAGATCACAAATACATGAATACACCGGTTTTAGCCCAGAATCCCCGTGCTGCTGTTACAATCATTAATGCTCACTCAAAGCAAGTAATGTACTGAGTACTGACGAGGAACATTCCCAAAACAAGTCTATTCTACGAACAAATGAAATGGCAGAGCACAGATCAATATTGACCAAAAAAAAAACAAAACATTATTTAATGAGTAAACCAGTTAAAAAACTTCAAGAATTTAGTATTAAAGGATGATCACTATTGAAATAATCTTGACAAAGGCGAAGCATCTCCTGTGTTTAAAATATTTTTGCCTTCAACTGGGCTCAAGGGATCTGTATTAATTCCCCATTAGATATGAAATATGTCATATCACATGCCTAATTCCATGCTGTCGGTGAACATTTTGCTCTCCAAATTGCACTCTAGGAAAGATGGGGTTGCCTTTGCCTTTTTTCTCATATTGATAAATAATCTGCCAGCTGTCGGTGACAAGGTTATGAATAATGATTAGAATCCTTATTATATGTCATGATGGAAATATCGTGCCCCACACACACACACACATACACACACATTTTGATTTTCTGTGCAGGCTTGGACAAGAAAATGATTTACCTGCTACAGCATTCTGCAAAGGCCAAGATGAGCTGAATTACTTGGTTTAATGGTATAAGGCAGGGTGCCAAGATCATCTGTGGGTTTAATTTCCTACTTCGCGTAAGTGTCCCCCTCTTGTAGAGGGCAACGATTGTATTATAATAAGGAGGGGTGAGGTTTGGCCTGACCAGCCCATGTAATTTCACATTTTTTGGATTCATGTAGCATCGAGCCATCAGGTGTTCAATACATGACATTCATGCATTACCATTTTCACTGAGTTGCCAAAGTCACTTTGAGACCGAAATTCATAAATAAGTGTCTCGCTCAAAAAGGCTGCAACAGCCTTTTATTTATTGTCAAAAGCCCTGATTTTTGCCCGAATTTCCCCTGAGCCAGGTTCAAAGTTAGAAAAAACATTTTTTTATATGTAATAGGACAATGTCACATACGTGTTCTGTATCTGCCAGCTACAACCCTTCACTGATGTTACATCACACTTATATTAAGAGAAGTATTCAAACCCTTGACGCAATGTTTTTATGGCCACGGCATTTCATCAAAAAGAATATATCAATTTTTTGTGAATTGCTTTATATACTTTTCCGTCACAAGCGTCATGTGAATGCCTTTCATTTCCCTAACCAATCAGCAACTTGCGTGTTTCTTCAGTACTTTACGTCTCCTTTGATTGGTTCACGTCTCCTGTGTTTCCCCCTCCCACGCTGCGTCTCATTTCATTTTTATTTCCTGTTGCTCTGTGATGTGTATTTAAACCCCCTTTGAGTTGCAGGTGGCTGGAATGTAATTTGCTTTTTGTTGTCAGAATCACTCCGTATTCCTAGTAAAAAACTCTTTGTCTTCATTAAGTCCAATGTAATCTTTGATGACAGTGAAGCTTTCCTCTTTCCTCGTTTAACTCGAGCAACCTTCCAAGCCTACTCAGGGTCCAGGGTTTTGGAGCTGCGTGCTCGTTAACCCCTCCAAGCCTGACCTGGCTGTTCAACGCTAACCTGGCTGAATCCTGGATTCTACTGACTGGCGATGACCAGCCCTGCTTCACCAATTACATCTATGCCGAATAGTGCTGTGTTCCTCTGGGGTTCCATCCACTGACATCACCACTCTGCTGTCAATACACCCAACCATTGGATTGTACTTAGCCATCACACTTGATTCCCTGGTCTAGAGCACAACACATTTCCCTGTAATTCAGCAGTACATATTTAGGATCTTTGGTAACCCCGGATTTTAAAATAAGCTTAAAAAGGGTTGACCACATGGTTGAATAAATTGGCTGTGTTTGACAAACCCATGTATGGTTTTGTCTCATGTAGTTAAATCTTGGTAATGAACAATTGCCTCGATTGCATATTGCTGTAACTTGAAATTCCTATTCAACTCTTCTGCGAAATATATGAAGTCAAACTTCAATTCGCTTCACTATCAAACAACTTTACCATTGAGTCACAGCTGCATGTGAAAAGTAGTTGGTACAAGCAACATGCAGGTGCATGATTGGCCATTTGATGTGGTTGAACCTCGTGGGTGTAAACTGGCTAGTAAGGACTTATCATTAGATTTCAGTTTTTATCATTTAGCTTGTCCAACCATCTGTTGTAAAGTTCAGGCATGTAACTTAAAATCTGTTCAAGTTGTGATATCACTCTCTTGAAAAGCAATATTGTGATCTGTTACCAAAGCTGGGAGCCTTGATCTAAAATTTGCTGAGTGGATAATGGATATCCAATCACATCATACATTTTTCAGTAAAACAGTGTGTTGGTGCCAAGTCAGAAATGATTATTGGCACCCTTGATAGAAATTAAGGGAATCGCACACAACAGCAAAGTGAATAATTGGTATTAAAGTTTAAAAAATGTGTACAATTTACATTAATAAATTCATCTGAGGCTAAAGGAGTTATTCTGCTATTTTATTACTTTATTTCACAAGGGTGTCAAAATAAGATAAGATGCTCTGTGGAATGGAAGCAAACTATCCATTTAAATGATGATAAAGACACACATGCATGTCGTCCCCACAGTGAAGAAGATGGTTTGGGAGGCAATAAAGAATCAAGGGATTTTGAATGACTGAAAATTGTTGTGTCTTGGTGCCATCAAGTTAAAAGGAACCAAAACAAGCCACATCTGTGAAAAAATGAATTTTTGGAATGATTGCAGGAAAAAATAGCCCTGATGGCCCACAAGAAACAAGTAGCAGAAGTTTGCCACAATGACAGGAAGAGAGCATAATTAGCAGGTAAACCTTTTTTTTTTTTCCATACACTCTACCAGCAGGTATGGTCACAAAATAGAAGTGTGTACAAGGAGACACACACTACCTCATACTTACAGTGAAATGCTGGTCACATAGGGTCATCAATGGTTTCAGTTGATTTGCTGCCAAATTCTGTTCTTAATTCTGCCAAGTCCTGGAAAATTTTAATGAACATTTCTCTTCTAAGAGCCTGAAACATGATTTTGGATGGATTTCTCTGTAGGACAATGGCTACAAAGATTAAAAAAATAATAATAATAAAAAATTTTAAAAAGTCAAAATCAAGACAGAAATTATAAAATGAGAACAACAACAGTGTTCCGCAATGGCTATGTCAGTCTCCGGATGTAAATCCCATCAGAATCCCATGGTCTGAACTGAAGCGTGGCTCCTATGGTTTTTTTGTAAAAATGCGATCACTCATTTGGAGACACTGAAACATGAGAGTAAATGTTATCAATAATGATCAAGTTTTCCCTAAAATTAACGAATGTATCCAGCATTAACTCTGTTGTCTATGACATGCAGCCTCCTTTCTTCTTCTTTTCTTTTTTGTTTTGGGGGGGGTGCCAATAATTCTGGGCATGACTGTAGATGTCTGGAAAATATGGGCACATCTTAAAAAATAGGCAACAAGAAGTGTTATTGAGGTAAAAGCCTGTATGTAGGTTTAAAGGTTCAGTTCCTGAGTGCTGTCATGTACACAGCAAATCAGCTAGTGTTGATTTAACACCCACGGTGTTAAATTTCGTGCATGTAAAATGAAACAAAAGGTAGTTAAAACAAAACAAAATTAAAACAAAACAAAAAAAAAAAAAAACACAAACAAAATAACACAATTAATTACATCAGCAAAAATAAACAATGAATTCCATTCACAAACACTAAAACTTCTTCATTTACATGTGCGAAAGGGAGTAGGAAGAAGTATAAACTTATTTAATTCTACCCCTTTATACAATACCTTTTTCTTCTTTAAATACACTTCTGAATATACAATCAATTACCCAGATATCATCTTACAACCAAATCTACACAATCACAATAGTTTAATTTTAATTAGTGTCAAAACAAACAAATTAATTTAAACACCCATAAAGTGTCTATATGTGTCCACACTGTGCAGTGTAAAATTAACTCTTCTGAAAGTGTTACATTTTTAACACTCAATTTATGTTGGTTTAACACTATTTGTTGTTAAAAATGGCGATGGCTGGCTAGAAATTTTTCTTTAACCCCTCAAACATTTTAGAACTCTTAGAGCTACGTAAGACATAAGGATGTGATTTGATCTACACCAATCCGGATTGGTTTAACACCAATATTATCAACACCCTGATTTAACGACATTACTTTGACAAAAGCACCATGCGCAGTGTTGTTTTAAATCAATATGGTGTTAATACAACACCAACACTCTCTATTTAACACTGACACTGAATTTTTAACACTCCCATATTTGCTGTGTACCTGCACATGGCTTTACTGTCGAATATACCGAAGGAATGATTTGATAGTATTTCAAATTCTAGAAAATTAAGCTTCACAGCATCTGAATAATATGTGAAAAAAAAAACTGCATATTTCATGCAGACCAACACATCTACTCCAGGTTATGTCATACAGGTGGAGAGTGGTCCCTGGTAAGGAAATCTGGTACCATTGCAACAAGGTAACTGTACCAGAATTTCAAAATCTAATAGAACAAAACCATGGCCTGTACTGTATGTGTGCTGTCCCCCCCTATCTTTGTGTTCTCATAACACTGGCCAGCTTGAATACTTTTAACTGTACTTGGGTAATGCCCATTCAGTTTGTGTTCCTGTATTGGGTATCATGAAAGTAAGATTCTCACAAGCATTTAAATGGGCCCCAATACGGGGATGGAATAAGCTTGCTCTCTCTCTCTCTCTCTCTCTCTCTCACTCACTCACACACACTCAGACACATGCACTCTCACACAGAAATCAGAAATGTGAGTTTAGCCCCTGTGACATAACAGCCCTGCTGGTTTGGAGCATCAGACCCAGCTCTGGGATTAAAGCTCACTGAGAGCAGGGCTTTATTTCTTAGAGCCAGCAGAGAGCCAAAAGGATTAACTTCTCAAAGAGCCCTGCAGGCACCTTAAGATGAGGCTCCCTTACTCATGGGTCTGGCACAAGTCACATAATATCCACAGTCCTGTTATTTCTGCAAATCTTACCACCAAATTTAGCAAAACCGCAAACTTAAAAGAAGAAGAAGTGTTTAAATGTTCATTTTTACTCAGGCAAAAACAGAAAAAGACCAAAAACACTAAAATCTCATTAAAAGACGTTGATATGAGCTATTCATTCAATATTGAGTTATGTGAAATTTATTTTATTATATTATTGTCAAATTTTTGTTAAATGACTCGTGTTGGACTTTAAAATGCTCAGGCATTTTATATACACAATACACTTGAAAGTATGTGTTTAAAGTTAGAAAAAGATATCACTTTCAATCAAAAGTAAACATTTTTGTGGACACACTTCAAACATCTAAAAGTAAAAAATAGCACACAAATAAATGGTTAATTCATTCCACAAATTCATTATTATACCGTATCCCCCTGCATTAAGGCCACTTCTCACAAAACCCTATTATAGCACAATAATTGCATAATTGAATAATAAAATACGCTAAATGCTGCGATTATTGCTCAATGATGTAAGACATCAAAATAAAAAGCTGTTGAAAATGTGCAGGGGAGCTCTTTTCAACAAGTCACCACATGGTAGGTTTTCAACAGCACAAGAAAATAAATGTATATATTTTCAAAATTTATTTCAGCGCTCAAAGGATTAAAATACCGCAGTCAAGGTGTTGAGGACACTTCACAGAGAGGGGGGGAAAAAACTTGTGCTGAAATATTTCTGGCTGTCTTCATGACCAGTAATGTAGCCTATTGTATACTCGTAAACATTACCTTTGCACCCAAAGTAATGGCAGATAATGGAAGAGATGAGAAATTATGCACAGCAAATACTGTGAGTGACCTTGGACTTCTACTGCAGCGAATGTCTGAATTCGATCTCTGTCACCTTACGATGTCTGAGATACACAGTGAATCACAAAGCAGGATGAAAGTGTCTGAAGCAGTCTGATAGTTATGTAATACTTCATTCGTTTCTTCTCCAGGCTTTAATCCCCTGGTTTGTAGCACAGAAACAGGGGCTGTATGCGTGTTTATGCTTAGCTCCCACTGTCGCGTGTTCCTTACGAACGCCACGATTGGCCATTCGTGGCTGATCGAGGAACTTCTTTGAAGCTGCTTTCACACCGGACGCGATTCGTTTCACGTCCACTGTGAAAGCGGCTTAAAATTTCTGGTCTGGATACGAGGTGATGCGATCGATTGACAATTAATCGTGTTGATCGTAGGAAATTTTTTAACTGTCCCAAACTTTTCTGCAATCAACAAAATTGCCACGACTGACCTCAAGATCTGATAGCATTTGATAGGATCATCACGATTACTCCACGATTAAGACCACGGTTTCAATCATGCAGCAAATCGCAATAGTGGAAACCTAGATTCCTGTCCAGGAATCAGAGGGTTCCTGCTTTGATCCCTGGCTCCTCCAGAGAAGGTGTGGATGTGTCCTTGAGCAATTGAACCCCACACTGCTGTTGATGTGCAGGTTGGCGCCTTGCATCGCAGCCTCTGCCATCAGGGTGAAAGACAGGCAAATTGTAAAGCACTTTGGGGTCATGTCATGTGACTTGAAAAACGCTATATAAATGCAGTCCATGAACCATTACTGTGTGGACATCTCAATTGAAAGCAGTCCAATGGGAAGATAATTAAATGCCCACCTATCCATTGTCTCATTGAGCGTATTTGTATGCCTTTTCCATGCAAAGCAGTGCTGCGCAAATGAGGTGCCGATATTGGGAGAGTTGCACTGAAATGCAATTAAAACGCAGTGACGTTCGCTTTGTTCACTGTCAAACACACAAACCTGGGACAACCAGCGGTCTGCCTGTGCTAATGGAAATACCCAGATTGCAGGCCTCTTTGTTTACTTTTCAATTAATATGCTCTAAGCCTATTATCCCTCCCTGCCAAGTCGGTAAATAGGTCTGGGTGAGAATTAATGGGGGGGAAATTCTTCAGGTTGAGAACATGGAGATGGATTGTACACATGGATGTGCAGATTTCATCAATATGAGCTCCGCTGAATGTACATAACTGTGATGGATTCAAATGCATTCAAGAGCCTACAAAGACTTTGAAATTGAATTTCGTTGGAATTATGTACCACCATAAATAACTGTAATAAAGACAGAAAAAATATATCCCTTCGAATGGAAAAATGAATAAATCAATACTCTCTGTAGTAAGAAATATATGGTTTATATCATGCTATAAATGCTGTTCACCAATTTGAGAGATGAAATGAACAGAACAAGTACAAGATTAATTTTCTCACATTTCAGATATGCTGACTTTGACGTCTTTTGCATTTGCAAATTAAGTTGTGGTACCCTCGCAATTAACCCTTTGATTTGGATTTTTCCTGGAATGAGTAAAAGTGTCGGGTTAATAGGGTCTAAAATATACTGTACATCTGACTATAAACTAATATACAGTAAATGGCATATAAGGCCACTAATTCTTCTGGTGAGGCAGAAGATTTTTCCTCTTGGTTAAAGTATACTTGAAAATGTTGTTTCCAGAATGCAATATATCTGAATTTTACTCATTTTGAGTTAATCAAATTTTTCTATGTTGGTGCCTATTGCATTTTATAGAAAAATACAAACTTTGAATGAAAAAATACACCTTATAGTTTGAATTCTAAAAAGGGATTTTTGCACCATGTGTAAGAAGCACAGGGCTACTGCTATATAGTGTTATCTCAATTTTTGTAATTTTGGCGCTTATTGTGTTTTGGAAACAAACTCTTGATGTGCTGCTTTCAGATTAATGAATGAATAGAGACCAAAGGGAAGTGATGGTATTTAAATGGCAAATGATTTTTGTTAAGTTAGGGATGCTGTTCTGCATGCCCAATGTGTGTGTGTGTGTGTGTGTGTGTGTGTGTGGGTGTATGTTTTATTTTTCTTTTTTTCCCCAGCTTTCTCCTTTAGCTATACTCACATTACTTTCAATGGCAAACGAGAATTACACTGTTCACTAGGCCATTACTGCTTTCGTTGCCCAGTGTCTTCAGCATCCAAATAGTTTTGCTGGATCTATTATATCAAATGTCATTTGATTTCATATGTTACCCTGACACCCGACAACTTTTGAAGCGAATTCAGTCACAGACAAATTTCCAATATCACAGTAAAACCACTATTTTCTTGAGTGGGCCTAGCGCTCATCATCTCAATTATTTGGTTTAAGGTGGTTGTAAACGTGCACTTGCAGACCCACACACACACACACACACACACACACACATATACATACACACAAGCATACAGACAGAGACAAACAACCACGTGTACGCTGGGGACATCTTCTCGCTTACTGTACTTAAAGGGCATCAAAAATCGATTCCCATTGTTTTTGTTCATCGGGCCGATCAGCGAGCCGTACCTGTGCAAAAGAACCGAAATAGAAGGATTATCTCCACATGTCCACAAAAAAATTGGTTTATATGAATGAAATTGGTCACGTGACAATGCAAGATGTCAACACAAGCAAGTGATTCGTTTGTGAACACTGGAAGTTCAACATCCCGCCTGAGAATTGACTTAAGATGCCCTTTAACCTATAAGTCATGTTCGTTCTTCAGTATCCTCTGAAGCAGGTCCCAAAAAAGAATAACTAACTGTCTATCAGCAGTGCAGATTAAGTTTAAACAGTACTGAATTAAAAGTGAAATTAAGAGCATGAGACACACAAAAATGTGATTATTCCCAGATGGGCTAAAATTCAAGTTATCTTACTCCAAACAAAAGTGATGAGAAAACAAAATGCTGCTATGTTTTGCATAATATTTATTATACAAGAACATTGTGTGATAGTCTTGCCCTGGCAATTCAATGTACCACCACAAGAGTAGCATGAGGAGTGGACCCTTGATATATGTATGTATTCATTAATTCTTTATGTAGTGTTCTTGGCATGTACTGTGTGTTCTTTTCATTACTGAGTTTCAACATGAATGGGGAAAAAAAAATTAGCATATCTTGATCTGCTGGTTAATGCATATCATGAATGATCTGTGGTATTATTGCGAAAAGCTCCACTGAATTTCTGTTAGCAGAACAGAATGTAATATGCGATGACTTCATGGTTTAAGTGTGCTTCCAGTCTTCGTGCATATTTTTACTTTGCGTGACCCAGTCTTGCAAAAAAAAAAAAAAAAAGCAATATAGCTACATTTCATCAGACATAAAAACACTATTTTTTGTCAATTATCACTTTCGTCTCTTAAAACCTTCCTATTTCCTAATTTTTTGCTTGTTTGGAGTAAAACATTTTCTACTGCAACTGAGAAAATGTTGAGCATACAACAAGTTTTTTTTTTGGTAAGAGCAACAATACCGGGGTCACATGCTTTAATTTGTGACCTGCCTTGATTGTCAATCATTGATCTGGTTGGCTATGTTGTGCTATTATACAACGTAGTAATACAGCTCTGTTTCAGGTTGAAGGATGGGGGGAGGGGGACCTCTGCAATGCCATATGTTGCTGTGTGCTGTGAGGGCAAGTTTAGACATGTCAGAGATTGAGCAATTTAGCTCAAGGAGATTAACTTAATATCAATATTTAAGATATCAGCTCACTGGTGGCTGTTTCGCAACGGCCACAGCAAAATGCAATGCTCCATACTGTACACTGTGTGGTCACAGTGCTGACAGTAACCCATTTGCACTTGTAAGGTGAATGCTACAGGATACATCTAGCACTGAATAATGGGGTGCTTTTACCCCATAAATCCCCAAGCCAGTCTAAAAGCGGGGTTAATGATGCTGGGGTTACTGGGTCAGCACAGATGAATTATTTCTCCTTTTTCGCAGTAATTTTTAAATCCAATATAGCACTCTGAAAAAAAAAAAATTGAATGATCTGCTCTAGCTTGGCAATGTAATACATGCATATTGTTGGCCCCCTGGGATCATGTCTAAAAGGCTAATAAAATACAAATTGTATCGTTGGTTTCTTCATATATCATAACTTAAATGGTCTAATCTGTTAAAATATTTTCACCGAATTTAGGCGTTTGACTTTAATCCACTTTGATTCATTTTTTCAGCGATAATCTCATGCATGGAATCACTCACATCTTTCAGACTGAAAATCAACTGGAAAGTTCCTGGACCTGTAACTAGCTTTAGCCATTTTTTTAACCAAAACTAAGCTTGATAAATCCTGTTGGTTTCAACCTTAATATTTTTTTGGGCCTCTGGTGGGCCTAATCTAATGGATGTGGTGTCTCTCGAACCAGAACCGCTTCTGTCAATCAAAATATTCCCAATTCATCATGTCCTATTCTGCAGTATATGATGCATGTTTGGAGTGAATCATTCTCAGAAGAGGACATTAGTGCAGTTATGTAACGATGGGGTGACATTGTGGGATGTTCTCTGCAGCTGATAGTGTGGCTTTGCAACTATTCATAATGGCACAATTATAACACTTATTTCAAACAATAGTTTTATCAATTCTGCTTTTAAAAAGCACAGCAGATCACAATGAAATTAGAATGTCCTGTCTCACACAGTTTCTATTATTAAAATGTTCCTACATTTTTTTAATGCTTTGTTTCTGTTTCAACATCCCACATTGATTTCTATATTAACTGGCCACCCACAGAATGAATTTAGAAAATAAACTAAGCCAAAATTACATTTCAGTGACTTCATGTACTACTTCAGAAATATTTTTAGTTGAACTGCTGCCCGCCATTCCAGGGTTTTCCACATCCTGTCAGCAAATTTCTCGTATTGGTCATTGCTTTTCAAGGAACTTCTGTGGGCAGTATCAGGATATGAGGACAGAGACTTCTTTTTTAATTTAGCATTCTCGATATGGTGTACCATTTGGGATGTGGGGTGTGCTATAAATGGAAAAAGGGAAATGGATGAGGTATTTTTTTTGGTTTCCAAGCTCCAAAAAACTCTATAAAGACTAAAGATTTATAGTTATCTGGATCAGGCCCAGCCATCACGTCATAAAATTATAGGGACTTTTAATCTTAGGACAACATTAATGCGGGACTTCTGTTTTATGGCCAGTGTATTTTTTCTTTCTGGATTTCACTTTTTTTTTTACCCAGGCACATGTTCTTTTGTTCATTTTCTTGAACATTTGAGTGCATGAAGCTTATGGCAAGTGGATGCTGTATTGTTTGGTCGATGAAAGTTGTGTTTCTTTTAGGCGCGCATTACGACATTTTTACTGAAGAACAATTCACTATACTCAAGCAATATATCAAATGTACACATTACTCAATCATTTGGCAGCACGCATAATTCTCATGCCCTCTTACCTCTCGCTGGAAAGACTTTTTTTTTTGCTTTAGCTATGAACAGCTTCAAATCCTTCCTGAACAGGTGCTCCCTGCGGTCATAAACACAAGTAAAAACGTGGCCCATACATCAGGTTCCATCGAGTTTATCTGTGTAATACAAACAGCCTATGTTAAGTAATTGGCTTTATCCTGATAAAGGGTCTTGGCACATTTTTTAAATTCGCTGTTATGATTTCCCAGGACCCTTTGTTCTTCTGCTATCTGTCATACAGCCCTACTCATTCTCGCAAATGGGCGTGTCCCTGGGCAGGACTTGAACCATTAATGGAACCGCTGATAACAGGACAACTGTCAGAGGGACATCACTCTGGGTTTTATAGCGAACTCATTAAGTTCTCTTATAAACACTTAAAGGTCACATGCGATTGGGCCCGAGGCCCTTCGCTATTAAGTGAAGCAATAAGTTTTGATTCCATGTGGAATAATATTTCCACGCGTTCCCAAACTCCGAACCAACGGAGGTTTCATTTCAGTCAATGTCTTGCGTTTGACATCTCATTGCAATTTCAAATGGAAACTGCTTCAGACCCATCATGCACTGTTTTACCTCTGAGGTGTCAAGATGATGGCTTTAGGGAATACGCTCAGCGCCGGGTTCAAGATAATGGGGGGTTAGCTAGTGCAGTGATGGGAAAAACCGCCTGAGTTCATATTTCTGTGTTCCATCATGCCCCGTGAGTGACAGATGCCAGGAGCTTATGAGGGCTTCATGCTCATTAAAGTACGGTACTGTATTATGCTGAATCATAATATTTATGCATTCCTTATCTGTTTTGTCAGTACTATTCTCCAGACACTGCTCTTCCCATCTGACAACATCAGTGATAGGTATGTTAAATCATTTATTAATTATAGGTTGAGTCTGAATTTGTCAACACTACAAGGCCAAGTTGTGTTCATTCCTTGGCAGAGGCCTTTTTTTTAATGTTTTGGGTAAGACCTCGAGTCCCATTGAAACAAAATCTTGATGCACGTAGCGTACTGCATAATGGCATTCCAGACTTTAATGTGCTAGCAGCAATCTGGGGAAAGATCTGTCCCGTTTATTCGAGACAATGCCCCCATGAACACAGCCGTGGACTCTACTCTGTCATATATATTTCTTATCAGCTTGAAAGCTGGCTTGGAGCCAAGCCTTATCCCCCAACATTACTGCCTTACCTAACTAATACGTTCTGGCTAGAATGGAAGCAAACCTCCACAACAATGCTTTATCTAGTGCAATGTCCTCACAGAAGAAGGCCAACTCCATATTAATGTCCATGATCTTGGAAGTAGATGGTGGATAAGCAGGAGATCACGTACCCATGGTCCTTTTGTACAAAGTTTGATGCATAGATGGATGACAAATTAATGGGAAAATAAAAAATCAGTCGGAGTCAGATGTTCGGCCACCAGAAGCTGCCATTTCAGCTTCAATGTGCCTTGGCAAAGAGTTTACATGCGCAAGATGAGGGACGTTAATGGCATGGGATACATCAAGGATGTCCAACCCCGTTCCTTGAGAGATACCATCCTGAATGTTTTCACTAAGCAGCGCACACCTAAGCTCTCAGTTGGAGGTCTTAATCAGCTGCTAATTAGCCAGATCAGCTGTGCTGAATTAGGGGTCGCACAAAAACCTACAGGATGGCAGCTCCCTAGAAAAAGGGTTGGACACCCCTGGGATACACAGTTTGGAGTTGTCATGCCTCATTTCTCTTGTTCATTGTTTTCTCCACAATCCCGTTGTTCTTGCTTGTTTGATTATTGTCTTGTTTCCAGCGGCGGCTCGTCGGCCGTAACAAAGGGAAGCCAGAACCTCGCCCTTCAAAGTTTAATGACTTCAACATTTCGTAGTTCACTTTTCTTTATCAGCAGTTGCTCATACGAATTGGTTGAAGGACAATCAAATTTATTTTCGATAGCAAATGACGACGCAAATTATCAACACGTCTTTATAAATTAGTTTGCGAGGCTTCTTTCACAAGAAGCCATGACAGTCCATTTTCTACAATCTTAATATAGAAAAAAAGAATATGATGTTGCACAGCTTATTGCTTAATGAGCCTCTCTAATCAATTTGCGCATCTATGCCGTTTCGTGAGCTTCTTGAGCGCGGAATTTATAGCGTAGACCTATGGTAATTTATGTCGTAATTTATGTGTGAAAGAAAACCCCTCAATTTCCTGGTGCAATGTATAACAATGCCATCGAAAATAAATTTGACTCAACTGACTGTTCTTCTTACAATTCGTATGAGCAACTGCTGATCAAGAAAAGTAAACTGCGAAAGGTTTCAGTCATTAAGCTTTGAAGGGCGAGGTTTTGGCTTAACTTTGTTACGGCCGACGACCCTCCACTGTTTAAATGAATGATTGAAAACAGGTGATGAACAATCATTAACATTAAGGGATTGTTTGGGCTTCCCCTGTTGCCAATTCACGAGCCGCCACTGCTTGTTTCACTCCCCTCTCGCTGTGTTTCGCTCTCTCCCGTTCTCCCTCATTGTTGGTTGATGTCTGGTGTGTATAAGTTCCTTGTTTTTGTCTTCCTTTTGCTGGATTTTTGTCTAGTGTTTAGTTTTGTGTGCATTACCATACTTTATGCTCCTTCTCTTTGTTGACTCTACAGCCTACTCCTAGAGTAGTGCCTCTACACTCCGTATACCTAGCTAGGAGTTCGAGAGTGGGCATAGCCTGCTTCTCGGTACAGACCTCAGACCTCACTATTACTACGGCTTTACAGCTCTCCCTACATCCTGTTCACTAGACTAGACCTGCACTGCCCCTGACAATACTACTGCCAAGCCCCTCTTGAATTTTAATATTCCCTTTAGTGCCAATTGCATTCATAGGAATTGCTATTAAAGTGCCAAGTGGCTTTTGTTGGATCTGCGCCTGGTTCCTTCTCTGAATTTTGTGAGATGTACAACGTATGAAAAAATGCACTCTTTTCTGCTAGATTTAAATACTTGTACATAGTTTGACAGGAGAAATTCATGTGGAATGAATTGAGACTTTTTTCTTATTTAAAACAAATTTAAAAAAATCTGGCAGAGGAGATTTGAAATGAGCAAAATGGGTTTTAGACTGCATTTAGATTTTTTTTTCTTCATCAAATTAGTTTGAAATCTTAATTAATTTATTTCACAGCTGGTCCAGTATCTGTGCCTTGCTGCTCTCTATAACCAGTTGAATTTATTATTGAGAGATTACTTCACAAATACTACATATTTCTAAATAGCAGCGTTACTTGGATGAAAAATTGTTCACTTACACCTCAAGAGGTTATGTGATATCCCATAAACCTTGACCCTTTCCAAACTCATTCTGCTTTACTTTGCTAATGGAAATGTTTTGTAGACTAGACCTGTATAACTGGATCGTTCATTAATATGCAAATATGTAGAATCTCTTGAAACACAATCATCATTTATTGTATTGAATGTACTGCGCTGACCAATCGAGGCACTAGTGTTGCTCCGGGCATTTGGGGTCACGGCTATCAAGTGCTAGGCTTGTGTGTTGTAACCAGACTACAGTGGAAGTTGTCTTTTTTTTTTTTTTCTTTGAGGCCTTGGTCCAAAATGAGATAAAACGGAAGTTTAAATCAAACCAATATGATTAGAAATTTGCCATGAGATTTAAAAGATTAAAGTGGGATTGTTCCAGATTTGCTGAAAACAGCTGTCAGATGAATGCTCTTGGGTGCTTCAGGTTCAAACTTCAATATGTAATGATGCAACTGTCCTTGAAGCAACTTTCTACACAGGCTTTCTTGCTGTTGTCTCGGCAGGCTAATCATACATCACTTCCATTATCAGTGCGATAAATAGTTCAGAAAATAAGACGAAAATGAGGTCATTTAAGTCCTATCTGTTGGTGAAAACCATTTTCTAAAAGTACCAAAATAAAACCAGAAAACTCTTTGTAATGTCACACCTCAGTAATAAATTCAGATGTGCCTCATTATTAAAGAATAATCATTATTCTTCCCCGTCTGTACATAGGCCTCATGTGATTTGCTATTTTCTTAGTCTGGGCTGATTCTGTCACTGGCAGTCATTTCAACTGTCTCCTCTTAATTACTGTGTGTTTACAGAGCTCAATGAAACACCCCTGTGCCATTTATTTGTATACATATATTCTAAAACTCCACATGAAATCACTGCTGAAGTGAATTAAGAATACTAAATTCAACCCCCATCCTTAGCAATATTAATCTTGGAGCATTATGCAGGATTTCCATTTTTTATCCTTTGTAAAGTATGTTATCCCAGATAATCCTGTGCCTTTATCATTAATTAAGGAATGACATTAATTTGCAGGGTAAACATCTGGTTCTACTGTTTCCCTAAACAGCTTCATTGAGTTGATGTGCGAGGGGAATTAAATATCAGTGATTCTCTCTTCACCGTTCATTCAAGTTCCTTATAGGTCTTTGTGCTGTAGAATCAGAGAATTTAATGGGGGAAAAATGACTTAAGTTAAGAGGTTCAAGAGGGCAAGGAAATGAGTAGTGGTTTATGGAAAGTAGGTCAGATTATCATAAGCTACTGAAAGCACTCATGGATTATTTGGGAGATATGGGTGTTGAGATGGAGAGCATGGAGTGAATTCAGAGGGTTAAAGAAACAGCACTCTTAGGTGGAAAAAAAATATTAATTTCTTCACTCTTTATGTCATCTCCCCATTTTCTCTCCTCTTTTTATCATACACACACACACACACACACACACGCACACACACATGCTATTTATAAAGGGCATGGGTGTGTATGTTTGCTTATCGGCTCATTTCTCAATGTTTGTTAGTTTATTCCAGAGGTCATTTCAGTTTGTTTTTTTTTTTTTTTCATATAGAAGCTCATTCAGATCTTTTGATAATGATAGTATTGCATGTTCAGACAGCAATTGCCTTAAGTGACACCAATTCTTTGTGAGTGCTGCAAATTGGCGTCGCCCAACTTGACTTTCGGTTCAAATTTTCAGGTACCACATAATGCAATTATGACTGCTCCAAAGAAATTTAAAAAAAAAATTTAATGGTTTGAGCAAAATGTTTGCACAGAACACACTTTTGTGGAGGTTAGTTGATTGTATGCTTTCAACCTCCCTGTTATTTGTTGTTGTGCTGGTGCATTTTCAGTAATTTTCTAAAAATTCTGAGTCAGTGCTTCTTCTCAAAACTTTATTTTTGTATTTACATGTTCTATTGGTTGTAGATAATTCTCTTCTCACTCGTTTTATCAGCATTGCCAAGACAATGTTTCAATGAGTAAGCAAATTCTAAAAAGTTATGGTTGAAAAGAGCTTTATGTACTGCTAATCTTTGCCTTTCACAATAACTCCATGTATTGTATGAAGTGTCTGTGTTCAGCTATGGAAGTATGATTTTTGGATGCCTATATTATGGTTCCATCAATGACTGATGGTTGATCTTTTGGTCACATTCAAATAACCATAACGCTTTCATGGATGACACTCATTTACAGTTTAATCCCTGAGACCTTTTTTAATTAATCAGATCAGATATTTTGATTTAATTTCATTTGTCTAACTTATATTATGCTGTATTATAATCTTTTGCAATTATCAATTGTCAGCTGTGAAAAAGCCAATTTGTGCTGTTTTCAGTTCACTACCCGTTGAAGTTCTATTAAAAAATTGGGAATTTTAACTTTCAGTTTTAGTTCTAATCCTTATGGGTTTTTTTACATTATGCATTCTTGTGTATAGAAAACATTATATATTTTAAAAAAATCATCTGCCATTAGATGCATGACCTTCTTAGATGACTGATGCTGTGAGAGAGCTGCAGGGTCCAGGGTCCCAGAGGCAATAAAACATCATCCACGACCTCCAGCTCTGAACCGCAACTTCCATCACCCTCTCTGTTCCGTGTTTTCTGGACCTCTACTAAGCACTGATGTAAAAAAAAAAAAAAAAAAGAAAACCTTAGTGCTTTTTACAATTAATTTTCAAGCAGTAGAATACATAAACAAAACTGCCACCTTGCTCAGTTTTTCTATACCTGCTCATGGTTCTGGTTTTTTGTTCATGTTTAATGTTCATTGATTTTGTCTTTTTTTTTTAATCATTTTTGATTATTGTATCTTCAGGTTTTCAGTTCATGCCATTTTCAGTTTCATTGCACTTGACTCCCCTGTCTCGTGATCTAGTTGGTTCAGTCCGTCTCCCCGGTCTGTGTGCTCACCTGCTTCGGCTGATTTCAATGGTTTCTGGTGTTTCATATTATTCCTTCAATTCTCGTTTTCTTCCTTCACCTTGCTGTTCTTGATTACTAACAAGGCTAACATTTGTATTTTGTATCATAGACTACTAACTCAACTAATCCATGTATATATTACTAACTCACTAACGAGCACTCTAGTTAGATCATTAAAGTTGCACCGCTAGTAATTAGTATTAATTCCCTCTAAGCAATCGCCCTCTTCTAGTCTCCGCCTCTTGCTCAGCTTTACCTGTCTCCGTCTGCGTTTCTGCGAGATCTCTTGCATGCGCTTAATTACTTTCCTGCATCCATTTTCTGTGCACTAAGACCTCCCTGACCGGAGCTGTTTAAATGTCATAGGCTGTGTGCATGTTTCCTGTCCGTGTCTTGGCTTTTGCCACTTGTCATGGTTAGGATTTCCCTCATGTGTTCCTCCCATTGTAATTAGTCTGATCCAGCTCACCTGTTCCCTGCATAGCATGTGACTTCCCCTCTGCCCATTTAGAGTCCTCACTGCTGTTCTGCCTTTGTCAGAAGGTTGATCAACATTTCTTTGCGCAGAGTCTCATGTATGCCATTGACTATTGGTTTTCTTCGACTGCTTCGTCCGACCAAGATTCTTGCCATTGCCCTTTTTGTATTGTTTTTGTCTTTCTGGATTTTGACCCATTTTTGTATGACCACGTTTTCTATTTTTGGATTCCTTGTGTATGACCCTCTGTTTTGGATATCGACTATGACTTTTTGCCCGCCGTCTATGTACCGTTGCTCCTCTGTTTTACTGGTTCTGACCCTGGCCTGTCTAGTCGAATTTGTTTTTGGATTTCGTTTTGTGGCTTGGCAATTCTTGTCTTTTGGTACTGACCCGGCACTCATTAAAGGCATAGGTTTTTTGGATTTCCTTCTCTCGCATATTGTTCCTGAACGCACCGTCACAGTTATGATCATTACCAATTATTTTTTTTTTTCACAGTGCCAAAGAAATCTTTCAAAATGAAAGACCTTTTTCATAACACTAACAGTGAATAAAATAATTATCCATATTAAGTCCAGATATGACATAGATTTCTTACATTTTTTTGTAAATTTGTACTGCGATTCAAGTAATGAGAACACAACTGAACCATTAAAAAAATGGTAAAAATGGTAAAAGGTTAAGCTTATAAAAGGCCGAAGAATGCTTTTGCAGTCACATGACAATGATATACCATTACCAAATAACCAACGTCTGCATAGGCTTAAGTCACTTTGTACTAAATTCCCAGTCTAGAGCTATTTTGTGGACTTAAATTGATTAATGCCAACACAAACTCATCCTGACTTTTCATATAAGGACGCTATCAGACCAAGTGTCAATATGCAGTGTATATATAATGACATTATAGGCTTTTGGCACCTTTATTTGACGTTTAGAGTTAGGGTTTACGTTAGGGTTAGGGGTTGGGTTTGCTTCAACACTGGTGTCAAATAAGGATGTTAAACTCTCTAGTTCAGTTTAGTTCAAGTTTATTTTCATTTGAATTTTAGTACAGAGTACCACAGCAATGGAAATTAAAGTGCCCTGGCACTCTTTCAGTGCCAGTCAATAAATAACAATAGATACAATTGTAAATAGCATTTAAAAACACATTCAGTACTGTGAAAAATAAGCTGAACTCGGTGCTCAGCCCTCTTTCCTGTTGAACTATCATTCAGGAGCCTTATTACCTGTGGGTAAAAACTATCCCTGAATCGCGAGGTGCGTGTTGGGACGCTCTACAAAGCTTCCCTGATGGAAGGTTGGAGCAGAGACTGTGTGCCGGGTGATTTAAATCCTGCACAATACCAAGAGCCTTCTTGGCGCTGCATTTCCAATAAATGTTTTGGAGAGGTTCAAGTGGAACCCCATGATTTTATATGCAGCTTTGACTACCTTTGTCAGAAGATTAAGGTCATGTGATGTAGCCCTGCCAAACCACACTACCATGTTCCCTGTCAGCAAACTCTCAATTGTACAACGATAAAAGTTATGTAGAATGTTAAGAGCCATACCATACTTCTTAAGACACCTGAGGAAATAAAGGCTCTGATGCGCCTTTTTAATTGCACAGCTGATGTGGAATGACCAAGAGAGGGAGTCGGAAATGTGGATGCCTAAGAACTTGAAGGTGTTGACAGTTTCAACTGGAGTGTTATATATATGGACAGGTGTATGTGAGGGTTTTTTGTCTGTTTTTGTCATTTATTGATGCTTATTCAGGTATCATCACCATAGGATGAGTCGGGATGAAAATGGGCTCTAAATTCACAAGCTATTGCTCCCCCTCTCTTTCTGTGTAAGTTGTCTGGCAACCATTACTCTATGCCCCATTTTTTTTATTGCTAATTTCTTCTCTACTGAGTATGCATATGTGAAACCTGAGTTCTGTTTTGTATTTATTGTAATGAGTGGATATTTACATCAGCTCAGGAATTCCCTTCTTATAATTAGGACGCTGCTCCTATTTAATATTTCTGGGATCTGGAGTGTTCATCCCAGATTTGATCATTACACACTGGTAGTATGTTTAAAGCTAAACTAATTTGTGTTTTACCTTATGTGGTTAGCCTAGCCAGCATCAGAGTTAAATTCTTATGAATGTGCAATAGTTTACTTATGTAAATATCTTCCCTCATTTCATCCATCAGGAAAACCAAAACACACTTACCTATCTTCGTCCATTCATACCTGTGACTATGTATCCCGACTGATGCGTTAAATAAACGGGTTAACTTCCTCCTACCTCCAATCTGCTTTTTTAGTGCACTGTATAGTGGATGGACACTCTAGTTAGACCCCATACTCCCAAAATTGACTTTATTATGAACACATTTCAATACTAGAGAGGCACTCGTAGAGTGCAAACCTCCGCCAAGGCAGCACAATCCAAATGTGAATGAGTGGGAGCAAATTTGAGTTATCGCGTGATAGGATTTCAACATGGCTGCCCTGGCGGCCATATTGTTTTAGTAACCACAGTGAAAATCAATAGGATCCATCCTTGATGTAATGGAAATCCACCCACAAAATTTCAGACAATTCAGTGCGTTACTTTTTGAGTTATCATGTGTGATAAGATTTCAAGATGGCTGCCGTGGCGGCCATATTCTGTCAGTGATCGGGGTGAAAATCATTACGGTTCATCCTTGATGTAATAGCGATACGGCCAAAATATTTCAGACAAATACGTGCAATACTTTTTGAGTTATGTTGTTCACAATCAGACAAACAAACAGGGACGAAAACGTAACCTCTGCCCCAATTTCCTTGGCAGAGGTAATAAGGTGTGCCAGTTTGAGTTGTTTTTGAACTGTTTGAAATCACAAAAATTGAGCCCGTTTGGCAAAGCATTTGTTGTATTGGTTGATAAAATTCCTCACAGATCGTCAAATTGCCTGTGTGTTTGGCTGTTGGGTATCAGAACTCTCATTGAAACGCAGACACTTCGGGTCTTCAGCGAAAGTTTTGTAAGCCTAAGGTTTATTCCTCTGACCCCCGCATAATTTTTGGCTTCATGATGGCTATCTTGACCTTCATTGACTTCATATCTGGCTTCAGTCATACAAATACCTATAACCGAGATTAGATACTGGAAGCACTGTCAAACCTATACTAATTTAGGCAGTTGAACACCCTTTAATTTTCAATTCATAACTCCTAATTATAAACAGGTGTGCAGGGACTTTCTGTCAACACTACAGTGTCCTAAAACTGGGAGACAGAATGTAAAATCTGTCATATTAATATCCAAAAAAGATACCACCAAATAAAAACAAACAATACGAGCTTTTAAACAAAACTAAATAGTCAGGCTTTAAATAAGAAATTGAGAAAAACCAAGGAAAATCAAGAAAAAATGGTCTTGGCGCCAAATGTCATTCTCAATGCTTGATAAATCCTTATTTTGTGGTGTGAAATACGGATTAAGACCCTATGAGTGCTGTTTGTTTGAGTTGTAATGTTTTTCTCATTGTGCTTAAGAGCAGGGGCTGGCAAGTCGATTCAAGAATTGAATTACAATCATAAAATCAATGGCAATTAACAGCAAGTGACTAATGGTTGAAGAGCTTGCCGTCTGTATGTCTTCTGATAGGGTAGCATCTTTATGACCTCACTGTTAGATATTGATGTTGTATTCACTGAATTATTTGTGGTTCCTCCTATCCCTTTCTTGTCTGCATGTTCAAAAGCAGCGGGCCAGGCAGCTGTTAACTCAGTCTTAAACCATTCTGTGGACATCTCTGGTCACTTCTGAAAATGTATTTAAAAATTAAACTGAGAATTACTGGTCCATGAATGCTGGGGTGCCCTGCTATCCATAAAGCGGACTACAGAGACTGTCTGGGGTCACCATATCTCTTCGAGATAAATCATTAACAGGCTAATCCTATTACAATGATATACAGGACAGGTGTTGCAGGGACCAGTTGATAAGATAGCATGCCGTCTCCATTAAACTTTTGAGCGAGAGGCTGTTTATTATTATTTGGGCTGGGAGGGAACAATGCCACATGTTTTATAGTCCATTTACCCTGATAATTCAGCAGATTGTTTCGGAGCAGTTCTCAATTCTAAAGGCCGGTTCATGCTTTGGCAGAAAAGTATTGTGTGACCTGTCTACAGACGAGATGATGAAAATTGAACCATTTTGATGTCAAGCCGACTCTTTTGACAGTCCACCTTAGGTTAAAAGGTCGCGGACAGCTGTCTGCTGTGTCGCACGGCTTTGATTAGTTGGCCGAAATGGAGAAGAGAAGTTTCCATGGCAACTTGGCTATTTCATGTGTTTCTGTCTGATTAATGAAGTTTTGTTTACACAGGTAGCAAGATGGGGGTTTTTTGACGCTGGCAGAAGAGGCCATGCACTGTCCCTGAACTGTAAATGCAAAATGTTCTTGCTGTTTGCACGTCGTCAGATGACTCGAGGGCAGTGAGGCATAAATTGCCCTTAAGTGTCCTACTTCGATTTAATGCCTTGATTTAAGGCAGTGGATTCTATCAACTGATTCTCTGAAATGATCCACTGAGACCACATGAGAGCCTCCATCAGTGGCCATTTTGCATCCTCTTAGATTACTGTACTGTCCTTGAGTAAATTCCCATATGTGAAAAGTGGGACTGAGAGAGGAGATAATATATGAGCAGGTCGAGGTCCTTTTGCCATCAGGACTGCAAGTGGGAGGAGCTGCAGGAGCTTTTCACGACCCCTAAAAAGCCTTAGGTGTGACTGCTGAAAGCTCTCAAAACACCCAGCATCACTTTATGAGCTGATTTTTGTTTGCAGTAGCATTTATATGACATGGCCTTTTAAACTATCACATGAATAATAATTTTGGAAAAACAGTGATTTTTTTTTTTTGTTTTTTTACAGAAATATCAGGATATTTGGGTGCCTGCGAAGCGATACAGGCAGTGTTTTCACTTGTAGTGTCCCCTCTTACTTTGCCATACAAGGACGTACTTGCATAAATGGCCAATAGCAGTTCTGCATAAGCTGAATCAAAGAACTGCAGTTGGATACAACACAGGTATTGGAAGAATTTTTTTTTTTCCCCATTAGACACAGAGCTTTAATGGTTTTTCATTCAGTTGATGACCTAAAGTAGTCGTGAGAACACTTCTTTAAAAAGAGAAAAGAAAAACTATGCAGAAAAGGCATGATAGAACAGATACTGCCATGGAAACATCATTGAGCTGTAACATAAAAATACAGCACATTAAACTTCTTTCCAGCTATAGGACTGGTTTCACGGAGTCAGATTAAGCTCAGTCCTAAGACTAAATGGAGTTTTGTAAGGTAAATTTCAAATCAAAATTTAGTTTAGCCCAAGACCAGGCGTAATCTGTGTCAGGGAAACTGGCAGATAGTTTTTTTAGATTCACTTTCCTGCTTCGACCAAAATTTACAGTTACAAAGTCTGAAATACTCTCATGGAACATAAAAACAAAACTTGTTTTACAAAAACAGAAAAATTTCAGGAATTTTGTCTCATTGTTCTCAATGTTTTCATTGATGGGACAGAAGTGAATAGTTGCAAAGGCCAACCTCAGCGCTGTACTTGATTGATAGCTGCTAACAGACCGTGGAAGGAAACATTCCACTTAAAGTCTTCTCCCCGGATCTCAAATTCCCACAATGAGTTCATGAATCGAGAAGGAAAGCATAACCAACTTCCATGTAGACTTCACAGGCACGAGTGCTAAAATGAGGTGATTTTGATTTAAAAATTTTTTTTTTTTTTTTTTACAAAAAATGCAGTGCAGGTCTGCAGTCATCATGAAAGAACATACAGTGCAACTTTAGCATAAACATTTAATGAAGGGCAGATTTAGCAGGTGCCATAGATTTTTATTTATTTATTCTCTTACCTTTGCCAAGGAGGTTATGTTTCTACTTCTGTATGTTTATTCATTTGTTTGTTTGTTTGTCTGTTAGCAGGATATCTCAAAAACGATTGCATAGATTTTAACCAAACTTTACAGGATGTTAAAGTAGCACAAGAGGAAAAAAGTGGCATATTTACGCCAAAGTAAAGCTGAAATATAAGCCAAAGTTCAAATCCAGTTATGCTGGTGGAGGTATTAGCTCTCGCGAGTCCAGCCCTAGTTTATTACTGCTTTGTTTAAAAATGGTTTGTTTCAGATAGCCACAAAAAATGTTTATTGTTAAGAGAGTGAATGTTCCAAATATACTTAAGAATATTTTGTAATTATGAATGAAAAAAGGTAGGAAAAAAATTATTCTCTCTCCTAAGCTGGCAAGAGGGGGTTGCATGCTTGTACATAGTACTCGGATTGGGCATTCCAAATACGGGTGGGATTGGAGATGCCAAATTAATTAATCATTATATATATAGAGCCTGATGGAATAAATCAATAATAATTCTGTAATATCCCATAATCACAAAATCTTCAGCAAAAACTGCAGGTCTCCTCTTGTTAGCTGCTATCAGAAGTTGGCGTCTGTGACTTGGTTTAGAACCTGTGGGCGATTATCCATTAGCGGGAGAGAAAATTATCCCGAGGTGATCTAGATTACCACAGCTCTGTGAATCATGCCTGGCCCTGTTAGATACCTGCCATTTCCCCAGGCCTCTAATTTACTCCCCCTCTCCGCTGTTTCTGCCAATATGGAGCCTGGTAACGATCCATTTTTATCTGCGGCGAGGGCTTAGCTGTCTACGTGCGCCGCAGGGCCTCGGCTACATCAAGTCGAGCGGCTATTTCACAAGGTGGAACACTGATTAGCCAGCTCCTCACCTGGAAGAGATGGGGCCGCTAAATCCCTCTTCCGAGAAGTGGTGATTGCTGAGGGGGTTACTCCATCCACAACATTAGAAAGCAACGGATTAGGGTTGGCTGTATGCAGCGCGTGTGGCCACCATGGGGGGGGGTTAGAACAGATCTGATCTGTGGTCTGGATCTGTGCGCAGGAAAATTATGCATTTGATATTTCTCTGCACGGGATTACGGCTCTTATGATAACCAGATACCTGCAAAGACTCAGCGGATGAATATAAATCTGCATCACTGTACAATAGAAGCACTCTCTCCTCCTATAACCTCCCATCCCCCTCTTCAATCAGACCGATGCGGGATTAGCTTAGTGATGTGTGTCACTTGGCATGGATGCATCACTGCCACCTTTGGGCCGAGCAAGAGAGAGACCACATCCTTAATGGCTTTTCAGTCCACACGACTCTAAATGCGTCCGCTAAACATTAACGACTCGTTCAGTGAATCAGAATGCAATCTCTGTCACTCCTGAGCTCTGTATCTGTGCTGTACTCTGGACTCCAGACCAGCGTTTCTCAATCCAACCGGCGTCAACTCAAATCTGAACCCTGTACGTCAGAGGATAAGTGCGAACCTGAACAGTCCTTGTGTACCTTTGTCTCTGCTGTGTACAGTGTCTCTACAGTGTGCTCCGAGTTGATTTTATGGGCTTATTCGCACATGCATAATGGCTGCCATACTTCATACACTAAAATTCTATTGTTCTGTGAGCTTCACCCCACATGTCAGCCTCACGTTGTCACCTGAAGAAAGGTTACAGTGGGATTTTCCTAATCTGGCCATAAGCCAATTTTTAGCACAGTCAGCATTTACCAATGCTCCACTCAATTTTACGTGCTAACATTAATGTTCAGGCTAGTGATGGGTCACTCTAAGTTCAGGTATATGTACTTATTAGTAATACTGAATTCTGTAAAATGTCATGATTCTGATGAACAAATGGCTCAGTTTCACTGCCATGAGGGAGAAATCTTTTAATCATCGACACATTGGACCATGTGATAAACAGGTCCAATCCTACCTTCAGGGCACTGTTTGTTTATTTTTGCACTCGCCCTACTTCTGAGCACATTTCATAGATTGCGCAACAGAACAGCCAACTGTGCAACAATCCAGGATCGTCAAAAATGCTGGGGGTGCATATCAGTTTAAATCCCGGTTTCCTATGCAACGTATCGATTAAATGACAGCAGAAAGACTCTGCAGGTTTGCAAGAAATGAAGGAAGTGTAAGAACTAGACTTTAAGTGCTAAATCTAAACTGTAATTTAGTAGCCTCAACTGCCATTGTAACCTTAAAAACAAATAAATTTTAACTTGTCCTTTAAGCGATAAGATCCCTGTGTTTTTTTTTTTTCTTTTTTTCAGCCCGGTCCAGGACATTTTACTTGTTACAGTGTTCCCTGAGGGGAACACAATTCAGGTAGACAGACACACGTGATATTGCCTGACTCATCCTTCATTAAATAGTGACCCATTTATCAATGTTGTTGCTAGTTATGTCTATTTAATAGCGTGTTGGAAAGGTATCCAAGTAGGAAACTGTTGTCGCTTTTCGTAAAAAGCTTCAAGGAGAACGATAAAAAACAAGAATCCCATGAGGAAGTTCCAGAAGAAAAATTGTCGAGCATATAGAGGGTTTGGAGCACAATGGTTTTACGTCCCCCTCCCTACTGACTGTCCTTGTAAACATTAATACATCCTCACCTTGTTGCAGGACATAAAGCAACAAATCCTGTAGCCCCAGCCCAGAATGCTCACTGGTATGAGAGGTACCATTATTTTCATACTCGGTTCACAACAACAGCCAAAGTTACCTGGTTGTAAGTGGGTACTCTTGTACCCTGGGTTATTTTAGGAATCCTTACATCAGAAGAATAAACCTAGTCCCTGTGGACTCCATTTAAATATGCAAACCCGCCACTCTCAGTCTGATCATGTAATCGTCTCTCAGTTCAACTTCCTCTTATTTTCATCTATCTCTCCACCTAAGTTGGCTTTTGGCGAAGTTTAATAAAACTGCTCTCGTCCATCACCCAGGTAAAGAACTAAAAATGCAATGTACCACGCAGTCACATGGTCCCATGTAATTTTCTAATACTATTTTGCAAAATACTGTCAGCTTCGGAGGGCCAGTGCAAGTAATGTAGGTTTTACCTCCCATGCCATGCGACATGGCCGCTATCGCTCAGGCGAGGGTGTTGGCTCAGCTTTGACGTGCTGTAATGAACATTGTGATATCTTGAACTATGGAATGCACCTAAGGTAACCGACTGAGATAAAAAATGAATGTGAAAGTTAACCAGAGTTTGCCATCGAGTGCCTCTCATAGCATAGCTGACCATATCGTGTACCAGTATTACTGCGAAAAAATGTCGATAAGGCAGTCGTTTCGCACGGCACGTACACTGAAATCAAATGAGGCCTGTAAGTTGAATCTGTCCAGTCACTTGGAATTACAGCTCATATGTAAATGCATATCTATTCCTATAATCCATTCCCTCAATCCCTCTGTATTGTGGCCCTGATGGAACGCTAGTTTGTCGTTATATTATATTACTAGGTAAGATATTTCTCATATGAACATTTTGAAAGGTAACTTTTTCAGGTTTTTTTTAATGTTTTTTTTTTTTTGCATCAGAGCAACCATACAAAGAGTAGTTATTATGGCTTATTATTCATCGGTGTTATACTGGTACGTAGATTTTGTGAATCAAGGGCCATATCAGGATTACAGTACCTGTATTAAATCTTCAGTCCTAGAGCCTGATGTGGGGTTTTTCCATATGAAGTGAGTCATATTATGAGGGAGAGATATTAGCATATTGATTAATGTTGTTATGCGTTAATGGATTCCTGATGATTTATTGAGCGCAAGTCATGTGTACGGTGTATGCAGTCAAGGGAATACCAGCACATACTGTGATTAATAGGGATAAATTGGTCTCACTAACTGTGTAGAAGGTTTGTTATTATGCTGAAATGCAGCTTCCTATTGTTGTTATGCTGAAATAGAGCTTCCTTCTGTACATGATGCTTGGATTGGATTTAATAATTAAAAAAAAGTATTATTTACAGCATTCACATTTTATACTGTGTGTGCATGTTGAATCACGAAATCTTAGAATGCAAAGAGTCCTAGTAGGATGATCATTTTTGCAGAAGATGTCTTACTTCACATATTACAGCAAAAACTCTCACCTCACCATTATTGCAAGCTTTTTGATGGGTTATAGCATAGTTATTGTTCAGGTGCTTGTTTCTGTTCATTTAAGATGAAGTCTACAATCAATACATTTTGGCACCATCTTCAAATGCTCAATTTGGATAACGGTACTCGGCCTCGACATCTCTTGTGTTGCGAATTCTGAGACCAGTGCCAGGTAAAGTGCTTGGGTCCAATGACATTTACTGACATGCATGACAGCCTCTCTATGAGACAGGCACTTCAGCCTCTAATTGATTAAATTTGGCAATGCAGTGAGGTGTGATTTGTGAGGGGTTTACCCTGTCGAACTCATATCTACTCTTCTCTTGGCCTCCACCCTGGGGGCTTTTGGAGCCTTAGACCCTGGGACATCTCGGGCACATTTAATAAGGGCGCTGCGGTCGCAGGGAACACCCTGAGAGCTGCGCAGCAAATGAAGTATGCTCTGTAATAAAGGGAGCGAGAGCACCCTCTGTACTATCCATCTGTAACAAAGCCCTTTCACCTTTGAGAGAGAGAGAGAAATAATAAAGGACAAAAGAAAAAGGATATTGGATATAAAAGAAATACATACAGTGAGATAAAGAAAAGGGCGCATATGAAGAGATAAAAAAATAGATAAACTCATTCCCTACAGAATACTTTTATATAAAATTGTCGCATTTGTACAGAATACTTTTCCTGAAAATTACACAATATAAAGTATTGAAGTACAGGTGGCCCATCACCGCGAACGTCAACTGATTTCCTGTTTTCATTGGGACGCGAATGGTCATCCACGCCGCTGGCACCGGCTTACCGTAGGGAATGAGTTAAAACTGGGAGAAGGAGAAAATAATAAGGATACCGAAGGAAGAGAGTGAAAGTAGAGGGGGAGTGAGAAATGGAAAGAGAGTTAAACGAAGGAGGAAACAGTATAATATCAGGGGTACATCAAGAAAAAGCGGCAAAAAGAGAGATTCGTCGGTCACTAATGCAGGTCAAGTTTATTAAAAGACTTAGTCTGAGTCTATTGTCTTGCCTATAATGGTTGCGTCATAACACAAATCACGGGCTGTCAGCAACCCCTCGGCCTCATTTATAAGCTTAACAATAATAAATCTTTATCCTGAAATAGTTTCTGCAGATTACAGCTATCAATCAGAATTGCGAGACTTTAAAACCATTAATGTCATCAGGGGTGATCTAACGCTATGGCAGCCTAAACCAGTCATTATTACTGAGGACAGGGCCAGCAGATTGTGATAGTGTCTTCATTGTCGATTGCTGTAGTACTTCACACGGTAATGCACTGCTGCCTTATCTATTTATTGCGACCTGCGCCCTGGTTATTGAGCTACCAGCCTGCCATTACTGCAGAAAAAAATATTTTAAAATGATTTTCAAATCACCTATTCTTTTGTCTCAAGAAGCCATACATTATCAGCACTGGTCATGCCCGGAGACTGGTAATAAATGAGCTCTAGGCTTTGCATGCAAGTCTGATATATGCTTACATTTTTAAATAAAAGGATGCGCGTCTGTGGCAGCAGACAGTTTATCTATGTGAGTGAGCGGCCTCCGGAACAATCCGAATGTCACAATTACACAATTTCATCCGTGGTCAGTAAGTTCAGTGAGGGCCTGCCGCTGACCTGGTTTACTGCGGCTTGATCTCTGTCACTCGATAGCTCTCAGAGCTGCCCATTGCTCTAGTTTCAAACGGTATCTCTGCTGCGGTCAGGCTGTTCTGCACACATGCCAGCTCGTGTAAAAGCGCACAAGTCAGGGAGCCTCCAGTGTCTACACCACATTTACTGTATCCTACAATTGTCTGTGAGTTGAGGGCCCTGCTGTGGCACCACACAGCCTTTCTAACCATTCCATGGTCTGGAAGCCAATTTGGGAATCAGGTATTACGCTGCGTGAGACAATTATCAGGAATTGGTCGACCTCTATTTGATTTAATTGTCTTAACTGCCACAATTTTACTCATGAATATATGATTATATAATATTGGCTAGCCTCTTTCAAAACGTAGTTTTCATTAATGAATTACTCTTGAATTAGTTGTGAGTAGAACTACACTTCCTCGCTAAAAGTATGTTTGGCTGTTTTCTAAGGTTGGCCCCTTTGCTCTATTGAAAGAGAATTGCATTCCAGATGATTCTATGCTTCAGACAGTCTTGGCAAAGCCCCGTCATTTTGGCCACATAGTGTATTTAGAGCCCTGTTGTAACCTAAACATGAAACTGCTCGGGCTGAGTGAGGATGGCAGTGATCTTGCAATGACTTCCTATGGTAGATACATGAAAGGCAGTTAATGGAGTCTTCACCCTGTGTACCCATACAAGTTTTCTAACACTGAGCTGGGAATGTAGCCCAGGGGGTAGAGTAAGATGGATGATAGGTGCTCTGTCCCAATCGTCTGGATCAGTGACCTCCATGATTACCCATGGAGGGAGGGAGCGGCTTCACTGCTCGGACTGGCCACAGTCGCGCGTCCGCGGTGACAACAAATCTCCAAACCGAGATTATATAAGTGCACTCACCTAAGCAATCGTAAACTGCAGGTGAATTTTCCATCTCAGTCAGAGCACAGAAGCCATCACTCATTTCTTGTCCAGATCTTTCGTACAAATCTAAATTAAGTCTTGCGAGGAAGAACATTTTTTGTGGGGAAAAAAAAAATGGGGTTATACTGTAAATGTTTCAATTTCACTTCTAGCGCAAGTAATGAAAGCACTCCAGTGCTGCTGAAGTTTCACTTCCTGCAATTGTAAACCATGAAAATTTTTCTGGAGATGTCTGTCCTCATTACCCTGGTGAACCGGCACTATTTTGGGCCCTGGTGCCTCTCTCCTACATTCACCCTTGCCCTCATGGATTTAGTCAGCCCCTTTTATCACATTCAGGTGATAATTATTCTCTACCTTCTCAGAATTCATTGACAATTCACCTATTATCACTGCTTACGCAGACGTACTTTACTCGGAGCTACGTGAGGACAAGATTAATAAGGAATTGAGTATTCAGAAGTAGGCAAGGATTACAACACGGTCTCCCATATCTTGAGCCATGGGAAAAAGATCCTTTAGACTGCCTGCATGTAGACACACTGTACTTCGTCTGCATTTCTATCAGAATTATTTATTAATTACGATTGACATCAGCCTAATTTTAAAATTATATGGTATTATTACGCTGGTATGGCACTCCGCATGAATATACACCGATCAGCCATTATGACCACTGACAGGTGAAGAGAATTACAGATTATCTCATTACAACAGCACCTGTTAGTGGATGGGATATTTTAGGCGGAACATGAATATATTTTTCCTTGAGGTTGAAGCATTGGAAGCCGGAAAAATAGGCAAGCGTGAGGATAAAAGTGACTTTGACCAGAGCCAAATTGTGATGGCTAGACGGCGGAGTCAGAGCACCTCCTAAACCGCTGACATTGAGGGGCGTTTCCGGTCTGCAGTGGTCAGCACCAACCAAAAGTCGTTCAAGGGAAGGAAAACGGGAGAGCTGACGACAGGTTCCTGGGTGGCCGAGGCTCACTGATGCACGTGGGGAGTGAAGGCTGGCCTGTGTGGTCCAATCCAACAGAGGAGCTGCTGTAGCACACATTGCTGAAGAAGTTAATGCTGGCTCTGATAGAAAAGTGTCGGCGCACACAGTGTGTTACAGTTTGTCGCTTATGGGGCTGTGCGGCAGCAGACCAGTTAGGGTGCACATTCTGACCCCTGTCCACTGCAGAAAGCGCCTATGATGGGCATGTAAGCATCATAACTGGACCAGAGATGCAGTGGAAGGCGTTGTCCTGCTCAGGTGAATCACGTTTGTGTTTACATTTTGTGGATAGCTGGATGCGCGCGCGTCGCACACGTGGGGAAGATGTGGCACCAGAATGCACTATGGAAAGAAGGCAAGCTAGCTGAGGCAGTGTAATGCTTTGAGCACTGTTCTGCTGGGAGAAACTTCGGTCCTGCCATTAATGTGGGTGTTACTTTGACATGTTCTGAAAAACTGTTGCTGACCGAGTGCACCTCTTCATGGAAACAGTATACCCTAACCGCAGTGGCCTCATTCAGATGGGTGATGTGCCCTGCCACTCCTGCAAAAACGGTTCGAGAATAGGTCGAGGAACACCGTGAGTTTAAGGTGTTGACAGCCTGCAAAGCTCCTGCATCTCAATGCAATCGAGCATCTGTGGGATGTGATGGACGAACAGGTCTGATCCATAGAGGGCCCATGCCGCAAGTTACAGGACGTAGAGGTTCTGCTGCTAAAATCTTGGTGCCAGATGCCACTGCAAACCTTCAGAGGTCTGTAGAAATCCATGCCTTGATGGACCAGGGTGGTTTTGGCAGCAAAAGGGGGCCGACAATTATAGGCAGGTGGTCATAATGTTATGGCTAATTTTAAAGTGTAATTGTGAAGCTCTGCATGCATTCTTTATGTAATTGTGCAATAATAGCACAAATGCGCCTGGCTTTCATACAAATGGGTAAGACTGCATGCATTTGCATGAGTTGAGGTGGTAGGGAATGTGTTGTATCTCCATGAAACAATCTGCTAGCAAACATCTTTTGAAAACCAATTAAATGTTAGCCATGCAATACAACAACTACTACTACTGCCGCTACTAACAACAACAACAACAACAATTATAATGTTATTAGAAGTTACTGTAAATACATATCATTGCAGTCCCATTAAATGTTGAGAATTGACTGTTCCAACCATGTAAAATCGGTCAGAATAATTTATATATTTTAATAGATTTCACCAATTCAATCTAACCCATTTCCCAAATATCCATGTACACTTAATTTGACAACATTAGTTATGTTCTCCACTGAGGTATTGCAAAATATACTTGCTTATTAAACACTTCCTTGATCATAAAGGTTAGAAGAAAGAAGGGCTTAACCACTGACATTTTCCTCCTCTCAGAAATAGAAGAAAGAGAGAGACTGAGACCACTGAAATCGAGTTTTAACCAGTTCGAGGTGATCAGGGTGGGGTCAAGCCCAGGGTGTCGCGGTTTACATTTTCCATCAGCCGCAAACGCCTCGCGCAGCATCAAAAAGGCTGCTCAAAAATGCAAACTGAATGAATTGAGCTTCCTTGCTCCAACGCAAAGAAATAATATGTGCAAAAAAAAAGCACACTTTCAAAGAGTCACATTCTAGATGAGCTGTGCTCTCAGGACCATGGTGGGATTTACTTGTGCTATGAATTTAACAAAATGGACACCCACAATTATAGGACTGTCTGTAGAAATGTATCACGAAAGGCACCAAATTATTATTATTAGGTCGATATTTACACTGCACACGCGCTGTCCAAATAATCAGGTTTGCATCAGATAGTCGGTCTCATCTGGATCAAAATGAAATGACCTATGATGAACTCTCAAGAGAGAACTAAGTGATAGTTATGCAAGCTAGGATAAAGGCTCATTCTTTGTACTCTGTCATGGCCGAAGAGGCAGAGGAGCAGGATTTCACCCTGCCCAACCATATGGTCTTTATCAGCTGTGCGTCACAAAGATGGCACTGTTTAGATATCTGATGCAGAGCAAGGAACTGGCAGGCCACAAAACCTAATGCAGGAGGGCTGTTGCTACCATTGACCTGTTAATGGTGCATACCAGGCATAGTCCCTCACTGGGTTACCATTCACCGGTGTCCATTTTAAATTGGCTCAATACCAATTTTAGAGAGAAAAAAAAAATAGCAGTGGTGTAATGCTCAATCAGTTACTCCATAAGCACAATTGCACAGTGGGACGTCACTCACTAAAGGTCAGGTTAAAAGACACATCAAGCCTAGTCCTAAACTAAATGTAATTTTAAATGGAGATTCTGCATGGAAAATTAATTTTGAACCAAGAAAATGCTTAGTCTGTGAACATGACACTGACCCTGTGAATTCAACTCAGCAAACAAGCCCAACAATAAATGCAGTAATTTTTTTTTTTTTTTTTTATCAAAAAAAAAAAAAAAAAAAAAATGAAGCCTTTTCAAGTCAGGAAATTTCCAGTCTTCGCCTAGTATTGGCATATAAACTTCTGTCACACGGTGTTCTCATCTCACCTATGACATCAGCAACATACCCACAGGGCGCACCACTCAATCTGCATAACCACAGACACACAGCCTGTACTCAGAGTACACGTCTCTCAGCACAGGCTCAAGACTTTCTGACAGCCAAATGAAAAGATATCTGATGAAACAGCCGACACTTTCACATCACAAAGCAATAGCACTGGGAGAATAAACGGAGGGGGTACAAAAAACACTCAGAAGTCTCTTCTTGCAAAACAAAAAACATTTTATTTTCTTTTAACAAAGCCCAAAGTACAGGGGTGAAGCAGTTTTTAAAATGGGGGGAAACACTGATTAAATCATGGTTTCATAACATTTGCACCTCTCGACAGCTCAGGTCTGCCAGCCTGATCAGTTCAGGACACACTGTCCAGATCTTTCATTCATCAACATAGCTTTAGTTCTTATTATTTTCAAAGATTGAAGCCTGAAAATAGTGCTGGTTTTCCACAGGGACAGTGGCTGAGGAACCAAACATGACACTGGGAGAAAAAAAAAAAAAAAAATCGAGCGAAAACAAAAACACAGTGGGCCTCAAGATCTGGGAACCCGAAGAAACCGTACCCACCCCCCCTCGGAGGGGCACATATGGAACTCCGCTAGGATTTTATCGAAAGCATACAGGCATAGCACGCAATGCTTTTTTTTTTCCCCCCATGGTATCTGAGTTCATGAGCTCTTGTAAGATTTTTTAACCGTTTTAAAAATGTCCAGAGCACCAGTTGCTGGCATCACTTTGGTGGTGATGAAAAATACATTTATGCCAATATAAACTATACAATGTGACTGTTTGGCATGATTACACTGGTTTTAACATCAGGCCTGATTTTTAAGAAGTGGCAGCCTTCTCATAACCAAGATGAGATAAAAAAAACTGGTTTGTTTGGTGCCGCACCACAGCACGGATATAACCATAAAACTTTCCATTGCACAGGTATACACGATGTGTGCGTATGTAGCCTCGGGACAATTATAAAAGGGCGGCATAAACTCTGAGGTCAAACTATTATAAACAATAAGGTCTGTAAACATTGCTTATATTAGGGACACCATTATTCACATTCATCGGTTGCATCTTTTGCGAAACTCCTTTCAGGTTAAAATTTTGGTACCACTTTTTTCGGACTGTTAAAGGACAAGTACTTGCACAGAACCTATGTTATTCTATTAATCGCCATCAAAAGGTCAAAAGGCTCGGTTTCATAATGATCTCTCTTCTTACTGGCTGCAGCTAAACTTTAGAGATTAGAATTAGATACGGATGCAACTAAATGTTACATGTTCCAAAAAAGATTGAAAATATACTAGCAATTTTCTTAAAATCTCTTACAGAGGTACAGAACAAAAATGGTTAGGTTCAAAAAAGGGCTGACCAGGGAAGTAATTCAAAATTAATCTTGCTTATTTTAAGGCAAAAACACCTTTCAACATCAAAAAAGTATGATAATTGTTCCGCTCCAAACTTGTGGCAATTTTCGGGAGGGCAAGGTCTATAACGTGAAATTCTTAAGATTTCCCATCCGCTCTCGCCACACAATATCACAGATTACAAGACTGAAATGCAATGGCAAGAGAAACCAAGTTAAAAGCAAGACTACTGAGCAAATTCACATCTTCAGAGGCAGTTATAGACGGCGTCATATTCGCACAAAATAACAGCAATATTCCTCTCGCAACCACTGACCTGTGGTGCAGTATTAACAAAGTAATCCGCTATGCAAGCTGTAGGTGTATTGTACTCGATAAGTTGAGCTTTACTAAAAACAGAAATAACATAGTATGTGAAATGACAATTATCTAAATACAGCAGTAATGAAAAGATGTACTATTGGAAACAAGTATTCTATTGGCAGCTAAATTTAATTTTGGTACTTTATTTTTCTGAGAGTAACAGAACTACTATGTATTGGCATAGCATGGGCTTTAGCATTAAAATTCAGGGCTGAGAGACATGAATTGTCTTATCCATGTAAACACTCATAAGGATTTTTCTGATACAGAAAAAGTACTATGCGAACTAGGAATGAGAACGGTTACATTTTTTCATCTCGAACAGATCTTTTCAATTACATGTTGCGGCATTCCAACACACTAAATCGCTCAACTCTCCTTGCGTGAAAAAAATATATTGTACAAAATAAAACACTTATCATACCATCTTTCCTGTGGAGATGGGTCTAAATGCATGTGAACACCAGGGTGCTTCACGGGTTAGACATGCGCCAAACCTATTACAATACTCATATTCGTCCAAGTTTTCTCCCATAAACCTCTGTAAAGAGTTCTCTAGTATCAGGAATTGATCTTCGATTAAAAACAATAAGGGTGGCTCTTGAAATATTTTTCTATTTCCTGACTGAAGCAGCTTCTGAATTCTCATTAGGCTCAGCCCAAGAGAAATTAGTTGAAAGTAGTAACTAATAGAACTTTACTATATATATTTTTTTGTACAGTGGACTTCAGACCATTTGCTGATTTAAAAAAGCAGTATAAGTATACTTTAAAACTGTGATGCCTGTTAATATCCTGCCATTATATTCTCTTGGACACTGACACAGTGAAACAGAAAATGTTTTAAGCAATTAAATAAAACAAGCTTATATTATGGAGGAAAACAATGCTTTGCAAAGGTTCGGGAGATACAGAATTGCATAGCAGAATTGGCATTAAATTTGACAGTTTCTGGTTTTGCACAATGGGTTTAAAGACGTTATGTTGACTGTGTGTGTGTACCATGCGCATTCTAGTCCTGCCTTTGTTAGTTTTGCTTGTCCACAGTTCAGAACAAGTTCAAGTCTGTCCAATAATGCTTTCAAGGACGGGAAAGCAAATCTCGCCACGACTCTTGACTTTTCCAACAAAAGTCTCCTCCAGAGAAATATTTTGCCTTTACAAACAAGAAAAAAAGTGCCATTTTGCTACATTTATCCAAGTTTTGTTAATGAACAATTAACAGGACCGTATCAACCACCCCTGCCCTGCCCCGTTTTGGTCAAACAAGCAGTCATACACATCCATACACACACAAACAAACAGAAACACACACATATACACACTTGGCGGGACAAGATAAACAAAAGAACGGGAGGGAAGAAACAAATATGTACAAAAACAAAAAACAAACCAAAAAAAAAGTTTGATCAGCGTCTGACATTCCAGCTGGTAAAGCTTTGAAAAGAACAAGCACCATGTAGAAAAGGCCTCTGATGTCCTCCGCACTGGGAGATAGTTCAGCAGTTTCCCGTTGATTTTTGTGCTCCTTCCGGTAAAAGCACACGATAAAGAAAACTACATTCACAGCTCCACGTCGCCCAGAGTCTGCTGCTGAAAAGGTCTTTTTTTCCCGCCTTCTCATGTTGTCCAGTTGAGTCTATGAAAAATACAAAATGCAGCCTGAAGTCGTCTCCTTGAGCGTGAAACAAGGCTTTTCCATTTTAAGAGAGGCCTTCTCACTCTCCTGCAGCGAGTCCCGGGTTCCTGTCTTTTTGCCTGTTTTCCCCTTCCCCTCCCGCACAGGGTCTCACCGCCTCTGATGCGCATAGACAGGGTACGCTAGCGTGACATTCAGAGAGTCGTTGTGCTGTACAAGCGATGTGTGCTGGTAATGTAGGACCAGTTCTTTCAGCGAGCTGTACAGGTTGTATGGCTCTGCAAATCCGAACCCCGTCGGAGTCTTGTTGATGACGCAGTGCTTGACCTCGCCGTCCACACTACAGGGGAGAGAGGAACAGAGGGTCACGTTACCGCTTTGTTCCGAGAACAACGTGCAGCTACTAGCCCAAAGCTCACAATTGAGTATGGTTAACTAAAAATTTAGGGAAAATATTAACTTGAATTACATGCAGTGGTCTTCTACTGTGAGGTCTCTGATGCCTCCGATTTCAATTCAATTCAAATAACAAACAACTTTATTTAAAGACTGCATAGACTGCATGACATTCTACAATTTTAAGGTTGCATTTAACACTATTCGGATCACTTTTTGTCTCCTGGAATCTATGCCGGGATTCGGACAGAGGGCAGGTCGGGTACGTACACCACGCTGCAGGCGTAGCAGCCGGCCTTGCTGCTGTCCCGCACCAGGAATGTGCCGTCCCGCTTCCCGCGGAGCAGGGACTCCGCCTGGGTCCGGTTGATGTTGCCCAGCTTCCAGGTGCGCTCGTCGTGGTGTGGGAGATCCTCGTCATCATCCACCATCGAGTACTGACTGCAAGAGGGAGAGGCGGAAGGACAGAGGGGGTAAGACTGAGGTCCAGAACCACAAAAGAGCGAGACTTAGATCAGTCAGGGCGACACTCACTCTTCCGTGTTCTCGTTCTTGATTCCGAGCCACTCGTTCAGCTTCTTCTGCCTGACGCCTTTCTGGGTCAGCCACCTGAGAGAGAGAGAGAGAGAGAGTGAGAGTGAGAGGGGCTTAGACAGTGCTGGCAGGAATGGTGGCTCGTCCGGGCGCACAGTCCCATACAGTCTCTGACCGCTGCACTACCATGTAAAACGCACTTTTCATCGCTGCGGACAACTGACGCCTCGCAAGACTTGTATCGTTTCTGGCCTGAATCACATCCAAGAACTTAAGTTTGCGCGAACTGTACGCCAGTCAGTATAAAAGCACTGTGCCATGAGTCATGGGAAGGTGTGGGTCATTGGAGAGAAGCACTCACATGAGATATTGGTCTCTGGTCTTGCGGAGCTGGATGAGGTCTGGCTTGATGCTGTTCATTCTCTTGTCGATTTCCCTGTAATCGGCCGCCTGCTTCTTCAAGTCTTCCTCCAGCCGCCGCTTGCTGTCCACGATCTCGCTGATGCGCGACTTCAGCTTCTCGTAGTTCACCATGATCCTGGGAGAGAGAAGAAGGACGGACAGGACACTTGGTCAATTGTGTCTTTCGGTTTAGTCGCCACGGGAGCATGGGTCGGGTATGATTACTGCCAACATTTTTACGAGGGCGAAACAGGCTGCTGGTTACCTCTGGATCTCCTTCTCGTTTCCTTCCCTCCTGAACTTCTCGATGTACTCCTTGCTGTACCGCTCCTGCGTTTGGCACTGCTCTTCAAATATTTTGATAGTTTCATTGAAGGCTTCAATCGCTGTCCTCTTCATTTGAATCTCCTGTAAGGGTCGAATGCAGACACCATTAACGTCAAAGGCACGGTCCCAGAGGAGTGCACCGCCCCACAAGCAATGTGGACCCCAATCCCAAGCAACATGTACCTGAGACGTTCTGGTGTATTCCTCATATAGCCGGTCGTACTCTTTATTCTTCTCTTGGTACTGCAGATGATACTCGTGAAGCTTCTTTCCCACGGCTTCAATGTTGTCCTCTTTTACCACCTGATCCTGAGGGTACGGGAAAGGCCACATTAATGCCCTTGAGAAACAGACAGCGCACTTCCAGAGAAGGACATGACTGAGTGCCACAATGCAAGCACCGTGTTTGAGGAGGGCAGTGGTGTAATGGTCCTTGGAGAAGTGGGCATACTCTCTAAGGTTTACGGGTCGATCATCAAGGAAACAGTGGATACACTCCAACATGATTCAATGTCTTTTACACTGATATGTGGGTATACTGTAAGTTGACAAACAGTTGAGGTGGTAATACTCCATATACATGCCTATACCCCCCCCACTACACCACTGGACGAGAGGGAAACCGCGTGTACCTGCTGGTGTTTGGACACGGGATATTGCAGCTTCACGTCCAGTTTGGGGTTGTACTGGGCCAGCGACTCATGCCTGTAATGGTTGATGAGCTCCACCACCGAGTTGAAGGTCAGGGGGTCCGAGAAACCGTACTTCCCATCCCGGTGGAAGATTTTAATCAGCTTATTGTTACCCCCTTTCCTGTAAAGATAGAGAGGAAACTACTTTAGTGAACCTGGAGATGAATAACGTGCTCCTCTGCCGAGAAAAGCACAACGGAGGGAGAAACGGAAAGGAAACGTTATCTCACCTTAACGTTAGCGTGTAGTCCCCGTGCATTTTTGTGGATGCGTCACGGACCAGAAATGTACCATCAGCTGTATCTCTCAGCTTCTCGTTGACCTCCTCTCTGCAGGGAAAGTCCAGGACGTTTTAAACTTCAGTTCACACCAAACATCAGACTTTTCAAATGCAGCCCTGAACCATTTCCCAGAAAAGGAACATTTTCAATTCAAACTAGGGTATTTCAAATTGCTATACCATGCAGTGCAAGAGCATTAACCTGACTTTAAGCAAATGTGAAACCAAAACTAATCAGGTGATTGAGAGTAACAAGACCAAGACAAACCAAATGAGGATATATCTTCACGAACTGAGTAAGCCTGGTGCTATTTCAGTGTGTCCCACATCCTCTCTCTGACCATAGCCCACATTAACGCCGGTATCTTCCTCATTAATACACAGGAAAGAAATTGTTTGCTCGGTAACATGAGCCCCGCTAACCACTTCCCCCTCCAGACGCATTAGTCTTCATTTAGGAGCCTCGGTGCGGCCTGACACGAATACAGCAGGAGCGTCCTGACAACCCGACCCACCCCCGCACCTTCTCCT
This sequence comes from Gymnothorax reevesii, assembly GCA_029721435.1. NCBI lineage: Eukaryota > Metazoa > Chordata > Actinopteri > Anguilliformes > Muraenidae > Gymnothorax > Gymnothorax reevesii. The sequence goes on from CM056583.1 coordinate 79,189,259, forward strand.
CCCACCGTCCCCCAGCTTACGGGCGGTACATTACTCAAGCCTGAGGGGTATTCAAATACACACGCCCCCCACTGTCCTGATAGCCTCGTCTTACACAGGACTCTATGACCACCCCCACCACTCGTCCAACAGAGAGGTTAACTAAGGGAGAAAAAAAGACTGAGATACACTCATGAAGAGAGACTGAGAGGGGCAGAGTGAGAGAGACAAAGACACACTGTGAGCGAGGGATGGACAGAGAGGGACAATGAAAGAGTATCAGAGCATTTGGGGGCCCCCACTTGCCTGGAGATGTCTCCCCAGTACCACTCGGCGTCCTGCAGAGCCATGTTGTTGTTCATACCGTTGTTTGTGACTGGGGCGGGCTTGGGTGGTTTAGGAGGCAGAGCTGGGGAGAGAGATAGAGAGAGAGAGAGAGAGCGAGAGAGAGAGATGATACCCGGTCATTTACAGTGCACTACTGCTGACACACTCAATACACAAGCATTTCTCTTCAGCACAATTACATGCAGTTTAAATAAAATGAGACTGGGGAGGGATTCTCGCCACAGGTCTGCCCTTCGCTGCACTGGCACAATGCAGTGGCACTGCATCCGCCAGCTCACAGTAGCAGCAGAGGCCCCAGCAGGGGGCGAAAACTCTTTCCAGAAAAATTCTACGGCAAGCCCTCAAAAATCCCCCAGAAACACCAGTTCCGACAGCCAATCCAGGAAAAGCAGTTTATTGACCACTAACTAGAGGTGGCCAATCTCGCACAGCGAATTGAGGGAATCCTTAAAGCTTTCATTCTTAAATCAAATATGAGCAGGCGTTATCGAGAGGCCTCGCTTTCCACTTTTAAAGTGCCCTTCCTCCTCTTCCAGTAAATCAGGAGAAAGAGGAGCTGCTCTGCCCCAGCAACACGCAGGCAGTAAAACACTGAGTCACGCGGAGGAGAGTTTTCATTGAGAGCGAAGAGAAAAAAAAAAAAAGACCATTCTTTCGCAATCTGAAATCCCAGGCGCCGTACGGCCGTAAATCAGGATGAGGAATAAGCCCACATCTGCTGCCCAGATTAAAGCACACATTTTATCACCAACGTCTCGCGGCAGAAATGTGCCGCGTCATTTCATAATAAACGTTCGATTTAAACGATCATCGCACGGAACGAGTACATCCAGCTAGTCCAAGTCTTCGAAATCTAAAGGCTCAAGCGAGGGCTGTATAGACAGATAAAGACAATTTTCCACGCAAAAAAAAAAAAAAAACATGCCTGAAGTATCCTGCATGCCTGTCTTCATTACCGGAATGTTCCAAGCCTACGTGCCCTGACAGTCCAGCCCACTGACTGCAGGCAACGCGTAGCGAAGCAGGCGACCAGCTCTCGGTCTCAGCTGCCCTGCACGGCGCATTATCACCGCTGATGCTGTCAGTACGACCGCCGTTGCCGGCAGGGACGCGAGCTCTGCGCAACGGCAGGCGGCTGTAACGGCGTGCTATTTTTAACCCGGAGGAAAAAAGCCGCGCTCCTTTGTCTGCCGAGAGTCGCTGCATTACCAGAGTGGCTGACGCACGGAGATGCACGTATACAAGCACCACACACACACACATACTCACACACACTGCAGAGGTACAGTTAACAAGTTAACAAGGGAGAACAAAACTAAGTAGTGCTTTTCATCTAATACCACAAAGTTAACAAGACACCTGACTGACTCCCTCCCTCTCTCACTTAAACACACAAAGAATAAACTAACTCACAAGGTGAGAACTTAAGTATGAATTCACATACAAGTTACCTTCGACTACAAGCCTCTAAAGTGAAGGCTTGCAGAGAACTGCCACCCAGCCGGCACAACAAGGGTCTACGCAGAACACAGCACAGGTTCATTATCTACCCCTGAGTGAACAGACCCTCCTCCTGTAAAACCCTTCCGGACCACTGCCTGTGCTGTCAGCAGCCTCATGCGCGCACACTTTCACTTATACACTCATACGCACGCACACACACACTCTCACTTTCACACACATGCACAAACACACACACACACACACATCATAGCTCCAGTCCTACCTGGAGGGTCCATCTCTATATAAAAGATCAGTTCAGTCCCAATGCCCAGCTCAGGACTAACACACTCCCCTTCCAGTGCCTCCATCTTCAGCACCGTGTTATACATTGATGTGGGATTGGGGGGGGGGGGGGGGGATTGCGAGGCTGGCGAATCTCCACTCCGTATCCCTCTCACAAGGCTGCACCGCCGAGACCACAAGCTCCGTTTCTTTGTACGGCCGTCTTAGAATTCATTTTAAAAGCACGAGAGGAGAGCTCGGCAACGCGTTACATCACTTACCTCCGGCCAATCACGCAGCGCGATTGTCACCAGACCACTCCCGCCTCAGCGAGTGCTGCTGCATCTTTCATTTCCTCAGAGCAATGATGTCATTTTGAAAGCTCACTGGCATTTCTCCTCCTCGCTCGCCACCGCGCTCTCGCTCTCTCTCTCTCCCTCTCTCATCTCCTCTACACTTTATCTGTCCGCGCTCACAGCCCAGCAGGCTGGTAAATATAGCTTATGCACATCGCCTGTTCGGCAACGGGGGGAAATTAATCAGAGAAGGGAGGGGGGGGTTAAAACCTCTCACTCGGGAATGGATCAGCTGCCTGCCACTCTCTCCCTCTCTTTCTCCCTCCCTCTCTCCATTCTAGCACTCCGCTCCCGCAGTTCCCGGCCCCCCTCCTGTGGTGGTTTCGTTGGTCCCGCTGCTGGCACCAGGACCGAAGCCGCCGAGCTTGTCGGGCATGTGGGCTGGAGTGTGAGCAGCATGTCTGGGGTTAGCACCCAACCCCTGAAACGTTGTTCTAATCCCCCGGTGTCAGACTACTGCTCAGGGCGCATCTCTGACTGGCCCCCTTTCCATCCTCTTACACTTCCAATACAGCACGACCATGACATCTTTTGCGGACGTTGTTTTAAATTTTAAATCAATTATAGTCAAGAAATTGAGTACGACCGAAGATGGCGCAAGAACGACGCAGTTACACAACTGCATGAAATCTTGCGGACTTGTTAATAGCCAAAGGTAAAATGCGTCACAGAATGATAATCAAACACAAGAAGGCCACTGCAAACCTTTAGAGATCTGCAGAAACGGGACCAATACAGCGCTTCAAATGAGCAGCAGGTCACTGTCAGTGAGTCACCAGACTTCAGCTCACCCTACTCTAACTGCATGTAAAGACACCGCTGTGGCTGCTTTAAGACTCATACACACACACACACACATGCGTGCACACAGTCACAGACACACACACACACACACACAGATGAGACTATAGGCATTACAGGCCCCCATCAGCAGCTCCCCTCCACCGAGTAACAAGGTAGGTCAGGAATTCAACATTCCCCGGCAGAGCTCGGGCGAACCTGTTCCCCGACAGCTCTCGTGGCCAGATCAGTCACCGAAAACCAGTCCGTCACGTTGTCCGAGACGCTGAGCCGCCGCTGACAGTTATTTTCAGACAGTTATTTTCCATGTGCTCCGCGCCTTCAGCAGAGACGCTCGCACTGGAGTTACCGAAAAAAGCGGAGCTTAATCCTGCCCGCTCGCACCAGCCATTCACACACGCGCGCACACACACACATATACACACACACAGCCTCCAGCATGTACTTACTCTGAACCAAGTGCATCCTCTATGGCACTTCTGGTGGAGGGGAAAAAAAAAAAAAACTATTTAAAAAAAAAAAAAAACCCCATAAAATCTATCCTGCAAATGTTTTAGGCTTCCTTTAAAGAGAGACAAAAATCAATCCAAGATATACTTTCGTGTCCAGAAAAGTAGTCCCATTTTAAGTTAAAAACTGGAAGTAGTTGTTTCTTCTCTAGTCCTTCGCAGATGTTGAAAAGTGCCTGCTGCACATGTAGTCAAGTCCCATTAACTGGCAGAAGCCGCAGGTGCTGTACTGGGTGGACTGGGAGCCCGGCTGGTAGAGGTGAGGTTATGAAGGCTGCCTGGCAGCTCTGCTTCAGCTGGTTAATGATCTCAGGAGCAACTCTTCACGTACTGACTACCGCTGCTGTCGCCGCACGTCTCAGTCTCTCTCGCTCTCTCTCTCTCTCTCTCTTTCTCGCTCTCCCTATCCCCTCCCGCAGGCAGCCTGGTCTTATGATTAACTCGCACAGGTTCAAATATTTGCTGAGCTGGGCACTTTGGGTTTGGAGAGGTGGGCGTGCCCTCGGTGGTGTCTGAGGGTGAGTTTTTGGGAGGGGGGCGGTGAGAGAGGCGCTCGGGAGCGAGAGCTGTCGTCGGCTAACAAGCGCGCTCTGTGGAGCAGACATTTACATCTGCAGCCAACCAAATCCAGGAGGGGCTTTTTCAGACCTTCCTTAAATAGCCTCCGCCCCCCATAACTGGGTGCCGACACACGCACAGACACACGCACAAGCACGTGTGCCAACCTCAACACACATATACACACACACACACACACATACGCGCACTCTGACACGTACACACACACACACACACTCACACACACTCACACACACTCACACACACTCACAGCCACACACGCCTTCACATGTACACGTGCACCGAGGCTCATACATTTGAGGTTAAGTCCCGGCATATCGGGTTCTCTGAAGCGATCTGAAAAGTCACAGCGATCAGCTCCGACCTGCCAGGCGCAGGAAGGAACTTGGCCGCTTCGCACAAAACAGAATCAAAGCCGGCCTTGTGATCGGGCTCACCTTAACGAGCCCGGCGGCCTGCAGGTGCCAATTACTGACAGCTGAGCACGGCCCATGCCTGGGGGGACACTATAAATAGGCCCTAACAGGTAATAAAACATTTAAACAGCCGCAGGTCGGCCTGTTCCCCCCTCCTCTATGTGGCCCAAAGAAAGCTCTTCAACTCCCACAGTAAAAGCAGGCCACGGCTTCTCTCTCACACTAACCTCTCTCACTAATTTTTTTTGGCAAATTTCCTCGGCTGCCTACGTAGCTGAAAACCTGGTCTGTGATATTTTAGCGATTAGCTTGTTTTGTTTTTTTTTTTTTTAAGTCTAGCTTTTAGTCCACGGCAGCTTAACGGTAGAGAAAAGGCTTTCCCTTCTGTGAGAAGGTACTGATCAAACCTTCTTCATTTTGCAAGCACGCAGGCCTGAGTGACGAGAATTTCTCTCTCAAACAAACCTGGCGGCGAAAAATGTAGGCCAGGGTGAAACGAGGTGGCATGCCAACCACCTGAAGCTGTTGCACATGTCTGAGCTCCTTCTACAGTCTCAACAGACTAAAGTTCTCACCACACACAAGGGAAATGACATGTGACGCGAATTAAATTCTGTCAACAGGGGATAATCACAACAGTCATGTGGTCAGCAACAATTAGGCCAACTGCAGAGTTTAGCCATTTACATATTCTGACACAAGGCAGACTACTTTTCAGCTCAGACTGCAAAAGACTCGCAGTGATTCACTAAGCTGTGAAACTTCAAGTCCACTTTTCAAATTGAAAAATCAAAATGCTTTTTAAAGCATAAAATGATAGAATTCATTGCGTAATAGAGGCTCAAGTGAACCTGAAACTCAACTGGTCTGCCACCTACACGAGCCCATACACGAATGGGGTACGTGACTGAAATTAAGTGCTAAATGAGTTCATGTCCTAATGTTACGTTGTATGCGAAGTTTCATCAAATTTGAGACTACTAAATGTCCAAAGTAACAATAGTCATTTTTCAGAAATTGTCAAAACCCATCATTTATATGTTAAGGCATCATAGATATTACTTATACACCAAGTTTCAGCTCTTAACCTATCACAGAAAGGTCTAAAATAGACAACTTCAGCATTTTGAAATGATCACTCCGTCATTGCCAATTTTTGGGATGCAGGGCTAAAGTTCAGTTCTGAAGTAGTTTTGTGATGAAGACCTTTATATTCCAAGTTTTGTCAACTTGGATCAATATTTGAAACCACTAGCATTTGAAACCACTAGCGGTCACTGTTTGAATTGTTTGCAAGTGCCCGCAAACAACAGACCGACACACGACAACAATGGACTGCGGAGTTGACCAGCAGTTACAAATGAAGAGTTGGAATGCGAAGCCCACAACGTCCACTCAACCTCTTTTGTTTTAAATTGAGTTTTTTTTTTTTTTTTAACTCAGCTGCTGAGTTTAAAAAAAAAAAAAAAAATTAAAACAGAAGGGGTTGAGTGGACTTTGTGGGTTTTGCATTCCAATAAATGTAAATATAAAAATACAAAAACTGAAATGTTAGAATTCTGAATAAATTTGCTTTCGAAAAAGCAAAGTAACATTCAGTACAAGGAACCGCCAAGGGGGTAAACCTCTCGGCTACAAGCTAAGGGGGCTAAAGGCAGCAAGAATCAGCAAATCTTTCAGGTGTTTGATAAGAATGGCGGTATACTGCTATGGCGCCCATCCTGCTTTAAGCTACAAGCAGCTGCAATTCCATGAGACTGAGCCTTCTGCAAAATGGCTGCCGGAGGACGAAGCCGTTGACGAGCGGCTGGCAACACGGCTAATGAGCTTAGCTTGTAAAAGCAGACAGGGTGAGTCTGGTGAACGACTCTTACTTTGCAGGTTTAGATGATGCAACAGTGCTTATTGCTGCACACCACACAAAATGAAGTCAACGCCACAATGCTAGTTTATGCAAAGCAGGCCCAAGCTTTCAACAGCAATTATAACAGTCAGACAGTGGCTAACTCTGGACTAACAAGACACTTTGCACACTCTATTACCCATTAACTGCGTATGGCACTGTTCTGGTGGAAGCATACTTGTTCACGGCTCAAACCCACGACAAGCATACAATCGCAAACTCCTTTTGATGTTAAACCAAGAGAATCTATAGTACTGACCAAAAGCATATCATGCAGTCAGGCACAGAGATTGGTTACACAGTACTCACACTCAAAGTGTTGCAACACCCCCATGCCTTTGTAAGTTCTATACAAGTACAGATTTCACAGGCCATTAAAAAAGCTATTCAACATGATCCACATCAAATACAACCTTTTACCCATTGGCAAGAAAACGGTACACACAATGTCCTTTTGCTTGAACTTAATCGGAGGTGTTTGCCAAGTTCACGGTAGGGTAAATGGCAGCATGTGAATTTCTGCCTCAGGGACAGATGCTGTTAGCATATCACCAGTTCCTTCATATTTCTTTCTAACACTTTAACTTCCTTTAGTAATTACATGTGAAATGTGTGTCTTTAGCCAGGAAGCTTTGCTGAAGTTCTCACCTGCTGATATTATCTGGCCCTCTGCACAAGAAACTGGGCCAACCAAAGAAAAAAAAAAGCCAGTATCTGCTGGTGGAATTCAAAAAAATCAGCACTGAGTTACAAGAAAGTGCAGTTTCGATAGGCTTAAGAAGGCTTGAGAGGAAACAGCCAGAGTCACGGTCGGTGCAGGAAATTCAAGAACGGCGCAATCTTAAAACATCTAACTGAACTCAATATACTATTGCTGACAAAAGTATGTGAAAATCCAAAACACCGCCGCGATTTCAGGTCATCGGAGCCTCCAACATATTGGAGTAAGGGCCCAAAAAAATGGCCACCCCAAAACCAAGGTAATGCTAGCCAAGCAGCTAACGCTAGCGCTTTCTGAGCCTCCCGCTGACTGCACAGCAGCGAGAAGTAGCTTTCAAAGAAGGCCACACAGCAACAGGCAACTAAAAACCACAGCAGTGAACCACAACACATTTCAGTGACGATGACTCCATTCCCTCAGCAACGCATTGGCACATTCATTTTCAAGACTCTTCATAACAGTGGCCAACATCAAGTCTCCCATCAGGTGTACCCAAAAGCAAACTTTCTGACGTTACCTGGAGCCGCCTGGGTTGCGTTCCACTCGCTGGTGATCAGGACGTCTATGATTCTGACGTGAGAATCCGGGCTTGGCTCGCACCTATGAGGGGATTTTTTTTGGGTGGGGGAGGAGTCAGAGAAAAGGGAGAATCATTAGATGAGTTGACATCCTCAACATTCCAGCCATCCCATTATGGTAATATTAGCATAGCGTGCTAGCCGTACGCTAGCGAGCCGTACCCTGCGGACTGATGGCGGAACAGCAGCGGGCTGAAGATCTCGCCCAGGCTGCGGGCCGTCAGCAGGTTCTTCCCGGCGCTCTGACACACCCGGCCGAAGTGCTTGATGAGGCAGTGGAAGGTCAGCCAGTACTGGTGCGGCACGCCAGCCGAGCCGCACACCCCGCGAAGCAGCTGGGCGCACTCCTCCTGGTTCTGCACCTCTGCAGGGGCCAAAGAAAGGGCGGAGAGAGTCAACAGGAGATGTCCGGACCCTTCGTCCTCCTCCTCCTCAAAACTTCAGCTAATCTCCGTCTCTAACTCGAGAATGCCCTGCGTCTGCTAGCGCTCAAGAGGCGGAAAAACCGCACGAAGAGATGGCGGAGTGACAATGTGTCTGAGCTCAAGGTACATTGGCAGGTGATTGGTCGGCTGCAGATGCAGCAGATAAGCTTTCAGGCTCTTTTTAGTTCCTATTAACCACAGGTATCCTGTTTCGAGGGCCACGTGACGGAGTGAGAAGCAAGCGTTTGGGCTCGAGAGGCGGCGGGTGGGGGGGGTTGTTCTCGAGCTCTGCTAAAGCCAGAACAGGAACAGCAGATGTTGAGATGAGCTAATCCGCAGCGCTGCGAGACTTCTCGTCGTTTATTGTTTAGGACACGGCGTTCGCTGGCAAGCGCAGGGCAGACTAGGTTAATGTTTCAGGCCTGCAGTAATCATTAACCCGTGATATCACTGCACACTCGCTCTGTGACCCTATTCTGGCAGACAAGGAACCAGAGCAGGAGATTGAACTGATATTCAAAGCTCATGAAAATGTCTCCGAACCCAAACGTTTCTGCAGGCAAGCTGCCGCAACTAAAACACAGACAGAATTCAAGACTTGGATGATGCAAGAAAGATACAATCATTGCACCATCTTTACTCAACTGCTTAAATAAAGTTGAGGCTTCCCTTCAAAAAAAAAAAACCGTTGTCGCAAAAACGTATGCCCCGGAACATATTTTACAAGCTGGCACGCTGCAGTCGAGGGAATGAGACCAGTCTCGGAACAGCTCTTCAAAGAGCACCAAAGGCTTTGCGGAGATAAAGGAATTTGCACGCCGGGCACTTCTTTCCCTTTCCTGTGTGAGCTGCGACTGCCTCTCCTTCACACGCTCGGCGGCATCGCCCCCTTGTGGCTGCCGATGAAAAAGCAGGGATCCCTAACTGCAGATCAAGGGTCCTAGTCACGGTCTTTCAGACCAGCGCCCGCAGTAGCTGTGTCAACACCGGCCACTTTGAATGAGGGGACTTCAAAGCCTACATAAAATCCTTTGCCAGGTAACTTTTAAAAAATTGTGTACATTTTTAAAACAAGGGTCTCTTTACTTGGGACTCTCTCCCCACTTGTAAAAACCCTGCATGTAACCAGAGCTGCAAAACTCAGGTTAAAAGCAACAGTCCAAATCAAAGTATATGCATCACATGAATAAAAACCCTTACCTATTTTTTTCCCTGACCATCAGAATTTGTTACTCGGCACAATTCTTCATGCCCCCACCCCCCAAGCTTCACACCTTTGTGCAACTCCTTATTCATCAACATGTTAAAATAAAACCCACTTTGTTTGTATTAGGTTGGGTTATGGATCAGGGAATAAGGACTTTATTGAATACGGGTTACATGTAGAAGACATGGCTGCAGGCGTGGGGCGGGTCTTACCTTGAGCGATGTGCACCAGCTCGCTGTAAATGGCGGTGGGTATAAGCGGATGGGGCAGGTCCTGCAAGTACCTCCGGAGGCCGTCACACAGGGCCTGAAGCTCGACCTGCTCAAGGTCCACTGCTAAGGAGTCTGGAGGCGACAACACACAGACACACACCGCAGCTTAAATACAGCGCACCCCTTTACCATAATGTCTGTCAGCGCACGATCAAGCACGTTCCATTCAGAGAGTCCAAAATGCGCCTAGTCAGCTTGCGTGAACAGAACTCCGGAATAGCGGATGTTCTTGAACTTAGCCAGCAGGCAAAGAAGACACCAAGTTTGAATCCCAGCAATCAAAGAATGCATCTTCCCTTCACTGCGTATTTCCATGTACGAAGCAAGGTGATCGTGAGAGGAGAGGTGCATACAGTTTTTACACAGAGGCATGCATACCAACACTTACCACTGTCGAAGCACTGTCGCGCTTCCAGTCCACCTCCTGCTGTGAACGTCCTGTACAGCGATGGGCTCTCCAAACCTACATGTAGGAAAACAAACCTTGCATAAACCAACCCGACCAGGTCGCATAATCAGTCTTATGTACGACCACAGAGTTACTCGCATTCAACCAGGCCATGGCCACCATTTTGTCCCCTCACCATCAAAAGCTCCTACCTTTCTTCTCGATGGCCTCCAGTAGCTTGACGAGCATGGGTGGAGCCAACTCGGGGGGAGAGAACTGCTCCGTCAGGTCCTGCAGTGTGGTGGCTGTAGGTGGGGGAAAAGAGATGGGGAGGGAACAGGTAAGTCTCCCAGGAAACAAAGCCTGAGGCCTGCTGGAGTCCATAAACCACTAAAGACAGCTTCACATTCAGTTGAGGCCCTTTCGTGTGAAAGCGAGCGTGAGGCACATCCTGGTCAGTGAGCAGTTAGGCCCTTTCGCAGGGATAGAGGGACAGAGGGAGGTGGCGGAGGGCGAGGGGTGGGGGTTGTGGAGGCTAAGGGAGGATCAGAGCGGTGCGGCAGGAACATTCCGAGGTTTCCGGGCAGCATCGGTGTCACGGACCCGTGGCGTGCGCTGTGAAGGCAAACACGCCCGCGTAGCGACTGATTCCTCTGATCCAAGAGTTGCAGGTGCACACATGAAAGAGTTCGGCCGCTGGCCGCTGCTTTATTTGGATTTTCAAAATGGTTATTTTGCTGGGCCGCCTTTTTTCTCCCCCATTATTTTTTTATAACCTCCTCAAAGGCCGAACTGTGAAGACTGCCATTACGATGGGGGTGGAAGGAGAATTATGAATGGAGTCCCTGTTTAAGAGCATAAGTACTGCCTTCCTGGTACAGCACTGAGCCAAGCCCAGGAGGAGGAGGGAAAAAAAAAAAAAAAAATATATATATATATATATATATATATATATATATATATATATATATATATATATATACACACAACAGCCGCTTTTATAATTACTGCGACATTATTAGTAAAAGGAGACTGGGGGCTGCATTTTTCTGCCCCCGAATAATTCTTTCAGGAGGGAGCCATCCACCATTTTAATCTGATTAGTTACAGAGAGAATCAAAAGTTAGCTTGAATGCGGCCCTGTTCGTCTGCCCACAGTATCTTACCACACCAGCACTGGTTAATCCAATGTGCAAACATTTTCTACTCCGCACACCAATTTGTTAAGATGGCGGACAGGTTGGACAACATTCTGAGGCACTGTCAGAATGGAGAACGAGGGGAACAGAAGGGTTAATGTTTCAGGTCTGCTAGAGACCCAGGTGCTCTTATTCGGTCACCCATCTCAGTCAAAGTTTTAAAAAGGGAAAATTATTTGCTGGAAAGCTTGGGAGCAATATCCAACGGGTGTGCAGGATTCTGAATGTTGCCGTTTGGGCTGAAAGATGACCCTGGTTGGGTGGAGGTGGACCGCAGGCCATACTGGTGAAAGTTCATCCTGACATGCTGGCATACCGAACTGCCACCCCCACTCACAATCTGTCCCCTAGTTCCGAGAAATGTAATTTGCCACCTGGAATGCTTCACGCAAATTCTATTTTATACTTGCTATTGAAAGGGACCAAATAAGGCATACGTCATTGTTGGAGGTACTGAAAATATGAACCCTTACAAAGAAACCTGAACCAAGTTTGAACCAAAAGCAGACTTTGTGGATTCCCCCAGTTTATGAGAAATAATTAGATTCAGATCGGCTCAGTCAGCCCTCATATTCTTCCTTGGTAACACTTGGCAACCCAACTCCCCTCCCACAAAAGACGACAGCCTATAGGACGGATAAAAATCTCACGTTGCACGCGCAGCTGGGGCGACCCAGTCCTACTCAGTGAGCTGGGCGGAGTCATCACACTCTGTATATCTAATATGTTGCAGTACCTTTAAAAAAAGCCGGATTCCAGGAGCCGCGTGTTTATTTACGTGGGCCAACGCCTCGCCAGAGCGACACAAAATGGGACGGGATTGAGTTGCTTCCCAGTAGCTCGGGGGACTTGATAGTTCTGGCACTGGCGGGGCCTAGATTGAATGACGGTCAGGGGGGGGGAATGGCAGAAATGTTGCGGCCGATCGGGTGACCATTTTCCATGAAACGGCGTGCCACTGCTCGGATCGGGTGGACAAAGGGAAGATTCCTGCCATGGCAAAAGGTGCCATTAACCCCCACCCACCCTCCGCCCGAGACAGACAGGTATTCTGTCGCCTGTAGTCACTATGCTCATCTTACTCGCACCCACTGCAAAGAGCATTACTGGACTGACACCGATAATAGAACTACATTCAGAAACCACAACGGGCAAGCCCTATCACTGCTCTCCATGGTTCCCAAGATTCCCCCGCATATCACGTCTCATACACGTCTCGCCCTATTCATGCCGAGCCGACAATCCCCACCGGAATTTTTCAGCGGGAAAGGATGAGAGGACTGCGTTACAAACGGCGCCCAATGAAAATAACGTTTGTTTTCATATGTTTATGAAGGATATTCATTTAGTTAATAACCACCTCTTCAGATGAACGAGTGTGCAGAGCAGATAGACCATTGGCCATGTGCCTGCAACTCAAAGCCGACGGAGTGAGGTACTCCAATAGAGTAAGTCCGACCAAGGGATCGAGTATAAAATTTGGATGGAAGCAGAAAGTCATGTAAAAAAGAAAGTGTAAATACCGTCAAAGTTTAAGGGAAGTGAAGAAAAAAAAAAAAGATCCCTTTTTTCCCCACATTGGGGAAAAAAAAAATAAATTAAAAAAAAAAAACACACACACAACAAAGCACACTGTGGAGCAGAACTGGGCCCAGTCAGCTTCTGCTGAGGCCACCAATCTGCTCTAAACCAATCAGGTGGCTCCTCTCCCTCATTCTGCCCGACAAGAATGCACAGTTTCCCCGGCAACTGGGGCAGGTGGGGTGGGGGCTTGGGGAGGATAGGGCCCCACAGACAAGCCCAGGCACGCAGGACCCTTCGCCTTGAAGTTAAAGCAGGACTTCTCAGACGCATCCCAGAGACCTGCAGAACTTCAGACTGCTGCCGGGACACGGGCCACACTAAAGATAGGGTCAGCCGGGTAAAAATAGAGCCACCTCTCTTAACAGTCATTAACAGGGACCTCTGCGTGACGAAGAAGTGGTTCGGAGGACAGAAGGGGGGGGGGGGGTAGAGGGTGTTTGTGTGCTCGATAACCCCGAAAGCCCCACAACCTCCCACCTCCGTCCCACTGTAAGTGCAGGAAAACAAGATCCTGCCCAAGCAAATTAATCCAAATAGAAGTATTAGAAATTCTTTGATGCCCCTGGGCATTTAATGGCTGCTCGACCCCCCCCCCCCCCCCCAAAATAAAAGTCAAACACTGATGGTGGAGCAGACCTATGCCAAACACTTGCAAAAAAAGACACTCAATATAAAGGCCATCCGGTGGATGTACACTCACAGGAGGAGCATTCAGCCCGTGAGAGAACAGTTTCTCGTGATGAAATGGAGTTTTACAGCAGAGAGCAGTGAGACTATGCTGCCCTCTATAGGTCACATGATGTATTGCACCGATGCATTCCAAACCCTTGAAAGATATTTTGGCATCGAACATGCCCCGCAGTCCAGTTTATTTCAGGGTGCAGAGGGGGAGCACAAGACAGAATGTTTCCTCCAGACATTGCACTGTGTACAAGATGTTCAAATATCACAACCTAATATCAAACACAACCCAGGCTTCTCAGAAAACTTAGAGCACACTTCTGTAATGCTAAAGCACACGCATTAACTCCTTAAAAAAAACGTCCGCTCGTAAATAGCAACCATTTCGCAACCTATTTCATCAGAGAATATGCAACTACATCAGTGGCAGTATAAAGTTTGTCGTTACTGTCGTAGCCACTGTCTCAAACTCCTGTGGCTCTATAACTTTAGAAGTACTCTTATGCAGGAATTTCTTTAATTTCCCCCTCTCTTCTCTGCAGTTCTTTCAGCTTTCTGTAGAAAGCAGGAAAAATCCCGAGACTCGACTGTAGGAAAGCACCAAAAATGCCCTCATGTAACCAAGTTGTATCCCAGAGAGGAAAAGCCGTACAGCAAAAGTAAAAGCACCGAAATTAGTGCGCGTACATCAGGATTAGTAGGTGATGCGTCGTGAGAATGACTTTCCTTCCTCCTTAGTGGCTTATTGCACAAGCGAGCCGGTGGATGTGTGAAGAGTGGCTGGCGGTTTCTGAGACTCAGTGTTTAATGTGTGTGGGCCCACAAGAGTGGATAACAAGGCCTACAGCACAAAGGGCGAATACTGTCCTGTGATTGGGCAATGGTAATTTTGTGATTAAAGCCAATGGTCAACAGAGGCTTCGTGTGTGTGTGTGTGTGTGTGTGTGTGTGTGTGTGTGTGTGTGACAGAGAGTTTGTGTGTGTGGGCGAGAGTGTGTGGGCGGGTATCCCTACTTCTAGTGGGGACTAATTTCCTCACTAGTGATGGAAAACCACATTTCGTCTTCCTTATGGGCATATTTTCGGTCCCCACAAGGTCATAAGGTTAAGATCAGATTAAGAATGTAGTGTGAGTGGATCAGATTAGGCTAACAGTTTTCGGAATGAATCCAAGTTTATGGAATGCCCCCACAAAACAGGAAAACACAATGTGTGTGTGTGTGTGCGCGCGCGTGTGTCCACGCATGCATCCGTGTGTACATTTGTGCCCTTAAAGACAATGTTTTAGTGCTGTTTGACTCTTGGGTGCTTTGTTGCCTTTTACAGAGCCCAGTTCGCACACAGAGACCTGCATCTGTGCTGCATGTCTGTGCAACTCTAAAGTTTATTACACTGAAAGCCTGCCAGTCACGAAACCCATCGTCTGTTTATGTGGAGACCATCACGGACACACGTCACACAATGTCCTGCTTGCGCGAGGGTCCAAGGTGTTCTCGAGGACCCCGCGGGAATTCGTTACACTGATCACCTGCTAGTCTAGCCAGAATAACAAATGACCATCCAGTTAATAAAAGCCGATCGGCCTCTCTATAGCCGCGAAGCCTTTCCCGCCTGTGACATGG
The DNA here is from genome assembly GCA_029721435.1 of Gymnothorax reevesii. Lineage (NCBI taxonomy): Eukaryota > Metazoa > Chordata > Actinopteri > Anguilliformes > Muraenidae > Gymnothorax > Gymnothorax reevesii. Next base: position 79,204,552 of record CM056583.1, read on the forward strand.
TTGGACAACTGAGGGGAAGGGGCGGAGTCCAGATCAAGGCAAAGTTCCTTAGCGCTAGAGACATGGCTGAAGATCTCACAAAAAAAATGAATAAAGAAATAAGTAAATAAATAGCCTTCCAGGCCATCAGACAAGGGAACAGGCCCCATTATGCAACCGACCCTTTTTCCTCTGATATGAAAGGCCACAGCTCAAATTAAAACCATTTTCATATCTTTCACCCGCATCCCCTCCCCCTCTCTCTTCAGCTCTGTGCCTGCGAGAGCGTATCTCAAATATCTTCCTGCAACGTGTTGCTAATCCATCGGGCAGACTTGCTTTGCCTCCAGTAAGAAGATTTGCCAATTTAAACTTTAGTCTCTTGAGGCGATCAGTAATGAAACGCACATGTGCAGGCTCTCACGCACGCAAGCTAATAAAAGCTAAAAAAAAAAAAAAAAAAAGCGTCCAATTACTGGAAAAGACAGAGCTATTTTTTCATCCCCTCTTCACTTGCTTGGCTTTCAGCGGTTTTAACCAGAGACCAGATACAACAGATACTTCTTTTGTGGAAGCAAGAGAAAGAAGTCTCTCATATATCAAACAGTATTTAGTGTAAAAAAAAAAAAAGTAGAAAAAGGCCGTTAGCTCCACATGGAATTGGCAGGAGAGAGAGCCGGGTCTTCAAGATCCTGCTAGACAGACAAAGAGATTGGATGGAGCCACGTGTGCTCCACACACTGATGGTTTTGTTAATTAGAGGGGTCACCATGTCACATGGGAGCGGTAATGAGTAACCTGGACGCGGCCTCTCGCTCATTATAAATGAATGAGGAGCGCGCGTCTCCGAGTCTCCAAACCACCTACGCTCAATGGTCCACCCCCCATCCCCCTCATCTGACACAGGAGTTAATCACAGGATGCGACACGCAGAGGTGACCGCGGGGCGGGGCGGGGCAAGTCCAGCGGCGGGTCTGGGGCGACGGTCTGCCCGGCTTCTGCCTGCATGTTTGCGGGTTCGAATCCCGGAAAGCCCCAAAAAGGATGTTGCGCTTAGGGGGGGGGTTAGCCTGCTGGCTGGCCAATCCAGGGGATGCAAGCGAGTGACAGCTATTGCACTGGACCAAGCGGTCTTGAAAGCAAACAAACAAGGCAGTGAATTCACAGCTCTGCTCATTAACGCATTAAACTGACCCAGTAATATAAAAAAGTGGAAAAGTTTTCCTCCACACACCATTTTTCTTTTTCGTTTCGAAAGTAATAAATGGAACACAAGATATTTTGTCAGTTACTGGTAAAAAGTTTTGGCTGAAAAAGTACATTTTAGTGCGCAGAGAATCCAGGATGTTGTCAAGTCACAGGTAAACAGGGTAATAACCCCTTAAAAGCTCACTCAGCACATCTGACTGCAGTCATACACTGATAAAGCAATATAAACCCAATGCTGTCCACAACAGCATTACAGACAGCACTTTTTCAAGACAATCGTCCTCATAAATCGTACAGCGCACACAATGACGGACTGCCTTTTCATGTATACAATTTAACGATCTGAAAAACAAAAGAATAAAAAAAAATAACCAAAATCAGAAAATGTTAAGTGGATTTTTTTTTTTTTTTTTAAATCGGAGGTTCCCAGAGGCAAAATTGGCTAATGTAGCAATTCAGCATTCCTGGTGCGAGGAGAAAATCTAACAGACCAAGACTGTGGCAAATTAGGCAGGCTCTCAATTCGTAGTCTGGTCTCCACCCAGAAAAGTACCTGGTGTTTAGACTGCGATCGCCTTCTTTTATTCCCCCCTGAACCTGCCCCAGGGGGAGAAACTTTGCAGCAGAAAGTCCAGTCCACTCACTGCACGCAGGGCCCGTGGCCCAGCAGGAAATCGCCACGCTCGCGTTTCTAATGTGCAAATCGCCAATAATCTGCGATTCATTTTCGCCGATCGTGCTCTCCAAAGACGGGTTTGAAATCTGCACGGCTGTTACGGCGGGGGGCTGGGCAGACAAAGTGAAGCTAAATGCTGTAGGCCCCCCAGAAGTCACAGGGCCCCCTCTCCGATTCGCGCCACGGCTCGCCCTGGTGACCCATTTTCCCGCATCGGTTCGGGGGCCGCAACAGAGGGGGCGATAAAGCGCCCATTCATGTGGCACTCAGAGACGCTATTAATTGTTTGCAGCATTGTGATCCCAAGTCAACGCCTTCAGCACGAAGTATGGCGATTGTACCGATTCATCAGAATGCTGAATCAGACCACTTTGGCACAAAACACAATCCCTACCCCCCACCCCAACAGCACTCCATGCCAAGCACCCAAAACCACTGCCGCTGACGCTAAACTCCCACCAGCTGAAACCACTGCTCTCAAATGAGTTCCCACAGAGAGGAAGACAGACAGAGAGGAAATGAATGCTTTGCGCCTGTTACGCCTGTTGCTTTGCCCGTTACTGAGCAGAGGAACGTTTCCGAAAAGCACAGATGCCAACTTACATAGCTGGAGCTATTGATTGCATTCGGCTGAACTATGCAAGTAGCTAACATAGTTGCCAACTATGCTATTGGTACACGTACTCCCTATCAGTCTAGCATTGTGTTGCTAGAGACTCAATCTGGAAATGCAGCCCCCAGCTGCCTGAAACCCTGTTACCAAAAGCTTCTTTGTTGAAGCGAAGCAACCAGTGACTGCTTCACATGCGCTGAAGGCAGCAGATGTTCGCCCGCGCTCAGAAGAGGCCGGGAGAAGGAGAGCACATTATCTCAAACTGCAGCTACGCAACACGTTCCCCGTCTCTCTCTCTCCCCCTCTCTGCCCCCTCGTTCCACCGCGCTTTCAATTATTTCTCAGCAGCTTCGTATTAGGTGCTCCACTTCCGCGATAACATCTGAAAAGACAAAAATAACGCTATATCTAGACTTTGAGAAGTAGGGCATTTTAGTAGGTTGAATAAAAAAATTTTTTTTAAAAGTAACAAAACCTGAAACTCCATCACAAAAAAAAAACTTGATAATATTTGCCAATTGAATCCCCATCTTTGGCACCCAAACAAGGGCTTGATTGTTGAGAGTATGACTATGATTGGAGGAAGCCATCTTTTATACAGGAATGGCAAAAGAGGGTGGCTAAGCAGAAGAAATGCTAACGTAAACTGCCAGGCTACGAGCCTTCCGTGTGCCCAAAATTAGAACAATAACTGCCAGAAAGAGGAACTCAGTCGCTCTATACATGCAGGCATAAGAAGGGTGGTAACAAGTAAGGCGAGGAAGGAAAAAAAAAAAAAAAAAAAAAAAAACTTGCTAACGCTCCAGCAAAGGGCGCCAGCACAAGCAGAAAAATGAAAAGTAAAATCTCGAAGACGGGGGCAGGTAAGAGATCGCCCGGGGCAAGCCTCAGCATGTAGACTCTGTTCTCAGTATTTTTAAGTAGTGCTTCTAGGAAACTTTCACAGACGAAGAAAAAAAAGTAATACAATGATGATTTATGTCAAGCTCAGATTGTGCAAGAAATTGCAAGTGCGCTTGCAGGCCTTAAGCACAGCATATCACGCCCAATGTGATAGCAGAGTTCTGATCTATACACGGTATCAGTCTGTGCCAATGCATAGGGTATGACCTGTTATAACCTAAAGCCTTTGCAATTATTTGCTGTTCAGTTGGTCCCTGGTGTTTACTTAACAGCGCACAGCTCGAAACGCTAGTTAATGCTTAATTCTTCCAACATGGAATGTGGCTCTGTAAATCTGTGCCAGATGTCCACTATCGCCGAATTACTTTTCGTACAACCAACCGCTTCTTAGAGGTAAGGCTTCTGAATACTGAGAATTGAGTCTACAAGCCACGGCTCGCACAGGGAGATATCTGTTATCTACCACTGTCAAATAAGTTTAGACTTTCTGCACATGTGCTGGCAGAGATTGCGGGACAGTTTTTTTTCTTCTACTTTAATAAAACTGCAGTTTAAACTCATACCAGAGAACAAACAAAACATGTTAACCTATTCAAATAAAATATTGCTCCTCGGAATTCACTGAAAATAAAGTGAGGAATGAAACAAGCAGTGTGTGCGTGTGTTGCCGTATACATGTCTGCATTCGCGCGCGTGTGAGTGTGTGTGTCTGCGCGTGCGTGTTTGTACGTTTGTGCGCAGACGCACGTTCTCACAAAGCCGCTCAAGCACAGGAAGTCGCATAAGCGGCGCAGGGCTCTAAGTGCGCAAGGAAAGCGTACCATTAGCGAAGCTAACGGCTTACACTGCATGTTTCCATTCAACAACAGATTACAATGAGCGCCACTGTCAACAAAGGCCACTCTGCCTCGCTGAGCTCCTACAGTAAGCTGCCGCACCGCGGGGTCGCTCAGGCGCTCCCACAGACCGTTGGCGACCACACTATTTGCATGTGTACGACAGCAACACTGTAGAGGCAAAGAGGCAACTTAACGTATGCATTTTCATCGCCGTCGGGTGTTCGGTTTTCCCAGAGTCGCTTAGCTACTCAGATGTCCTTTTATGTAGTAATGCGATGCGCCAAAAGGGACGGAGAGAAAACAAGGACCGGCGTCCCAAGTCGAACAGCCCAGCCAAGGTGGGAGACCGTGCGCACCGGCCACGGTGAGACGCCTCTGCTCCAAGCGGGTCATGGTTAAAAAGCCTGGGAGCCAAAGGGAAAGAAAAAAAAAAAAAAAAGAAGAAAACTAGGAGGAATTCCCTCCCAGCTCTCTGCACATCTGCTGCTCTGAAGTCAAGCCCCTGTGGCTGAGAGGGCCCCCCTGCACCCCCTCGCTCGACCACCCGAGGAACATTAAAACCTACTGCAGAGAGAGAGAGAAGAACCAAATAGAAGAAAGAGAGAGAGAGGAGCCATAGAGGGAGGGAGACAAAAAAAAAGAAGAGGACAGTCAGAGAAAGAGAGAGACAGAGAGGGAGAGAGTTTGAGAGCGTGATCGAGAGAGGAAGCGCAAGCACGCGAGAAGGCCAGAGAGGGAGAGGGGGAGGGAGGGAGAGCGAGAACTGGCAGATATTTCAGTGGCTGCTGTAATAAATCACACAGGCCAGCGCTCAGAGGCACTGAGACTCCCAGCTCCACCTCCGCCGCCCCCGCCAGCGGCTCCACACAGGAAACACAGGCCCTTTTCTTCTCCGGGCCTCGCGTTCGCTCCGCCACAGCGCCTTCCCGACCGCCCGCCCGCCCGCCCGCCCCGCCGCTCGCCCCTGAGCCAAACGCCTCACCGCACTTTCTGGGAATTTCACAATCGTACCGCGAAACAGGCGGCAGGGAAATTAAGCGATCCGAGCGACTCAGCCAGCAGGCCCCACCAAGTCTCTTGCCAGCTCGTTCTACACACGCAAGCGAAACAACCTGTTCTCAGGTCGCGGGGAAAAATTCCCTCCCCACAGAAATTCACACTGTTCATACGGGTACAGAACCAAAGCGCTCCCAACACGACTCGCGTCCCTAATGTTTCAGAACAAACAGCAGCTTCTTAGTAAGTCAGGCCACTGAAAGTACTGTTTCCCCTTCATGACGAGTCCCGAGGGATGAAGCTCCTGCTTCCCCATCTGCGCCTGGTCGAAGGCATGAATGAGGGTCGTTTTCCGCTTGTGATTTTATCACTTCTCATTTATAGTCCAACATTCACTATCCGGTTGCATGTGTGCAATCCAGATCTGTACCGCCTGGAACAATCTACATGTCTCGACAAATCTGCACATAAATGGTTAAGATTTAAACCACCTCAAGGAATATTTACTTCTGATGAGTCAGAAAAAAAAAAGAACAAAGGATTTATTTCCTTTCAGTTCATCAAGTAATTACCAGCTAGGTTTTCATTAAACAAAAGATATCAAATTTTCAAAATGATTAGCGATGCCTGGCTGGGCAGGACAGAGAACAGAGCGAGCGCAGTACTGTGACAGTATCAGTTGCTACAGGGCAGTGTAAAGAAAGCATTAGAGCGGGGGAGGGGAATTCCCAGCAAGACTGGAATAATCTCCCTGCAAAGGTCCACGGGCATTCTGGGAGTTCAGTTTTAGCCCCTTCACGTCACATGCAGATTAGTCGGCATAAAATATAATGACAGATGCAAAACGCTTTGTGTCTGCTGGGGAAAAAGAAGAAAAAAAAAAAAAACGGAATTTTATCTGCTTTTTCGACGCGGCTGAAACAAAGAGGAACAGTACAGCTCGTGTAACTTCGGGCTGGTGCCCAGTTGCTCTCGGACCACAATGCACTGTGCCTTGGAACTGTGCCAGCAGTATTGTTCAGTGGGCCTGGTTTCCATTCAGCGAGGCCGAAGTGCCACTCGTTGAGTAAAGGCTTTTATCATTGGACCGTGGGGTCCCCTTTGCTTTTGAAAGCCCAGAGAAAAAACAGCTGGGCAACTCCAAACGGTCAAAAGCAGAAAACAGAAGATATGCCTACGTGCCATTTCTCACAGCAAGACATGGATATCAGTAGCACACTGGCACTGAAGTTTAAGTTTGTAGACCAGTGATCTCCGTTCAGGTAACGCTACTGGAAAAATCCTCCCTTTTGTGACCTCAAGATCTCGTGTTCAGAGTTAGACAGGGCTGCCGGCGGCTGTTTGACTGTACAACAGATCCACCCGGTTTACCGTCATGTCCATTTACATACTTCAGCATTCTGCTACAAATCAAATTATTTCAAATGAGAATTGGACTGTACTCAAGGATTCACCCCAGGTATACAAATTGTTTAAATGACGAAAACCAGAAAGCGGAGTACCTGATGTCCTCCCATTCTCTGCCACTGAAAAATAAGACCGTCAAAATATTCAGAGAGAGAATAGAGATTCTCAAACTTGTCCTTTTCCAAATACTTCCCCATTTGCATTCCGATCTCTGAAACTTGATCCCCAGTTCCCTGTTATCATGACAACCGAGTGGTTGCGAGTGGGTTGAAAGTTGACCGATAATTTCGTCGGCAACCTGCCAGCACCAATGAGTGGGCTCATAAGCTCCCAAGATGTAGAAACTTCGTGTGGATGTTTTTCGATTAACATAACCTGCCAAATGAACTACTCTAGGTCTGACAAAAAGCAAAGCCGTAGACCGCATTGACAAAATGTATGAACATGACCATGGAAACATCATAAACATAAATATGTCTTTCAATCCAAAACAAATTCATAACTGTCAATCACCTCTGAAAAAAATGATAATCCCAGAAATGCAGGGAAGGTTGACAATCACTATGAAAATAGTGATTTCTTGAACATGAAAATGTTAAATTTTCCATGCTTTTCATAGCTACTCGCCTCGCAAATGCTAATATTTACAATAGCAAGCAGATACTGTGAGTTTTGCAAGTCCAAAAAGAAATATTCGCAATAGCAGGCAAATCCTGTAAGTTCTAGATGTCCAGAATTAAGGCCTTGGTTAGGCCAAAAGGTCAATCAATTTTCCACCTGCATCTTTGCCACAGGTTGTAAAGACAGACAGAAATTTAACTTTGCCTAGGGCAGAGGCAATACTTAGAATGGGCTTTTCATAAATGTTTGTGACGCAACAAAAGCCTGAAGTGGACGTCAGCGAACCAGGACCATCTGAACTTACCTGAACTTCCATATAATTGAAAAGTAGACAATGTAAATTCTCATTCAAATGCGATTAAAATTAAGAACCAATTCGAATTCTCGAGTTTGAACACGCCATTTAGAAATTAAGGTTATGGAACCATTTTGTCCATTTAAACTGCCACCTGAGGAAGTGGACGTTTACAATAAAATTGGATTCAAAAATATTTAAGAATTCTATGCCCAGTCTCGATAGGAGATGTTTTGAACAAATAGATTCAGGACTTTTTGACAATGCAAAAAGAAACACCATAAACTACTCTCAAACAGAGGGCTCGTTTCCAAGAAAACCAAAAGGGTATTAGACAGCCATCTCGAACCATGAAATCAAATAAATTTAGCTTATGTAATAGAAAGGTTCGGAAAGGATACGACAGCATTTCTTTTAAATTTCTTTAAAATGAGAACTGGCTGTGGACACTCCGTTTCTGTCACGCTCAGTAACAGTAAAATCTGCAAATGTACATCGGGGGGCGTATTGGTTTTAGAGCAAACAAATTGGCTTAAAAATTATCCAAATCTGACAACATAACCAAGATAAGGCCATCTGGTTATGCTGAAGTTCTCTTTAATGGGCAAACCCCCAAGCATGAAATTGCTCATAAGATACTCAGCATGTGATGGTGCCATCACTGCAGTGGTGAAAGAGATCCTTAACATCAAAAACTAACTTTTTTCACGCACTGTCCTCTCTACAAAGTGGCTGAGTTTTATAGTTTCCAAGACAACAGCTTGTTGTGCAAAACCAATTCACAGTCAATGTCCATCAAAAGGTCACATGAATTGCAGGGAACGGTTAAGTTCACAGACACGGACCGATGGTTGATAGTTAAGCGAAACAAAAGGCAAAAATATACTCTTGTGCAAGGGACTAGAATACTGTAAACAATCATTCTGTTGTTGCTTGGTGCCCTGGATGGAAGTCTTGTTCAAATGGTACTAAAGTACTAAAAAGATGGGCCTTCTCATTGGTATAGTCAGGAAAAGGTTCTAACTCACCTTGCTCAGAGTCCGAGTCGCCTTTAGAAGTGCCAGGTGCAACAGGCAGGGGCCTTGGCGGCCGTGGTTTGGGCGTTGGTGGTGAGATCTTCTTCTTCCCGACGTACTCGACGTAGGTTCCAGGAAAGTCGCCTTTCTCCTGCGTGGTTTCATTGTAGCCAGGCAGCCAGCCAATCTTCTCCGGCCTCTCCTCGTACCCATCGCTATAACCCAGCGCTAGCAGCGCGCCCTTACTCACGATCAGTATGTCCCCAATGTGCAAATCAATGTCCTCCTCCCTCTCCTTCTTGTAGTCATAAAGCGCTCTGTATTGGTATCCCTCAGCACTCATCGTGTTCACTTTGCTTTTGCGATAAATATTCCAGAGGCACTACTACGATAAACGTGTCCCCGCACCAATAATTAACGTCAGCAGATTACTCCCACAATAAGAACCCTGTTATATATGATAGAAGATACTTCTATTCACGCACTGACACACAAAACACCTTCACATTCAAATCTTTCTAGTTTGTTTTCAGATTAATACTGAAAGTCGTCCCTATTGTTCTCTGTGGAATTTTTGGCAGTTTGTGGTCATTTCTTCAGTAGATGGTGGGTGATTTAAAAGTTCTGCAATTGTTCGCACCTTTATGGTGCTCCTGATAAAATGTTCCCATCCGTCTAGAGCCAGCTATGGTAGCCCAGAGAATGCATGACAGACCTGGAAAATAAAAGACGGAAGGCATTTACTACGACTTGCATAAGTAGGACAATCTCCACTGGGATAGATTATCAGAGGTGAGTGCAGTTTAGGGAAGAGTGTAGGTTACAGATCTTGAGAATGATGCAGTAGGTATGATTCCGCCGGTCTGCTAATACAGAAACATAACTGGGCAAAACATTTAAATAAACTGGACCACTTCAAGTACACTCTAATGCAACACTGACCACTGAATTTCGTGATTCTAAATTTACCTGATCTGCCAAACGGCAGGTCAGATGCGTGTTGCCACCCATTCCATGGCAAATTAATAATTCGTACTATAAATCCAAGTAGGCCAGGATTATTAATTAACGAGTAACGTCATGTGATCTTATGCACACCAGTAACAGTTAACGTGCAGTAGCAACATGTCGCTTCGATTCAACCACCCAACCAAAAAGTGCAAGCAGTCCTGATTTAAGTGGCTAGTGACTGACCAATTCAGCGGCCATGACTCAAGTTCCCATCTCAGTTAGTAAACTAGATGGCCAGAGAAGACAATGTAAACCACTATCAACAATCAGCACATCACCACTATCCACAAATCTACCATACTTCCGCAGTTTAATTTTAACATTTACTAACGTCGTATGAAGCAACTTTGACTTTATCAAATTAGTGAAAATGCATTTTCAGACTATCAGAACAATTTCACGCTGGTTTACAGAGCAGGAACGGTTAACGTTAACGGAGCTCTCCGACTCCACGGGAGCAGAACAAGTGGCCTCCGCTATAAGTCTTTGTATAAAATTAGCAAGGCGGTTCGGAACTTGCATCAGACGTACGCGGCGCGTCATGTGGCAGTAAAGCCGCTTTCACACCGGACGCGAAACTAATTTTTCGCAGGACAGATTACATTCAAAGTCGACGCAAGCACGCGAATAACGTTAACTCGAATAATGAATATAATCTGTGCTGCGAAGAATTCGTTTCGCGTCCGGTGTGAAAGCAGCTTAAGCATCCGCACCACTGCAAATAAAGCGCAAACGTTAAGCTTAAGTAGCAAGTAACGTTAAGCCAACTTAGTCCAGAATTTAGCCGATCATTTTGGCTGCAAGGACACATATCGAGGGCAAGTAACGGTAAGTTAACACGTAACTTAACTATTACTGACGTTAGTTACATCGTTAGCTCAGTATCCTGCTATCGGGCATGCATGGCTAGCTAAGTTAGCAGTGACAAACTTGGCGTGTGGGGAAAACATTTACGCTAAACATCAACTTTACTAAGCGATAAGCAATCTGATGCTATCAAATAACTGTGGTATACTGCACAGCGAGTGCAGAACAGGGTCAGAAATCAACCGATGAGTAACAGTATATTCCATTAATGTTAACGGTAACTAGGCAACGTCACTTACTTGTATGAAAAAGAAAACCGTAAGTTTAGATCACGGCCTGATGCAAAGTTAGATCAAAATATACAATACAAATATATGCACGATCGTTAGATCACCATTCAGCGGCGGAGACACAGAAACTACAATGCAAAGCGACTGTAACTCACTTGCGCGGAAGGGGCCGAGAACGGAATGTTCCTTCCTTCCTTCCCGTTGGACGGTCGGTCACAGTCACGATTCCAGTCGTCAGTCAGCGCGATTGTAAGCGAGCCGAAATGAAAGGAACTAGCAAATTGAATAGGGCGTGAGCTGAATTCAATCCCAGTGTCTTCAAAAAATCTTCTAACCCGAGAGGGTTCTGGTCATTCGCAGAAGAAAAATTCAGTCACTCTTTTGAACACCCTACTTCACTCACTCAGTATCACCAGCGACACTCTGCTCGGGCGAGTCTGTCTGCAGAGCGACCCGAGTCTCAGATCCCCCCTCCGCGCACTGAGTGGTGCAGAGACACGTCAATCAAATTGCGTCAACACCCAGATATATTTACGCCCATCCAACTGTACGCCATTGCTGTCTCAGAAAACTCCGCCCCCCGAATGTCGACTTGCTGGTCCATGATCCGTAACTGGTTGTATCCAGACTGTTCGCTTGCACGCAAGCGTTTGGAACACCCAGCGTTATGTAACAGCTGCATGTAGACTGTTATGTGAGCTTTTTATATTTCATGCGAATTAAAGTCATGTACCATTCCATGGCACATGAATGAAGAATTCGTTGAAGGGTACAAAAAAGGAAATCATTGCGGTTTGTGGCACCTGGCATGATGGCTGGTCCTTGTACCTTAATCGAGGCATTTTTATTTTGGTTCAATACTATGGCGTCATCTTTAAGTTTCTTGCGTCATGTGCCTACAAACCAGAATTGAGAAATGTTGACAACCTGCTCTGCTCAGGAAATAACTTCGGGTACCACTCTGCATTCCCATTTATTGCAGTTGTAAGCATGATACAAAGATGGATGGCAGACACATATGGTCTTAAAATTATCATCAGGTACACAATGAGCTCCCTCTGACACTTATGCAAGACCACAAACTGTTTGTCAAAGCCTGACAGAAAAAAAAACATTTTCAATTTACGCTCAATTCAAAATTGAAAACATTCCTAAACTTTTCAGAAGAAATGTATTATGGGCAACATGGCATGATAGTAAACCATAGTAAACCTATTACAATGCTTTATGAAAACAAGAATGCGTTAAGGTTTACCCAAATGACAAAAAAATATATACTTACCTTTGTTATCTCTCTCAGGGTAGAAGTTATTTGTTAAGATAACATCCATAATACACATCAAAGTACATTTCATTACATTGCACATTTCTTCTTTTAGAATATGAACATAGTTGAGAGCTACAGTTCATCATTTCACTTTTTAGCATTTTACAGCTATACTGTTTGCACTCAGCTGTTACTGTAAAAATTCTGGATGCACATTACTGTGTGCAATGGCCATGCAAAGTTCACTGAACAGTAAACTACTTCAGAGGATGTGATTTTGTGCAAAACAGCAGATCTATTTGAAAAAAAAAACCTATTCTCTTTGCTCCTGATTATAAGACCAAAGCCTCATGATGTTTATATTATTGAATAGTAATGCCAGTCTCAGTTTGCAAAAGCCCTTGATGAGGTTCCACCTCTCACTTGTAATTACTATTTCAGCAGCAACTGTAGCAACAGAATTTCCCAGGTGCAAATTAAATGGTACTGACTGAATTGCGGCATTGAAAGAGAGAATCGCCGGTTAATCTCAATAACAATCTGTACGGTGGTATTCAGCTGGAAGCATAGGGGAATTCAGCAGAATGCATGATCCAAGGCACATGACAATGATTGTGGGTGGCCTAATTATGTGGTGATGGGGTAATGGAGGGGGCTAGTTGCCCAGCTGAAATCCCCCGGAAAGAGTACAGTGCAAAGGAGCCATGAGCAGCTGTGTATAGAACCTGCCACTTCAAGCACGGCGTCATTCAGAATTCAAAGGACGACACCATTCAGAAGCCGGACGTAATACAAAATGGAAAAAGCAGATAACATCAGCACAGGAAAACGTCCATGGTAACTGAGAGGGCTTTTGTGGCGGCAATGACAGGCTGTTTTTCGTTTCAGAGCATTCTTTTGGTGGATTTACCTGAATTGATGCCCAGTTATTTGATATGCATGCACTCTGAGAAGAACTGAAAGATGCTGCCAATAATCCATAGCTGAATTATCACTGATATGTTGTTGTAACACATATTCCATTGTGCATTTTAAGAATTCTGTCCTTGAATATGTAGAATTATGTCACAACCCTTGTGTGAATCCCTAGTGTGTCTCTTCGCAATTCAGCAGCACGCGTGTTTATTCAGTGCATGTGTGTTTATTCAGTGCACGCGTGTTTATTCAGTGCACGCGTGTTTATTCAGTGCACGTGTGTTGCGATTGGTGTGCATCTTGTGCACATTGTTACTCTCTGCTGAATGTCATTAGTCGCACGTTTCCTAATTAGCGAGTGACAGGAGTCTTCCAGAGCATGCTCTTGTTGCTAGATTGTTAACTCACATTCTCTCAAACATCCTAGTCAAATGTTTGTTATGCTTCCACATCTTCGTCTTAATGCAACAATTGCTTTGGTGGCAGCCATGGTCTCCTTGAACCTTAAGTATCTTTACTTAATTTGAACAAGCTCCCCATCTTAAATAAGGGTCCAGGATTGGGACTGAGTTCAAGTTAGCTTAATTCAGTTCAGTTCTTCAAATCCAGCTTTCAAGATCATGCTTCCAATCCTAATCAATGCCCAGGACTGGGACAACCTGCTTGTTCACCTGCAAGTCCACTGTCTTTATCAAGTTTGTCAGGAACAAACTTCCAACACTGTAAACCTTGGCAAATGTGGTGAACGCAAATTTTGGAGACCCATTACCTCAAAAAAAAATTTGTGTTTGCCAACTAAATGACCTTGTGTTCACAGCACTAAAAAACGTGTAAAAAAATAACCTTACCATATTTTCTTTAAGTTTCTTCCACGCAATGTAATTAAGTTGACCTGCACAATTTTTTGAGGTAATCGGTTTCCACAAAACATTCACCGCACTATCAGGGTTTACAGTCTGAGCTGAGGCCAGGACTGTGACTGAATTCCTCTAAAGCATCAACCCTCCTCTTCATGGGCAGTCCAGTGCTGGCAAGCGCTACATCACCAGGCAGCACACCTGAGGGCACTGGCCGGCAACAGCAGTCCAGACATTACCTGTTATACCTGTGCTCAACTGTCTGTCCTCCTCTTGGAGGTTCCGTCCTCACCTGTCCTGTCCAGGGTTCCGTCACCATCATTACCGTACTGCTGCTAAAAAAAATTTCAGTTGTATTTCAAGTCTGTCTCCGGATTCCTGGTCTGGACTATAACAGCACGTTACATTATTTAAAAGTTGTACATTTTCTTAAAACCAAAATAAGGGCTCATATATCAGAATCATTTTCTTACAGTTTTTATTCTCTTCTATGACATTTATCAAACTAACATTTTTCACAGAATGAAAGTATAAGGTATTCTTTGGTTCATGTCTAGTCCAAAATACTCAGATTTGCCATTGCCCAGAAATGATTTAAATTCAAATTACAGCGGGAGGGATAGAAAATTAGGTTTAAAACTGAAGGCAAAGATGGGATTTGATGTTCTATCCCCAATGATGAGAACAAATGTTTGAGCCACTAGACCGTATAATCCCTACATTCATCCCTCGATAAATACCAAATCTGGCTGTGGTAACCCATCTGCCATTCTTAAAATAAACCACAAAGGTATTCCCATTGGCAAAGCTTTGTGAGGCCAGTTTCAATGGTTTTGTTGAGGCGAAAGGCTCAGGCTATGCCCACAAGAATCTGTGGACATACTAATGTTTCGCAGTTAAGGAATTGACTTTGTCAAAGCATAACAGAAAATGGATCAGTGTGAAGTCTTTACTGTTCTAAATATAAAAAATGAACAATGAGTGGATACTGTGAGTTGGGTGCATCACCTTGTCTTTGCATAGATCTGTGTTAAAGTCATAGGCTCATTTAACACAACCCTGTAAGACAATGCTGGTTTCCAAAACAAACAAAAAAAAAGCCACCAAATTCAAAATATTGAAAATTAGCCATAAGCTGTTGAAAACTAAATCATAACAATATAATTGTGGCCAGTCTTGCACTAAAAATTAGGTCTTGATGTTTCATAGTTCTGTAAGAAATTGGCTGGGAGGTTGTTTCAACCATTTTGGAGAACTTGCAATAATTCTTCCGCAGACTGACTGTCTCGCTAGAGTCTCGGCAGGTAATTCCAGACGGGCTCGACAGTGCTTAGATCAGAGCCCTGTGGAGGCTATACCATCTGTCACTTTAATAAAATACAAAAATCTGCAACATTACTTTTTTAAGTTAATGTCTGCAAATCCCAGTTGTGCTCAGTTCTTTAGAGAAACACGCAGAAAGCAAAAATAAGGAAGCTAAGAGCAAGGGCTGTGCATGGCAGTGCATTAGCTCAGTTGCACTCGACTGTCTGTGATACTAAGGTCTCAGACACAGGAGAGATATTTTTGCTGATTAACAGTTGAGGTAAAAGCTGAACTGTGATGTATGTAAAAATCATACTGCTTAATTCTATTAAGCAGATGGAGAAGAATGTGACAGAATAAGAAATTATAATGCCCGCTATGCATGGAAGTTTTATGTTTGTATAAAATAAGTGCGTGAATATTTGACCAAATATTGACCCAAAGTTGCAACGTTTTCCAGTCTTTCAAATGGCGTGCATTCTTCCTCTGATTTCCCTTCATGAACATAATCCAATTTGGGAACAGGGAGGAAAAGATTGTGTACCAAAGAGAGGGTCGGCTATAATCTTTTTCTTTTTTTTTTTTCAGAGGTTTGCACTGACTACGTCATCTTGTCAAAGTTCACTTTATTATTGAATGTGTATGTATGTCCTAAGGCTTTATAACTGAGAGAGTTGGTTATGGTTTTAAACATTTTTCTTAATCTCCACATTTAATTCAGTCCAGACATTTTCCCCAGGGCTCTTACAACAGTGTTAAACATAAACTGAACCGGTGACATTACATTGTCAGTAATGAAAAACAACACACCTTGTAGAGAACTTTAGTCTGGACATAGTCAAAATATTTTTTGACCAGCACATTTCAAATGCAAGTACAATGAAGTCTGAAGTGGTTGATATTTTCAAAAGCACAGTTTGACAAGTTCAATTAAGTAGTTGCTGAACTTGCCAAACTGTTGCTGTGCAAAATAAAAAACAAGTCTTAACAGTTGAAAGTGTTTGAGTAAATCCATGACAGAGCTTAATTACATCCAGCCCTCTGACATTTTCAAAGGGGCACATGTTATCTGATATCCAAAAACGAAATGGCTGAAACTAGCATGTCTTCAAGACACAGTATTTCATGCAGAAATAATCTTTCCTTAATATCATCGTATGGTACAACAGTCACTGGGTTCCATTTACTTAAAAAATGTGTTTTTGTTTTTAATGAAAAATGCAGAGTAAAGTGTCAAACAGGATACAGTGCTCGTGTACGCTGTACATTTTGTGGTCTACTTTAAAATTCATTTGCTAATTTTGTACACCATACCATTGAATACCACAAGTATTCAAACATGATTGAAAGTTTATTGTATCATAGTAAGCATGGAGGCGGAGTGAGTCAACAAGCCACCAGTTTAAAATAATAATAATAATAATAATATAAACCAAAATGTGGTACTTCAAAAAAAGGAAGTGAAAATACCAGGCCTTTATATACTGTCTGCTTATTTTTGCCAGGATCACCACAGTCCAAGCCTACATCTGTAGATGTCCATGGATGAATGACTGAGTGACAGATGCCATCCCACCATTGGTTGGCAGGCCAAGTGTACTTTCCCCATCGGCCATCGCCCATTCCCGCTATTCCACACACCGACCATCAACGGTGCAGCCACCAGTTATGACTAGTCTTCTTGAATGTCAAGTGCCTGAAAACTTTTTATAGAGACTGAGCCGTCCACAGACAAATAAGGCGGCTGTTCAAGGACATCAAGATTATGCAGCATAAGTTTAAAAGGGGGAACAAATATGTGAAAAGACCTTGACAGTCATAAAATAGAAAGAAAATGTCAAACCCTGTCATGGAAGAGTATCAACACAGTATCTTAATGGCTGATTAGACCATTTTATCCACAAGGTCTCTTTAAGCCATTCGTGGTTGTTTCTCAAATAAGTGTAGAGGCCCAAAGAGGTCATCTAACGACGACACTCACCGGTTAACTGCGGACACCCATCTAATGACCACGTAAGTATGAGATGGAGGCCTTCTTTTGCAGTGAAGATTACTACTGGAAGCTAGCGCCACTATAACACTGGGAATAATGGAGACTGGTATGTCCATTGTTCATTATAATAAATTCCGGTTCATTAGTGATAATGGCATCGTAAATTGTGCGTTCTTCCTGGATGGCAAGAGATTCTCTTGTGCAATAATGCATGACAAGTGAGTGATCATACATATTCTCCTATTCTCTTTCATCAAAGCCTTCAGTATGCAGTGTGCGTGCTGATGTCAGAGTCTCCACATGACAAGGGGAGGCTGAGGGAGTGTGAGAGATTTGCTGCTTCTAAAAGCTTGCACCAGACGACTGATGGTGACGAAAGATGAAATGTGTGCATGCCTTATAAATCTCTGGCTCACTTGCCAGCTCACTAACCAGAGGTATTTTAGTTGATGGAAACGGCAAAACAATCCCTCCACAGCCCCACTTACAGTATATATCAGTCCCATGGTATTGGGACATAAATAAACATTATTCAGCACCGTTAATCATAAATGGTCCAACAGATAATATAAAATGCAAGTCAAGCCTTAGAAGAAATGGTGTCATATATAATATTGCGTTCTTGTGTTAGCATCGATCCAATCCCTGACGCCTTAGCCACAATCAGGGTACAAATCTCATATTTTTCATGTTACATAAATGATTCTAATGCATATATTGATATATGTGGAAAGTTACATATTCTTTTTGCAGAAATTATTGAGATCTCAGTGTCCTGAAAATTTCAAGGGAAAACATTGAATGGTTTTTTTTTCTACAGCATTTTGAAATTTTGATAATGTTCCTTTACTGCATGTTACAAATTTTCAGTTCAAATGAAGTTAAGATTTAGAAAAACTTTGTTATAGATAATATGTTCAAATCTATATTTTATTTGTAATACTGTTGTTTGCTTTCAGAAAATAGCCTCAAATTACGAACTATAAACCATCCATTGTCAACATTAATCGACGTTGATTGATATCCTTTTGTTACTTTTTTTAATTAAAATTTAGTACTTGCTTATTTTGATGTAATAATATTCCAATTAATGAGTCAACCTATTCGCAATTTGTCTTTAAAGGTAACTTATACTTAGTTGACTGCTAGAGTGTAATTTTATGCAAATGAGTCATATTTTCAGCCATGTTCAGCCAAATTGGTTCGCAATGCAATGTAAAAAAAAAAATTGTCTCGTCCGTACCCCTATGTATTTCTCATACAATTCTAATGAAAAAGCAAAATTATAAATATGTAATATTTGTTACACCTAAGTCAGGGGTGGGCAACTCTGGTCCTGGAGGGCCGGTGTGTATACAGGTTTTTATTTCTATCAATTACTCTCACTAAGGAGCCTATCCTCCCATGCGCGTAAAAAAGAGTGTAGCTACACGCTTTTCAGCCTACGCGTATTCTCCCCTTAAGTCTGTGCATTATGCGCCCCGAAGGCAGTTATGCACTTGAGGCGGAGCAAGGCCAAAATCGGTGCGTTTCCGGGCGTTTCTCAGGCAAATAACACTTACGCGTATTCTCCCGCTGGCTTACACGCTTTTTCTGTTAAGCGCTTTTGAGGGCTGTATTAAGGTCAAGTGCAAGCATAACGCAAAATGGAATATTGCATTTGATGTCTGTTATAGGCCGAATTTCAACGTTAATTTTGTTTTATTTAACATGGTAAAGGTTGAGATATTCAATATTCGATTGTTCATCCTTATTTCTAAACTACATTTCTCATTACCGTAATAAATTATCAAACAAAATCATCATATGATATTACCCAACAGCCTGTTCTCCAATAAGTTCAATTACAAACGCATTACAAACAATTACAAACATACCGGTGGTCATCAAGGTCACAACTGCGCTGTCGGCCCTGGCATCTGGGTCGTTCCAGAGAGTGGCTGGTGATGTCATGCACATATCACAGGCGTCTGTGTCAAGGTGTCTGACACAGTTGGTTGACGCTATGCTGCACCATGTCAGCCACTTTAAAGTTCCCTGAAACACCAACTGAAAGACGGAGAGTTAAGGGGGGGTTCTACTGGGTCGCCAGGTTCCTCAGTATTGTGGGAGCCATTGCAATCAGAACCCCTTCCACTAATAAGAATATGTACAGAGACCGCAGACGTTGGCACAGCATTAATGGTCAGATTGTGTGCGATCATCATACGCGCATATTAAGCATCTGCGCCAAATTCCCTGGCTCGGCCCATGACGCCTGTTTACTGCGCAACTGCTTGAAATGCCAAAAAATACAAAAAATATTTGAAACCATGTTAAGCTTGTTTCCAGTATCTATCACAGTGATACTTTCAGTATAGGCAAATAAATATGACCATTTTACGTAACCCTCCTTCATCCATATCCACTCCAAGTTATTCTCTGTGCACTTCCACTGCAGAAAGAGTGGATGCCAACTCCTCCTCCAGTGCAGTGAAATGCACCGGGGACGATGGTTGCTCACCACCTGTTGCGTGCACACTTCTCCAGTGTGCAGGGAGCCTGTTAAAATTCGGCCAATAACCGACATCAAACGCAATATTCCATTTCGCCTTATGTTGGCGCTTGACCTGAATACAGCCCTCAAAAGCGCTTAACAGAAAAAGCGTGTAAGCCAGGGGGAGAATACGCGTAAGTGTTATTAGCCTGAGAAACGCCCGGAAACGCCTCGATTTTGGCCTTGCTCCCCCCCAAGCGCGTAACTGCCTTCAGGGCGCGTAATGCTCAGACTTAAGTCGAGGGGAGAATATGCGTAAGCTGAAAAGTGCGTAGCTACGCGCTTTTTTCGACTTACGCGCATGGGAGAATAGACCCCTAAATGCGGATGCATAATATTTTTTTTTTTTCAGTTGAAGGAGGCATCATACTTCCAGAAAATATAAACATTATTGTTGTACAATCAATTTCATTTTCTCCTGTAAATACAAATTAGTCTGCACCCTGATTGAGACTAAGGTGTCAGTAACTCATAGCGGGTCGTCCAAACATCTTAGAATAGTCCTCTACAACAAGGTTTACACCGGAAGTTTTGTAAAGTGGAACGATACAAGGAATCTTCAGTACACCACAGCAGATCTGTACAAACTACTGTCTCTAATCAGCTTTAAATTACTTAGAACCTGTTTTCTTGGCTCCATTTTGCAGACCTTCAATGCATGCGACCCATGAAACACTTCTCAGTCAGGTATAGACAACTATGATGCATTGCTGTTCATTTTTGAAAGTATTCAAAACACGTATTGAAATTTTTACGGGGAATTCATTTGAAATATTCTCTTCACGTACTCCAGTAATGTTGTAGAGCAGCTTTCAGAAGCGTATAATCTCTGCTGAAATGGAGTCCATGAAATTTCTGGTATCACTGCGTGTCATTGTGAGGTCTACTAACTGTGGAAAATTCAGGAAGTTCATTGTTGTTGCTGTTACACTTCAGTGTTCCTCTCTATAGCACCACACACTCAGTGGCTCTGTTTAATGCTTATGCCCCAGAGACTTCATCAAAACTCCACGCAAGGGGGCTTGTTCAGTTGCACTCAAACCTGAAGGGGGAAGGAAAATTTCAACAGCACATTGCCGCTAGCAGTAAACTCTGTCAGGTAGCAACTGGTGGCAAAATAAAGTAATTTTCGAACTATATTATTATCAGCTGTTATCTTTAATATGTGAAAAAAAAATATGCACAGTTTTGAAAAGGCAGTACATTTTAGCAGCAGCGTAAGAAATAGCAAACTGTACTTGACCTGAAACTTGAATGGCGCAACACAGCCAGGGAGGCCTGCCTGGCGCCTGCTGAGTTTTGCACTTAAACATTCCTGTATAGTAATGAGAGCATAGCTCTTTCCTAGAATTCATTCAGTCAAAAGCAGAAGGGGCCCTCACATACATTCCACTGTATAATGCTGACCCCCCCTCCCTTCACAGTACTTAGAGAAAGAAAAAAATCTTTCACCATTACATTGGCCTCCTTTCCTCCTCAGCTCTTTCACACTGTTCGACTGAAAAATTTCCAGCATCTATACATTGATAGGCCAAAACATTATGATCACTCACAGACAGAGGGATAATGCTTTATGTCTTGGAACAATAGAGCAAGTCAAGTTTTGTGCGCAGATCTGAGTCGGTAAGCAAACTATGTCCTCGTATCCGACGTGTGCAGTGCGGGAGAAATGGAACCAATGTGATTATGACAAATCAGAGCATCTCTGAAATGATAAGGCTCGTGGGATGCTTGTGGTCAGCAGCAGTAAATACAAGCTGACAATCGTCAAAAGACAGACAAGCCGCAAACTGGTGACAGGATATTGAGCGCCTTAGGCTCCTCGATATGGGAAGGCAACAAACGCCATCCCGTCTGGTCCAAATCAACAAAAGGCCCATCGTGGCATAAGTCACGGAAGGTAACGATGATGGCCCCTGGGAGAATGTGTCCCACAGTGTATCACATTCTACTGCATATGGGGCTTTGTGGCTACAGACCACACACAATGCCTATTCTGACCCCTGTCCTCAGTCCTGAGTACCCATAATGAGCATTCAAGTGTCAGAACTACACCTTGGAGCAGTGTAGGAAGTTTACTTGGTCCAAAGTATCCCGTTTTCTTTTATGTCATGTACATCGACCAATTATATGTGTGCCATTTACCTGGGGAGTAGAGCTTAAACCAGAAGTCAGTGAAAATGCAAAGGGGAGAAAATTTCAGTTGTCTGATCATGTGGGCATTGACAATTTCAAAGCATCAAACCAGCGATTTAATTGAATATCTCATCAGTTACCAAATGATGCTTTGTTAATACTATAAAGCTATATTTTGTAATTAGTTCGAACACTCAAAAGCCCTTGAGGGGGTGGGATGGTGATGGGTTGTTTTGCCACTCTGCTTGCGATAATAAAGTGAATGTATCACTATACAGCTGCAACTACCAACAAATTTGACTCGAATGAACGCAAAATGGTAAAACTGAGATTGTGGAGACTTGGATCGACTGTATTGATACAACTTTGGACAAATGATGATACTGGTTATCATTCTGGTTTAAATACCTGTCACATGGCTATCAAAGAATAACCAGGTCACGAGATGCAGCTGATGGTGGGAAAACACGCAACACATAAAACAAGACTATGCACAACCTAGTACACGGCTGAGCCGCCAAGTGCTGTATGAGAGTGTGGGCCCAAGAAAAGGGTGCTAAATGAGGCAAAGCTCATGCAATTATATGAAGTGCAAGTTTCGTAATGAGCTGGAGCTCATAAATTATTTACAAAGTAGGTGGGGAGAGTGAGAGTGTGAAAGAGTGAGTGAGTGAGGTAGTGGGAGTGAGAGAGAGTAAGGGAGTGGGAGGTAGGCGGAGTCTTGAGTAAGGAAAACATCAAAGCAAGTGGAATAGACAAAGAGCAAGAGTAAGGGTAGCTACAGGTTACTTTACACCTCTGATGATTGTGTATCCCATTGTACCTGTCTTCTCTCGTATCGGTCGCGAGATTCAATAGGAGGATTAAGGAAATGATTCTGGTACCGGCTACGAAATTCAAAAGGGAGGAATGTAACACATAGTACCAGTCTATCGAGGCAGAATCTCAACAATGTTCGGAATTTGTTTTTAATTCCCCTATTCAACGTTTGTTTTCAGTCCAGCACAGATTCTATTTTGTTTCTACATTTCTATTTTGTTTCGATTTCCTTGCAAATCTTAGTTTGTGATCTGGTTTGTTGAGCTAGTGCAAAGCCCTTAAAAAACGCACTGTTTGGAATGAGTCAATTGCGTGGCCTTTAGTAGCCAAATGCCACAAGCACTTTTCTGTAGAATCAATTCCCTTTCCGCACTCAATACAACTGGATATTTTCCTGAAAAAAAGTTTGTCCTAAATTGAATAAAATTGTTAAATTGGTGTGATAACAAACTCTAGCGAAAGCACTTGGTACGTGCCGTCTTTGTCTTTGTAGTGAAAGCAAATGGTTTGCGAGATCCGAGTGACTTGTGTAGCAACATTTATGCCCAGCAGGACTCAGGATTTGTACTGTACACAGTATGTCAAGTGCTATCTGTCAGTGTCCTCTTTGCTAAACACAACTGCATTCGGTGATCGCCAATTCCCAGCCAAGATGGAGGACAGAAGACTTCCAGGGCTGCATTGCGAAACTGGAGCACCACAGCCTAGGTTGCGCAAAAATGCAATTTGTTTCTCACTGGAAAAGAATCAAGCTGTAATATTTCACATGCAGGTAGGGGAAGAACCAGGGCACTAGACCACTAGACTGTTAATCATGCTGCAAACGTTATATGCTAAAGGATGATCGTGATCAGTGGTGGCTGGTGAACTGGCGATAGGAGAGGCTCAAAACAATCCCTTAAAATTAATGATTGGTCACACCCTATTTTCAATCATTCATTTAAATTACCATTACAGAAACTCCGAAAACTCTCTACATTATCAGGTGTGGCCAGTTTTCATTTATAATGCATACCTATCAACTCTCACGCATTCGGTGTGAGTTTAAGTGGCATATTTATGTTCCTCTGCTGTAGTCAGTAATTTTTCAATCAAGCGTATGTTAGGGATTTTCGCGCGGAATTCAAGTCCTTGTGCACTGGAGGAGATGGAAGCAAAGGAATTGCATAAAGACATTTCAGATGATCTTATTTCATTTAAACGATCATGAAACACATACATTGCCTCCAATCCCTGAATAAAGAAAAGCGGGAGAAGTCCATATTCGTAATCGGTATGCGTAATAAATGAAAACAAGCCACATCTGATAATTTTGACAGTTTTCGGAATTTCTGTAATGGTACTTTAAATGAATGATTGAAAACAGGTCATGACCAATCATTCATTTTAATTGCATTCCGGTGCAATTCCGGTGTGAAATTGACTTGGGGTGTATTGAAATATGATAATGAGTACTAACTTTTGTCGAATACCCCACCTCCGTACGCACACAACTTTTCGAAATAAATAAATTTTTAGCCGAAGCTCCCAACAAGCTTACAATGGCTGTGAATCGGGCATTGTGTTGCCATGCAAAGAAATCGCTATTTTTTTTTTCATCATTAGCGAGGCTCAAAGTAGCTCCACACTAGAATTCCGAGGGTCCTGACATTTAAAACGAGGCACTGAGAACTTTAAAAATGCACCGGTAGTGTATTAAAAAATACTATTAATGCAAACAGTACCTCGATGTAGTTTCCAGTCGCCTCCATCTTGAAACTCACAATAAGTCGATTGACGAGCACAAACGAATAGATTGCAATCTGTTCCCCTATCCTTCCTATTTGTTTGTGCTCGTCAATCAAATTATCGTGACTTACCTAACATTGCTTTACATAATGTTAGGTGAGACACTTCAAGCGCTATCTATGTTGGAAAGAGTTCACCAGCGGGCTTTGCGAGCGAAATAAATCGTGAGGATTTGCGGTCCTATCCTGTTTCACGGATTGCTAACTAACACTGGCTAGGTAGCTTATTAGCTGGCTAGCCAACATTTGAACGTAACATGGATACCAGAACTGATGGTAGGAATTGGAATTTCAGGCAAAATAATTTTACGGTATAAACAAAATATAGCAGTTGTGGCTTAATTAAGTCTGATAGTCTAGTTCCCTGCTTCATCCCCTACCTGCATGTGAAATATTTCGGCTTGATTACTTTCCAGTGGGAACCAAATGGCATTTTTGTGCCACCTAGGTTGTGGTGCTTCAGTTTCGCAATGCAGTCCTGGCTACCGGAAGACTTTTCTCCTCCATCTTGGCTGGGAATTGGCCATCGTCAAATTACTTTATCCAGGCATTCACAGCTTCCGTTTTGGGTGATGGTCATCATGGGCAGAAATGGGAGCAAGCAAACAAATGTAAATTTTAAAATATGACATCTTTTTTACTCCTGGATAAGCAAAGCTTATCGAAGGAGGGATGTGATGAGACTCGAGCAGCACTCACTAATCAATTTGCCTTTAGTAGGACCAGGGGTGGAAAGATAAATATGATCTTTGCATGGATGACTGGTCCCTAATTCACAAACAGCTTATCCAGGAGTTACCAATTGTGCCACTTGGATTAAACATTGACTCGGTGTTCCCATAGAGTTTAAATGTTCTTTAGTCAGTGTCTGCATATTTCCTGCTGTTTTATTTTTCCTGCATGGCATACAGTATGGTGAAGAATCCATCGGGGGATCTAGCAACAATGCTGTTTTTCACTGTTCACCACGCAATAACTTTTCTCCACAGTATGTTTATTTGAGGCTAACAGACCGAATCTTGCGGCTGAGCAAATTCTAGATGGCTAAATACATGGTTTATAGACCATACTCCACCATTTCTCTTGCAAACGGATGGATGACCCTCTACACTCCCAGTTTCGCTATAGCTAATATCTTCTAAAAAAAAAAAAAAAAGATTAGTAATCAGCATACTCTCAACAATTAAAATGTTAACGTGCGCTAACGTGATCCCTCTTATTCACAGTTCAACAGGAGTTATAATACTGGCCTTATCTTACTCTGGCACAATATCTAGGGATAATTTTCCTCTCGTCTCAGTATTGCTTGTGCTTCTTTCACGTCTTTGTCAATAGATGATTCAACCGACTCCCACATAGATCACAATCACTCAGTTGCGTGACCGTGACCACAGAGCACGATCAACACACTTTGTCCTCAGTTCTATCTCTCCCTCACTCTCTGTCCTTCACTCTCTTTATTGTTCTTTCTCACTTCATCTCTCTATTTCTTTAGTTCTCTGTCTTTCTGTTATTATCATTCCCTTCAACCAGACCAGTAGAGCGAGAGAAGGCAGAACTGCACACTACACACCCGCCACAGTATTTACATTTGTTTAACGATCACGGCAATAGCAGGATGTACAACTGTAACTGCTGACTTGCTGCCAAAGCCTGGTCAACATACAGCTTTGACAATAGGGACCCATCAAACACTGCTATCGCTGCCACAAAAATTAAATAGAACATTTGAAAACAGCTCATTGACGAGGACTCCAGACAGTCATTCCCTGTCCTCGAACAGCAAAAATCTTCAGTTGTATGTGCCCATACCGAGCCAAATTAACATTTACAAAGTCTAGTTGAGAGCATTCCTGCCAGGATTGAATAAAATAAACACTGTCAGATTTGATTTAACTCTGAACACCGTACAGTGTAAGCAGACCCACACTGGCGTGAGAAACCTGCGGCCTGATACTGTTACAGTGTTTGGGGTTTTATTCAATCAGCAGAATATAGTTTCACACATAAATCCTCCAGTCTTGTTGGACAGGAAATGCAATCTGAGAAATTAGCTGTGTTTTATACAGTATCTCTCCTTAGGAGATGTTTATGGGTGTGGCACGGGTGGGACTCTCAGCATTGTCATATTTTGTGGCGGAAATGAAAATAGCCAAATGAGAGCAAGCACAAACAATCACTATCCCAGTCCCAATGCCTGCAACTTGCAGCAACAGAATAATTGGTTTCTCATGAACTGCTTTGAAATATTGGCATGGGATATTACTGCTATCCAAGGTGAAACACCCTTGTGGCGATCATTCAGGTACAATGTGCTAACCAATTACCTTGCTCAGAGAAGGTACAGGTATAATTCTGCACCAGAGTAATATGCTTTGCTGACCCAATTGCATATGTTTTATCACAGAAAAACACGCTTGAACACGGATGATAAGGCCCTATCGGCAACCCCCCGCTTTTAAGCTGGCACTCAGATATAACCATGGTTTAACTGCAGTCCCACTCCCTGCAGGCAATTGATTTGCTGTAAAAGAAAAAGATATACCTTGCCGCTCTTGTGTATATTCTGCAATAAATTACAGCTGCAGTACTAATCACTTTTGGCAAGAAATCTTGATGGAACGATATATTTTTCCATTTACTGGTATGTCTTGCTGGACATAGCTGCAGTGAGCAGGCTAAAAACTTGTCCATACCGATGCAATATGATTGTTGTATGGGTTTTGTCGGCAGGCCGGGCAGTGGTTTTGTGTTTCACAGAAACAGAATAACATCTGCAGGTACGGCAAGGGGGGGCTCCTCTTTGGCAGGGCGGTAAACTTTCAAACTACCTTTTTTAACCATTCTCTCTGTATTGAAAAGGGCCCCTTAAACCATTAATCTGTTCACTGTTTTTCCAGAGTTTTCATAATGACTAGATTCCAGTGCCTGCAAAGGGCTTTCAGTCTTTTCATTTTCTCTCTATTCACTGATTCTTTTACTTTTTTTTGTGAGCAAGCTGAGAATTCTCACACTGTCCCATAATGCTCAGTGACATAAGGGGAATGTGTGAAATGCATCACTCACTAGTGCTTACTCAAACAAAACCAAAACCAGAGGAAAGAAATTGAGAGAGAAAGAAAAAAAGTTCCTCTCCTGCCTCTAATTTTCAGCCACAAGGCACCTTCCCCTCTCTGTGGTGAACTCATTCACCTCCGCAAAGATCAGGGCCCCATAATGTGCATTTGCATTGTGGGGGTGAAAGCTTCAACTCAGTCCATCTGCAGGCACCATATAGAGACACACAATCAACAAGCATTGCACTACAGTAGTTGCACATATACAATGTAGTGGCAACTTCGCAAAATGCAAGTGTGCAGTCATGCAATGTGCAATAATGTTTGAATGTGGCTCCTTAATAATGCAGTTCCAAACTACAGTTGTTGGGAAACTGCCCTGATCTTGTTCAGAATACTTTTGCCTGATATTTCTTGAGCATATATCATTTCCGCATGCCCTGTGGCTATAAGCGAGAGAACACAAGCCACATTACTGCACGGCGCCCCAACTATACAGGGGGCCCCTGTGACTGGACCAGTTCTTTTCATCTTAGAAAAAACATGGCCCTGTTTTTCATGGTTTTGCCTAGATAAAGAATGTCCATACTGGTTGTTGAAGATAATAAAGCACACCATCAGAATGCTTATGATATTTATTAAACTTTACAGCACAGATCACAGCGCATTTGAGCAAAAGGGTTTGTGATAACAAGGCCGTTCCGTATCAAGCCTTGCCATGTTACAGAAAGTGAAGACCAAGCCTGGTCTTGAGTACCTTATGGAATCTACTCTTCTGGAATTTATCTTTAAATTCTTTAACTCTGCCAATCCCATATGTGGGTTCACCAAATACAACTGCTTTATTGAAACCCGCAGAACTTTATGCTTTAGTGAAATTCGAGCGGAGATTAAGTCTTCCAAAGATCCAAGAGATATGTCTAACTGAATTACAGAGAAATATGCGTAAAATGATGGACAAGATCTAGATATTTTCCATATAACGTAATGCTGCGGCCATGAGAAAATGGTGTCCTGGGTTTGAAGATTTCAGTGAAAATAAGTGTGATGTAGATGCAGTATGAAGCTCTGCAACCAACAAATGCAGATTATGTGAATGACAATGTCCTACAATATGGAAAAAAATGCTTTTTCTAACTTTCAACTGAGTCAACTGGAAATGCAAGCAGAAAATCATAATCTAAAGGGTTGAGTAGCTTCTGCTCAGTACTTTGCTGCCACAAAGGAAGCTGCAGTTGACTTTATGGTTTTAGTAATCGTTATGTTCCCCTTAAAATCTGCATGTACTCTATATTACACCTCAGAATTTAGCATTTTAGTGAGCAGAAGTGCATTTGATGATGCGGTGTCGCATTTTGTTTTCGAGAAAACACCAATAAAATAATGGCTTGTGGCGGAGAAATTTTACTACCTTATCTAAACTAAGTAGGCAGTGAGCTGTAGGAGCCATGGCTCAACTTGTAAATTGCCATCTACATCCATTTTTATATTAAAAAAAGGTTTATCGCTGTGGATAATGGAACCAATAAAACAGGTAGGGTTAGTCAGGAGATATATCACTAAATCTCCTGGGTTGCAAGTTTAAATGAAAACTATTAAGCATTTGGATAAATTTAAGTTGTTCCACTTGCCCAATACTTGCTCACCTTGTATATCTTAGACATTTGGAACAGGGCAATCCACACAAAATGATGAAGTCTACCTTCTTCAGTAAAGTCTCTCAGTGTGGAAATATCTTCAATGCAAATGAACCCAGCATGATTGCACTGGTTCTCCCAGCAAAACATCCCCTCTTTTGTGATGCTCTCACTTTCGGCCCTTGGATCAAAAATGCAGAAAAGTGAATCATGAAATGCTTAATCTTTCCCATTACCGGTGAGATAATTTGGCCGGACAGGCACACAATGTAATAATGGTGAATTTTAATTAAGTTGCTTGCTGGTTGGTTGCAGCTACCCCCAGGTTCTTATTGCATGACTGACAGCGTTTTCAGGAGTTCTCTGAAGGGCGCTTGAGGTTGTTGACATCCACTGAGAAGAATTAATGTAGGCTGTGGATGGAGGCCCCCCACATATCAATGGGACTGAAAAGCAAAAGTATGGCATTCAGGCTTAGCTGTAAGGGGGCACACAATAGACACAGGGCTATAAATTCTGCCTCACTCCCTACTTGAAAGGCTTCTTTGAGTGGCGACAGACTGGCTGGGGTTGGCTAATCTCCCTGTGCCTGGTGCGGTGCCCGCGGAGATCTCTGACAGGCGAAGAGAGGGATAGGCTTCACCATATCGATTGACAACACGAACCAGCACTAGCAAAGCGCTGGCAAACTGCAGAGCCGGGTCAATAATGTTTGTGTTTTGAATCTGTCAACTGTGCGCAAATGATCTCGTGAGAAAATGGTGCGGTTTTGTATACTGTCATGAATACAGAGGGCATCTCAGGCAGCCTTCCCACCCTACACTTCAGTGCCACACATGTAATGGTGCTCATGGCCATCAACCCATTCGGTAATCGGTTATTTAGCTACTTTGGCTTTTTGCCTCTGTACTTTCGCTACTGCTCACTGTACTTTTGCTACCACGTCCAAGTTTGTTCACCACTATAATCAAACAAAGATCAGATTAAAGATCGCTGAGTATTTCTTGGAAGTTAATCGATCGCTACACATAACCTTTGTTTCATTGTCCGTATTGAGTCAGAACCCAAAAAAATTCTCAGTTGTAATACGAATGGTTTTTATAAAATTTTACCACTGATTCTGAAGAAATAGTTTTGTTCTTACCTGCATTTATCTTTGGTAGCGAACGGACCTGGACTTAGTTGTGAAAGAACAGTGTGCATTAGCAAAAGTACAGTAGCGAAACCTCTATAAACCACCCATTCCCTCCAGAGATCCACTTCAGTGGGTCGAAAAATGAAAAACTTTTTTTGATTTACATATACTTTTGTTACTATGATTACAAACAGGTGTGTTAAGTGACATTTTTGAACGTGTTACTATTCAGGATCTATACCATACAGTATATGCTTTTGGCTACTTTAAACTTAGCCCAGAGGTGTTCTGCTCAATTCATTGCAACTAGTGAAATATGTGGTTTTTACGGAACCTGATCACATAGGCTGCCCCTCTCCCCGTCGCCAGCTCATGATTTGTTCCTTCTTGGACTGTTGTCAGTAGGTACTCGCATCTACTAACAGATAGCATCCCAATTTACCCTTATCAAAGTTGCTCAGGTCCCATTTCTTCCACATCCAACATGTCGACTATGAGCACTGACTGTTCATTTATCATCCAAGGTCCATCTGCAGACCTTCAAATGCACCATTACGAGATAATAAAAGTTTGTTTCATCTGAGAGTAGTTTTAGTGTCGTATTACAAATTATGCATTTAAAACATTTTTGTTTATCCATTTGACACAATTTTTGTGTAAATATAATTTCCACTCTGAATAAGCTGAAATTGACTCAACATGCGTTGTCCCAAAGCGCACACATTACTGCGAAAAAAGCCAGACCAAAACACCAAACAACACGAGTCTCTTACTGCTGTAATACAATCTCTCCCTTAAGACGGGCAGTAATGGAGTTCAGCGCCCAGCCTGTGTACAATATTACACTGGATCAATAAGTGAGTTAGCACTGGATGAAACATTATGAGTGCTGCAAGCCGATCTGGGCAAAGTACGTTACGCATTTGGATGACCTCATATCCCACAAGGAAACCCAGTGATAGCAATTATTCAATTTGGGTCTTTAAAAAGTACATAAAACAACAAATACACAGGCTCACTCAGTCACTCACTCACTCACATAACTATTGCCCTCTAAATATTCAGCGTGGGATGAAACTGTCGAGGATTTAGTGTATAGAAAACTGGATAGGGCAGCACACAGGCACGACTGAGGTTAATTTATTCCAATGGCAGATGTTCAGTTGTCAGCCTAGTCTTTTGTTCAACAGATGACCATAAATATTTTCAAATCATTTAATGGATGTGTGTCAGGTCGACATTGTTGTATGATTAATTAAAATGGCCGCTATAGTCATGCTTAATTCCACTGTATGCATGTGTGCATTTGGGCTCATTAACATCTCCTTTTGAATACTGATCATTAAAATATCCTCACATGTCATTAGAATGATTGGATGTTTCATTTCGTCGGATTAAAGGAAATAGCAGCCCATGTGGATGGGATTAAGGCATAATTTGGCCTCTGCGGTAGACAAAGTGGATAATTATGGAAATTTGATTGGTTTGAAAGCAACGCTGAAACTATTCTCTATCCTCATTGAAGGAAAAATGCTGCTCATTGTTCAAAAGAATGTATTGTTAAATATGCTGAATTTTACTGTGCAAAGACTGATGAATATACTTCCTGTATGGGTTTTTGTACCAAGAAACGAGGAAACATCCTGAACTTGAATTATTTGTCTTTGTACCATAAGCCGATAGACAGTTATTTTATGGTGCTTTTTTGGCTTAATTACCCCACCTAACAGGATATTCTATACCCTTAGGGAGAATTCCAAAGCTACAGAATACGAAGTGGTTCATTGGCTAACAACATTACAGGGATCTTAAAAAAGGAAATTGAGATTCATTTAGATTAATAGCGGCCCTGGCTGATCTGAAGTCCTTTGGGTTTATAAAGTTTGATTCTACAAGAGTATGATCCTATTAAAGAGGTGGTGCAATGGTGCTTTACCTCATTTAGTTTTGGAGCATCTATTGTGCGACTGTAACTGTGATGAGGAAATGCTTTTGATAGATTAACCCAGTGTGAAAATTTTGACAAAATTAGATGACAATCTTTAGATTCTGCATTCAGCCTATGGATAAACAGTGATGAGAACATTTTGACAACATCAACCAAGCAATTCAAGATTAGTATGCCACTCAGACCACAAAATCTTCCCAAAATGCATTTGACTGGAGTAGGATGCCAGCAAATGTTAAGTTAAATAGCAAGGACCAAAAACCAGTCACACAAAAATATTTTTACCCTGAAGAGATTGTGTTTCCTTTGATAGTATGCATCTTCACAACAATTAGCTGAACTATTGGTCGAGGTGTGAGCCATGTGATGACGCACTTTACCTATTTTATACTCGACAAAGTACTCTCTGATTATGTCATTTTCTGTGGTCTTAACGCAAGCATCAAGTAAAACTGCTGTAAATGTGAGCATAAAAAGTGCTTGAGTAAGATTCAGAACCAACCGGTTACTGAGAGTGATTGCCAAATTGCTGATTGGCTAAATGAATAGGCGACTTATTTTGCTGGATGCAGCTGCAACTTCTGTGATACGCTCCGAGAGAGAGAGAGATACAATCTATTTTCCACTAGAAGAGGTAGGTTTCTAGGCTGCGCTTGAAGGTGCTCAAGGACTCTGACATTCTGACCTTGACGGGAAGATCATTCCACCAATGGGGAGCCAGGACAGACAGCAGTCTTGAGTAGGATGAGCGGGAGTGAAGGGGAGGTGGAGCCAAGCGACCAGAAGTGGCAGAGCGGACTGATCTAGTAGGTGTCTATAGTCTAACCAGTTTCTGGATGTATGCTGGAGCTGTTCATTTGACGGCCTGATAAGCCAGCACCAATGTCTTGAACTTGATGTGAGTGCAATAGGCAGCCAGTGAGGGTTTGTCAGCAGGGGGGTGACATGGGAGTGTGGAGGGAGGCTGTGGATGAGGCGAGCAGCAGCGTTCTGTATGAGCTGCGGGGGTCTGATGGCAAAAGCTGGGATGCCGGCGAGGAGGGAGTTGCAGTAGTCCAGGCAGGAGAGGATCAACGCTTGGACCCGGAGCTGAAATGGACTGTCGCAAACTGGAAAGCTGTGCTATCGTCTGACGAATCCATCTTAAAAACTTTGCTTTTGGAAATAATTGACATCATCTTCTCAAGGCCAAAGAGGGAAAGGACCATCCCAAGTGTTTTCAGCAATATGTTCCAAAGCCTGTCTTGGGCTGCATTTGTGTCCTAGTCATTGTAAACTTACATTGTGTCTGAAGGCACGATAAACATAAAAGGGCAAGGACAAATTTTGGTACAATAAATGCCTGATGTCATCTTTATCTGGGATGCCCTGCTTGTTCCTGTGTGATAAAGCCAAGCCACACTCTGCAGCATGGCTTGCTAGTGGCACAGTGTAGGTACTAGTCTGGCCTGCCAGGAGTCCTGACCTGTCTCCCATTTAAAATGTGAGGCAGAGTAAAAAGCACAACATACAACAATGACAACCCTGGATTGATGACTAACTGAAGTCCCATATCAGGCATGATGAATTAAATTGATGAGTTAGAGCATTACTTATTTAGTCTTTATATGTTCTTCCTGTGCATACAGGTTAAAAAAGATTTTAAAATTACTGGTTGCTGTTTTCATTCACATTTTACTCATTGCCACTCTTCTGCAATCTAAGTTGTATATTGTATTGCGCAGATTGCAGCTCCCACAACAAAACTCTAGCAAGAAAAGCAAGAAACGTGATGCCACTTATATTGACATCATATCATATTTCTAGCCATATGCTACACTAGCAATTACCACCATGAGCATTTACTGTATTCGAATATAATCAAATAGAGGGTAATGTTTCAATCAATACACAGACATTACAAATCTTTTAAACCTTTGTGGTAATCAAAACTCACTATTTTTTGACTGAATTTGTGAATGTCATTGTTATTTAAAAAGCATCATTTTTAATTGTGTTATTATTTAGCATGGATGAAGGAGCACAATCCAAAAAATATGTACATCAATTATGTAATTTCTTTCTTTTGGCTCAGGTCACAAAGGTGCTGGAGCCTGGTACCCATTGGATGAAGGGCAGGAATAATCCATGGCAGTTTGCCAATCCATTGCTGAGCGCACAGTCACTGCTTTTGTTCACTTCTACATAACACCAACAGAGGGAAAACATGCCGACCCAACAGAGACAGACCCCAAGCCAGATTCAAACCTTCAGCCTTTGTGCAGTGAAGCAAAAGTTCTGGCAACTTCACCACCTTACCATTGAAAAAACAATTATGGCACATGACAGAGAATATATTTGATCTCATATGGAGGCAAACTGCTACCTGTAATATCAATGCTAAGCATCTTGGGGTACGGCCATGTATGGAGCAATAATGATAGGAGGCATTGCAGGTATCATGTGACTTGTTAGGGGTTAGCTGTAGTTTTCAACTTTGATTTCAGTTCAGATTTTATTTGTATTAGAAGCTCTTTAGTGCAAGAGCTGTGAATGGCATGGTCAAAAAAATAACAGTGACTGCGGTCACTGTTGGCCAGAGATAATGACTTGTATGTGCAAGATAAGCTTATTGGACAAGATTGTGGAAATAAATAAATAAATAAATCCTGCCATCTATGGGGCGCAGCATGTCTATACTTTTAAAGTAGGACTTTTTCTAGCCTGAACTAAATTAATGAAAGTCTTGGCTTTATTTGGCGATTTGATGTTGACAGGGCAGAGGAGCAGAGACTATTTAAATGTCTTTTCTAATATGGCTTCTTTTTGAGGTGCTGCTGCCCAATCAAGTGGGAGTGGTCTCAGAATGAACTTGCACTCCAAGGTTTATGACTATTGGACCAAAAATTTAGGAGATGAGCATACTTCATGTTACCATACGAACGCCACAAACATTTTGCGCATGTGGCGGCCACCATCTTTTGAATTTCAGAAACATTTCCTTGACTTTGGATATTAAGCGTCCACCGAAGAGGACGGAGCAAGTTTGATTCATGCTGGTCAAATGGACTTGGAGGAATCAGAAAATTCTAAATGGCCAAAAATCTTGTCTGGCGCAAAAGAAAATGGACCCTGAGCTGAATCATATGACATCAAGCATATGATTACAGGACCAACTTAAAAGCACTAATAATTACGATAGGATGCACAAGCACTTGGCACCCTAAGGAAATTAAAGATTTGTTCTTAAGAGTCTCATGTTGGTTTTTTTGTGTGAATTTCCTTTGAGTGAAAGTAAGGATAATTTTAAAATAATTAAAGGTTAGTGAATGAGGCCCATTCAGTTCACTAATCAGTATACTGTGTTAATGGATTTGGGGTACAGCGGCCATGCAATCAAGGCTTACATTTAAAAAGATAACTTCTCCATTATTCCACTCAAGGACCAATCTTTTTCGCCGTGACCAATTTCGTTTACGTCTTTGAGCAATCAAGCAGTGCTTTCAATTCAGTGCTTCTGAAGTGTCAACTGATTAGGCTCTTATTGTTTATCACAATTCCACTCTCCTTGAATGACTTTAGATTATATCTCCATTATTCTCACTGATGGACAAGTGGAATGTAAAACTGATGTCATATTGTTCATTCAAGTTCTTAGGAGACAAGGAATGCTTCCTATTGGGCCATATTACACTAAGGTGTGAAATTATTTTCATATACTAACCACTATGCTGTTATATGTATAACATAACATAACATAACATATCATAATAAGGGTGGTCATCCTTTTACAGCAAATAAGGGAAGACTTATTTCTAATATGCCTCGTAATGATACAAAAAATTTACCACTACCATTGTGTATCGCAATGTTTTTACCATAATTTTTTCATACTACACATTGCACACAATAAAAATTCAAGGGTATCAGAGAATTGAGTGTTAAGCCAGAGCTTTTTTTATTTTCAAAACACAAATGGGTCGTAGCCTGTGGAGCTAGTTCATGCAGACAACTTGAGACATTCCCTCATTCTCATAAATACGCACATATCTACCATAGCTCTGCCCTATGTAAGGCAGGCGATTAAAGCTGCTCTCCCACTCCTCCATGCAGCAAAATTGCCTTTGTAGCATTACTCCTTGCTGTAAGTTAGTGTTGCCTGTTGTTGCATCACTCCCTGCTGCAAGACTACAGGGTGTGTCAGAACGGGAGTCTAGATGGCAAAATGATATTACGTATTTATGTGCGCTGGCATTAACTATTTACATGTTAGTTGGATGACAGAAGAAAACATTTTAAGCCTGCGTTCTGAGGACACGCAGTCAAATTGTCCTCCCATAAAGGTGAGCAATATCTTCCTGAAGTGGAAACAATGATTAAACAGCTCCATTATCTTAACTGAAGCTTGGCCAAAGTAATAACTTCACAAACTCAGAGGATACACAGGGGGAAAAAAGTTAAGTTAAAAGTAACACTGCAAAAAGTGATTTTCAAGAAAGGGAAATTTACTTATTTTAAGACTTAAAACACTTATTGCTATCACCATTTTCTTAGGAAGACAATAAATTTTTCCTTGATTTGAGTTATTTTGACTATCTTGCCAATGTCAACCCCATAGTCAAAATTACCTAAAATCAAGGACAAATGTCTTGTCTTACTAAGAAAATGGTGATAGAAATAAGTGTTTAAGTCTTAAAATAAGCAAATTTCCCCTTTCTTGAAAATCACTTTTTGTAGTGTAAACGGAAAGACTATGTACGCCAGGCGTATAGTGGTCCCTGGAGTAGGGGAAATACTGTATTAGGTGGATGGGAAGAAAGTGGTCTTACTCTCTGGTGTGTTTCGATGGCTTTTTGGCTGATAGGCCGTTATACTGTGCATTGATAGAAAAAGAAGTGGATATACGCTATTTCCCTCCACTACACCATTGATACAGGCTGGCAGGTGATGATATATTTGTTTAAAGAAATGGGCTTCTTGGATGAGGAAAGGTAAGCAATTTGGCGGAAATTACATCACACCAGTTCCTCTAAGAACCAAAAATTGGCAAAGTTGGCTACATTTAGACTGTACAGTGAACTATCGTGTTTACAGATGGGAACAACATGTGAGACCTCATTTCCAGCAATCAACCATGTAATAAATAGGATGAGTACAACGATGGGCCAAAAAAATTCCCAACGCATTGAGGTATATAAACTAACCCATAAACTCTGAGAGCATCTTCAACACATATTCAGGCCCAAGCATTAGGTAAGACGTCGCAATTATTATTTATTGTCTCCACCTGCTGTCTCTGGATAACAAATCTGCCCTATCTGCTCGCAGCGGAGTCGCTTTTCTAATTATCAATATAACATGATTTGCCTCAAATTGGATTGGGCAGGGTGTCAGTATAGTGCTTTAAGTAGCATGACGCATAATGTGAAGATCTTTTGCATGGAATTTATGGATTAAAGTGACAGGGAGTCGATTGTAAATATTTTTCAAGGGAAAAAAACTTGAATTTATGAGGGTGGACACCCCTCCCCCCTTAGATTTCATAGCCTTACCTAGCAGTTCATTCACCCTCCCATTACATCACTTATATACTGTGTGTGGACACACACACACACACAAACACACGTGCGGGCACGCGGACAAACAAAAAACTGATATCTGTGATTTTTAGAATTACTTTGACTTGTATTTTATTACAGACAGTACAAAAACATTGATTGATTGATATGTTTATTTTTGTGTCCAACAGCACAGAGTGCCCAGCGCACATGGGCTTATTAGACACAATAACAAAAATATATACATACAGATGCAGATGTACAAGATAGCTGCATGGTGACTTAATACGCTGGATGCAACATGTGTTGTCTCACTAACCAGGTCTTCTCAATGTACCTTGCGAGGGCAAATACTGTACATCCAACTAAGGATTTCCCCTTCCTGTTTCCAAAATAAATTAGAAAAAAAAAAACTATTCCTCCGTTCATCATACACGGACAGTAGAAAATAAAATGAAACTCATCTTCAACAACATGTAAATCACAAAATTCACATATACGCAGCTCCTCTGGAGTGAGTGCCCTTAAATCTGCCTACTTCAATTGCCAAACGCAGAATAGCAAATCTCAATTGTGCACAAAATGATCTTTGTCTTCTCTTGAACTTAAAAACGCATAAGTTTCAGGGATATATTCACTTTAATAGAGAACATAAGTTTCAATGATATATGGAACATCATTTTGAAGCTTTGGCTTCTTCTAGATCTCTTTTTTCCAAACATCCTTATACATCATAAACATTTCTTGCTTTACATCGTTTAGATTAGGCTGCAAATTATTTCTGAACTGCATATGAAAATCAGAGTCAGATAAAAATTTCAGAGACTAGAGACCAGTGGTAATCATTATCTCTATCCCAATTGAAACTTGAAAACAAGATATTTAATGTCATTTCTGATCAACTTCATTTTATTTGTAAATATACACCCGCCTCTACTATGCAGAGGTGCAATGCTTTCCAAAAAAGTTCAGATAGGAGCCATTTAGGTTTAGCAATGTGGTTTAAAATGATGGTAATGATGTAATTTTAAACAGTCACTATCATGGGGTGATTGCACTCATGATCTGGCACAGATCAGCATCCAAAAAATGCCTTGCCCTTTGACAGCAAAGATAAGCCGAGGATCATCAATTTGCCCTCAAATTCGTGAGAATATCATTGAAAGACTTGAAAATTATGTTCCTCAAAGAAAGAGAGAGTGTTATGGTCAGGAATCAAGCACGGAGGCAAAGTATAATCCAGTCGGTAGTCTAAGGACAACGTATTTGGTAATAAAGGGGACGGAACGCCTATGAGAGGGTGGGGACGGCACCCCAGATTAAGATAGCGCAGTAAAGTACAGATGCACTGCAAGGACGAAGCTGAGCTGTCAATCACCAGCTGTTGCCCTCCGGGATCACAGCCAGTTGGAGGGCAGACTTTGGCAGCACTGATCTATCCCACAGGAGGATGGATTGGCTTGAGAGGAGCTTGGTTCCAATCCTGATGACTGTAGAAGGATTGGTAGCTAGTTCCAAATGAACTGGACAGAGGAACAGACTTGGGAGAGTTAAGAAAAACATGGTCCCAATCGTCGACCTGGCTTCGGCTTGAGAGTTTGTGCCTATTTAACAGGGCAGACTTGTGCTGGGTTAACTTGAACGCGGTCCCAATCCTGGACTCTGATTAGGATTGGAATCCTGTTTGAATTGACTAAGTAACAAGATATGTTTTCAAGATCAGCTGTCAATAAAAGTACACGTGGCATTCCGAAAAGATGAGCAGTTTTCACGAACAATACTGACTGGTGCTAAGTACAAATGGCAATTTACAATCCAACAAGTTGCAACACAGAGGGAAGGGCTTAAATACGTGTCACATGGCTGTGAAAGGATAAGCACTTCTGGAGATGCAGCCGAGGGTGGGGAGACACACGATGCGTAATCACAATTGACAAACGTACATTTGGTGGATAGTGGACACGCAAGTTGCTGAATTGGAAGAAACATGAAAGGAATTCATACAAGGGTTGTTACAGAAAGAAAGGGATTTAGATAATTCACCCACAACGGTTTATAACATAATTGAAAGATTTGTGGAATCTAGAGGAATTTCTGCACATATAAAGCAAGGGCACTAGCCTTAGCTGAATACCCATGATCTCCAATCACACTCATGGCACTGAGTCAAGAACCGTTATTTATCTATAAGCATTACAACTACACGGGCTCAGGGTTACTCTGGCAAGGCCTTTATCATATACTGTAATTCATAGTTACATACACAAATGCCAGTTAAAGCTTTACTGTGCAATAGAGGCCTTATGTCAGGGCCGCCTACATCTAACCCTCAGATCCACACCCAGTCCTGATTTCCTTTCCTTTCAGACAATTAAGTAAACCGTTATTGCTACTCATAAGCTAAAGTGTCATTAGAAATGACTCTCAGGCAAAGCGAGGGCGGAAAACCATCTCAGCCCTTGAGAATCATGATTGAGGGAGTTTTGCCTTCTGTTAACAGTGTCTAGAACTTCCATTAACTCTGGAACGGACCATCATGTAGACATATCAATATTCCAGGTCTTTTTTTTGGCATAAATGGACACTGTGTGCTCCAGACCAAAGAAGAAAAAGGACCCGACTATTATCAACAACAAGTTCAAAAGTGTCATGGTATGGGCCTGTGTCAATACCCTTGGTGAGGAAAGCTTGCTCTTCTGATATGGCGCCATTAATGCTAAAAAGTACAGTCAGATTTTGGAGAAAAATATCCTCAAGACTACTTTGTTTTTCAGGGACCCCTTGCATATTTCAACAAGACAATGCAACACTGTGTTCTGCATGCATTGAAAAGGTATGGCTGAATAAGCAGAGAGTGCTGGTGTTGGACTGGCCTGCCTGCAGTCCCGACTGAACTCCAATACAGAACGTATGGTGCATTTTGAAATGTGAAAACTAAAAAGATCCCGTACTGTTGCGTACTTTAAGACTTTTTTGCAGGAAGACTGGGACAAAATTATTCCTGAAACACGTGATCACTTGATGATGAGTCATTAGATGTTTACAAAGTGTTATGAAAAGGAATTGCAACATTATACAGTAGAATGGTTAATACAGTCCCAACTTTTTTGGAAATGTGTTGCCAGAATCAACACTGAAATGTGTTTGATTTAATAACTAAATACAATTCATATGGTGAAACATCAAATAATGAGCACTTGTATTGTTTTCATACAAATGCAGGTCAAAGCCTGCCCAAATTACCAAGAGGTGTGCAGTGACCCTGTCAGATTTTTTTGTCAATAACATGCACGCACATTTTCAAATACACGCATGCATGTACACCCATGCGCACACATTTAGGTGCTTTTCTATGCATGACACAATGGATGTCCTTGTTCACTTTTGCTTGTGAGGTTGATTAGCGCCACTTCATTGTTCCTCTCTTCCTTCAAGGCAACAATTTAGACACCTCTTTGGCCGAGCTGTCAGCCACGTCAGCGGCAAGAAAGGGAAATTGATTGCAGAATGAATTTAGCCAAGATAATTCACTGCAATTAGCAACCGCTCATTTGAACATAATCATACACTACACTGGGGGGAAAAAAATAAATGCTCTGAAAAGCTTCACTTTAGTTTCTTGATCCAGTTATAGACAGGATCTGTGAAATGCTGACTGCGAGGGCACTCCATTGGTAGGGATCACCTAAGAAATTGGTGCCATTTATGCCCAATATCTTTATATTTTAGCATTTCTCAGCCTAACTGTCTGCAATTGGTGTTGCATTCTTTCCTTTGGGTTTTTACGGATGGTGAAATCTGCCACATCTGCTCTCGGAGGGAAAGCTATTTTAGCCCTTATGAGCTGACAGGGGGGTCCATAGACCCCAGCCTCTTTACTGATCCAAAAACAGCTGGATATTTCATAAGTGAGCCTGACTTATAAGCACAGAACTACTTATGAACATCTTTTTTTTTCACTTGATAACATGTTTCAGAAGTGGTGTACAAAAAATATATACAACTTTTTGTTGACACCAAAATTATGCTTGGACTATATAGACTTCTTTGCCAGTGAATTCAGTTCCGTCAAACAAAGGAAACATACATTGTACATTCCTTCATGTGGAATCCATTTGAGAATAAAACACAATAAATATCATTCGGTAAAATGATAGTAATTTATGCCCATTAACTTACTTCAGCACCTTATCAAAACTCAGGCCAGTTTGAAATGAAAGGGAGGATTAAACATGCATAATTTTTTGTATTTTTGGTTTCAGTGTGATCAGAAGAAAGGAGGAAAGTATTGTAATTTCAAAAAAGAGTGTAATTTGAAAGGCAATATCACTATTATTATATGCTCCATGTTGGGACCCCAAGCCATGGGGGAGTAGAATCAATTCCAGCAGAACATGACGGGTCTGCAGCTTTTTTGTTTTGTTGTTTGTTTGTTTTTCACTTTAGAGGAAGTTTTTGCATGTCCATGAATGGAAATGGAAGCTGATTTTGGGCGACAGTCTTCACACCGTGGTGAACTAAATGTGCTGATTTTTTTTTTAATGTTGTGATCAGTTTAATCAGTTTATTGCTGTATTTTGCCCTTTTAAATGCTGTGACAGCAAATTCTCTGCAAAGGGGCTTTTGTGCTCCGAGACTCTGCATCGTGTCCAAACCGGCCTCAAATTCTTTTGAGTTATTGAAAGATCTTCAGTAGTTTTTGCAGTTGCTTATGTTTTGTTACGATGTACAGTAAATTCATCTTGTTCTTTACTTACCACATTGACCAAATTAAAATTCCAAGAAATTTAATGAAGATGAAAATGTTTAATAGCCAGCTACTTTGTGTAAGATTTCTTGAGCGAAAGTTGATTTTATAAGTTACTGAAAACTACAACAAAAAAAAGAAGCTTTTTTTTCCCCCTGCACAGCAGTGTATGAGGAAGGATAGCCCTGCACCAGATGTGGCTGCTGTTTCAGAAAACTCTGCTGCCTCAAGCTCCTGTGGCAGATTTATGGCCATCTTGAAAAAAGACCCTCAAAATAATTTATGGATTACGGTAATGAATTGGAGCAGAGCCTGCTGGGAAAGCATTTAACCAAAGCAGCTAAGAATGAAAGAGCCTGAGTTGGAAAAAGGGAACACACAAGCTTTTCGAGGCATTGTAAATACGGGGCGAAACGGAGTTACTAGATGCCACGTGGCCCTAATGAATAAACTGCGCCAACAAAGGACTGCAAAGTTATATAGAAGAATGTACAGCAAAATTACACGAGCGAAATAGTGAATCAAGATTTACACCTTAACACTAAATGTTTACATTCTAAACACTTTTTGTAACACTTTTTAAACAAGTCACAGCGTTTTCATTCAGTCTTCAACAAATCTGAAAAACCTTGACCGCAACATCCAATAAACATCAGTGTTTTGAATAAGAACACCAACAAACAAAAATAATCACCAGGCATTTAGCATTTACACATTGGTGTTTAGATTATAAACATGTCACATGCTCCACACTTTTACACTGTATGGGAGTACATTTAAAAATGTGTCGGGTTTTGGAGCAAAACAAGACATATCCTAAAAACTATTTTCGGGAAGAGTAACATTTTTATTTTCCTCAATCACATGTTGTCTAACTGTGTTGATTCTAATTAACAAAGTTGAATAAAGTAAATTGCTGTTGATTAATTTTAACAAAGTATGACAGTGCTTGGTGGAGAAAAATGAAAGTATTAAAATTGCCAAAAATAGTTTTTGGGATATGCCTCATTTTCCCCAAAACCCTTCATGTGTAGATGGGCCAAGATTCCCTTGTTGGGTGAGTATTATTTTTTTAGAGTAAGCACACATACACCAAAGTTTCCA
Source organism: Gymnothorax reevesii (assembly GCA_029721435.1). Classification (NCBI taxonomy): domain Eukaryota; kingdom Metazoa; phylum Chordata; class Actinopteri; order Anguilliformes; family Muraenidae; genus Gymnothorax; species Gymnothorax reevesii. The sequence continues at coordinate 79,247,993 of CM056583.1, forward strand.
CCTCCAAGAAAGATGCCTCCATCTACTACAAATAAATATAATTCATTTGGAAACCACACAATTAACATTTTGACCCCTTTTAAGTGTTCTTCAGAACTACTTCAATATGAAAGAACTTCTTTTAGAACTGTTTATCTTGAACTATCTATCCACTTTGTCCATATCTAATGCTCAAAGTTATTATTTTCAAAATTGCCGTCTATGATAATTGACCACTTTTATTCAATTATATAAATATAAATATCAAGTAATGGATAATGAAAAACATTGCTTGGCCATTTTGTTCGGCCATATGGCCAGAGGCAATGGGGCAACTGGGAAATCCAGAGAGAGCTCATATTTAGCATCACCCTGCGTATGCACTACTTAACATGCCCCTGCATTCAAAAAGCTTTCAATTTATCACTTATTGACAAGAAAAGAAAATAAAGAGGATCCATGGTAAGGCTTTTCTTACCCTTTTTTTTTTTTTACCTGTTAGAGAACAAGACAAACTGTGTCCCAGCACAGAGCGTTCTCAGACATTGCTCATTAAATCTTTTATAGCCAAGACTCATACAGGCGACTACAGGGCTGGTTCCCACAGCTCTATTTCGGGAGCACTGTTGTGTCTGCTGGTTTTTGTTACAACCAATCATTTGGGCTTCATTTTCTTTACAGCTGTAGGCTATACATCACTACTGGTCGCTTTCTATATTCAAACACAGCAAGGCATTTTCACCAAGAGTATGGCTTGCAGCAACAGCTCAAAACTGTAGGAATGTAGAATCAATTTGATGGTTTGGCAAGATAAGTGCGAGAGCAATGAAGCTGCCATACAAGGCCCAGCTAGCCTGAGTCATTTTATGAAGTTTTAATAGGTGCGTAGAGGTGGTTGTGTGTGACTTGGAATGGTAGTAAACCCTTCCCATCCTCAGCTGCTGAGCAGCTCATCGGGATGACAGTTAGAGTGCCTCAGGTCAGCTCTTAGGACACCAGTGTAAAATCCTCTTGCATGTAAAATCCATGAAATGTCGTCAATACGCATGTTTTATTCACCAGGCATCCACTGTGGAACTCTCCCATTGACAAAAGTTGTGCTAGTTGACTAAATTGAGCTCAAGATTAAGCTTATGCCGGCAGGGAAGTGCAATTAGTACTGACTTGCAAGTAATACTTTCCCTTCATCAAATGTATGTAGTCTATGTTTTTTTCACCTTTTCATTCCACGAGTCTCTTTTACTGCTGAATCTGAGGCATGCCTTCGTAAATTTTGCTATACTTTGTTAGACAACAATGCTCAACTGGGGGACTGTGGAGAGTTGCGGCAGTTGATGTGTAGCGGGTATTTCTGGAAGACATATGGACTTTTCCATGTTGATGGGACGCTGTAGCAGTTAAATAAAATTACAAACTGGGAGCAAAAAGCACAAATCAGGATTAAAAACTTATCTTAAAAAGGCAGTGTTCCCTTTTATAGACTGTACAGTGCACACTTCAACAAGAAAGATGTTTTTTTTCAGTTTGAAATGACATTAATTAAAATGAGTAAAAAAAAGCATTCATGCATGGACTCTACTCAAAAACATTAATTCAGTTTCAAAGGCATTGTCCTCCTCTTGCTCTGTTAAGAGACATCCTCAGCTCACTATCGTTTTGCATACTGTACATAAATTACAATTTTCAGCCTAATGCAAACCTCCAAATAAAAAAAAGAAAGAAAAGCTTTTAAAGGACCTGGTCGTGTCCTCAGCTCACAGCTAACGAGAAAATAATGGCACCATCTCGCTTTAAACTTGACACTCTTACCGCATTCAGAGGACAGCGGCGTGGGCCCGGCTTATTGCTTCTGTAAAGAGGAAAGAGACAGTATTCAGGAAAGTGGATTCTGAGTGATGGAGTACATTTACAGAATTACTTTTCCATCAAGACCACTCTCTCTTGCTCCGCTACTTTCCCCCCCTGGGCTGTGCAATGTCCAGCCTCTCTTGTCAGACCGCCCACAAATCATCTTCACATCACTGCATCATCTGACATGGCTTTCCAATAGCCGATAAACAAGATCGATGGGTCCAGTTCTCTCGAGTGCTGTCTGAGATGTGCCACGTTGGGTGTTGAAAATGAATGACTCATGCTAACTGGTGTAATTAATGTTTGACAGTCTTGTCAGTTTTTGCCCATTTGCCCTTGTTTGTGAAACTTAAATTATTCTACTGTGAAAATCTAGATATCCCAACAAGCATCTTTTCATTATTTTTTTAAGGCTTATATAGTTTTGACTGCAAAATGAAAAATACGTTCTTTGGTGCGGTAACTATAGTTTCCAGGTTTCTCTTTCGTGACTTGCTGTTTGTTTATGGTGATCTGTTCGGAGGATGCAGCCTACATCGCTTGTAATGATGCAAGCCTCTGACATAATGCGACTGTTAACATTCTTCAGATCTGTGAGTCAGGGATCGCGGTCTGTCTTGGTGGAGAAGGTCTGTGGTTTGCGAGGTCAACCAACCACAGGTCAGGAGGGCATATGACCACACGGCCGGGCCCCCAGTCAAACGTGGAGCACTCAAATCACAAATTCACACTTCTGCGCTCTACAATGTTTTCTTCTTTAAAACTAATCCAGTCCACATTGTCAGAATTACCGGGGTTGCTTTAAAGCGTACAGCCGCATAACGTCTTTAAAAAAGGTCAGCGCTGATGTGAATGCACGTCTGCCTTTTTTTCTCCGCAAATATATCTATCCCAAGGGCATGAACGTCCCAAAATCATCGCTTGGATCAAAGCGGCAGATCAGAGGAGGGGGGAAAATGAAAAACGGGAGAGAAATTCAGGGAAAAACGACAGCGCTTCAGTACGATCTGTTGGATCCGCAGGAGAGCGCTGACCTACTTTCCCATGATATGTTTACGGTTGGTGAGCACAGTGCAACAATTTCCACAGCCGACATGGCTGTCGTGCTCTAGGCCTCCATTTCAGGTCCCACCCACTGCTAAAGACTAGAAAGAGAGACACACAGCAGTTCTTAAGAGGATCCGGCCAGCTTCTACACCCCCACCCCCCCTCGCTCTCACTGCTCTACTCTTTTTACCCTGCAGTTGTCTGCTGCGTCTGCTCTGTGGTCACCCCAGTTGGAGAAATTAGACGTTTGAGGACTACCAAGGTAACCGATTAGGAGGGAGAGAACCCTCTAGGGGAATTGGCAGTTTTTTTTTAAGCTATTCCCCATTTCATCCTTCACCAGTGTTCACCATGGAGAGCTAAAATACTAAAAGGCAATCTCATTTCCCCCCGCGGTACATTTGTTGAGGGTCAGGGGGCAGTGTGGACCAGAAGTCTTAAGAGATTGACTCTGATAAATCAGCAGCAGCAGGACGGTCCTGTAAACACGCTCCTTCTTGGTACTAAGCGTACTTTGCCGGTAAATGTTGGACTCCGGTGAGGAAAAATCCATATACCAATACAAGGCAACATCTGCTGGGGATGTGCACACTCTATAATCAAGGGCCATCACATCATTCACTTTCACAAATATCGATTAGTGTGGTCAATTGAGTGTAAGCAATTATTTGGAAACTGCAGGTGTTTTGCGCTGATACGGGAAGACCACCAGTTGACACAACTTGCCTCAAATGCGTAGGCTTTCGATATTGTGAATAGTTTGGAAAAGGAAGATGGTCCGGCAGATTATTCTTATATCATGAGTACATCTAGTTGACAAATTGCCGTTTACAATGCCAGCAGTGCCATTTACCAACTGTGACTGTGCTCACAGACAAAGAATGCAATTAACTGCATGCTGCTGAAGATAGAGTATTCTTGCTTCGCCAAGGTTAGTAACTCTGCTTATAACTGTATTGATTTCTCAAGGGTATACAAAAGCGTAGTTGGCATCTATTGAGATTGTAATGTTTCGTCCAAAGGATAGGAAGTGGAGGGCTGGACCCAGACGCAAGATGTATAAATGATGATTTATTAAAGACCGCACGTCAGAACAACACGCAACGTTGCAGTAAAACAGGAAAAGTGACAGAGATTCCTACAATATACCTAAAAGTCCAGTATGAGACTTTTAAAAACAAAGAAGTTCCTTAAATATAATTGTGCAAGCAGTGCACGAGTTGCAGAATTAAATAAAAATATTCGCAGAAAAATAAATAAGCCTAAACAGACTACAAGTCTACTGGCCGGTACACACTGTATGATTTTAGCAAACTAAGACCATTGCATGACACACTGTGCGACTTCGATCTAATAAACTTTGGTACGACGTCAAGTTTGATGTGTGCAGACCGTACGATGGCCTTTACTGAATCGCAGGTTACGACGTACCTCAATATGCAACGTCATCGGTGTACGACATCCATCTACACTGGCGCTACCATGTTCATTGTATTCACTGTTATTTTAGCTCTGTGCTAGCTTAATGGTAATGTAAGACGCGCATAAGATAACGTGCAGCTAATATGGTTATCCAATCAACAGAACTTATGATAATGAAGCGATGAACCACCTACGCCACAATGAACATTTAAATGTTTTTTGAAGAATAATTGTTCTGTAAGGTTAATGGTTCATAGCCTTCAAAAGCCGATGGGTTGGCAAGTTGTATTTGTGAAATGTTTTAATGCTCATTCTCTTCGAGAATGCTTTGTATTGACCTGATTTGTATTTGTATTTTATTTAATTCATCCAGTTTGCATGGCATTCCAAACGTGAAGGACTGTAGCTTATGCAATTAAATGCCCGTTTAAATCGAACGCCATGTGTCCTTGATTTAAGTCCAATGTGTGTCTATATGAATCACTTTCGGCATCAGCTAATGCGTAATCTATACATTTTTCTGTTTATTTTATTTTAAAAAATAAACAATTATCATTTTATTTCCTGCTCCATTTGTATTGGTTGATTAGTAGACGTAGGTTGTACAAAACCCAAAACCAGTGAAGTTGGCACGTTATGTAAATCGTTGATCAAAACAGAATACAATGATTTGCAAATCCTTTTCAACTTATATTCAATTGAATACACTGCAAAGACGAGCTGTTTAATGTTCAAACTGAGACTCTTTTTTTTTTTTTTGCAAATAATCATTAACTTAGAATTTAAAGGCAGCAACACATTGCAAAAAAGTTGGCACAGGGGCCTTTTTACCACTGTGTTACATCGCCTTTCCTTTTAACGACACTTTTGGGAACTGAGGAGACCAATTTTTGAAGCTTTTCAGGTGGAACTCTTTCCCATTCTTGCTTGATGTACAGCTTAAGTTGTTCAATAGTCCGGGGTCTCTGTTGTCGTATTTTACGGTTCATAATGCACCACACATTTTCAATGGGAGACAGGTCTGGACTACAGACAGGCCAGTCTAGTACCCGCACTCTTTTACTACGGAGCCATGCTGTTGTAACACGTGCAGAATGTGGCTTGGCATTGTCTTGCTGAAATAAGCAGGGGCGTCCATGAAAAAGACGTTGCTTGGATGGCAACATATGTTGCTCCAAAACCTGAATGTACCTTTCAGCATTAATGGTGCCTTCACATATGTGTAAGTTGCCCATGCCTTGGGCACTAATACACCCCCATACCATCACAGATGCTGGCTTTTGAACTTTGCGCCTATACCAGTCCGTATGGTTCTTTTCCTCTTTGGTCCGGAGGACACAATGTCCACAGTTTCCAAAAACAATTTGAAATGTGGACTCGTCAGACCACAGAACACTTTTCCACTTTGCGTCAGTCCATCTTAGATGAGCTTGGGCCCAGCGAAGCTGGCAGCGTTTCTGGGTGCTGTTGATAAATGGCGTAGAGTTTTAACTTACACTTGCAGATGTAGCGACTGTAGTTACTGACAGTGGTTTTCTGAAGTGTTCCTGAGCCCATGTTGTGATGTCCTTCACACACTGATGTCGGTTTTTGAGGCAGTACCGCCTGAGGGATCCAAGGTCACGGGCATTCAATGTTGGTTTTCGGCCTTGTCGCTTACGTGCAGTGATTTCTCCAGATTCTCTGAGCCTTTTGACGATATTACGGACCGTAGATGATGAAATCCCTAAATTTCTTGCAATAGCTCGTTGAGGAATGTTGTTTTTAAACTGTTGGACAATCAGCTCACGCATTTGTTCACTAAGTGGTGACCCTCGCCCCATCCTTGTTTGTGAATGACTTAGCATTTCAGGGAAGCTGCTTTTATACCCAATCATGGCACCCACCTGTTCCCAATTAGCCCGTTCACCTGTGGGATGTTTCAAATAAGTGTTTGATGAGCATTCCTCAACTCTCTCAGTCTTTTTTGCCACTTGTGCCAGCTTCTTTGAAACATGTTGCAGGCATCAAATTCCAAATGAGCTAATATTTGCAAAAAATTACAAAGTTTACCTGTTCGAACATTAAGTAACTTGTCTTTGCAGTGTATTCAATTGAATGTGGGTTGAAAAAGATTTGCAAATCATTGTATTCTGTTTTTATTTACGATTTACACAACGTGCCAACTTAACTGGTTTTTGGTTTTGTAGCAGCTGTCACACTGTGAGATAGTCATCCTAAATCTCTGACACTGTCAGAATTAGTCTTAGGTTATCTTTGGTCACAAGACGCTTGCAACGGCCATCCTTGAACCTGTCTCACAGTGCAACGTAAGACCACCGTTTTAGAGCCATGACCAATGATTTCTCCACGTTTCTCCAACGATGGTCATCTTTCGTCTGGGACGGCCCAAAATCGTACAGAGTGTACCGGCCATACCAGGCATGAAGTTACCAGACTACACAAAGGCTGCAAATAATCAGCCGGAGAGTGAACACGGATGTGGAATGGTAATTGGAAGATTGAATGGAATGTGATGAGTTGATGAGCTGCGCTGCTGCAGGGTCCTAGTAGACCGGCGAGTTGGAGGCTTGGAGGCGTGACCTTACAGAGATCAATGAGTAGTGATGGTCTTTAACGCTCACTTATAGTTTGTCAAGCCAGAAGGGCACATTCAATTTACAGAAAGAGAAAAAATAATGTATGGTTAACCAACACAACAGCATAGCTGAATATATTATTTTTGTCTCTGGTGAATTTTTGTATTTGTTCTGTATCCTTGTATTGATATATTGGAATGTTTTTTCTTCAACAGTCAGTGGCCCGTATTTAGTGACGGAGGTGTATGATGATGGGCCTTGGTGCAAGATTTATTTTCAGCCGCCCATAAGCCCACTCATTCACAAAATACGCATTGGATCCAGTCCCTTAAGTTTCCGCTTGTTAATGCCCACAATAATAGGAACAGACAGGCAGAATACAAAGGCATCGCATCAGTGTTTGAAGTAGGATAGGCACAACGTGCATACAGTCTTTGATTCAGTGTCTCCGCCTCATGTAATTTAAATAATCCAATGTAGTATAGCCTCCCACAATACTGCACTACAGGGAAGCGTTTGCAACCACCGTAGTTCAACAATTCACAGTCAATGGTTACAAACAGCTATTTAAGTTAGAATCTGTTTTTGTGGGAAATGCACAGGCCAGCCATCTCATAAACACAAATACAAATAAACAACTGATGGTAATTTTCTTAACATTTATTATGAACCTTGACAATGTCATACAATTGATAAATTATGTCGAAAATTATAATTCATTTACAGCATAGTATGTAATTAGCCAACATTACTATTATTATTATTATTATTCGTTTACTTGATAGCTGGCTGGCTGATGATCGTGCAACAGTCTGATGCAAGTAAAGCCAGCCACATGGCGGCAAGGATTGTGGACTTAGCTAGCTAGCTAGATAGTACTATAGCTAGCAAGGGGAAACGTCAGCTTACCAACCGTCACTGACCATCTGCTGTCTGTTAGCTGTTCTGCTGCTGCACATTGCAGGCGAAGACAAAAAGAAAGAATCCCATTCAAATGGTCTCTCCTCTTCCACTCTATTTTCTTTTTTTTGCTCCAGTTCTTGTGTTTGCTCTCTGATGGCTGCGTTTCAGTTAAGTCACATCACAGAGAATGGATTGCAGACCAAAATAGCTTAGTGGGACATTTGATTGGTCACCATATTTCCCATTAATCTCCAGAGCAGAAAAACAAGAGGATGGATAATATTTCCATAATATTAAGTAAAACATGTAGCCCAGCCACCGTCAATTTCAACAAAAATGTTAGTTACCCATGCTTTACATAGGCCTCTACATGTTAGAATAAATGAATATCATGAACTGCATTTCTCTTCAGTTCCTCCTTATTTCAGGAACTCTTTGCCCTCAGTCTCCTTCTCAGTATGAACGATTGCATGTTCAATTGGATACAGAGCCGGTGATTAACTTGGCTTACAGAACCAGAATAGCAAAAGATGTGTCACTGCCCAGTGAATTATAGTGCTCACCGTCAATCAAAGCAGTGAGTGCAAAAGCCATCATATCAGCATAAGCCTATAGCTTCAATAGGTCACATGATTACCTACTTCTCAGAATTTGATCAAATCAGATTAACATATTTCTGCTTCAGTAAGAGTATTACATATACTTATTTAGTTAAATGAATCTAAAATTAAAGCATACCATACAGTTGTCTCCTCAGTAGGAGAGAGCTTTGTACGTAATGCTTTGCATATTCACAGTGCCCCAGCCTCTTTTTTAGGTTTCTGTTTGAAAATGACATACCCAAAATGAATAGAGTATATCTCTGTTTGTGTAGCATGAAGTATCAGAGAGGGAGACATGGAAATGTGGAGAGAGGGTTGATTTTCTGACGCTACTTTGATTTTGATATTTGAACATTAATATGCTTGGCGTTTGAGTTGTGCTTGGTGTATGTAAAAATGACTTATATGTGCTTGTAGCAGAGGCTCTGTAATATGACTATATTGCTACTTAATTAGCGCGGCGTTGTAGGTATTTTGCGGCGGTGAGTCTCAGGGTCCCCCAATTGGGGGACCCTGGAGTTTAAGAGGTTAAGGTTGTAGATGCTCTCAGCAGTGTGGGGCCTCCAGCCTGTCTGTGACAGCTAAAATGGGACTGGTTTTACTTCATAAGTGTACCCTCATAAACATTCACTGGGCTCTTTGTTTCTGAGAGGGTTGCACTATAATTATACATACAAACAGGCATGCGCGCAAGCACGCACACACACACACACACACACACGCACTCACATCCACACACACACACACACACACAAATGAATATCCAGACAACCATGCACACATAAGGACATGCTTTATTTAATGCCAGTATGATCCTTTGACAGAGCAGAGATAATTGGTTTAGAGAGAACAGGCAATGGCTTTGTAGAAGTTTTAAAAGAATTCAGCGCTGTTAATCATCAGCCTCTGCGGCCTTTGACCTCAAAAAACGGTTGATTGTGATTTTTTTTTTCTTCAATGATGATGATGATGATTATTATTATTATTATTTTTATTTTTTTTTTTTTATTATTATGACCTCCGCAAAACGAAGTTGGAGGAGGTTATGTGATCATTACCGTTTGTCTGTTTATTGGTTTGTTTGTAAGCAGGATTATGCAAAAAGTTATGGATGGATTTTCCTCAAATTTGGTAAAATGATTAAGTATTGTTAAGGTGATTTGATTTTGGGAGGTGAAGGTCAAAGGTCAAGGTCAAGGGCATGCAAAAGGTCAAAAACACATTAAAAAAATATTTGTGCAAAGACTACAGGACTGCATAAACACTGGGGTTGCTAGCTAATACAGGCAAAAAAAAAAACATTGAGTACATTGGCGGGGGTACTTGCTCCCTCTGAGCGCAGCTCTAGTTATTATTATTATTATTATTATTATTATTATTATTGTTTAATCTGGCCTCCTTATTGGGTCCAGTGGCAGCATTTTGCCTCCTTGTGCTTTTGTCACGATACCTCCTCCAATGTTCTCTGACAGGCTACAGTGCTGCTGGCGAGCCTCTGTAACTCCACAGTGTCCTTTGCTCACATCTCCTCTTCTTGTTTGGTCATTTTCACATACCTGCAGCAGGCTTTTTTATTCTTATTTTTTGAAGTAAAGCTCCTGCCCACCACCCCATGCGATGTCTTCTCTCAGTCCCACGGAACAGCCGAATGCCTCACGCTGATCATTTCACCTCTTTGATCTTGTTTGTGAAGCTGAAAATGCCTCAATTATCTTCCAAAAACAGCGTGCGTATCCCTTACCTACTTCTTGGAGCCAGTGGACGTGTCAATAATTCTTTGTCTCCATGACGACTCTGCCTTCAATATAGCCCCAGTTCCCTATGCAGCACCACAACACCTGTTGCCGCCGGAGCATTGCGGATTGAATCTGGTCGCCCGTCTAAATGAGCTGCCTGGCAGGTGTCTGCTAATCTGGTTCATAAAGCCAAGTTTGCGTCTGGAGCCTCATGGCAAGTCAGGTCAATGGCAATTTATTGTTCCAGCAGGAAGTGTGACTGGAATTCTGGGTTTGATTTACCGTGACCAAATCCATGTTCGTGCTTGATACAGGAATGACAGGCATTATTTTATCCTGTTATATGAAAACAATCATTTGCCCTTTCCTGTGCTCAACAGTTGATGTTATCAGCTCTGCTGGCCCCTTCTCTAAACAAAACATATATTTCACAGCTATGCTCCGTGCCAGCCGTGTTAAGTTACGCTATAGATCCTCATAAACCAGATCAGGAAGGGCCTTCTCTGAGGAAAAAAAACAGTGGCGGCCACGCAGATTAAAGCAACCTAGCCTGTTGTTAAAGAGATTTAAGATAATGTTACTTTTATGAATCTTTTTCCATAGTTCTTTGTTCATGTGTGTATGATGTGCTATCATTATGATGCTTTAACGGATAACTGCCAGGAAATATTGTGCACTGTTATTGTTATGTTTGCGGATTGTCTGTTCAGTGTAATCTGTGCACTTCCTTATGCCTATATTATAATGAATCTTGCTCTTTCCGTGATGTTTGTTTTATGCATCATATCATGACAGCCTTGCGTGTCACTTTCGATGAGCTCATCTATCAAATATCAAATAATAGCAGTGTACAGTCTCATTGTCCTCGGCCTAATTGCTTATCTTACAGCACAATAAAATAGGGTGAAGTTACTGCATTACTAAACATTACATTAAATTAAAAAAAAATACATCATTGCATATGAATAAATTAGGAGATCATCCATTTTTCCTTCTTTCTGCAAATCCGGGTCTTTTTTGCATTTTTTTTTTTTTTGCATTAGCATTGCTCAAAAACGCAGTTTTGAAGATAGATGAACGTATTTATTGTAAGGTAAAATATTGTACCCCAAAGCATTAAAACCTATTAAAACACCTTCAATGTTGTTCTTTTAATGATTTTTTTCACTTTCCTAGCGTCACAACCCTCATTTGAATACCTTCGGTGTCTCCTCCCACTCAGCGACTTGCGTGCCCATTAGAAGTAATGCCTCGTTTGATTGGTTTACGTCTCTCATGTTACCCTTATCACCAGCTGTGTCTTGTTTCATAGTTTTTCCACCTATGTTCGATCTATATATTCCTCCCCTTTTGACTCTCGCGCTAAGAACCAGTCAGTATTTATTAGAAAAATTCTTTGTCTTTTGAACGTGGAAAGGAACCTTTAATGATAGTAATTTACGGAAGTGTCTCTCCGTGTTCAGTTGATTGGAGTCATTTAATCGGAGCGAGCTCCGAAGCCTTTCTCGCGGTCACCAGGATTGGGAGCTCTTTTCTGCTAACCCTTCCCAAAATGTTCCTCTATCCAGTTTATTAGGAACAGGCTCTCAATCCATTTATAGTCATCAGGATTGGAGCCGCATTCCCCCTGAGTTGCACCAACCTGCCTTTGGACAGTTGGTCTCTGAGGAAGTGCGCGCTTCATCTGGCAGTCGTCTGGCAGAAAGCCACTGGCCAGAGATCGGCGTGCCTACGCTGCTTCACCCATAAATTCTGAACTGAACTCAACTGCGCGATGTCATACTGTCTGCCGTATTTCTATCAATAAACCCTACTGATGGATTGGTCCCTGCCTCTGCACTTGACTCCTGGTCTGGATCATAATGCCTCTATTGTGTACTGTTGTCTGTAATTTCTAGGATTTAGTTTTTTTTAGCTGTATAAAGGTGTCCTCTCCTTAACGCCTCTAAGTAGTGGATTATGTTGTCAGTTGTCAGTTTTGCTCTTAGAGTGTGTTTGTTTGGGGGGGGGTGGGGGGGGGGGTTGATGTGGGTGTGGAAGACTGGAATTTCACAGTCTTCATGGAATATGAATTATTCCGCAGAATAGGCCCAAATTAAATTTGTATACATTTAGAGTGATTATGTCTGTAGCAGATTGGCCACAGAATTAATCTCAGATAAGATTAAAGTTTGTGCTAACTACCCTTCCAGTAGATCAATGCTCTAGTAACTGCGCTATTTACTTGTTCTGACTGAAGTTCAGCTGAGCTACTTTTTAACAGACACATTTACTGAAGAGCAGTTAGGGATTACATGGTCTCCCCCAGAGGGCACATCCTCATTCGAGTGGCTGAGCAGGAACTTCTCCAACCTACACTAGGGAATCGAGAAGTTAATCTTTAGGGTATTCTGTACATCTGTGCCTAGAAAATCAGGTTAGGTCAGAATTACTAAAGAGCATATTTCCCAGGAGCCTGGTCTAAGGCAAAATACTGCAAGTGCATAGGGTGAGCTCCATTATATTTAGGACACATGAAGTCTTAGGCACCCAGCATGTTTTCAAATTTAAATCTGGCTTTAGATGTTTACTTTTTGTTTTTTACATTAGGGTTTCTGAGAATAAAAAAAATGTATTTGAAACTCCAAATGATAATTTAAAAAGAGTTTTATTGATAAATATTTGTATTTCATTAAAAATAGTTGAAGCAGATAATATAGTCTCAACAGAGCCCTGATGTCATTACCATCACTGCTGTCCACAATTACTCAGTGGGATTGATAGAAGTGAGACAGTCAGTCTGCAAAACGGTGGCAAGTTTTCCACTCTGCTTGGAACAAGCAAAATACAACTGCAGAGAAAGACAGTTTCCCAAATTTTTAGGCAAACAAAATATCGGTATGATGTAGTTTCTAACAGTTTACGGCTCTGTATTGTGTATCTTTCAGTTTTTAGAAACCTCTCATTATTTCTGCAAGCATATTTGGCCTACAAATGTGCCCCTGTTCTCCACATTCATAAACCAATTTACACGGGGTGAGAGCAGATTTTTTTATTTTTTTTAATTAAAAAGCATGTTAAAGCACATGAATATTTTATATGTTAATGCATGTGAATGCTGAGTGCATGTGCTGAAAACATAATTTTAGCTGAATTTACTGCACCCTTTATGAATAAATTTTTAATATTAGATGCATTTTAAATTGATGTGATAGATTCAAAATGCACATTTCTTGAAAAAGAAAATGAGATATGCAAAACAGTGAGAGACTCTGATCGATATCATTACTGAAAATGTTATGTCCTATTACTGTATAACATTTATATCTATAAATGTAAAAAATTGTAGCATTCTGGTGTCTATATAAATTTTTTTACAGAGCTATGTGGCAACAGTCGTGTAAAAAGGACTTTTCATCCTTTTTTCCCCAATTGAACCCCATGAAAGAGTTTTTCTTTTTTTCTTCTGTAATTACATGAGGTTTGGAAGCTATTCATTTTGTACTTTTATGTAATTCAAGGGACCAAGAACTAACTACCCATCATAAGCATGAATGAGGCCCTTGTACTTATGGGTAATCCTTGGCAGGTTTATTTCACTTGAACATCCTGTTTGAACAAATAATTCTCAAAGTTGTTTGGATATATAAATGGCCATTGCCTACAAAACACATCCACCACTCAAGATTTCGCCTACATTTTTACTCTAAGCTCATGTAGAACCACACAGGAATCTTTCCTCTGTGAAAGGAGCAGGGATTTGACTGCAAGGCTTTGAGGTTAGGTATCTCTGAGTATCTTTAACAACTGTCAAAACTGTCAGTTGAAGATACATTTCGGGCGACAGCCTCCAAGCATGAAATACAGTTCATTCTTTGATGTGGTGATATCTTATTTCCCTCCCATGAAATGTACGTGTGAGTGTGTGTGTGTGTGTGTAACAGAATGCGTGTACGCATGTTTGTGTATTTGTGTATTTTTGTGCGATTCTTTACTTTGAAAAGGAATGGGCACGTGTGTGTGCAAGCATAGGTGTGTGGGTATGTGTATAGTCCTTTGCGTGTGTGCATATGTGTTTGGATTTGCATAAGACATGCCGATGTGTCGCCCGTGTGTGTGTGTGTGTGTTTGTGTGTGTGTGTGGTTGCCACATGTGAGTGGTGAGTGAGTGAGGCTATACATCAGTCTCATTTCAAAGGTCACGTAGTAATAAGTGTAAACTCCAAGGGAGCATTTCATTGGCATTTTCTGAATTCAATCCTTGGCTGTCTGGATATTGCTTATGGCACTTGGCTCAGTGCCTCGGAGGACTCCTCCCAAGAGCCTTAGCTGGGGGCGCGTGCATTGTGGCTCGCTTTGGTACAGATCTATTAGCTGCCGCTATAAGGACGATGCCTCTCTCTCTCTCTCTCTCTCTCTCTCTCTCTCTTTGTTAGGAGCAAAGGGAAGGACCAGGGGCTTTATTTATAAAAATTTGCTTGGATTTCATACCTAAATAATACGTACACACAAAAAATTAAAAATGACATTTTGTGGAAAATAACCTAATTTATGAACCTGTTGGTAAAATCAACTGCATGGAATTTTCATTTATTTAATCAGGATGGACTTGGAATTTATTGGCATTGTGCATAATCCTAATAATTCCCCTTTTTTCATGTCAACTATTTTATAAATCTGCAAAGAATGTCTTTTTTTATGCCTGCGCACTGTTTATAAATGAGGCCCCAGACCTTTATGCGCAACAGCAGGCTTTTCCAGGCCACACCTGCGTGGCGCATTTGTTCGTGCCCACCGCTGAGGGTTCGCCGCACAGCCTGCTATTTTCACAGAAATGCATCGTAGCCTCGTAAAACCTGGATCTCCCCATGCGCAGCTCAGAAAAGGAAACTTGAAGCTCACTGAGGCTTGAGTGCCAGTATTCATTATGAGTTCGTTTTGCGTGGCTGAGGCGAACAGGATTACTTCTGTCACATTGCACATTCCTCCATTTCATCATTGGATAGCTCTTGAGGCAGGTCAAGTTAAGTACATGGTTTGCAAATTCAACAGCTGTGCATTTTTTTCTGGGATTTGAACCCACAATCTTTGGTTGCGTGCCCAGCCCTTGAACCACTTTGAATGTCAACAGTCAAGCCAGGCCCTGGAAATTACCTGCCACTTTAACCCTTTGAGCACCATAGGCAACTATAGTTACCCATTGGTGTAAGATATCAAAACCAGATACCGTTGAAAACCTATCATGTGTCAACTTGTTTAAAAGAGCTCCCACAAGGGGGCTCTTTTAAACAAGTTGACACATGATAGGTTTTTTGACAGCTCAGGATAATTACATTTTTAATTCCTTGAAAATTTATACAGCGCTCAAAGGGTTAAACAATGTGAACTTTTGTATAAACTGAATCCAGTCATGTATATCACCTCTCATGTTTTTACGGGAAGCTACGTAAATCAGCATCTTTGTGGATTGCAATTTGAATGACAAATAATCACACTTAGAAACAGAAATTCTGATAGCTAGAGTGTTCTTGTATCAAGAACCCCTGGCAGTTTGGTCATTTATTTGGCCAACTACTCAAAAGGAATGGGATTATAGAAGGTGATGCATGTAAGTGGTGGCTGCTGAGCTGAAAATTGAGGCACAAAAATATCCTTTTAAATAGATTATGAGCTTATACCCGTTTTTGATCATTCCTTTATTCACAAGTTTCCGAATGATTAGAATAATGTGAGGGTGCGAGAACCAAAACATCCAGCAAACTTGTTATTTATTAATTCTGGGGTGGAAACTCCTGCAGGGCAGTAGGTAACGGTTCAGAGTCCACAATCCAAAATCAGAATCCAGTAGTCGTAATCCAATTCGTAAACAGGGCAGCAAACACAAAACTCAGGGTCGGGAAAAGCAGATTCATTACCTGGGCACAGGAATATCAAAGACGAAGCCAAAATCAAAATCTGGGACTTTCCAGTCAGAAGTATAACACGAAGGCATAAACAACACAAGGAAAACATTCTGACAAGAGCTGGTTGTGAATTGACTGCTTAAATACACGTAGGGAAAGTCACGTGCCATAATAGGGAACAGGTGAGCTGGATCAGGCTAATTAACAAAGGAATGAACAAGAGGAAGTACCTAACCACATGAAATTAGCGAAAGCCAAAACGCGGACAGGGATGACACAGACAGCTTATGACAAACTCTGGTTAGGGAGTTCTAAAGTGCACCGAGTGAGAGGCAGAACAGCGTTTAAAAAGATGCAGAGAATCTGCTGAGGCACAGCCGAGTAAATTGAGTGAAGGCAAGGGGTGGAGACAAGAGCAGAGCAAGTGCTGAGAGCTCGTTAGTCAATTAGTAATGTGCAACTATACAATCCCTAGTGCTTGTTAGTAAGTTAGTACTATAAACAATGTTAGTAATTTATCTAAAAATAATAAACCGTTAGTATTTGTTAGTACAGATAGAACAGCAAGGCGAAGGAAGCAAACGAGACTGGAAGGAATAATTGAAAACCCAGAAACCATGAAATCACCAGAAAACCTGGCACGCAAAAACTGGGGAATAAAACTGACTCAACACATATGACCAGACTGGGGAGAAAAGGTGCAATGCAGGGCATGAGAAATACAAAAACCAGAGTGATAATCTAAACAGAGAATATGAGAAATGGCAGGCAAAAGACATGGCAAAGAAAGACAAGCAAAATACAAAAAATGGCATGGACTAAATCAAAAAACATGGCTTGGAGGCAGAGTCATAACAAAAACACGGACAGGAAAAACAGAATCATAACAAATAATTTATTAGTTGATAAACACGCAGCTTCTTTCTGAATACCTTGTAAGGGCAATTTAAAAAAGAAATACAATTCAGAAAAGTCGCAATTCACAGAGTTTGTTTAATGAAAAAAGATGAATCACCGGGCGATTTTCCAGTTACCATACCTCTTTTTTTGAGAGCAAAACTTTAAACAAAAATTTCTGAATGCTGCGATTTGATATTGCTGGCAAATGACCATGGTATAAGCGGGATAATCAACTCGAAGGTGAGCATTCCACGGTTTTAATGCACTTCGCGGAGGCAACCACCGTGGAATGCACACCTTCTTGTTAATTATCCCTTAAGGCCCAGTCACACAGCGAAAACGCATGAATTACGCATGAATTACGCACAGATTTTCGTTTCTGCGCGGAGCGTACGTCTTATACGTAATTACCTTCGCCAGCGACTTTGCTGACGAAGGTAATGTTTTGATCCCCGTGTATTTATTACCTTCGCCAGCGACTTCGCTGACGAAGGTAATGTTTTGATCCCCGTGTATTTATTTGTTTGTGTGTCTGTCTGTATGTGTATCGAATAACTCAAAAAGTACCAAACGGAATTTCATAAAATTTGGTGGGTTGATTTGGCATGACCTGAGGATCAATCGATTAGATTTTGGGAGTGATCGGGTCAAAGGTCAAGGTCAAGGCCACGAAAAGGTCAAAACCGACTTTCGGCCATATCTCGGTCAATTTTTATCCGATCGACATGAAACCAACGCCAGTGGCGAGGGATTCAGTGGCGTCGGCGAAGGTATGTGCTCTACCGAGTGCCCGTTCTAGTTACCTTCGCCAGCGACTTCACTGACGAAGGTAATGTTCTGATCCCCGTGTATTTATTACCTTCGCCAGCGACTTCGCTGACGGAGGTAATGTTTTGATCCCCGTGTATTTATTTGTTTGTGTGTCTGTCTGTATGTGTATCAAATAACTCAAAAAGTACCACACGGAATTTCATAAAATTTGGCGGGTTGATTTGGCATGACCTGAGGATCAATCGATTAGATTTTGGGAGTGATCGGGTCAAAGGTCAAGGTCAAGGCCACGAAAAGGTCAAAACCAACTTTCGGCCATATCTCGGTCCATTTTTATCCGATCGGCATGAAACCAACGCCAGTGGCGAGGGATTCAGTGGTGTCGGCGAAGGTATGCGCTCTACCGAGTGCCCGTTCTAGTTTGTTTGTGTGTCTGTCTGTCTGTCTGTCTGTGTGTATGTATGTGTATCGAATAACTCAAAAAGTACCAAACGGAATTTCATAAAATTTGGTGGGTTGATTTGGCATGACCTGAGGATCAATCGATTAGATTTTGGGAGTGATCGGGTCAAAGGTCAAGGTCAAGGCCACGAAAAGGTCAAAACCGACTTTCGGCCATATCTCGGTCAATTTTTATCCGATCGGCATGAAACCAACGCCAAAATGTGCAGAATTATATACCCGATCCTGTGATGTGAAACACGGTACAATGGGGTCAATACCCTTCTTAGCGGTTGGGGGTCAAAGGTCAGGGGGGTCATTACCTTTCGAACTTAAAGGCGTATTGATGTAAAAAAAAAATATATCGTACTCTTGTCATTCATCGATCATTTAAAAAAATAAAAATTGGTCCTCAGAGTTATGTGGCGAGGGATTCAGTGGCGTCGGCGAAGGTATGCGCTCTACCGAGTGCCCGTTCTAGTTTGTTTGTGTGTCTGTCTGTCTGTGTGTATGTGTATCGAATAACTCAAAAAGTACCAAACGGAATTTCATAAAATTTGGTGGGTTGATTTAGCATGACCTGAGGATCAATCGATTAGCTTTTGGGAGTGATCGGGTCAAAGGTCAAGGTCAGTCCACGAAAAGGTCAAAACCGACTTTCGGTCATATCTCGGTCAATTTTTATCCGATCGGCATGAATCCAACGCCAAAATGTGCAGAATTATATACCCGATCCTGTGGCGAGGGATTCAGTGGCGTCGGCGAAGGTATGCGCTCTACCGAGTGCCCGTTCTAGTTTGTTTGTGTGTCTGTCTGTGTGTATGTATGTGTATCGAATAACTCAAAAAGTACCAAACGGAATTTCATAAAATTTGGTGGGTTGATTTGGCATGACCTGAGGATCAATCGATTAGATTTTGGGAGTGATCGGGTCAAAGGTCAAGGTCAAGGCCACGAAAAGGTCAAAACCGACTTTCGGCCATATCTCGATCATTTTTTATCCGATCGGCATGAAACTAACGCCAGTGGCGAGGGATTCAGTGGCGTCGGCGAAGGTATGCGCTCTACCGAGTGCCCGTTCTAGTTCGTAGGTAGAACAAACGTGGACTGTCAGTGATTGTAAGTGGATGTGCATCGAAGGCGGTTTGTGCATGATTTTGAGTTTTGAACGGTTCAAAAATTTTCCGACGCACAACTGTGCGTTGGTGTGCGTAATTCATGAGTCGGCATGCGTAGTTTATGCGTCGAGTATGCGTAACTATGCGCGGGACACTCGTCGGCCGTCAGTGCTTATGCGTCAGAACTGGTTTGAATCCGCGCACGTCCACGTCCGTCCACTGATGCCCCACGTTCATATCACGCATGAAACGCGCTTGTATCACGTTCATTCCACTGACATCCACTGACAATACGTGAAGCGTTCGTGTTTGGACGTGCTCCGCCGGTGATTCATGCGTCGGGCGTGTGTCGAATGTTCGTGGAATTCTGCACCGTGTTTGCTATTATGCATCGACGTGCGCGATATGTCAGTGATTGTAAGTGATACATGCGTGGTTCATGCGCGATTCATGCGTGATTCGTCCGAGATTTCTACCC
This sequence comes from Gymnothorax reevesii, assembly GCA_029721435.1. NCBI lineage: Eukaryota > Metazoa > Chordata > Actinopteri > Anguilliformes > Muraenidae > Gymnothorax > Gymnothorax reevesii. The sequence goes on from CM056583.1 coordinate 79,267,702, forward strand.
CCGACACCCTGAAAAATTGGTCAATTTCTCAACGCACAAGCACGCACAAACCCAATCTGTGCGTGATTTGTGAGTGATTCGTGCGTGATCGGCTGTGTGACTGGGCCTTTACGTATATCATTGTTATAATGTCCACAGTCATCTTGGCCTTCTGTACAGCAGCCCAAATTATTTTAAATAAAGCACCGTAACGTACCGACAGGTTCAACTGGATGTATCATACATAGATTCATTTTGTCTCTGAAATATTACATCGAAGCTAATTCTTTTGAGCTTAAGTCTGAATTCACAGTCTGCTGATCAACGGTGGGGCATATGATGTGGCCATTTGCTTCATGAACTTTATATTACTGTTCAATTCTATGCCCTTCCTTCAAACAGCTATTTGTTTAAAATAAACATGAAAATTTTCCTGTTGGCTGTGTATGTTTTTTTCATAATAGTCACTCGTACAGAATGTGAAATAGCACACTCTCACATCCAGGCGCACACCGTATTTGGAAGCAGGTCAACTGCATTTGACAAAGGTGAAATAGCCTTTTGTTCCACATCATGCTGTAACTTCCACTTTATTTTGTTAATGGCTTACTCAGCAAGTGTATTTTTAATGGAAAACTACGCAATAAAAGGCATCTTGTGTTTCCTGGGCTTTTATTTTCTTGAGTGCGGCAAACAGTCCTTGCCCTTGTTTGAGCAAAGCAGTTTAATTGCACATAAAAGCCTGCCTACCAAAAAAAAAAAAAAAGAACTGTAATTGTTAGACCTCATGAGCCTTTGCGTTTTATTTATTCTACATTTTATGCTTTAGCATAAAGTGCAAAATTATGTCCAGCATGTTATTCCTAAGGAATAGATATTACATAGAAGGCATTATTATGCATTTATTGCTATGGTTACTTCATTAACTGAATGGGATTTTTCCCTGTTCAGTCCTGACATGCAAATAAAGTGCTTCTCTCTCCATTCAGGCTCCATTTTATTAAGGATAAATCATCTCCTCCCATGACATTTATTTCCAGCGATGCACATGCAATATTGCACTCTTGAGAAACTAGCTGTATTTATATATAGTCTTATAAAAAGAAATGATGGACCTGAAAATGGTGGCCCAGTGAAATAAATACAGTGACATTTTTATGGCTAAAAAAGTTTAATTAACACCGCCATTTCACGAAAAGAAGACTTTCCATCACGATTGTTTAAAGGCTGGAAAGAGGTCAGCGGGGTAACGGTTTGGCTCTCGCTGGTTATAATTGACTTCCATTCCTTATCAAAATCATTTTCACTGCAGGAGTGGCCTGTGATAATAAGGAGATATAGGCTCCCACCTCATTTCGTCTGTATTTAACCTGCTTTTCAAATTAAAAGCTTGACATTTACCTTTACGTGCGTACTGGAGCATGGGTCCTGTTATTTTACTCATTTAGCATTCTGGCAGAAAGCGCAATCGCGGGAGATCTCAACGCAGCTGCATTACCATATAGCATTATTTTATTGCAATATAAAGCTGAATTATGCAGCTGGTATTGAGAGCTCACTTAACTATAGCACATAGGGCCCAGTTTTCCTGCATGTGCTATGCGTCTGACAATACGCGTATGTTGGCAGTTGGTCGTTTCTGCCAGTCCTACACGCAGCTGGGCAGAGAGTTCGATTTTGAGTGCGTGGTCGCCGCAATTGCAGAGGAATTGGGGCCATGTTTAAAATGTATATAAAATTAGCGATCAGTAATCGGAAATCCCTTTTAGCCTTTGTTCAATTGAAAAAAAGGACAAGGTGTGTATTTTTTTAACTCATCAATTTTACTGTTTTTCGAAAATTATAGCTATTAGCTCTTAAAGCAAAATGTAATGTCTGTGACATGTCCCACTTAAGTTGTGGCAGGTGCATGTTCTCCACTAACATCATTGCTCCACTACACATAACACTAGGAGTTGTTTTGGAACTGAGGACACGAATTGTTGGAATGTCAAATGCAGAATTTATTCCCATTTTTGTCTGATATAAGACTTCTATGTGTCAACAGTATGGGGATTTCACTGGTGTATATTATGCTTCATAATGGGTGTCAAATCTATGCTTCAGACAGGATAGTCTAGTACCAGCCCTCACTGACGATATGCAGTGGGGTTTGGTGTTGGGGGCGTCCCTGAAAAGGAAGTCTGGAAGACAGCATATGTAGGTCCTCTGCAGCATATATTAGCCCAAGTGGCTGGGTTAATTTCAGAAGCAAGTTTGATCCTAATGTTGTGCCGTCTGGTGGCTCAAAAGTCAAACGTATCCAATTTTGCTGTTTGGCCTCGTCTTTTAGGCACGTTCATTACCCCAGTTTCTCTGCATTCTACAAATATTTTTACTACATTATAGCCAACCTTAAAAGGTTTTTTCCTTAAGATTCCAAAGTTTTTCCAGTCTTTCCATTCCCCTGTCCCAATTGTTTTGGGACATGTTGCAAGCATCAAATTCAGAATTTGTGAATATTTCCAAAAATTTGCACAAACTTTTGTAGTTTTGATTCGGTGAACTAACAGATATTTGTCTTTGTGCTACAGGTAAAAGAGAATTTACAAATCACTAAATTCCATTTTTTTCTTTGGATTTTAACTACTATATTTTACATACTCACAAGAATTCAGGTTGTACAGTATTTTGGGAAAAAAGTTCAGTATACATGATAATTAAATGGGACCAGTGGGAGTGTCATTGAATGAGATGTGCAAGGCAATATTTGGTATTTTTTTCTGAAACATAGAGCAATTCACATCTGCTAGTGAGAACCACATCTAAACTAAGGCAAAACCAATTGCCTGGTTCCACCTGATTCCACCATTATGTTCCCACAAACACATGCCCAAAATGGACAGCAGTAATGCTAGTCATGCAGAATGGAGTAGCATGTCACATAATTAAAGTTATTAATATGAATAATGTATAATGGTTGCTATGATCTAAATAGCTTGCTTTTGACGGACTATCACTCTTTTAATCACTTCCACTTGAGGTTTGCAAGTGTTTACATTTACAGAGGAACCTTTGATGGATTGTGGAGGAGGTTGCCATGGTCCTGGTGTTGCACATATGATAGGGAATCAGGCCCACATATTCAAGGGGAAAGAAGAAAGTAATATTCCTTGGATGTGCCCCATATAGTAACTGCATATAGATAGGCTTGCATGTCTTCAGCAAAATGCTTGGAAAGCAGTTTGAAGCAGATGAGGGAGTGGTGAGATAGAATTGCTATGCAATGCAAACAGAAGGTTATGGAGTATGCACCCAAGAATATTGGATCTTAATATTCACAGATCTCAGCAGGAGGGCCACTTGAGAGCTAAAACTATATTAACCCTTCGAGAACTAGGCAATTTCTGCTTGATTTTCTTTACCTTTTCTTTCAGACTGCAGGAACAGCCCCTGTATGTCTCAGCCAGGCAAGTCATACATTTGTTTTTCTCAGGTTTGACTGCTGAGAAAAGTTATCATTTTGCATGTGAGTGGTACATGAGAGCCGGTAAACTTTTTACTTGAGAGAAAAAAAACATTTTTAACAGCTCGAAATATTTCCAGTTTTGGGCCTGTACATCCAAGGTTTTAAAACTACAGTAAACGTGTTGCAGTTATTGGAAAGATAAGAGAAATGAAATCAGAACCGTTCTCATGACACCATCGATGCCTGAGTATTTTTTTTTTTTTAAGTATTCATAACATAAAATTTTTTAATATGCTAAATCAGGAAGCTGTTTTCTCTGCACCAATGATAACTGTTCTGTATCATGCAACAAGGTATGATGTACATTTCGCACAAGTTGTTAAAGGGATTTATTATTACGCCTTATCATTACTGCGTACATTCACAATTTCCTTTCTTTTTAAGTGTGCACTTCGGGAAAACAGCCTCAGCATTTATTTGACTGCAAAAATTGAGATATATTTTAAACCAACTGGATAGATATACTGGATGGACATCCTGTACTTTAAAACCACTTCTGATAGAAACTAATACTAATTACTAGCAAATTTTTGCAATAATATTTTTTTACCCATGAAAATTTTAATAAACTATAAAAAACTTTAAGGAGCAGATTTCTTTTGTGAATTCTCAATGGATTTGTAGATATTTGCATGCAGCAGAGAACAAGGTGTTGGGTATCGTTGGAAAGGTCTTCATATATAAGCAAAAAACAATAACTTGTGGTCATTATATAAAAATAACTTCACACTGAAGTAGTGTAATACGGTGCAAAAAAAAAGTGAAGGCCATTAACGACTTTGGATCCCAAAGATTTTTACGTAATGACTGGCATGGAGCTGATTATTGCAATTATACCACAGTCACCACACACGTGTTTAGCCAAAGAAATATTTTTTTTATGTTTTTTGCAAAAATTCAAAGAATATGCCTACTAACTGCTACCACCGCTATTTACATAGGTTGCCATGAAATAGCAGAAATTTCCACTGCTTCGTGCTAGAGTGCAGTTCCATTTGTTTGCCATAGAAGAGCTACGTATGTTCACAAATTCCACTGCATCATAGTTCCACTCAGACAGTCGTTGTCGTAGTGTTCTTTCTCCCATTAGTCATAATCACCACACTTGCCAAAGATTTTAATAGTTCTTAAGAAGAACTCAAAAATGTTTGTGCCTAGTTTAGCTTTCACTTGCAATTTATGGATGCACTTAATAGAAGAGTAATTTTTTTGAAATAATACGCATCCTTAGAATTTCCTTCAAGTAATCGCAATTGAGTATTCAAAAGATCCATGGTGTCATTTTGCAACATTAGAATGATCTCAGTACATTACAGTATGATCAAGCTGCTCAGAAGAGACAATGGCCCTCATTTATCAAACGTGCATAGGATCTGGTGTAGATTCTGATGTAAATATCAACGTTCGCCAGGTGTCACGTCTGATTTCCTAAAGTGTGTACGTCAATGATTTCGGTGTAGAACTGGCATGGCATTGATAAATCTGGCGGCTGAGTCCATCGAAATCTACATGACACGCCCCTATAAATTCATGCTTCGGGAGGCATAGTCCTGCCCACCTTACGACAAGAACTCTCGAAAGACGGGAAAGAAGAAAGAACTTCACTGAGGAGGAAATATAAATTATAAGATCCGAGGTGGAGAAAAACAAAATAAATTTATTTGAAAGTCTTAAGAGTGGCATAAAGGGAGCCCAGAAGGCTGCAGTTTGGAAAACTATTGCTGCTGTAGTAGTAAACACCGTTGAGGTGGAAACCGGAGTGCAGCAGCCGTTTGATTTAATTCATTAATAAATTAAAGTGACTATTCGCACTTATTTAAGTGTGTCCAAGCACAGAAATTGATCGAAATTCGCGTCAGACGCACTTTTAAGTGTGGCCAAGATGCACAATTTTCCATTGCCCACCCTTATTTTAAATGAACCCAAAGCAAAAATTTTTTTCTTGGCCAAACTTATTTTAAGCGGTACTTTCTATAAGCAGCCCTGGAATGGTCATCAACTTGGGCACTTATAAGTGTGGCCAAGAACAAAATTCAGCTTTGGCCACACGTGTAAGTGCAAATAACACTGGCCTTAGTAAATTCAATTTATAGATCCATGATATTTAAGGTTATATAGCCTACATAATTGACAATCCAAATGCTTACATGTAGGTAAAAAAAAAGTGGTCCAATTTTAAGATCGCCACCAAAAAACAAATTGCAGTGCTCAGGCGCAGCAGTGCATGGACCGGAGTCCAATCAGGCTCAAACCTCCAGGTATCACCGTTCGAGGAGCACGTGGCAACACTGATGGGTGGGGAGTCCCCACCACCTCAATCAGAGCTGCATTAGAGTAATTGTTAAAATACAGTCTGTAGAGATCACTCTTCATTGTACTTTTATTAGTATTACTCCATGAACTTTTATTGGGTGCCACAGAAAACGAGCAGCCACTTGTCACTTTTCCGGAGGAGATCTTCTCTGTGAACGAAAGGTCTTCACACGTTGGATAGAAGCTTGTTCCAATAACAGTCGAAGATCTGCCATTGTTAAAATGTGATCATGGCCAACGTGTCCGTAGGCCTATATATACTGAGCAACAAAAGAAACGCAAGTTAGCTAGTTATTCAATGTACTCTTATGGTTACTCAGTCAAAGTGACCGCAAAATAAATAAAAGTTTGATGAAACGAGTGTAAATGTGCAGGCGCTAGTAATAAATAAAATTTTCTGAAATAATTACGCAGAAACTTATTTTCCAGTCTGCCTTTAATTAAGTTGTGTTTCCTTTGTTGTTCATCATATATCTGACTGGATGAGCATCTGACATACCACACTGCATATCTGCCAAGCCACGCCTTGCGCTTAATCAAATTGATTGTAGTAGTCAGTTGTCTGGCTTGACACGGAGGTTGTCTCAAAATATAAGCTTAATTAATTTCTCAACACGGGTGTCTTATTTATTTATTTATTCATTCATTCATTTATTAATTTAGCCTATTTATCTATTCAGCCTATTTATTCATTTTACTAATAAGAGCAACAACAGCACGACATCTGCATCGTGTATATGGTTTATTACTCACTTTGACAGCTGCACTCGTTCCTGCATGTTGTTCGCTGGTTTCAAATTTGCGTACACCCGGTAAGACCTCGCGTGAGATTTTTGCAGACCGTTCGCTAACGTTCAGATTGATAAATTCCGATCCTTGCGGGAGATTTGGCGTACACCCATTTTTTTTGGTGTACGCACGTTTCATAAATGAGGGCCAATGTGATTTTGGACACAATTGGTATTCTTCAAAATTCGAAGGCTTTAACAGAAATTGTTGGAGCCCACTGTGGCAAAAATGTGCGCTAATCACATGAGAGGATTCATCATTCTCTCTCTTTTTCTCTCCGCTTTCTCTCGCTCTCTCTCACTCCTTTGCGGACTTGAAAGCCGTCCCATGAAAAATTGATCGCTGTTCTCATGAGAATCTGTTTGTCATGCTTTATTGGGCTCCACTGAACCCTTGCAGCCTTTCATGCATGCAATTTTGCGCCATTACTTTGCCTGAAAGCTGTGACGTTGGGCACAATATCATACGCAGGTCATGAGACCCTCTCTGCTCTGAATGGCACATTCTCGCACACGGAGGGTGAGACAGACCAGATGCTTTGGGAGGCAGGGATTGCTCATATGGCCTGTAAAAGATAAAGCACTTCACCTGTACTTAAAGGCAATAGTTCCAGATCATGGAACTGGGACATGAGACCTAGGACCTGGAATTGGTCTCACGCACTGGGAGTTGATAATGGTATGCATGCTTTAGTTCCACACTTGGGTAACATGTTGTTTCAAGCACTCTGAAGAGACTAGCTAATTTTAAAGCAGCCTATAAACATGGTTAATTTGAATATTTAATCACTTTTAATCTCTCATTTTTTCATTAACCTCAAATAAATGTAATATTTATATCAGGGCAGTATACCATGGTTGACCATCAATGGTGCAGTGGTATCTACACAGAGAATCACACCTCAGCTTGATGTGGTATGTTTGAAAAAAGATCAACTGACCTGACAGCAGGTCCTGAAAAAGACTAGATCTTGACTTAAAGGAGAATTCTGAACACAAGATTCATCATACTTCAGAATTAATCGCTAGTTGTGAAACCAGACTTGGGAGTGTTAAATCAGCCTTAACTGCATTGAGCCCTCGGGGAACAGCTCAGCGCATGTGTTCTCCGAGTCTCAGAAGAACTGAGTTGAAAAAATTTTGAGCTCTTTGCATAGTTAAGCAAGTAATGCCAAAACAATAATATGGGAGCAGTAATTTCCTCCCTGTATTCTCTCCTGTGTTATTTAATTTTGGCTGAGTTTGCGTACGGTGCCCTGAGCAGAGCCCTGGCACTCCTCTGAACCTCTGTTGACAGACAAGTCTCTGAGTGCTTCACACACAGTAGTTATTTTGCCTCAGCTAATGTCTGGCTGCGGTTTTGCTGCCTCCAGGAATGGATCCTTCCAGCTCCCCCCCTTCTCATGACGCAGGTAGGCTGACCCAGCCTGCCAATAAACAGGTTGCAGCCTGGGTCAAAATGCCAGAGTAGAGGCCTCGGCAGACGAGTGACTGAGCTCATGAGGGAGAGACCCACATACCGCACCATCTCGCTAGACGCTGGAGGTCAAAATGCAACCGCACGCCTCACGCCACCAGCCCAACGCCCTGTGACTGTAATATGAAGGGGGGAAGAGAGGTTTCGTTGAAAACTGCAGTTAGTGAGCGGAGGAGAGGGAGTCAGCCTGAGATTGCAGTTTTTGGTTTGGGGAGGAAGAGTCGCTGCTGCCTGAGCAGGAGCTGCAGTTCCGTGTCTTGTGCGCTTTTCAGTTAGCCGCACTAAGCCGACCACACTCCTCTCGTATGGTCCTGCCTTCACGTCTCAAACTCAATGGGCTCATGGAGTGACCTTCAACTATTATCTTCAGTCATTATGACACATGGCTGTGCTCCATGCAGGTTACTCACAGGTAGAATGAAGCAAAATATACAAAAATTAGACTTCTGAAATATTTCTACCTTAGCATATTCTGCTGTTTGCCCATAAATTTAATTGGATTTAGGGTCCTTGGTTGCCTTCTTCAATATATTTTTCATAAAGTCAGTTTTACACGTGACGGAGGGCTTATATTAATTCTAACAGTGATCCATCAAACCTGGAAGGCTTCTCCTAATCCTGACACAGTTCATTAACGTGAGGCCACGCAGCTCTGCTGGAGAGCGATGTTGCAGCCTTCGGTCTTCGTAACCTCTCAGTCTTGGTTGCAGATACAGTAGATTCACAGTGAGGGGAATTTAGCCAGGGTAGTGGCCTTGTCAGACACAAAGGCAACCCTGTCAGATTTGGTCACAATTCCCAGTAAGATTGGCAAGGAAGGTGACATCCAACATCTGAGATACTGTATGCCCGGATTACATTGACAAAATGAAATAATGCTATTGGGCATTGTTGGCAAAAAAAAAGTGTCTGCTGTGACTTGATCGCACATGGATTTTCGGCTGGAAAAACAACCACAAAAATAAATCAAAATCCATTTGGAAATGGTTGTGAGAATACATAAACATGTCTGCATCAATGATCATTTCCAATTCCATCAAAACACTGTGATCTGAATCTAAAGAGGGCTGTACATAGGTGCAGTGACCTTGAAAATCCTGCAGGAACAGTGAACAATCCCTCGTGTTCTTTAACATTATCATTCGCCATAGAGAGACTTCTGTTTCTCACCTTCACCAGGGGAATTTGAACAAGGTCTTGAACCAGGAGTGCCAATAATTTTGATGGTTTTCATTAAAAAAAGACAGCCATTAAAACATTCAAATAAATGAACTGAAATACAAGTATTGAATTTCCACACTTGTTCTAAAATGGATTATAAATCGTTTTGACTTTTAATCATTTGAATTGATGGTGCCATTAATTGTTTACCCAGATGCGTACTTACAATTTACATGACTTTGGGATTTTTGTTATCGAACAAGATGCTGTAATATAATTGTCACATGATGTAGGGGATGATGGAATACTGTGCAAGGTAATGACAAAGATGTAAAAGTATGAAACCATTGCAGATTCAGGGCCCTGAATGGGAAATTTATTATGCACTGTAATCAACTACTACAATAAAAATTAAAAGCAAAATTGCATAATCAGTACAGATAATTACATATATGACTCAACGAAGGAGGTGAGAACAGGCCACTCAACCCAGCAAGGCTGGCCAGACACTTAATGACACTGAAAGGTTCTCGCCTGTATTACTTTCAGAAAATATCAACAAAAAAAATCCTTTAAAAATCGTAGGGCTTTGTGATAGCACAGTGGATTTGCCAAACATGCTCAGACTCTTTAATAGGGTAGTGAAACAGGCAAACAATGTCAGGAAGAGAGTTCACTGAGGGGTTACAGAGTGACATTTTGTTTGACAAGGTAGTTCAAAGGTGATGGTGGAGAGCCTGTCAGATGTATATCCTCCATGTACTCTGGCTTTGAGATTGTTTACCGCAGTCAGAGTCCCACATCTCACCGGTGCTCAAACACACACTCCCAGAAAAGCCTATTTCTGTCTGTGATGACAGCTGTGCCAGCTGTGTGCAGCAACAATGTCATCCAGATAATAAAGATATCAACAAGCTCAAGCCCTACTGCTCTAACAACTGTATGGCAACTGAAAGTTTCTTTATGAGACCATTTCAGGTACAGTGGGCGCAACAGTGACATCTCTGAAAAGCAGTGTCCGTCAATCATAAAATCATGACTAAAAAAAAAAAAAACACTTTCATGTGTATAGTTATTCTTGACATTAACCCCTTTGCGCAGGTATCTGTGAATTCCAAAATGTAATTCCTAAATAATTCTGTAAATTAATTTCCAAATGTCTTGCTTCACTGGAATAATTTTCCAAAGTCTCTGTGACACAAATACTGAGTTATAAAGCTTAAACAGGCTCATGTATAACAGGAAAAATTGGCATAATTTTGTATTCTGCGCAAAGGGATTAAAGTCCTCCTGCCTCCATTCTTTCAAATCATTTACCTTGGAACTCACATTTTTGAATAGGCTGGAAACATTGAAAATACTTATTGCCCCTTTATATTCAAATTATTGAGCTGGTTAAGAAAACAAAGAATGCATGATTGAAGAGATGAAAAATAGCACAGATTGACAAATGGTGACTAGCAAATCAAACAAAGGCTGTTTTATTCAGTGATGTCGTCATTTCACTGGCTGTTGGCAGGGTGTGAGTTAATGTCTGCGGTTTTATGTATCTGTTGTTACTTTGTCTTGCTTGGCTGAAAATAGTGTTTGCAATTACACACACCTCCTGGATTACTGACTAAAGGCCATTTTATACCTGTAATACGTGTGCAGATAGATATCTTGTGAATCGTGCCGGACGATGCAGATACTTCGAATGACGTTACTTACCAGCTGTCATTTCCATACCAATTATCTATATATTGTTTTATAACCAACCGATCTTCTTGCAGATGCTACTGTATAAACTCTACCCAACTCTGACGACCACCAAACCCTCAGTCCATCCAGCCAATCAAAATATAACACAACCAGCGATGGTGTCTGAGACATTGACTGCGTTTACATGCACACCATATTCCGATTAAGTTCCATATTCGGGTTAAGGTAATATTCCGAATAAGATGTTAACATGCGCTGAGCGATGGGAATATTCAGTTTACATGTTAATCAGCATATCCACCACTTAGGTCCAATCTCAACATCGGGTTTTCAGCAAATATAACACTTGAAAGTGGTCATGGCTTTGGTTGCCTTTAGTTAGAGCTTTAAAGCTGACATCGACTCCACTTTCTTGGCCATTGCCATCGCCAGCGCTCTCTGATCCAGAATTTCATCCATGACTGTGAAATAAATGAAACTGGCTGGATCAGGGCCACTGGTCTTGTTTTGTGTTTGGCAGTGGCTATTTTTACGCCAGTTGTGAACTTACTCTAATTTGCTATTCTTATGAACTTTGTTATCCAAAAAAAAAAAAATGCGACTCAACTGGATTGAAAACATCCCGCTTTCGCTGCGCGCCTTGTGGTTATCATTACTAGACTGGCTAGCCGGCTTACTTACTTTAAGTTACAGTCAGGATGTCCTCTACTCAAGTTACCCTTACGAAAAAGACGTTTATTCAAGTGTGCTATTACTTCTTCCAAACTAAAAATAAGAGAGTATACTTTCAGTTTACTTTTGATGTACTTATCATTTTTACTTAGCAAAGTAATACTTAAGTATACTTAGCTTATACTGAAAAGTACACAGAAAAGTCTAAGTATAGTTGCCTCATACTTGTACCTAAACTTTTGATCATGATACTTTTCTTGAGTATATCTCAATATTTATTAAAATAGTCATGCCTAATGTTCAAGTATACTGACTTGCAGTTAGGCTACTTTCAAAAGAAAAAGCACATTAAAATATTTTTACCATACATATTGGCTTGTATGAAGTATCTATGAAGACACTGTCAACAGACATAAGTCATACAAGTATAAAATGGCCTTAAGGATTCCGGTTTGGGCCTTCCCATGATTCTGGACAAAGAACTAAAAATATCAGCATTTATTACAAGGGACCATGAATAGGCCTCTCAGCAAACAAGAAAGCTTTTGTTGGGGGAATACATTTAGAACTGCTCTTACTGGGACGCTCACAATAGCGACACTTTCAACGATCAGCAGAATTTCACCACCTCAATAAGAAAAATGAAGACTAATTAACAAAAAACTTTTCGATAACTGAAGCATATTGCACAATTACTGACTTAAATAACATGCTTTTGCATAATCACAGGAAAAGGCAGGTTCAGTTGCTCAGATGAGAAGAGACACTGGTGCATGGGTTACGTACAACATTAGTTATGCGTTTTCTCCCGAGCAGTTTGACAAAAGTAGGCCTCCATTGGTGTATAGTTATCTTAGGTCCAATTATGTTTATACAATATTCATATATGTACTCCAAGACATTGGATTCACAATGAATAATTGTAAGGGCTGACTGTCAGTCTTATCCAAATTGGGAGATCCAGTTCCTGGGTTCTCCCTTTCATGGGACCTTTTAATTGTACATTCATTCGTGATAATTTTCCCTTGGTATTTGTTTAAGTCCTTTGATTTTTGCCCACTGCCTGAAGTCTGTGACAGGAAAACATCATCAGATGCCAGATATTTTCCCAGGTGGTGTTCTCAGCCAGGCCAGTATTGCATCCGTATTCACTGCTTATTTGTTGGCCTCTTTCCTTCAATCTTGCCGCAAGTAAATGAAATTTTGCTCAAGTGGGTTCAGGTCAGGTGATTGACATAGCCGGTCAGGAGTCAAGTCCATTGATTGACTTAGCCAATCAAGGGCAGGCCACACTTTTGCCCTGATACCCCTTTGGTTGCTTCAGCTATACATTTGCTGTTGTTATACTTCGCTTAGCACATTGCACTCCAATGAGCCATATGCTTGGATCTGAAAAGATTATATCTCATAATTTGCTGCTGAATTCGCCTTTATGTCATATGATCGGCTGTCACATGATGAGTAGAGACAATAATGGAGCAAATTTTGGTGGTAGCATTATCTAAACAAGAGCAGTACCTTCATCATGTATCGCAGGTGTGATGGCATGCTCTGAATTATGAACAGTTCTTTCTCAGCATTCTCCTCTCCTTATCATAAGCTAACGCAGTACTTTGGTGTGTGTTTACGCATGAGTCCGGGTCACAGTCAGGGCCAAGGTTCTTTTAGTTGTGCTAATCCAGTGCAATGCTATTTAGTGCTGCAAGGCCAGTGCGTAGACAAGACCCCCTGATGAGAAACAGAAAGAAGACCTTAGTGATTGAATCACCTCTCAAATCCAGGATTGAAAGTAAGTAAGAATACAATTCCATTAGAGGACAAAATTGCCATTTTATGTGTTTTTTATAACCTAAGTTACAAATATACACCTGATGAATATTTTTCACTGTCTAACATACTGAAAACAAGCAACATACAATCTTATTGGATCATGCAGGACTCTGTGATGTGGTGTCTTTTTTTAACATTAAGCATGATGCAACAAAACTGAAGTGACACTTGTAAATACAATATCTGTTGAGAGAATATAACTAGCTAGTAAAGGCAATGCCTAAATTATTCTTACCCAGCCAGCATAATTTGACGTCTACAGTGGCCAGCTAACTAGCGACAGGGTTACATGAAAAATGGGCTGCTCAGTACAACAGTTTTCATGTAGCCCTGTAGCTTGCTTGCTGGGTGCTATAACATGAAATGAAGGTTTCTGCTAGTAACATTAGTGCTGTACACTTCAACTGAGCCAGACACACAAAATAAACATTTTTAGCGTAACTATTGGTGGAATCAAGCCTTTATCAGGTCTTGACTGAATTGCAAATCATTTAATTAACGCACTAGCTAGCTTGGTTCGCAAGCTTACAGATAGAAGCAATGTGCAGTCCTATTGGATTGCACAGGACCATGCAATGCAGTGTGTTTTTGCATATTGATTTAGTTTAATGCAACTTCACAGATTTAACCAAATTTTAACCAACTCATCCGCTACACAATATCTGTTAATGTGCAAAGCTAGAAGGTTATGGCTAGTACCAGTCTTGAGATACTAAGTATGTAAGGATTTTGACTCACTCACTCACTCGCTCACTCACTCACTTCCATTACGGCCATATCAGCCCACTATCACAGGAAATAATTTCGTAGTTGATGTCAAAAAGCAAAATAATCTCGCAAGATGAATTAGACCTGATAAATGACGACATAGAGTTTTATAATATGAATTCAGACAAACAATTCATAAAAAATGTAGTTAAACTAAGGAGAAAGGAGCAGATCATTACATTATAATTGTCACATTTCTCCCTCTAATTAATGCAATTAAATGATTATTAGAGATACTCGTAAAAGCATTATCACCGATACCTTTGCTGTTATGTACACAAATAGAATATAGTTGACACACAGCTGTGTATTTTGAAATATATTCTAAATTGCTTTTAATCCATGAGTTTCTGACAGGTGCCACCAGTGATTTTTATTATTGTTATTATTATTATTATAGTACATTTTTTATTATACAATAATATCACTAATAAACCAAATGATTTTAATACAGTATTTATGAACAAAGTTTATCAAGGAGGCGGGGTGGGTCCAAATGAAATATGTAGCGTCTGTTCAAACTGCTATCTCAACTCTATCTTGACTCTTGGAATCATGGGAACCACTGAATGGAATCCGATAAGCCCTTCTCCTCAAAAGAGATCAAAGTGATGATTAAATGTTTTATCTGACTTATGAGATGAATTTAAGTATCTGTGAGAGTAGTACCCAAGCTAGGGGGTATTGGGTATTGAGAGAGAGAGAGAGAGAGAGAGAGAGAGAGAGAGGAGAAATACAATGAGCTACACTTCTCCATGTGCTGAGTGGTTCAATAAGTCATCAGATACGATTACATCATTAAGTTCTTCCTCCATTATATAACTTGTACATTGTCACAAGGCATGTAATACAGCTTATCAAGTATAGTGTAAAGATAAGTTATGAACATATGATAAAGCAAAGTCCAGATGCAATTCTGGAAACTTGCATCTGTGAGTTCAATCATTAGTGAGTTAAAACAAGTTAAACAAGTTAAAACAAATGCATGGAAAGGTAACACCAAAGATAAACAAGATCCAGAAACACTGCTGCCTTCCCTGGTCCTGAGCTCATTTACGATGGACTGAAGTAAACTGGAAAACTGCCATGTGGTCTAACCAATCAAAATGCGGAATTCTTTTGGAAATTCATGGACACCGCATCCTCTGAGCAAAAAAGGAGAGGAATCATCTGGCTGGTTATCAGCACACAGTTCAAAAGCCAGAATCCATGACAGTCTGGGGGTGCATTAATGCACATGGCATTGGAAACTTGCACATCTTTGAAGTCACAGCTAATACTGACCAATATGCACAGTATTTGGAGCAACATAAACTGCTATCCAAATGTGTTTTTTCAGGTAAGTTCTTGCTTTTTTCAGCTAGAAAATGCCAAACACCACATTCTGCACACATTACAACAGCATCGCTCTGTAGTGAGAGTCTGGGTGCTAAACTGGCCCGTCTGCAGTTCAGGCCTGTTGTCACGTGCAAATATGTGGCACATTATGAAATAAAAAATATGAGAAAGGAGGCCACAAAATGTGAAGCCGAAATTCTGGCAATAATGGCATAACATTTGCTTTCAAAACTACAGTAGTTGGTCTCCTCAGTTCTTAAATGCTTACTAAGAGGGATTAAAAGAAAAAGTGATGCAACACAGTGATAGAAATGCTGTACCAACTTTTTTTGAAAGGTGTTGCTGACTTCAAATTCAAAATCAGCATCTATTCTTCAAAAAAACAATACAGTTTTTAATTTTTCCAACATCCAATATGTCGCCTGGGTATTATTTTTGCTTTTGTATCAAGTTGAAATGATTTACAAATCATTGCATTCTATTTTCATTTGTATTTTATGCAGCATACCAACTTATTTGGAAATGGGGTTGTATGACAAGCATAGTGTCCCAACCTCAGCCCCCTGTCAGAATGAGAGATAAGTGGGAAAATGATTTCCTTGAAAGCTCAACCTCTTTAGACACACTTGGATAAACTAAAGCTGCTTATTTGCACCATCCATCTCTTCATATTTCTTCTTTCTTCAATTTGAAGACTGAATTAAATGAAGTGTTCTATGAACCAGAGAGGACCTCCCCTGCAAGCTAGAGAAAGGAACTATGACTCATTTTAATTACATATTAGACATTCAGCACACACACCGCAAAACAGTAAAATTTACCCGACCTTTCAGTTCATTACCAGAGTTATTTACATACCCGTCGTGTTTATCACTATTGCCTGGAAATGTCAGGCTCCATGGGGAGTGATTTTTTGTGGGTTAAACAAGATTCAAACATTCTAATTCACTGTTTATCCATTTGTTGTTCAACAGAGTGATATCAAGTTGTGAGGCCAAAAAGGTCATTCTTGTTTCTGAAAACATATTGGCGCCAATAAAGAGCATTATTTTTATATATTTTAAAGGCAACAATCGAATGACATGAGTATGTGTTCTCGTTTTTAATGGTTAACTGCCTTCCTTATCCTGCTTTCAAAAGCCTCGTACCTTGCGCTGTCTAAAGCCCTCCTGTGCCAGTTGTACCTGTTACCATGGTGACAGATGCGCTAAAGGTCGGGTGAAAATTTTCTGCCCACTGGACTTGCGGTAATACAGAACCTGCTGAAGGCTCAGACACAATAAATGAAAAATAGAGGAGTTGATAAGAGATGTGAAGAAATGTATTTCCCTGTCAAAAATCACTTCAAAAAAAGCTAATGCGGCATGAAACTGAGAGTATCCAGGCAGGAAATTAGCACATGCCAGCGATGATTTTTAACAGCATGTATTCAGCATTATCAACAGTAAGACAGGACTAAGCTCGTAAACTCATTGACACAAGGACTGAGATTCCTGCTTTGTTTGCTTCTGACTTTTTCTCAGAATTACCACAAGTACAAAAGTTTGTTTCATTTATCTATTTTTTCTCTAGCAAAACATGCATGGTTCAAGTGATCGCCAAAGCAACAGGGTGTAATTTTGTGTTTGCATTAGAGATAGAAGCATGTTTGCATTGATTTTAACATACATTTTTTGGACAAGTGTTCACTTGATCTCGACCAAAAGACCTCCAGGGTTTTCACTTGACATAAACATGAGGTTTCAATGAGATTATCGATGCTATTTATGCAGGGAATTTATACTTGCTCAAGTACAACCACAGAATTAATACCACAGTACACTTGAAATGCGGTACCAACATATGAATATTGATGTAGGAGGTCTGAGTTGTGTGAAAAACACTCAATTGATTTTATTCCTGGTAAGTTTTAAATCACACATGAAGCAAAGGCCTAACCAACGTCTGTATCCTTGTATGAAACACTCAGAGATCGCTTTGATTTTAAATTTGGCACAAATAATCACTTTAATCAAGGTACTGTGGTAGGGAGTGTCACAGAATTAAGAAATGTTTAATTATGCAAATGCAGCACTCTTACCATAATAGTGAAATGCATTCCACAAAACCAATAATAAACCACCACAATTTACAGGATTCATTAAAAAAAAAAAAACAAATTAGAGCCTCTGGAATTCTGCCCAAGATCCATTGCATCCTTAAGTCTATGCACTCCAATATCCAGGGACTTTTAAAATTAAGAACATCTGGAACACAAGTGCATTACACATTCAGGTGTATGTAATATTCATCTCAATTGATTATTATTCCATTAATTGCACTACATATGCTCCTTTAATGCTATTAAAAAAACTCTTAATGGTTTCAAGTGTGTCATTCATTGATGGAATGCACTGCACGGCGCTGGGTTTATAGTATAAGCTGACACGCAAGAACGCTGCCCACTGAGCTTGAATCATTCTTATGTAAAGCTGAGCTCCAAATGAATCCCAGAGGATTATTCACTCACCTCTTCCCTAGCAAGCAGTGCTAAGCTGCTGGAGTTCAGTCATTCCATGTAGCTTGGCTTTTAATGTGCATAGAGTTTCATAATGACACATTCAGGCTGTTGGGGGTGAAATTTCAGATGGGCGGTATGGGCCAGACACGGAAGGTCAGTGAGTTCACCGAGAAAATAACAACAAAAGAAAAAAACAACTTTTCTTATATCCACATAGCAATTATGCACAGTTCAATCATGGGTCACGAACGCATCGTAAAACATTTGCCAGCCAGTGTTTTTACATAACTATTTAATGTTCAATATTTGTCAATGTGTGTCCATGTATGTCAATTTCACATTATTATACTACAGTACTTATCACCATATTCAGCAGAATTAGGGTGACACAGCAAATGAGGAACATAGCCTAGTTATTAAACCAGTGTCAGATAACGCTCAGTTGAGGCAAATCTGATGCATTTGACCTCAGGCATAAACAACACTGAACTACCTCAAATCAATGTACCAGTCCCATTGAAAAAATAACAGTGGTCTCAGTGAGTTTTCCGTGGTTACAAAAAGGCAATAAATAAATACTACTATAGTTTGGTGGTGGTGGTGGTTGCATTTCGCAATGCTTAAGTCAGCAAAGACAAACATGCCTTCACTGCCTCCATCGAAAACAGTGGGTTGCGAATCATTCACACTATAAGTGTGCAATTCACTATCGTTTCTGAAGCGCCAAAAGCTGGCCAGAATAATATGTTTTTTTTTTTTCTGAACTCAACTTAACCTCACATCTTCATCTTAGCTTCCTCGTGCTAGAGCCAGTTGTAGCTGATGTTAGCGTCACTGCAGAGGTATTGAATTTCCCATGGAGAGTATGCGAGAGCTGGTGAGCCTGTGGGGGGGCAGGAGGCTGTGTTTCCCCTCTGCTCAGTATGTGTGAAGCTGCAACCGTGAAATAGTTTCTCCACCTCAGATGGCTAGTGTTACTGCCGTGGGTCAGGTTCCCCACCGTACAAAGTCTATTATTATGGTAGGACCGGGGGTTCAGAAGCCGAGGTTAGCGGTATTACTGCAGCAGAGACACCAGCAAACCCAAGTGTGCAGATCTTCAGTCCTGCTTTCTGTGATGTCACAAGGACACTGCGGAAATCCTGAGCTTGCCTGGTTTATGGTCTCATTAATATGATATTTTACATTCAGCATACAGAACCTACTCAAGTATTGCTCGAGTCCCAAAAATGGGACAGCGAGCCAAGTTATGACTTCCTGATCATTACTGCAAACAAAACTAAGCCAGAAGTTCAGCGCCATTAACAAACACTGGCAGAGCTCTGAGAGATAGACAGATGGAAGCGGGAGGTAAATAATCATCCAAGAAAAGAACAAATGGAAAGCTTGAACATAAATTCTTGTTAGCTTTCAAAAAAAAACTTGATGAGACAAATTAAGGAATAATTCTTGAAACTTATTCATTTGAAAGATGTCTTGATGGGCATTCGCCAGATCTGCAGGGGTCACCGCCCTCATTGGTTTTATACTGCATGATTAAAAGGCCTTCTCCTGAATGGGAACATGAGGTTGGCCATCTGGCCTTGTGAAAAAAAAAAAAATGCAAGAACAGTGAGGGCATTTGAGTTACAGTTGCGCTGTGAAATGAATGGCCAAATTGTATCCTGTATTTCTTTGGGGATTGAAAACTAATTACCAGTATTGGTCTTTTAGATAATTTTTAATTAGTTTAATGCCTGCAATTCAACCGTTTTCTGCTGTACTGACTTAAGGTTTTTTTATGCGCTAGTTGCCTAACACTGCACACCGCATTATGCTTACAACATGTGTAGTTTCTATTTGTGTATAATTCTTCAAAAAATTACCATAAAGAATTTATATTAGTGTTGTCTATTTACTTCGAGGCTAGTCTCCAAGCCTCGTAATAAAGTAGAACAGCATCACTGATCCACTGTAAACCCTGACTGTGTGGTGAACTCAAATGTTTTGTGGAAACGGATTACCTCAAAAAATTGTGTTGGCCAATTTAATTGCATTGTGTGGAAAGAACTTAAAGAAACTAAGATTATTTTTTTTTACGTTTTAAGTGCTGTGAACACAAAATCAGTTGGAGGTAATCGGTTTCCACAAAACATTTGAGTTCACCACATTATCGGGGTTTACAGTGTTCTTTTAAAATGAATGAATGTTCTGGAAAGGTAGAGAACATCTCCTTCTGACTCAAGAGTTAAACATGGGTGTACGGACACCCATCACCCTGTGATACTTAAGTATCAAATGGAGGAGCTATGAAAGTGTGGAGAATATTGTATCAACACAATGTTTTTTGCACAGAAAAAAAATAGCATTGACAGTAAAGTACTTTTAAATTTACCAGTAATGAAATATACACGGTACAGTATTGAAGAACTTCCATTTGCTATATAGAATGCAAAGAAGTTGTCGGACTGTGCTGCGAAGTTGCATGGAAAGTAACATAAGATCAAAGCATTTTTAAAAATTTTAAAAATAAAGTATCGAATCCTTTGGCACAATTATAAGCAGATACTGTTAACAGGAGAAACTCCTGGAAAATGCTTGAGAACTTGATCTTTGACTCGAAATGTCAGTAGGATCAATACAGATTAGGAGAAACATTCAAGTGGACATTTTTTTAACTTTTAATTATTGTCATGCATGACTGACTGATAAAGAGTAAAGTCTGCTGGGGGGCCTATAATATCTGAGCTTGAACTCGCACCTCGTGATTTAAAAATGTTGGTCAGAGGAACAGCAGGGACAAAATTTGCAGAGGTTTGCATTATTTTTTAGCCGATCATATTATCATTAAGGACGCAAACCATTTTAGGGTTATTTGAAGCGTCTTTTCCCACTTTCAACAGCAGTCCTATGGATGCCTGCACCACTGTGAAGCCAGTATGACCTTAGAGTAAAACATGTAAACGTGTAAAATATCCTTCTCTCAGCATATAAAAACATTTTAGTTGAAAAAATAATACATGTATGCGGTATATTAAAAAAAAATTACAGAATTCAGACTGTCCCTTTAAACTGAATGAAAATGAGGTCTTTGAAAGGCTAAAATAAATTAGCTGCTTCATACTCTACAGCCAAATCAAATATTCCCAGCCCCATTGCGAAAGAGCTCAAGTGACTATTATTACTAAAATGAGGCCGCGTCTGAAACTGCAATTAATTTACACAGCTGGGATTATGGCCTATCATTTTTCATTTGACTGTGATTATTCGGTGACACTCATTCGTAAAAAAGGACCCCATTTATTTTTGACTGTCCATTGTAAATGTATAATCAGGACTGATGCTTTGTAATGCAAAGCAGGTATTTCCTGCCCAATAACCCTGCCTATAGCGCACACACAGCAGTGCGCAGGTCTCAGCCTATAAGATGACACTCTGACCCCTATGCTCCTGTTCAATCTCATCTCCCATGATCCTATTCATTCAAGGAAGACAAATTATATCACTGGGACTGCCGTAATGATAAAGTTTATCCCCACTAATCCAGATCATATTCAGATCCCAGCCCAGGATTGGACATCGTAAATCTTTTCCAGTCAGAACCTGGTTTACATAAGACTGATCTGCAGGCACACCTTGGGTGTCCACATTGGTTTCAAACATTAGACTAGGGTGTGGAGGCATTTTGACGAGCCTGATAATTTATGTTGATCTTCTGTGTTTGCCTCATTTCAATGTGCGATCAACAATGCAAGAACAACATTGGTTATAGTTACAATATTTGAAGTGTTTGTTTCCAAAACGCAATGTATCCATTTTACTCGTTTTGAGTAAATTAACTTTTTCTCTGTTGGTGCCGACTGCATTTTAAAGAAAAACACAAAATTTGAATGAAAAAAATACACCTTATAGAATTTCTATTAGCATTTTTTTCCACCTTGCGTAAGAAGCAAAGGGCTATCGCTCTATGGCATTATCTCAATTTTTGTAATTTTGGTACTTATTGCATTTTGGAAACAAACTCTTTATTTACATTAGGAAAAATTACATAGTGAGGTTCATAGTTTTCTCTAATGAATATTGAGCTGCTGTAAATGTAATGTTATTAATAATGACAGTTAATCTGTTCAATCGCAGCATGCTGAACTAATGCAGAATCGCTTGATGTTCATTGTTTCAGATGAAAGAGTCATACTATAGTTTTCTTTATATGCAAATTTCATGGTGCTTCTTCAGTAATTTCATTAACTGTGCAATTATTTTAATATCAAAATACTCAGAATTTCACATTTTAACTGATATCATGCAGAAGACCTGTTCTCGAAAACTGTTCGAGTAATATGCGCGTGCTGAATTTCCATTCATACAACTACCTCAAAACAATATGATCAAATCGGGTGAAAAATACACTCCTAGTATTTCTTCAAAGTGGAGCCCAAATGTTTTAATTACAGGTTAGATTAGAGAAGGCTCAGGTTTACCGTTTGTCAGACTGCAATTTACGCACAGCTGAACAACTTTTCTGAATTGACATACTGTTGTAATTAGAGATTAAAGAAAAGGCACATCTGAGAAGAAAGTTATCCCTTTGTTGTTTACCCTCAGAATCATTTATTGAACTTCAATGGCCTCAGTGGTTGGCTTAATGCCTGTGTAACTGTTTCTTCTGTCAAACTGCATTAACTCATTCCCAATGGCAAGCCGTGTGGCGAATCATACCATTCCCTACAGCAGTGGTTCTAAAATTCGATCCTGGCACCCCCCTGTGTATGCTGGTTTTTGTTCCAGCCACAACTGCAATTCTAGGATTTTAAAAAGCTGTTACTTTGTCTTAATTAGCAGAATTCCATCTTTAGAGTAGTTACTTACCATCTTAAGTCACATTTGGATGGACATATGCATTCTGCTACAAAGAATAAAAACCCTTGGACATATTGTGCTTCATTTTCAATATTGCTGGGATTTTCAGGTGAAAACATCTTTAAACAGTTCAAATTAGACTCTGATAAAATCAATAAGCTCCAAATTAGGTTTCTGAACACAGGTGTTTTGAGTTTTTCCCAAATAACCTGCCTGAACCAAATAAAATCAACAGAAAACACAACAGGTGTGACTTCATTGTTTGCCAAGTAAATTGTCGGGTTTTGCCAGTATGTTTCAAGAGTTTCACCACTAAGGAACCTTTTGATTATTAATGTTGATTAAATGTTTGGTTAAATTTCCCTCTTGAGATATATTGTAATATTGACAATATATCTCAATGTGGATATTTGCATAAATGCACCTAATTGAAACAAATCAACAGCTTGTTAAAGTCCTAAGATGCAATTGTGGTTGGAACAAACACCAGCATACACAGGGGGGTGCCAGGACCGAGTTTGAGAACCACTGTCCTACAGTAAGCTGGTGCCAGCGGCGTGGATGACCATTCGCAGTCCGATGAAAACACGAAATCAGTTGATGATTGCGGTGATGGGCCACCTGTGCTTCAGTACTTTATATTGTGTTATTTTCGAGAAAAGTATTTCACATAAACGCAACAATTTTATATTAAATTATTCCGTAGCGAATGGGTTAAAGTGAACATGAGCTATTTATACTGTGAAAACTTTGTTCTGTTAACTTATTTTCCTTTAACAACATCCAACTGGGCAAACCAAAATGATAAGCCGAGATAATAAACTACTTAATTTAATAATCTTCCAATACATAGTCAAACCAGGATGACGTCAGCGGAAATATGGTTAAAAACCAGGTGTGGGTTGAATACACCATAAGTACTTGTTATTATTATCTAGACTGATCCATCTAACGTACACATCTGCCAGACCTTAAAATGTGGATCAGCATTAATATTGAAATAATGACTAGTAAATACTGTGTGAGAAGAACACATAATGTGCAGTGGATTTCATTATTTATAGATGTGTACATGTACTGTGCCTGTGGGAATCCGTTTTTTTTTTTTTTTTTCTAGTTGGTCATTGTAATGGCTCTCAAAACGTTCTGAATTCAACCATTTACTTGTAGATAAACAGAGTAGAATGCCCTTAAGCACTGCACAGATATTCGCAAACGTCCTCATTTGCATAGAGGGTACAGCTATATATTTTACTGCCAAATATTCAAAATTATGCAAATTTGCTGATGCTGTAGGGCATTCAATCAGCATGAGGGAATTAAGTACCCTCAAATTATCTTTGTGAATGTGACATTCAAATATCATTACTTGGAATAGACCGAAACCTCTGGCAGGGTAAACTAACTGGTCGCCCCTAAAGAACAGCCAATACCTCTGTACTCAAGCCCACAAATATAAGGAGATTAACTCCTTGGCAGGAAAATGGCCAAGGAAATAGAGTCACATGCTTAGTTCATTCAGAATTCATTGGTTTAGTTCTCTTTAGTTCTCTCCTCTGTTTTTCAATTTATCTTTTTTTTATTTATCTGGGCTTTTGGTCCTCAAAAGGAAAAACATACCTCACAGTATCTTTTGAAATATTTGATCATTATAATTGCGAAATTAAAAGTCATGAAGCAGTTCCTGATTTAAAGGTTGAGCATTTCATAAAAACAACAGTCTGCATGCTTCCCAGACTCTTTGTTCGTCAACTGCGACAAAGCTGAGTGGCATCTCTCGTGTGCATCTTCGACGTGAGGAGCAGTGTAAATTGTATGGAATTGTGTTCTGTTTAAGAATAAAAGGGCTTAAAATACATGCTTAAATACACAGAAAAAATGTTCAAAGCACGATAACTAATCAGCAAGGACATGGTATTAGAGCAACCGGTCGGGTCTGCTTTGTAATTACATTGGGACAAAGGGAAATCTATTCGTGACAGACCCAGGCATACATCAGGATGAATCACACTTAGAAGTCCATGGAGAGTGAAATTTCATGTAAAATAAACACAAAAGCTTGAAGCACATTTTTTTTTTTACCGTAAAGTGACTGAAACTCTTGACATTCCACACTGCATTGCATTTATCGGTGGAAAAAATACTAACTGTGGGCTCTGAGAAATAAATAATGCAGTGTGCTTTTGCAGCTCTGGAAACTCAAAGAGACACTACTTTCATGTTGTCTTAACATCAAGATCAAATCCCCCTATCTGCTGCGAGGAGAAATGTCAGTGCCCTGAGATATCTTAATCCTTTTCAAATGTGGAATGTGCAGCCAGGGAATGCAGTCAGAGGCACTGCATTTTTAAAGCTTGGATAGAGATTGGTCCACAAGGAGAGGGACTGAGCTCCGCAGAGCTATGGGACCATAAAATGTGTCAATCTTAAATGTGTAAATGGGGGATATGGACAGATCTCGCGTGCAAGCAAACAGCACAATTTAAAGGCACACAGTTCTTAGCTTGTCAAGTCCCATATACAAAACGTCACAATATGTTTGCCAGTTCAGAATAAAGTTTAAATGTTGGCAACATGTTTATAACTCCATATTTTTGTTTACTGTTGATGAAAACAAAGACTTCTTGCCCTGTGGAATAACTGCCTTTTGAATGGGACATTATTCAAAGGTTCCAACACTGTGGTCATTATTCTATTACGCTTACCAGAAAAATGATGTCAGCCATGGAGTAGTGGAATGATGTGAGAAATCATTTCATGGAGCGATTTCATAGCTTGGCGTACATGGAAAACAATGTCCACCACCCAGCCATTCAAAACTGATAATTCCTTAAAACTGTTGCGTGACAGGCAATAAAATTAGAAAAAAAAAAATCTAAATTGAATGTATGTGGCATGAGTCACCGCGATGAGCCTTGCTCTTGGGGCAAATGTAAAATTACTAAAATATGGTGTAAATAAAAAATATACTTTTATTTAGATCAAATAGTGATTTTTTTTTTATTTGAATTTGTATTTAGATGGGTATATAGATTTTTTTTTTATTATTATCATTAAGCAGCATTCCAGATAGGCAAAATGATAACGCTTTACAGTAAGGTCACATGATTGACATCAAAAGGTGTTGTAATGTGATGAACAGATTTTTTCATTTAATGTGATTATAAGTAGTTTGTTAGTTAAATGCCTCTGAGTGGCTCACGTTAGTCTGAAGACCCTGTGAAAACTCTCTAGAGACTACTCCTGGTCAGGTAGATGCATGTAACAGTACAAGGAAATTGTTGACAGACTGCGTTATCCTAAAACAGCATAGGCAATGTGTAATTCGCAGTGCAAGTGCATGTGTAAAAGAACAAGGGCTGGGTGGGTGTCACACGAATCAGAGGAAACAGGCGTTTCCACCTCAAGAGTTAATGGGAGCAGGTCCCAGTTCTGCTGTGTTCAGGGTAAGGAAAAAGGGAGAAAAAAAAAATGTACAATGTATTTGTAAATCATTAGTCATGCATTAGTAAAGCACATATTAAACTCATGATTAGTCACCCTTATTGATTCATAAACAAATACTGCGCTAGTATTTACTTTTCTGTTTCATCCCTGAATTGATTGGCATCAACTACTGCAGTTGTCAAAATCTTAATTCTCCCTACTGTTCTTTTTTTTTTTACTCCCCTGATCCCCCCCTTTCAGTTTATAATCATTTCAACATAACCTGTTTCCCCCATCCCCCGCAGGCATGGTGTCCAGTTCTTTATTGTTCAACCTGGTAACCCTCTTAGATTACAAAATATTGCTGATTAACAGAAAGAACGGACACTTTCTGAGGTCGTAGCTTTCGCTGTATCCAGCCTGTAGCAGTTTAGTGTGGATAACAGGGTGTTGGTCACCAATGTGTTCAGGCAGCCTAATGAGTGTTCTAGAAAGCTGACGTGTTCTTTCTCGTAACACTTGTGAACCTATGCTGAGCTCTGGGTTAAATCCCACACTAGCTGTTTTATTTCTGCAGAAGGTGGCACAGTGGTTAGCGCTGTTCCTTTGGAATAAGTAGGTTCGGGGTTTGAGCCCCTGCTGGTCAGGACGTCTCCGTATAGAGTCTGCTTAGTCTCCCCAGGCACTGCACTGTGGCTACCCAATGCTCCTGAGTAACTAGGATGGATCAAATGCAAAGGACAAACTACCTCATGGGGTTCGATAAAGTACATCTTTTTATAATGATCCAGAGCAGGAATCAAGTACGAAGGCAGAGCACAACCCACTGGTTGGGTTTATTGATGATAATACCGCACCAGTGGGACAGAACCCAGAGGAGAATAGCACAATGCAGTTCAGATGTTACGGGCAAAGCATTGTAGGCCTGCCAATCTACAGCCAGTGGCTCTTTGGATTGACTACTCGGCGGATTGCACACTTCGCTCGAGCCAAACTCTCCTAAAGCAGGATGGAGTAGCTTAGGAGGAACGCGGTTCAAATCCTGATGTCCATAGAAGGATTTGGAGCTTGTTTCTAATAAATTGGACAGAGGAACAGACTGGGAGAGGATTGACAGAAGCACATTCCCAATTCTGGAGACCGTGAGAAAGGCTTGGGAGCTTGTCCCAATTAACTAAGCGAGAAATGAAGGGATCACAGCAAAGTATAATCCAACGACATGCATCTCAAAAGAGGCGGTTAAAAAAACAAATAAAGGAGACATTACTTCTAATTGATATGCAAGTTGATGAATGGGAGGAGAGACAGTAGCATTCACATGAGGTTTATGACATCTTCTCTTGCCCCCAGGAGAATGATACATCACCGCTAAGTTATCAGTGTAAACCTTCATATTGTACACAAAACAGATCACCCTCAGAGAAAGTAGTCTAGATAGATAGATAGATAGATGGATGGATGGATAGATGGATGGATGGATGGATGGATGGATGGATGGATGGAGCTGCTGCTCATGCCCTGGTTACAGACTCTGCAATCACTCACAAAGCCTGACCCCCAGCCCCCATGATATTATGCCCAACCACAATATCTCTACCTGTGATTTTATTTTTTTGCACTGAGTTACTTCTTGTGTACATGTGGTTGGTCTGAATATTTAATGTGCACTGCTATAGGCAAGGTGCATCAGCCGATTACTGTATGACTAAATCCTGCTCCGCTGAAGAGACTCCCAGCTAATTCCATGTCGCCCTGAGGATGGTCAGAGCTGAGAGTTTAATTACACACTTACTCCCTCATGCTGCTTGTGAAAAACCCCCGAGGAAAAAAGCCAGGTGAAGCACATTTTTAAAATGCATACAGCCGTAAGCCATTCATCTCAGTGGCCAAAGCGCTGATATACTTGCATTCCATTCCACATCGTCACGTCATGCAGCTTGTACCTGTGACTCTGATCGCTAGGACTGCAACTCGGAGGGAGGATTTATAACTGCCTTGGGCTGGGAATACAACGTGTTTTAACTGCCAAAATTTAGAGGGTCAGGTCTCATCAGCAACACAAGTATAAGTACTCAAACTTCAGGGACAAAATGATTCTCCTCTGAGCAAGATCAGCAAGCTTCAGTTTCATTGTGTTACAAATGGTCACATCTCCTCCAATGGTGGTCAAAGTATCACTGCCATTTCCTCGGTGTAGTTACAGGTCACCATCCGTCATTTAGGACCACCTTTGTCAAATGTTTGAACATGACCTTGAGCATTTAACAAGAGCATTACAGGCCCTTTCACCAGATGTATTTTATAAATAGAAACTGTTGCATGAGACTTGATAAAGCTGCAGTTTAAAAAAAAAAAAAAAGCTCCTAATGTGATCAGAACCATATAATTCTACGCAAAATATGTCTAAGCAGCATGTGGAATTTTCCACAAATCTTGGGGGTCTATATTTTATGAAATGACTGAAAATTTGTATTCAGAAAGGCTTCTTAGACAGCAGAGTGTCGCATTAAAGAAGGCACAATTATAACTGAGTGTTCTTACTTTGTGATGCTTCCATGGTAACAGGCTAGAGATGCAACTGCTATTTATGCATAAACCGCCCAGAAGCTTACAGCTTGTTGCAAAACAGACTAATGGTAAATTAATGGAAATAAATGTGAAAAATAATCTGTAAGCAATTTGTCATGGCAATCAGAAATATCCCCAATCTGTGCGACATCCATTTAACGCATTTGCGTCCTCCATTATGTAAATTGCATGTATAACCATGCATATGAGAATCCACTTTTCATTAACCCACTAATGCCTTTACCATTACAATTAATTGACTTAGACAAATGATAGATGGGACATCACTGAGACCACCTTGCACTCACCGATGCAGTTGGTTATAGACGGCATTTAATCTCAAAATCTGAACACTCTTAAAGGCAGAGTATAAAACTGGGAGCTTTTTTAGTGGCTTCATGCGACACATTCAAATTTATGATTGGGGAATGTACATAGCAAATGGGATGTTCTAAATGTGCATTTTTCGCGTGGAGAGAGGTAAAATTCCTCATGGTACCTTCACTGACAGCAAAACAGACCAAAATTCAAATGATACCCATTAAACATAATTCAAAACAATAATTGAGAAATGAGGCAGAGCGAAACTAATGGAATCAGATTTTCAACAGATTCTCTGCCCAATAAACCTCTTCTGGGAGGCATAGAGACAAGCCTTGATTAAAGTGGATCATTTTCCCAGTCTCAGGCTTAAAGATGAGGACTAAAGAAGAGCGAGACATTGCACATATTGTTCTGTTTCCCTCCTTCTTCCATTTGTCATGCCAAAAAAACTCACCAGAGAAAAATGTCAAATGAACAACATGTGGTATAATCAATGACAGAGGTTTTGTTTTTCTTCTGCAGTCATATTTTTAGACCCATAAGCCAATGGAATAAATCTCTAAAAGATTACATTGCTATTCGCTTCTCTGAACAGACGCTCACCATCTCTGCTGAAAAAAAAAAAAAAAAGAAAATGTGAACCTCGCTATGAACCCTGCTTATGGGGGAAAACTGTGATGCCAAAACAGGGGTTTGCATATTTCAGTTATACAAATTCTAGAAAAGCTCTGGGATGTCTGGGGTGTCAGGAGACTGAGTGTGTAATACCCAGGGACTTTTACCTGGGGCCTGTGGCATTTTAGTACCTCAAATGGGTTAGCTGCATGTCATTAAGTAAAGCATACATGCCGTCTGCAGTAATAAATGGATGGATTGTGGGGGGGAAACCCAGGAGATTTGGTTGTGTATTCAGAAAAAAGTGTTATTTCACATCAAATAGACTATTTGACAAGCATACTCAAACCCTCAAAAACTTCAATAAATTGTGTCTTTTTGCTCGCATACATGATTGAGAACAAAATCATTGATCCCTGTAGTCTTTTTCGTCAGTCCCCATAAACGGCCCACTTCTGCATGAGAAAGTGACGGTTAACCATTATGCTGAGAACAAGCGCTCTCAAGCTGCCTACATGTTCTATTTATAGTGCTTTAAGTGGGACCCAATTAATGAAAGCACGATGTACAACAAAAGCTCAATGTCACTGTTTTACTTGAGGGCATCAATCTGAGTTGGATCTCCATAAACCCGCCTCGGTTGTGGAGTGGTTGCAGAATACGGTGGTGAGGAACAGTAGAGTTTAGAGTTAATTAGTTAGCATGCTAACCAGAGGGATCAGTTGGTGTGGACACACCCTCGCCCCCCAGCTTACCGTGAAAGTATGTAGGCAAGCGTCAGCAGTTTTTCAGGCTGACGGCTGTCTCGTACTTGAAACCTAACCCAGGTGCAGAGGGAGAGGGTGAGACAAAGAGCGAGAGTGGGACAGAGAGAGAGAGCGAGAGAGAGAGAGAGAGAGAGAGGAAAGAGTTGAGAAAAATGGAAAAAAGCAAAGGAGGGAAACTGAGAGAGCTGCAGGCGTTGGCTGGAGAGTGCATTTGGCATTCCTCACACAGTTGTGGCAGTATACGGTCACCCTGGGCTGAGTGGGTGAATCCGGAAGCCGATAATGGCGTGCAACACCACTGTGGCGTCCAATGGGGATGTTGTGGCATTGGACAAGAGCACCGTTCCCTCGCCCCCATGCTATCACTGACAGTGGCTATGAATTAGCTTAAGATCGTGTTTGTGTGGTTTTGTTGCGATGACAGACAGCAGATTTCTGAAGGTCGCCGTGCTGAATAGTACTTGTGGAGGCGTGTAGTGACAGGCTGAGGGTAAATGCGGGTTGTGCCTGAGTTTGTCTCTACATCAGTGGCGGCTGCTGAGCTGAAAATAGCAAAGGAACAATAATTCCCTTTAAACTGATAAGGCCTGGCCCTTTTTCAGTCAGTTTCCTTTGTTTATTGTTCTTGGGTGAGCCAAACATAAATGCGTTTTTGGAAAGTAGCAATGTAATTCACGGAGAATGCTTTGAAAAAAAGATTTAAAGAACAGCAGAAGATCAGAAGTTTTCTGAAAACTAAATATAAGGGGCAACAAGAGGGATTTACTTTCCTGCTTGATGTGAATAATTTCACTGTACTGCTCTTCTGCTAACTAATGGAACATCCTAAGCTCTGCTCACCTGTTTCATGTAAGCTAGTGTCCCTGAGCTTTGGAGATTAGACTTCAAAGAAACGTGCTAGATGGATAGCGAGGTTGTCATAGCGACAGGCTGGTTAAAAAACATGACAAAATACCTCATGAAATCACACAAAGGGAGAAGAGAGGACGTGACAAAGATGACTGCATCGTCAAAGTGAACTGCGCCTCCAAATTACACAGCACTCAGCCGCGGCACGACTCAAACATGTTTTTTTTAGCGGAGATAGCTCCTCGTCACTTCACTCATTACGAAGAGAAAATTAGGGCAGCACTGGCCTCTCTTCAATAATTGCTAGGCTCAACACACGAGTTGTTTCTTTCCCACAGGAGGTCTTCGTGCGTCTTCAAATTTGTGAGAGCCCAACAGATAAGAAAATGGCCTCCTCACTTCTGGCGTCTATCGCCAACACCAGAAGAAGACAATTTGAAGTATAAATGGAGACATTTTTCTTTGTCTCTCCTTTCTCATTTTCTGCTCTTGAGAAATGGCTTTTTGATGCTATCTCATTGTGAGCTTTAAAAAGCAAGACTGATAACATGTAGGAATTCTCAAAGTCTTACTTCTATCTTCAACTGCAGCGTTTCCTGCACCCACAGATTGGGATCTCAAGCACTGCCCTGTGGTCCCAATGGGATTCCCAATTAAGGTCCAATCCAACCCCAGACCTATTTGTGTCAGATAGTCAGGTTCTCTCTCCCTCTTTCTTTCTTTCCTTCTTTTTGTGGTTAATCTGTCTGTGAGAATAACTACATAAGGGAAAATGAGATTTGCTGCTGATAAAAGAAAATTGTCCAATGAAAAGCCATGCAATTCAAATAATGGAACACACATTGGCATTAAACAGTTTCTCTCCCATCTGATTTCTGCTAGTTGTTTTGAGCTTTGTTTTTCGTGATTTTCTAAATTTCGTTCCTCAAGGATGAAAAAAAATATCATTTACTCAAGGAGGATTAAAAAAAAAAAAAAACTCCTGAAATAACAAAATTTTTTATGGATGAATATACAGTATTTACAGGGCTGCACTCATATTTGGGTTGAAAATTGGGGATATTATTTAGAAGTGATTTGGCCATTAGTATTTTTCCCCTATAAGTACAGTATAAACATTTTAAATGAGCACAAGATAATTTAATGTATCATTTTTTGAAAATTTATTTCAGCACTCTAAGGGTTACACATGTTTCCAGATGCAAATATCTGCAAAAATGTTATTAAAAAAATGGATAAGATTTGAAAAACTGGATCAGGCGGAGTGCTGGGTTTAAATTAGTGCTTAAATTAGGCAGGACAGTACCAGAAGTTGATTTTTCATTTCTTCTTTATTTTCCAGTGTATTTTTTCAAAGGAAGCAGGAATGAAACTCATAAACCATGAATGGAAGAATGAAAAGCCTGTCAACCAGATATGTGCATTTTCAAATACATTTCCTGGTTTGACTATCTAAATCCCAAAAACAAAGGAATGCAACAGGAAATTATATTCTTTATCAATTTCATGCAGACTTCACATAAGGAGAGAATAAATTCTTTTGTCTACATCTCATATACGTGGAAAATCATCCTCTGAGCACAAGAGCTTTGTCTACATCAGTGCAGACCTCTCGTGGTTATCTTCCACCGTGATGGAGCTCTGGCAGTATTATATCATTAAAACATAATGCTTTTCACCTTTCTGGTATCTTCTTTTCAACACATCCCTCTTACGTCTTATCATTGCTAGGTAATCCTCTGCTTTGTCTTGCCAAAGTTCCAGTCAAATTGCTGTCTACTAAAGTGCTTTCGCCTATTTCAAGTAATAGATATTCAAGTAAATTATAAAAATGCAAAGCAAATATAAATTGGATACTGACGCTCATTTTTTTGCTCATATGCCAGGTTCTCATTCCGATAGACACCATGAAAAGATCAGAGTTCACTGTACAGGTTAATGATAGCCAGAGACATATCTCTAATTTATTTGCATGAAAAAAAATAATTGAGAGAAGGCCTCCCACTACATACCTACACCCATGCACTGTACATGCTAGTGGTCCTATAACTGCTCATAATGATAATAATAACTAGGATTATGCCGTCGGAGGCGACGGCTGGGGGCATATCCCCGAACACCCCTAATCCTCCACTTCCCCAATCCTTGAATAGACCTTGAATAGACTTGCATTTGAACGTAATTTCAGGTCAATCGGACAAATGTTTCTGAAGATATGGCCAAAGTGGTAATTTTCCATCACAAACCGCCACATGGTGGTAAAATATTGAACCATACAGGTATGATGTCATCATGTGACACGTTGTGAGGTCATGACCTTGCAGTGGCACATAGTTTCATGTCAATTGGACAAATAGTTCCAAAGATATAGCAAAAATTGTGAATTTTATGTGACAAAGCTCCACCTTGTGTCAAAATTTTGAACTAAACAGGTACAATGTCACAGTGGGACACATCCTCAGGTCATGACCTTTCATTTGCACTTGATTTGAGGTCAATCGGACAAATATTTCCAGAGATATGATAAAAACAGTGATTTTTTTTTCAGTTTTTGGCCCCTGGTGGCCAATCTAGAAATTGTAAATTGTCCAAAATTGAATCAGTTCTTCCTCTTTATGATACTTACTTACATGCAAAACCTGGAATTTGTAATTGAAATATTACTGCAGTAATCGCGTTAACACGTAAATCAGTTTTTGGCCCCTGGTGGCCAATCTAGCGATCGTAAATTGTCCAAAATCGAATCAGTTCTTCCTCTTTATGATACTTACTTATGTGCAAAACTTGAAATTTGTAATTGAAATATTACTGAAGTTATCGCGGAACAGTGATTTTTTCAGTTGGGTGGCCAATCTAGAAATTGTAAATTGTCCAAAGTCGAATCAGTTTTTCCTCTTAAGGATACTTACTTATTTGCAAAACTTGGAATTTCTAATTGAAATATTACTACAGTTATCGCGTTATCACCTAAATCAGTTTTTGGCCTCTAGTGGCCAATCTAGAGATTGTAAATTGTCCAAAATCGAATCAGTTCTTCCTCTTTATGATACTTACTTATTTGCAAAATGTGAAATTTGTAATTGAAAAATTACTGAAGTTATCGCGTTAACACGTAGTGCAGCGGCGGCGGCGGCGGTCGGACCAAAAACATAATATCCCCCTGAACGCCATTCGGCATTCGGGGATATTATAATAATAATGGTAATAATAATAATAATGATAATAATAATAGGTACACTGATGCGAGTAGTATCCCTCAGCCCACATTGAGCAGTATATCAGTGTCTGACTGTGAGTTTAATACTTTCCACCTTTTGACATGAATTTCGTCATGAAAGCAGTTCATTGATGTTCAACTGCTTTGTGGAACTTTATAACTTTCTCGAGAACAGGGACAACAAGATGACGTCAATGTGAATTCAGGATGGCGGCTCTGACAGCCATACTGGATACCGGAGCGGCACCAAAATCAATAGGCTTCTGTGGCTACCCCAGCCCCAAGATTTACTCCAAAAATGGTTATGATGGGCCATGAGTTCTGAGTTAACGGCTGAATATAAGCGTGAACAGACAAGTGGTTGGATGGGCAATACCCCTCTGCCCCTTAGTTGGGGACTGAGGGGTAACAATAATAGAATCCAAAATAGTTTTGCCACATCAAATTTCTTGAATCATGGCCAGTTTTGTATTCAAACATACACAATAGCGGCATTCCTTTGATTCTACTAGTTTCAATTTTCTCCCAGAGCTGAAGCATACGGTATGCGACTCTTTTTGCATGATTGCCAATGATGTCTAAGCCATTCTGTCTCTTGGCCGCAATCTTCCATTTTATGCACTTATGCTGCAACATATGTGCTATGTCTCAGTCAATGAGCAACAACAGAAGGTTTAGACTTTTGTTTGACGCAAAGCTTATCAAATAGCGTTTTGAGAATCCATCAACCATACTGAGCGGTTGGAAAATTGAGGATTAAGTCCCATAAAACGCATTATATTGGCCATCTAGAAACATGCTGATGAAGCGCTGTCAATCACTCAGTGCCATTTAGTCTCTGCAGCGCATGCCTGCAGGTAAATAACATCTGTGAAAGTGGATTTCTGAAGTATAATTAAATGCATCTGCATCTACTGCCAGGCAGCCAATGAATTGCTACCACTTGCTGGTTTAGTGGACTGTGCAACCTTTCGGTATGGCAAACGATGAATGATGACTGACTCTGGCTCACATAATAAGCGCTTTTAGGGCTTCTCTTTTTTTTTTGTCTCTCCAGAATGAAGGAAGCAATCATTTTGTTTTCACCAGTTAAGGGATGAAAGTGGCGTTCATTGCAGTGGTGTTGCTAGAGGGAGTGTTCAGTGGACTATTCAGGGCATGAAGCATTACCTGCTCAGAGAAAAACCAAGATTACTCTGCTCTAAGCTACTGTCCTATTCATCACACAGTTCCCTCAAGTGATTTAGAACTCGGTCACCAAGACATGCTCATCTCCTCCGCCCCAACCCTTTCACTTTACTGCCAACCAATCCCAATGCACTTTAACACACTGCTTCCCTCGCGTGCAGCCGACAGCACTGCAACT
The DNA here is from genome assembly GCA_029721435.1 of Gymnothorax reevesii. NCBI lineage: Eukaryota > Metazoa > Chordata > Actinopteri > Anguilliformes > Muraenidae > Gymnothorax > Gymnothorax reevesii. The sequence continues at coordinate 79,303,708 of CM056583.1, forward strand.
TTAGCTACCTGTGTACACTCCAGGGCAAAAGAGAATGGGCGAAATGGAGCTGTTTTTTTTTAACTTAACGATAAATCATTGGTTCATAAATTTAAAAGAATTAAACAGACTGATATTGTAATGTAGTAAGTGATGGATTTTACCTTTGTTTTCTTTTAATGTTTGAGCCTTATGTGTGATGTAGTGGACAGCTTTTTACAGACAGTGTAAAAATTATTTTTCACCATTCCTGTTTAGAAAACAACTTTTCAGTTGTGGTATGCAAGCCTATCTGGCCCTCTCATGCATGAATCATGATAAACTCAGCCAGGAATTTTCACTAATATGCAGCAGTGCCCAGAATTGCTGGCATATATAGAGAAAAAACACTTTTAAACAGCTGTACACTGTACTGACCTCCATGCATGAAAGGGCTAGAATATTTCTCTGTTCTCCGAAGTATTAAATGACTTCTCACAGAGAAGAAGTTCAGCCTCACAGTGACGGAGGGTCCAGCTTTTTCCCAAACAGTTCTCTGAGAATGGTAGAACAAAAGGTCTCCAGGGTGCATTTGTTTAATCTTTGCTCGTTTTCTGACCAATGATTTGTCAAAGCTTAACATCTTGCCATTTTAGTTTGGCCTTTTTTGGCCCAACAGTGTAAAATTTCATAAAAATGTTGTTTTTTTTTTTATTTTTTATTAAAAAACACAATATATCCATAGTGATTTACTAAATCTTGGACTAAATCTTATGATTTTTACAAGCTTCTTAGACAATAAATGCGCCACAGTGAAAATATGTTTTATAATATGATTTCATTTATGCCAAATGTCTTTGGCAGTAAATTTTTCAGCGTAGCAAAATATATGGTTTAAGATCAAAGACTCATGTCCCTGACAGGAAAAAAAAAAAATGAATGGCTGGGTTTCGGGAGGATAACTGCGTCATGGACATCTATGCCTGCCTGAATCTCATACAAAATACAGTGTACATAAATATAACACAATTCCTTCATTATTCTTCAATGGGCATTGAGCATGCTGATGTTTTGATGTGTATCACAACCTCTGTGGTTTGCATGAGCCACATCAAATGGCGAGTACCGTACAATTTGTTCACGCAAATGGCCAGGAGTCAACATGCAACAGCAGGAGCTATTCATTTATGTTCTCACATCATGCCCGGTCTCAGAACTAACAGGAAATGCTATTAGTGATAAAATCGAATAAAGCTTTGCTCCCTGTGACGGTGAGTGACGCTGGCTGAGCTGATGTGATTAGCACTGCCCTGAATAGCTGTGAGTGCCAAAGAGGCTGTCCGTGCTTAATTTCCAATAAACAAACTCTCTCTCTCTCTACCTCTCTCTCTCCACCCCTCCCTCTCTCTCTCTCTCTCTTCCCCACCTCTCTCTTTCCCTCTCATTCCATCTCCCACTTTCTTTCTTTGTCTCTGTCTTTGTCCCTCTTGCTCGCGCTCGCTTCCTCTCTCTCTCTCTTCCACTCTAGCTCTCTCACTCAGCCCTTCCACCTCGCTCCCTCCCTCTCTCACTCCGCCTCTCCACATCTCACTTTCCCTGGTTCTGTCTCGCTCTGTCTTTTGTTCTTGCTTTCTTTCCTTCTCTCACCCTCACTTGCTCCATCTTCCTGTCTCACTCTACCCCTCCAACCTCTCTCCACCTCTCTCTCGTTCCATCTCCCAATGTCTGTCTTTCTTCTTTCCTTCTATTCTTTCTTTCTGTCTTTATTCATTCTTTCTCTCTCCGTCCCTCTCGCTCGCTTTCCTTTTCTCCCTCACTGTACCCCTCTTTCCCTCTCATTGTCTCCCATTGTCTTCTGTTCTCTCTCTCACACTCTCTCTCTCTCTCTATTTATCTCTGTCATTTTCCCCTTTACACTGAAATGAAGCTTCAGACTGCTGATCCACAGTGTGGGAGTTTAGTAAGACAGAGGGGGACAGGTCCCCAGAGAGCGCACGGTTCGCAGGTTTTCTTTGTTAAAGAGTGGCAGTGCAATGTAGTCATCCAGTGGGCACACGCAGCTCAAAAGTCTGGATAGAAAACTGGGTTAGAAATGTGGTAGAAGCAGGTATATCCTGCTGCTATATACTGCTATTTAATCTGGCGCTAATTCCGGTTTGAGGAGTGGGGGGTAAAGCAGATTAATGTACTCCTGGGAAAAATCTGGGAAAGAACTTAACAAATTATCAGATAGCACTGAAGAAAAACAAGAATTATGTTGTTGCGGAGACTATTTTTACCATCGTTGATGGACTGATAGTAATGGGAGATTGATTGGCTTGAGCCTGAATTACATTAGTAGAGCACGACACTCTCTTCTGACTCGACATAACGTGAGGACTTTCATGCGTGGGCCAGTGCGTTCGGCTGTCGGTGGAATGGATGAAAGAGCTATGGAATGGATGTTGGTTTAGGAAAGGTTGTTGAAGGCGTGGGAGTTTATTACATTTTTAAACATCATTTCTTGGGTGTTCTCCCATGACATGTGTACCGTCCCACCCCAGTCTTCCATCGGGCAAATGTATTTGAGTTGAAGCCCTGCAATTTCGTTGCATTACAACTTGCATATAATGCGGTAACTGTGAAGTATTCGAGTTTGTCACTTCAAAAGAGTTTGTGTTCAACTCAAAACACTACTGCGGACATGACCGCAGAAAACCTTTCAAAGTCTTTTCGGGATTTGATGTCTTGCTTCTCGCACATCGGCATTTCTTGAAATAGAATTAAGTTACAGTGAGGCAAAAAGCACTGCCTCCGCCACAGGGTTGAGTGAATCAGCTAATTAGACTGTACTTCGGGGACCTACATGAAAGGCACTGTGCCGTAAACAGAGACCAGAAGCTGACGGGAATTTTCAAGTGTCATTAAAAGTAATTTGGAGTTAAAGTGCCCGTAGCTTTGGTCATGTATTTTGAGTACTGATGGATGATATGTTCACCATTTTCTCACGAGCGCAGGCAATGGGACGGTTCTCATTTTTGTTGTTTAAATTAATCATGCTCAAGTTTGTTATTTAGTCGTGAATGAATTAAGCGCTTGCGAAAAATTAGCACTTTTTTGGTGACACACGAAGCACTGAGATTCCTAAATTGAGACAGAATTGCAGGCTCACAGCTGACGATACCTGCAGAATTTCATGGCATTGTATCTGAACGTTTGACAACTGATGTCATACTTGGTTTTGTGTACAAAAAGCGCTGTCCTCGGTGAGAATAGCCAGTGGATGCAATTTGTTTTTTACTATATTTTAGCCAGGAAATGAACTGCTGGACCCTGATTTAGAGGATAAAATCAGTATATCAGCCTCTTCCCCGAAGTCAGCTGGTGGCATCAATGGCTGGATATCAATCCTGCTCACCACACAACAGAACAGCTGATCTATTGCCGAATATGGGAATAAAACCCCTCCTGAGGGTGGTGGTGCTACCCATTACACATAAATGACAAGAAAACTCAATAACACTAATAAAAAAAGCTAACAAGTGAATAAAAAAAAGAGGATTAAACCTGGAATCTGAATGGGAAATTTAAACAATCACTCATAGCACCTCCTCTGGCTCCTAAGTCAACTGCACCATAGCTGAACCGCCCTTCCATACGGCAGCTGCAATGAGTAGCCAGGCCATTGACAAAAAAAAAAAAATCAGCCTGCTGACCTCAGGAAAATCAGTACGCTATTGCATACGGTACGTCACTGAAATGAGCGGATGTTTTATCTGAGGGCCTTCATGGGAATGGCAAGGGAAAAAAATAATCGCCCGCACCTGTAGTGGTTTCTGCCTATCGTAGGAAATCTATGTTTATTTTGGATTCGTAAAAGTATCCGCACATAATTAAAGATGGCATACGGTAGATAAGGGAGCACTGCAGCCCCTGGCTCACGTGCACTGCTGTTAATATATGGACACAGTTATTAAATAACCATCCATAACTGCGGGGAGAAAAAAAAAATTATGCCTGAATATATAATTAGACATCTGGATGGCTCCTCTTTCACAGCAACACTGGAGACAAGCCTAGAATTGCCCTGAAACTATTAGAGAACTGCCTCCTCCATGGAGTCGCAGAAACAGGCATGAACACCAGTGCTGAGGGGGAGCAAATTATAAGGCTGCGCTAAATCTGGCTATCAGGAGCTCTGCATCGTAGATTAGTACGTGTCTGAGAAAGTACAGGCCTCTGGGTCCACAGCGAGCCTGGACTGGTGATTCTAGGGTACTAATCACCACTCTGCATGGCAGTCAGGGCTAGCACATCCTCTCCTGAATTTTTCACAGTCAGCTTGGTGCGGCAAGCCAGGAAAACCAAGCTATAGTAAAGCACAATCCACACAGCTTTTGGACAATAAGCAAGAACAGGCCAAACTATGTTTCCTCAAGTGGGGCAAACAACAGCCCAGGCAAGAAAGTCAGTGTACAGTGCTGTGAAAAAGCATTGTCCCCCTTCCCAACATATTCTATTTTTGCATATTTATGATACTCAAATCATCAAAATGATTTCAATTTTAGACAAAAATAACCCGAGTAAACATAAAATACTGCATTTGAATCATGATTACAGCTATGCAACCCCACCAGGCCCTATGGGAGGAAGCAGTTGCTCCCTTAGTTCCTAAATCAACTAATTAAACAAATTCAATGAAAATTTTAACTATACACATACAGGCATGATTAGTGCCCGCCTTGTTGAATCTAAACGTCACTTAAATGGAACTGGCCATGTGAAGAAGGCAGCAAGCAGCACAAGATGCTGCGATCTAAAGTAATTCAGGAAAAGTTGATCTGAAAAGTATTTGACATCTTTCATTCAGGAAAGGGTTTACAAAGCCATTTCTAAGGCTTTGGGACTTGAGCGAATCACAGTGAAAGCCATTATCCACAAATTGAGAAATCTTGGAATAGTGGTGAACTTTCCCAAGAGTGGCCAGCCTACCAAATTCCTTTAAGAGCAACAATTCATCCAGGAGATTACAAAAGAACCCCGAAAAACACCAAAAGAACTGCAGGCCTCACTTGCTTCAGATAAAGTTATTCTTCACAAATCTGCAAAAAGAAAGATACTGGGCAAAAATGGTATCCACAGGAGAGCTGCAAGTCAAAAACCACCACAAACTAAAAAGAACACAAAGGCTCATCTAAGGCTTGCAAAATAATTTTAAAAAAACCATCTTGATGACCCCCCCAAGCCTTTGGAGATTATACTCTATGGACTGATGAGTCAAACTTGACACGTTTTGGAATCCATGGGACCCCTTACATTTGACGTAAAGCAAACACAATATTACAGAATAAGAACATCACACCAAAATTCAAATACGGTCGTGGTGTGTGACAGGGCTCCTTTGCTGATTGAGGACCTGGGCGACATGTCATTGTTGATGGAACACTGAATTCTGCTCTCAGCCAGCTAATCCTCCTTCACCTTAATACTGGCTAACCTACGAATAAACCTTTGCCTTAAAACAGGCTAACCTACTAATAAACCTTTGCCTTAAAACAGGCTAACCTACTAATAAACCTTTGCCTTAAAACAGGCTAACCTACTAATAAACCTTTGCCTTAAAACAGGCTAACCTACTAATAATAATGCATCAATTTTATATAGCACTTTTCTGGGCACTCAAAGACGCTTCACAATTGATACATTATTCATTCACACCCTGATGATGGTAAACAAAGTTTCTGTAGACTGACGGAAGCGTGGCTGCCAGTATGCGCCTACGGCCCCTCCAACCACCACCAAACATTCACACACAGCCAAACAGGAGTGTTCCTAAATTGCATGTTTTTTGTGGGTGGGGCGAGGAAACCCACACGAACACGAGGAGAACATGCAAACTCCACACAGAATGGCCCCAGGCCAGATTCAAACCCACAACATTCTTGCTGTGAGGCAGTAGTTAACCACTGTGCCACCATGCCACCCAAACCGCATGGTAATTTCGAGAAGTTCACATTGTGGTGCTCAGTACAATATGGTTCCAAAAATATCCTGTTCCGTGGACTTCAGCGACACCTGGATGCCCATATTTGGCCTCAGCTTCCTGTGCCTTTGTGGCCATGGTGATGACATTGCTCTCTCCCACTCTTACTTTTTATATCCCACCATTTTCACTTAAGCTTCGTCTTTTCTGGCTCTAGCTATCAGCCTTACATACCCAAGGCACAGAGCTGTTCACTTGACGTCAAACAATTCTACATTAGGAGCACTTTAACTCTGTTTAATGAGACTTGCTTCGCCCTCCCTCTTTGCCTCAGGTGGGTGAATCACGACTGATTCTTGCTTATGGCGTAAGTGGTCGCCATGACGATCTGACTAATCTTGAAAGTGCCCTCATTCTCCCCAACTGCTGCACTCAGGTTTACTTTAATTCAAATCAATTTCTACTTCATGGTCCACACTTAGGTTGGAAGTGGAAATCTGTCTCACTCAATCACTCAGACTCAATTATAACATACCAGAATTGAGTTCTCAGCAGAAAAGGAGAAGGGGCAAACGGACCTGTGTTCCTGGGAGACTGCTTTCTATGACCACTTGAACCTTCTCGAAACCGTGACATTGTTACCTTCATCTATTTAGATTCATGTGTGTTTGTATGGCCCTAGTGCTTGTAATAACTCTTCTTATGCACCCTGCATCCCACCACCACCAGATACACTTGCAATTGCACACAAATGCGAGCACGCACACACACGCACGCACACACGCACACACACACACACACACCCACACACACACACACACACACCCACACACACACACACACACACACAAACACTTACTAAAACATGCACATGCATGCACATGGACACCAGTGGTGGCTGCTGGGCTGAGCATAAAGGAGGGGTCAAAAATTCTTGTCATTTGATGATGTGCCAGTGGTTAGCATTGCTGCCTCACAGCAAGAAGGTCGTGGGTTCGAATCCGGCCTGGGGCCTTTCTGTGTGGAGTTTGCATGTTCTCCCCGTGTTGCATGGGTTTTCGCCGGGTACTCCGGTTTCCTCCCACAGTCCAAAGACATGCATATCAGGCTAATTGGAGACACCAAATTGCCCATAGGAATGAGTGTGAGAGCGAATGGTGTGTGAATGGTGTGTGCGCCCTGCGATGGATTGGCAAGCTGTTCAGGGTGGGTCCCTGCCTTTGCCCGTAGTCAGCTGGGATAGGCTCCAGCTCGCCCCGTGACCCTAGTGAGGAATAAGCGGGTATAGAAAATGGATGGATGGATGATGATGTGCCTTGACCTGTTTTTACTCATTTTCCTTGATTGACAATGTGCTCACTCCAAAAACACTTAACACGATTGGGTGTAGCTAGTAAGACAAGAATAGAACCCTTTACTTGCATGCAACATTGGGCGCAATTTAATTTAATTTATTCTAATAGTTTATTTAACAGGGGCCATGCTCAACATAGTAGTTGAGCCAGAGTTGGCTATATAGGCAAGAGGCACAATGTTGTTAAAAAATTGTGGATGAATGTAGCCAGAAATTGTTTTAATTTAAATGCAGGTCAGGTTGCCTGCATTGCAGAATATGCCACAGCTAATGCAAAAAATAAATGGGATAGAAGTGAAATTGTCTATCTTTTTCATAAAGCAACCTGTGTAAATAAAATAGCTACTTTTTTGAATGGCACTTTTTGAATAGCCTGTACGTTGGGTTCAGAAAGAATCGGTGTGTTCGCCTGTCAACGGATTATTCTAATCATCTGAGAACTTGTGTGAAAAGGAAAACCCAAGAAAAAGTGTCAAGACTCATCAGTTTAAAGGGATTTTTTGTTCCTTCTCAACTCTTCAGTGAGACGCCACTGAAATACTCGTACAATTTGTGAGTATGCACAGACACACACACACACACACACACGCACACGCGCACACACAGACACACACACGCACGCACACATGTACACTCATGCACACAAACAAACAAAACTTACACAAACATGCACGAAAGCATGCATGCATATCTACCACTGATTGTCTTTCATTCTATTTTGTTCATTATGATTATTTAGTGCTTTATTGTGGGACTTTAAGCGCCAAATGAAAATTTACATCAGCACAGTACATATTGTGTACACAATTTAATTGTGCCTAGTTCAACACAGTGACGATGCAGGCCGACACAGATGCTCCACTATTATCTTTCCATTGTAGCATTTCTTCTTCTCCCCTCATATTGGATGTTACTCCCTGATAATGACTTGGCACCATGACAATGGCCTCCTAGGACAGGCTATATTGTACATAATATTAAGATTATTTCTAGTCTTGAAAATTACCTTCTGTTGTAAGCATAAGTCATGTCAGGTAGTGTATAAATACAGGAAATTAGTGCAAACTTTCAAAGAAATTTTCTGGGGGAGGATCCCCAGGCCCCGGTCAACTTTACTCTCCCCTTTAAAATATAAATGACATTAGCTGCCTGTGTACACATGCACACGCAGACATTCACATGCCCGTATATACACGCATACACTCGCTCATGCACAAGAACACAGAGCACCTGCACACACACACACGCGTGCGCGCATGCATACAAACACAGAGGGGCTTTCAATTTGTTTCCCTTTTCCGTGGATCACTGTTCCCTGTACTGCGCCAGGCCCGTTTACCCATAGGGAAGCTCCACCAGACTAATTTTCAATGTGATAGGCCTGCTTTTTGTAGCAGGTTCTGATCATCCCTATCACACCACAGTCAGGTGCTGTGAGGCTTTCAGCAGGGAGTCTGCGGAACAGGGCCAACCTCCCGCCTGCATCCATCGCTCGCACCAGTTTACCTTCAGGGTAAATTTGTGATAGCAAGGAAGGATATCTTACTTGCTCAGAAAATATTTACGGTGATCAGTCTCTGCGTAAGAGCTGGAACCAGGCAACGTAAGCCACAGTTCTACATCATGGAAAAGGACAACAGTGGCAGCTTTTATATGATTTTTCCCCCCATTTTTTTTAAATAGATGCATGTTTGCAGGGATTAATGTGGAGTTGGCTCGTGCTTGCACAATTCAACATTTACAGAGCCTGCATGGTAGTCAAGCAGGTGGTCTAAACCTTTCCAAAACTATTACAGCGATTCAGAACCTGGCAGCTTCTCTTTTTTAGCTTTACATTTCCTCACTGTGTTTGCGTGATTATGATCGCGTTGGGCCATTACTCCAGATAATCTTGTTTATGGAGGACCTCAGAATCTTAATTATAGGGGATGCTACCATTAAGACATTCGTGCCCAGCACGGGATTGAGCTGGGGATTATGATTAAGCTTTAACTGTAAGCAATAATTTAACTGAGTCACTTTTCAAGGTGTTGAATGGTGGGGTAGTAAATCACATTTTTTTGACAATATAATATTAGTGGTCCATGGGCCCAGTGCTTTTCAAAATACAGAGTATGTCATGTACAGTATACATACAT